>JARGCU010000030.1:57500-2557500 GCA_029227775.1 Morpho helenor | reverse complement strand
ACCCTAATATACTCATTGCGTATTCTATCAAGTTCTGTCACACCACATCCACCTTAACATTCTCATCTCATTCACATGCACATTTCTTTCTTCTCTTTTATTGCCCAACATTCTGATCCATACTCGTAACTAATATGTATGAAATGTAAATGTGAGTCAATTGTTCGACAACATTGTAGGCTACAAAATGAATATAATAGCCTTAATGGTTCAATGGAAAAGAGGACGCACTTAATCCAAAGGTCACGGGCTCCCGCCCAGGTAAGATGTTTGAATTTACGTATTGTTATCTACTTATTTTATAGACATATATTACTAGTTTTTACCTGCGACTTCGTTCACGTAGACCGTTGAGTCTTGGAATAAATAGTAGCTTCTGTCACTCTCCAACCCTGCAAATATCTCCATCACCAAAATAAGATGAAACCATTGGTAAAATTGCAATTACTATTATATTTATTTACAATTCACTCAACATTTATTTCGTAATATATCATTTGATCTGGAAAAAAATGTAAAAAAAACCTTTAAAAAATGGTATAACCTTTTTATATTATATCTTTTAATGTGAGAGGTCCTCAAGTCTCCTAATATAAAATCTATCTCTTTAACTTACAAACTTGACTTTGACATATCGTGAATAAACCTAGATATAATGATAATAGATGGTGTTTCTTAATATCATGCTATTCCTGAAGTGAATTTACAGGATTTTTATACCCTATATCTTACCCCGTCGTATAAGGTATAATTGTGCCAAATTTCATCGATATTGATTCAGCGGATATGCCGTGAAAACGTAACAGACGGACTGACTATATAGTAAGGATTACAGGATGTAACATTTATTTACAACAAATATGTACAAGTCATGTCTATCTTAAAATTACTTACACGCTAGTATAAATCATGCCCCTTGGAATGGTCCCAATAATGTTGGCAGTGTTTCCGCGTTTAATCTCTAAACTGATTCTTTGTGCGAAAAACGAGGTCTCTTGTGTTAGGTAAATTATTGTTAGTCTGTGCCGGATGTCACTTGGGTAAACGGCTATCCAACCCACGTGACATCCGCCAGAGAATTGTAACACGATAAAACATAAATTTGACGAGGGCTATCTTTTTGAGTCGGACATCTGGCTTGGTATTATATCATGTAACCGTGATATTGTGCTTAAGAATATACGGTAAAAAGGTATTCGGAGTTTTATTTGTGGCACATCCTGAACAGTTATCCTTATACTTGTCACCAGTGTGCTTAATGCGAGTTTTTTTTAACCTTTGTATGGTGCTGGAACAGCGGTTACTAGTTGTCGCTGTTCCATAGAGTAGAGAGTGTTCAAAAAATAATAAGATATTGAAGATTAGAGATCCATACTTAGCTTTGTCTAATACACATAAAAAGATTTCTTTTCGATGTACATATTTTATTGTTTCTCTTAAGGCCTGTTTCACAAGTTACTGATCAAGTGTCGGATAGTTAACCTACAAATAAACTAAGTAGCAGATAAATGTCTCCAAAAAGTGAAAAATTAAAAAAATCGCGGCCATCTTGAAATAGGTATTTTCTATCCAGCAGCTAAATAGAATAAGAGCCACATGATCTACCTGTTAACTTATTAGGGACTTTAAGTGCTGAATAACCCTATCAGAAACCTGAGAAAAATTCCGAGATATGTGTCAGATATGTTCCGAATAAGCTAATTGACAGTCTATTGGTAACTTGTAAAACAGGCCCATCTAGTAAAAAAACTGTGGTCGTGTCTCGGTTAATATATTTGTTTAAAACAAATAAAGTCATGTTCGTGTTAAGTTTCGATTTACAAGTAGAATGGAATGCACCATCTATTGGCGGGGGTTGGAACTTCAAGTTTGGCTGATATGCTGCGCCCGCGCGCACTACAGCGCCAAGATGGTCGGTAACTGGGACTAGCGAGTTACACGAATAACACAACAGCCGAGAGTGGCAGCACACAACTCAGTCACAGTCGGCCCCACAGCGCGAACGGAGTGCCCCCGCGGCCCTTGCACTGTATTAAAACTTGTCGGGACGGCCCGAGTGCACAACACATCACCAGAATGTAACTGAATTGCGGTGTTTCCTTTAAAAATATAATTTCCCTTCACCTTCCCCGTCGGCTTAGTGTCAAGTAACTCTATTATTACTTTCTAAAACGTATTTAATTTTCCGCGTGTGTCTCGTTTCAAGCTCGCGCCAACAAACGTGTGTGTGTTTAAATATTAATTTAATAGCGGCCCAAGTTGTATAATGACTATATCGTACGCCGGCGAGGTACCTAATGGGAGCAGTTTCGGTTGTTTCTGGAGGATCCTTTGCAAGTGAGTACAATGTGTGCGGGAGCGGGGAGCCGTGGAGGCTGTCGACGGCGCCGTAAAAAGCGACCCTGCGGGCCTGCACTGGCCGATCGCGTCTCAAACAGCTGTTCCATACGAGCGCTGCATGTAGATGCAATCGCAGAACAACATTATGCCAACACAATGGTGTTTCCAACTGCCATTGTGACGTTACTCGCACAAACACAATAAACGGACGGAACGGCTGTTTTACATGTCAACAAGAATAATTCTTACGAATATTCAAACTCCAAATCTATGCAAGAATTCAATAGCTTCAAACATTAACAGAGAATCCAGTAAATTCGATTACAAACAAAATTACAAAATATGTTCATTAGTTTGGAATTTCAGTCGTTGATTTTAGTTAAAATGAGAATATAAAAAATATATATTTAAAAAAAATAAGAGTTATGAATGGAATTTAAACTAGATTATCTGTTAGTGTATTAGACCTTCTGTTTATGGTCGGCCAGGTGTCAATGTCGCAAGTGTAGACAAGTTGTCTATGATGGCAGTACACCTATGTTTGATATATTATTTGATCGTAATAAGGTATTTATGGACACAAAAGTTCTTTATAACGGTTTAGAATAGTAATAAAATTAACGTTAATTAAGCGAATATTATTAATATTAAAGGTCACATTAAAAACTGTTAGCTCCTTTAAGCGATACTGTTTGTCTTACTGACGCATTTGTTTTTTTTTTCAAATAAAATTGTGCACAGACGTTGGCTATTGTTCTTTTGTTAGCACTACTAGTTAAGTATATACAAAAAGACATGTTTTTTGTTGTATTGAAGTTAATTGCTTACTACCATTATAGCACCTTCAGTGTTTACACTGACCTGTGAACAAATATTGTTGCTTTCTGGACGTAGCGCTTGTCTGAACGACCTTGGTATAGCCGTCTCTGTCGGGGTGATGAATGCGATACGTTCAATAGCTATAGATTGAATGTCTGTCCGTACCTCACTTGGCCCTGACAACGAAATGTGGCGAAAGTTGGTTGTGACGCACGCGACCAATGATTAATACCCATTTGTAACGTAGGAAACGTAACAGCTGTCAATTAGCAAAAAAAAATTAGCTCAAAGCAATTTTCATTAGCCTATAAGCACTTACTAGAAAACTACTTAGGTGAAATTAATATTATAATTTGATATATTAATTAATTGAAAACGATAATTGCGTTTAATTATTACTTACTATAATGTCTCTATTATTTAACTTAGAAGTTACTGTTAAATAATTATCACTGCGCGTAATAAAAGTCCCCGACCCGTCTGCCCGCCTGTTTGCGATAAATTTAAAAACTACCGAACGAATTTTCATGAAGTTTTTATTAATAGACAGAATGATTTACAAAAAAAATTATAAGTTAACCTAACAGTACTTAACTTAAAATAAAATAATCTCTACTATCGACCCTCTACTATGGTCATAAAATAACCAAATATGAAGCGAATGTAAATTATAAGACGACACAAAAAATATTTAATCTCTATCTCAAAATCTCTTCTGTCATTCGTCAATTCTGGCGCTACATTCGACTGCATTTATCTCACTCTAAGTGTGGTCATCTCATGTTTTCCTCTCCTTTTATGTCAACTTATGTCACTCCGCAACAAAGTGACACTTTACAAAACTTACATGAGACCAATAATAGCGTCGCCTTCGCGCACATTTCAAAAGTCAGATTGCTCATGCTCCAAAGACTGCAGCATCGATTCATGCGGACAGCTACTGGTTGTCCGTGGTTCATGCGGAATGTTAACCTTCATGGAGACCTCGACCTCCCCACCATTGCTCATCTCTTTAAGCGCTTTTCGAAGTCTTACTTTGAGAAAGCAGAGGTGCAACAGAACCCACTCATAACAGTGGCTTCCACTTACATCCGTGTTAGGTCGACTCACCGAAAATATAGACGTCCAAAAATCGTCCTGTATGACCCTGACGATCGAATAACGATCGCAAACATACACACATATAATACACGCAAACAGCGTCTTCGCCGGCGAAGACGAGGTCCTAGTTTTCTGACATCGGTCGGCCGTGACTTCTCGCCATACTCCCGACGCCATAATGACTAATCGTCATACTATTAGCCCTCCACTATACGTCGCCCTAAGCCGCGTCCGGCCTCACAGGGGGCACCCTTAGGATGACGTTCCTCGACGCTAGTAGAGCTTCTGCGCTCTACTCTGCGCATTTCGCAACTCCGGCGATGTGTCTGCGCTCGCCCGTCCCGCCCGGTGACGCTGTAAAAGCCGTTAGGGCTAACAGCATATAGTCAATTCGAAAAAAAAATGTCAACTTTGGCTCTATATTGGTTTGCTTTTATGTCGATCTAAGCGTGTACGGATCTAAGTGTGTACATGTTTTTCTCCGGTTCTCGCCTATAATTAATCAAACTTTGGCTCTATATTTGCCTCCCTTTATCTCATATCATGTTGTTCCACAATGCAGTGTGAGAGTGAAACAACATGATATGCAAGTACATACTTAGAATCTCACTCACTCACACTCTCTCCTATCAATATACACTAACTTGTCTTTATCTCACTCTATGCGTGTTCCGTACAACATGTTTTTCTCTCCCATTCTCTTACACCATTCAATATTGGCAAAATATATTGGCCCCACAGTGGAATACTTTTAACTTACATTAAATGTGGTTGTAGTGACAAGATGCCCTTTTCCAATATCTTCTATAATTCGTTAGCTCTGAAGCCATTGGCCTGCCTTCACCTCATTCTAAATCTGGCCGGCACAACATGTTTTCCTCTCGCCATTCTCTCCCATCATTATCCCATATTAACTTTGGTTTTATATTGGTCCGCCTTTATCTCACTCTAAACGTAGTCCACACAACATGTTTCCCTCTACCATTCTCTCCAAATATTCGTCAATTTTGGCTCTACAGCATCTTCCTGCCCTTATCCCACTCTAAGTTAGATCAGCACAACATGTTATAAGCATGTTGTCACATGATTTGGCTGCGCCCGACCGCCTGCCTGACGTCAACTTACTTTCGTAATTTTTTACGACACCTCGGTAAGGAAGAGGGTTGTCTATTCTACTCAACCGGACCGCATAGCATTTAATTTTGGCTCTATAGTGAAATGCTTTTATCCCATAATCAATGTGGTTGTAGAGACACGATACCCTCTTCCAATATCTTCTATCATTCGTTAGGTCTGACGCCATTGGCCTGCCTTTATCTCTCTAAATTTGGGACAACTTGTTTTCCTCTCCCATTTTCCCCTATAATGAGTTAACTTTAGCTCTATATTGGCCTTCCTTTATCCTTTTTATTTAAGTGTGTGTGGATAACCTCTTCCATTCCCTCCCATTATTCGTTAACTATGGCTTTACATATTTCATTACATATCATCATCAACCTGTTCTTGACCACTGTTGGACATAGGTCTCTCCAATATCACGCCACTGAGCTCGGTCTTCAGCTCTTCGTTCCCAACCGACGCCAGCCATACTGCGGATATCGTCACTCCACCTAGCTGGAGGGCGTCCTACACTGCGTTTTCCAAGGCGTGGTCTACGCTCCAGAACACGTCTGCCCCAAGTTATCGGTTCTGCGTGAAATGTGCCCAGCCAGCCAGCCAGACATTGCTACTTGAGCTTGCTAATCCTTTGGGCTATTTCGATTACATTGGTTCTCCGTCGGATCGCTTCGTTTCGGATTCGATCCTTCAGAGAAACTCCGAGCATAACCCTCTCCATAGCTCGCTGAGTGACCTTAAATTGGTGGATCAGTCGCATTGTCAGTGTCCACATCTCGGCTCCATATGTCATTACAGGACGCACTCGTTGAAGACCTTTGTCTTTAGGCTTTGTGGTATGGGTGAGGATAAGACTCGATAGAGTTTTCTATTCATTTATTTATATTTATATGCTACATTTGCGAGGATGGCATTGCGATAGTATAAAACTGTGTGCATATGCCATCCTCACAGTCTAATAATTAAAAGAACAAAAGATATTAATATTAAAAATTTATATACTATATGTTTAAAATAAGTAAAACAAAATACTACTACTACTACTAAATAAATACTATGAAATAAAAGTGCGCGAGGTGGGTGATTAAGTGTGGCTATTGTGTGGAATTATATGTGGGTTGATAAGATAAGATTGGTTTCAGGTATTAGGCATTAAATCTTCTGTTTTATGATTATGTTGACCAGTCAAGCTGTATTCTCCTGCGGGCCTCCTTCATCCTTTATCCTTCTTCATTACATATACCTTTCTCTATCCTTCTCTGTGTGAAGTCCGTTTCACGTGTTGCCGTGCTTTACCAGTAATATAAAAGTAAACGAGTGAATAATTTATTTTATTTAATGTATGTTTTCCGCATTCCTCTAGATGATTTTTTTATACCAAATTATAATCATCGTGCGTGCAATGTACAAAGTGTTTTCAACACTTACAAAATATATTAGGAATTATTTTGATTTTATGTAAACGTTCCACCTTTTCGTTTATAGAGTACCCTGTTTTTACAAAATAATACTAATGTTTATTTATCACTCTTTACTTCGATGTTGCAATAAATGCGTATTTTTAAAAGCTTATATTTAAGCCATGTGGTATCTGGCTGAGTAAAATAGACCACCCTCATTTCTTACTAAGGAATTGATGTCAGGCAGGCGGCCGGTCGTAAAATAGTAGCCTCCTGTCCTTATCCCACTCTAAGTGGGGTCGGTACAAAATGTTATAAATACCTTACTTTAGTCACCTTTAACGACACCTCGGTAAGAAATAAGGGTGGTCTATTCTACTCAGCCGTATACCGCAAGACTATAAATCTGTCATCTCAAAGTGGGTCAAAATTGAGTTCAAAGGAGTTTGTTATAAGACATACAAGAGCTTCGTAATGAAAGGCAGTTAATAAAGAAGTTGTAATTACCTTTTTATATTAAGAGCGCCAAATGTAGCACATATTTTTTGTCAACTATAACCCTGCGATTGGTTCGGCGTAACAGATACCGCTAGCTAACTCGTAACTCTAGATATATCAATTTGTTTGTTTTGTGAACGTACAGCAGAACGGTAAATGTTATAAGTAATTTTAAGTGCCAGTATATTGATATATCTCAGTTAATCTTGTATGTATATATATATATATATATATATATATATATATATATATATATATATATATATATATATATATACTTATATCTTAAAAGAGCATCAAATAAAGATAAAATGTACATTGAAGATGACATCTCATTCATGGAATGGGGTGAATTATTTTTCAAATTCTCTTGCCAACCATTAATGTTTTGATCTCATTTGAATGATAATTGATTATAGAATTTGTTATTTAGGTTTGATTTTTAATAAATATTTACAATTACAAATAAATATATATTCGTTACAAAAAAAAAATCTACCCATATGTTGCTAATATTTAGTAAATGGCAATTTTAAGTAAACGGTTGGCTGTTAAGTATGACAAGTTGACTTTATTTGACAGATCTATCTTTCATTCATTCAGAACATAAGTATAATTTTACCCATGATACAAAAATTCTGTGAATTCAAGGATTTTTAGTTTTCGAAATAATTCGATTCAAAGTTACCCAAAACTCAAGGTAACTTTGAACACGCACAAAAGCATATTTTTTTCCATTTCCTTTCTAGTTACTTAGTAATACAGTTAGTTATTCTAAAACTCCGTATAAAAGAACACTCATTATTCATCAAAACCTTAAATAAGGTCATCCTATTTTTTTATATTAAAAAAAAACTGAAAAAGTCATTCAAAGTTACCCAATTTGACTGTATATAATTCAAGTATAATGTTATTGTAACTAACAAGGAAATGTAGAGAAACGCGGAAGGAATTTGTTTTAATTTCCCAAACGCTAATATAAAGGAAAACCATACGAAACCATACGAAACCATAAAACCATAAGAAAGCGTTTATTTCAGTACTCGAAGTACACGCAAAGTCTTCAGCTTCAGGTCTTTGACTTCATAACTTTGCAAGTGTCAGCGTAATTAGCCTTTATCTTCTTATAATATTGTAGCAGTTTATCAGTGCCTGAAAACAGTGATAAAACGACATTTATCGACATGATATCAAATTCAAATTCAAAATATTCTTTAATCAAATAAACTTGTAAACAATTGCTTTGAATCGTCAACTCTACTGCTGGTTCGGAAAGCTGTTCCTACCGAGAAGAGCCATCAAGAAAGTCTGTGGGTGCTCTTTTAAAAAAATATAATTCTTATTATTAGTTACATTTAGTTATTACTTTCTTGTACAGTGTCGAAGAGCAACTATATCCACGCATTCTTGTCATCTAAGTTATCCTCAACAGTATAGTAGGCTTTCTGTAATAGGCTTTTATTAATAGTGTTTTTAAACTGCTGTAATGGCAAAGTTATATTGATAATGGAATGGCCGCGAAACTCCCTACATACTGACTGGTTCGTTGACGCAGTGGGCATTGACCCTAGCTTCAGCTCTGTGGGTCACGGGTTCGATTCCCTCCGAGGGCCAACATTTTCTGTAATTGAATTTGTTGGTCTTCGAGTATGGGTCTATATTTATATTTAAAAATTATATTATTCACCAGTTGTCTGTCTACCATAACATAAGTATTAAATTACTTTGGGGACAGACTACCGTGTATGTATATATTTATTTATTTATATTTATACTAAGTTTCATGAAAAGCGTTGAAGCCGTTTCCGAAATTCCGATTATATACATCTACACTTGGCGTAATGATGTCCCAGTTTTATCACTTCGTGTCCTAAGCCGTGGTGGAGCCTCAAAGAACGTTACTCACCTTTAGGATGATGCTATATCGCACCCTCAACGATCGCTTTGCTCTCGCCCGCCTCGCGAGCTAATCTGTAAGACATTAAGACTAAAAGCCAAAGTTCGCAAAAACAACTGATGTTTTGTCCTTTCAATTCAATGTTACCAACTTGCAAGGACAAACTAAATAGGCAGATACAAAAATAGCTAAAGCATTTGTTTCGAACTCAATTAATTCATGGTTCGGTGGCTTCATACCTACATTATTTGAAAGTGTTAAATTGGCAAATCTTTAGACATGTCTAGATATATTATGTAACAAAAACGCATTTTCGCTAGGTTTTTCCATTTATAAACATCATCATAGAATTTCTCAAGGTAAAATCAAAGCAAGGAAGGTACAATCAAAACAAACAATTTTCAAGCACCTGGGATGGCTGATTTGGTGGACGTATAAGGAGTGGAGTATTGCTTGTATTATTATCTTCCTGCCCTTATCCCACTCTAAGTGGGGTCGGCACAACATGTTATAAACATGCTGTCACATGATTTGGCGACGTATTTTACGACCGGCCGCCTGCCTGACGTCAACTTATCTTAGTCGTTTTTTACGACACCTCGATAAGAAAGAGGGTGGTCTATTCTACTCAACCGGATACCACACGATGAGTCAACTTACCTTAGTCGCCTTTTAAGACACCTCGGTAAGAAATGAGGGTGGTCTATTCTACTCAGCCGGATACCATACGGCAGGTCGACTTACCTTAGTCGCCTTTTACGTCACCTCGGTAAGAAAAGAGGGTGGTACTATTCTATTTAGCCGGATACCACACGGCGTGCTGGTACAGCTTGCATAAAAAGTGTTTTAGAAGACTTCATTTAGAATAATTCATACACATATTTATAGATATGTAAAACTTTATTAATATGCGTACGCCTTTATTATCACTTTATTAATCATCCATTGTTAACAACCAGTAACCACTAAACCATTTGAATAATAAAATCGTTAACAGAATCAGTCTTTGTATTTAGTTAACAAAAATATCATTGGTTTGTATATATGTACATAGTTACAGTAAGATTACTCTGAGTTGCAGTTATACCTTACATAAGGCACTCTTAGGGTAACGTTCCCCGACGATAGTAGAGTTTCATACAATAGCGTGACTAGTCACAGTCTTACCACCAGCCCTCCACTACACGTCGCCCTAAGCCGTTGTCCGACCTCACAAGAGGCACCTTTAGGACGTTTTTCCATGACACTAGTAGTGCATCATTCAACAGCGTAATGACTTGTTATGGTCATACAACCAGCCCTCCACAACATGTCGTCCTTAGCCGTGGCCCAACTTCCCAGAAGGCAGTCTTAGTACGATGGTTCCCAACGGTAGTAAGGCTTCATACAACAGCATGGTAACTAGTCACAGTCATACCATCTGCCCTTTACTACAAGTTGCCCTTAACCGCGGTCCGGCCTCACAGGAGGCAACCTTAAGAGGATATTTGCCAACACTAGTAGTGCTTCACACAACACTGTGATGACTAGTCACAGTCATGCCACCTGCCCTCCACTATACGTCGCCCTAGGCCGTGGTTCGGTCGACGCGAGGCACCCTTAGGATGATGTTTCCCGATACAAATACATCTTCTGCTCTCTTCTCTCTTGTGAAGCTTCTTCACTCACCCGTCTCGTCCGATGACTCTGTAAAAGCCGGTACGGAAAAAAATGACATCCATGACCCTTGTAAAAAATGATTTTACTCAAGGTAGAAACACTGAATGTAGGTTGTAGTTTAAAGGAGGAATTAGGTATATAAAGTGATGTAGGTCGTTAGAGTGCCAGTCTCTCGTCAAGACTCGAGCGACTATAAGATCCTGATATTTAGGTCGTGTCTTAAGCTAACGTGACGTAAGCTAAGCTAATATGTGGTGTGGTGATAGAGTGCAACTTGCACTAATTTCTATATCACAAACATTCTTGTAAGGCCTATCTTGGCCTATAAATATGTAATAACTGTGAAAGCCCATTGTTGACACCGGGCGACACCTTCAAGAGCGTCACGTGTTCAAACCCTGGCAGGCAAAACCAATAAGTTATTTTGTTAACATGTGTCTAATTGATACTTGCACTTTATCGCACGCTCTACGGCGAAGGAACATCATCGTGAGGAAACCTACATATGTCTTGATAATTCTGAAGACTTGTATGGACTAGTGAGAAGACTGAAAAGGATAAAGCCTTTTGAGTTAGTGTAATATACTGATTCTGTAGTGTATTAGTGCTACTGAAAAGAACACAAGAACGAAGTGTCTCCTATAGTAAAAAAGAGTAAGATGAGTTACTGGACCTGTTTTTAGATATAAGTTAATTTATAAGTTTAGGTTAAAATTAAGTTGCTTCCTTAGCCTTAAGGCTAGATTGTGACTACAATAAAGTACTTCCATTGTGATGTATGTAATAGGAAAAAAATATATAACCTATCAATCCGCATTGGAGTAGTGTGGTGGCGTCTCCTAAAACGTAGAAAGGGGAGGCCTATGCCCAGTATCGGACGTCTGGCTTACAGGTCCCCGAGGGGGTCAGTTCATCTGGTGCTTCCGATGCACCGGTTAGCGGAGGGGGGCTTCTCTTTCGAGGGGTCCCTACCCGGAGAAGATGTTTGTTCTCTGGAATCAGAGCTGTCGGCGGGGACGGGGGCAATATGTACAATGATACCTTGTCCTTGCCATCGGCAGCGTGGTGGAACACACAGGTCGTTTTAGTCGGTGCGAGTCCGACATAACCGCCGCCTGTCCCCTTCGGGCGGCAGTACCCATAAGGGGTTTTTTCTTTTCTTTTAATAATAACAGGCCGTTACTTTTTATTTGTTATATTTGAATTCTCTACCAAATTTGCCCTTTGTTTAAACTTTGCTGTAAAATATCGTCCGGAAATTAATGACACATGTCTTATCACACTCAGCTGTGGTATGTACTTGTGACATACGCGAGATTAATTAAATTGTCCTTGTCAGTAATCAAACAAGAAACAGGTCAGTGGCGTCCTTTAACGGTTACTGGTAATTTAGCAGACACTTGCGAATTTATCTAAACTAATGCCATAAATAAATGTGAAAGTTTATCTGTCTGTCTGTTGTTTGACTGTCTTTTACACTTTAAGGAAATTTCTTAAAATTAGAAAAAGAAAACCCCGTTTCTTCTACATATAATTGAGGATACTTTAATATTTATGACATGAAGTCTCACTTATTGCTTATATGGTATAAATAAAAAAACGACTCTTTCAAGAGAGTCAAACTCTTGGCAGGCACCAATGAGTTTTTCTGTTTAAACTTGTGTCCAATTAATAATTGCAATTTTTCACATTATTTTCGGGGAAGGAAAACATCGTGAAGAAACCTGCATATCTTTACAGAATTATTGCGATTTGTGCAACCTACAAAAACGGAGAGAGGAGGATTATGCCCAGTGGGATAGCATGCCGTTACTTTTCTTTACTTGAAGCTGAAAGAATTTTCAAATACAGAAATTTTTATCATAAGTAATATGCAATTTTCTAATATGCTTTACGTATAATCATATTTCTTGCATCATCTTCAACCGATGGACGTCTATTGTTGGACATAGCTCTGTTCACGGGATTTCCACAAAACACGATCTTGTGCCGCTTGACCCCGCCGTGTGGTATTCGGCTGAATAGGATAGTACCACCCTCATTTCTTACTAAGGTGTCGTAAAAGGCGACTAAGGTAAGTCGACCCGCCGTGTGGTATCCGGCTGAGTAGAATAGTTGGTCTATTCTACTCAGCCGGCAATATACTTCTTTTTTACACTTTACAAAGATGACGTCATTAACATAGAATATTATTCAGATAGTCCATACGCCGTGTGGTATCCGGCTGAGTAGAATAGTACCACCCTCGTTTCTTACCGAGGTGTCTTATGAGGCGACTAAGGTAAGTTGACCCACCGTAGGATTTCCGGTTCAGTAGACCACCCTCTTTCTTACCGAGGTGTCGTAAAATACGACAGGGGTAAGTTGACGTCAGGCAGGCGGCCGGTCGTAAAATACGTAGCCAAATCATGTGACAGCATGTTTATCACATGCTGTGCCGACCCCAATTAGAGTGGGATAAGGGTAGGATGATGATGACGATCTTGTGACGCTTGGACCCAGCGGCTCCCCGCGACCGTTTTGAGATCGTCAGTACACCTCGTAGGGGGTCTACCGACGCTGCCTTTTCCCATATTCCTTATGATATATTCTTATTTTATTCTTCCTGTCCTTATCCCACTCTAAGTGGGGTCGGCACAACATGCTTTTCTCTTCCATTCTGTTCTATCATTCGTCAACTCTGGCTCTACTTCTTTTATATGCAGTTCATACTTCACACAATCCAACCATCTCTTTTTAGGCCTCCCTCTAGTCACACATCCATCCACATTCAAATTTAACACTCGTTTAGTCACATGATTTTCATCCCTCCTCATTACACGTCCATACCATCTTAATCTTGCACTTCTCGTCTTTTCTATAATGGGCGCACTTTTAGACTTCCCTTTAGACTCGTTTCGTATTTTATCCAGTTTTGTCACACCACACATCCACCTTAACATTCTCATATGATATATTCTTATATCTTTTTTATATATAAACTAGCTGTTCCTACGGCTTCGCCCGCGTTAAAATCGAATATCTTCTAAAACTTATTGATTCATAGTGTAAAGAACGTGATGTCGTAAAACTAAGGTCAATCGAACCGCCGTGTGATATCTTGAGGCTGGGTAGAATAGACCACCGTCATTTCTTATCGAAGTGTGGTAAAAAGCGACTGAGGTAAGTTGACCCGCCGTGTGATAATTCGGCTGAGTGGAATAGACTCTTTCTTACCGAGATATCGTAAAAGGTGCCTAAGGAAATTTGACGTCAGGCCGGTCGTAAAATAGCTAACTAAATTGTGTGACATGTTTATAACATGTCACATGTCCCCACTCAGAGTGGGATGATGGGCAGAAGAAAGACGAACTTAAACCTTTCTGTAGACTTTAACTTCTTTGATAACTGTTTCAACTTCTGTGTAATTTCAATTTAAGTATAACCGGATATAGGAAATAGTCATGTTTAATCAAAACTGGATTCTAAAATGGCCTTTCAAATCGTCAATTTTTATATTGAAATTGAAATGGTAAGGTTAACATATCACGTGATTCGTTTGAACTGTTGCCCCGTTGATTTCTTTCTTCCTTACGTCACATAAAATTCAAATTATTCTTTATTTATTTATTTATTTAAACTTGTAAATAAGTGCTTTGAATCGTCAACTCTACTGCTGGTTCAGAAAGCTGTTCCTACCGAGAAGAGCCAGCCAGAAATTCGGCGGGTATTTTTTTAAAATATAATTCTTATTACTAGTTAGTTTGTCATTATTGTTTTATACAGGGTTAGTATTGTCTTATCATCTAAGTAATCTTCAATAGTCTTTCTGTATTAGCCTTTTGTTAACAGTGTTTTAGTAGTGTTTTTATCTAGGTTTTATTAAAAAAATGTTGTTTTATCCTCGTTTTCAGATACTGAAATAACTGCTAAATAAAAATAGATTGTAAAGCTTAAATTTGGTGTTTTTGTCAAGTTTTTTTTTTTTTTTAATAAATATATGGGACACTTACACACACGGTCGTCCGTCTTTAAAGTAAGTAATTTAATACTTGTGTTATGGTAGACAGACAACTGGTGAATATATACTTATATAATTTTTAAATACATACTTGAATACTATACACCCAGGCTCGAAGACCAACAAATTCATTTATAGAATATGTTGGCCCTCGGCGGAAATCGACCTGCGACCCGCGGTGCTGAAGGCAGGGTCACTACCCAGTGCGCCAACGGGCCAGTCAAAAGTTGTAATAGCGTATTGGTAAACGGGTGGATTGTATATGTGAAAATACCTGGTCCCCGACTCTTTCTTTCCAAAATTAAGCAAGGCTCGGTCACCCAGGTTAAAAAAAAATCTAATACCAATACTGACAAACGACTAACATACTTTTGCAAGGCGCAAATCGTAATATAATGCGTAGCAACAACGTCTTGCCGAATGTAGGATGTGACCGGCTAAGATCTATAAATACCTTAAATATTGCTTTCCCTAAATGCTCCTCACTGACTTACTCGAGATCATTTAGTGTTCAAGGTGTGACGCTGTAGAATTTTTTTTAATTTTTAATTTATTTATTGGAACACCAACAAGAATGCACTTAAACTAAACATAAACATAAACAGTATTGTGTCCTGCTACAAGTACATCCTTACTTACAGGTGTACACAGCATGCGTACTTATGGTGCTATACGCGCTTAACAATTTGAACGAAAATTAAATATTTAAATTTATATTTTAAAAAGTTACAATAAATAAAAATAAGAGAAAGAAAAAGGCAGTATACGCAAATCTTATGGTCATTTAAGTCACAGACTTGAAAATATTTGGCTCAAAAAATTATATAGTATTTGGTTGACCGATATTGCTCGGTAATTATTTACAAAATAAAAAAAAACTTAAAAAAAAAAATAATAATAATTGGGTAGGTCGGGCTCGATCCTAGGTATTTTCATTTCTAGAGACCACCCGTTCTCCGAATAAGCTACGCTGACTTAACAGTTCACGGCAAAAAATAGTGTTTTATATATTCAATTTAAATTTTTGTATTTTACAAGATACATTATGTACATACAAGATTAACTCATTTAAATATTAAAGATTAGTAGCATATTTAGTCTTCTATTTAATTAAAAATAATTAATTTATAAATTGATAAGTTAAATTTACTATTATATATATTGCATAGGTTTTTTTTTACTTTTTCCTTTTGTATTATCTCGAGTGTAAATATTCATCTAGGTACATAATTTTTCGTTTTCTTTTTCTTTCTTTCTATATTACCCGTATTTCTTTTATTTTTCTTTTCCCTTCTGTTACTCAAAGCTTGACTGGAAAAGTTTCCTTTTAGGGATAATTCCGTGTTTGTACATGTAGTTTTTTTCCTCTATTCTAACCATATGTTTGTATGTGATTATATTAAAAAAGTTTTTTTTTTATATATGATAGACACAGCTAAGATTAAGACGAAGTCGTGGGCAAATCGTGGACTCAAATATAAAGAGAGACTAGGTAAATTAGTTAGCGTCGACTTAAACTTTAGAATATAATCAGTTATCTTGATTTTTATCGTATATTTCGCCCCGATATATGTATAAGCGTAGCAGACCGTAAAACCGATAGACTGTAATAATATTAGATTGGATATGATAGCTTATTACTTATCCTTGTATTTTTTTTATTATGCCGTCATTTATAACGAACAGTATTTGAATATCGAATAAGGAAAGACGCATATAAATTTTTATCAGACTATAAATAAGGATTTATAAAACTTTGATTTTTAATAAAAACAATTTGGATACTTAATGTTCCGTGATAAAAGGGTCTTATACCTTTTACACATACAAAGATTAGGTTTTTCGAAATTCTGAAGATTAATTTAATCTAACCTGTTCCTAAGTTTGTTAAGTTGGTTGTGTTGGTTAAGTGTATAGTATATATCCAACTCTTCTGTTACATGGTAGATGCGTTCGTTAGGAGAAAGTGAAAAAAAATCGTGTAAAATATAGGTTAAAGAGGTTAATAGTCCATTACGGTTTTATGTAAATTGCAGATGTAAACTAAAGAGGTCATGGTCGTGCAATTGAAAAAAACTTGCCAGCTTTGGGGCCTGTTTCATCAGGTAGATCATGTGGCTGTTATTTTGTTTATCTGCTGGATAGCAAATACCTATTTCAAAATGGCCGCGATTTTTTTTTAATTTTTCATTTTGTAGACTTTCTTTTTAAGGACTTTTATCTGCTACTTAGATTATTTGTCGGTTAACTATCCGACACTTTATCACTAACTTATGAAACAGGCCATTAGTCGTGTGCGTCGCGTAAACCAATAGAGATAACTAAAATACTGGACTAAAGAATCGTAGATCTACAAAAAAGTCCGCGACGGCATGTCTCTTTTTTTATATAGGAAAAGACCCCCTATGGGTACCATCGCCTGACAGGAACAGGCGGTAGTTATGCCAGACTCGCACCGACTAAACCGAGCACCAGATACATCGGCCACCTCGTGGACCTGTAAGCCAGACGTCCGATATACCCCGTTCGGAACACCCGAAGGTCCCAAGTTAGGGTGGCAGACGATAGGCTTGGGTATGTCGCTAACACCTGGACTCACCAGCAGCAGATTGGATCCAGAACAAGAGTTCGTGGAATCGCTCCGCCGCCTCCCTCCAACCCCCTCCGCAGAGCAGAAGGAGGCCACCGCTGCCCGCGATCTCTGCCTGCCCACCGTGTTTGTTAAGTCACGGTCGACAAGGAGAGACCGCGCCCCTAGTAGGGGCCCAGCGCCTTGGTGGGCGTTTTCGCCCTCACCGGGGATTTTTTATAGACGTTTTCTTCCTCGCAACCCGAAGGTGCGAGGAAGACAACGCAGAAAACAAGGGACCCGGAAGCCCAGCAATGAGAACGGGGCGTTCCCATTGCTGGGCTTCCGGGCTTTGCCGACCGTGGCCAAAAACCATGTCCAGCCAGGCTTAAGCAAGCCCAACTGAACACATCGCTCGTTAGAGACTCCATCCCAACCCCCATGGAGTCCCCTGCACATTCAGATTGCCATCTGCTAATTTGGGGTACAACTGGAATAGCACAGTGGTCCGTTCGCCAAAACTAAGGAATAAGAGTATTCCAAAGGCCTGCCCAGGGTGCGCCACGAGGAGACTTTGACCGACCACTTTTTGCGCATGTCTCTTTCTCTTATGGTTGGTTAACTCAAAATAACCACATTTATGTTCGAAATTTTAGTTAAAATATTGTTATTTTCGAGATTTATTTCTAATTTTCAGTATCAATTCTTATTTAAATAAATGCTTCACCATTTAATAAAAATCGTTATTTACGCCATATAAATCAAATAAATACTTTAGAATATATTAAAGTTGATCTTTATATAATTATACGCCGCCGAAAGAATATTAGCTCCGCGAACCAGCGCTCTTTATATGACATGTCGCCGTAATTCGACTTAGGTAGCGAGTGGACGTAATACGCACATCGACTTGCTGAACACTCAATGTTGTATGTGTTTTTTATTGTCTAGGTATTCTTGGGTAGGTAATTTTCTTATTTTATTTCCAAAATAATGCCTTATATTAAAGCAATTTTTATACAATACAGCAGTAATCCTTATCCAATTAAGTACCTTAATAAATTGTTGATTTAATATAGATCAATATGACCGTTGACAGCATGTAATTTAAGTGAACATTTTCGGAGATATTACAGATTTCAAATGCCGTGAGGAGGCCGCGCTCCGCCCTTCACGCATGCCCTTATAGCACTTCGAATTTAGCAGCTATATGTCGCTCTTTCAAGAGTTTGTTTAATGACAAGGAAGCTGTGAATGTTGTATATAAAGACATTCTGTAATTAATTATAAAAATGAAATTCATAGGAACAAATGTAAAAAACAAAAAAAAAAGTAAATATGAATTTAGATATTCCAAAGATAGCAGGAAATCTTTTTAGTATAGGGAGAGGGGAATTGTTTTTCTCCAAATTTAACGCTTGCGGGGCACGGACAGTAATGAATAAATCAAAACTACTGGATTGAATTTAATAATTTTCTTTCACTGAGTGACATGGGCTATATATTTTATACCCGTGCGAAGCAGGGGCAGGTCGCTAGTATAAAATATCTCAGTTAAATTTATCCAATAAACAAAAACTAAAATTAGTACAAACTTTTTTTAAATATCTTTCTCGACGTAACGCAAATAGCGCAATATAGAACCTATTTTTTTTGCTTCACATACTTTACTTTTGAACATTACTTTGAAACATAGTAAATAAAAAACCTCGATGTGTTGATAATTGACAGCGTTGCTAATCTCCTAGTATTCCCGTAGAAAACACAAGATTTTATAGCCTATATGTTACTCCGGTGGATAAGAAAATGTGCAAATTTCATCGATATTGGTTCAGCGGATTCGCCGTGAAATGTAACAGACAGGCAGACTTTTGCACTTATAATATTAGTAAGGATTTTCAGCTCATAATAATATGCAGAGATTAACGCGGAAAAAACTTTGTGACACAGTGATTTCCGCGGACAGATAGTAACTAATTAGTCGCTTAGTTGCTGATGAGATAATTAATTAATATAATTATAAATTATTGACCTGATCCGTGTCAAATAATTTTCTCGGCCTTATATGTTAAGAGTACGTCAGAATCGTGAACAGTACTCCTAACATATTAGGACCCTATTGATATATATTGTTTTGTGATATGAAAGACGTTAATCAGCTACCTTCTAAAGATACATCTATACCCACCCAGAGTATGATATATCCAGTAGACTTTGATTAGCGTCTTTCATACCAAATCTTACGTAAACGACTAGACGTCTTATACTTTTAAGAGGGACACTCGATAGCGCCGAATAATATACTACTAGCGTCATCTGGACATCGATCAAATAGCTCCGACAAATATTAAAAATAAATAGTGTCACGTCCCTTAACATTATAATATGTAAACTAATGTTTTACTAAGTAATTATCTAAGTAATAAAATATTCTTATTAACCTAATAAATAATTCGTAAAGGTAAAAAAAAAAATAAGAATTGTCCACAGATATGAAGATTTTCTCACGATTTTTTCCTTTCCCGAAAAACGTATGATAAATTGCAAATATCAATTAGACACAGAAGTTTTGATAGAAAAACTTGGTAAAAAAAGCAAAACTTGGTGCATACCCAGGTCTTAAATCCGTCACCCACATGATCACAGCCTTTGTTATCTCACTACGGCAGTAGAGTTGACGATTCAAAAGCACTTGTTGGAAAGTTTACTTGAATTAAGAATATTTTGAATTTAAAGTACATCAAGCTTATATATATAAAAAAGCTGTGATGGCCTAGCGGTGCGACCGTGTGAATCTCTAGAGACGATCATGGATTCAAACCCGGGCAGACACCAATGAGTTTTTCTATTAAAACTTATGTGTCTAATTGATAATTGCAATTTATCACACGCTTTTCGGTGAAGGAAAACATTGTGAGGAAACCTGCATATCTCTAGAGAATTCTAGGGATATGTGTAACCTACCAATCCCCACTGGAGCAGCGTGGTAGGTCTTAGCTCCAACCCTTCTCTCCAAAAATGGAGAGAAGAGGCCTATGCCCAGCAGTGGGATAGTAACAGGCCGTTACTTACTTTTTTTTACATGCTTATATACTTATCCAGCAGGATATACTTATCCAGTTTAAGAGGAGGATAACTTGAAATAATTTTATTTTTAAGGCGAGTTTTTACATAACCACGTGACCTTTAAACAACATTTACATAATACAGTAATGTACTATTAATTAAAACCTGGAAGAATTGTACTACCTTTTAGTAAAAATCGTACAAAAATCGGTTCAGTAGATTTTGAGCAAATCTATCACATACAGACAGAAATATTTTAGGTACTTTGTTTTATAATACTCGTAAGTACTAGCTGTGTTTGCAGCTTCGCCCGCATAGAAATCAGTGTATTTATTTTATTTAACTCAAATTTTAATCATAAAAGTACTTATTGTGACTTAACCATAAGAAATAGAGACATACTCTTCTAAACTTTTTTGTAGTATTTTTGTAGACCTACAATTCTTTAGAACATTACTTTACTGTATCTCTGCTAGTTTCGCGGCGCATGCTACTAAAGCTCCCAGCAGGCGAGTTTTTCTAGAATAGCGCGAGCTTTTTAATTTAAATAAAAACGTAATGCACTAATTACCTAAACCTTCTGGAAGAATGGCCCCTATCTTTTGATAAAATCCGTATAAAAATCGTTTCAGTAGATAATTTATAGAATTAGGCGTTACTTTGCGAAGATCCATAATACAAAAGTTATTATAAATATATGCTATAATCCGCGATGAAATAAAGTAGAAAATATATATATATATATATTTATAAATATATATATATATATATATATATTGCTAAATGTAGAGTGGACAATCCGTTTTCATAACTGATACATGCAGGATTCGTCGAAACACATGCACAAACCTCCATCACCGCCACCACAATACACAAGCACTACATACGTTCACTATCACAAACTTAACAATCGTTTCGTCCCGCAACCGAAGCATCATCAGGAGATAGAGTCCACTATAAAATTGCGAATCCTGCATGTATCAGGTATCAAAAGGGATTGTCCACTCTACATTTAGCAATATATATATTTTCTATTTTACTTCATCATAGTAGATTTTGAGAAAATCGATCACAGATAGAGAGCTTTTGTGGACTTTGTTTTATAATTATTGTATTGCAACCAGTACTAGATTAGTGTACAAAGTTTGTATTAAATCGGTCCGTTTTGTTGCAGATGGCGAGGCAGTGTTTACAAGCTCGTGTGGCGCGAGTTGCTGGCATACCTCACACTTTACTACACTATTAATTTACTTTACCGATTTGCTCTGACAGAGCAGCAACAGAGGTACGTATCTTTAAATAATTTATAAAATTCTTAAATATTATAAATTTATAAAATTCTTTGCGTTCCCTTTTTCTCGTACGGTGTACCGGGCTTAATCACCAGTACCTCGAACACTATCTGCCCTGAATGAACTGTTAACGGAGTGGCCTAACTGCGACATATTTGCAGACCAATGGAAAAGCATAGTGTATTGTTGCCTACATTTCAGTGAACGTTACAACTCCACTATGCTACTAGGTTAAGTTTTTATTTTTTATTTTTAATAGTTGTTTGTATTCTATATCCTGTCATGTGTATTGTTTTTTTATGTATGATTTTTAATGTTAATTAGTATAATTGGTTACCGTTCTAATTAATTCAAATAAATAAATAAATAAATATTTTAATGAACTTATCTTTAATATTTAAATGAGTTAATCTTGTCTATACTAATATATAAAGCTATCAGCTTTTTTTTTGAATGCGCTTATCTCAGGAACTAATGGACCGATTTGAAAAATTCTTTGATTGTAAGATAGTTCATTTATCGAGGAAGGCTATTGATTATTTAACATCACGCTAATATGAATAGGAGAGGAGCAGCAATAAAAGATATTGCGAAAACGGCAATTAAGTTTTCCTTGCGTGCGCTAAGTAAACGGTGAAAGTTATTAAAAAATCTCTTATAATTAACTCACGATAACAAATTTATGTTCAAAATTTCAATTTGGCAAAAATTTGTGATACACTGATTTCCATGCATGCGAAGCTGCTAGCACAGCTTTTATGTATATATAAAATTTTCTTTCGAAAATGGCTCCAACTATTTTCATAAAACTTAGTATGTGGGGGTTTCGTGGGTGATGAATCGATCATGCTAGGTTCCATTATTGAAAAATGTCTTTTTGTCCCTGTTTTTAGGTATTGAAAAACTGCTTACATATAAATAGAATACAAAGGTTAATTTTCCTGTCATTTATAAAGTTGTTATAGCTCAGTTTTGAACGGGCGGACTAGAGAAATGAAAATATTCGAGATCAAATACCAGATATCACCAATTTTTTCTTTCTTTTTAAAAAAAAAAATACCAAGCAAGGCTCGCTCACCTAGGTACTTTTAATAAACGAACAATACCATAATAATACCATCTTTGAGAACCTTTTTTTCCGTAAATTCAAAATATTCGCAAATAAACTTTTCCGGGCACCTTTCGATCGTACAAATCCTCCCATGAAGAACCCTATGTCCAGCAGTGGACGTCCATCAGTTAAATGATGATGATGATTGTCATTTTTAACCTTAAGTCCACTACATCGTCACAGCTGTTCGATGCGATAGATCAGGCAATATCCTGCCAATAAAAGTAGACATAGGAAACCATACAAGTGGGTCCACTATTCCCTAAATTGCGGATCGCACAAATATAACCATCAATCAAAATTTTATTCAAATAAGAACTTTCTAGTTTTGAATCGTCAATCAATATTATTAATGAAGCTACAACTGATTCGGAAAGTTGCTACCAGAACCAGCAAGAAACTCGGCGGTCAATCTTTTAATTATTTCCTATTTTACATTACTGAACCGCATTCTTGTATAAAACTGAAAGGATTTTCAAATCTAGGCATTTTTATCATTTAAATAATTTACAATTTTGTAATATGCTTAACGTGTAAGCATATTTCTTACAATTACATATTTCAGCCGATTCTGTTGCTCTGAGAGGTAAATTTTGCGATGCGTGCTGATGTCGTCATACGAAATGGCGATCAGTCGACAAACTACGCGCGTTCTCTGGCTTTTTCGTTTTCCTCTACCATCTTGCACATTTCACCAAGCATAACGATACCTCTTGCTCAAAGTGTTGGAATGGCGACCCCGCACCGGAAAGCGCAGTGTCGGAAGACCCCCTGCTAGATGGACAGACGACCTCAAAAGGGTCGCGGGGAGCCGCTGGATACAAGCGGCACAAAATCGTGTGTTCTGGAGATCCCATGAAGAGACCTATGTCCAGCAGTGGACGTCCATCGGTTGAAGCAGAAGAAGAAGAAGAACGATACCTCTTGCTACAAAAATCCTAATGAAAGTTGCGTCAGCTATCCGATTATTGGTTGTACCGGCAAATCCGATAGCTGCTGATACTGTGGACGCATTAGAAAAAATTAGCCCTTTGCGTTTGCTATAGGCGTTACACTTACAATGCGAATATGTTGACGCCTTTTACTACATCCAGGCTTAAGACATGCTCTTGTATTTTTTTATAATATCGATCGCAACAATAGCACGAGGTAGAAGCGCGCGCATACCGCGTCAAAACCCTAAGGGTAGGGGTGGATTTGAGCTCACCACGAGTTAAAACGCACTTGTATAACAACTGGTGAAGTTAACGGACAGTCTTTAAGAAGCACAGAGCCTATTACCTAACTTTGGGACAATTGGAGGGTCCTGCACGATATCTTTTAGCTGGAATAGTAGATTCTGTCTTAAACTGATGCGATATACCGTGCTTTTACCGCGAAATAGTAGATAAACTATCTCTATTTGTTCCTTTATTTTAATGCATATTTGCTAAAGGGTATGCGGTCCGACTCTATGACGTGTCGAACGTGTCCATTGCGTTTACAATTAAACAGTCAGCGTGCCTTGCAAATTGCTAAATGCTATGCGACTTATTTTATATTCTTTTCAGTATGTGCGAGCGACTGCGTATTTTAAAAGCGTGCGTAGTGATAGTCCACTAATCTCCAATATTTAAACAAGTTAATATTGTATATATAGAATCTGAATTTCGGAAACGGTTTCTACGATTTTCATGAAACTTAGTACGTAAGGGTTTCAGGGGCCATGAATAGATCAATTACATTTTTTTATTTTTTTTTATCGTTTTATCCCTGTTTGCGGGCACTAATATTTGCTGCAATAGAAAAAAATGTAATGCTCAATTTTGCTGTCATTTGTGAAGCTGTGATAGCTCAATGGGGAACGGGCGGACTATAACAAGGAAAATACTTGGGATCAAGTTTCATGAACAAGCCCTTTCTTTATTTTTTTTAATCTTTAAAAAAAATACCGAGTAAAACTCGGTCACCCAGGTATATACATATATAAGATTAACTCATTTAAATATTAAAGATATGAGCTTGTTAAACATGACTTGAATGATGAGCTTTCGGTGAAGGAAAACATCGTGAGGAAACCTGCATATCTCTAGAGAATTCTGGGGATATGTGTAACCTACCAACCCGCATTGGAGCAGCGTGGTAGGTCTCAGCTCCAATCCTTCTCTCAAAAAAAAAAACAGAGAGAAGAGGCCTATGCCCAGCAGTGGGATAGTAACAGGCCGTTACTTTACTTAAACATGGTGTATTTCGTGGTCACATGGGTGTGACATTGAAATCGTTTACCACCCATAGTGGTGACGATCGGGCGAAGTAGTTAAAACTGCCATCACTGTCCATATCCGACATAAAAAAGGTCAGAATGAACGCATAACCAGTTTCCCAGTAGTTGCTTGACCTCCAATTATCACGGATACCAAAATTATTTTTTACTTCCAGCATCCATACGCGTATTGATTACGTTTTACATTACCTAAATGGCGTTTAAAAATAATATATACTACTCACATGGGTGTGGAGTACACTACATCTTATTTAAAAAAATCTGTGTAAGATGGTCCATTTATCGAGGAAGGCTATAGGTTATATTACATCACGCTAAGATGAATAGGAGAGGAGCAGGAATAAAAAATATTACGAAAACGGTAAAGATTTAAATCTTTCCTTGCCTGCGCTTAGCAAACGGTGAAAGTTTATAAAAAAATATTGTATTACAAAATTGTTCCAAAAGTTGTAAATAAAAGTCCACGACAGCATATTTCAAAGTTAGCCCACTTTAACCATTTTTATGTATATCAAAAATATTACGGTTTTAATCTTTCCATCATCCTCCTGCCCTTATCCCAATCTAAGTGGGGTCGGCACAACATGTTTTAAACACGCTGTTACATGATTTGGCTGCGTTTTTACGACCGGCCGCCTGCCTGACGTCAACTTACCTCTGTCGTATTTTACGACACCTCGGTAAGAATGAGGGTGGTCTATTCTACTAAACCGGATACCACACGGTGGGTCAACTTACCTTAGTTGCCTTTTACGACACCTCGGTAAGAAATGAGGTTGGTCTATTCTACTCAGCCGGATACCAAACGGCGGGTCGACTTACCTTAGTCGCCTTTTACGACACCTCGGTAAGAAAAGAGGGTGGTACTATTCTATTCAGCCGGATACCACACGGCGTTACGGTTTTAATCTTTCCATTCTTTTTTATTTAAGAAGATATATCGGAGTGATCCAAACTTTTTTCCAAGTAATACTAATATTTTCAAAAGTACTGAAAAAATTGTTTTGCTATTTTCCACGAGAAAAGAAAATATATGTAAAGCTAAAGTGTACTATCCGTTCTCATACCTAAGACATGCAGAATTAAAAAAATCACGCACAACCCGCCACCAGTAACGTAACAATGCAAGCATTGCACACATTCACTGCCAGAACCGAAACATCGTTAGGAGTTGGACTCCATGAGAAAATTGCAAAACGACGCAGTACCCAGAAAAACAGATTATATAGTAGTGATGAATGATCTATAAAAGCAGGCGTTACTTTGAGGAATTCCATAGTACAGAAGTTACAACAGAATTATTTTGCTGTAATTCGCGTTTGTTAAAAGAATATATGTAATGCTAAATGTATGAGGCAGGAATGAGCAGGCAACATTCATATACCTTATACATGTAGGACAAGTCACCACACGTATCACAAAACGCTGCCAACACCAACACTCCACACAAGCACTACACACACTCACTACCGCAATCTCTACGATCGTTTCGCCCAATAACCGAAGCATTATCAGGAGGCTAGGCTCCACAACATTATCGTAATCCATTACTATGATATAGTGATAAGTTGAACCCCCGTAGTGTATTTTTCCCTTCTTTGCTTTATTTTTTTGCTATATTTTTCACCTTCGAACAATTAGGTATTTTAATTTAAGTATCTGGGTGACCGAACCTTGCTCGGTAATTTTAAAAAAAGAAAATTAAAAAAAGATAAAATCAATAGGGTAGGTGGGGCTCGATCCTTGGTATTTTCATTTTTCGCGTCTTTCAGCGTAGCCTATTTCCCCAAATAGGCCACCCTGACAGTTTACGGCAAAAATTCATTTCGATATAAATTATAGTATTTTTAAAGCCCAAAATCAGTAATAAAACAATTTTTTTAAATAAAATCTAACTAGATCGATTTTTCTTCTCAAAAACCCCTACATGCTGAATTTCAGGAAAATCGTTGGACCCGTTTCCGAGATTCCGAAAATATATATATACTCGTACATACAAGATTAACTCATTTAAATATTAAAGATATGCTGTAAAGCATGTTTAAAACTTTACTTGTGTTATAAGATATAGATGCTCCTGAGTAGTAGAGTAGAGTAGTCTAGAGGCTTTGCGGCTTGCAAAAGTACGTAAGTCGTTTGTGGGTACTTATATCCACAAACGACTTACGTACTTTTGCAATTAAAATTGATGGCGGAATTTTATTATAGAATCTTAATTCTATAATAAAATTCCGCCATCAATTTTAGCGTTGCCATTACCGCAGTTTAAAAAAACTGTTAAAAGGAGGCTGATAAAAAAAAGCCTACTATAATGTTGAGGATTATTTAGATGATATAGAGGTGGATATAGCTACTGTCCGGCCCTGTATAAGATAGTAATGACTTATTGTAGCTAGTTATATTTAATATTTAAATGAGTTAATATTTAACTTTCGGAATCTTAGAAACGGCTCCAACGATTTTCCTGAAATTCAGCATGTAGGGGGTTTTGCGGAAGAATATCGATCTAGCTAGGTTTTATTTAAAAAAAATCGTTTTATCCCTGTTTTTGGACATTAAAAAAATACTAAAATGTAAATTGAATATAAAACACTATTTTTGCCGTAAAATGTCAAGCTAGCGTAGCTTATTTGGGGAAAGGGCGGTCGAGAAATGGAAATACCTAGGATCGAGCCTTACCTACCCATTTTTTTTTAAATTACTATTTTTATTTTTTACAAAATCACCAAGCAAGGCTCGATCACCCAGGTACTAAGTATTATTTCGAAAAGAGCAACGGCAGAGTTTCGTGCTCGCTCTTCTCGGTAGGAACATCTTTCCGAACCAGCAGTAGAGTTGACGATTCAAAAGTGCTTGTTTACAAGCTTATTTGAATAAAGAATTTTGAATTTGATGTGTGAAGAATTCTGGGAACATTTCCATACGACAATACTAAAAACATCTCTCTTTGCAGAATATTCGAGAGGGTACGACAGTACTTCGGCGCGCAGAGCGAGTCCATACCAATGTCCTTCGTGCTTGGTTTCTACGTCAGCTTGGTGGTCAAACGGTGGTGGGAGCAATACAAGCTTCTGCCGTGGCCAGACACGCTCGCCCTCTTCATCTCCGCTGGGATCCCCGGAGCGGTTAGTAAAGTAAATGAAAGTGTAAACCTGGCTGTGCTAAAATATAACTATTATATATTTTATGTCAACTCAAAAAATACGTGTTTCAGACATAATAGGTGTAAATGTTAAAATATAATTATTTTCAGCAGCAATATCGGCAGAACTCATAATTTATATTAGGCACGTTCTTTTAAGACAGCGGTCGGGGAAAAGGGGTAAATTTCTCCGATAGATGAAAAATTTAATTTTAGGAGGTACAAAAGAAAGTTTTTTAACTAAAAAGTATATATTTTTAATTTGCTTTTTTATTGTTAGTACTTTTACTGTTAGTATTTTTTCAACTTACAATTTAGCGACATATGCAGGCCACAGGAGTTATATCTTTGCGCTGTAAAGCACAGCCTCGGCTACCTGCTCAGTCCGTGTCATGTCGTCAATACAAGAAAAATATCATATTAATTACAAAATAAGAAATTACCATTTACTTATATTGCCTGTGTTCTTTTGCTCTTCGCCATGGGTAATATTAACTTACTCAAGAATATTTTGGGGTAATAATTAAAAAAGATCCCCGACCGCTGGTTTAAGCAAACTAAAGCATTTTTTATGCATTTTCCTAAGCAATGAAAGCTTGAAACACATTAAAATATATATTTTTTAAATCGTGCCACTATTGCCCACGAGCGATATGTTAGCTGCGACATTAGTTAACATTAGAGCAGCGTAGTGTAATATCTTTTTTTTCAATATCCGTGCGTTTACTCTTGACTGAATTTCATTTGACTTATCAATGGACGTAGGCGAAATAGACTCTCTACTCAACGACAAACTAATTTTTCTGCATCGATTTTACTTATCAATAATTCCAGCCCGATATATACGCTTCTATTTTAGCAAATTTCATAAATTTTGCAAGTCAGATATACTCGTAGCCTTCCACAGCGCGTCGATTTTTAAGCCGAGGGCTGGCTAGCGATGTGAAAACATAATCGATTTTTAATAATCATTTATATTTTCATCAATTATTAATTGTTAATATTAAGAAAGGCAACTTTTCAAATAGTAAGAAAAAATCGATTTAAAAAAAATCGATTATTTCGTATCAGAATAATAGATTTTTTTAAAATCGATTTATTTTAAAGGGAAACAAAACGATTATTTATTAATCAATTTTTTCTACTCCATGTCACATCCGTAGGTCTGGCCTCACAGGAGGCACCCTTAAGGCCCAACGGCTCGGTGACGCTGTAAAAGCCTTCAAGGCTAACAATATTTGTTAGTATCCAAAAAAAACCCAAATTTCATCAATATTGCTCCAGTGGATTAGCCGTGAAAAGGTTACAGAAAGACATTACGCTTTTATAATAATAGCCGTTTGGTATCCGGCTGAGTAGAATTGACCAACCTCGTTTCTTGCTGAGGTTTCGTAAAATACGACTGAGGTAAGTTGACGTCAGGCAGGCAGTCGGTCGTAAAAACGCAGCCAAATCAAGTGACAGCATGTTTATAACATGTTGGGCCGGCCTCACTTAGTGTGGGATAAGGGCAGGAAGATGATGATGATCACTCCTCATCTATAAGGGTATTAGCCGCATACCGCTTAGTAAAAAAAACTTCGATACCGCGAGTTAGGTAAAATAGCTTGAATTAAATTGAGAGTGATATTCAATTTATTTTTTATGAAAGGACCGTGTTAAATACACTTTTTTAATTGCATTCCATGCTTTGAATAATATATTACTGTTTTATATAGTATTAAAATTCAAAATTATTTATATTCTTACAAAAGGCGTCGCAGTCGCCATCAGTTATCTGGGAAACGAATTAAGAAATCATTACATCTTATATGAGAATTTTTGTAATACCAACTTATATACAGTTGAAAAATTCATTTATATATGTTTATTTAGTCTATAATTATGCCATATTTCTGAAATTCTGAAAGTGACATACCCCGTTCAGATAACATGCATTTTTTAATAAAATCAAATTTTACTTTAGATTATAACGACTAATATAAATTTAAACAATATGTATTCTGAGTGCGAATAGAAGTAGAAATAGATATATTATAACATGTTGACTTGATAGAAATGATTTTGTCTTGATAAAAATGATTTATTTTTTTGATAATAAAAAGCAAAAGGAAGTCAAATTGTATTCAGTTGTGGGGCGGAATTAAGTAATAATGGCATTTTAAACAACCTTAACTCACAATCAACTGGCGACTTATGAGACGCTTGACGCGCAAGTAACTAAGTTCACCTTCCAATGAATACACGGACTTCCCAACAATGTTATGAAATTCGGGCTATATATAGCGCTTTTCTCAAAAAACTTCGTTAGCGCGAGTTAGTAAAAATGGCCAAAATTAGACTTAAAACGTCCTCAATATTGTATGTCTTGACGGAATTATATTATACACTATTATTGGAGTCTACTATAGTCGTGTATTTTCAAATGTTATGCGTTTAACCCAATTAAAAAATTAACTTTTTGTTCAAATTGTATCTGTGCCATCTTGAGAAAATCACGTGAACTCTTTTATAGATTTGACGCGCACTTTACACCCGTCGCGGTAAAATGGTTCGAATAGTGTCGGATCTGTAGGTAATAAATTCTGAGGTCATATGTCTTTAGACTGCATCACAGTCACTATGTTTATCATATTATATTATCAGTTATTCTTATAACGATTTTTCACTATTATACTTTATATAAATAAAATAAATATTTGGGACAACTACACACGTTTGATCGACCCAAAGCAAGTAACTTGACTCTTCTTTTAGGTGACACAGTTAAAAATATACATATTCTTAATTTTATACAAATTAATACTTATATATAATACGTATATAAAAATATAAATGCAGACTTGCAAAATCAACAATTTATGTAGCAATTATTGGTTTTCGGCGGGGATCGAACCCGTGATAAATTTCTATAATTTAAATATTTTTTTGCCTCTGTTCTATAACTGAAAATAAACAACCTCTATAGTAGCTAATGAATAATTTGAATATTGACGCACTTTATAGGAATTCGGAGAGGAGGGACTATTCCCTTCCAGCATGTATAAGGTATGAAAGCGGATACTCCACTCTACATTTAACATTATATATCGTTTATCTCGCACTTTATCTCGGATTATAGCAATATAATTTTATTCTTACTTAAGTATTATTTATATATTTTAAAAGCTCATCAACAATATACACACCATGTCGAGCTACAAATACACAATATGAAACTATTTGGCTGGCCCGTTGGCGCAGTGAGTAATACAAAATTTCATCAATATTGCCCCAAAAGATTACCCGTTAAAACGTTACAGACAGACATTACGCATTTATAATAATAGCCGTGTGGTATCCGGCTAAGTAGAATAGACCAACCTCATTTTTTACCGAGGTGTCGTAAAATACGGTAAGTTGACGTCAGACAGACGGCAGATAAAAACGCAGCCAAATAATGTGACAGCATGTTTCATGTTTATAACATGTTCTGCCGACCCCACTTAAAGTGGGATAAGGGCAGGAAGATGATGAATAATAGTATGGACGGAGTTCACGTAACCTGTGTCTAACTTGTTTTTGAAGGCTATATACAAAAATATTTTCAAAATAAAGCAAAAGGAGTTGAACCGCCTGTATACTTTTGGTATGAAGTTCACCTAGGGCAACACATATCCGTGAACAACTATCCTACAGGCTCGCTCATCTCCTGAACTATAGGGTTTTAGCCGAATATATATAGCGCTCAGTGAAAAAAACTTCGATACCGCGAGTTAGGTATATACCTTGAATTAAATAGAGGGTGATGTATTCATTTATTTTGTATGAAAAAACCCTGTTATAAACACTTTTTAAAATGTGTTCCATGCTTCGAATTATATATTACTGTTTTATATAGTAGTGAAATACAAAATTATCAATATTATTACAAAACGCGTCGCAGTCGCCATCAGTTATCTGGGAAACGAATTAAGAAATCATTACATCTCATATGAGAATTTTTGTAATACTAAATTGAAAAACATATTTATATATCTTTATTTAGTCTATAATTATGCTATATTTCTGAAATTTTTAAAGTGAAATACGTTCAGATAACATGCATTTTTCAAAATGAAATGTCACTTTTGATTATAACGAATAATATAATTAATTAAAACAAAATGTATTATGAGTGCGAATAAAGTAGAAATAGATATATAATAACATGTTATTAACGAAATAATTACAAAATGAACCTCGTAAATATGACTTTAAAAACGCCACCTATAATCAGCGCGATGAATCTGGCCATTGATTCAGGGATAACTTAGTTCTGCTTAGCGGCACCTGAAACTACAGCAATCTACGCCACCTAGAATAATTGAAGGAAATCTTGTTAGTATTTGAATCCTTATATATAAACCAAACGAAAAAAAAATCACCATTCTTGGATAGAATTTATATCTACCCACTTCATCGCGTAATTAACGTTATATACTATTAATCAAATATGAAAAAAAAATTGTCTTTATCATGTCATGTCATTGTCATTGGGTTCATGGGTCATGGGTTCGAACCCAGGGCTGACAGCAATGAACTATTCTCTTAAGACTTATGTCTGATATAGATTTTTTTCATATGGTTTTTGGTGAAAGAAAACATCACGTAGAAAACTGCATTTCTCTGAAAAAATTATTCAAAACTATTATTGAAACGTTGTCGTGGGTCTAAGCTCCAACCTTTCTCTCCAAATAGCGGAGGCTTAAGCCCAGCAGTGGGATAGTAATGGGCCGTTACTATTGAACAAGAAACTCGTTGATTCAATACCTCCGAATAGTTTAGGTTACAATAGTACATCAACGTTATATGTAAATTATGTTAATTTTGCGCAGTCGTAAAAAAAGTCGCCTGCTTTACTCGCATGCGCCGCATAAACCAGCAGTGTAGCAATATACTAAAGTAATGTACCAGAGAATTATAGGTCTACAGAAATACTACAAAGTACATAGCATATTTCTATCGCAGTATTGTATTATGAAATAACGCCGCGTGGTATCCGGCTGAATAAAATAGTACAACCCTCTTTTCTTACCGAGGTGTCGTAAAAGGCGATTAAGGTAAGTCGACCGCCCGTGTGGTATCCGGCTGAGTAGAATAGACCAACCTCATTTCTTACCGAGGTGTCGTAAAAGGCGACTAAGCTAAGTTGATCCACCATGTGGTATCCGGTTTAGTAGAATAGACCACCCTCTTTCTAACCGAGGTGTCGTAAAATACGACTAAGGTAAGTTGACGTCAGGCAGGCGGCCGGTCGTAAGAACGCAGCCAAATCATGTGACAGCATGTTTATAACATGTTGTGTCGACCCCACTTAGAGTGGGATAAGGGCAGGGAAATGATGATAGCATATCTCTATCTCTTATGGTTAACTAACAATAACGCGGGCAAAGCTGCTCAAACTAGTAATGTATAAGTAAAAAATGTTAGTGAAACATTAATACAAAATGTCTCCGCTGTATTTTTTCCATGCTCATTTTCATGCGCATTCATTCCCCTGTTTTAATAAACACATTTCCATATGACCATTACGTTGTATTGATATTTCAAGTTGTTCAAAGTTCTTTGTATATCGCCTAAAGTTCTTAACTGTAGATATATAAATACGGTTTCGGGCGAAGCCGCGGACAGTAGATAGTATTATATATTTTAGTCCTTATATTAAATTGAAATGGATACAAATGTCCTGAATAAAGTTTTTTCTTACTCACTTGTTTTTTTAAACTCCAAAAAACTTGTGATAGTAGCAATGCCTATTTTCTTATTCCATCGTCAAAATGGTAAACGAACACGAAAAACCTTTACCATGTTATCTTTATAATATTAAGGGCCTGTTTCTCTAGTTACTGATAAAGTGTCGGATAGTTAACCAATAAATAAACTAAGTAGCAGATAAATGTCTCTAAGAAGTGACTCTAAAAGTGAAAAATTTTAAAAAATATCGCGGCCATTTTGAAAAATTTATTTGCTATACAGCAGATAAACACAATAACAGCCATACGATGTTTAACTTAACTTATTAGGGACTTTAAGTGCTGAATAAGCGTATCAGAAACCAAAGTAAAAAGCAATAGCAAAATTCCGAGATATATGTCAGATATGTTCCAAATAAGCTAACTGACAGTTTATTGGTAACTTGTGAAACAGGCCCTTAACTAGCTTCACCCGTGTGTGCATTTAAAATCCTCATCCGACAGGAAATACCGTAATTTGTATCCTATATATTATATCATCCCGAGGGACGATATAATATAGATATGGATATATCAAATCAACTCAAAAATGTACAAGTTATATCTATCTTTAATAACTTACACGCTAGAACTATACAAATCATGCCCACGTGGAATGGTCCTAAGAATGCTGGCAGCGTTTCCGCGCTGAATCGCTAAGCTGATTCTTTCTGCGAAAAAGGAGCCAGCCCTCTTGTCACCTGAAGAGGCAATCAACTGAGTTGTTAAAACGGATAAAATATTTTTTTCACTTTGACTCCATGGCCCTAGAGTCTCGACTGCAAACGGCACAAATATATAACTCTCGATGAGAGATGCAACCTCAAAATAACTTTTATTTAAATAAGCTCTTGCAAGCACTTCTGAATCGTCAAGCTACAACTGGTTCGGAATGATGCTCTTACCGAGAAGAACCAACAAGACATTCGGCGGTCGATCTTTTAAACATTTTCAATTTTACATTATTAAACCGCAGTCTTGTATGAAGCTGAAAGGATTTTCGAATCTAGGCATTTTTATGATAGAAATAATTTTAAATTTTATAATATGCTTTACGTATAAGAATATTTCTTACATTTAATTTAAACCATAATAATGGTTAAAGTAGGTTAACCTTAAAAGATATATGCTGTTTATTTAGGACTTTTAGAGGGGAACAATTTTGTGGTACATGATTTTTTCACCACTTTCATCGTTTACTTAGCCCACACAAGAAAGTTTTAAATTTTGCCGTTTTCTTACTATTTTTTATTGCTGCTCCTCCTCTCCTATTCATCTTAGCGTAATTATATCCTATAGCCTCCCTCAATAAATGGACTATCGTACACTGAAAGAATTTTTCAAATCGGTCTAGTAGTTCCTGAGATTAGAAACAAACAAACAAACTCTCTCTTCAGCTTTATATATTAGTATAAATTATAAAACATGTTCCAGCAGATTAGCCGTGAAAACGTAATTGACGGACAAAACACATTAACAATATATATAGCCTGAATAACAGCTAGTATAATATATCTATATTCCTGTAATACATGTTAGTAAATAAATGATTTTGATTTGATAAAAATTACTAGATAAAAATGTTTTAATTTGATAATAAAAACCAAAAGGAAGTCAAATGGTATTCAGTTGTGGGGTGGAATTAAGGTATGGATCTTTTGTCACATCCTTAACTCACAGGTTCTTTGGCGACTTACGAGAACGCTTGTGCGCAACTAAGTTCACCTTCCAATGAATACACGGACTCCCCACCAATATCGTGAAATTCGGGCTATATATAGCGCTTTTGTCAAAAAACTTCGTTAGCGCGGGTTAGTAAATATCGCCAAAATTAGTCATAAAACGTTGTGAATATTTTATTTCTTGACAGAATTATATTAGGCACTATTATTGGAGTCTACTATAGTCGTGTATTTTCAAATTTTATACGTTTAAGCCAATTAAAACATGAAGTTTTTGTTCAAACTGTATCTGTGCCATCTTTAGGGAATCGCGTGAACTCTGTTAAGGATTTGACGCGCACTTTGTCCCCGTCGCGAAAATGGTTCGAATAGTATTCGGGGCTATAGGTAATAAATTCTGAGATCATATGTCTTTTGACTGCATCACAGCCACTATGCTTATCATATTATATTATCAGTTATTCTTATAACGATTTTTCACTATTATACTTTATATAAATAAAATAAATATTTGGGACAACTACACACGTTTGATCGACCCAAAGCAAGTAACTTGATTCTTCTTTTAGGTGACACAGTTAAAAATATACATATTCTTAATTTTATACAAATTAATACTTATATATAATACTTATATAAAAATATAAATGCAGACTTGCAAAATCAACAATTTATGTAGCAATTATTGGTTTTCGGCGGGGATCGACCCCGTGATAAATTTCTATAATTTAAATATTTTTTTGCCTCTGTTCTATAACTCAAAATAAACAACATCTATAGCTTAAATTAATAATTTGAATATTGACGCACTTTATAGGAATTCGGGGAGGAGGAAAAATATATGATGAGAATACAACTATGCAAGTTAAAGAAGCTTTTAACAAAATAACATGTCCCTAATGTTAACTGTGGAGGAGTTCCCTCGTCTGGAGCCAATCCTGGTAGCATCAGGTCATGCTTATCATAAACATGCACTGTCATCGGGACTGTACCAGTATGTAAAATTTCAGCTCAATTGGACCCCGAGAAGTGGGTCAAATTTAACTTGCAAGATTCCACATTCGCATACATGATACAAGTTAAATAAAAGCTTTTTATAAGCAATAATATACTTAAAATTATAAAATAACTAGCGGCCTGCCCCTGCTTCGCACGGGTATAAAATATGTATCCCATGTCAGTCAGTGTAAAAAAAATGATTAAAATTGATCCAGTAGTTTTGATATGGCGCTGTATTTAAAAAATGATTTTCCCTATTTTCCCGCTTTTCTATTGAAATTTTTCCTAGATTTTCGTTGCTATAAACCTCACGGAGCCCGAGACCTTTCCAACGAATGCAAAACCGTGGAAATCGGTTCGTGCGTTCTGGAGTTATATCGTCAGGAAGGAAAATCCGACTTATTTTTATATAGTAGATATTAAACAATGGATCTCCTGAAATGTCTAATTCTATAAATTATAACAAAAGGAGTCAAATTCTATCCAATTGTGGGGTGGAGATATGTCATGACGGCTCCGATCACGACACTATCTCACAGTTAACTAGTGAGCCAAGTAAACATGAAAACCTTGGAACACCTTCCAATGGATAGACGGACTCCCGACAGTTCATAGAGTGGTCGGTCTATATATACTAATTTTGTAAAAAAACTTCGATAGCGCGGGTTAGTAAAATTGCCGAAATAAAATAGAAAACCGTCCTTAATATTATATCTTCTGATAGAATTAAATAAGACATAACTTCTTTAGTTTTACAACAGTCTTGTTTTATCTAGTTTTTTGCGTTAAACTGAATTAAAACGTGAAATTGTTGTTCAAACTATATCTGTGCCATCTTCAGGAAACCGCGTGAACTCTGTTATAGATTTGAAGCGAACTTTGTCCTTGTCGCAAATATGGTTCGACTACGGACGTTTGTTTTTTTTTAGAAAGTTTAACACAATCAAGATATAAAAAAAACTAAAGTGAAAAAAAACAGTAGTAATATTCGACTCATTCGATTCGATTTTTCACTATTATACTTTATATAAATAAAATAAGTATTTGGGACAACTACACACGTTCGATCGACCCAAAGCAAGTAACTTGATTCTAATGTTATAGGTGACACAGTTAAAAATATACATATACTTAATTTTATACAAATTTATACTTATATAAAGTACGTATATAAAAATATAAATGCAGACTAGAAAAATCAACAATTTCTATACCAATTAACCTTCGGCGGGAATCGAACCCGTGATAAATTTCTATAATTTAAATATTTTTTTGCCTCTGTTCTATAACTCAAAATAAACAACATCTATAGCTTAAATGAATAATTTGAATATTGTCGCACTTTATAGGAATCTGGAGAGGAAGGGCTACTCCCTTCCTGCATGTATCAGGTATGAAAAAGGATAGTCCACTCTACATTTAGCATTATATATATTTTCTGTTTACTTTATCTCGGATTATAGCAGTATTTATTCTTACTTAAGTACAGTCAAATTAGGAAACTTTGAATGACTTTTTCAGTTTTTTCAGAATATAAAAAAATTGGATAACCTTATTTAAGGTTTTGATCAATAATGAGTGTTCTTTTATACCGAGCTTTAGAATAACTAACTGTATTACTAAGTAACTAGAAAGGAAATGGAAAAAAATATGCTTTTGTGCGTGTTCAAAGTTACCTTGAATTTTGGGTAACTTTGAACCGAATTATTTCGGAAACTAAAAATCCTTGAATTTAGAAGATTTTCGTAACATGGGTAAGATAATACTTATGTTCTGAATGAATGAAAGATAGATCTGTCAAATAAAGTCAACTTGTCATAGTTAACAGCCTACCGTTTACTTAAAATATCCATTTACTAAATATTAGCAACATATGGGTAGAATTTTTTTTGTAACCAATACATATTTATTTGTAATAGTAAATATTTATTAAAAATTAAACCTAAACAATAAATTCTATAATCAATTGCCATTCAAATGAGATCAAAACATTAATGTTTTGGTTGGGAAGAGAATTTAAAAATTATTCACCCCATTCCATGAACAAGATGTCATCTTCAATGTATATTTTATCATTTTTTTGTTATTTGATGCTTTTTTTAAAATAGAAACATATTTAACTAAAAATAGAGGTGGTCCACAAATTCACCGGTCAATGGATATAAAACGATGCAAAATCAGGAAATTATATGAAAAAATATCATTTCAATGTACAATTGATCATTAGAACCCGAGAATCATGTGTTTTACACACCTTTTCTGTAATTAAATCGGAAATGTAACTGACATACTTTTCACTGCTAAAAGTCCGCGAACAGAAAATTTTGAAAAAGTGTCAAAATTTGTTTAAAAACTATAAATTTTAAATGACATTTGACAACTAGAATATTTAGTATTTCCATTTCACTCAGTTATCAGTTTTAAATCAGGTTACAAATATTAAAAAAAATAATAAGAATTAGTTTAGTCGTTTTATTCAAAGTTACCCAATTTGACTGTATTATTTATGTATTTTAAAAGCACATGAACAATATACACACTATGTCGAGCTACAAATACACAATATGAAACTATTTGGTTGGCCCGTTGGCGCAGTGGGTAGTGATCCTGCCTTCAGCTCCGCGGGTCGCGGGTTCGATTCCCACTGAGAGCCAACATTTTCTATAAAAGGATTTGTTGGTTCTTCGAGCCTGGGTGTATATTTGTATTTAAGTATGTATTTAAAAATTATATATGTATATATTCACCAGTTGTCTCTCACCTATAACACAAGTATTAAATTACTTACTTTGGGGACGGACGACCGTGTGTGCAAGTGTCCCATATATTTATTATTCTTTTTTAAAGTTAGTTATTTTAATTATAGATAGCAACAACTTGCGCAATTTGATAATTATTTAGACAGTCATAAAAATATATACTTGTGGACATAAAAATATATGATGAGAATACAACAATGCAAGTTAAAGAAGCTTTTAACAAAATAACATGTCCCTAATGTTAACTGTTGAGGAGTTCCCTCGTCTGGAGCCAATCCTGGTAGCATCAGGTCATGCTTATTATAAACATGCACTGTCATCGGAACTTGATCAGTATATAAAATTTCAGCTCAAACGGACCCGGGTAGTAGGTCAAATTTAACTTGCAAGATCCCACATTCACATACATTGTAAGTTGACGACAGGCAGGCGGCCGGTAGTAAAAAACCAAATCATGTAACATGTTGTGCCGACCCCACTTAGCATCAGGTCATGCTTATCATAAACATGCACTGTCATCGGGACTGTACCAGTATGTAAAATTTCAGCTCAATTGGACCCCGGGAAGTAGGTCAAATTTAACTTGCAAGATCCCACATTCAAATTTAAATTGAAATTCAAAATATTCTTTATTCAAATAAACTTGTAAACAAGTGCTTTTGAATCGTCAACTCTACTGCTGGTTCGGAAAGCTGTTCCTACCGAGAAGAGCCAGCAAGAAACTCGGCGGTTGCTCTTTTAAAAATATAATTCTTAATATTATTTACATTAAGTCGTTACTGTCTTGTACAGGTTCAAAGAGAGCTATATCCACACAGTCTTATCTTCTAAATAATCTTCAAGAGTATAGTAGGCTTTCTGTATCAGCCTCTTTTTAACAGTGTTTTTAAACTGCTGTAATGGCAGTGCTGAAATTGATTACGGAATTTTATTATAGAATCTTATACCATACATACATGATACAAGTTAAATAAAAGCTTTTAATAAGCAATAATATACTTTAAGAAAAAAACAATAAATAATATTAAATAATGGATCTCCTCAAACGTCTAATTCTATAAATTATAACAAAAGGAGTCAAATTCTATCCAATTGTGGGGTGGAGATATGTCATGACGGCTCTGATCACAACACTATCTCACAGTTAACTAGTGAGCCAAGTAAACATGAAAACCTTGGAACACCTTCCAATGGATAGACGGACTCCCGACAGTTAATAGAGTGGTCGGTCTATATATACTAATTTTGTAAAAAAACTTCGATAGCGCGGGTTAGTAAAATTGCCGAAATAAAATAGAAAACCGTCCTTAATATTACATCTTCTGATAGAATTAAATAAGACATAACTTCTTTAGTTTACTACAGTCTTGTTTTATCTAGTTTTATGCGTTAAACTGAATTAAACCATGAAATTGTTGTTCAAACTATATCTGTGCCATCTTCAGGAAACCGCGTGAACTCTGTTATAGATTTGGAGCGAACTTTGTCCTTGTCGCAAATATGGTTCGACTACGGACGTTCGTTTTGTTTTTGCCAAATTTGGTTGTTTTTAGAAAGTTTAACACAATCAAGATTTAAAAAAAACTAAAATGGAAAAAAACATTAGCAATATTCGACTCATTCGATTCGATTTTTCACTATTATACTTTATATAAATAAAATAAGTATTTGGGACAACTACACACGTTCGATCGACCCAAAGCAAGTAACTTGATTCTAGTGTTATAGGTGACACAGTTAAAAATATACATATACTTAATTTTATACAAATTTATACTTATATAAAGTACGTATATAAAAATATAAATGCAGACTAGAAAAATCAACAATTTCTATACCAATTATTAACCTTCGGCGGGAATCGAATCCGTGATACATTTCTATAATTTTAATATTTATTTGCCTCTGTTCTATAACTTAAAATAAACAACCTCTATAGTAGCTAATGAATAATTTGAATATTGACGCACTTTATAGGAATCTGGAGAGGAAGGGCTACTCCCTTCCTGCATGTATCAGGTATGAAAACGGATAGTCCACTCTACATTTAGCATTATATATATTTTCTGTTTACTTTATCTCGGATTATAGCAGTATTTATTCTTACTTAAGTACAGTCAAATTGGGTAACTTTGAATGACTTTTTCAGTTTTTTCAGAATATAAAAAAATTGGATAACCGTATTTAAGGTTTTGATCAATAATGAGTGTTCTTTTATACCGAGCTTTAGAATAACTAACTGTATTACTAAGTAACTAGAAAGGAAATGGGAAAAAATATGCTTTTGTGCGTGTTCAAAGTTACCTTGAGTTTTGGGTAACTTTGAACCGAATTATTTCGGAAACTAAAAATCCTTGAATTTAGAAGATTTTCGTAACATGGGTAAGATAATACTTATGTTCTGAATGAATGAAAGATAGATCTGTCAAATAAAGTCAACTTGTCATAGTTAACAGCCTACCGTTTACTTAAAATATCCATTTACTAAATATTAGCAACATATGGGTAGAAATTTTTTTGTAACGAATACATATTTATTTGTAATAGTAAATATTTATTAAAAATTAAACCTAAACAATAAATTCTATAATCAATTATCATTCAAATTAGATCAAAACATTAATGTTTTGGTTGGGAAGAGAATTTAAAAATTATTCACCCCATTCCATGAACAAGATGTCATCTTCAATGTATATTTTATAATTTTTTTGTTATTTGATGCTTTTTTTAAAATAGAAACATATTTAACTAAAAATAGAGGTGGTCCACAAATTCACCGGTCAATGGATATAAAACGATGCAAAATCAGGAAATTATATGAAAAAGTATCATTTCAATGTACAATTGATCATTAGAAACCGAGAATCATGTGTTTTACACACCTTTTCTGTAATTAAATCGGAAATGTAACTGACATACTTTTCACTGCTAAAAGTCCGCGAACAGAAAATTTTGAAAAAGTGTCAAAATTTGTTTAAAAACAATAAATTTTAAATGACATTTGACAACTAGAATATTTAGTATTTCCATTTCACTCAGTTATCAGTTTTAAATCAGGTTACAAATATTTAAAAAAATAATAAGAATTAGTTTAGTCGTTTTAATCAATGTTACCCGAAAATTCAAAGTTACCCAATTTGACTGTATTATTTATGTATTTTAAAAGCACATGAACAATATACACACTATGTCGAGCTACAAATACACAATATGAAAGTATTTGGTTGGCCCGTTGGCGCAGTGGGTAGTGATCCTGCCTTCAGCTCCGCGGGTCGCGGGTTCGATTCCCACTGAGAGCCAACCAACATTTTCTATAAAAGGATTTGTTGGTTCTTCGAGCCTGGGTGTATATTTGTATTTAAGTATGTATTTAAAAATTATATATGTATATATTCACCAGTTGTCTCTCACCTATAACACAAGTATTAAATTACTTACTTTGGGGACGGACGACCGTGTGTGCAAGTGTCCCATATATTTATTATTCTTTTTTAAAGTTAGTTATTTTAATTATAGATAGCAACAACTTGCACAATTTGATAATTATTTAGACAGTCATAAAAATATATACTTGTGGACATAAAAATATATGATGAGAATACAACAATGCAAGTTAAAGAAGCTTCTAACAAAATAACATGTCCCTAATGTTAACTGTTGAGGAGTTCCCTCGTCTGGAGCCAATCCTGGTAGCATCAGGTCATGCTTATCATAAACATGCACTGTCATCGGAACTTGATCAGTATATAAAATTTCAGCTCAAACGGACCCCGGATAGTAGGTCAAATTTAACTTGCAAGATCCCACATTCACATACATTGTAAGTTGACGACAGGCAGGCGGCCGGTAGTAAAAAACCAAATCATGTAACATGTTGTGCCGACCCCACTTAGCATCAGATCATGCTTATCATAAACATGCACTGTCATCGGGACTGTACCAGTATGTAAAATTTCAGCTCAATTGAACCCCGGGAAGTAGGTCAAATTTAACTTGCAAGTTTTAATTCACATACATGATACAAGTCAAATAAAAGCTTTTAATAAGCAATAATATACTTTAAGAAAAAAACAATAAATAATATTAAATAATGGATCTCCTCAAATGTCTAATTCTATAAATTATAACAAAAGGAGTCAAATTCTATCCAATTGTGGGGTGGAGATATATCATGACGGCTCTGATCACGACACTATCTCACAGTTAACTAGTGAGCCAAGTAAACATGAAAACCTTGGAACACCTTCCAATGGATAGACGGACTCCCGACAGTTAATAGAGTGGTCGGTCTATATATACTAATTTTGTAAAAAAAATTCGATAGCGGGGGTTAGTAAAATTGCCGAAATAAAATAGAAAACCGTCCTTAATATTATATCTTCTGATAGAATTAAATAAGACATAACTTCTTTAGTTTTACTACAGTCTTGTTTTATCTAGTTTTATGCGTTAAATTGAATTAAAACATGAAATTGTTGTTCAAACTATATCTGTGCCATCTTCAGGAAACCGCGTGAACTCCGTTATAGATTTGAAGCGAACTTTGTCCTTGTCGCAAATATGGTTCGACTACGGACGTTCGTTTTGTTTTTGCCAAATTTGGTTGTTTTTAGAAAGTTTAACACAATCAAGAATAAAAAAAAAACTAAAATGGAAAAAAACATTAGCAATATTCGACTCATTCGATTCGATTTTTCACTATTATACTTTATATAAATAAAATAAGTATTTGGGACAACTACACACGTTCGATCGACCCAAAGCAAGTAACTTGATTCTAGTGTTATAGGTGACACAGTTAAAAATATACATATACTTAATTTTATACAAATTTATACTTATATAAAGTACGTATATAAAAATATAAATGCAGACTAGAAAAATCAACAATTTCTATACCAATTATTAACCTTCGGCGGGATTCGAACCCGTGATAAATTTCTATAATTTAAATATTTATTTTGCCTCTGTTCTATAACTCAAAATAAACAACATCTATAGCTTAAATGAATAATTTGAATATTGACGCACTTTATAGGAATCTGGAGAGGAAGGGCTACTCCCTTCCTGCATGTATCAGGTATGAAAACGGATAGTCCACTCTACATTTAGCATTATATATATTTTCTGTTTACTTTATCTCGGATTATAGCAGTATTTATTCTTACTTAAGTACGGTCAAATTGGGTAACTTCGAATGACTTTTTCAGTTTTTTCAGAATATAAAAAAATTGGATGACCTTATTTAAGGTTTTGATCAATAATGAGTGTTCTTTTATACCGAGCTTTAGAATAACTAACTGTATTACTAAGTAACTAGAAAGGAAATGGAAAAAAATGCTTTTGTGCGTGTACAAAGTTACCTTGAGTTTTGGGTAACTTTGAACCGAATTATTTCGGAAACTAAAAATCCTTGAATTTAGAAGATTTTCGTAACATGGGTAAGATAATACTTATGTTCTGAATGAATGAAAGATAGATCTGCCAAATAAAGTCAACTTGTCATAGTTAACAGCCTACCGTTTACTTAAAATATCCATTTACTAAATATTAGCAACATATGGGTAGAATTTTTTTTGTAACGAATACATATTTATTTGTAATAATAATATTTATTAAAAATTAAACCTAAACAATAAATTCTATAATCAATTACCATTCAAATGAGATCAAAACATTAATGTTTTGGTTGGGAAGAGAATTCAAATTCAAATTCAAAATATTCTTTATTCAAATAAACTTGTAAACAAGTGCTTTTGAATCGTCAACTCTACTGCTGGTTCGGAAAGCTGTTCCTACCGAGAAGAGCCAGCAAGAAACTCGGCGGTTGCTCTTTTAAAAATATAATTCTTAATATTATTTACATTAAGTCGTTACTGTCTTGTACAGGTTCAAAGAGAGCTATATCCACACAGTCTTATCTTCTAAATAATCTTCAAGAGTATAGTAGGCTTTCTGTATCAGCCTCTTTTTAACAGTGTTTTTAAACTGCTGTAATGGCAGTGCTGAAATTGATTACGGAATTTTATTATAGAATCTTATACCATACATACATGATACAAGTTAAATAAAAGCTTTTTATAAGCAATAATATACTTTAAGAAAAAACAATAAATAATATTAAATAATGGATCTCCTCAAACGTCTTATTCTATAAATTATAACAAAAGGAGTCAAATTCTATCCAATTGTGGGGTGGAGATATGTCATGACGGCTCCGATCACGACACTATCTCACAGTTAACTAGTGAGCCAAGTAAACATGAAAACCTTGGAACACCTTCCAATGGATAGACGGACTCCCGACAGTTAATAGAGTGGTCGGTCTATATATACTAATTTTGTAAAAAAACTTCGATAGCGCGGGTTAGTAAAATTGCCAAAATAAAATAGATAACCGTCCTTAATATTACATCTTCTGATAGAATTAAATAAGACATAACTTCTTCAGTTTTACTACAGTCTTGTTTTATCTAGTTTTATGCGTTAAACTGAATTAAAACATGAAATTGTTGTTCAAACTATATCTGTGCCATCTTCAGGAAACCGCGTGAACTCTGTTATAGATTTGAAGCGAACTTTGTCCTTGTCGCAAATATGGTTCGACTACGGACGTTCGTTTTGTTTTTGCCAAATTTGTTTTTTTTTAGAAAGTTTAACACAATCAAGATATAAAAAAAAACTAAAGTGTAAAAATACAATAGATTACAATAATATTCGACTCAATACTAGTCAAAATGAATTTATTTAAAAAAGGAATTATTATGCCTACCTTCGACCTATCTCTAATATCATAATGTTTAAAAAAATGCGTCTTAATTCCAAAATTTTAAAGGCGTTTTCAAATTCAATACATAAGTTTTGAAAAAACATTTCCCAGCCACAATATCTCATGTTAGATTTGTCTTCTCGACGATTTTATCTCAAGGATGGATAGGTGGCGTACTGATACACAATATTTGTAATGCTAATACTGTATCGTCATCTTCCTGCCTTTATCCCACTCTAAGTGGGGTCGGCACCACATGTTAAAACATGCTGTCATACGATTTGGCTGCGTTTTTACGACCGGCCGCCTGCCTGACGGCAACTTACCTCTGTATTAAAGAATATCCTCCTGCCCTTATCCAACTCTAAGTGGGATCGGCACAACATGTTATAAACATGTTGTCACATGATTTGGCTGCGTATTTTACGACCGCCCGCCTGCCTGACGTCAACTTATCTTAGTCGTATTTTACGACACCTCTGTAAGAAAGAGGGTGGTCTATTCTACTGAGCCGGATACCACACGGCAGGTCAACTTACCTTAGTCGTATTTCACGACACCTTGGTAAGAAAGAGGGTGGTCTATTCTACTGAGCCGGATACCACACGGCGGGTCGACTTACCTTAGTCGCCTTTTACGACACCTCGGTAAGAAATGAGGGTGGTACTATTCTATTCAGCCGGATACCAAACAGCGTAATGCTAATACTGTATGAAGTGGTATAATAGATTCAATGAACAAAGTAAAAAGCACCCAGAACAACCATGTTGCATGAAAGTCATTATCTGCTAGTACTTTCTAAAAATAAAAGTCAACAAAACCTGATGAACCAATAAATGAACAAAATGTTTTGTGGTACACTTTTCTTTTTAATTGTCGTCCGTTGTCATAAATAAGATAAAAGATTGTAGCTTCAAAACAAGGCGTGTCTTCAAAATTCAATTTTATAATTAATTTATTGAATTAGGCGTTACTTTGCGGAGATCCATAAAACAAAAGTATATATATCCTCCTGCCCTTATCCCACTCTAAGCGTAAAGAAGTTCTTACGACCGGCCACCTGCCTGACGTCAACTTACCTTAGTCGTATTTTACGACACCTCGGTAAGAAGGAGGGTGGTCTATTCTACTAAACCGGATACCACACGGCGTGTCAATTACTTACCTTAGTCGCCTTTTACGACACCTCGATAAGAAATGAGGGTGGTCTATTCTACTCAGCCGGGTACCAAACGGCGGGTCTACTCGACGTAGTCGCTTTTTACGACACCTCGGTAAGAAATGAGGGTAGTCTATTCTACTTAAACGAATACCAAACGGCGGGTCTACTCGCCTTAGTTGCCTTTTACGACACCATGAGGGTAGTCTATTCTACTGGGCCGGATACTACTACAACACGCTCTACGTCCACAAATTATTATCACGAAAGTAATTCTCAATAGTATAGTAGGCCTCTCTTTAACAGTGTTTTTAAATTGCTGTACTAGTAAAGCTCAAATTGATAAGGTAAAAAGAATAAAAGTAAAAAGTAAGTAAGTAACGGCCTGTTACTATCCCACTGCTGGGCATAGGCCTCTTCTCTCCGGTTTTTTTTTTTTTTGGAGAGAAGGATTGGAGCTAAGACCTACCACGCTGCTCCAATGCGGATTGGTAGGTTACACATATCCCCAGAATTCTCTAGAGATATGCAGGTTTCCTCACGATGTTTTCCTTCACCGAAAAGCGTGTGATAATTAGACACATATATATATAGACTGCCCGGATTTGAACCCGCGACCTTTTTCGAAAGATTCGAACGGTGTTACCGCTGGGCCATCACAGCTTCTTACACGCTAGGACTATACAAATCATGCCAACGTGTTGTTATTTTTTTAATTCGTTCATATTTTCATTTTAACTTAAATTATCGAAGTTTTAAAAGTACAGAGGAGCGACGAAACATTTGCTATTGCGTTGCACAACTTAGTTGTTTCGGTTTAGGATGTCGCAACTGAAACACGATGAAACACAGTTTTTGTGGCAGCGTAATATGCGGGTACTGAATATTTATTTATTTATTAGATACACCAACGATATATTATAGATACATCATCATCTTCCTGCCCTTATCCCACTCTAAGTGGGGTCGGCACAACATATTATAAACATGCTGTCACATGATTTGGCTGCATTTTCACGACCGGCCGCCTGCCTCACGCCAACTTACCTCTGTCATATTTTACGACACCTCGGTAAGAAAGAGGGTGGTCTATTCTACTTAACCGGATACCACACGGTGAGTCAACTTACCTTAGTCGCCTTTTACGACACCTCGGTAAGTAATGAGGGTGGTCTATTCTACTCAGCCGGATACCACACGGCGGGTCGACTTACCTTAGTCGCCTTTTACGACACCTCGGTAAGAAAAGAGGGTGGTACTATTCTATTCAGCCGGATACCACACGGCGTAACGATATATTATAGATACATTAACAATAAATTCTTATATTAATTCAAGTTCCAATATAATTATCATTTACAGGCGTATTCAGCATTATTATTTTTTTTTGTTAGTTCTTTCTGAAAAAATATATATGTCAAAAAAATTTTAAACTATAAATTATTCTATATGTCAAAAAATATAAGTATAAAATATTAATAAGTAAGTAGCGGCCTGTTACTATCCCACTGCTGTGCATAGGCCTCTTCTCTCCGTTATTGGAGAGAAGGATTGGAGCTAAGACCTACCACGCTGCTCCAATGCGGATTGGTAGGTTAAATATTATATATTAATAAAATAAAGATAATAATTGTCATACTCAGATATAATATTATTATGTCAACTGAATAAAATAAATAATACACTGAACAATCTCATCTATTTAATTTCATTTGTGAAATCCACTTAATTTTTTATTAAAACTTTTATTTAACTTGCCTTGTATGTATGTGAAGGTGGAATCTTGCTTTGACCGACTTCCCGGTGTGCGATTTAGCTGAATGATGATTGATTGATGAATGATTGATGTTAAGCATGACCTGTTGCTAAGTGGGGTCGGCACAACATGTTACATGGCTGCCCTTATCCCACTCTATGCGGGGTCGGCACACACATTTTGTCACATGATTTGACTACATATTTTACGACCAGCCGCCTGCCTGACATCAACTTACCTGAGGCGTATTTTACTACACCTCGGTAAGAAAGAGGGTGGTCTATTCAACTTAACCGGATACCACACGGTGGGTCAACTTACCTTAGTCGCCTTTTCCGAGATTCCGAATATATACACACATATATATATATATATATATATATACAAGATTAACTCATATAAATATTAAAGATATAATCTAATTGTTTCGACCTCTAAATTTATTCAAATAGATTATCATAAGCTGATATGTAACAAATCTCTAACGATCGCCGCTTCTAAATGTTCCTGTGGCATGGAAGGCAAGGACCTCTATAAATTCTTGTTTAAAAAATTATAGCCAACCAGTTTGCCTTAGCTTATTAATGTCGATTAGATATATAATGCAGCCAAACTGTTTGAATGGTATCAGACCATAGACTATAGATTTAGGTTTATGCTTTTACGACGCCATCTTAATGCAGATTAAAAATATATAGGTAGATTGTCTAATTCGAAATTCAAATTGTGGTGTAAGTAACTCACATATTCATATAGTTAAGTAGTGACTTAACTATATGAATATGTGAGTGCTAAGCTGTGTGGTATCCGGCTGAATAGAATAGACAATCCTCATTTCTTACCGAGGAGTCATAAAACGCGACAAGGTAAGTTGACCGTGTTGTATCCGGTTGAGCAGAATGAACCACCATCTTTCTTACCGAGGTGTCGTAAAAGGTAATTATTATGAATTAAATTTATTAATTGAAACAAACGCGTAGATACTAAAAGAAATATTATAGAGACAACACAAGATGAAGTAGATTTTTTTTTGTTATTTAATATCAATCATAGACCTTATTACGAATAATATATGTGGTATTACTCGTTTGCATTATTATGTATTGCTGGTATTACTAGTAATACTAGTAATACCAGCGACTCCGCCCGCCTTGAAAGATTTAAACCGTAATATAGTATTTTGATACCCATAAATATGGTTAAAGTAGGTTAACCTTAAAAGCTAGACATATGCTGTCGCGGATTTTTATTTAGAAGTTTTAGAGGGGAACAATTTTGTAATACATGATTTTCGAATAAGTTACTTTCGTTTTCGAATAAGTTAAATTCACCGTTTACTTAGCGCACGCAAGGAAAGCTTTAAATTTTGCCGTTCTCGTAATATATTTCATTGCTTTTCCTCTCCTATTCATTTAAGCATAATTTTATATAGTGTATAACCTTCCTCGATAAATGGGCTATCTTACACTCAAAATAATTTTTCAAATCTGTTCAGTAGTTCCTGAGATTAGCGCGTTAAAACAATCAAACACTTCAGCTTTATACATTAGTATAGATTATGCATCATATGCAAATGCATTGGCCAAATAATAAATTGCTATGCGAATTTCAAAGACAATATGCATATGTATATTTCCATTAGTAAATTTTAGGTGGTGTATATTTGCCGACTCGGCAGCCAAGCGTGAACGGGAAGCGTTAACAAGGTAAAGTATAAAGGCATTAATTATAACAATTATATTATGTTTGTAAAACTATTTGCGTTGTATATTTTATTAATAGCTATTTGCTGACTGCGATCGTGCTTATGACGATATCTATTGTTCTTTTTATAACTTAAACACCATTATGGACGCCTGTTTATGTGTGAATGCTGCGAAATGTTTTAAAACTGTTAATGTGTAATGTTTCCGTTTATTTTTTTCCCTATTTAATGTGTATCACTACATAGTATAAAACAAAGTCGCTGTCTGTGTATGTCCCTATGTCCCTACGTACGCTTAAATCTTTAAAACTACGCAACAGATTATGATGCGGTTTTTTTAATACATAGAGTGATTAAAGAGGAAGGTTTATATGTTTATACATGTAAACCTTAATCTTCACATTCTTAACATTCAATATGGAGTAGAGAAATACTGTAATTTTTGAGGTTTCTAATGCGATGTCGTAAATAATTACATTTTTTTCGCTAACATGGCAAACGCAGGCTGAACATTACGAGATTTATCAAAATAATGTACTAAGTATTTCTACGCCTTGAAAAGGTCTACAGAAAACTCCAGGATTGTATATGTCTATCTCTTATAGATAACCCACAATAGCATTTTTTTGACATTTTCTTTTTACGAAAGATAATGTCTTATTATCCAGCATTTGATGTCCATCGGTTGATGAAGCGCATATAATCCGTATGTTTTACAAAATTACTGAAAAGGTTATTAATGTCGTGACACAGTATATATTTTATGGTGTTCATAAAAATGAATTGTGCTCTAAATAAGCAAAACTAACAAATAAAATACGCCAACTTGTGTCACTGCGTTATTGACGTTCTTTGGTAAAACCGGCGGCGCAAGAAATGTCTGTTGTACAAGATAATGCCAACTATACGCATTAATTTTACCGATAACCAACCATTACTTGGTAATTTTATTAGAATATATAAAAAAATTAAAAAGAAAGAAAAAAATGCAATAAAATAAAGAAAGGGCTGGTGTTCCGTGGGATTCGAACCCTGGTATTGTCTCTTATATAATTCGCCCGATTACCATTACGCTACTGCAACTTATAATTGTCAGCAAAAATTGACTAGTCTATTTAATGTTAAATTAAACAATTCTCCAATGCCTTTAAAACAGGACTAAAATGACATTTTTTTGAATTCAAACCTAGCTAGATCAATTTATCTCCCCCTAAAATTTCTTAAATGCCGAATTTCTTGATACAAGATCAACTTTTTAAGATTAAATATTAAATATTTAAGGTACCACCGCATCTCAGCGCCGTACGTAAAAATACAGTAATACAGTACAATATTTTATCCACAAGAATTAGGTTTCTAAAAAAAGAAACACGGTTTATAGAGATCAATGACCGTACCCTTATACTTACTTATCCAGCTGAGTAGAATAGACCACCCTCATTTCTTACCGAGGTGTCGTAAAAGGCGACTAAAGTAAGTCGATCCGCCGTGTGGTATCCGGCTGTGTAGAATAGACCACCCTCATTTCTTACCGAGGTGTCGTAAAAGGCGACTAAAGTAAGTTGATCCACCGTGTTATATCCGGTTTAGTAGAATAGACCACCCTCCTTCTTACCGAGGTGTCGTAATATACGACTAAGGCAAGTTGACATCAGGCATGCGGCCGGTCGTAAAAACGCAGCGAAATCATGTTACAGTTATAACATGTTGTGCCAACCCCACTTACAGCGGGATAAGGGCAGGAGGATATATTTAAGCTAGCTTACCTACTCTATAATATATATATGGTTATTGCGCTGCGAAATTATTAGACATTTCGTTTCCAACTCACAAAGTAGTTTTTATTTACATTACGGTCAAGGTTGAGCTGCAAGCAAAAAGAAAAACACGACCTTTTGTCACGTAAAGTCTTTTAATAGATTTATTGTTTATGTTTTACGGGAAAAATAACCTAAGACTAGTATGTTTTATTCGCTGCGAACTTCCTCATAAAAATATATCTTTGTAATATCATACAAACAAATGCCAGCGACGATTATATAGTCTTTTAATAACCATACAAATGGTTAGCAAAAGACTATATTATATGCTGTCGCGGACTTTTATTTAGAACTTTTAGAGGGGTACAATTTGTAATACATGATTTTTGAATAACTATTAAACGGTAATAGTTCTCAGCGCACGCAAGGAAAGCTTTAAATTTTGCCGTTTTCGTTCTATTTTTTATTGATGCTCCTCTCCTATTCATCTTAGCCTATAGCCTTCCTCAATAAAAGGACTATCTTACACTGAAAGAATTTTTCAAATCGGTCCAGTAGTTCCTGAGATTAGCGCGTTCAAACAATAAATCAATCAAACAAACAAGCCCTTCAGCTTTATATATTAGTATAGATAAGTATCTACAGATAGAATTATGACATCACCGGGTTTTTTATGTATACAAAAATAAAATTTGCATTTATTATTAATCAAATTTACAAACCAGCATATCTAGCCAGCTACATTTAAAGAAATATTGATTTCATCTCAAAAAATGCTCCTATCCCCAATAAACTTTACAGGATCATCTGTTAGGTCATAATAAAGATTTTCTGAAAATTTCATTAAAGCCGATCAAGCCGTTTCGGGTCTATAAAGGATATACAAACATTCATTTTTATATAATGATTTATTTATCGCCCCCGACCCCCATACTAAGTTTTATGAAAATTGTTAGAGCCGTTTCCGAAGTTAAAATTATACATAGAGTTTAGATTATAAACAATAATTAATAATAAATAAATATATGGGACACTTACACACACGGTCGTCCGTCCCCAAAGTAAGTAACTTAATACTTGTGTTATGGGTGACAGACAACTGGTGAATATATTATACTTATATTATATAATTTTTAAATACATACTTAAATTCAAATATACACCCAGACTCGATTATCAACAAATTCAATTACAGAAAATGTTGATCCTCGACGGGAATCGATCCCGCGACCCGCTGAGCTGAAGGCAGGGTGGGTAGTGCCCTCAACGGGGCAGTCAACGTATGATGATGATAATAAAACGTCGAACTGTCTCGTGTACATGTTATTATACTACATGAATTGTGTTTTAAAACATATTTAATACAGCCTGAGAGGCTGATTGTGTAGGATAAAATCATGATATCACCGTGGAAATTCATCGCCATTAACAATCTAGTGCCTGCTAGGGATGTATGTCTAGACTTGGAGTAGAAAAAATCGATTATTATCCCTTTAAAAATAATCGATTGAAGAAAAATCGATTATTTCGTATTAAAATCTCTCTCTCTCTAGCTATGTATCCCACATGGTGGTGGGGTCAGCCTTCCTTATTAATCTTCTCCACTTCGCTCGGTCACGGACATCGTCGTCGGTAATTTTGCATACACTCTTATCTTTTAGCACTACTTCTTTCCACCTTGTCTTGGGTCTTCCAACTGGCCTTGGACCCGGGATGGAAAGCTGTAGTGCCAAATTTCCGACGTACTCAGGTGGCTTTCTCTTGACGTGTCCATACCATCGCAGCCTACTCTCCTGCATCTTGTCAGCGATATCGCGCACACCGAGGCTACCTCGCACGTACTCATTGCGGATTTTATCGAGCCTCATTACGCCGCACATCCACCTCAGCATTTTCATTTCGGCAACTTGAATGGTATTTCGTATTAAAATAATCGATTAATAATGATTTTACACTATCACTACTATTCTAAAAGTTGTCTATTTTAATATTAATAATTAATTACAATAAAGGCTAATTAAAGTGGACAACTACCAAGAAATGATAACATATGCGCCGTTTGGGAAATTCTATGTAAATGTGTAGTTTAGCTACATTGGTTTTATCCAACAATACATATATTAGGTCCTTACATATGAAATTGGCGTTTTCTATGGGAGGAACATAAAGTCGTTTTTTTTTAAATTAAATATATTTAATTAATCAAAGTATGTACCATTGCTATGTATGCACTTTTGCCATCTCATAGGTAGTTCATTGATCCCCTTACTAAAAAAAACCCATTCGGGCGGGAATCAATAAAATCTTTGAAGGCGGTTTGGACTGCCCCATCGGAGTTGAATTTTTTTCCTTGAAAGTAGTTATCCAAATTGCGAAAAAAATGGTAATCTGTTGGAGCAAGGTCCGGAGAGTACGGTGGATGTCTAAGACATTCTAATTGAAGCTCCTCTGATTTGGTAGTCGTCTGTTGTGCAGTGTGTGGTCTAGCGTTGTCCTGAAGCAGCAGTGGCCTAGAGCGATTGACCAGCCTCGATTGTTTAGCAGCTAGCTTTTCCATCATGGTCTGCAGTTGCTGACAATAGATATCTGCTGTAATCGTTTGGCCAGATTTAAGAAAGTTGTAGTGAACGACACCGGCACTAGTCCACCAAACACTTACAAGCAATTTTTTTTAGTCAATTTCCGGTTAGGGCAGGATTTGGCTGGTTCGCCGGGGTTCAGCCATTGCGATGAGCGCTTCCGATTATCGTAGAGGATCCACTTTTCATCACAGATAATGATTCGATTTAAAATTCCTTCATTATTGTGCCGGTTGAGTAACGTAACGCAGCAGTCGACGCGCGTTTGTCGGTTCGCTTCACTCAAGTCATGAGGTACCCACCTTTCAAGCTTTTTCACCTTCCCAATTTGCTTCAAGTGGATTAGAATAGTTTTATCACTAACACCGGAGCCTGCAGCTAACTCGGACGTGGTTTGCGATGGATCCGCTTCCACAATAGCCTTCAATTCTTCATTATCAACATTGGTCTCCGGCCGTCCACGAGGCTTGTTGTGCAGGTCGAAATTTCCAGAACGAAAACGTTGGAACCAAAAACGCACTGTGTTTTCTTTTGCGACACCGTCACCATACACATCATTAATCCTTCGAGCCGTTTCTGCAGCACTGGTGCCACGGTGGAACTCATACTCGTAAATAACGCGATATTTCATGTTTTCCATTTTGTAAACAGAGTGACACAAAGAAAAAAATAAAAGAAGAAAAAACAAATGAATTAGGGGGTTTGAAACACAAACGCATGAGTAAATAGCTGTATGAATTTGAATTTGGAATTCCTAACCATAAAGATAATATTTGAGATCAAAGTGGCCAGTACGACAAAACGCCAATTTCATATGTAAGGACCTAATATTATCTTAAAGAACAAAAAAAGAGTGAAAAAGAAATAGAGGATGATTAAAATGAACGATTTTAATCGATCATTAAAAATCGATTATTTAAAAACTGATTATTTAAAAAAATCGATTATAATAAAAATCGATTATTTTAAAAATAACGATAATTATAAAGAAACGATTATTTTTAAATCTCTAGTACCTGCTACGTTTCAATTGCTTTGTTATTCCAGTGTAGGCATTCTGTTAACAAGGAAAACACTGATTCGAAATTGTTTTGATGTGGGGTAATTACTTGTATAATCTATTCAAACACAAATTCAAAATCAAAATATTCTTTATTGAAACAAACTTGTTAACTAGTCTAAGCATCAATTATATTGCTGCTTTGGAAAATAGAAATGTAAAAAATCAAACAATATTTATTTCCTTAACATATTCTTATAAATTATAAACAGAATCTGGGACCATCCTACTAGGATTAGGATTAGATTAGGAGTATTTCTACTAGTACGTTTCTTCCATAAAATTTCATACATAAGGGGAAATATGTTGGTAAATCCGTGCGTGTTGGAGCTTGTGTGGATGTGTGTAGTGTGTGTGAGTGACGTCATTGCGAGTGTAGTGTCTGTGAGTCCGTGCGTGTATTGGAGCTTGTGTGGATGTGTGTAGTGTGTGTGAGTGAAGTGTTTGCGAGTGTAGTGTCTGTGAGTCAGTGCGTGTGTTGGAGCTTGTGTGGATGTGTGTGGTGTGTGTGAGTAAAGTGTTTGCGAGTGTAGTTTCTGTGAGTCCGTGCGTGTGTTGGTGGGAGCTTGTGGGGATGTGTGTAGTGTGTATGAGTGAAGTGTTTGCGAGTGTAGTTTCTGTGAATCCGTGCGTGTGTTGGAGCTTGTATGGATGTGTGTAGTGTGTGTGAGTGAAGTGTTTGCGAGTGTAGTTTCTGTGAGTCCGTGCGTTTATTGTAGCTTGGTTGGATGTGTGTAGTGTGTGTGAGTGAAGTGTTTGCGAGTGTAGTTTCTGTGAGTCCGCGCGTGTGTTGGAGCTTGTGTGGATGTGTGTGTGAGTGAAGTGTTTGCGAGTGTAGTTTCTGTAAATCCGTGCGTGTGTTGGAGCTTGTGTGGATGTGTGTAGTGTGTGTGAGTGAAGTGTTTGCGAGTGTAGTGTCTGTGAGTCCGTGCGTTTGTTGGAGCTTGTGTGGATGTGTGTAGTGTGTGTGAGTGAAGTGTTTGCGAGTGTAGTTTCTGTGAGTCCGTGCGTTTATTGGAGCTTGGTTGGATGTGTGTAGTGTGTGTGAGTGAAGTGTTTGTGAGTGTAGTTTCTGTGTGTCCGTGCGTGTGTTGGAGCTTGTGTGGTTGTGTGTAGTGTGTGTGAGTGAAGTGTTTGCGTGTGTAGTGTCTGTGAGTCCGTGCGTTTGTTGGAGCTTGTGTGGATGTGTGTAGTGTGTGTGAGTGAAGTGTTTGCGAGTGTAGTTTCTGTGAGTCCGTGCGTTTATTGGAGCTTGGTTGGATGTGTGTAGTGTGTGTGAGTGAAGTGTTTGTGAGTGTAGTTTCTGTGAGTCCGTGCGCGTGTTGGAGCTTGTGTGGATATGTGTAGTGTGTGTGAGTGAAGTGTTTGCGTGTGTAGTGTCTGTGAGTCCGTGCGTTTCTTGGAGCTTGTGTGGATGTGTGTAGTGTGTGTGAGTGAAGTGTTTGCGTGTGTAGTGTCTGTGAGTCCGTGCGTGTGTTGGAGCTTGTGTGGATGTGTGTAGTGTGTGTGAGTGAAGTGTTTGCGAGTGTAGTTTCTGTGAGTCCGTGCGTTTATTGGAGCTTGGTTGGATGTGTGTAGTGTGTGTGAGTGAAGTGTTTGCGAGTGTAGTTTCTGTGAGTCCGTGCGTGTGTTGGAGCTTGTGTGGATGTGTGTAGTGTGTGTGAGTGAAGTGTTTGTGAGTGTAGTTTCTGTGAGTCCGTGCGTGTGTTGGAGCTTTTGTGGATGTGTGTAGTGTGTGTGAGTGAAGTGTTTGCGAGTGTAGTTTCTGTGAGTCCGTGCGTTTATTGGAGCTTGGTTGGATGTGTGTAGTGTGTGTGAGTGAAGTGTTTGTGAGTGTAGTTTCTGTGAGTCCGTGCGTGTGTTGGAGCTTGTGTGGATGTGTGTAGTGTGTGTGAGTGAAGTGTTTGCGTGTGTAGTGTCTGTGAGTCCGTGCGTGTGTTGGAGCTTGTGTGGATGTGTGTAGTGTGTGTGAGTGAAGTGTTTGCGTGTGTAGTGTCTGTGAGTCCGTGCGTTTGTTGCGTATGTTTACCTTTGCGTATGCATGCGTGTATATATATGAATAGGTGCGTGTAATTTTAATTTGTATATTTTTTTTAAATATTGATTAAGTGCGATTTTTTTTTCAAACCCGGGCAGACACCAATGAGTTTTTCTGTTAAAACTTATGTGTCTAATTGCTAATTGCAATTTATCACACACTTTTCGGTGAAGGAAAACATCGTGAGGTAACCTGCATATCTCCAGACAATTCTGGAGATATGTGAAACCTACCAATCCGCACTGGAGCAGCATGGTAGATCTTAGCTCCTAACCTTCTCTTCGAAAACCAAGAGAAGAGTCCTATTCTCAGGAGTGCAGATAGTAACAGGCCGCTACTTACTTAGTTTATTTACTTACATCATTTTAAAGCTTACAAAAAGTGTGTCACCTTTGTGAAAGCCACGTGAAAATTAGTGGAAAAACTAGAGTTATGTCACATATAATAAAAATATCACTCGTTTTGTGTAGAAATGCACGCCCAGTCGCTTTGACGTCCCGTCCTTGAAGTGTTCAGAATCCTCTAGAGAATTCTAAGGGTATTTATTACCTAACAAATCGTGGTAGGTCGAGGAGACCTTTGCCCAGCAGTGGGATAGTAACAGGCCGTTACTTTAATATAACATTCACATTGCTTTTGTCTTTCCACCGACGCTAAAGGAACAAAGTTTATAACACAAACATCGGTCGTCCAATTATTATACGTAGAACTATTTATCCATATAAATATTAAAAATACGAAAGTCTGACTGTCTGTCTGAAAAATTGCTTCCACTGAAAACAGCCACAAGAAACTCGGTGGCTTCTTTTCGCAAAACATAATTTCGTTTTCGCTTTATGTCACGTGGTATCCGGCTAATTAAAATAGATCATCCTCATTTCTTACTTGAGTTCAAGAGTAGAATTCTTAGTTGAGGTCAGGCAGTCAGGCAGGCAGGCCAGTGGTAAAATATATAGCCAAATCTAACAAAATGTTTATAACAAGTTGTGATAAGGGCAGGAAAATAATGAATATCATTTTAGCCTATCGATGAAATTTCTTTGGTCGCCCCTCCGACTAGTGAAGGTCGGCAACTGCGTAAAGGTATTCCTACCCCTCGCTAGGCGGCGCTCGCGAGAAGTTTAATAGAATGGACCACCCTCTTTCTTACCAAGAAGTTGCAAAATACGACTAAGGTCAGGTCAGTCGTAATATACGTAGCAAAATCATGTGACCCAAGTAATTCCAATTCGTATAAATTATCTAAAATATATGATTAATTAAAAAAAAATCCTGTGACTCATTTAGGTTCTACGGAGTATTTGTATTCTGAAACGATACTTAATTATTTTACTTTGTAATTGCGAGATTGTTCTCGTCTGAAGACAATTAAGATATTTAAAGTTAATTAAGATATCACTTGGCTTAACGAATCTGTATGACCATACAGTAATTTATATATTTTTTCTTTGTCTTGCATTTGTTACTGTTCGCTTTTGCATATAAATGCATAAAAAATTATAACTAATGGCCAACTTTACCAATTCGATGAATTTACCAATTTATATTACCAATTTTCATGAAATTCAGCATGTAGGTTTTGGGGGTTAGATAGAGAGAAGTGAAAATACCCGTGATCAAGCCCCTGTCATTACCAACCTTTTTTTGCTTATTTCGGAATAACATATAGGCTATAGAAATCCTGTAAATTCTACAGGAAAGCGCCATCTATTATGAACATATCACACAACAACTGACTATACGAACGAAGTCGCTGGTTAAAGCTAGTATGATAATAATACAACATAGTTAACGATTAGAAAGTACTGAAAACAGTCTATTAAAATAAAGAATGTATTTGAATTTGAATTTGTACAAAAAATATTGCGTTTGTCCTTTTGGAACTGATAATAAATATATTTTAGGATATTTAAAGATTTTTAAAGATCCGCTTTTGTATTACATTACCAACGCGGACTGTAGCAAAATAATTATATTAACTTTTATTATTTATCCAAGTAAACAAGTACTTTTGAATCGTCAACTCTACTGCTTGTTCGGAAAGCTGTTCCTACTGACAAGAGCCAGCAAGACTCTCGGCGGTTGCTCTTTTCAAAATATAATTCTTATTACTAGTTACATTTAGACATAATTGTACAGCTTCGAAGAATAGCTATATCCACGTATGCCTATCATCCAATAATCCTCAACAATATGCAAGCTTTCTGTATCAGCGCCGCATTAACAGTTTTTTTAAACTGATGCAATGGAAAAGCTAAAATCGATTGCGGAATTTTATTATAGAATCTTCTCCAAACCCACAAACTATTTCCATACTTTTTAAGGCGCAAAGCAAGAACCGCAAGCTTATGTCGGTTCTTGCTTTGTCTATTACCTATATACGTCGCCAATTTTTATAAACATGTATATTCTTACAGACAGATTTTTGCCATTGTAATATTATTAAGCTTACCTTAACGTAACACTTGTATTTAACAAGGATTTGAATAATATAAGAGCTTTTTCTAACGTTGTTCCAATGATAACTAGATGACACTAGTAGTATTTTAGTCAACGCTATCGAAGTTCTTTTTCGCTGGTATAAGGTATGGCGACGCGAAATCAGTCGATGTCACCGAACGCACACTATTGCGGTTAATAAACCTGGAAATTTTTGTAAGTTCCGATGTTCTTCGGAATTGTTACATGACATATTATTACTATGCGAACCGAACGTGGTTCACAACGATCTATACTGCTGTAAACATTCTCTTAAGAGTTTTCTCCTTACTGTAAAGATCATCTCTGAAGTGCCAGTGTCTAACTTTCTACTAAGCTACTTTAAACCCTTCTGGACTGATTTTCATACGGTTTCCTTTTAGTCCTTTTAGTTTCGGTTTAGTAGATAGTAGGTATGTGACTTGATGTAGCGATGAAAAACATAATCGATTTAAAAAATAATCGTTTAATTTTTCAAAATAATCGATTTTTAATAATCGATTACATTTTCATCAAATATCGATTTTTTAAAAATCTAATATTTTAGGTATCCCTTTTTTATTGTTTTTCTTGATTTTTAAGATTAGATATGCATTATTGGATGAAACCAATTGGAAATGTTAAAATGTGTAGTTTGGCTAAAACTACACATTTTAATCCAATTTCACAAACAGTGATGAATAATATCAGTATTTCTTGGTAGTTGTCCACTTTAATTAGCCTTTATTGTAATTAATTATTTATATTATAAAAGACAACTTTTGAAATAGTCGGAAAAAATCGATTTTTCTACTCCAAGTCACATCACTAACTTGGAGTACAAAAAATCGATTAATAAATAATCGATATTTTTCAATCTAATATTAATCGATTATTAAAATAATCGATATTTTAAGACTATATGAACATTTTTTTGCCTTTTAATTTTAATAATTGATTACAATTAAGGCTTATTTAAGTGGACAACTACCACACCAGATGCATTGTTTGTGTAATTGAATTAAAATGTGTAGTTTGGCTACACTAGTTTCGTCCAACAATGTATATCTTATATTAAAAAACAAGAAAAAGAGTTAAAATTGAAAAAGAGTCATTAAAATAATCGATTTATTAAAATTCGATTTTTGATGAAGAAAAATCGATTATTATAAATCGATTATTAAAAATCGATTATAAAAAATCGATTAGAAAGTACTGAAAACAGTCTATTAAAATAAAGAATGTATTTGAATTTGAATTTGTACAAAAAATATTGCGTTCGTCCTTTTGGCGAATATATTTTAGGATAATAAATATATTTTAGGATATTTAAAGATTTTTAAAAATCCGCTTTTGTATTACATTACCAACGCGGACTGTAGCAAAATAATTATATTAACTTTTATTATTTATCCAAGTAAACAAGTACTTTTGAATCGTCAACTCTACTGCTTGTTCGGAAAGCTGTTCCTACCGACAAGAGCCAGCTAGACTCTCGGCGGCTGCTCTTTTCAAAATATAATTCTTATTACTAGTTACATTTAGACATAATTGTACAGCTTCGAAGAATAGCTATATCCACGTATTCCTATCATCCATTAATCCTCAACAATATGCAAGCTTTCTGTATCAGCGTCGCTTTAACAGTTTTTTTAAACCGATGCAATGGCTAAAGGCTAAGCTAAAATCGATTGCGGAATTTTATTATAGAATCTTCTCCAAACCCACAAACTATTTCCATACTTTTTAAGGCGTAAAGCAAGAACCGCAAGCTTATGTCGGTTCTTACTTTGTCTATTACCTATATACGTCGCCAATTTTTATAAACATGTATATTCTTACAGACAGATTTTTGCCATTGTAATATTATTAAGCTTACCTTAACGTAACACGTGTATTTAACAAGGATTTGAATAATATAAGAGGTTTTTATAGCGTTGTTCCAATGATAACTAGATGACACTAGTGGTATTTTAGTCAACGCTATCGAAGTTCTTTTTCGCTGGTATAAGGTATGGCGACGCGAAATCAGTCGATGTCACCGAACGCACACTCTTGTGGTTAATAATCCTGGAAATTTTTGTAAGTTCCGATGTTCTTCGGAATTGTTACATGACATATTATTACTATGCGAACCGAACGTGGTTCACAACGATCTATACTGCTGTAAACATTCTCTTAAGAGTTTTCTCCTTACTGTAAAGATCATCTCTGAAGTGCCAGTGTCTAACTTTCTACTAAACTACTTTAAACCCTTCTGGACTGATTTTCATACGGTTTCCTTTAGTAGATAGTAGGTATGTGACTTGATGTAGCGATGAAAAAAATAATCGATTTAAAAAATAATCGTTTAATTTTTCAAAATAATCGATTTTTAATAATCGATTACATTTTCATCAAATATCGATTTTTTAAAAATCGTATCCCTTTTTTATTGTTTTTCTTGATTTTTAAGATTAGATATGCATTATTGGATGAAACCAATTGGATTAAAATGTGTAGTTTGGCTAAAACTACACATTTTAATCCAATTTCACAAACAGTGATGAATAATATCAGTATTTCTTGGTAGTTGTCCACTTTAATTAGCCTTTATTGTAATTAATTATTTATATTATAAAAGACAACTTTTGAAATAGTCAGAAAAAAATCGATTTTTCTACTCCAAGTCACATCACTAACTTGGAGTACAAAAAATCGATTAATAAATAATCGATATTTTTCAATCTAATATTAATCGATTATTAAAATAATCGATATTTTAAGACTATATGAACATTTTTTGCCTTTTAATTTTAATAATTGATTACAATTAAGGCTTATTTAAGTGGACAACTACCATAACAGATGCATTGTTTGTGTAATTGAATTAAAATGTGTAGTTTGGCTACACTAGTTTCGTCCAACAATGTATATCTTATATCAAAAAACAAGAAAAAGAGTTAAAATTGAAAAAGAGGATCATTAAAATAATCGATTTATTAAAAATCGATTTTTGATGAAGAAAAATCGATTATTATAAATCGATTTTAAAAATCGATTATTTTAAAAATCGATTATTTCTGGTATCTCGTATTATCCTGGTAGATAGATTAAGTCAAAAGGTATTGATAAATAATTTGTATGGTTTCTTGTTAGCTTGAAATTTGACGATTATTGTTGGAAATATCGGAAAAAGTGAAACCCATTAACAGCTTAGCTGGTAGCTAAGTATGAGCTTTAACTAAACTATACCATGGTCTGTTCAATCTGCTGCTCTGAATTTTCCATAGTTATTATGTAGATTTTCTCACGATGTTTTCCTCCCCTGAAGAACGTATGATCAATTGACCCACTTAAGGCAAGAGATGACAATTAAAATGCCCTCGTTTGCAACTTCAATTAAGAATATTTTAAATTGAAAGTAAAACAACCTTATAGTGTATCCAGCTTAAGAGGAATATAAGTTTATATAATGTTATTTATTTTTAGGCAATACTTATTAAAATTGATCTTTTATTGTTTATTTACTTTACGAATTATTTTATTAGGTTCATAAGAATATTTTATTACTTAAATTACTTAGTAAAACATTTCTTTGTTCATATTTCAAGTTATCCTCCTCTTAAGCTGGATAAGTATATCCTGCTGGATAAGTACATAAGCTTGATGTACTTTAAATTCAAAATATTCTTAATTCAAGTAAACTTTCCAACAAGTGCTATTGAATCGTCAACTCTACTGCCGTAGTGAGATAACAAAAGCTGTGATCATGTGGGTGACGGATTCAAGACCTGGGTATGCACCAAGTTTTGCTTTTTTTACCAAGTTTTTCTATCAAAACTTCTGTGTCTAATTGATATTTGCAATTTATCATACGTTTTTCGAAAAAATCGTGAGAAAATCTTTATATCTGTGGACAATTCTAATTTATTTTTTTTACCTTTACGAATTATTTATTAGGTTAATAAGAATATTTTATTACTTAGATAATTACTTAGTAAAACATTAGTTTACATATTATAATGTTAAGGGACGTGACACTATTTATTTTTAATATTTGTCGGAGCTATTTGATCGATGTCCAGATGACGCTAGTAGTATATTATTCGGCGCTATCGAGTGTCCCTCTTAAAAGTATAAGACGTCTAGTCGTTTACGTAAGATTTGGTATGAAAGACGCTAATCAAAGTCTACTGGATATATCATACTCTGGGTGGGTATAGATGTATCTTTAGAAGGTAGCTGATTAACGTCTTTCATATCACAAAACAATATATATCAATAGGGTCCTAATATGTTAGGAGTACTGTCCACGATTGTGACGTACTCTTAACATAAGGCCGATCAAGTGTTGACACGGCCAATCATTTAGAATTATATTACCACATCAGCAACTAAGCGAATTAGTGACTATCTGTCTCCGGCTTTGCCCGCGGAAATCATAGTGTTATTAAGTTTTTCCTGCATTAATCACTTATATTATTCTTGAAAAACCTTGCTAATATTAATTGTATATATGCAAAAGTCTGTCTGTTACGTTTTCATGGCTAATTCGCTGAACCAATATCGATAAGATTTGCACAAAAATTTCTCATCCAACGGGGTAACATATTGACGATGATGTGTGAAATTAAAGTCAAATCTGTAATAAAAGACTGTTCTATACGTAAAGCCAAACAACGTAACGTTAGACATAACTCCTGCAGTCTAAGTGGGGTCGGCACAACATGTTATAAACATGTTGACATACGATTTGGTTACATATTTTACGACCGGCCGCCTGCCTGATGTCAACTTACCTCAGTCGTATTTTACGACGCCTCGATAAGAAATGAGGGTGGCCTATACTACTCAGCCGGATACCACACTGAGGATTTTTAAATTCAAATCATATATCTATCAATCGCCAGCGGCTTCACCCGCTTGGAAAGATTAAAACCGTAATACAGTCTTTTGATAACCATAAAAATGGTTAAGTGGTTTAACCTTAAAAGCTAGACATATGCTGTCGCGGACTTTTATTAAGAACTTTTAGAGGGGAATAATTTTGTACTACATGATTTTTGAATAACTATTACCGTTTACTCAGTGCACGCAAGAAAAAATTTAAATTTTGCCGTTTTCGTATTATTTTTTAATGCTCCTCTCTTATTCATCTTAGCGTGATGTTAGATAGCTTACCCTTCCACGACAAATGGACTATCTTATACTCAGAGTATTTTTCAAATCGGTCCAGTAGTTCCTAAGATTAGCGCGTTCAAACAAACAAACTCTTCAGCTTTATATATCAGTATAGATTATTTTTTAGTTTATTATTAAAAGTTTTTTTTATATATTAGGCAGCTTTTTTACGAATGTTATAAGACGCGTTTGATAAAAAAAAAACTGGTTGTTTTCAACGAGAAGCGGACAAAGTGTATGTATGCATAATCGATAATTTTAATACGTTCTAGGTATTGTTGTAATAAAAACTTGTCACAGCAATATGAGCTTTATGTAGATCGTGATAACGGCCACGTGTGTGCGAACCGAAACTGTGGTAAATCCTTTCTAAACCACCTTATCGGTTGACGTATTCGTTATACTACACGATCGAATTAAATGGCTGAACGCGCTAATAAAATTACTTAACAGGTTGTTCAAAAGAGTTTATTAAAATGAGAATTACCTAACGTTACCGTTGTTTTGTATCCGGCTAAGTAGAATAGACCATCCTCATTTCTTACCGAGGTGTCTTAAAAGGCAACTAAGATAAATCGACTCGCCGTGTGGTATCCGGCTGAGTAGAATATATCACCCTCATTTCTTACCGAGATATCGTAAAAGGCGACTAAGGTAAATCGAATCAATTTCGAATTTCTTATGGAGCTGTCGTCGGTTTTCTACTCAGCTGGATACCACACGGCGGGTCGACTAACCGTAGTCACCTCTTACGATACCTCGGTAAGGAATGAGGATGGTCTATTCCAATCAGCCGGATACCACACGGCTATATATATACAATATTAACTCATTTAAATATTAAAGACTAGCGGCCTGCCCCTGCTTCGCACGGGTATAAAATATATATTCCATGTCAGTCAGTGTAAAAAAAATGATTAAAATCGATCCAGTAGTTTTGATTTATTCATTACTGCCCGTGGCCCGCACGCGTTAAATTTGGAGAAAAACAATTTCCTTTCCTGCTATCTTTGGAATATCTAAATTCATATAGTACATTTTTACTTATTTACTTTTACATTTTCCCTATTTATTTTATTTTTACAATTAATTACAGAATGTCTTTAAACAAACTCTTGAAAGAGCGACAAAGCTGCTAAAGTCGAAGTGTTAGGGCGAAGCGCGGCGTCCTCACGGCATTTTAAATCTGTAATATCCCCGAAAATGTTCTCTCAAATTACATGCTGTAAACGGCCATATTGATCTATATTAAATCAACTATTTATTTAAGGTACTTAATTGGATAATGATTAATGCTGTATTGTATAAAAATTGCTTCAAAAATAAGGCATTATTTTTCGTAAAAAGTAAATGACAAAAAATGCTATAGTGGGTTATCCATAAGAGATAGACATATACCATCGCGGACTTTTCTGTAGACCTTTTCAAGATGTACAAATACTTAGTACATTATTTTGATACATCTCGTAGGGTTTAGCCAGCGTTTGCAATGTAAGCGGAAAAAAATGTAATTATTTACAGAAACCTCAAAAATTACAGTATTTCTCTACTCCGTATTGAATGTTATTATACGTACAAACCTTCCTCTGGAATCACTCTATCTATTAAAAAAAACCGCATCAAAATCTGCTGCGTAGTTTTAAAGTTTTATGCGTACATAGGGAAAATGCGACTTTGTTTTATAATATGTAGTGATATGCAAGTTAATATAACTGAAAAACAGTAGTGTTAAACGAATAAGTGTAATTAATGAGTGCGGATTCGCGGTAAGAAATAAGGGTGATCTATTCTACTCCGCCGGATACCACGTGGCGGGTCAACTTACCGTAGTCGCCTCTTACGACACCTCGTTAAGGAATGAGGATGATCTATTCCACTCAGGCGGATACCACACGGCTATATAAATACAAGATTAACTCATTTAAATATTAAAGATATGCAAGTTAATATAACTGAGAAACAGTGGTGTAATTAATAAGCGCGGATTCGCCACACTCAGTGATATCACGTTTTGTTGTTTTCCAAAGGTTTTCCTCAAACTGTTTCTTCAAGTCGGCGATGTTTGACATAATGTTTTGAAACATTGCCCGAACGTGGAGGATACTTTGTTCTTATATCACCGTGACTAAGAGCTTCGCCGCAGACAATTCTGATAGTCATTGTTTTCTACGGGTGACAGCTTTAATTTATAGAAGTCATAGCTGGTCGTAATGACTGGTCTGACTGGTCGTAATTTTCAAACCCGTTTTAAAGAACATATGGCCGCTTTCAGGAATAATAAACCACAAAATTCACATTTCGCCAATATTCGGATAGAAAGCGGTCATAAAGTTCCTAATGATAGTTTCGAAGTTTTGCACAGGTGTTCTAATAAAGGACTTAAACTTAAGCCTATTGGAACACCTTGAGATTATTAAACATAACAATGGCACCCTCATGGCAATTGAGAGAATGCAACTGAGGTCCAAAGCAGATTGGCGAAATGGCACAACCAATTGGAGAGAGTCTGTTTAAAAATCAGTCGTACTGAACATATGTATGTACTACGATTTTAGTGGGACCTCCGATTTCTCGCCTATCGGTTTGGATGGGAACATTTTGCCAGTCTGCTCTGATTTTCGGTACCTTGGTTCGCTTTTTCAAAACGACGGTGAAATAGATCGAGATGTGGGTAAAAGAATGAATGCAGGATGGATGAAGTGGCGACAGGTCTCAGGCACAATATGTGACCCTCGAATGCCTCTTAAAGTTAAGGGAAAAATTTATAAAGCGGTCATAAGACCTGTCGTATTGTATGGATCAGAATGTTGGGCAATGAAAAAGACAGATGAAAGAAGAATACATGCAAATGAGATGAGAATGTTAAGGTGGATGTGTGGTGTGACAAAACTGGATAAAATACGAAAGTCTGAAAGTTGCGCCCATTATAGAAAAGACGAGAAGTGCAAGATTGAGATGATACGGACATGTAATGAGGAGGGATGAAAATTATGTGACCAAATGAGTGTTAAATTTGAATGTGGATGGATATGTGCCTAGAGGGAGGCCGAAAAAAAGATGGTTGGATTGTGTGAAGTATGACATGCATATAAAAGGAGTGGCGCAAGAGTTGATGAATGATAGGACAGAATGGAAGAGAAAAACATGTTGTGCTGACCCCACTTATAGTTGGATAAGGACAGGAAGATATATATAGTGTTATTAGTACACGCCGTGTGGTATCCGGCTGAATAGAATAGTATCACCCTCATTTCTTACCGTGGTGTCGTAAAAGGCGACTGAGGTAAGTCGACCCGCCGTGTGGTATCCGGCTAAGTAGAATAGACCAAACTCATTTCTTACCGAGTTGTCTTAAAAGGCGACTAAGGTAAGTTCACTCACCGTGTGGTATCCGGTTAAGTAGAATAGACCACCCTCTTTCTTATCGAGATGTCGTAAAATACGGCTAAGATAAGTTGACGTCAGGCAGGCGGTCGGTCGTAAAATACGTAGCCAAATCATGTGACAACATGTTTATAATATGCCGCCCCACTTAGAGTGGGATAAGGGCAGGAGGATGATGAAGGGTAAGTAAAAAAAATTAACGGCCCATTACTCTCCCACTTCTGAGAATAGGCCTCTTAGCTCCGTTTTTGAAGAGAAGGATTAGAGCAAAGACTAGAATTCCTTAGAGATATGCAGGTTTCGTCACGATGTTCTCCTTCGCCGAAAAGCGTGTGATAAATTGTAATCAATTAGACACATAAGTTTTAACAGAAAAAATCAATGGTGTCTGCCCGGGTTTGAACCCGTGACACCGCTATCACAGCATGAAGGGTAGGAGAATTCGACGTTCGACAGAACCTCGTACAACCACTAACAGTCCGCATCAATCAATGGATGATTACGTTAATTACGATTCGCCCTTTGCGCAAGTTTAATAATTATTCCTGTTCGCGTATAATTCGTCATCAGTGAGGTCAGTGAGCAATCTCGCTATAAAATTGAACGTTCACGTTATCTTTTTATATTTTTCGACCTAGCATCTTTCCGGTATTAAAGCAAGGTCTGCTTATTATTCGAATACGGATTTGGCTAGTGACCTCAACCACCCGTTGAGGACGAAACGGTCCACGCTTTAGAATGTTTCACCTCGAGTTCACTGCATGTGTGCAGTTTAAAAGACTTTCATTTACAGGCTTACTTTTAATTATAATAAGAATAAGAATGACTTTATTTATTTTAATAACAATTACAAAAAAATGTACAAGTTTATCTACCTTATATTACTTACTCGTTAGGACTATACAAATCATGCCCACGTGGAATGGTCCCAAGAATGCTGGCAGCGTTTCCGCGCTAAGCTGATTCTTTGTGTGAAAAAGGAGCCAGCCCTCTTGTCACCTGAAGAATTAAATCGGATAAAATTTTTTGCACTTCGAGTCCATGGTGCTAGGGTCTCAACTGCAAACGGCAAAAATGTATAACTCTCGATGAGAGATGCATACTTCCGCCGTTGCCGGCTTCGGCCATTTTCGCCGCAGCTCCAGGTCTTGACGCTGTTTCCCTGATGAGGGACGAGTCATATTACATTTCTTATGTTTAAACTAGCTTTAACCCGCAGCTGAACGCGGGTTTTTGCCGCCAACTGCGCTATTGGGACAGAATATGCAATATACAGAATATGGTTTATTATTCGATCTTAGCCGTGTGGTATCCGGCTGATTGACATAGACCAGCCTCATTTTTTACCGAGTGTCGTAAAAGGCGACTAAGATAAGTCGACCCGCCGTGTGGTATGCGGCTGAGTAGAATAGAACCTCTTTCTTACCGAGTTGTCGTAAAATACGACTAAGGTAAGTTGACGTCAGGCAGGCGGCCGGTCGTAAAAACGCAGCCAAATCATGTGACAGCATGTTTATAACATGTTGTGCTGACCCCACTTAGAACGGGATAAGGGCAGGAGGACGATGATGGTTTATTGTTCGAGCTATATTTTGGTTATCCACTATAATAAGGATTTATTTAATTAATTATGAATATTAAAAAATGCAACTTTTCAAAAAGTCAGAAATAAATCGATTATTATTAATCGTATATTTTTAATACGAATTAATCGATTTTTTCAAAAGCGATTTGTTTTAAAGGGAAATAATCGATTATTATTAATCAAATATTTTGATACGCATTAATCGACTTTTTCAAAATCGATTTATTTTAAATTGAAAAGATCGATTATTTTGATACTTATTAATCGATTTCTCAAAATCGATTTATTTTAAATTGAAAAGATCGATTATTTTGACATTTATTTATAGATTTTTAAAAACGATTTCTTTTAAAAGGAAATATCGATTATTATGAATCGAATAATTTGATACGAATTAATCGTCTTTTTAAAAATCGATTTATTTTAAAGGGAAAAAATCGATTATTATTAATCGAATACTGTGATACTTATTAATCGATTTTAAAAAATCGATTTAATTTAAAGGGAAAAATCGATTATTTTTAAGCGATTATTTTGATACGAATTCATTGATTTTTTCAAAATCGATTTGTTTTAGAGTAATAAACCAACCATGTGACATCCCTAGTTTGAACCCGTAACCTCTCGAAAGAGTCCCACGATCTCATCGCTTGGCTATCACAGCTTTAGCAGTATTAGACTATTCTTTGGTTGGTTATTCGCTTCTATACTAAATTTCGCAATCAATATTGGTTGTTTAAATTATTTTTACAAATATGCATAGGTACGTGAAGCATGATGACGTAATCGAGAATAATAAGGATTATGCGCCCCGTAGATTTGCTCGCGCTGCAAAAATTTCATTCAAAACCTAAAAGTTAGGGGAGGGTGTTACTTCTTCTTCTCAATCGTTTCGCTCTTGACAGAGCGGTCGTGATCGCCTTCAAGTTGCGGTTTTGGTAGTGGCTGTTGTTATGCGCTTCACAATTTCTCGCCATTTTTTGCGATTTTCGGTCATTCTGGTACACTCATGGAAAGGGGGAAAACGGCAATAACATCTAGTCGGCCCCAACAGTCAACCTCACCTGCACGTGGTGCCCCCTGCTAGATAACGGACGAGGCTCTGGCGACCGAACAATGGCGGTATAACCATACACCTGAGAGGGCAACTGATCAGAAGAGGCTTCAGGAGCCTTAAGGTCTAAATAACCTTTAAAAAATCTGGTGCAGAAGGCAAGGGGAAACCACTGCAACTATTTTCCCAAGATAATCGCTATGCAAGTAAGGAGGGTGTTAGGGGGTGTGTAAAACATTCTACATTATGTGTAAGTTTGTGAGTATAGATGTATGTTTGTTACTCTTTCACGGCGCATCCGCTGAACCAATCATCATCATTCTCTTACCCTTATCCCACTCTAAGTGGGGTCGGCACAATATGTCTTCTTCTTCCATTCTCCTGTATCATTCGTCAACTCTGCCGCTCCATTAACATGCATATCATTTTTCACACAATCCATCCATCTTTTGTTCGGCCTCCCCCTAGCCATACATCCATCCACATTCATATTTAAAACTCTTTTGATCACATGATTTTCATCCCTCCTCATTACATGACCATACCAACTTAGTCTCGCACTTCTCATCTTTTCTGTAATGGGCGCAACTTTCAGACTTCCCCTGATATACTCATTGCTTATTCTATCAAGTTTTTATTCCATTACTCGGCGGGAATCGAAACCGCGACCCGCGAAGCAGAACGCAGGGTCACTGCCAACTGCGCCAACAGGCCAGTTATGTCATGTTATTAGCCAATGTTATTAAATATATCACATTCCCGCGTGTTTCCTGCAAAAGCAACGCGATGCCGTGGCGAGCTCTATTGCATATTTTCTCTCGGCGGCGTCGTTTTGTAATCATTCCTAGGATTAATACGATTAAATTACTCGCACACGTGTATTCACAGTGTAAACTAATTTAACATATACTGTACTGGCAATCGCCAGCAATACTGTTATAGCAATCGCTCCGCCCGCGTGGAAAGATTAAAACCGTAATATAGTCTTTTGATAACCATAAAAATGTTTAAAGTGGGTTAACCTTAAAAGTTAGATATATGCTGTCGCGGACTTTTATTTATAACTTTTAGAGGGGAATAATTTTGTAATACATGATCTTTTCTTTTCGCCGTTCACTAAGTGCACGCAAGGAAAGCTTTAAATTATGCCGTTTTCGTAATATTTTTTACTGCTGCTCCTCTCCTATTCATCTTAGCGTGATGTTATATAGCATATAGCGTTCCTCGATAAATGAACGAATCTTACACTCAAAGAATTGTTCGGCTCGGCCCAGTAGTTCTGTGATTAGCGCGTTCAAACATACAAACTCTTCAGCTTTATATATTAGTATAGAAAAAATATATATAATTAAAAAAACCTAGTGATACCTAGGACTCGATCATGGGTATTTTCACTCCTTTATTCCACCCGTTGCCCACTGAGCCATTACAACTAACTAATGACAGCACAATTAACCTTTGTTATTCTATTTCTATTTTAGCAGTTTCCAATGCCTAAAAACATAGATTCAACGTCTTTTTTTATAATAAAACATTACTACCAAAATCCCCTAAGTGCAGAATTTCATGAAAATCGTTAGAGCCGTTTGCGTAATTCCGATTTGTATATATACAAGATTAACTAATTATTAAAGATTAAATATTTCGATATAACCGAAAACAAAGGTTCACTTAGCAATATGATTATGATAAAAACAATTTACTTGAACCGAGTTAACTAATAGTAGGACATTAGCTAACTTGGAAGGTAATTTACTTTAGCATCGCAATACTGCAAAAAACGGAAACATTAAACACACTGTTGCTTCATAGAATTATTTCTTTTCTGTTTTTTTATTGTTAAATATGTTTATGTGGATGGATCAAATGGACAAAATCTCAAACGAAAACAAATTTGTGTAGAATCACGTGACCAGAACAGTGTTATATATGCTATATCTTGCCTTCCCTAAATGCTCCTCACTGACTTACTCGAGATCATTTAGCTTTCAAGGTGTTAAGCTGTGGAATGATTTACCAGTATCAATCCGTAAATCTCTTTCCCTTTCGGTATTTAAGTTACAGACTAGAAAATATTTATCTTAAATATTCGTCTTAAGTATTTATATATTAGTAGCATCTTTTCATCTATTTATTTGTCCAAAATTAATTAATAGATTAAATAGTTATATTTATATAAACTTTTTCCTTTTCTCTATATTACCCGTATTCTCTTTCTTCTTTAATTCTTGTCCTTTTCCTTCTGTTACTGTTCTTCTCGGTACGAGCAAAATTCCGAAGCAATTGTGGCTGCATCTAATTAGGCCTTGACTCAAAAGTGCATGTAAAAACCTTACTTTAATAAAGATTATTTTGATTTGATTTGATTTCATTCACCACTGAGGATGCGAAAAGCGAAAATATAATAATGCGAAAAGTTAAAACTACAAGAGTAAATACAAAAGTCGCGGAACGTTGACAGATGTCTATTTGATTCAATAAGTTTCCTTTCCTGATTAATATTAGTTTTTAATCACCAAATGATATTTATTTCTTCATTATACATACATATTGTTAGAAATAAGAAAAAAATATCACATGTACAAAAACGGACTTATCCCTAAAATGGATTGCTTCTAGTCAACCTTTGAGTAACAGAATCAAAAAGACAAGAAGAGAAATACGTGTAAAATAGAAATAAAAATAACGAAAAATTATGTTATAAAAGTACTTTACTTCGCAGAATTCCTTAGTATAAAATTAATAATATAATTATTTTACTATAACACGCAATAAACCGTCAATTATAGCAGAATTATTCTATTATTGCGGCATTTAAACATTGAAAACTGTATATAAAAAAATCCCATTTCACCACGTGAAATGGGATTTTTCACGTTTACGCTTATCTTTAAAACCAATGAAGCGATTGTAATTAAATTTTCTAGTAGTAGTCATATTTTAGTCCAATTTAAAGGATAGGATAATTTTTATCTCGATTAACAATATTAATTTTGCAAATTTAAAGTTTTTTATGATTAAATACCATACAACCTTAAAATTTTGACATCACGGACAGTGTTGCCGCAAGTTGAACGTTCGGACCATTGCGCCATAAGGGGCAAAGTACTACTGGCACTGTCTATGCCCACACTTATGATATAATAACGTAAATATACCATTGGATCATCAACAAATATGATTTGTTATTTATCTAAGAGCGATTACTTCAAAGTCACTTCTCAGAATACATCCGACGCCATTGAAACTCGTTTATGCATCTAGTTACGCTACAAATGACGATATAAGTCCGAATCTCAAGGCGGAACTGTCGGTTGAATATTCTAAATTTTGATCTCTAATACGTATGAAGTAATCTAGGTAATGTAACTTTGAAAAAAACAAACTAGTTTTATATACTTACCAGCAGTCGCCAGCGGCTCCGTCCGAGTGAAAAGATTAAAACCGTAATATAGTCTTTTGATAACCATAAAAATAGTTAAAGTGGGTTAAACCTTAAAAGTTAGACATATGCTGTCGCGGATTTTTATTTAAAACTTTTAGAGCAACAATTTTATAGTCCATAATTTTTTAATAACTATTACCGTTTACTCAGTACACGCAAAGAAAGCTTTTAACTTTGCCGTTTTCGTATTATTATTTTTTATTGCTGCTCCTCTCCTTTTCATCTTAGCGTGATGTTATATAGCCTATAGCCTTCCTCGATAAATGGACTATCTTACACTAAAAGAATTTTTCAAATTGGTCCAGTAGTAGTAGTTCCTGAAATTAGCGTGTTCAACAATCAAACAAACAGTTTTTTTATTTGACGAACAAACAAACTCTTCAGCTCTATATATCAGTATAGATGAACACACGCAAGAAGTTATATGAAGGAAAATACCTCTTAATATGGGCAGGCACGGTAACACAGGTGTTATTGTGTATGGTATCCGGTTGAGTAGAATAAACCACCCTCTTTAAATGTAACATATATGTATATATAAATAAATAAATAAAAATATACTATCAACTATCTTTCTTACCGAGATGTCGTAAAATACGACTAAGGTAAGTTGAGTTCAGGCAGGCGGCTGGTCGTAAAATACGTAGCCAAATCATGTGACAATATATTTATAATATGTTGTGCCGACCCCACTTAGAGTGGGATAAGGGCAGGATGATGAGACATAATTATAAAAGGGTGCTTTATCTACTAAGTCGCAAACCACACAGTGGGTCAACTTACCTTAGTTGCTTTTTACGACTCGGTAAGAAATAAGGGTGATCTATTCTACTCTGCCGGATAACACGTGGCGGGTTGACTTACCTTAGTCGCCTTTTACGACACCTCGGTAAGGAATGAGAGTGATATTTTCTACTCAGACGGATACCACACTGATCTTTTTATAATTATGTATATTCTTATGCATGAAATTAAATTGCTATAAATATACTATGAGACCAATGTAACAATACCTATTTCCTTAAACTTCTCGCACGGTATGACCCGTATCATTTTACATTTGTACCTATAAAGTCTATATTTATACGGAAATGAGCGCAGAAACGTCTTTAGTAACTTAACGCCATCAGCAATGTCTTATCCAGTAATACGATGCATGCAGAAGTTTCTGCGAACCGAAGAAAGGCAAAGGTTGTGTAGAATTATTTATGTATTTCCTGGATGACTGAGCCTTGCCCGGGAATATTTCAAATGGTGTAAAAAAATTGAAATGAAAAATTAAAAAATAATAGGGCAGGTGGGGCTTGATCCTAGGTATTTTCACCTCTCTAGCCCGCCCGTTCCCCAAATGAACTAATGACTACGTTTTACAATTAATTACGTATACAACGTAAATTTCCAAAAAAATTAGGGACCGAAAACAGGGATTTTTATCCCTGTTTTTTTTATTAAAAATTTGCCTTTTTTTATTAAAACTTACCTACATAGATCGATTTTTCTCCCCCATAACATTTCTACATGCTGAATTTCAGGAAAATCGTTGGAGCATTAACATAAAAGTAGAGATGTGAAAAATAATCAATTTTTAGAATAATCGATTTTTAATAATTGATTACTTTTTCATCATAAATCGATTGTTTTAATTATCCTCTTTTTATTTTTTGCTCTTTTTCTTGTTTTTCAAGATTAGATATGCATTGTTGTATGAAATCAATGTAGCCAAACTACACATTTTGGTCGAATTTCACAAACAGCTCGTCTGTTATTATTTATTGGTAGTTGTCCACTTTAAGTAGCCTTTATTGTAATTAATTATTGATATTAAAAAAAGCAACATTACAAATAGTCAGAAAAAAGAATTATTTTAAAAGGAAAAAAATCGATTATTTATTAATCGATTTTTCTACTCCATGTTTCATACCTATTATTCGTCAATACCTTTTGAATTAATCTATCTACTTAAAGAAACCGTATTAAAATCAGTCCAGAAAGGTTTAAATAACGGAACTACTCTTACTTCGGAGAATCTTTACAGTAAGGAAAAAAAGTAAAAAAGGCAAAATTTTCAAATAGTCAGAAAAAAAACGATTTTTAAAAAAGCGATTATTTTGTCAATCGATGTTAATGATGTTTTATTTTAGCCTGTGTATAATTTTATGTACGTTTATTTTACGTAGTAGTGTTTCATTGTATTGAAACAGGTGTAATAACTTAAACAAGGTTGTACGCATAATTGGGTATATGGTAAAATTCTCGTTATTGCGAAAAGGCGATCATGTTGAATATAAATGAATAATCTTCTCATTAATGTTAAATTTAACTGATTATTAACGTGTTACCCGTTTGGTTCTTAAGGTAGCAAATAAATAAGATGCCAGAACGCCATGTGGAATCCGGCTAAGTAGAATAGTACCACCTTCATTTCTTACCGAGGTGTCGTAAAAGGCGACTACGGTGAGACGACCCGCCGTGTGCTATCCGGCTGAGTAGAATAGACCACCCTCATTTCTTACCGAGGTGTCGTAAAAGGCGACTAAGGTAAGACGACCCGCCGAGTTACTACTCGGCGGGTCGTCTTACCCGGCAGATTAGAATAGACCACCCTCATTTCTTACCGAGGTGTCGTAAAAGGCGATTAAGTTAAGTTGACCCACCGTGTGGTATCCGGTTGAGTCAAATAGACCACCCTCTTCTTACCGAGGTGTCGTAAAATACGACTAAGGTAAGTTGACGTCAGGCAGGCGGCCGGTCGTAAATACGCAGCCAAATCACGTGACAGCATGTTTATAACATGTTGTGCCGACCCCACTCAGAGTGGGATAAGGGCAGGAAGATGATGACTAATATATAAAGCTGAAGAGTTTGTTTGTTTGATGGTTTGAACGCGCTAATCTCAAAACTACTGGACCGATATGAATAATTCTATTAGTGTAAGATAGTCCATTTATTGAAGAAGGCTATGTAACATGATGAATAGAAGAGGAGCAGCGATAGAAATAGTACGAAAACGGCAAAATTTAAAACTTTCCTTGCAAAAAAATCATGCAGTACAAAATTGTTCCCCTCTAAAAGTTCTAAATAAAAGTCTGCGACTGCATAAGTCTAGCTTTTAAGGTTGACCTACTTTAACCATATTTATGGTTATCAAGAGACTATATTACGGTATTAAACTTTCCACACGGGCGGAGCCGCTAGCAATTGCTAGTATGAGATATAGTCCAGTTATTACGTCGGAAAAAACGGATTCTAAATTTCTGAGATTTCGAAATTGTTTACCAGTTATCCAAGATTCTTTTGAAAGTTTTTAATTTAAAAGTTTGATTATAAAACCTCCGCCAGGACACGAAAATTTTGGATCAATAATTTTGTAAGTATACAAGTTACGATGAAATAATTTTTCTGTGATTCGCGTTTTTAAGAGAATATACGAAATGCTAAAAGCTGTGATGGCCTAGCGGTGCGACCGTGTGAATCTCTAGAGACGATCATGGGTTCAAACCCGGGCAGACACCAATGAGTTTTTCTATTAAAACTTATGTGTCTAATTGATAATTGCAATTTATCACACGCTTTTCGGTGAAGGAATACATCGTGAGGAAACCTGCATATCTCTAGAGAATTCTGGAGATATGTGTAACCTACCAATCCGCATTGGAGCAGCGTGGTAGGTCTTAGCTCCAATCCTTCTCTCCAATAACGGAGAGAAGAGGCCTATGCCCAGCAGTGGGATAGTAACAGGCCGCTACTTAACTTAACGAAATGCTAAGTGTAGGAAGCAGGCAGCATTCACATACCTAATACATGTAGGATACAATACCTAACACATGTAGGATACAAACCGCCGCCAACACCAACACTCCATATAAGCACAACACACACTCACTACCACAATCACTTATAATTTTTAAGTTTTATTTCATTTTATAATTGAGGACTCACTGGTGTCTCTCCGGGGATCGAACCTATGATCGTCACAAAAGAGACTCACTGTTGGGCTATCACAGGTTAACAGTAAGGACATTCATTTTTGAAAGCTATTATATTATATATTTATTTATATATAAACTCATTGTATATATTTTGTACGCCATGTGTTATCCGGGTGAATAGAATAGACTACCCTCATTTCTTACCGAGGTGTCGTAAAAGGCGACGAAGGTAAGACGACCGTCGTGTGGTATCCGGTTGAGTAGAATAGAGCACCCTTTTTCTTACCGAGGTGTCGTAAAAGGTGACTAAGGTAAGTTGACCCACCGTGTGGTATCCGGTTGAGTAGAATAGACCGTCCTCTTTCTTACCGAGGTGTCGTTAAATACGACTAAGGTAAATTGACGGTAGGCAGGCGGCCGGTCGTTAAATACGTAGCCAAATCATATGATAACATGTTTATAAGATGTTTTGCCTACCACACTTAGAGGGATAAGGGCAGGAGGAAAAAGGTATATTTTGTCAGAAATTTGAACGAACGACTCTAAAAGACGCACTTTGTTGTTCAGACTATACCTATACATTCGAAAATAGCCTTTTAGGTACAGCACTTAGGATGTGAAAAATAATCGTTTTTATAAATAATCGATTATTTAAAAAATCGATTTCAATAATCGATTATTATTTCATTAAAAATCGATTTTATAAAAATCGATAATTTTTAGTATCCTCTTTTTCTTGCTTTGTAAAATACGCATTGTTGAATGAAACCAATATAGCCAAACTACACATTTTAATCAAATTTCACAAACAGCTGTTATTATTTCTTGGTAGTTATCCACTTTTATACGCGTTTATTGTAATTAATTTAAAATTTAGAATTTAAAATTAAAATTTAGAATTTAAAGTTTAGAAATTATCTCAAAACGATGTTGCTACATAAAGCTTACTATACTATTGAGGATTATTTGAGTGATAGCTTATCTTAACTGCAGTCAGCTACGCATCCAGCTGCAACGATTATCTTGTAACCATCAAATTGTAATAATTTTTTAAAAGATTAGCCGCCGAGTTTCTTGCTGATTCTTCTCGGTAGGAGCAAACTTCCGAATCAGTGGTAGCTTCTTTAAAACATTTGACGATTCAAAAGTACTGTAAACAGTCCACTTGAATAAAGAATATTTTGAATTTGAATTTGAATTTGAATTATTAATAATGAAAATGGCACCTTTTCAAATAGTCAGAAGAAATCGATTATTTCGTATCAAAATAATCGATTTTTTTAAATCGATTTATTTTAAAGAGAAAAAAATCGATTAGGTATATAAATGATCGATTTTTTTCTACTCCATGTTACATCCCTATACAGCACTCGCCACTTGAGTCAATTAATTTGGTTTCGGCGCAATTCCACCTTATACGTGTGTATTTTTTGTGTAATTGGTCATTTGCTCGTAATAACAAGGTTGCGTAACGAGTTATATAAACCACAATTATAATTTGCAAGCGTATATTTAAATCTACTATACATAAAGCCATATAATACTGCGCTTGTGGTATCCGGCTAAGTAGAATAGACCACCCTCATTTCTTAAAGAGATGTCGTAAAATACGACTGAGGTAAGTTGACGTCAGGCAGGCGGCCGGTCGTAAAAACGCAGCCAAATCATGTGACAGCATGTTTGTATCATGTTGTGCCAACCCCACTTAGAATGGGATAAGGGCAGGAAGATGATGATGATAATAGAATTAATCTTTAAGGAATTCCATAGTAGAAAAAAATGGTATAATTATCTTACCTCAGTCGTATTTTACGACACTTCGGTAAGAAAGAGGGTGGTCTATTCTACTAAAACGGATACCACAGGGCGGGTCGACTTACCTTAGACGCCTTTTACGACACCTCGTTAAGAAATGAGGTTGGTCTATTCTACTCAGCCGGATACCACACGGCGGGTCGACGTACCTTAGTCGCCTTTTACACCTCGGTAAGAAATGAGGGTGGTACAATTCTATTCAGCCGGATACCACACGGCTGGTTAATTCTATTATATATACATTAGTCATTTAAACTTTGCGTTATCTCAGTCTCATTAAATTAAACCCAAAATAATTGGAATCGCATTTACAAAAATATAATTAGCACGCTAAGCTAAGTTATTAAACATTTTTTACCGTATCCAGATATCCGGATATCGTTAGCAAGGTTAACATTTTTATTGTAGTTGAAATTTTTCCACTTTATGATAATACTAGCTTTTACACACTTTTTTTTGCGTGGACTGTTGTCGCGTGATAGGATCATAATTGATGGCGCTTTTCAGATCCTATTCCTGTAGAATTAACAGGATTTCTAAAGCCTATATGTTATTCCGGTGTATAAGGAATAATTGTGCCAAATTTAATCGATATTGGTTCAGCACATTCGCCACGAAAGAGAAACAAACATACATCCATACTCACAAACTTTCACATTTATAATATTGGTAGGACTAGCTATGACCGCGGCTGCGCCCGCGTGGAAATCAGTGTATTTTTCAAAAACCAAGATTTTCCTATCTCGATTTACATAAAACCGAAATATTTTTTTCCGGAAAAATTGCACTGCCATTTAGTACACACCGTGCTAAAATCAGTTTAGTAGATTTTGAAAAAATCACATACAAATAGGCAGCTTTTAGGGACGTTTTTTGATAATTAGTATTGAAGATAAGCACGATCCTTATTAATATTATAAATGCGGAAGTTTGTTACGTTTTCACGGCAAATCAGTTGATCCAATATCGATGAAATTTGGGACAATTAATGCATATATACCGGGGTAACATATGTTAGCGCATACTATATACAATAACACGATATATTAGGAATACCACTATTCCCGTTCAGAGATGCACTTTTCTTAAAAGACGAACTAAGACTGAATGTCACTGAAACGTTTTATCAATAGGAAGATTCAACCGGAAACAACACGTCACAGTGGTGGTACCATTTTAATCAAAAAGGGCGCGATACTCTTGTTTCATGACTGTGTTGCTATAAAATACAAAGCGGAAGTCAAAGGCGACAACATCCGGCCCTCCTGCATACGTGTTCGTCCCGAACACGTACTAGTCTAATGTAGAAGCTGAGGACAAACAATGTTCATGAGTACAGTTATCTACAAAGTGAAATTGAGTCCGTCTAAATGTGAATACTGAATTCAGATTACTAATGACTCTATTCAAACATCGGATAAACAGCGTGGATGGTATTATGGTTTGGAATAGAGATGCCTGAGGCCACTCTAAACGTGTATCACCACGCCACCATTGCAACAGTGTTCACTTCGGATCTCTGTTACAATTTTATCCACCCTGGTATCCTTTGTCTGAAGCGAATACATTAGACAAGGCAAATAATCAGAAAACTAAACTTTGTTATTCATAAGTTATCTACGAAATGAATATGAATCATTGGGCTTTTAATGTTTCATCTGAATGTGAATACTGAATTCAGACTATATCTAACTATATATCCAAATATCGGGTAAACAACGTGAATGGCTGGGCTCGTCAGACCGCAAAGGGTCTGACGAGTTGCCTGAGGCCACTCTTAACATGTATCACCATGCAACCATTGCAACAGTGTTTACTTTGGACTGTTACAATTTAATCGACTCGGCTATCCTTCGTCTAAGACAACATCCGGCATATAAGTCATTATTCTCATATCGACAATTTGTGGGCGATCTGCGGCGTATGTTCTTTAAGCACTTCTGATGTTAGCGCACACTATATACAAGAATACGATAGAATAGGAATACCACTATTCCTGTTCCGAGATGTACTTCTCTTGAATAATGAACAAAGACTGAATGTCACTGAAACGTTTTATCAATAGGAAGATTCAACCGGAAACAACACGTCACAGTGGTGGTACCATTTTAATCAAAAAGGGCGCGATACTCTTGTTTCATGACTGTGTTGCTATAAAATACAAAGCGGAAGTCAAAGGCGACAACACATATTTATAAGAAATTTTTTGTATAATATATTTCGGTTTTTGTTAATTTTAATAAAGGAGACCGCCAGAATTTCATACATCTTTGGGCCCAGCCGTTACACTAATAATTTTTGTGTTGTAAAATATCAAAATATTTGTTATGTTAGTATCAATTATTGTTTTATTTTAATACCATAATAACATTAGTTTGTAAATATCGGCTGAGTAGGATAAGATCTTAGAAATATAAGGTTAAGTTAAGACTCAGGAAAAATAAGAGTAAACATGTATAAAAACATTGTAATAATAATTAAATTAAAAAGGGCTAATCAGTAGGTAAACAAAGGTTATAGGTTAATTTTACATTTAAGTAGTAATTAAGATAATTAGGCTAAGATGTTTGTTATAGATCATAAGTTAGATTACCCTCCCTCCCATTATCCCCTACCCCCCCTTCAGTGATTAAGAACTTTCCCCCAAAGCACAGACGGGGCGGCGGTGGACGTATCCAATAGCGGAAGCCGTCACCCCGACCTGGAGCGAGTTTGGCCACACTGTTCGGCGTTTCTCGCCAGTGACTCATTAAAATACCATCAGCGAGTCACTGAAAATAGGAAAAAAAAAATAAAAAAATAAATAAATAAATAAATAAATAAAATAAAATACCATAATAACACATTAAAACGTAAGTATTTGTGATGAATGAAAAATTAAGAATTTTGTAATAGGTCCAATTTTACTGAGCTATTTTAATAAATAAGTCATACAGTTTATTTACTAAAGTTATCAAATTATGGTCATGATAAAACGATAAATCTCTCTGAGTCTACCTTATGTGATGGAGATATTTGCAGGGTTAGAGAGTGACAGAAGCAAGTGTTACTTCCAAGACTACATTCCATACGAACAAAGTTGCGGTTCACAAGTACAAAGTTACGAACAAAGTTATTAGATAATTGTTAGTGTATTTGCTTTTTGCGAAATGTCTTTATTATTAAAAAAAAACCTTTATTTGCTACATCGTATGTTTAATATGATTAATACATGTAGTTGACGAATGTTATTTACTAACAAGTCGACAAAACATTTTTTTTTAAAGATTAGTCATCTTTTTAGGCAATTTGGGTTGCAAATCACTAGTAATCTTATTAACCCCTCCAGCTAAGCTAAAATGCTTGAGTCAGGAGTGGGTTTGGTAGCATAATGGCCGGGATTCGAACCCACGACCTCTCGATCGCAAGTCAGTTATCCTAACCATTCCGCTACCGCCGCTTCAATTTATAACCGGCGAATTAAAAAAATATATTAATGTATCCGCTTTTATCACTTAAATGCGAACTGTGCTTAGTATTAAAAAAATATATACATATATTTTGATTGACCATGTATCAAAAATGTATTACAAGTCGCCGCGAAGCTGGTAATTTGATAATATAAAATAATATACGATTCCGTGTATTTGACAAATGTTACTAAACAACACCCTGTCAAAATTTATGACTATCATTATGAAATACAATATATTATTAAATTAATAATGCACAGTATATTTAATATTAAATTCATGCGAAATATGTATATTATTAACAAAAAATGTTAATTTAATTCACCATGTACTAAAAATGTATAACAAGTTGCCGCGAAGTTTGTAATTTTATACATTGCGCCGTGTATTAGACGAATGTCACTAAACTAAATTTAGTATATAAATTTATGTATTAAAGACTAAACTGTATTTAACTAACTAAATTTATTTCACTACATTCAACGAATCCAAAGAGTACAGTAATAAATACAAAAATAAAATGAAACCATTTTATTACTATATTTTATTTGATAATAATACAAAAGTAATAGTAAAATTATTTTGCTATAATCCGCGATGAAGTAAAATAGAAAATATATAATGCTAAATGTAGAGTGGACAACCCGTTTTTATACCTGATACATGCAGGATTCGTAAAAACACATGCACAAACCTCCGCCACCGCCAACACAATACACAAGCACTATATACGTTCACTATCACAAACTCAACAATTGTTTCGGATTGTCCACTCTACATTTAACATTATATATATTTTCTATTTTACTTCATCGTGGATTATAGCAAAATAATTTTAATTATTACTTTTGTATTATGACACCGCAAAGTAACGCCTAATTCTATAAATTATATAATGAAGCGTTAGAAGTAGCGACCTTTGCATTGTTTTCTTTTGTTGCAGGACGAAACAGGGCGGCTGATGAGGCGGAATATAGTCCGGTACGCCATCTTGGCTTACGTGATCACCTTGCAACGGGTGTCGCTGAGGGTCAAACGCCGCTTCCCCACGTGGCAACACGTCGTTGATTCTGGTAAGAAATAAAAAACGAGTGTTATATTGACCACTATTAACTTCTGTAGCTCTATAGTATGGGCATACCGACGCATGTTGGCTATAAGCTGGACCAAGAAAGTCTCGAGTGGAAGTTCTAAGGCCTTTAAACTTTTGCAGACCGTTAAGATGAGAAAAGGCGCATATCTAAGGCATGTGCTTAAGCACGACATATATGGACTGCTGCAACTCATTTTAATGGGAAAGTTTTCCGGAAAAAGAGGTGTGGGACGCTGAAATCATGGCTTCACAAATCAAGGGAATGGACGGGGATTTTAGGAGGAACGGGGATCGGTGAAACTGTGATAAGACCGTGTGACTCTCTAGAGACAATCATGGGTTCAAACCCCCGGGCAGGCACTAATAGGCACTAATGAAAACTTATTTTCATTAGAGCCTGTGAGAGTAGTTCAGTAGTGAAAATGAATGTTAAAACATGTGTCTAATTGACTGTTGTAATTTATCATATCGTTTTTGGTTAAAAAAACATTACGAGGAAACTTGCATATCTCTAGAGAATTTTAGGGATATGTGTAACCTACCAATCCGTATTGGTGCAGCGTGGTAGGTATGAGCTCCAATTCTTCTCTCTAAAAAGGAAGAGAGGAAACCTACGCCCAGCCGTGGTACGGGTACAAGCCGTTAGTTGTCGAAAAGCGTGTGATAAATTGCAATTGTCAATTAGACACATAAGTTTAACAGAAAAAACTCATTGGAGTCCCCTAGAAACACTCGCATGACCTCATGGCTGGGCTATCACAGATCTAAACAGCAATTACATTAAATACACTGTTCTCTCATAACTAGGTTACCGAGTACACTAGAATTTATATGAGGCCTTACATAATACTTATATCATTACATAAACTAGGAGAACATCCGTTATTTCTTGAGTTCTTGGTGCGTGAACAAATAATTATACAGTACGTAAATACATAAGTTCGTGCTGTTTCAGTTATATGCTTTATTATGTCGAGGTATGAAAGACAAAACTGTTATTTCGTGTTCGACATTGGTAGGATAAACGTAAAGAATTACTATTTTATTTTGTGTTATTTATAACACATCCACCGTGTAGTATCCAGCTAAGTAGGATAGATGAACCTCATCTGTTACTGAGGCGGCAAGATAAGGTAGGCAATGGCGATAAGTTGACGTCAGTCAGGCAGATGATCGTGAAATTACTAGCCAAATAATCTAACAATAATAAACCATGTTCTGCCGACCACACTAAAAGTGGGCAGGGGAATGATGGTATTCATAACACATGACATAATTACCATATAAATGAATAAATACCTTTTATCTCCAACCCTTCTCTCCAGAAACGGAGGGTCCGGTGTCGAGCAATGGGTTAGTAACATGCCGTTAGTTTTACTTTACTACTCCGTAGGATTGACAAATAAAGGTTGACTAAGTTTTTGTTTCACTTGCCCATTCTAATGAATGCTGAAATGTCTACAAAAGTAATAATAAAATTATTTTGCTATAATCCGCGATGAAGGAAAATAGAAAATATATATAATGCTAAATGTAGAGTGGACAATCGGTTATCATACCTGATACCACCACAATACACAAGCACCACAATACACAAGCACTATATACGTTCACTATCACAAACTCAACAATCGTTTCGCCCCGCAACCGAAGCATCATCAGGAGATAGACTCCACGACCAAAATCGCAAATGCATGTGTTTTTTACGAATCCTGCATGTATCAGGTATAATAACCGATTGTCCACTCTACATTTAGCATTATATATATATTTTCTATTTTACTTCATCACAAAAATGTACAAGTTATATCTATCCTAAATTACTTACACGCTAGGACTATACAAATCATGCCCACGTGGAATGGTCCCAAGAATGCTGGCAGCGTTTCCGCGCTGAATCGCTAAGCTGATTCTTTGTGCGAAAAAGGAGCCAGCTCTCTTGTCACCTGAAGAGGCCTTCATCGCGGATTATAACAAAATAATTTTATTATTACTTTTGTATTATGGATCTCCGCAAAGTAACGCCTAATTCTATAAATTATTTGCTGAAATGTCTGTCAGCATATTTGTTACGATTAGTTATGAAATTTATGCAAAATTATCTAGTAACAGTCGCCGTTTCTCCTAGGGTCTAGGGGGTTACTAATAATGTCATTAAATAAACGTTGTATGATACGACGTATCTGATAAATGTAACAAGAATCTTTAAAAAAGTAAAGTACCTTTAGAAAAGTTTAAGAAAGTAAAAAAAAGGAAAAAAGTACACTTTAAAAAAGTTAAGTTAACTCGCTGCTGGCTATAGGTCTCCTGTCTTCTTGTCGCAGCTTAGACCACAATGCTCCAATGCAGGCTGGTAGGTCACACATATTCTATAAATTCTAATATAATATCGAATTGCTGTAATACCTTATTCCTATATTCCTATATTCAAACTGAATTACAGATCTAGCTCGGTTATTATTAGAGTTGCAAGTAATTTAAATTACTGACCATTCCACGTGGGCATGATTGGTATAGTCCTAGCGTGTTAGTAATTTAAGATAAATATAACTTGTACATTTAGCCGTGTGGTATACGGCTGAATAGAATAGTACCACCCTCATTTCTTACCGAGGTGTCGTAAAAGGCGACTAAGGTTAGTCGATTCGCCGTGTGGTATCTGGCTGAGTAGAATAGACCAACCTCATTTCTTACCGAGGTGTCGTAAAAGGCGACTAAGGTAAGTTGACCCGCCGTGTGGTATCCGGCTGAGTAGAATAGACCACCCTCATTTTTTACCGAGGTGTCGTAAAATACGACTGAGGTAAGTTGACGTCAGGCAGGCGGCCGGTCGTAAAAACGCAGCCAAATCATGTGACCGCATGTTTATAATATGTTGTGCCGACCCCACTTGGAGTGGGATAAGGGCAGGAAGATGAAGATGATGATAACTTGTACATTTTTGTTGTAAATAGAACAAATAAATTTACCTATATGTAACTTACAATTGATTGACTCGTAGGCTGTGTAGGCTTTCTTTTAAAATTAATATAATTTCAGGTCTCATGCTTGAGAGCGAGAGGAAAGTGTTCGAAAAGATGGACGGCAAGAGTCCAATGTCGAAATACTGGATGCCATTGGTTTGGGCGACGAACATCATCAACAGGGCAAGGAAGGAGGGCCTGATCACCAGTGACCATATCGTGCAGACCTTACTGGTAGAACTGTCAGACATCAGGCGGAGATTGGGAGCTCTGATCGGGTACGACACTGTGTGCGTACCTCTCGTCTATACCCAGGCTAGTAGTTAAAGTCTAAGATACATGTTACAACAATATCATTTCCGTTGTGAGTCTCATAAGCGCTCACTTCGCACTCGTGAAATGCTCTCCCTAAAAATACGTTCTCATTCTTCCTCTTTTTATGGTAATTCTTTTTCTGTTTAAGCTGTCCTTCTCTGGAATTCGTTACCGCCTTCAGTAAGATGCGCAAAGTCCCTTTTGTTGTCGCCATTGACTTCCGCTTTGTATTTTATAGCAACACGGTCATGAAACAAGAGTATTGCGCCCTTTTTGATTAAAACAGTGGCAGCAGTGTGCCGTTGTTGTTACCGGTTTAGTCTTCTTATTGATAAAACGTTTCAGTGACAGGCAGTCTTTGTTCGTCATTCAAGAGAAGTGCATCTCGGAACGGGAATTGTGGTATTCCTATTATATCGTGTTATTGTATATAGTGTTCGTTAACACTTTGTTTTCAAAGATTTGTTAAATAAACATTATCAAATGGTCTAACTGTACATTTATATCCTTAGTTTATGTTTCTATATTCTTACGTACGCCCTTATACCATCTCTAATGCTATGTCCTCTACCCAAGCGTTGCTTGGAAGAGATTGCTGCGTAGGGATAAGGCCGCCCAATGTACGTCTAAGTTATATCATGTCTTTTGTTATTTTAAAATTTTGGTGTACAATAAAATATATTTCAATAATTCATTCATTCAATCTATACTTATAATAAATCTGTAGAGAGGTCAATTCTGTAACTGGAATATATTTCCAAAATAACTATCAGGGGGTGATTAGGGATCGATACTGATGCCAAAAATGCAATCAGTAAAATTTTTGTCTGTCTGTCTGTCTGTCTGTCTGTATAACCGTTATAGAAACAAAAACTACTCGACGGATTTTAACGAAACTCAGTACAATTTTTTTTCATACTCCTGAGCTGGTTATAGTATACTTTTCATCACGCTACAATCAATAGGAGCAGAGCAGTGAACGGAAATGTCGGGAAAACGGGAGAAGTTACTCCATTTTTTTTGCTTCCGTCGCGTGTGTAACCTTGATGGTTAAAGCTACACAGAAATCATGTATGACGGAAATGTTCTCCTTAAAATTATATAAAAAATATCCCACGACAGCATATGTCTATCTTTTATGGTTGACTCACAATAACACGTGTAACTCCCGATAGCTTAACAGTTCGAAGCTTTCTGGTTATATTTGTCTACTCCTACGTTTATATCACTCTCAGTCATCCCTAAATAAAAAAGTGAATAGTATTAACCATTGTATAAAAAAAGAATCATTGAAATCGGTATAGAAACACCAAAGTTACACATAAAATACGCTAATAATAAGCCATCGCGCGTGAATATTGAATCATGCTATAAGGATTATCACTACATAGTATAAAACAAAGTCACATTCTTTGTTTGTCCCTATATCCCTATGTTTGCTTAAATCTTTAAAACTACGCAACAGATTTTGTTGCGGTTTTTTTAATAGATAGAGTGTAAATATATAGGGAAAAATGTAAAATGTAAATAGGTAGTATATGAATTTAGATATTAGATATAGCAGGAAATCTTCTTGGTATAGGGAGAGGGGAAATGTTTTTCTTCAAATTTAACGCGTGCGGGCCACGGGCAGAAATGAATACCTAAATTAAAACTACTGGATCGATTTTAATAATTTTTTTCACTGAGTGACATAGGCTATATATATTATACCCGTGCGAAGCAGGGTAGGCCGCTAGTTTTTAATAAGAGTACAAAATAACGTAGTCTGTGATAACCTAATGATAACGGGCAGATCAAAAGAGTCCGAAAACACGGGTTCGAGGTCCACGTGTCACTCACGCTCTCTTTTTTTATTTGCAGTTTTTAAATTTCTTTCACGCATGTTATTCATTGATTTGGCTAGTTATTTTACGACCGGCCGCCTGCCTGTCTTCAACTTACCTTAGTCGCCTTTTTGACACATCGGTAAGAAATGAGGATCTTTTCAACTCAGCCGGATACCGCACGGAATAGTTAGGCAATGAATGTTGTAATTAAATCACGATCCAGATCGTTAAGTTATAATTCAAGGGAGACAAAATATTTTAAGTTATATAAAGTTTTTAACTTTTCGAGTGTTTTGGCATGGGCGATGGTCGAATTAATGTTTATAGGCTAATCGTTTAACTCAGACTTCGCCTGTGGGGTACAAAGGCGTGGAGGTAGGACGAGAAAGGGGACGGCGGTAAGGGCGGGCGGCGAGCGCTCGTAGCATATACAAGAGGATAGCCTTTAACTTTTATACCCGAATGCGCCAGAGAAAGTGATAAATACACACGCAATGTTCCATAAAAGTTTTAATTTTAACTTCGTTAACTTTTGTCACAGAGCAATGCGTTCTGGACAGTCATCAAAAATTAATGAATAATTCAAAAATTACATTCTAACTGCTGCCGCTTTACATTTTTATAAGATTTCTAAGAAACAATAGGTAAACTCGTGCAAGCAATAAATTCCGAGATTTTTTATTTGCACATTCCATTTGAAATTACTAGTATTAGTAAATAGTTTAGGTTATAGAGGTAGAGACAAGAATATTTTTTTTAAATTACAGAGGTTTTTACGTTATCAAGGTTTGAGTTATCAAGGTTCTACTATGCAAGTGTTTTTCTGTTAAAACTTATGTACTTATCTCAATTGATAATTGCAATTATTCACACACTTTCCGATGAAGGAAAACATTGTGAGCCAACCTGCGTATCTCTAGAGACTTCTGGGGATATGTGTAACCTACTAATCCGCATTGGACCAGCGTGGTAGGTCTTAGCTCCAACCATTATCTCAAAAAAGGTGGCCTATGTCTAGTGGGATAGTAACTCTCTCTTAACCTAACCTCTTAACCTCTAACCAATAGCCGTCCACTGTTGGACATAAGTCTCCTCCAAAGACTTCTGATTTTGTGCCACCTGGATCGAGTGTCTCCCCCCCCCCCACCTTTTTGAGGTTTGTTCATCTGGTGGGGGGTCTGCCTACTACGTTTTCCGGTGTTGATTCGCCACTCTAGCACCTTGAGACCCCAACGTAAATGGTGGTTCTTCGAAATTGCCACTTGAGCTTCGCGACCCGTTGAGCTATGTCCGTCACTTTGGTTCTTCTACGGATCTCCTCATTTCTGATTTGAACATAGAGATACTCCGAGCTAGCTCGCTCTATCGCCGCTGAGCGTATCTGAGCTTTCTTATGAGGCCCATAGTTAGCGAGCGTCGGGATAGTAACAGGCCGTTACAATAGACCAGTGATTCTCAAGCTTTTTTTGTTGCGGCAGATATTTAACGATTTCAAAATTTGGTGGCACACAAAGAAAAAGAAGATAAAAATTATTTACTTACTACAACACACTGCATAAATAATTTATGTCAAAAATTTTAAATATACGAAAAATAAACTAATATTAATACAATAATAACTTAACTTTTATTAAGGGATTAATTATAAAAAATGTAATAATATTAACATTATTATATATTTGCAAAATTTGGCGGCACACAAAAGTGCCGCGGCACAGTGGTTGAGAATCACTGCAATAGACACAAACAGTTTACCGTGGTCCTTGCAGGTGGTGACCCTGGCTCTCTACACTTACTTCGTAGCAGCCCTGATGGGGAGGCAGTTGGTCCCGCCGGCTCCAGGAAGCACCTCCAAATACGAGCCTGATGTATACTTCCCATTGTTCACTGCTCTACAGGTATTTAACCCTTAATTATTAAGCACCTGGGTGACCAATATAAAAGAAGGGCTGGTGGGTGGGCTAATCTAATTTTTCAGACTGCTCGATTACCCAATTGGGCTATTAGAACTTAACAAAGACAGCAAAATTAACCTTTGTATTTTATTGATATTTGAACAGTTTTTGAATGCCTGAAAACAGGTACAAAACGACATTTTTTCCTATGAAACCTAGATCCATACCTAGATCGATTTATCGCCCAGAGAACCTCTCAGTTCCTGAGTTAAAAAAAAAACGTTGAACCCCTTTCCCAAAGTTTAGATTACCTATATATACAAGATTAACTTATTTAAAGATTAAAGATAAGCAACGAAACCGCTTTCGATGATGTAATTTCAAAATATTCTTTACATTTAGTCTTTATTATAATCTTTATTCTAATAAGCTCTTTCAAGACCTTTTGAATCGTCAAGTATCAATATGATTAATGAAGCTACTACTGGTTCGGAATTTTCCTCTTACCGAGAAGAACCAGAAAGAAATCGGTCAATCTTTTAAACAATATCAATTTTACATTATTAAACTGCCCTGTATGAAGCTGAAAAGATTTTCAAATCCAGGCTTTTTTATCATCCAAATAATCTTCAGTTTTGTAATATACTTTATGTATAAGAATATTTCTTATACTTAATTTAAACCTTTCTGTAGACTAGTCTAGTATGGATCTATATTATCTTACTGCAAATCTACTACTATCTTTTACATTGTCGAGGACTAGCTTGTCATCTATATGATCCTCAACAGTATCAGCCTCTTATTAATAATTGTTTTAAAATTCTGTAACAGCAAAGCTATATATATAGCTATATATATTGCGGAATTATATTATAGAATCTTTTGTTTTTTATATACATCATCATCCTCCTGCCCTTATCCCACTCTAAGTGGGGTCGGCACAACATGTTTAAACATGCTGTCACATGATTTGGCTGCGATTTTACGACCGGCCGCCTGTCTGACGTCAACTTACCTTAGTCGTATTTTACGCCACCTCGGTAAGAAAGAGGGTGGTCTATTTTACTAAACCGGATGCCACACGGTGGGTCAACTTACCTTAGTCGCCTTTTACGATACCTCGGTAAGAAATGAGGTTGGTCAATTCTACTCAGCCGGATACCAAACGGCGCGTCGACTTACCTTAGTCGCCTTTTACGACACCTCAGTAAGATATGAGGGTGGTACTATTCTATTGAGCTGGATACCACACGGCGTTTGTTTTATTAATACATCTATTGTTTTTTATAGTTTTGTTTCTACGTGGGTTGGTTGAAAGTCGCCGAGGTCCTTATTAACCCGTTTGGCGAAGATGACGACGACATTGAGCTCAACTGGCTTATAGACAGACATATCAAGGTGTTACTATTATCCTATTATAGTTATATATTTAAAATTTCTTTTACTATTTTTTTTACTTTTGTTTTACTATACTACTAATTTAGATTACCGTTTGGTAACCTCACTGTGTCTAATAATAAATAATTTATTATTAACAAAAAAATATTTTAAAAAATAACATGACGCTCGACCACAAATATTAACCATTATCATAGATTTCTATTTTAACAAAAAAACATGATGCTCGACCATAAATGTTACCATTTATCATCGATTTATATTTTGATATTTGATATTTTATTTAATTTGATATTTTATTTCTCTTATCTATTTAAATTTAAATATATGGGACACTTACACACACGGTCGTCTGTCCCCAAAGTAAGTAACTTAATACTTGTGTTATGGGTGACAGACAACTGGTGAATATATACTTATATATATATTTTTTAAATACATACTTAAATACAAATATACACCCAGGCTCAAAGACCAACAAATTATTTTATAGAAAATGTTGGCCCTCGGCGGGAATCGAACCCGCGCGCATTTCTATTAATTACATTTTTATACATTATTATATTTTCCAACATTGCTTATTATAGACATAGTTTTCTCCAGAAGCTCATCATGGATGATATCCAAACATGATTAACAAACAACATGACGCTTCATCATAAATGTTACCATTTATCAGCAAATGTTTATCTTAACAAGAAAAACATGACTGGCCCGTTGGAGCAGTGGGTAGTGACCCTGCCTTCAGCTCCGCGGGTCGCGGGTTCGATTCCCGCCGAGGGCCAACATTTTCTATAAAATGAATTTATTGGTCTTTGAGCCTGGGTGTATATTTGTATTTAAGTATGTATTTAACAATTATATATGTATATATTCACCAGTTGTCTGTCTACCATAACACAAGTATTAAGTTACTTACTTTGGGGACGGACGACCGTGTGTGTAAGTGTCCCATATATTTATATATATAAAAAGCGACTATATTTCTCCTTTATTCTTATTCAATAAATAAAATGCAATTTTCCCGAAGTCAACTCATTTACTCTCTCGCTACAACTCAACGAATGACACATAAAAATATGACAGCCACAATGCTTTTTCATATTAATCGCCAACTCTATGAAGGAGGTTGTATTACAAACATGTTGTAACAGTCGACCATCCTGACAACATTTGCGACCCCGCAAATCTCATAAGCTGACTTCTGGGAATGAATCTACCACCGATTCGGAATGCTGATTGTACTGAGAAGAATCGGCAAGAAACTCAATACATGCTCTTTTAATCTGTAAAAGAAAACCGCACATGCCATGACATGACAGGACTACGCTCACGCTTTATGCTCAACTCTAAGCTCACGCTTTATGCTCAACTCTTTAAGCTCAACTCCGCAACTCCTTAAGCTTTTCGCAACATAAGCATTTCGCACCTCAAGCTCACCCTCAATCACTGTCATGGCATAACACAGCTCAATTAGTGGCAACCAACTCAGCAGATACACACGTAAACAGACTCGCAAATGACAACGCTCAAAGAACAATCACCACTTCTAGGCAGAGCCTAGCTGACAGTCGTTGCAGATGTCCACAGTCTAGAAAACAATCGTTACAACTGGAACAAATCCAAAGAACAATCGTCATTCTAGCTGACAGCTCCATCGAACAAAAGTCACGGGCGCGTCTAAGGCCTCACATAGCACATCGTCACGTTGATCTCACAGAATTAATTAACCCGAATACCAATTACCATCATTAATCTCTCCAATAAAAACTCCATTTTGTATTCCATAGCATCGCATATCCCAACTATTTCTCAAATTATACGAAATTCGCACTCTCCGTGTTGTCTCAAGATATTGATCGTCATTTGTCTTTCTTTGAACTCTTTAAATTTCCAGATATTCCTTATGTCCACTCTATTTGTGAGTTTAGGTTACATCCCCTTCTGAATATAAAAAGCGACTATATTTCTCCTTTATTCTTATTCAATAAATAAAATGCAGTTTTCCCGAAGTCAACTCATTTACTCTCTCGCTACAACTCAACGAATGACACATAAAAATATGACAGCCACAATGCTTTTTCATATTAATCGCCAACTCTATGAAGGAGGTTGTATTACAAACATGTTGTAACATATATTTATATATTTATTTATATGACGTTTGAAATAAATGTTATCATTTATAAGAAAATATATATTTTAACAAAAAAAACACGACGCTTGACCATAAAACCATTTATCAATAATTTATATTTTAACAAAAAACATGACGCTTGATCATAAATGTTACTATTTATCAGCAAAAGTATATTTTAACAAAATAACATGACGCTTGACTATAAATGTTATCATCATTTACCAGTAAATTTATATCAAAAAATGTGACGCTTGACCATAAAGGTTACCATTTATCATCTACTTATATTATAACAAAATAACATGACGCTTGACCATAAATGTTATCATTTATCAGAAAATATATATTTTAACAAAAAAAACATGACGCTTGGCTATAAATGTTACGATTAATTGCAGGCAGCGTATATGATAGTGGATGAAATGCACGAAGAGCATCCAGAGCTTCTCAAGGACCAGTACTGGGAGGAAGTGGTTCCCAAAGATCTGCCATACACAGTAGCCTCGGAGCACTACAGGCGGCACGAGCCATCCTGCTCAGCTGACCACTACAAAGTGAAAGCCGAAGATGCTGTGTACGCGAACGTGCAGCCGCCAAGGAAAAGTCACGACGAAACATACGCAGATTATGTTAGTTGGTTTCTTTATTATGCGCGATTCGACTAGGTTAAGCTCGTATATATATAAAGGCTCTAAAATAAAAATAAGGCGACGAGGAACGTGACTTATCATCACGCTGTTGTATGAAGCTCTGCTAGCGCCGGGGAACGTCATTCTAAAACTGCGTCCTGTAAGGTCGGACCACGGCTTAAGCCAACGTGCAATGGGGGGCTGGTGGTATGACTGTTACTATTCACCACACTGTTGTATGAAGCTCTACTAGCTTCGGGGAACGTTGTCCTTAGGGTGCCTCCTGTGAGGTCAGACCAAGGCTTAGGGTACATATAGTGGAGGGCTGGTAGTATGACTGACTAGTCCTCATATCTTCAGAACTGTTATGAATGATCAGAAAAGACCCAGTCTTTGCTGTTGTATGTATTATGCAATGTAGTACGTTATTCCAAAGAAAACTCCGTCATTGCTTGAAAAACTCTATGGTACCGCTATTATGTTTCGGTTTGATATTCACAGGTATTACTGAAGGCATTTTCTTTTTCAATTTCAATTCAATTTTTCAATTAATCTTCTCCACTAATTCTTTGCTACCTACATTCAGGGTTTCTCAGGGTGGTTATTTGGTCAGACCAATGGCTAGTCGATCGCCCGCGAGATCTTTTACCCTACACATTGCCCACAACAACCAACTTGTCGAAGCTATCTGGTTTTGTACGGGTGGTGTAATTAAAGTAACTGAGTATTCTTTTGTAACATATGGTAGCCGAGTCTGTGTACAAATAAGCAACAGGTTATCATTTGCTTTGTTCCAGGAAAGTGTTGATACGCCTTTGGTGGAGCGACGTAAGAATTGGTTTCAGAGACAAATATCCCGGATGGGCTCTGTGCGGTCAGCATCCACTGCTTATTCATCAGGCGGCTTGTTCGGGAGGAACCGCCACAACTCGGTGGTGTACTCCAGCCCAGAGGCCGGTCAGCCGATGTCACTTCCGACCGCGCACCACAAAATGTCCCTGTATGAGAGACTCGTCGGTCGCAAGTCCGGTAGAGGGCAGCACAGGCAGACCTCCAAACATGGTCAGTTATAATCTTTTTATATAAAACTAGCGGCCTGCCCCTGCTTCGCACGGGTATAAAATATGTATCCCATGTCAGTCAGTGTAAAAAAAATGATTAAAATTGATCCAGTAGTTTTGATATGGCGCTGTATTTAAAAAATGATTTTCCCTATTTTCCCGCTTTTCTATTGAAATTTTTCCTAGATTTTCGTTGCTATAAACCTCACGGAGCCCGAGACCTTTCCAACGAATGCAAAACCGTGGAAATCGGTTCGTGCGTTCTGGAGTTATATCGTCAGGAAGGAAAACCCGACTTATTTTTATATAGTAGACTAGATTTCAAATTATTATTATTAAAAACCGAACGCCGTGTGGTATCCGGCTGAATAGAAAAGTACCAACCTCATTTCTTACCGAGGTGTCGTAAAAGGCGACTAAGGTAAGTCGACCCGCCGTGTGGTATCCGGCTGAGTTGAATAGACCAATCTCATTTCTTACCGAGGTGTCGTAAAAGACGACTAAGGTAAGTCGACCCACCGTGTGGTATCCAATTTAGTAGAATTGACCACCCCCTTACTTACCGAGGTGTCGTAAAATACGACAAAGGTAAGTTGACGTCAGGCAGGCGGCCGGTCGTAAAAACGCAGCCAAATCATGTGACAGCATGTTTATAACATGTTGTGCCGACCCTACTTACAGTGGGATAAGGGCAGGAAGATGATATTATTAAAAACAGAAACCCAAAAAAAAAACTTGGAGCTTCAAGGCACACTCAATAACTGATTTTCCCAGTTAAGGAATGAAACACGGGAATTTTCTAATTCTATATAGTACTCCGGTTTATAAGCTTCAATTGTGATAAATGTCACTAATATCGGTCCAGCGGATTATCCGTTAAAGCTTGACAGACAGAGTTCTGCATTTATTTTTAAATGAGGTAATCTTGTAAATAGGTCTGTAATGTAATCGGAAACGGCTCCAACGATTTTCATGAAACTTAATATGTTTCATAAAATTAATATGGAGGGTTTCGGGGGTAAATCGATCTAGCTACATTTTGATTCAAAAACAGTCTTTTTGTCCCTGTTTTCGGGCATTGAAAAGCTAAAATAGAATAGAAAGGTAAATTTTTCTGACATTCGTAATGTTGTAATAGCTCAAGTAGGATCAAGTTCCAGATATGATCAGCCTTTTTTAAATTGCATTTTTTATGTAGTTTAATAAAATTACCGAACAAGGCTCGGTCACCCAGGTACTATATTTATATATAGTACCTGGGTGACCGAGCATCACGTATAAACGAATTACTTTCAGTTAATTCAAACAGTTTTATAATATCAGTAATTTTTAAATTTAAACTATCGTGAGTAGTATTCATAGTTAATGTATAGAACCGGCTATACTCACGTGTTATTCTATCGGGTTAGCCCGACTAGTTTCGAACCCATCCGGGGCACTTATTCATGAGCTCTTTACACGACGTTATCGCGGCGGGAACTGTTTCCGTATAAAGAGAGAAATATACATAACGTCGTGTAAAGAGTCGTGGGTCCGAAACTAGTCGGGCTAACCCGATAGAATAAGACGTGAGTATAGCCGGTTCTATATATTAACTATCAGTAATTTTATCACAGGTCAAAAAAGCAACGGCTCCGCGGTGCCTATAACACTGCGCAACCGACCTCGCATACCGACCCCCGAGTCCAAGGAGGTGATGGACAGAGAGAACAGACTGGCGATGGGCATGCAGAACATGGGGGTGATAATGGCCCACCAGGGGTACCAGAACGAGGTGCCCGTGCTCGGCGCCCTGGTCCTCTCCCCCATCCAGGAGTTGGACAGCGGCTCCGTGAACAACACGCTGCACGCCGGTCAACCTGGCACCACCGCTCTAGCCCAGGCTGTTCTTTCACCAGGACTAGCCCAAGGTAGTTCAAATTCAAATTATTCTTTATTCAAATAAACTTGTAAACAAGTTTACGCCGTATGGTATCCGGTTGAATAGAATAGTACCACCTTCTTTTCTTACCGAGGTGTCGTAAAAGGCGACTAAGGTAAGTCGACGCGCCGTGTGGTATCCGGTTTATTAGAATAGACCACCCACTTTCTTACCGAGGTGTCGTAAAAGGCGACTAAGGTAAGTTGACCCCCCGTGTGGTATCCGATTTTTTTTTATTTTTTTTTATTTATTTGGAGAATGAACAGCTTAAGCTATTTATACATTTTCACATATAAACTACTTAATTAATAGTCTATTCGGATACAATTTTGTGAACAAAGAAAGAACAGAGATTAAAGTAGAATAAAAAAAAAAAATAAGTTAGGAAAAAAAAAATTAACGAAGTATGGGAATCGAGTCAAACCACATTTCAGACATGTTGTTTTACTTTTTTGGGTTTAGACGTAAACAAGTCTATTTCATGACGATTGGCCAATTTATTTCAGTAGAATAGACCACCCTTCTTACCGAGGAATCATAAACGGCGACTAAGGTAAGTTGACGTTAGGCAGGCAGCCGGTCGTAAAAACGCAGCCAAATCATGTTTATAACATGTTGTGCCGACCCCACTTAGAGTCAAGGGCAAGAGGATATATTACTGAGCAATGCTCAGTCAACAAGTTACTTTATATTGAGCTAGAAATTGTCCGTTGCAGGTTTTTTTTCCTGTTTTGAGTGGGTCTCGGTGTGATATTTTATTCCACTGGCGAGAAACGCCGAACTTGTGGCCAAACTCGCTACAGGTCAGGGGTGGCGGCTTCCGCTATTGGATACGTCCACCGCCGCCCCGCCTGTATCCTTATGAATGTATGACACAGTCGTTATTACTTCATTCATTCTTCCTGCCTTTATCCCACTCTAAGTGGGGTCGGCACAACGTGTTATAAACATGCTGTCACATGATTTGGCTGCGTTTTTACGACCGGTCGCCTGCCTGACGTCAACTTACCTCAGTTGGATTTTGCGACACCTCGGTAAAAAAGAGGGTGGTCTATTCTACTAAACCGGATACCACACGGTGGGTCAACTTACCTTAGTCGCCTTTTACGACACCTCGGTAAGAAATGAGGTTGGTCTATTCTACTCAGCCGGATACCACACGGCGGGTCGACTTACCTTAGTCGCCTTTTACGACACCTCGGTAAGTAATGAGGGTGGTACTATTCTATTCAGCCGGATACCACACGGCGGGTCGACTTACCTTAGTCGCCTTTTACGACAGCTCTGTAAGTAATGAGGGTGGTACTATTCTATTCAGCCGGATACCACACGGCGGACAGTCGTTATTACTTATCTAAATACATATGTCCGTTGCAGGTATGACGCCGATGTTGGCCACGCCGGTGGTCACGCCTGTCACATTGCCAATAGGGGTCTCCCAGATCACCCTGGTGAACGGCTCAGCGCCATCGACACCACGAATCGACCGCACCACGCCGCCGGCACCACGGGCCACCATCACCGAAGTACCATCAGACCGCGACAGCGAGCACAGCGGCTCCGGAACACCACAGGAATTCACCAAAAAACCAAACGGCACCAAACGGGGAGAAGTATACGTGTAAAGTAATAGAGTTATCGTACTAGAGCCGGCCTGAGTGTGCATTCAAAAAAAGGTGAAAGCAAATGAGCAATTATTTGTCTATATTTACGCGTGCGTAATTAGCAATAGTTATAGTTATTTTTCAAAAACATTAACGGCCTATTACTATTCCACTTCTGAGCATAGGCTTCCTCTCTTCATTTTCTGTATTGGAGCTAAGTCCTACCAATGCGGATTGGTAAGTTACACATATCCCTAGAATTCTCTAGAGATATTTTCCGTATCCCACTGCTTTTTGATTTTAGCTAACCTACCACACTGCTCCAATGCGGATTGGTAGGTTACACATAACCCTAAAATTCTCTAGATATGCAGGATTCCTCACGATGTTTTACTTTAGCGAAAAGCGTGTGATAGATTGCAATTATCAATTAGACACATAAATTGAAATAGACTCATTGGTGCAGCCCACGGTCAAAACTCGTGACCACTTGGAAGAGTCGCACAGCCTCACTGGGTATCATAGCTTTTAAATACTAAAAGCTTATCTTGAATTACAACATATAAATTAAATCGAGGTAAAACTTCTATACTGTTTCATTTAAAGTATATTTGAACCGATGGAACTACGTGCATTGTGTTTAATAAACCCATTATTATGGTGTGCCAAAAATGTTATGTAAATTGAGAATATGCTATAAATGTTTGCGCATGTGTGAGACAAAGATAAGTATATGAGTCTCATTTTCCCTCTCTTATTATGTTGCGACACACTCACTTACAGGCCTACATACTCTAGGTATAATAACTCTATATTAAATATCGAGTTAACCAGGGAGAATAGTGAAATGTTGCCAAATAAACCTAAAGATCTGACGTAGTCCTTTATACGAACAGCAGTTCGAGACAATTCTTACTTTCCTATAAGTTTAACCGCCAAGTTAGCCAAACTTTAACCGTTAAGGTACACGTGGTCTGTCAAACAGACCGCCTATTGTTCCAACGGTCAATTTTAACCTAGATCTAGTTAATGAAACTATTTAATTCACAATAATTAACTTATCAAATTTTTAGGTGGTTGCGTGTATTGAAACGTTTTAAATCACTTTATTGGCCATAAAACTACATATTGTCAATCAAAAATAGCACAGTTAACAACTAAAGTTTATCCTTATCAAAATTGACTGGAAGAGTCAATCTGAATAAAATTCAAAAACAGAAAAAGTGTCTGAATTATACAATGAAAAAGTGTATACTATAATACAATAAACTTCATTATACACATGCAATATAATGATGTAATATAATAGCAAAGAAAAGAAAACATAGATAAGTGATAATAATGAAATTTTGAAATGCTAAGGTAGTGTTTGATTATTTTTAATGTCGCAAGGGGCTTGTTTTATATTTTGAAGGGAATTCTAAAAAGGCAAAAGTAATAATTTATAGAATTAGGCGTTACTTTGCGGAGATCCATAATACAAAAGTAATAATAAAATTCCGCGATGAATTCATTCATCGCGGATTATAGCAAAATAATTTTATTATTACTTTTGCATAAGTAATACTTTGATAGTAAAAGTATTGGAATAAAAGAAAGATTGTGAGTAGAAATCCTCGAGGAGAGGGAAAATACTTTATTTGGACGTGCAAAATAGAAACGCATCATAAAGCTTTTTAAATAATAAATTAAGGATAGCCCCAAGCTCGACAACTGCTTCTAAAAATAAACGATTTTCTTGCATTTTCCGCACTCGATTGAAATCTGTTGCGTTAGAGAATACATATCGATTTTTATAATATTCTACAAATTATAAGGGAATAATTAGCGAAGTTCCATAATACAAAAGTAATGATGACATTATTTTGCTATAATCTGCGATTATAAATAATCTATGTAAAGATAAATGTATGGTATAGGTACTGTCCATTTTTGTACTTTATACACGCAATCAAGGATAATCTTCATAAGGAGTTGAGATTGTCAAATAAATTATTCCTACTTGTTTTTGACTTTGATAGTTTAAATAAGTTTGTATCTATATATTTAGATGATTTTTATAGTAACATATTAATATACATATATCGCCCAAGAATAATGTTACATTTCCTATGTCTATATATGGGAGATGTAACTTTATTCTTCGGATGGGGCTACATTACTCCGTTGGACCTATTCACTCACAAATAGAAATATCACTCGAATTAATAATTCTAACCTTTTTAAAAGAGGACAAAAATTATTATGTAATTTATTTCTAAAACTATTTAAAACATCTTGAAATAAATATTTTTTAGCAAAACAATTCAAATTTTTGCATCTGTTATACATTTAAAAGTATTATTCGGCTTTATTTCAACAGCTACAAAGTTCATTATCGTTAACACTACGATGTCAGCACTGATTAAAAAAAATACAATCGAATGTTCCACAAGACTCCATCTTGTTTTGTATCTGTGCATTGATCATATTGATTAATTTATTGCCACAGCTCCTAAATATGTTTTCTATATAGTCTGCGAAAGAATTCCATTATGATTATATTCACATCATAGATTATAAACTAGTCGAGCATGGTAATTTTAAATGTGCCCGCTGAAATCCGTCCAAAAGTGGTGCTGTAATTTTGATTACTATTTTGTAAACAATCTAATTTATAAAATAAACTAAAACTTCCTATTTTAATCTTTCCAATTATTTATTCAACTTTTGACAGCTGAATGTAGTGATGTCCAAATGGCGTCTGACTCGATTTCTAGAACAGTCGATTTTATTTACATCAAAATTTTGGTTGATTTATCATATTGATATATCGCTTTCACTAAACTTTTGATATAAATAAACAGGCATTTAAATGAATATCGTAAGTAATACGTACGATATAGTCACTCTTGGTTCAATAAATGTAGGTGATAATAAAAACGTCAATATAAAAAAAACAGCGCCCATAAAGTATTGCATTTGTTTACTGTGGTTTTAATGTAATAATAACGGAACTTTATACGCGTGTATGTGTGAAAAGTTAAATAAATGATTGGAAATACTTTAATTGATTATTAGAACATTCCATTTTAGAATTAGACGTCGACGTCATTGTATTGGGAAACTTGTTTTTATTATTGTTATTTGTCTGTGATTGGACTGATTTTGATTTGACTAGGATAAAATATTTTATTAAAAGTAAAATTGTACTATATACTATAAATGTCTTAGTTCATAAAACTGATGTTTGAGTCTTGAGATAAAGTTGAAGCATTGGAATCGGTCAATGAGATCAACGACCACGTAAATTAGATATTTCTAAAAACGTTGAAAATTAAAATACATATATAATTAAGCGCAAATTTGTTAAAAACCCTTTATCTTTTATAAATTCTTTATAGCATTTAATTTTTTTTTATCAATAAAGGTCCTATAATAATAGAGATGTACGTGTACGTTTTAAGTGAAGAAATAAAGATTTTATTTTAACTAAGTTATCTTATGAGTATTATTGTTAGTCGAATTTTACGTACCTTGGCATGTACAAAATTTACGCACAAACAGGGATTGAATTAATTAGATGTTATTTGAAATAAATGATGTAATCCTTTTTTGGTTTATTTTATTTTTGACATTCAATGTTTTTTTTAAATTTTGTCTTAGATCGTTTCTAAGCAATATATATTATAATTTGGTTATTTGGTTATGGTAGATATAATAAAATAATTTTGTTTATACCGAAAAAAAGTGTTCTTTTGAAGTTTAGCGTTTCTGTAACACTATCTGCCACAATAGTACGACCCGGACTAGTTAATGCTAATAATTTTATTTAGTCGAATTGATTGGTTTTGTTCTTAACGCTAATTATTATAGCTCCAATAGAGCTACTACACATTATTTATTAATTTGATCCATAGTGAGGCAGGCAATCATATTGTCTGACTATGATTTCCCCTTTACACGACAAAAATACAAATCTGAGAGCATCGCCAATAACATATATACAAATAAATATTGACTGGCCCGTTGGAGTAGTGGGTAGTGACCCTGCCTTCAGCTCCGCGGGTCGCGGGTTCGATTGCCGCCGAGGGTCAACATTTTCTATAAATGAATTTGTTGGTCTTTGAGCCTGGGTGTATATTTGTATTTAAGTATGTATTTAAAAAATATATAAGTATATATTCACCAGTTGTCTGTCTACCATAACACAAGTATTAAGTTACTTACTTTGGGGACGGACGACCGTGTGTGTAAATGTCCCATATAAATAAATATTATTATGAAACCCTTCTAAATGTAATAATAAGAACTAAGTAGCAATCTGTTGCTGATCCACTGCTGCACACTTTAAGACTCTCTCGAAGAGTGGTAGCAACGTGGTTGGTATTCGTTTCATAATAATCAACCACGTTTCTCCAATACCGATTGCCAGTTGACACATATGACTGTAATCTGTAATAAAATAATAAAAAAAACCTCGAATTCCAATTATTAATATAAACCTATTAACCTTGGAACGAAAATGTAGTCGTGTGATTAAACTACGAAAAAAATCTGATATTAGTTTCATTATTTATCGATCATGCATATATTTTTTTAAATAGACATGAAATCAATTAACATATCAGTCTTGTTTGTCTCGATTATATTTATCGATAGTCGATATCGCCTTTTAGTTACCGCGCTAAAGGGTAAAAGATTATAAATTACTCAGTTGTCTTCGATTTATGACTGCGTATGGCAGGTTTTGTTTCTATAAGTTATAACTATTTGTATTTCAATTATATACCTTGCAACCATATAGAAATCGCTTTCATGAGTGCATAAAACCGATAAGCGCGCGCAGTTTGCTGAAAAAGGTGGAATGTCCAGGTGAGTTACTACTACTTATTTCTTATTTTATCCAGATGATTCAATTTTGACTTTTGAAATATGATCATTTGTTTTACCAGCGAGTTAGTTTTATCTAACTCAAGGTCGCAATATGGTTTTAGATATTTCTCAATATGTGTTCTTAACTTTAAAAACTACCTACATTTTCAAACGGCAAACAACAAAGTCATTATTGATCGTTATCTTGGCGTCAACCAATTCTTGCTAGTTATGTTTTAAAGTGCGGAATTGTATGAATTTAGACATATTTACGCACACACACATTCATATATATATATGAGTGTGTGTTTTATTGAAATTATGTGTATATTTATTTATTTATTTTTATTATTTATTTATTTATGTACTTTATATACCTTATATTAATAAAAAAAAGTGTACAAAGGTCAACTTATCCCTAAAACAGAAATCTCTGCCAGCTAACCAATATAATTATTGTATATCTTATAAATTTTACTTTAAGTAATTAAAATTGTCAAAACTTTTGCGAGTGAGGGTTGGATGCATATTATATTGTCCCATCAGATCTTTGTACTAAGCTTCCATATTAACTGTACTTTTAGGAATATAAAGTGATAACTAAATTATGAAATAGTAATGCTATTGCTTATTCATTTATATAACATTATGTTAAGACAACTAAATGTTTAGACAATCTAGGCAACAAATAAATAAATAATATATATATTTTTTTTATTTAAATTAGGAAGCGCTTGTCTGTTGCAGAAGAATATTCAGACCATATTTAGGAATGTTCCACACATTCCTCGCTTTGGGACACAAGTTTAACTGTCTGTCTTTACAGTGTTATCTTCTATTACCTACCAGTTTCTTAAACAAACCTTGAACCCGTCATCAAATTCAAAGTCAGCCTTAACTTATGGTACCAATTTTACCACAAGTACATACAGCACTCAGCCATAAAATAAAATCACACACTCAAGCCAAATATGGCATTTCTGACAGGTTTTCTATTATATTATGTGAATATTATGAAATAGGTGTAAAATTTTATGTTGTGCTTGAATCTTTAACTTTGAGGATATCTGTATGGAGTAGTTTAAAAATAATTGTTCTTTATTCAAATAAATTTGTAAATGTGTTTTTGAGTCATCAACTCTTGCTGGTTTGGATAACAGCTCCTACCAGAAGACCAAAAGAAACTCGGCAGTTGCTCTTACAAGGTTAAAGAGTAGCTATATCCATGCATTGTTATCATTTATGTAAATCAATATTATATTATAGTTTCTGTATCAGAATTCTTATAACAACAATAGTGATATACATAATAGTACCTGTAATTGAAAGAAGCTTGTTATTGATACACTGTCCGATTATTTCTAACCCTGATCCAAAGATTACAGTGTTCATAATGAAATGTCATGATGCCAATGATTGAATAAAATGCTCAAATTTTAAAGTGTTATTAGAAAGCAGAATATTTATCATCGTAGAGAATATGGAACTTGAAAAGGTTTCAGATAATATGGAGTTTTATTTATTAAAAATACTATTTATCTATGTATCGCATCATTTAAATTGATTGATTTAACAGAGATGTTGCTCAACATGATTAGTATTTCTTCCTGTTTGCTTTGATAGAAATTTAACGAAATTATGCAAACAATTTTTTAGATGCAATGTTTTGATGTAAATTTTTGCCATGTTGCCATTTTGATTTCAATTTCTGCCATATTGCCAGATGCCATGTTTTGATGACAATGTTTGTCAAGATGACAATTTCTCAGATAACTGGTTAACATATTTTTGTATACATTAGTAACTGTACTAGATATAAAAATGACTAATTTTTATTTATGTTTAAAACAATTTATTTGTAATTTATATTTGTAGGATTATTTTCTTTTGTATAAATTTTGTAAATGTTTTTGATCCAATTTGTTTTTTAAATTCTGTTAAAAATTTTTTGGAAAATTAATCTAAGATCTATAGATTACACATTATACATAAGCTTATCTAGTTTTTAATTTTAATTTTTTTTTTTTATAATATATACTATTATTATTTTGTATTACTATTATTTAACTATATATATATATATATATATATATATATATATATATATATATATATATATATATATTATGGATATGTCTTATAATGAGAGTCTTAGTAATTCTAATGACGATATTTTTCAACAAGGTTTGTCTTCTTTGTCGGAAGATAGCTTCCACAGTACAGCAATCCCGCTTAACACGGTTTTGGATTCAACTTTTGCGGATTCACCTAAACATTTTAATGTAGTGCATATTAATGCGCAAAGTGTTCCAGGCCACTACCCAGATCTCCTAGCTTCCTTCGACGTAAAAAATAGTCATGCGATACTAATATCGGAAACCTTTTTCAAGCCATGTTTACCATCCACGTCATATGCATTGCCTAGATTTCATTTAATAAGGAACGATAGAACGGGGAAGGGTGGCGGAGGGGTGGCTATATATCTTCGTAGCCACATTCCGTTTTCCATAGTGGACAAATCACCTTCTCATTATAGCGAATCTACTAAAGGTAGGTAGGTATCTGAAGGTACTATTTGGCGTATTTTATTCACCAACGCTACATATAAATTATTTTGAAGCCTTTGGCAGCTTATTGGATAAATTTGTCCCATGTGTTGACCATACCATAATAATGGGTGATTTCAACACCTGCCTATTAAAAAATTATACGCGTGCTAATGGACTTAAAGGTATTACTGAGAGTGCTAATCTTAATATCCTTAATACAACTAACGCAACTCACTTTTTTCCAAATTGCTCCCCATCTTTGTTGGACTTAATTATAGTATCCTCTCCCGAACGAGTTTTTGCGCACGGCCATCTGCCTGCAGAAGCTTTCCCGTATCACGACCTAGTCTATTTATCCTTTAAAATTCGTCCTCCGGAAATTAAACCTACGGTCGTGATGCGAAGAAGTTTTAAGAAGTTTAATTTTATGAACGACCTTAATTTGATTGACTGGAATTGCCTTTTGAGCACAACTGTGATTGATGACAAAATTAACATTTTTAATTCAATTTTGATAGACCTTTTTGATATACATGCACCTCTCCGACCAGTTAAACTGAAACACCTTCCAGCTCCCTGGCTTACTAGTGATATAAAAATACTTATGGCCACGCGCAATCGGGCCAAGTCTAAATAAAAGCTTGCACCTACGGCCGAAAATCTTGATAAGTATAAAAAGTTACGTAACCAGTGTAACAAAACTTGTAGAGATGCTCAACGAACTTTTATACACAACTCTGTGAACAATAAAAGCTCGAATAAAATTTGGAAATTTCTCGAATCGGACGTCAGCGTAAGTCACACTTGTTAAACCGTGATATAGATTTGAATGCGCTTAACATACATTTTTCGACAACTAGCCTGCTTAACAACTTAACTAAAACTAGCACTTTAAACTCCCTTTCCTCGCTATCCTTACCTGATTATCCTCCTCTGATCTTTAATAAAGTGACGGGCGAGGAAGTTAAAAAGCATATACTATCCATTAGGTCCGATGCTGTGGGAAGTGATGGAATCGGCCGTAGGATGGTTCTTCTGGTGCTAGATAATATTTTACCCATCCTATGTCATATATTCAATTACTCTCTTTCTTGCACTGTATTTCCCAGTGCCTGGCGCAGTGCGCATATTATTACTATTCCTAAGGTAACCAATCTATCTTCTTTTTCACAGTTCCGACCTATTTCTATCCTCCCGTTCCTGTCTAAAGTTCTCGAACGTATTGTTCACAATCAACTTTCTCTCTACCTATCTAAAAACTATATTCTAAGTCCTTTTCAATCGGGTTTCCGTTCGGGACACAGCACTGTTACAGCACTTGTAAAAGTTTGCGATGACATACGCTTTGGGTTCGATAATCAAAAAATTAGTGTGGTGACTTTATTGGATTTTTCCAACGCATTTAACAACGTCGATTTTGAAATTCTTTCTGATTGAAATTCTATTGAATGGTTCCGTTCTTACCTGTATGATCGTAAACAACGCATATGTGTTGATAATAAACTCTCATCGTACTGTCATCTCAGTGCTGGTGTCCCGCAGGGAAGCGTGCTTTCTCCATTGCTCTTTTCCATCTTCATTAACTCTATAACTAAACTCCTTTCTTTGTCCTTTCATCTCTATGCAGACGACTTGCAGGTATATACGTCATTCTCTGCAAATGATGCTGATAAGGCCATTGATGATTTAAACACCGATTTATCTAAGATCGGAAGTTGGTGTGAGTCATACGGCCTATCAATTAATGCTAGCAAGTCTCAGCATGTACTCGTTGGTAAGATGGGAGATACTAGGTAAGGATGAAATTGAAGTTGAGGATCTGACAAATATCTCCTTCAGGGATATTATCAGGTTCGTAAAAGCCACGGGTAGATTAGAGCAGGTGACACTGTCGGGACAGCAGTGAAACCCTTGTCCCAACATGGGGAAATGGGTGGAATAGTCCGGAATAGGAGCTGACCACCCGCCCTGCACCGACAGGCGTCCCCGAAATTAGATAGAATAGAATTAGATAGAAGTCTCAGCTCATTCTCATTGGTACTAGACAACAACTTGCCAAAATTGATCTTTCCTGTCTTCCTCCTATAATATTAAATAGCACTAGATTGGAGTTCAGTGGTTTTGTGAAAAATCTTGGTATCATTATTGACAACACTCTTTCCTGGACAAATCAGATTTCCGAGCTAAGTCGCAAAATTTTCAGTGTTGTCGGCAAGCTAAAGCGATGGAAGTATCTCTTGCCAGTAAAAACTAAAATATCTTTAGCCCACTCACTTCTTCTTCCTCTTCTCGACTACGCGGATTCTTCTTATCCAGATTTATCACAACAACTACTGAACAAATTAGAGCGATTACAAAATTTTATTATAAGATTTATTTTCGGTTTGAGGAAGTTCGATCACATCTCGCAGTATCGGACACAGCTTAAATGGCTCACAATACGGCAACGCCGTAACCTTCACGTCCTCTCTCTTCTCTACACTATTCTTTTTCATTCTAATATACCTATCTATCTTAAAGAGCATTTTACCTTCCTGGGCTCGAACTCTCTTCTTCGTGTTACTCTTCGTTCACAGACCGATAACATACTTAAGATGCCGGCTAGTCGTTCCCAAGTATATAGCGAGTCTTTTACCGTGAAAGCTGTAAAACTGTGGAATGTACTTCCACGGCATATAAGATATTCAAAATCTTTAGAAATTTTTAAAGATCGTCTAAAAAAGTTCTATCTCAATCATTGATATAAATTATTTCAATAGATTATATAGATTATTTCAATAGATACATTAGATGCATAATATATTTGTATAGATATGTATAATTGTATATATATAATTTTCTTGTTATAAACATACTTATTTGTATATATGTATAGCATATGGATATTTAATTAAGTATATATTTTATTATATTCTATTTGTGTTACGTAGAATGTAATATTAATAAGTAAGTTTATCGATTTTATTGTATAGTTCATCTTGTGCACCGATCTCAACCTGTCTCTTATCTTTATTACTTTAACGTAGGGGTTGTCTGTAAGAGATCACTTTTAGTGATAAGACCGCCCTTGCACTCTTAAATGTTCTTATTTCTCTTGTTTATGTATATTATTTACCTGGTGTGCAATAAAGAGTTATTCATTCTAATTGAAATCAAAAATGTTTATTTCCCAAGATAATTATACAGCTGTGATAATTATAAGTGAAAAAAGTGGTAATACAACTCATCCTGGCACCATTTAAAGACAAATTTGACTATATAATGCTTTTCAAATCATTATCATAGACAGAAAGATTTAAATTAAAGATTTTAGTTAAGAAATATGCTTATATTTAAAGCATATTACACACTAAAGACACAAAGACACATAAAAAAAAAGATTATTTAGATGATCGAATTGAATTTGAAAATCCTCTTTTCCAAACACAGCAGTTTAATAATGTAAATTGAAAATGTTTAAAAGATTAGCCGAGTCTTGCTGAGTTAGTGCAAGCAACATTCAGAACCATTTACAAAAAGAAATAGATTTTCGTAGCACCCAAGTTATGAGGAATTTTATTTAATTTTCGAATTTTTCACACTATTAGTTGATATTTAATTCATCAGATTTTATTCAAACTTTGTAAACTTATCAAAACCGGTGACAATACAATAAAATAAATAAACAACTTTTTAACAATTTTTTTATGTACCCAATTTGCAAAGAATGTGCGAAGCATGCGACGGTAGCAATACATTTCAAACGCCTCCTGACATTTCCTGGTGTCCTATGTTAAGCAAGGCTCCAGACGTTTCCTGGTGTCCTCTTTTATGTATCCAATTTACAAAGAATGTGCGAAGCGTAGCAACACATTTCGAACGCCTCCAAACGTTTCTTGGTGTCCCCTTTTAATATCTATTCTTCGCAACCGTACTTGACTACAGGCCAAATGTACCAGCCAAGAATGCTAACTCAAAATACAGCACCCATTGGTCGACAACACAAAACAGTCAACTTTTTACTTGGTATTTTTTCATATATTTATTATCAATTAAATTAAATCCTCAATCTTTGAATTAGTTTATCTTGTATAGAGCTAAAAAATCCAAATTTCGGAATCGGCTCCAAACGATTTTCTTGAAACTTAAGTACATAGCGGGTTTCGTGCGCAATAATCCGAAAAACGGCTAAAATATAAATAGAATGCAATGGTTAACTTTGCGGTCACTAGCAAGGTTGTAATAGTTCGATTGAGAATGGGCGGACTATGGGCGGAGATAGATAGATAGATGGGCGGACTAAAGAAGTGAAAATACCGGTATCAATTCCCAGACATCACGACCCATTTCTTTCTTTTTTGAATTGCATTTTTTTATATCTTTTAATTAAAATTACCGAGGCTCGGTCTCTAGATACTTATTAATTAAATGCTCTGAAGGATTATAATAAATATTTTCCTAACCTGAAAATTTGCCAATTTGAGAGATTTTGAGACAGTGTTATGACAACTTGGAAAAAGATAGCTATGGAGTTTATAAAATTATTTGTTCCATAAAAATAAAGCATCACATTATCTGCTATTGTAAGAATATCTCTTAAAATGACAAGTATTGTCTGTAAATACTCCGTCGTCGGCAATAAGCTCCCGACCTCAGATCTAAACAAAGGAGGTTGTAGTCATATCGGACTATAGAGTGAAGTGTTTTCAGGTAACTATAAATAGGTATGGTTAGAGACAATAAGCTGTACAAATAAAAGTAAGACGCCCGCAACTTTGTATATCTGTTCGGAATGGACTCAAAAACTACTGAATGGAACTCCACACGGTTCACCAATATACGTGATTCACGGGAAAGGTTTATGTATAAAATATGTGAAGGTTTTTCCTTCTGTTGAAATTCTATGATAATTTTCGAAAATGATTTAATTTCACTGAAAAAAATAAGTTTGAGATATAACAACACAATTTGTGCTTCTTTATTGGTCTACAGAAAAGTCCACGATGGTATATATATATATATATATATATATATATGTATGTATGTATATGTATATTGAAATCTTTTAACAGTTCATTTATTAGAATGTGCCGTTATTACAAAGATACTGTTGTTAACAATTTGTCTAGACGTTTTTGACGTTAGTTTAGACGTTTTTGAATAATCAGATCACACCAACAACACAAGCACTAATCTGTTAACAGTTAAATAAAATCTGTTTTCAGAATAAACTACCCCATGGACAGCATGCAGTCCAAATCACAGAAGGGAAGGGGTAATAAAGATATGTCTAGTTCGACGAGAAAAAGGAGTTCTAGGGACAATGTAGACAGCATGCCCTCAACTTCTAAGCAAAAAAGGACTAATTTGGACGTCATGGAGTCTAATTCAAGACGGACAAATTATGATATGGCATCAACTTCTACCCAAGCAATGGGTTATATAGACCCCAGACCTTCCTCGTCAACTCAATCGTTGCGTTATATAGACTGCATACCTTCCACGTCAACTCAAGCGATGGGTCATATAAACATCAGACCACCCATGTCAACTCAAGGGATGGGTTATATAAACATCAGACCATCGTCGTCAATTCCAGCGATGGGTTTAATAAGCATCAGACCATCCACGTCAGCTCAAGCGATGGGTTATATAGACAACAGACCTTCCACGTTCATTCAAGCGATGGGTTACATAGACAGCAGACCTTCCGCTTCAAATCAAACGATGGGCTATATTGACGGCAGACCTTCTACGTCAGCTCAAGCGGTGGGCTATATTGGCAGCAGACCTTTCGCGTCAACTCAAGCGATAGGCTATATTGACAACAGACCTTCAAAGTCAGCTCAAGCGGTGGGCTATATTAACAGCAGACCTTCCGCGTCAACTCAAGCGATGGGCTATATTGACAGCAGACCTTCAACGTCAACTCAAGCGATGGACTATGTAGATAGCAGACCTTCTAAGTCAGCTCAAGCGGATGGCTATATTGACAGCAGACCTTCCGCGTCAACTCAAGCGATGGGCTATATTGACAGCAGACCTTCCGCGTCAACTCAAGCGATGGGCTATATTGACAGCAGACCTTCCGCGTCAACTCAAGCGATGGGCTATATTGACAGCAGACCTTCAACGTCGACTCAAGCGATGGACTATATAGATAGCAGTCCTTCTACGTCAGCTCAAGCGGTGGGCTATATTGACAGCAGACCTTCCGCGTCAACTCAAGCGATAGGCTATATTGACAGCAGGCCTTCAACGTCAGCTCAAGCGATGGGCTATATAGGCAGCAGACCTTCTACGTCAGCTCAAGCAATGGGCTATATTGACAGCAGGCCTTCAACGTCAAATCAAACGATGGGCTATATAGACAGCAGACCTTACGAGACAACTCAAGCGATGGGTTATATAGACAGCAGACCGTCCACTTCAGCTCAAGCGAAGACCTATATAAACAGAAGACCTTCTATGTCAGCTCAAGCGATGGGTTACATAGACAGCAGACCTTCCGCGTCAAATCAAACGATGGGCTATATTGACAGCAGACCTTCCACGTCAGCTCAAGCGATAGGCTATTTAGACAGCAGACCTTCCACGTCAGCTCAAGCGATGGGCTATGTAGAAAGCAGACCTTCCACGTCAGCTCCAGCTATTGGTTATTTAGACAGCAGACCTTCCACGTCAACTCAATCCGGGGGCTATATAGAAAACCTGCCATCAAACTCCAGAAATTATCTATCCAACTTGATGGAAGCCGGGGATTATGCCGACAAGCCCCTAAACTTGACTCATGCAGGTCGTTATAACGACAAGCCCCTTAACTTGACACCAAATCGGGGCTATGACGATTTTCCAGACCTCTCGATGCAAGGTTGTGGTTATAACGACAAGCCATCAACGTCGAAGAAAGGTCTGGGTTATGTAGATAGCGTTCCTTCTACTTCAACTCAGATGAGGGATTGTGAGGATATGAGGACATTATACGACAATCCCACACCGTCAACGAGTAAGGCGTCCCCAACGATATGGGAGGACTATTCGGGTAAGTGTGCATAATACTTAACCAATGCAAAGAAAAAAATATTATATCGTATTGCTAGTGAATTTGTATTAACTTAAACTGCATTTGCGGTTATGTAATACATGTAATGACCATCCTTTTGTGCCGATGACAATGCATGTTTATGAAAGTATAACCTGATGCTGCTGCCAGGATTGAGTCAATACGGGGAAACTGCTAACACTAAAAGCTACTTAAAACTAAAAGCTTTTTAAAAGTTTATTTCACCGAATTTGTTGTTTATTTACCAAATATACTAAAGTAATTAACAACCCTAAGTAAGTAGCACGACGAAATCTTAAGTGAGTGATAAATTGTAATTATCAAACAGAATTTTGAAGAGCTCAATGGTGCATGCCATTTGAGACCGTGACTCCTTAAGAGACATACGGTCTTTCGGCTATCACAGCTTTAACATGAGGTCGTGCCAAAGGTTCACTGATTGGCTATCAGAGATATTTGGTTAAAATATCATTCGGTCCTTATCTTTCCCTGGGTCGGCACGACATGTTTTTCTCTTTCCATTCCGCCCCATCATGTTTCAAATATCTATTTATCTTATTGTTCATCGCACAGAAAAGAATCTTCCAGAAATTTTACAGCACACGAATTTGATGTCAAGGCATAATAATAGCTCGCGTCTTGGCATGAGATTGTCTTTCTGACAACTTACGCAACTTTTTTATATATTCTTCCTCTAAATTACAAGTCGAACCAGTTTGTTTTGATATCTTGCACCTCCCTTAGTAATAACGAAATTATTTTGCTATAATCTAAGTTTATATATATATATATATATATATATATATATATATATATATATATATATATATATATATATATATAGCTATGTCTGAGCTCGCCAATTATATAAATAACACGATATATTTTTATTTTTCAGATGAGGAGTAATATAATTTTTAAAAACATCTTGCGTGCCACAAGTCTATCTATTCTTCGATAAGAAAAATATTATTTAAGGTAAAGTAAGATTTAATAATTTTTAACAGATAAAAAATCATTGACAAAACACCCGATCACAAAAAGAAAGATGGAGTGCACGGAACTAAAATGTAACAACTATCTGATATAAAATTAGCCTATTATAGTAGATTATGATACTGTTGCATAATAAGGGTTCTTAAAACACGAGTGTGTTTTAAAAAATAAGCCGCAGGCGAGTATTTTTATAGCATCACTCGAGTGTTATAAGACCAAGTTATGTACAGTGTCATACACTACTTTATCTACTCTCATACTATACGTAAAACAATATTAATAAAAACCAAACTTTGTTTAAATATTGAAAAGATTATGTTAAATGTTAGCGCCAAGGCGCAAACATCGGTTGCGCATGCGTGTTGCGTCGCCGCGGACTCGTTCATTGAAACCTTTTTTTTTTAAGGTTTATAATCTTTGTATTATTGTATCAGGGTGGATAAACTCTATAAAAACACAAGAACTCACACATTGATACGCTAAATTATACTGATAGCCGTCATAAGCAAAACATTCGGGCGTATTGCACTTTTCATTAATTAATTAATTTATAAGGATTCCTAATTATGCTAAACTGAAGAAATTACATTTCACACGTTTAGGCACAGATTTACTATTTTTTTTTATTAATTCGTACCATTATTAGTCGCCTTTTACTACACCTAAGAAATGAGCGTGGTCTATTCTACTCCGCCTCACGGCTTTTTTTCTGTTAAAACTCACACGTTTTTAAGTGACGGAAAACAGTGTGAGGGTACCTCCACATCTCTAGATAATTCTATGTATGTGTGTAACCAATCCGCAGGAGAGCAGGGTGGTAGGTTAGCTCCAACCCTAAAATGAATAATAAACCCTAAAAACAGAGAGAAGGCCTATTTTCAGAAGTGGGATGGTAACACCGTTACACTTTTATGTGCATTGTGCGTGTGTTTTGTTCACAGACTGATGTGCACAAAATGCGTTGCGGCAAATCCGGGTTCCGGTTTGATCTCGCGACAGCTGGAGTCGGGTTTCCGGATGCTGCGGACCTAACGCCCTTGGCCATGTGACGTCATCATTAGTACGTGTCTTTGAGTTAATAGTGACAGCTTTACATTCCGGACGCTGCGTTTGTGTTGTCGTCGACTTGTCTGAACATGTTCTAACGACTTCGGATATATTACGTGTGAATTTCAACATACATCACGGGTAGCGTGTGATACTTGTTATAGGTTTAAGGACAACAACGATCTCGAATTTTGTTTTTTTTGTTATTACTTTATATTTTTTTACGTTTTTTTTATATAATTCAGCATGAATTTTTATATTTATAAGTTGTTAAGACATTATTTTTATGAAAAAATCCTACAACCAGTTGATTAGGTTTTTATTCATGAAAATAATTTTTGTGATTTTATATTGTTGTGCAAAGATTTTTAACTATTTATTATAGAGATTTTATATTGCATATTACCAAACTACGTATGACTACGTAGATTTTTATACTTTATTGTTATTTTTTTATATTCGCCGCCATTTTATCTCTTTATATGGTCAAGTATTTTGATAGAAAAGTGTACAAATTAATTTTTATGCAGGCGCATTTTTTCATTAATTTTATTTCATATCTTACTTTAACCACTATAGCTGCTAATTGATTGGCCCTACATAATGCTTTTAAATTAATAACGGCCATAATAAAATTAAACTGATTTTTGACTTGATTTTTGTTCTGCATATCGAGGTTAGGATGGGTTACCGAAAATGTGTTCCAAGATTGATATGGCGATAAGTTTAAGCCACCATCACATTTATCTTTTCAATTTCTTACTTAATTTGTGTAGTATTATGTTTAAGTTAGCGAAATATTTTGCATGTTTTTCGTCCTTAATTAAGTAAAGTAGCGGCCCATTACTCTCCCACTGCTGGGAATAGCCCTCTTCTGTCCGTTTTTGGAGACAAGGATTGGAGCTAAGACCTACCACGCTGCTCCAATGTGGATTGGTAGGTTACACATATCTCCAGAATTTTCTAGAGATATGCAGGTTTCCTCACGATGTTTTCCTTCACCGCAAAGCGTGTGATAAATTGAAATTATCAATTAGACACATAAGTTTTAACAGAAAAACTCATTGGTGTCTGCCCGGGTTCGAATCCGTGACCTCCTTGAAAGAGTTGCACGGTGTTACCGCTGGGCTATCACAGCTTTTAGTTCTAAACGGGTTATTATTATATTTATATCTGTTCAAATTAATACATGTTATATGTACAATGGTATAAACCTATTCGCCTTTACCGGGTCGAACGACGTGTTTCTTATACCGGATCTGATCTCTAAAAGAAAGATTACTGTCGCGAATTATAAATATTTGTGTTACATCTAAGATTATTGTGCTCTTGTATCGGATTCGTCTATAAAGGGTGAAAACTATGTTCCCCATAATAACATAGCAAATTTATATCACGTTAACTAACTTCTAGTTAAATAGTATTTACTAGTTCAGATATTAAAATATTCTTTTTTATTCGCCCTTATTGGGCTATTGCAATATCTTTGAAATATTTTTGAATGGGATACATTTGTCGGATACAATATTATTCATAATTTAAAATGCATACGAAGCATGTGTTTCAATTGATTTTGGATTATTAATTCATTATCTTCCAGCCCTTATCCCACTCTAAGTGGGATCAGCACAACAAGTTATAAACATGCTGTTACATAATTTGGCTGTGTTTTTACGACCGGCCGCCTGCCTGACGTCAACTTAGCTTAGTCGTATTTTACGACACCTCGGTAAGAAAGAGGGTGGTCTATTCTACTAAACCGGATACCACACGTCGGGTCGTCTTACCTTAGTCGCCTTTTACGACACCTCGGTAAGAAATGAGGATGGTACTATTCTATTCAGCCGGATACCACACGGCGAAAAATGCATACAAAGCATGTCTTACAATGGATTTTGGAATATTAATGATTATATTCCTGACTAGGTAAATCTAAATAATTTTTCTTATGTACTTAAATATGTGAACAAATATTTACACTATTTACATTATTTACACTACAAATAGTACCAGATTTCGATAATTATTTTATATATATATATAGAATAGTTAGTGTAACGGACTTGCGGTCGAGAGGACGTGGTTGCCATAGAAACCCTTAAATTCGCAAAAGTAACATTATTAATATATTATTATTATATATTAAGTATCTGGGTGATCGAGCCTTGCTCGGTAATTTTTAAAATGATGTAAAAACAAAATAAAAAAAATGAAAAAATAATAGGGCAGGTGGGGCTCGATCCTAGATATTTTCACCTCTCTAGACCGCCTGTTCCCAAAATGAACTACCATGACTTTACGTTTGACAGCGAAAAATTGTGATTGTATTCAACGTAAATTTCAAAAAAAATTTAGAGCCCGAAAACAGGGATAAAATTACATTTTTTTTAAAATAAAACTTATACAAAACAAAACCTCAACGAGATGAATTTCAGCAAAATCGTTGGAGCCTATACATATATATATATATATATACATACAAGATTAACTCATTTAAATATTAAAGAAAAGATTAATAAAAACTATCCTATCCTTTAAGTTGGATCAAAATATAACTACATACCAAGAAAATTTTATCGGAATCCGTTCAGTAGTTTTAAAGATTAACGTAAACGCACAACGTGACACGATATTTTTATATATATAAATATAACCCAAATATATGAATAATGATTATTTATGTATAAAACTATATTTGGATTTACTCAAAAAAGCTTTACTTTTTTAAATAAGTCAATTAACTTATATCTTTTATAAATCTTTAGCTTTTATGCTACTGACGTTCGTAAGTGCTGTGAAAACGATTTTATCTAGTCTTTTTTTTAGATATCTATAAACTACTTTAAGTTAAATACTTAAGACATTATTTTTTAAAAACATTCTTATGTTTTAAATTCTAAAGTTTATCTGTAACGCTTAGGCGGTAACTTGATACAATCGAAGCTTATATACTAAGCTAACATGTAGAATGGAAAAAAAATTACCGCCTATCTTCCAGGAACTGAAAAAAAATAATTTTGATTGGAGTAAACTTGTAAACAAGTGCTTCTGAATCGTCAACTCTACTGGTGGTTCGGAAAGCTGTTGCTGAAAACTCGGTAGTTGCTCTTTGAAAAATATAATTCTTATGATTAGTTACATTTAGTGGTTACTATCTTGTACAGGGTCGAACAGTAGCTATATCCGAGCATTCTTATCATCTAAGTAATCCTCAATAGTATAGGCTTTTTGTATTTGCCTCTTTAGTTATTTTGAAATGATGTAATGGCAAAGCTAAAATCGATTGCATAATTCTTAGAATCTTATACCCAAACACACGGACGAGTAACGTAAGGCGGTAATTTTTATCTACTTTATCTATTACTAGTAATAGTCCGCGGTTTCATCCGCGTACATACAGATCTCAAGTCAGTGGAAAGTCTGACTACGGACTATAGATTAATTTTTGTTAAATATATCATTACATGCGCCACAGCGCATGCGATGACAGATTTTTATGAATAATTTTATACACTTTATTACATTTTTAAAACAGATCCCTATTTTTTTTAATGTATCATAATATAGCCTATGTTGCTCAGTAAAGATGCAGTATTCCAATGGTGAAAGAATTTTTGAAATCGTCCAGTAGTTTTTGTGTGAAAACATTACAAACATACATACAATATTTTCCTCTTTATAATATTAGTATTGCCTATTTTTTTCCTAATTCTGTATAATAATTATTAATAATTATGTGCATGTTTATGCACAATTAGTTGGTATAAAAGTTGGGTACAACTTGTATATATCTCCAAATGCCATTATGATACAATCTTTATGTACCCTAGCAATATTTTATCTCATTCCGGATGGAGACTTTCTGATTCTAGCCAATTTATAGTCATTTATGAATAATATAGTTAAGGAAAGTTTAAATATATAAATATATAGAGAAATCTTAATATTAAAGATGTTAAGCGTATATTTATTGTATATAACATGAATTCACGAATATTTTTTATTTGTATTAATAAATTTAGGTATTCCTATACAAAAAAGAATTTCCATACATTATTTTTATCAAATATTAAATAAATGAGCTCAAATTATATTAGAAAGTTAAGGGTAATGTCCATTCCGATAAAATAGAAGAATTATCTAAGAACAAAGTACAATATAAATATATAATATAAAACAAAATACTATATAAAATATTGCCAATTAACATTCACTGGATCGAGTCCTGAAGAGGGTCAACATTTTCTACAAAATTAATCAATTTGTTGATTCTTCGAGTCTAGGTGTATATTATAACATCTGTATTTAAATACTTATTGAAAATTATACTTGTATATACCACTTATCTGTCACCCATAATACATATATAACTTTGTGCACAGACGACTTTGTCGGGTAACTATTAAACTATTCAAATTTTATAACGCACAATTGATTCTAGTCTAAATCGTTTATTAAATGAAAATATATATACACATATTTTATCTAAAAAAATTATATTAATAATTAAGACATTTCTAAAAAAGTAAATAATTTATTTATGCGATGGTATTTTGTAGGATGTAATTTTTCATTATTCTCATAAAAGCGTAGCGACTACAAAGCTCGTGAGTGTACGAGACCCATAACTTGGAAGTGCATGAAAACACTAGTCTAAATTAAGTCTAATTTTTAATTAGGTCACTTTAATATTGAGTGTACGATTTGTATGTTTAACCGTAGAAAACTGATCTCGATTTAAGATATTATTAATGTATACAAATGTATATTATACTAACGTCTCAATATATTTAAGAAATTACCTATTTGTAATGGAAAACAAGCCAAATACTTCAAATATTTTAGCTCGTGCGTTTTCCTGGTGTTACTGTATTAAAAAATAAACTATTGATGTTATTTTTATAAAGAGATATAAATGTAATTATTATACATTCAGAAAGAAATATAAATTTTAAGATTATATAGAAATAACTATAATTATACATTTGCATTTATCGTCTATTTTATTATTGTGTATTATATACTCATTATATTTAGACAAACTTAATTGAGTGTAATTAAAGATTACTATTAAATGTTATGGAGTGCATAAATGTGCGCACCATTGGAATAATATCGCATAAAATCGATTATCGGGTTGACCCGCCATTGGCGTAACGTGACGGAAGACTATTTTGCCGCCCTCTTATTCAAGAAGTTCGATTTAATGTAGTATTATATACTAGTGACCGAGCCCTACTCGGTATTTTTTTTTTGAAAATGAAACTTGAAAAAAAACGAAAACATAAGAAATTGGGCTCGATCCGGGGTATTTTGACTTCTTCAATCTGCCCGTCATCCGCTGAGCTATGCCAACTTTATAATTGACAGCTAAAATATAAGTTGCACATTATTCTACATTTTAGCATTGTAAAATAAAATAAAAATAAAAATAAAAAACCCAGCTAGATTTTTCGAATTTTCCCCCTCAAAACACGCTACATGCTGTATTTCATGAAAATCGTTGTAGCCGTTTCAATCAATTAAACTTTCTTTGAATTGTCAAATCATCACGTAATATTCTTTGTAAAGGGACATCTTTGCGTAATAAACATATTAAACTTAATATATACGTAAATAGCTTTTACCCGCAATTTCGTTCGCGTGGACTGTTGTCGCGGGATAGGTTGATAATAGATGGCGCTTTTCAATGTCATCTTATTCCTGTAGAATTAACAGGATTTCTATATGTATGATAAGGAATATTTGTGCCAAATTATTTCACAAATTAAAATAAAAATTTAATTTCACAAATTAAATTCAAAATTAAAAATTTCATCGATATTGGATCAGCGGATTCGCCGTTACAGAGTAACAAACATACATACACATACACACAAACTTTTGCATTCGTAATATTAGTACGAAATAGGCTAGTAGGATAGAAGTCATTCTCGCTGATTATCGGTCATAAGCAATCCATGTACAAAATAAAATCATGCCGGTTACGGAATTAAGTCGGTCGGAAAAGATAGGGGATTAGAATTTGTCAAGAATAAAATAAATAAATATATTCCATTCTCATTCCAATAATTAATAGTACAAATGAGTACAAAATACTTTTTTAATAAATAATTATTCTAAAGATTTGTCGCCCCTAAAAATGCACCGTCACACTACGCCATTGGACCCTACAACTTGTAAAGGTCTTATGAAATTCACGAGGGGAATACCATAGTTTCAACATAACGGGTACAACTCGATTGTTTCATGATCTTAATGTATGCGGATTTATATTTAATTACGAATATATTGTCTTTAAAAATTGTGATAAGTACTCCCCTGTGGAGAGCCTAAAGTAAACGATTAGTCTAATGCCAATAAAACCCCACTTAATTACCATTCCACGGCGAAAGCGAAACTTATTCTGATACGTAAGAATATAGTTAAATAGAAAGACTGTTCATAGAATAGTATATTTAATTTTAATATGTATACAAGAATATACAATGTCGATATCCGCCTTGTATAAATATTTGTTTTGTTAATATTATTAATGATAAAACTCCTGGATTCTAGAATTAGAAAATTAAAAGAATCGGTATTAGTTTGGTTTCCAAATCCAGGAGATTTCTTTTGTTTTTAAAGAATTATTATTTTCGTAAATTTTTAATTAGAAAAATTACCAAATTGACACTGAAATGTGTTACAGAGTGTCTAAAGAAAAATTGAATATAAATTCATGTTGAGTGGACATTAAATATACAAAGTATATGGGTGTATATATGTGTATAAGTATCTATTTAAAATGACATAAGTATATAAATATATACTTATATAGTAACTTTGCAAATGGTAGCGTAATTAATTTTTGTTTTCTAATAATATTGTAGCAGTTTTTCGTAGCCTGAAAACTCTTTACTAGATTAATTTATCCCGCGAAACTCGCTACTAAATTTCATGAAAATTATAATATTTTGGGGGCAGACGACCCTGTGTACAAAAGTCAATGTATAATTTTATTTTTCATCGCATGTTCCAGTAATACACCGTACTTAAACTTTATACTTAGGTTTTATTTAATATGTTCTTCCTTTATTGGCTACATAAAGCCTGATCTGTTGTATTTGATTTACTGAATGTACTATAATAATGTGATTTACTGTTGTACAATGTAGTTTTGGTGGAATAAATATTTGTTTTATTTATTTGTTTTACTTCGTTACCTAAATGTCATGTTTAATATATAACTTTGACACTTACTTCACTGGGCAAATTAATGAAAACTGATTAAGGTAAGTGCACTAGTAATTGACCATGTAATAGTTGACCGTTTTGTATGAAATTTTAAATAATAAGCGTTTTGTTAGTTGTAGCTTATAAAAAATATAAATTACTAATATTAACACCTCGGTTAATTGCCTCTTCAGGTGACAAGAGGGCTGGCTCCTTTTTCGTACAAAGAATCAGTTTAGCGATTCAGAGCGGAAACGCTGCCAGCATTCTTGGGACCATTCCACGTGGGCATGATTTGTATAGTCCTAGCGTGTAAGTAATTTAAGATAGATATAACTTGTACATTTTTGCTGCAAATAAAAAAAAATTAAACAATGGGCTACAGTTCTGAGCTTTTGGGCAGCAGGTAATCACAAATTTATTTTTTATTAGCTACTGCAAACAAATCGCCTATTATTTAGAACTTCATACTAAACAGTCAATTATTAGTACATGCAGGTCAATTATTAGTGTCATTACGTTAATATGTTATATATAAGAAATGGAATAATCAAGTTTCAGTAACTCATCAAACCTTGCAATATATCTCCATCACAAAAATCAAATCAATCCAGGCAATGATTCCGCTACTCGAAACGTCAACATTTCTGTTGTCAAAGATTCTGCCAGCGCTGCTGTACTGCATTCCTTACAGAAACTGTAGCTCATTTAAATATTAAAGATTATAATGATATTTTTCCTTCATATTTATTCAATAAATAGGAGACGATTTTCTCAAACTTAACAGAATCCGCTGGTCTGAAAATTTCATTGAAATCGGTCCAGTCTTTTCGTAGTCAATAAGGAATATACAAACATTAATTTTACATATAATATAATGAAATTAGTATAAGATGTATCTTTATGCCATTACAGCAGTTTAAAACACTATTAATAAATGGCTAATACAGAAAGCCAACTATGCTATTGAGGATTACTTAGATGATAATAATGCGTGGACATCGATACTCTTCGACCCTGAAAAGATAGTAATAACTAAATATAACTAGTAATGCTATGTAAGTAAAAGCTGTGATGGCCTAGCGGTGCGACCGTGTGAATCTCTAGAGACGATCATGGGTTCAAACCCGGGCAGACACCAATGAGTTTTTCTATTAAAGCTTATGTGTCTAATTGATAATTGCAATTTATCACACGCTTTTCGGTGAAGGAAAACATCGTGAGGAAACCTGCATATCTCTAGAGAATCCTAGGGATATGTGTAACCTACCAATCCGCATTGGAGCAGCGTGGTAGGTCTCAGCTCCAACCCTTCTCTCCAAAAATGGAGAGAGGAGGCCTATGCCCAGCAGTGGGATAGTAACAGGCCGTTACTTACTTTAACTAGTAATAAGAATTATATTTTTAAAAGAGCAACCACCGAATTTCTTGCTGGCTCTTCTCGGTAAGAACAGCTTTCCGAACCAGCAGTATAGTAAACGATTCAAAAGCACTCGTTTACAAGTTTACTTGAATAAAGAAATTTTTTAATATCCTTTAAAATATAAAAAAATATGTTATTTTTTATTTTAAATTATCTATTGACTCTTACACTAAAATAATAAACACATTTTATTTATTATACGTTTTATTTATTACACATTTTATATATTAACTTCACATTTTATTATTTTAAATGTCAGTATGGATTTATTATTGGCTTCTCTTATTTTGAGCAAATTGAAGACAATAGAGTTAAAGATTGAACACAATACATAAAATAAAATATATTTAAAATATGAATTTGTTAGATATTAAAATAAATTAACGCTCCACTATTAATCAAGAGGTTCATCATAATAGTTTTATACAAGCCAATGACGATTTACAATTCACTAAAAGTTTAAATTATTATTATATGGAACAAATTTAAAAAATTAAATTTTGAGTTTTGAGTTTGATTTCAAACTAAGTTAAACGAACACTAAAAGTAAAATTATCTAAAATTATATCTCATCAAATCTTACTCTAATAAGCGGTTTTCTAATAATTACTGTTTATATAACTAGACTAATGTAATCGATATCGACACTTAATTAGGTCACTACACTACTCTGAATCAGGGTCCTGAATTATTTAGACTATTTATATATATTCTTAGTTTATCAGAGAGCCAAACCTTAAAATAGGCGTTACTAATCGGAATTTCGTAAAACAAAAGTATTGGTATAATAAAGATTTAAATCAAATTTAATATATAGTTTTAATATTATTAATTGCTTATTACTAATATTGTTACATGTTTCGAATACCTTCAAAAATTTCAATATAAAAAATATTGTCTCCGAAAATGTGACAAGACTAAATGGGATAACTTTTGAGAAAATTACTTCTTATTTATTGAATAAATGTAAAGAAAAAATATCATCACTGATATTAGCAAATTGACAATTCTTCATTATTCAGTAGTCCTAAAGTTTTTTGACGTTATGCTACCTATTATATATCTATTTTAATATTCATAACAAAAGAGAACGTTGTTTGATGTCAAAATTAATTATAATTAATAATAATAAATACAGAAGGCGGATACACAAGGAAAAGTGTCTTGAGAAATATTGAACTATTATTAATTGAATATTATTACTCAAATAAGCGTGTCCTTGAACTCAAAATATTTATAAATAACTTGAACAAGTGTAATTAGTATTGATTATAATAGCAATTCTTGTTCACTGAGCACAAAAATAGAAATAAAGAAACAAAACAACTTTATTGTTCTAGCATAAAGGCCCTGAGTACCCAAGTAGTGTCATATTATAATAATAATAAAATAATATATATAATAAAATAATAATAATATTATAATATATATAATAAAATAATAATAATAAAAATATTATAAAAATAAATAAATAAATAAAATAATAAGGACGTGATGGGACTTAGGCCACTAAGACGCCCTAATTAGGGACCCTGAATCAATGACGCTATACGATAATTATTTTTAACACATCTTTGTGTTTCTACTTGCTAAATGTATTTCGAAGTCATAATACTGATTTGTAACCCGTATTTAAACATTCATACTTAAAATCTAATATATAAGGGGGTTGGAATCAAACCTAGCTATATCCTAAACAATTAAAATTGAGTAAAATGAAAATTTTGTTATATGTATTTAATTCTTGGTGTTTCGACAAATAAAAAATATTAAACACAGATTTAATAACTGTGAATTTAAGTAATATATATACGTTTCCTGCAAACTGTAATACAAATATTTAAAATTAGCTAAATATGATTATTATTTACTATTTTTGATTGTAATCCCCTCGTATATGTTGTGATGTAATACAATGACCGGCGACATGCGCGCTACATTCTCGGTATTCCAAACTCTTGGAAAAGCCTTCCAAGAACACACAAGACCAACAGCACATAAAAATATGCTATTATATGCTATATAATAAAATAAATTGCTACCTAATTCGGTAGCAACGAAACTTGTGAGTGATTTCTTCAAGTGATAAGCTATACTTCTTTGGCTTAACGAAAGAAAATAACTATGTTTGTATGTAGTTGCGACCACACATATACATATGACATTAATTTTAATTATCTACACCTCAGAAGGTTACATAAAAAAAAACCTATTAATTCAGCGGAATTAAAATACTTCCCATAGGTATGATTATACGTTTATTTAAAAGTAAACACGTATTGTTGAAATCAATGACCGTACCATGACACGCCATTCCTACCTTGACCTAAAAATTAATTAGTAAGGTGTAAGTGCGACAAAACAATTGTTATTGTTTTTGTCCTGTATTTGAATAATATACTAAACATCTAAACATAGTATCATAGTACAACAGACATAGAGAGAATATCTAAACATAATGTCTAATACGAATATATAATAGTTATTATATTAGAATAGGGTAGCCTGCCTTAAATATGTTGGTGGACAAATAAATAAAGAGAGAGGAAAAGAGGTTATCTGTCTCTTGCGCATAACCCGAAGATTGGAATTGTTAGATCAAATTGGATGTTACAAATTTAAAACTTTGCGATATATGTGCTATTTGCGTACATAAGTATCGGCCTCTCATCTTCCCTTATTATTTTTTGGACACTCGCATTCACAGATCTTATGGCACCCTTGCTGTATGTATAATAACTATGCAAATATCATACGCTACCCGTAACGACTAGACGTTCATACGGAACATATCCGGACAAGTCCGAACATGGTCGGACAAGTCAACACGAACACTGCGTCCGTAAAGTTACGGAGTTGTCGCTATTAGTAAACTTAAAGGTAACTTAACAAGTTTGGACACGTATTACACTGATGACGTCACAGCGGCCGCGACCGAGTGCAACGGGATCGCCGGAGAACGCCCTCTGTGCACGTCAGTCTGTAGGCGAAACACATGTCATGGGATTTTCAATGGCTATGGGTGAATATGGGGTATAGCCCAGCGGTGAGACCGTACATCCGATTGGGTCACGGGTTAAACCCTGGGCAGGGGCACCGATGAGATTTTCTGATAACTATCACTTTGAAGGAAAACATCACAAGGAAACCTGCATATCTCTAGAGAATTCTGGACCGATTTTAAAGAAATTTTCAGACAATACAATTGACCCAGTGAATGTTCTTGTGAAGTTAGGTGACGATCGGGGCATTTTTTCGAGCTGTCGATTAAAGTTAGGTTTGGAGGAAAAGTCGAAACCAGACAGACACAACAACGCAACCAGCCGTCCAGCAGTAGATCATATACGGGGCTAACATATATGATTAGGGGGTAAATGGCAGTTGCTAGGCTCGGGCGTCTGAGCTGAGCTACAGAGCGCGTCCTCCAATCCGTCCAATGAGCTCACACATTCATTGCGCACCTCAGGCTGCAACAGCAAGTATGGTCTGGTGGTGCGGGGCTAAGGTTTCCCACGTAACCACGCACGTCCGCTATCTCCTTCCTACAACCCCTAAACCCTTTCCATCCGATCCATCCCCCTAAATAATCCTTCTCACCTGCTTTTTAAAAATGAACGCGTCAAAAAAGGACATACTAACCCAGCAGGGTACCAGCTCTGTTGGAGAATCCCTCCTTGAGACTACTGCCCGGGCTACGGTCTGAGCGCCGTCTCAAGCTACTCCTCGTATTCTTGGAAGGGGAGGAGGAGAGGGGAGGTCAGTGACTTCAAGAGGATCTCTTGAAGTCACCGACGCCTATGTCCCCCAGTATGGGCGGGGGTGAGTTCAAGATGGTCACATCAAAAAAACGCAGAAATAGAGCGAAGAAGACAACCAGCTGTGTCGGATGCGCCTTCTTCTTCCCAATCTGTGAAGGGGAAAAACCTTATCGGAGGTTGGGAACTCGAAGACCTCTAGAGTGTTGAAAAAGAAGAGGCAGGACAGACATTGAAGAAAGACCGAGCAATAAGCGACAAACAAAGCGTCGCAATCAGGGGGTTCTGTCGGGACCACGTTGAACCGGGAAGGAGCAAAGTGATCTCGCCGTTGCTATCCATCGTGCAGACGGCTTGCCGTTTGATGATAGCCTAGCAACTCACATTAGAGACAGATGAGCTGACTTTATCGAGTCAGCTATAGTAGAGGAAGTAGATAGCGCCAAGCTAAACTTCACGACTTCGGGGCTGGTGTCGGAAGGGTTCTTTCTTGTGATACCAGCTTCTGTAGTGCAACTTCAAGCTATGATAGTGGACCGAGGCACGGTCGCGATTTGGATCTTGGGCACTAGGAGGGCAACCGATCAAACCGGTCGAAATAATAACAGGACGGAGTTAAGGTTACCTGAGTTGAGCCTTACAGTCAAGCTCCCCTTTCGGGGCGTTCGGGGGATTGTAGGGGTCCCTCAGGATACGAATAATCATTTTCGTAAAGGACTTGTGCGACTCCTTTAACAAGCCACGCAAGTACAAGTGAGGTATTTGAATTCCAAACAAAAACTGAAACAGGACACAGTAGTCCAGAGTCAGACTCTCTCCTAGAGTCAGTCAGGACTCTGACCCAAACCCTGCACACGACAGAACCAGTAGTAAACTACGAGCCCAATCATTGGAGCACCTGGTGGGGCCGCTAGTGAGCTGGGAGGAATATAGAAAAACAGATAGGAATTCCGAAAGAAGTACAGAAAGAGTCCAGAAATATTTGACAGGCGTAACGGAATCATAGAATACCCCGAAGCAGCCTGCTTAATGCGTATTCTGCTAAAGACAGAAAATGCATATTGGGTAATATTAAATAAGGGAATTTGATAATATCAGACCCCAAAATAATGGGACCCCAGAATAAGATGGCAGAAGCCAATTTTCCAGAATGTAAGGAAATCAAGAAAGCAGCGACATCACCAAACACCAATTACTATTGGTCGGATCCGGGACATATATCAGAAGAGCAGAATATTAGTATGTGGAGTGGGTGTGGGTGGAGTATTGTCATTTGCACCATATAAAGCAGCTGTCCCAGACGAAGTACTCCCTTAAATGCTACAGGTAGCGTATAAATACATCGAAGAAAATATGCTAGTATTTTTCAAGGCCTACTTGGCAAGGGGTTATGTGTCAACTAGCTGGAGAAAAGAAAAAGCGGTGTTTATTTCGAAACCCGGTAAGAAAACTTATCAGGAACCGATGTCATTTCGGTGCATTAGCCTTCCCGTTTATTGATGATTGATGATTGAAATAATGGCTATTATGGAGTGTGCCAGGAAACTGAAAGATACACGAACAGCACCAGAACATATAATATACAGTGACAGTCAAGGTGCATTAAAAGCACTTGACCGTATAGAAACAACTTCAGCTATGGCGAAGGAATGTAAACGAGTAATGAATGAACTAGCTGAATTTGAAGAAGTAACGATTGCATGGGTTCCGGGACACCATGGTTATGCAGGTAATGAAAAAGCTGACGAATTGGCAAGAAAAGGAGGCAAGTCAAGCCCAGAACTTTTTCTTCCAATTGCAAACACGATAATATAGCGCGTTATAGTTAAAAGAATAAAAATAAAATCGAACAAAAGTTCATCAAATCAAGGAGGAAAGTTTATCAAATCTTTCGACACAAAGAAATCAAAACAGCAGTCTCACAGCAGGGAGAATGTGGCAATTATAACAGGCATTACTACTGGCCATTACACTACAGTTAAACATACACCTGTCAATAATGAGAATAAAAGAAGACGCAACGTGCTTAGACTGTGGAAAGGAATAAACAAGTCTACACCTTATTTATGGCTGAGTGCCCTATGTACTCGCTGGTAAAATGGGAGATATTAGGTAAGGATGAAATTGAAGTTGAGGACCTAACAAATATCCCCTTCAGGTATATTATTAGGTTCGTAAAAGCTTCGGGTAGGTTAGAGAATGTGGACACTGTCAGAACAGCAGTGAAACCATTGTCCCAACATTGGGAAACGGGTAGATTAGCCCTGAATAGGAACTGACCACCCGCTCTGTACCGACAAGCATCCCCGAAATTAGATAGAACATATATGACAAAAAAAAATGTTTTTTACCTTAAATATTTTCGTAAAATTATTCTTGTTGTCGCATGTTAAACAGGTCCATCAGATCCTGTGAAATGAAAACATACATTACGTACAACATACATAATAATCAAATATCATATTAATTTTAAATACCTGGGTGACCAAGCTTTGGGTAATTATTAACAGATATAAAAATACAATTAAAAAAATAAAAGGGAAAATGCTGGTGATATCTGGGACGCGATCCCGGATACTTTTACTTCTGTAATTCGTCCGTTTCCCACTGAACTATTACAACTTTATATATGTCAGCAAAATTAAGCATATTGCAGTCTATTTCTATTTTATCACAAAGTCGAAGGACTATCACAACTTAAATAAAAAGAACTGACGTTTCACTTAGTTCTTGATGTGCGTCGGACATATTTTTAAACTGGCTTAATTTTGCTTCGGAGTAGCTTAGCTTTCGGTCTGCAACCTGCGCCTCTCCGGCCCTTGCCCACGGCAAATTTTTGCAGCGATGCTACCAAGCATTAACAGCGGTAGGCGCGGCTAGATTTGTAGCCACATAACCACGATGCAAACGTAATACTGTCGCGCATCTGTCGCGATGCAAACGAGACTCGGCAGCGGCACAAAAATACGTGCGATCACTACAGTTGCAGGATGGACTCCGTTGAAACTAAATTATTATTCACGTTGTCTTCGGTTTTACTTTTTAAACAGCGGAACGTGAGCAACGAAAGCCGCGTCAATATTAGATGCACCCGCATAAGGACAGATTTATTTATTTATTGATCACCAAAAAAGAAATTAATAAATATATGGGACAATTACACACACGGTCATCCGTCCCCAAAGAAACGCTGCTCTAAATGGGATCGGCACAGTATGTCTTCATCTTCCATTCTCTCCTATCATGTACTCCTTTTGTATGCACGTACTTCACACAATCCATCCACTTTCATTGATTTTCCATTCATTTTGGCCTCTCTTTAAGCTATATATCCATATTCATATTTAAAATGTCACATGGCCACATGATTTTCATCCCTCCTAATTACATGACCATACTAAATGACTAAGCTGTGGTAGCCCAGCGGTATCACCGTGCGCCTCTTTCGAGAAGGTCTAGGGTTCAAACCCCGGGCAGGCACCAATGAGTTTTCTAGTAAAACTTATGTGTCTAATTGATAATTGCAATTTATCACACGCTTTTCGGTGAAGGAAAACATCGTGAGGAAACCTGCATATCTCTAGAGAATTCTGGGGATATGTGTAACCTACCAATCCGCACTGGAGCAGCGTGGTAGGTCTTAGCTCCAATCCTTCTCTCCAAAAAAAAACGGAGAGTAGAGGCTTAGCCCAGCAGTGGGATAGTAACAGGCCGTTACTTACTTTTTTTTTACTAAATGACTATATTAATAAAAAAATCTAAAAATATCATACCGCATTTGAATCTCCGTCCGTTCCTCTGGAACTTGTATTCGAAACTGACGTATCCTAGAAGATTTGTTAAATTTAGTGAAATTTAATTGAGTTATATTAGTAACTATTTTAAATAATTTATAGAATTAGGCGTTACTTTACGGAGGTCCATAATACAAAAGTAATGAGAATATTATTTTGCTATAATCCGCGATAAAAGAAAATATATGTAATGCTAAATGTAGAGTGTACTATTCGTTCTCATACACAACAATACACAAGCACAATCGCTAAGCATCGCTTTGCGATTTTGTCTTGGAGTCTATCTCCTGACGATGCTTCGGTTACGGGCGATACAATTGTTGAGATTGTGGTAGTGAATGTGTGCAGTGCTTGTGTATTGTTGTGCCATCGGTGTCGGGTAGTGCATGAGTTCTTACAAATTCTGCATGTATCAGGTATGAGAACGAATAATACACTCTACATTTAGCATTACATATATTTCCTTTTATCGCGGATTATAGCAAAATAATATTCTCATTACTTTTGTTTTTTTTTCAGCTTTTATAAAAAGACGAAGGTCTGGGGTTCACGGCTCTCGCTCTATAATAAAAAAAACCTGTAAAGATAACAACTTACGGTAGGTCTGACCACTGATAATATTATCGCCAGTAGCTTCGCATTTTTCTTGTCCAGAACAGCCATCCTTTTGCTTAGTTTCTCCTTAGACTCTTTCATCTTGTTTACTTTATCCAAATTATATCGCAACCTACAACGGTGTCATATATTATAATCAATAAGCTGAGCCCCACAGGTATAAAATGAAGTAAACTCGCATGCAAATTTATCAATAATAAACATAGTTTTAAAAAATACACAATTAGGAATATAAATTAATAATATTTCGCTCTAGTACCTACATGCTACTGCCATATACGATATTAGTGATGGTTTTTATTTTATTACATTCTAATGAATAATTATGGTTATAATATTTTCACAATATCAACAGTATTTACCAACCAACAACCAACAGTATTTACCAACCACCCGAGTTAGTACAGGTTATATATATCATTTTCAATCTTGCTGTAAACTTATTCATGACTTAAGTTACTGAGATTCAATGTTAATTTTTTATTTTTAGATAAACTAAAATTCTATAGAAACGTCTATTTTACATTACTCTTTTGTTTGAAAAAATTTAAAAAGTGCAAGAAAAACATTGTGTCGCGACATTCGTATGCAATATTAAGCGCGTTATAAGCTTTGTAATTCTTTGGTTAACTTAAGAATTAAACACATATGCCGACATGATTTGCGAGTAAAATATATACGGAAAATAAGTAACATTAGATGCATTGACAATTTCGTATAGCAAAAGGATTATTTTCATACAAAACAATACAATGGGCCTTACGACTATGGTGGCAGATAATATGTATGTAAATTTAAATAAGGACATTCAAACAGCGCTGCACTAACACTACAGTTAATAATAACCCTTACATTTACATTTCTATTAACAAGTTGAGCGCCACGTCAGCCATTGATGGCTGACACTAGACTTTCCGTTTAGGCCACGTCAGCATTAGTGGCTGACACCAGACTTACCCTTTCATCCAGTCAGCCATCGGTAGACTAGACTTTCCGTATAGGCCACGTCAGCCATTGGTGGCTGACACTAGACTTTCCTTATAAGCCACGTCAGCCATTTGTGGCTAACACTAGACTTTCCGTTTAGGCCACGTCAGCCGTTGGTTGGTGACACTAGAATTTCCGTTTAGGCCACGTCAGTCATTAGTGGCTGACACTAGACTTTCCGTATAAGCCACGTCAGCCATTTGTGGCTAACACTAGACTTTCCGTTTAGGCCACGTCAGCCGTTGGTTGCTGATACTAGAATTTTCGTTTAAGCCACGTCAACCATCCAAAAGATAAAGAAAACAAAACAGACTTGGAACGTATCGTATTGAATGAATGCCTAAAGGAATCGTGTTCCAAACGTAAACTATCTTCTACTGCAAGAAGAATCATTGGCCTTACAATACCAGAGTATCTAAGAAACTCCTTTAAAAATCAGCGTGGCGCTCAACGTGTTAATCGAGTATTGGCCTCACGTTGCGGATTGGAGATCATTTTATAGCCGAACAAATTGTAACACTGTATGCACCGGGCTACCATCTACCGGCCCTCGAGCATTGCGGCCCCCGACCCCTAGACCCAGCGCAGCGACCACAACCCTTACACAGCATAACGGCCCCGACCCCTATAACAAGCACAGCGGCCCAACCCCTAGACCCAGCTCTTTAGCCCCAACCCTTACACCCAGCGCTGCGGCCTTGACCCCGACACCCAGCGTTGCAGACTCATCACAACATCGCAGTCGCTATCAAGCTCTTCGCCGACATACTATCAATCGAGAAACACAAATTGTAAATATGTTAATTGCAATACCAAAATATATATAGTATATTTGTATATATATCAAACCTCATCTTCGCCTCTTCGCATTTGGTGCATGTATTTACCATGCGTTCAAGGTGGGCGCGCTCGCGTAGCGTGACGGGGACTGCAGAATAGAATTGACTGTAGGTTACACTCGCAGAGCGTCACAGTAAGAGCGGGTACGGCATGGACACAGCGCGCGCCCGGCGAGCTACGAGCACGGCAAACTGTCGGACTGGCCATTGTGAGCCAATACTCATATATATCAACATAGGTGAAGATCAACAAACAAACAGGGAAAGAACATCCCCGCCTGTCCTTTCCCCAGTCGCCAACCTCACCCACCCGGTGTACCGGTGGATCTACCGAGCAGTAGGAGCGGCATGTAATACCCCTAAAACCCCGATGACTTATGTCATGTAACACAATATGAGTAATACGCGACACGCGGATCACATGCGTTCCTTCAAACATCTGTATTCGCCCCGCTAAGCTTTTCTAAAATTGAATTTATATTACACATATTTATATACACTTTCCCCCATTATTATGTTATAAAAAAGTAATATATAACAAAATGTTAGTATGGTAGCATTTTTTAAATGTTTTTTTTTTTCTAATATTTATTAAAAACATAGTTTTGTAAATTATTACTGAGTATTACTTTATATGCGGATCGAGAAATTTTTTTTTAAATTTTAATTGGCCTTTTGATTAAATAGGTTGCTCATCCCTGCATTAGACCAATAAAACACAATAAATTTAACAAAATTCACAAAAACATTCGCAGGCAAAGTAAAGTCTCTTAACGATATACGTTTCTTGTTGTGATGTATAAACATTAAAACCATCTATATAGAAATATATTATTAAATTAATTAAGTCATAGTCATTTCTTGTACATATTATATATTTGTATTTTTTTACTGTATGCATAAAGAATAAATAAATATAGTCTAAAAAAACTATTGCCAATAATACTTAAGTTAATTCACCACAATAAAGTTTTAATATTTCGTATGTTTAGAGATTTTATTGTTAATCAGGACACAAGCTTGTGTGGGCTTCAACTCAAATATGCATTGATCCCAAAAATTGTATAAAACTATTATTGGGATAATATAAAGAAATATTCCTGCACATAAATTTCACATGCTTTGCTTTTTATTTATTTTCATGTCACAAATCACATGAAATTAACTATCGTAAATACATGAATAAATAAAACAATTACTAATCTTCGCTATACCTTATTGTAACATTATAGTATAAAATTTAATAAACTTTGCAAACATATTCAAGCACGTTGCGCACACGCATTTTGTTTTATTTATTTCTTTATTGTACATACATATTGTTAAAAAAAAAGTATACGTACGAAGGCGGACGTATTCCTAAAAGGAATGTCTTCCAGTCAACCTTTGAGTAACAGATGGAAAAAGAAAATTAACAAAAAACTATTTACGCGAATTTAATAAAAGTATTTACGCGATGCAGAATTGCAATGAAAAATAATTATTACCATATTTCAAACAGTAAAAGGTGTGAAACTGAAATTTAATATACATATACTTATATTTAATAATTATTTAATTATTCGCCTTAAGCTAAAAAAAATGACAGAAATTATCCTTAAATTGTTTAACAATCATACATGAAATTTAACGGTGGAAGTTTAATATATTATTAATGGATGAATAATAAATTTATGGTGAAAACATTGATTTGTTAAAAATAAACAAACAAATAAATCGTTACTATTGATTTGACAGCGATAAATTTGGGGACAATATACACTTTGGGGGCATTTTATTTAATTCACACAATTATTATTTATCATGACATTTCGATAGCTTTATGAATATACGTGTGAGTTAAATCTTATAGGTATGGGAAGATGGGCTACTAAAGACGCTGAGCAGCCGTTATCAGCCGTCGCCCACACTGCTATTAGCAATAAAGTAACTATATATAGACATATATAGTTAGTGGGATTGGATATGCAAATGCTATTAATAATATAAAATATTAAACTTTAAAATGCTTGCAAATAAGGTTAATTAAATTAACACAGGGATTACAGATAATAAAATAATTCCATACAGAAACTTGAACTTAAATAAAGCAAAGTATTCGCTAGCGATACTGTATTTAAATCAACCATTTTTTTTTTATATTTTCTGATATTTGTTATGTAAAACTAAATTTTTATTGAGATGTATTTGAAGACACTTACATGTATCCGTGGTATTTAACCCATGTTCCATAACTGTTTGTGGAATATTGTTCCGTTCCTCCACAAAGTACGGCCCTATTGCACCAGAGGATGTGCTAGGCATATTGGGTGGTTGGTATATACTGAAAACAGATTGCCTTTCATTAAAACGAGATTGATACAGAAATTTTATTATACTATTAGGGGTTGTATATATATAAATGATAACAAAGCGTGGATACACAGGTACCCATCATATGACATAAAAATTGCAGTTAATTTAGTAAAGTGATTTGGCCACAGGAATTTGATTTGATTTGAATTATTTTACGTTTTTTATAAAAGATACATGATATAGAAAAGTGAATGACCGTAACCTGTTCCATGCTATTCTTATGTAATGCATTGACCTTGACCGAGAGACTACATACAAGTGCAAGGGAGACAGAACTGTGATGGTATTGTTTTAAAAAAAAATTTGACGACTGCGCCGTGCCATGTCGGTCAACCATTTTAGGTCCGCGCGTTACCGTTAGGCTGTCACAGCGTTTGACAGCTCATTATGCGTTGCTATCTATTCCTGTTTTCGTAGTTTTTTTAGTGCCCAAAAACAGGGATAAAACGAGTTTTTTTTAATAAAACCTAGCTAAATTGAATTTTCTCCTCCAAAACCCCTATATCATTAATTTCAGGAAAATCCTTGGTGCCGTTTATATATACATACAAGATTAACTCGTTTAAATATTAAAGTGATAAATATACCGAATTACTATTTAGTTAATTAATTTCCTTTATTCGTTAAACTTGGCAACATAATCTAGCATTGCATTGAAATGGCTATGAACAAAGGGTCAAACTCCTGCAAACTTACTCAGATGGTAGCGGTGGCGGTGGGCTGGAGAAGTCCACGTTGCGTGGCAAGGCCGACCTCGCCTTCCGTTTGTGCCGTCGTTCTGAAACGATATATCATACTAAATATATCTATTACTCATTCATTCATACTCATACTATCAACTCATCATCATCTTCCTGCCTTTATCCCACTCTAAGTGGGGTCGGCACAATATGTTATAAACATTTTGTCACTGAAGCTGTGGTAGCCCAGCGGTAACACCGTGCGCCTCTTTCGAGGAGGTCTAGGGTTCAAACCCCGGGCAGGCACCAATGAGTTTTCTAGTAAAACTTATGTGTCTAATTGATAATTGCAATTTATCACACGCTTTTCGGTGAAGGAAAACATCGTGAGGAAACCTGCATACCTCTAGAGAATTCTGGGGATATGTGTAACCTACCAATCCGCATTGGAGCAGCGTGGTAGGTCTTAGCTCCAAATCCTTCTCTCCAAAAAAAAAAAAAAAAACCGAGAGAAGAGGCCTATGCCCAGCAGTGGGATAGTAACAGGCCGTTACATTACATGTTGTCACATGATTTGGCTACGTATTTTACGACCGGCCGCCTGCCTGACGTCAATTTATCTTAGTCGTATTTTACGACACCTCGGTAAGACATGAGGGTGGTCTATTCTACTTAACCGAATACCACACGGTGAGTCAACTTACCTTAGTCTCCTTTTACGACACCTCGGTAAGACATGAGGGTGGTCTATTCTACTTAACCGAATACCACACGGTGAGTCAACTTACCTTAGTCTCCTTTTACGACACCTCGGTAAGAAATGACGGTGGTCTATTCTACTCAGCCGGATACCACACGGCGGACTCATACTATTAACTACCATATTACAAATACGGAAGTTTTTGAGTATTAATGTATGTTTGTTACTCTTTGACGGCGAATCCGCTGGCTGCACGTTACGTCTGTGATTCGCCGACGGTGATAATATGCCTGTCCTATAAAAATGTCTTTCCTCAAATACGGACGCGTGTACGTATTTGCAATCCCGATAAGGGCATATACTATTTTGATACTCCCAGCAAAATGTGTAGACCCCTTCTAATTGAGATAGATCAACTTTGTGCTCAAATTTGCAGGTATCCTGACGTTTACAATTGCCCCTTATATAATCTCTGCATATTTCCCTTTTCTCAGTTGTTTGGTCGGAATTTTCGCGTTCGACCTCACGGGTTTCTTGTTCGGGAGCAGTTTGATTGTTGTTCTCACACTCTGAATTCTCTGCTTCTTTCTTAATTTCGTTGGTTTTGGGCATCTTCGGTTTTGGTGTTCTTGGACTAATTGGGCTGTCTGGCGGTGAAGGGTCTGGGGGCAGAGGCGGCTGAATATCTGCAGTTGCTGTCGTGCTTTCGATATTTGCCGACAGCGGTGGGGCGGTTCTTTCCAAAGCCTCCAATAAGAGTGACCCACTATCAGTAGTCTCGGAACGTGATCTAATGACTTTCTTCATACTTTATAAATTAGGTAGCGTAGAGTTTAATAAATGCTCTTCTACTTTGACTCGTTTACAGATTTTCTGTTCTGAAAAATTTGAAGGATAGCACAAATTATACAAAGTGGTAATACAACATTAATTTTAATTCGAGAAATCTAGACACCTTAGCAACCTAAATAAAAATTCGGTTGAAGTAATTTAGACACATGATTTTTGATTTTTGAAAATTTCAAAATCGACCAATAACAGTATACAGAGGTTGGCAACACGTCATTTCAAAATAATTTTCAAATAATATGATTCATAGCGCTACATATGTTTGAATTAAGTAATGCGAAGCATAATCTTGATCCACAGGCTAAGGTCAGGTGTGAGTGAGACAAATTAAGGAATGCACATGTAGTGTTCTGGGTTAATGAACCATTTCTTATTTCCATAGCATTATGTCCTATGGTATCTTGCTGTGTGGTAAGGCAGCATATATCCAAAAATGTCTTGTCCTTCAAAAACAAGCTGTACATGCGATTTATAATATGAAATCATATGACTCTCTTCGTGGTAAATTGAAAGAAATAACTGTGTACTGTAGCTTCACAATACAGTTATAATAATATAGTGTGTTTGAGACAAAATTTATATCTTTTTAATAACAAAAAGGTTTTATTAGTAAAAGGCAAACTAGGAACCAAAATAAATTAATAATACCAAACAATAGCTTCAGAAAGTTCGTAGATTGTTGGCAAATAAACAATACTCAAATTAAAAAAAACAATTTATAGAATTAGGCATTACTTTGTGGAGGTCCATAATACAAAAGTAATGAGAATATTATTTTGCTATAATCCGCGATAAAAGAAAATATGTGTAATGCTAAATGTAGAGTGTGCTATTCGTTCTCATACCTGATACATGCAGAATTTGTAAGAATTAATGCACTACACGACACCGATGGCACACAACAATACACAAGCACTGCACACATCCACCACCACAATCTCAACAATTGTTTCGCCCCCGTAACCGAAGCATCGTCAGGAGATAGACTCCACGACATAATTACGATTTACGATTTACGCTTTACGATTTTGTTTGACATTAATGGAAATGTAGGTCATGATTATGACAAAACATTATAAAATATATGACAGGCTGAGCAATTCTTGATACTTTTTAGTAAAAATATTTTTAAAATTTTTACCAGAAAGATTGTACCACAAGTTTGGATCACAGACAACTACATGGTTGTACTTATTAGGTATAGTATATATGTGAGGGTAGTGGAACCTCCAATTTCTCCCCAATCAGTTTGGATGGGAATATTTTGCCAGTCCGCTCTGATTTTCGGAACCTGCGGAGCCTGAATGTGCGGTTGGCAAACAACTCCCGATCCGATGGGAAAGGCCTACCATTTATCAGTATAAGAAAATCGGGACACTGTATTGAAAAAAATACTTCTATACTGCTATTACTTAATGTTACTTTTTTGTTCTAGTGGGCTGCAATCATAGTTTCAAATTCAAATTTTTCTTCATACATAAACAAGAAGTTTGTAAAAAAAGAATGGATTTCTTAGAAAGTTCGGTTTGTGTAATAACGACAGTCGAGTTTATTACAGGCTAGGATAATAAAGCGACAAAAGAACGTACACAGCTGTGCAGTTTTAACTAATTTTGGCAACTTAAAAAGTACTTTATATAATTAAATTAGTGTCGTTATTGAGAGTGGGTGTGATGCTATACAGAGTGTATCATTGTATGGGAAACAAGCTAAACCAACAAAAGCTAAGTGATATCAACGCTTTAGGGAGTTTATCGTTAAATTGAGTGATATTACATGGAGTTTACACTGTATTACATACATTTAGTTCCCCTATGAAATCCTTTATTTTTATTAATTTTTATTAAATTAATTGTTTAGTGTATGGCATAAATGTTGCAATAACTATATAAAACTACTTCTGCTGCTTAACTGATTATACTCCAGTTGCTTACACCAAAATACATAAATACATATTAGGTAGCAGTTAAATTAAACAAAGCTTTAGATTTAAAAAAATCATGGCGTCGAGCGACCAACAATCCACACTAATTACACACACACATACAATATCTTCTGGCGTCACAAATATCCAAAAATCGATATGATTACATATTCACTTGTAATAGTAATATACAGTGCCTAACATAAATCAATGTATTTACCTGTATCCTTTAACAAGGTGGAACTACGTAGAGCATGTAGATCTTATACATCTGCTTAAAGTTCACGACATTGATGCATTAATAATTAACAATATCCAACCTGAGTATGATATTGTGGTGCGAAAAGTGAAATCTTCAATTTGTAGTCTTTGTTAAATGTTAATAAAAAGAAGAGAAAAATATACGCTAGCTGGACCACGGTACCATAGATTACCAACCATTTACCAACTAATAACTATAAAATATACACGGTACGTTATCCATAGATGTTATCTATGGATGTTAATTTAGAAATAATCTATGCTCTCTTTTTTATTTAAGTTTCTGACTAGTTTATTAGCGACATCTAGGAATGTTGTAATTGAAAATATGTAGCAGTGCCTAAATATTTTAAATAAAAATTAAAAAAAGTTAGTATTAAAGTTCCCAGGTTAGTCATGGGACTACTAGGTAACACTTCCAAGTCTTTCAGCAAATAGTTTCGGATTTTATAGTTTATTGTTAAGGTTTTATAATGCCGACGATCAAAGCGTATTAGTTTCTTGACGCGCTTGTTTTATTTTCAGGTAAAACGCTTGCAATTAATGCTTAAATGCACCGGGTTAACATATAGGCTATAGAAATTCCGTTAATTTTACAGGAATATGAACATTGCGAACCGCTATCTATTATTATTACATATTTTTAGCATATACAAATCACCATAAATAAGCGCAAAACACAATAGATATTTAACAAACATTTAATCGATTTCTGAACAAGAATCAACTTTAGTATTTAAAATACATATTTAACAATACAACAATATAACTAACTTTAAACAACAATATCGAAACTTAACCGAAACGTTATACAAAATGAGACTAAAGACTTGTATCAACGCCTCCGCACAGGCGTAGTCTGACTCGAATTCAAAGATGTATCCGTGAGGCGGGAAGGACTAAACAACTCTGTACTAATCTAAATAACGTGCGGACTTCCCTGAAATACTTGGGTTGCTACAAGAGTTATTATACTTAAACTAATAATAAATACTCATATTTTAGGTCATTTAATATACATAATGGCTTGTTTTGACCATGTCATAAAGGAATTTACGTAGGACCATTAGAATCACATTTATACTGTAGTCTTCTTAAGACCAATTGACCAGAATATTAAGAGAAATACAATATAGGTAACAGAGAAAAAATTACGAAGGCCAAAATTATTGACTAAGCCTTCAAAGATTAAATCAAGTGTAAAAAGAAAATACTAAATAAGGAAATAATTTGTTTGATTATGGACAATTACTGAGATGGTATTGTCAATAATCATAGCCTGCTCGTTTAGACACGGGCGAATGGAAGTAAAAAAGTCTACGGTCGTTGGTCAGTCCATATTTTAGATATTGATTTTAATCAAAGAAAGTTGCGCCCATTACAGAAAAGATGAGAAGTACGAGACTAAGTTGGTATGGTCATGTAATGAGGAGGGATGAAAATCATGTGACCAAAAGAGTTTTACATATGAATGTGGATGGATGTATGGCTAGGGGGAGGCCGAAAAAAAAAGATGGATGGATTGTGTGTAAAATTATATGCATGTTAAAGGAGTGGCACCAGAGTTGACGAATAATAGAGGAGAATGGAAGAAGACATATTGTGCCGACCCCACTTAGAATGGGATAAGGGTAAGAGAATGATGATAATTTGAATCAAAGATTACAGTGTACATAATGAATATTTTAGTTCATAGATAATACGCTAGAATATAAGATTTTAGTTAATTGTCTATGGTCTATGCGATCGATCGTCACGATTGAAAATCCAATACCGCCATAAAAAATATAATTTTCAAGTGATTTATTGCTTTTACAGTTTATGATAAAATGGCAACCATAAGACAAGTTCCACTTATATGTTGTAGCCATAGCAGACCAGTAACGCACTTGGAATTTAGTGACGTTACAATATATGGATACTTTTTAGTTTCGGCGTGCAAGGGTAAGTTAAAATAAATACAATAAATTTATTCAACACCGGCTACCTTTGGCCTTGGCCTACATATAGATGGAAGTCTTTCAAGTTCAAGTATTTGGGTGTATTTGTTTGGGTTTAATGTAACATATGTTAGGATTGAAGGAATATTCGGGAGTGGTCACTTAAAAAAATAGTTTAGTTCAGCTAGTGTTATGATATAAATAAATAAATAAAATAAAATGAACTTTATTCAGCAACATATTTCATACGTTTAACATTTTAACAAAATCAACAGAGATTATTTAAAACATTTTTATATAGGCTGACTTGATCATCTCTTTTCGGATTTGTAGGAAGCACTTGTAAGTTCTGTTTGTACATCCTTGGTGGATAGTACATTTGTCTTATTTTTTAATAATAGATAGAAATTTTGTTACTCATTGCAAATGAGTGATGTGTATAATAGGCAAAGTAGGAACCAACATAAGCTTGCGGCTCCTGCTTTGCGCCTCGCAAAAGTACGTGAATCTTTTGTGGGTCTGGGTATATCTATCTATCTATCTAATTTCGGGGACGCCTGTCGGTGCAGGACGGGTGATCAGCTCCTATTCCGGACTATTCCACCCATTTCCCCATGTTGGGACAAGGGTTTCACTGCTGTCCCGACAGTGTCACCTGCTCTAATCTACCCGTAGCTTTTACGAACCTGATAATATCCCTGAAGGAGATATTTGTCAGATCCTCAACTTCAATTTCATCCTTACCTAGTATCTCCCATCTTACCAGCGAGTACATAGGGCACTCAGCCATAAGGTGAAGACTCGTTTCTTCCTCTCTGGGCACGCAGCATCTTCTGTTATTCTCATTATTGACAGGTGTCTGTTTAACAGGCAGTGCCCAGTTGTAATGCCTGTTACAATTGCTACATTTTCCCTGCTCTGAGACATCAGCTGTTTAGACTTCCTTGTATCAAACGATTTGAGAAACAACTTTGCTTGTCTGAGCATTGTGTTTCTCCATCTTTTGTTAGATTCTGTTTCTATTCTTTTTTCTATCACACACTTTATTATATTATGTGCGATTGGGAGGAAGGGTTCTGGTCCTACGAATGTTTGACTAGCTCCCTTTCTTGCCAATTCGTCAGCTTTTTCGTTCCCTGCATGGCCACAGTGTCCCGGAACCCATGCAATCGTTACTTCCCCCTTCTCAGCTAATTCGTTTAGTTCACGCTTACATTCCTTTACGATAGCTGAGGTTGTTTCTATGCGGTCAAGTGCTTTTAAAGCTGCTTGACTATCGCTATATATGACTATATTATGTTCTAATGCTATTTGTGATTCTTTGAGTTTCCTGGCACACTCCATGATAGCTATCATTTCGGCCTGGAAGACACTTGTATATTTACCCAGATTTAGGACCTGGTGTAAATCTGACGAGGTGCCGTAGACAATTCCAGCTCCCGACAGCTTCACGGATTCTCGTCTGGACCCGTCCGTGTAGCAGATGGTCTGACTCTTCGCGCTGTTTTCCACTTCCCAGTTTTCTTTTGCTCCTATGTGTATCCTATATTTTTTATCGAAGATTTTCTGTTTCTTGATCAAGTCACTTCTCCTGACGACCATAGACAGATTTTCTCCGTAAATCTTTTCTATATCCGTATGACCTTTATCTGTAAAGTTTCCTTTCCATTGTTGGAACACTTTCATCTTATACCATTGCTCTATGGCTTTTCTCTTAGCTGCTAGGTCTAGAGGATAGAGTCCCACCAGAACTTCTAGTGCAGCGGATGGGGTTGTTCTCACTGCGCCTGTGATCATTAGTGTTGCTATCCTCTGTATCTTCATTAAGTCCTTGCTGTTGACTCCGATGTTGGCTCTGTGCCACCAAATCGAAGCGCCGTACAGTATTCTGGGTAGAATGATAGCCGTATATATCCACTTGGTAATTTTTGGCTTCATACCCCAGGTTCTGCCCACCGCTCTTCTACATTGCATAAGTGCAATTTTTGCTTTGTTGCATTGTTCTTTGATGTGACTTCTAAACCTTAGGGTTTTGTCTAGCTTTATACCTAAGTACTTTATTTCCTTTATCAACTGTATCTCTACACCCTTTATGCTGAGTGGATTAAAGTTGGCTATTTTCCTTTTGTTTGTGAAAAGGACTAGTTTGGTTTTCGTCGGATTAAGGTTTAATCCCCTTTCCTGACACCATCTTAGTGTTTCTTTAATACTAATACTCATTATGTTCCTTATGGTGCTCAGGTCTTTCCCTGTTACTAAAAGGACACCGTCATCTGAGTATGCTTGCATGTATGTCCTCATATCATTAATCTTCCTAACTAATGGATCTAGTAGGAGACACCACAGAAGAGGAGAGAGACACCCTCCCTGAGGAAATCCTCTCGTTGATTTTATAATGTGTGTAACTCCGCTTAGCTCCGCCGCGATTGAACGATGCTCTAGCATGTTCATTATCCAGCGTCCCACTTCATATGATATTCCTTCCCTACAGATTGAGTTTCTTATAGCATTGCGATTTGCTTTGTCAAAAGCACCTTCTACATCGAAGAAGCATCCTAATGCTATTTCTTTGTTACATAAGGTTCTTTCTATTCTTACCACTAAATTATGGAGAGCTGTTTCTGTTGATTTGCCCCCCATATATGCATGTTGATTTTCATGCAGTGGAAGGTTGCTTTGTTCTATGTTAGTTCTTATGTGTCCTTCGATCACTTTTTCTAGTGTTTTTAGAATGAACGAGGACAGACTAATACACCGAAATGACTTCGGTTCCTGATAGGTTTTCTTTCCAGGTTTTGGAATGAACACCGCTTTTACTTTTCTCCAGCTCGTCGGGATATAGCCCCACGCCAAACTAGCATTGAAGAGTGCTAACATGTTTCCTTTAATATATTCATATGCTACCTGTAGCATTTTAGGGAATATTTCATCTGGACCAGCTGCTTTGTATGGTGCAAATGACTTGATACTCCACTTAATATGCTCTGCTGTTATGATATTTCCCGGATCTGACCAGTGGTATCTGGTGCTTGGCGATATCATTTCCTCTTTAATTTCTTTGCATTCTGGAAAATGTGCTTCTGCCATTTTGGTTAGTATTAATTAGGGTCTGGGTATAAGATTTTATAATAAAATTCCACAATCAATTTTAGCTTTGCCATTACAGCAGTTTAAAAACACTATTAAGGAGAGGCTGATACAGAAAGCCTACTATACTGTTGAGGATTACTTAGAAGATAAGAATGTGTGGATATAGCTCGCTTAGACCCTGTACAAGACAGTAATGACTAAATGTAACTAGTCATAAGAATTATATTTTTAAAAGAGCAACCGCTGAGTTTCAGGCTGGCTCTTCTCGGTAGGAACAGCTTTCCGAACCAGCAGTAGAGTTGACGTTTCAAAAGCACTTGTTTACAAGTTTATTTGAATAAAGAATCTTTTGAATTTGAAATGTTAAATTGTTATAGTACTATGACTTATTTATTTCCTTACCTTGATGACATATGACTGATATGATATTATCAGGAGATAGACTCAATGACCAAATCGCAAACCGAAGCAATACCCAAATAAGCTTAGTTATATAATAATTGGTTCAATCCCACCATTTATTTTATTTTGCCTGCGAACAAGTGTAACAAACTTGAACTAGAAACATTTATCTGATCTGATTGTACTTCTTCGTATTAATTCTCGCTATGAACATGTATTGTTTGTTATTTGTGTACGATAGAACCTTAAAAACAGTAGAACCTTGATAAGTTAAAAACTTCTTTAACTTCAAAAGATAATCTGCTCCCACCCCCCTCAGACCCCAAAACCTCTATAACTTAAAATATCTGGATCTGGCTAGGTTTTATTTAAACAAAAAATCGTTTTATCACTGGTTTTAGGCATAAAAAGAAACAAAAGTTTAGTTTTAATTCATTGAATATATACAACACAATTTTCGCCGTGAAATGTCAGGTCAGCGTAGCTTATTCGGCAAACAGGTGGTCGCGCGAAATGAAACTACCTAGGAATGAACCCCATGTACCCTATTATTTTTTATTTATTTTTTTGAAGTACCTTTTTTTATTTTGCAAAAAATTACCGAGCAAGGCTCCGTCAACCTGGTACTCTATATTTGATTATGATATTGTTATTGATGATGTATATTTTGTTGTGCGTCCCTTAGATTTTAACTTATCGAGGTTCTACTATATAATGTTTTCCCCGATTCGAAACCAGAGAGTATCATTTAGTCGCGCCATTATGGTTAGGGAAGATATCGATCGTATTCACATCTTTGTCAGATTGTTGTGACGCAATCAATGGCTAACTAGGGAATGGAAATTTTTATGTTATGTTAAAATTTCAAAGATCTCGGAGATTTAAATGTTTTATTATGCCAAAGTCAAAAGGAATTAAACGAGTTTGAACTTGTTTAATCGATCGGCGCAATAAAATTTTGAAGTCAAATCCATTAGGTATCTTATTTACTCGAAAAAATGAATGTCACACGAAGATAAAGTGGATATGGAATAATATATATTTGTCTTTTTTTTCATTCTTAGAGGTTTTATAAGGGGTCTTTCAAAAATACGTTCGCAAAGTCGGGGGGGAAATGTGATTAATTGAAATATTGTAAATTAATGTCTTCCGAGTATTTTTCTTTTTCAATGTTTATCATGATATAAAGTAATTTATTTCGTGTTTAGTAAATAATAAATATGTAGAGTTTCAAACGTTTATAGCTTTAATACAATAAATTTGTACTTGATATATTTATTTGTTCGCTATAAAAAACCTTTATTGATTTATTGGAATTTTATTATAAAAACTAATCAAATAAAATTTCACTTCTCTTTAAGGGGGGGTGAGGGGTTATAGTTTTTGTGACGTAATGTTTTAGGGCGGGTAAGAGAAAGTGTGACACTGTGACAGTAGGGCGGAGGGGTAAAAAACTGATTTTAGCGTTACGTATTAAAGGCCCCGAAATTATTTAGTGTCGTTATTTATTTTGATGTTCTTATATTAACGAGACATTTTAAACTTTCGCGATACATACTGATGCAAGCAAATTACGCGAGCAAATTACTCGGAGGTTGCTCTTATCAAAATAATTATAACTAGTTACATTAAGTCATTAATATGTTGTACGTGTTCGACGCCGTGTGTTATCCGGCTGAGTAGAATAGACCATCCTCATTCTTACCGAGGTGTCGTAAAAGGCGACTAAGGTAAGGCGACCCGCCGTGTGGTATCTGGCTGAGTAGGATAGACCAACCTTATTTTTTACCGAGGTGTCGTAAAAGGCGACTAAGATTAGTAACGCCGTGTGGTATCCGGCTGAATAGAATAGTACCACCCTCATTTCCTACCAAAGTGGCGTAAAAGGCGACTAAGGTAAGACGACCCGCCGTGTGGTATCTGGCTGAGTAGAATAGATCAACCTCTTTTCTTACCGAGGTGTCGTAAAAGGCGACTAAGGTAAGTTGACCCATCGTGTGGTATCCAGTTGAGTAGTATACGATTAAGTTATGTTGACGTCAGGGCTGTCTGGCTGGTCGTAAAAACGCACCTAAATCATGTGACAGAATGTTTATAACATGTTGTGCCGACCCCACTTGGGGATAAGGGCAGGAGGATGATGATTTATTCTACTTACAGATGGCATGCCTATGTTGCATCAAGGTGAAACTAGTGATTGGATAGGGACCTTTAAAGGTCACAGAGGTGCTGTCTGGGGAGCTGCCTTGACACAAGACGCGAATATAGCAGCTACCGCAGCAGCTGATTTCACAGGTAATAATTTATTTTTTACTTTGGACTTTAATTTATATGTCTAACTTAAGTTCATTAGTCTGTGACGATCCTCTTTCAAGCAATGTTGTATTTTTTATTTATTTATTTCTTTTTATACATATAGTTAGAAAAGGGAAAGAAAAAGTAAAAAAAAACACAGTATAAACTCGGACTTATCCCTAAAAGGGATCTCTTCCAGTCAACCTTTAAGTAACAAGGAAAGGGACAAGAAGTGAAGAAGAAAGAAAATACGGGTAATATAGAGAACAAGAAAAAGTTTATTAAAAAAAACAATTAAGCAATCGCTTTGCGATTTTGTCGTGGAGTCTATCTCCTGACGATGCTTCGGTTACTGGCGAAAAAATTGTTGAGACTGTGGTGTTGAATGTGTGCAGTGCTTGTGTATTGTTGTGTCATCGGTGTCGGGTAGTGAATGAGTTCTTACAAATTCTGCATGTATCAGGTATGAGAACAAATAGTACATTTAGCATTACATATATTTCCTTTTATCGCGGATTATAGCAGAATAATATTCTCATTACTTTTGTATTATGGACCTCTGCAAAGTGACGCCTAATTCTATAAATTATTTTAAATATCAAACAATTGGCTACATTTCTGAGGTTTTGGACAATTGTTAATAGATGGCAACAGGTAATTACAAATTTATTTTTTATTAGCTACAACACACAACGCTAATTATTTAAATTTAATTATTTAATTTATAAATAAATTTTGATAAAACAAATAGATGTTAAGATGCTACCAATATAGAACTATTTAAGACGAATATTTTCTAGTCTGTAACTTAAATGCCGGGAAAGAGATTTACGGATTGATACTGGTAAATCACTCCACAGCTTAACACCTTGAAAGCTAAATGATCTCGATTTAGTCAGTCAGCATTTAGGGAAGGCAAGATGTACTGTATTTATAGAATTTAGGCAACATCTTATATAGGACAAGAAGTTGTATTGTATTACGCTCTCAAAAATTATACAAAATACCCAAAATACTAGCGATTCTGTTCGACAATTTACTATCTTAAATATTTAAATGATTGCCCTTCCCTCATTGCTAAGGACTGTGACACTTAGTCAAATTGTCAACAGCCCAGTTCCAAATCAAATCAAATCATATTTACTGTGAATTCAGTAATTATATATGTTATAAGAGTAATTATTTAACCAATATATATATATATATATATATATATATATATATATATATATATATATATATATATATATATATATATATATATATATATATACCATTAATTATATATAATTATATATAATTAATGGTAGAATACATTGCTTAAATAATTACAAACTTTGTGACAAAGTCTTGTCACAAAGTTGTCTTATAATAGACAAAGTAGGAACTGACATAAGCTTGCGGCCCCTGCTTTGCGCCTTGAAAAAGTACGTAAGTCGATTGTAGGTTTGGGTATAAGATTCTATAATAAAATTCCACAATCAATTTTAGCTTTGCCATTATAGCAGTTTAAAAACACTATTAAGGAGAGGCTGATACAGAAAGCCTACTATACTGATGAGAATTATTTGGACGATAAGAATGCGTGGATATAGATATTATTCGACCCTGTACAAGATAGAAACGATTAAATGTAACTAGTATTAAGAATTGTATTTTTAAAAAAGAGCAACCGCCGAGTTTCTTGCTGGCTCTTCTCGGTAGGAACAGCAGTAGAGTTGACGATTCAAAAGCACTTGTTTACAAGTTTATTTGAATAAAGAATATTTTGAATTTGAATTACAATATCGTGTACAATATAATGCAGTAATTATAATTAATCTATATTTTAAATTAAATATTAAATTAAATTATATAGTCTAATTATTAAGAAAATCGTTGATTGAGTAGTAACAATGAGTGATTACGAACATTTTAGTGATTAAGAACATCCAAGTTTAGCGATCAGCTAAGGCTCGGTATAGTGCGGTACTTATGGGCATATACAGTTGTATATCCAGTTGCAATGTGGCCAAGGTATTACAGGATCATCTGCAAACAAACATAAGACGCTTTGCGATTTTGGTCATGGAGTTTATCTCCTGATGATGCTTCGGTTGCGGGGCGAAACGATTGTTGAGTTTGTGATAGTGAACGTATATAGTGCTTGTGTATTGTGGTGGCGGTGGTGGAGGTTTGTGCATGTGTTTTTACGAATCCTGCACGTATTAGGTATGATAACCGATTGTCCACTTACATTTAGCATTATATTTTCTATTTTACTTCTTCGCGGATTATAGCAGAATAATTTTATTATTACTTTTGAAACATGAGACAGTCGCTCTGCTTTATTTATTCTTAGGTATTTTAGAACGGATACAGTGCGACGGGCTGTCCAGGAGATTAATACTAACCGACGCCAACACCACATCTCGAAGGCATTTATTCTTTTCTTAATTTTCGTGTGTGTGTGTGTGTGTGTGTGTTTGCGTGTGTATATTACTTTTTCTGAATCTGAAAAAGAGCTAAAATGTAGAATGGAATGCAAATGATATTTTTGCCTGTCAAACGTAATGCTATGCTAATATAGACTAATTAGAGATTTAATTAGAGACTAATTGTCCTCCCTCTCGTTACAATTTTCTTAATTGTATATGATTTAATCATGTTTACAAATATTCTAAATTTCGGAAACGGCTCCAAGGATTTTTATGAAACTTAGTATGTAGTCGGGTTCTAGAGCGATAAATCGATTTAGCTAGGTTTCATAATTCTCCTATCCTTATCCCATTTCAATGGGGTCGGCACAACACGTTATAAACATGTAAAATGATTTGGCATCATATTTTACGACCGGCCGCTTCGTTTCATTAAAAAAAGTTTTTATCCTTGTTTTCAGGCACTGAAAAATTGCGACAATATTATTAGAAAACAAAGGTTAAACACAATGTCACTTGCAAAATTCTAATAGCTCAGTTGGTAACGGGAGGTCTAAAGAAGTAAAAAAAAGCTCGGATCAAGTCCGGATATTTTTTTTCTTTTTAGACCGAATAGACGAATCTTTCTCGGTGTCGTAAAATACGACTAAGATCACGTGACATACTGTTGTGCCGACCCTACTTATAGTGGGATAAGGGCAGAAGGATGATGATTGTACTGATGATGTATGTATGGTATTATTTTCAGCAAAATTATGGGACGCGCAACGTGGTAATTTGATACACTCTTTCGACCACGGCCACGTAGTACGAAGCGTGAATTTCAACTCTGACAACAATTTGCTGGTCACAGCAAGCCACGAGAAACTTATTCGTGTGTTCGATTTAAATAAACCTGAAATGGGACGTAAGTAATATTCTATACATATAGTCTCCTAACTTAAACCTCGATACGTTAAAAACCCCTGTAACTTAAAAAAATAATCTGCTCCGTTCACTCTCAGACCCCAAAACCTCTATAACTTAAAATACGCAACTTCTATAACTTAAAATACGCAATCTCTATAACTTAAATAAATTGCTCCCTTCACCATCAGACCCCAAAATCTCTATAACTTAAAATACGCAACCTCTATAACTTAAAACAAACAACCTCTATAACTTAAATAAATTGCTCCCTTCACCCTCAGACCCCAAAACCTACGTAACTTAAAATACGCAACAACTATAACTTAAAACACACAACCTCTATAACTTAAATAAATTGCTCCCTTCACCCTCAGACCCCAAAATCTCTATAACTTAAAATACGCAACCTCTATAACTTAAAACAAACAACCTCTATAACTTAAATAAATTGCTCCCTTCACCCTCAGACCCCAAAACCTACGTAACTTAAAATACGCAACAACTATAACTTAAAATACGCAATCTCTATAAATTAAATAAATTGCTCCCTTCACCATCAGACCCCAAAACCTCTGTAACTTAAAATACGCAACAACTATAACTTAAAATACGCAATCTCTATAACTTAAATAAATTGCTCCCTTCACCATCAGACCCCAAAACCTCTGTAACTTAAAATACGCAACAACTATAACTTAAAATACGCAATCTCTATAACTTAAATAAATTGCTCCCTTCACCATCAGACCCCAAAACCTCTGTAACTTAAAATACGCAACAACTATAACTTAAAATACGCAATCTCTATAACTTAAATAAATTGCTCCCTTCACCATCAGACCCCAAAACCTCTGTAACTTAAAATACGCAACAACTATAACTTAAAATACGCAATTTCTATAACTTAAATAAATTGCTCCCTTCACCCTCAGACCCCAAAACCTCTGTAACTTAAAATACGCAACAACTATAACTTAAAACACACAACCTCTATAACTTAAATAAATTGCTCCCTTCACCATCAGACCCCAAAACCTCTGCAACTTAAAATACGCAACAACTATAACTTAAAATACGCAATTTCTATAACTTAAATAAATTGCTCCCTTCACCCTCAGACCCCAAAACCTCTGTAACTTAAAATACGCAACAACTATAACTTAAAACACACAACCTCTATAACTTAAATAAATTGCTCCCTTCACCATCAGACCCCAAAACCTCTGCAACTTAAAATACGCAACAACTATAACTTAAAATACGCAATCTCTATAACTTAAATAAATTGCTCCCTTCACCATCAGACCCCAAAACCTCTGTAACTTAAAATACCCAACAACTATAACTTAAAATACGCAATCTCTATAACTTAAATAAATTGCTCCCTTCACCATCAGACCCCAAAACCTCTGTAACTTAAAATACGCAACCTCTATAACTTAAAACACGCAACCTCTATAACTTAATAATTTATAAAAAAAAATAATTTCTTAATATTAATTTTTTTTATTTTTTTTTAAATTTAATTAATTTTTTTAAAATTTAATATAATTTTTTTTTTAAATTTAATTATTTAAATAAATTTAAATATTTCAAGCTTCAAGAACTGGAAAAAAATGTACTTTATCACTTACTAGCAATCGCCAGCGGCTCCGCCCGCGTGGAAAGATTAAAACCGTAATATAGTGTTTTAATAACCATAAATATGGTTAAAGTTAACCTTACTAGACATATGATATCGCGGATTTTTATTCAGAACTTCGAAAGGAGAACACTTTTGTAATACACGATATTTGAATTACTTTCACCGTTTACTTAGCGCACGCAAGGAAAACTTTAAATTTTGCAGTTTTCGTAATATTTTTTATTATGGCTTCTCTGCTATTCATCTTAGCGTGATGTTATATAGCCTATAGTCCTCGATATATTAGACTATCTTACACTTAAATAGTTTTTCAAATCGGTCCAGTAGTTCCTGAGATTACCGCGTTCAAACAAACAAACAGACTCTTCAGCTTTATATATTAGTATAAATACTATCTCTCAATAGCAGTAATTTCAAATGGAAATTTACTATACAGATTATTACAGAACATATTACTTGCACGTGTTTACATATTGTTTTTAAGATATCCCTTAATTTTAATTACTTGAAACGGCAGTTATTACATTTCTGTATTGTAACATCTATGAAGCTATTTATCATTTAAAATCGAATCGATATAGAAACTGTAAATAATTTTAAACTCACCCCCTCCATTCTCTTTAACCCTTGATAAATTAAATAAATAAATAAACACACACACGGTCGTCCGTCTCCAAAGTGAACATATACTTATATAATTTTTAAATACATAAATACAAATATACACCCAGACTCGAAGACCAACAAATTCATTTATAGAAAATGTTGGCCCTCGGCGGGAATCGAACCTGCTACCCGCGGAGCTGAACGCAAAATTAAAAACTCTATAAGTTCAAATATTTTGTGTTTTATAGATTTTAACTTATCGAGCTTCTACTGTATTTATTTTATTCTTATCTTTGTTATTTAAATGAGTTAATCTTATATATATATGAATCTCGGAAACGGCTCCAACGATTTTAATAAAATTCAGCATGTTGGAGGTTTTGGGGTAGAAAAATCGATCTAGCTAGGTTTCATTTAAAAGAAGATGTTGTTTTATATCTGTTTTCGGGCATTGAAAAAACTGCTAAAATTGAAATAGATTTAAAGCTTAAATTTGCTGTCTTTTGTCATGTTGTAATAGCGCAATGGTATACCGCGGCATATAATGGTATATGGCGGATTAAATATGTGAAAATACTTGGGTTCAAATCCCACTTGTCACCGACCCTTTCTTTGTTATTATTTTTAATTGCATTTTTTTATATCTTTTAGTAAAGCGAGCAAAACAGTTTCAGTTTAAATTGATGAATGATCATTATCATTAGGTTTCTAATTTCAGAGAGTAAGTAATTTGAGGCTTAATGTTATTTTTTTTTTAATGTTTTCATTATTCTGTTTGATTTTATTTTAAAATTGTTATTCTAATATTATACCTACTAATAGTATAAATGCGAAAGTTTCTAAAACGATTGCTTTGTGATTTTGTCGTGGAGCCTATCTCCCGACGATGCTACGGTTACGGGGTGAAACGATCGTTGATACTGTCTTAGTGAATATGTGTAGTGCTTAAGTTTTGCGCTGTTGGTGGTGGTGTCTTTTATGTGTGGTAACTAATCCTTAAATAAGAACAGATGTATGAGAACAGTTTTGCTTCCAACACTTAGCATTGTATAATTATCTTAACAAATGCGGATCTTAGCAAATAATAATTCTATCATAACTTTTGTTTCATTTACGCTCGCTTACTTGTTTGATGCTTTTGCGGCTGTGCTTTACTAATATCTTTTAATTTTTTCCAAAAAATCCTACACAGCTATAGAAACAATAAACGCGCACACGAATATTATAAAGCACGCTATATTCTTGCACAACAAACGCATCGTCAGTATCAGTAATGATCAAACAATGCGCGTTTGGGATCGTACAAGTGGTCAGGTGAGAAAAATAAACAATCTATACTAATATATAATGAATCTGATACAGAAAGCCTACTATACTCTTGAAGATTATTTGGAAGATAAGAATGTGTGGATATAGCTCTCTTTGAACCTGTACAAGACAGTAACGACTTAATGTAAATAGTATTAAGAATTATATTTTTAAAAGAGCAACCGCCGAGTTTCTTGCTGGCTCTTCTCGGTAGGAACAGCTTTCCGAACCAGCAGTAGAGTTGACGATTCAAAAGCACTTGTTTACAAGTTTATTTGAATAAAGAATATTTTGAATTTGAATTTGAATTTGAAGCTGTAGCTTTTTTTTTATACATGAAAAAACCCCTTATGGGTACCTTATGGTTATGTCTTTGGTCCTTATGGTTATGTCGGACTCGCACCGCCTAAAACGACCTGTGTGCTCCACCACGCTGCCAATGGCAAGGACAGGGTATCATTGTACATATTGCCCCCGTCCCCGCCGACAGCTCTGATCCCAGAGAACAAACACCTCCGGGTAGGGGCCTCTCGAAAGAGAAGCCCCCTCCGCTAACCGGTGCATCGGTAGCACCAGATGCACCGACCGCCTCGGGGACCTGTAAGCAAGGCGTCCGATGTACCCCGTTCGGAACACCCGAAGGTCCCCAGTTAGGGTGGCAGACGATGGGCTTGGGCGAGTCACTAACACCTGGACTCACCAGCAGCAGATTGGATCCAGAACAACAGTTCGTGGAACCGCTCCGCCGCCTCCCTCTGCAGAGCAAAGGGAGGCCATCGCTGCCCACGATCGCTCCCTGCCCACCAGAGACCGCGTCCCAAGTAGGGGCCCCAACGCCTTGGTGGGCGTTTCCGCCCCCACCGGGTAATTTTTTATAGAGGCAGCCAGATTGTGAGTAAGCCCAACTGGACCCGTCGCTCATTAGGGACTTCACCAACCTGTCTAATGTCAACTTACCTCTGTCGTATTTTACGACACCTCGGTAAGAAAGAGGGTGGTCTATTCTACTCAGCCGGATACCACACGGCGGGTCGACTTACCTTAGTCGCCTTTTACGACACCTCGGTAAGAAAGAGGGTGGTCTATTCTACTCAGCCGGATACCACACGGCGGGTCGACTTACCTTAGTCGCCTTTTACGACACCTCGGTAAGAAATGAGGGTGGTCTATTCTACTAAACCGGATACCACACGGTGGGTCGACTTACCTTAGTCGCCTTTTACGACACCTCGGTAAGAAATGAGGGTGGTCTATTCTACTAAACCGGATACCACACGGTGGGTCGACTTACCTTAGTCGCCTTTTACGACACCTCGGTAAGAAATGAGGGTGGTACTATTCTACTCAGCCGGATACCACACGGCGGGTCGACTTACCTTAGTCGCCTTTTACGACACCTCGGTAAGAAATGAGGGTGGTACTATTCTACTCAGCTGGATACCACACGGCGTGTCCCTGTTTTCTAACATTGAAAAAAGCTAAAGTTGATATTGAATAAAAAAGACTATTTTAGCTGTTATTTGTGGAGAACGGCAGGCTTAAAAAATCGAAATACCCGGAATCATCACTTTTTTTCTTTTTTTTATTGATTTTTTTATATATTAAAAAAAATACTCAGCAAGGCTCGTTCACTCGGGTACTGAAATTTAAGTTAATTTATTTCAGGAAGTACTAAAAATAGAATTCGATTCCGCTCCAAAAGGTATGGAATTGTCCAGAGATGGAGAAATTGTGACTGTGGCTCATGGTAAGTTCTAATAATAATAAATATATGGGACACTTACACACACGGTCGTCCGTCCCCAAAGTAAGTAACTTAATACTTGTGTTATGGGCAGACAACTGGTGAATATATACTTACATATTTTTAAATACATACTTAAATATAAATATACACCCAGGCTCAAAGATCAATAAATTAATTTATAGAAAATGTTGGCCCTCGGCGGGAATCGAACCCGCGACCTGCGGAGCAGAAGGGTCACTACCCACTGCGCTAACGGGCAAGTCAAAGTTCTAGTGTTTGTCATCATTCTCCTTCCTGTATCCCACTCTCGCTCTCTGTTTTTTATCCTCCTATCATTCAACTCTGGCGCCACTCCTTTTATACGCATGTCATACTTCACACAATACAACCATCTCTTTTTAGTCCTCCCTCTAGGCACATATATCATAATCATAGCTAAATCCTAAAGTCACAATCAAATTCAGCTAATTTTAAATATTTGTATTACAGTTTGCAGGAAACGTATATACATTACTTAAATTCACAGTGATTTAGTGATTAAATTCACAGTGATTTAGTGATTAAGTTCACAGTGATTTATTCCTCCCTCTACGCACATATATCAGAATCATAGCTAAATCCTAAAGTCACAATCAAATTCAGCTAATTTTAAATATTTGTATTACAGTTTGCAGGAAACGTATATACATTACTTAAATTCACAGTGATTTAGTGATTAAATTCACAGTGATTAAGTGATTAAATTCACAGTGATTTATTCTTCCCTCTTCGCACATATATCAGAATCATAGCTAAATCCTAAAGTCACAATCAAATTCAGCTAATTTTAAATATTTGTATTACAGTTTGCAGGAAACGTATATATATTACTTAAATTCACAATGATTAAATTCACAGTGATTTAGTGATTAAATTCACAATGATTTAGTGATTAAATTCACAATGATTTATTCCGCCCTCTACGCACATATATCAGAATCATAGCTAAATCCTAAAGTCACAATCATATTTAGCTAATTTTAAATATTTGTATTACAGTTTGCAGGAAACGTATATATATATATTACTTAAATTCACAGTGATTTATTCCTCCCTCTACGCACATATATCAGAATCATAGCTAAATCCTAAAGTCACAATCAAATTCAGCTAATTTTAAACATTTGTATTACAGTTTGCAGGAAACGTATATATATTAATTAAATTCACAGTGATTAAATCTGTGTTTAATATTTTTTATTTGTCGAAACTTCAAGAATTGAACACATAAAAGAAATTTTTAATTTTAATCAATTTTTATATATTTTGGATATAGCTTTGTTTCTAATCCCCTCATCCACATTCATATTTAACACTTCTTTGGTCACATGCTATTTATCACGATTGAGCTGTGATAGCCCAGCGGTGAGACCGTACCACTCTTTCGAGGGGGTCACGAGTTCAAATCTCGGGCAGGGAATTTGAGTTTTTTTTTGTATTTAAACCTTTGTGTCTAATTGATAATTGCAATTTATCATCGTGACGAAACCTGCATATCTGTAGAGAGTTCTGGGGATATGCGTTATCTACACAATAATCATTGGAGCAGCGTGGTAGGTTAGCTCCAACCCTTCTCTCCAAAAAGAGGGGAGGCCTATGCCCAGCAGTGGGATAGTAAAAGACCGTTTACTGCTTAATCGCAAATCATATCAAAATAACTTTATTATTACTTTTGTATTAAAAATTGATTTACTATTTTTAGGAGCATAATTTTACAATACTTAAGTTATATTATATATAGAACTAAATAAGTATATGGGAAAATTACACACACGGCTGTCCGTCCCCAAAGTAAGTAAGTTAGTACTAGTGTTATGGGTGACAGACAACAGGTAAATAAATACATATATTATTTTATAAATACATATATACACAAGGACTTGAAGGACTAACAAATTGCATTTGGAAAATGTTTGCCGTCGATGAGAACCGATCGAGGTTCCGTCATATTAACATTAGTTGATAAAAAGTTAAAAATAATATAAAAACTAAAAATAATATATGAAAACTAATATATAAAAATATTATTCAATCGGTATTCTTATTATTTGAATGATGAAAGTGCTTGCTTAAAGGAGACTGCGTTTAGTAATGTAAATTTAAAATGTTTAAAAAATCGACCGCCTAGTTTCTGACTGGTTCTACTGGACTGGTTCCTAGTTAGAGCAACTTTCTGAACCAGTTGTACCTTCATTAAATCTAGTTTATTTATTTTTTTTCAATTTTACTTTATGCTGTTAGCCCTAACGGCTTTCACGGCGTTACCGGGCGAGCGCAGAAGCAACGCCGAAAATCTATGTGATCCTTGCTGATTCAAAAGTACTTGTAAAAAGCTTACTTGAATAAAGAATATTTTGATTTCTACAAACTTGTCTTACTAGTAGTTTTTAAACTTTCGCGATTCATACTAATTTAAATATAAACAACCGGGTCACTATTTTACTTGTCTTACTAGTTTTTTGTACTAAACTATGACATCGAACTTTACTGGTTTGGGTACAGCAGTATAAAAACACTGTTAAATAGAGGCCAATACAGAAAACCTACTATACTGTTGAGGATTACTTAAATGATAACAATGCGTGGACATAGCTACTCTTCGACAGGACAGTAATGATTTAATGTAACTAGTTATAAGAATTATATTTTGAAAAGCGCAACCGCCTATTTTTTTGCTGGCTCTTCTCGGAACAGCTTTCCGAACCAGCAGTAGAGTTGACGATTCAAAAGCACTTGTTTACAAGTTTATTTGAATAAAGAATAATTTGAATTTGAATACACCAGTAAGTTATCTTGCGAATATTTAGATATAGGTAACAGCTCTAGTAATTGACCATGTAATAGTTGTTGACCGTTTTGTATGAAATTTAATAATAAGCGTTTAAATTTTAAATATCAAAAGTAATGAGAATATTACTTTGCGAATAAGCGAAGCATTACCCAAGCAAGCTGACGATGCTTCGGTAACGGGGCGAAACAAGTGTTGAGATTGTGGTGGTGAATGTGTGCAGTGCTTGTGTATTGTTGTGCCATCGGTGTCGGGTAGTGCATGGGTTCTTACAAATATTGCATGTATCAGGTATGAGATCGAATAGTACACTTTACATTTAGCATTACATATATTTCCTTTTATCGCGGATTATAGCAAAATAATATTCTCATTACTTTTTTATTATGGACCTCTGCAAAGTAACGCCTAATTCTATAAATTATTTTAAATATCAAACAATTGGCTACATTTCTGAGGTTTTTAATTGTTAATAGATGGCAACAGGTAATTACAAATTTATTTTTTATTAGCTACAACAAACGTCTATTATTTAAAATTTCATACAAAACGGTCAACTACTAGTGCATGGTCAATTACTAGAGCTGTTACCTATATCTAAATATTCGCAAGATAACTTACTGGTATATTCAAATTCAAAAGATTCTTTATTCAAATAAACTTGTAAACAAGTGCTTTTGAATCGTCAACTCTACTGCTGGTTCGGCCCATTAGTGCATGGTCAAATACTAGTACTTTTACCTTACATTGAAGTTTATTTTTAGGTAGGAATGTGTCTTTTTATTCTTCGGACACAATGTTCATGTTGCGCGAATACTACGTGCCCACAATATGTAACTCGGCATCGCTTTCGCCCAATCGAGAAAGCTTCGTCTGCGGCGGGGAGGATCTTAAAGTGTACAAATTCGACTATAACAATGGAAACGAACTTGGTGAGAAATTTAAACGTTTGTATCGTTAAGTTCGTAGCGTGACGTCATAGGTAATAATAAATAAATAAATATATGGGACACTTACACACACGGTCGTCCGTCCCCAAAGTAAGTAACAGTAGTAAAAGGGTAAAGTGCCCAATTATTGATACTTTTAGAACGAGCGTATAAAAAGAAATAAATATAAGCGTTCCACAGTGTTTCCAAATAACGATAAATTTTGGTAAATATAGACAACTATTTTAAGATGTTGCCAGTAAATTCAAATTCTAACTAGGATATTATTTGTTATTGAAATTATGATATTTATCGAATTGCAATGGTTTACCCAAATATTGACACAGAATTCCCCATTATCGGCAATTCAAATTCCAGTTTATTGACACCCTTCAGTTTTCACAAAACAGCAATGATGGTAACTTATTTATGTATTAAAAGAAACGATTATATATCTAAAACAATTTAATTTTTAAGAAAACGATAAATTATTACTTAATTAATTATGTTCACTTTTTCATTCAGCCGTTTAGTTGCCATATTATTTTCATTGCAACTTAATGATGCCTAACTAAGAAATTATGATATTATCTAATAAAATTGGTACAAATGGAACTGTTTATTGTTATTTTCTTATTTTTGGAAGAAAATTGCTAGGGTGTCAATTAATTGAATAGGTGTCAAGAATAGGTTTTAACTACCCTATAGAATTACCCTAATTAAAATAACCGATGAATATGTTAGCGCACAGACTATACAATAATATGATATAATAGAATACCACTATTCCCGCTGCGAGATACACTTCTATTGAATAACGAGCAAAGACTGAATGGCGTTGAAACGATTTATCAATAGGAAGACTCCACCGGAAACAACAACGGCACAGTGTTGTTTATTGTTGTTATTTTCTTATTTTTGAAAGAAAGTTGCTAGGGTGTCAATTAATTGGATAGGTTAGCTTACCATATGTGTTTATAGAAGCGAATAAAGGTCACTTCGGTGCCATACACTGCATCCGATGGTCTCCCGATGGCGAGGTGTACGGGAGCGCTTCTGAGGACGGCACGATGCGCCTGTGGCAGGCCGTCCCCGGCCGGGTGTACGGGCTGTGGCGATGTACCAGCGGAAACCAGGCCGCGGCCAGCAGGTAGCCAACTGTGCCTTTAGTGGTCTGCCCGTGAGTAGTTACACAGTAGACACACACAGTTAGGGTGTACACGTCTCCGACAAGATTCAGAAACAAACCCAATTGTCAACCATTTAAGGTAAGGGCACTAATATTTAGTGCTCCGGCCCTTCTTTTATCGTAATTGTCGGTGCAAATGCAACCGATTTCCAGAGTAGATTTGAAAAATGGCAAGAGAAATTGGAGAGATACGGTATAAAAAATATATAATATTAGTGGTACCTCCAATTTTTCACCAATTACCTTAAATGGCAGGCGAGCATTCTACCACTGAACTAAAAGCTGTGATGGCCTAGCGTTGCGACCGTGTGAATCTCTAGAGACGATCACGGGTTCAAACCCGGGCAGACACCAATGAGTTTTTCTGTTAAAACTTACGTGTCTAATTGATAATTGCAATTTATCACACGCTTTGCGGTGACGGAAAACATCGTGAGAAAACCTGCATATCTCTAGAGAATTCTGGAGATATGTGTAACCTACCAAACCGCATTGGAGCAGCGTGGTAGGTCTTAGCTCCAACCCTTCTCTCCAAAAATGGAGAGAGGAGGCGTATGCCCAGCAGTGGGATAGTAACAGGCCGTTACTTACTTACTATGTATATATTTTATTAAATTACCGAGTAAGACTCGGGTTCTAATTATTTATATGTTTTTTTCTGTTCCACAGTGAGGTGTAACGTGCAATTAGTATCTAGTTATTGGGAGTTCGCGTCATGAAGCGAGCCACCAACATATATTTGTTCCTTGTATAACTTATTTTTAAGAATAGACTTAATAATTTTAAGAAATAAAGCATTAAATATATTAATTTTGTTTGTTTTTCTCCACGCCCTGTAGCGTCAGGCTGAATAGTGCCACCCTCATTTCTTACCGAGGTGTCGTAAAAGACGACTAAGGTAAGTTGAACCACCGTGTGGTATCCGGCTGAGTCAAACCACCCTCATTTCTCACCGAGGTGTCGTAAAAGGCGACTAAGGAAAGTTGACCCATCGTGTGGTATACGGCTGAGTCAAACCACCCTCATTTCTTACCGAGGTGTCGTAAAAGGCGACTAAGGTAAAGTAACCGGCCGCTACTTGATTACATAGATTATTTGTGACAGATACATATTAAGGGAAACTCTTCCCAGTCTAGTCTCTTAGATAATCCCCTGAATTCTACAAGTTGGAAAATTGAAAGATTTTTTTCAAAATTCCATAATATTTCATACTAAACGATTGACCACCGTGTGGTATTTGGTTAAATAGACCATCCTCTTTTTTATCAAGGTCTCGTAAAATACGACTAATTTTGACGTCAGGCAGGCGACCGGTCGTAATATACGTAGCCAAATCGTGTGACAATATGTTTATATCATGTTGTGCCGACCCCACTTAGGGTGGGATAAGGGCAGGAGGACCATACTAAACAATTGAATACCAGGTCTGAATAAAAGATATGAAAGTTTGCATCAATTCTAGATTGTTTATACGTCATTTGATGATAGATTTTTTGAAAAAAATAGTGTTACAGATAAAATTTCGGACGAGAACTTCGAATTAAGTTAAGCCAAATGATATGAAACTTATATCAAAATTTATATAAATAAAATTAAATCGTTACTTATCAAGTCCTATATCTATAATCTCAAAGTTTAACCTATTATAAATAGTTTTCCTTGTGATAGCCAACAACATTGGACATAATTAGAACAAATCGAAAACAACAAAGGTAAAATATAGAAATATACAGAATGTAAAATAATGACCAGAATTTCAATCATAACAATAAATTTAATTATTCTCCGAAACTAGTACAAAGGAACAACGACGAAATATAACTAGTTATATAAATTATATTATCTAAAGAGCAACCACTGTTTTTCGTATTGGCTTCTCTTGTTTTGAGCAATTCGAGGACCCAACAATCAGCAGCAGAGTTGAATTAATTTAGAATATGAATTTGTCATCTGAGATAAAAAAAAATATTTTATTAGTTATTTATTTTATTAATTAGTTATTTATTTCATTAACTCCACTCCACTATTCCTCAACAGGTTTCCTCGTAATATTTTAACAGAAGCCAGTGTTACACAAATACAATTCACCAATATTAAATTTTTGAGTTTTCACGTAAAGTAAAACAAATTAAAATTAACTTAACCAAAATCTTATAAAATCTTACTCTAATAAGCGGTTTTCTAGTAATTAATGTTTAAATAACTAGACTAATGTAATCTATATAGACACTTAATGCGGTCTCTACAAGGAATCAGGGCCCTGAATTAACTGGACGTGGCCCCTAATTGGGGATGCAAATGACTGCACCTCCGACTTAAAAACCCTTACTTTATCAAAGTGCGAAACTTATTTATATATTGGGATAGGCGTTACTTAGCGGAATTCTGCAGACCAAAATTAGAAATAGAATTATTTTGATATAATTGTGGGAGAAGTTATTATTAGCCGTGTGGTATCCGGCTGAGTAGAATAGTACCACTTTCATTTCTTACCGAGGTGTCGTAAAATACGACTAAGATAAGTTGACGTCAGGCAGGCGGTCGTAAAATACGTAGCCGAATAATGTGACAACATGTTTATAACATGCTGTGCCGACCCACTCAGAGCGGGATAAGGGCAGGAGGATGATGTGGAAGAAGTTATCAGACTCAATTTGTGACAATAATTTCTGTTTTCATTATTTCCGTTTCAGTAAAATATTGTATTTGACTAAAGGTTCATATCCACTTGTGAAAACCTGTTCTGCGCCAACTGTCCACAGAACAGAGTAAGGATAGCTTTGAACTGTCTCTGCGTTGTCAGGTAAATATTTAGTTAGAGCTTGTCTAAGATAAAACGACGCGCCCCACTCTCGTATTTACTCAAGCAAATTAAAAATATGTACGAAAAACACACGTATGTATTGGTCAATCAGTTGGTAAGGACAAGGTAGCTAGGAAAACCCTTGGCGTTCTGAACGGGGTTTAATGGACGACCCCCCCCCCCCCCCCGACAAGGTCAATACATCAGGTGCTCCCGATGCATCGTCTAGCGGAGGGAGGGGCCACTTTAAGAGAGGCCCCGACGCAGAGGTGGCGCACTCTGAGGTTCAGAGTTGCTGCTGGCGGGAATAGGGCAATGTGTACAATGGCCCAATGTGACCCTGCCCCCGCCACCAGCAGCGTTGTAGAGCACTGTCAGGTTTTTAGTCTAATCATCTTCCTGCCCTTATCCCACTCGTAAGTGGAGTCATATGACAACATGTTACAAACATGTTGTCATATGATTTGGCTACGTATTTTACGACCGGCCGCCTGCCTGACATCAACTTACCTTAGTCGTATTTTACGACTCCTCGGTAAGAAAGAGGGTGGTCTATTTTACTCAACCGGATACCACACGGTGGGTCAACTTTCCTTAGTCGCCTTTTACGACACCTCGGTAAGAAATGAGGTTGGTCTATTCTACTCAGCCGGATACCACACGGCGGGTCGACTTACCTTAGTCGCCTTTTACGACACCTCGGTAAGAAACGAGGGTGGTACTATTCTATTCTGCCGGATACCACACGGCGTTCAGGTTTTTAGTCTAATACGACCCATAATAGGTTTTCCTGACAAAAAAAAGCTAGGGAACGGTTGTTCTTGAAATTGTTGTTCAACTAGTTTAATTGCGTACGACTTGTTTCATACAATAAGCAAGCACTACTTCATATAGAGCGTCGCGTTTATCACGCGACCAGTCGACCACGACGTTCGCAAACAAACAAAATGTCATTATAAACATTGGCACTCACACTTTATATAACTATTACAATTTAGAGAAGCTCTAAGTAATGTATTTGCTAATTGTTATTATGCTGTATTGACATATTCTGGTTCCTACATACACTTCGTTACTTGTGATTTATGCGAGAAAGTTATTTAAGTAACTAATGGAAAAAAAACATTGTTACCAATATATTTGTGTTATTTTTTAGTCACGCGTCCTCAAACGATTTAAATTAAATTATTATACAAAATAATTTTTGCAAAATGTTTGTAGCGTACATTGATGATTAAATGAAAACAGTAGGAGAAAAGATACAATTGAAAGTGTTTTGAGAAATATTTGATTATTAAGTGTAATTACTCTAACAAGCGGGTTTTCTCTCTAAAATATTCCGATATAAATTGAACAAGTATTAGTATTGGGTATAATAACCATTCCTATTGAGTATAAAGATAGAAATAAGGTAACAAAACACAACCTTTCTCTTAGCTTAAATGTTCTAATCGCTTTAAGTATATATTGCACGGCGATAAGCGCGATAAGGACATCTAGACTTTGGCCACTCGGACGCCCTAATTTGGGACCCTGAATCAATGAGACTCTAACAATGTTTCATTACTACACGTCAATTTAATTTACTTGTGTTTCTATGTGCTATTGTTACTGAAAGTATTTCGCCGTCTAAATACAAAATTGTAACCCGTATTTAAACATTTATACTTAAAATCAATCTTATATCTAGGTTGTGATGATGTAATACAATGATCGGCGACATGCGCGCTACATTCCCGGTATGCCCGTTGTAAGTCTTCCGACCCGTAATTTTACGGACGAGCCGAATACAACACGAACACTGCGTCCGTAAAGTTACGGAGTTGTCGCTATTAGTAAACTTAAAGGTAACTTAACAAGTTTGGACACGTATTACACTGATGACGTCACAGCGGCCGCGGCCGAGTGCGTTCGCACGCAACGGGATCGCCGGAGAACGCTCTCTGTGCACGTCAGTCTGTGGGCGAAACACATGTCATGGGATTTTCAATGGGTTAATATGGGGTATAGCCCAGCGGTGAGACCGTACATCCGATTGAGTCACGGGTTTATACCCTGGGCAGAGGCACCGATGAGATTTTCTGATAACTATCACTTTGAAGGAAAACATCACAAGGAAACCTGCATATCTCTAGAGAATTCTGGGAGCAAGGGAGCAGCGTGGGCCTTGGGTCAACCCTTTCCTTAGAGAGGAGGCCTATGCCCAGCAGTGGGATAGTAACAAGCCATTACTGTATGGAAAGTTATTTTGGACTGACGCACTCAAGTCATAACAGTAATAAAAACAACCCATTCCATCTTAAGTCAGGGATTTTGAGATCTTGTTGTAAATATGTAATTACTTAGATCTCGCTCTACTATCAAACTACTATCAACGTTATAAATAAAATGTTGCATCTGTTGCGTCATGGCTAGAACAATAACAAATAAATTTTTCTTACATTCTATACTAATATATAAAGCTGAAGAGTTTGTGTGTTTGATTGTTTAAACGCGCTAATCTCAGGAACTACTGGACCGATTTGAAAAATATTTTGAGTGTAAGATAGTCCATTTATCGAGGAACTATAGACTATATATAACGTCACGCTAGGACGAATAGGAGAGGAGCAGCAATAAAAAATATTGCGAAAAAAGCAGCTTCGCCCGCATGGAAATCATTGTGTTATTTTTTTTTGCCAAATAGGAATTTAGAACTTAAAAGTAATTATAGTGAGTTATTTAAAAGAGATTTTTTAATAACTTTCTTCGTTTATTTACCGCAGGCAGGGAAAGCTTTTTGCCGTTTTCGTAATAGTTTTTATTGCTTCTCCTGTCTTATTTATCTCAGCGTAATGTTATAAGACGAAATTATCGCAAACGCAGGCAAAAACTGGCTCGAGAAAGCGAAAGATAGAGAAAAGTGGAATTCTTTGTAGGAGGCTTTTACCCGAAAGGGGTCTATACTTAAAACTGACCCAGAATGATAATATTTTTAACTATTTCCTATTATTTTATTTCTTTGACAATATTTTTCTATTTTAATATTGACTTTTTTAAATATTGACTTTGAATTATTTATAGATTTTGACTTATACTTATTACTTATAAGGTTGACATATAAATATAATTAAGATTAGAATCGCGACATAATTAAATTAGATATTATAATGTAATTTTTAGAAAAATATTGTTTCTTTTACTTTTACTTAATCGATTGTTTTTGTATAAATGTATGGACTTAATAAAGCTTTATTATTATTATTATCTTCTTATTGTTATTATTATTATTAATGTTATATAGTCTATAGTCTTCCTCGATAAATGGACTATCTTACACTCAAAGAATTGTTCAAATCAATGAAAGCAACAAACTCTTCAGCTTTATATATTAGTATAGATTTTTTAGCTGTAAAAGATTTTTATTGATTTATTGGAGTATCATTATGCAAAACTAATCATATGTAATTTCAATTTTCTAAATTTATACACTATTGACTGAAAATTTTCATATTTAGGGGGGGGGGGGGGGTGTCTTAGTTTTGTGGCGTAATATTTAAGGGGGGGTTTTTAACAGGGTGTGACATAGCGTGACAGTCTCAATAGGGGTCAAGAGGGGTCAAAAAAACTTATTTTAGCGTGACGTACTTTATGAACGACAAAAAAGAATGCCCGTATATTCCTTATAGAATCGAAGCGGCTGGACCGATTATAATGAAATTTACGGACACCTGTTTTCTTACCTTAAATATTATCATCTCCAAGCAACTATATTATTGTTGGCGCCCAATGTTACATTGGTCCAAAAGTGTCTGAAAAATCAAAAATACACAATACAATTATTTTAATCATTTATTTTAAATAAATATTATAATGACGAACTTCAAATCATTATTTTCTTAATCGTTATCCCACTCTAACGGCCGATTTCTGAAACGCATATCAAATCTCAAATCAAGTAAGGGGCCGTAATTATTTATCCCCCCCCTCCCCTTTTCAGCAAAAGTAAGCAAAGCTCTTACCCCCTCCCCCCGAGTAAACATTCAACAATCAATGTATTGTTTTTTTTTTAATATTTTAATTATAACGTTATTATCATAATTAGACATCATCCTCCTGCCCTTATTCCACTCTAAGTGGGGTTGGCACAATATGTTATAAACATATTACATGATTTGGCTGCGTTTTTACGACCGGCCGCCTGCCTGACGTCAACTTACCTTCGTCGCATTTTACGACACCTCGGTAATAAAGAGGGTGGTCTATTCTACTAAACCGGATACCACACGGTAGATCGTCTTACCTTAGTCGCCTTTTACGTCACCTCAGTAAGAAATGAGGTAGGTCTACTCTACTCAGCCGGATACCACACGGCGGGTCGTCTCACCGTCACCTTGGTAAGAAATGAGGGTGGTACTATACTATTCAGCCGGATACAACACGGCGTATTATAATTAGACAAATAAGAAAAAAGATTTAGGATAGAGATTATATTTTACTGATACGGTATTCAACAGAGAGTAAAGGACAAAAATATTATATCTTACTATAAAAAATCAAAAAATATTTATTTCCATAACAAATTCTCACAAATCATAAACAGAATCTGGGACCATCCTAGTAAGTTACTAGTATTTCTACTAGTACTTGTGACAGGAGGCCCCGCTCTTCCATAACATTACATACATAAGGGGAAATATGTTGGTAAGTCCGTGCGTGTGTTGGAGCTTGTGGATGTGTGTAGTGTGTGTGAGTGTGGTGTGTGACTGAAGGGTTTGCGAGTGTAGTGCTGCGTATGATTGCGTGTTTGTGAGTGTGTGTGTGTATGGGAATGGGTGCATGAATGGGTGAATGAGTTTTATATTAATGCTTCTGTCTCATCATAATTTACTATCATAACAAACAATTTTAAATTTTTGGTACACATAATAAATTCAAATTAACAGTCTTCAGTCCATGAAACCCGAATACATGATTCTAAGTTTTTGAATGCATTTCTTTTAAGCTAAGACAATGTGAATGCCATTCGTGTAAAAAAGTAGATAACTACCGATGGCGTAATCATCATCTAGACTCCCTACCCCCCATGTCATCCAAAATAAGAAACAAAATTTTTAGGCCAAGGCTGGAATGACGTTTACGGTCATTGATCTCTATAAACCGTGTTTATTTTTTATAAAACGTAAAATAATCCCTGTGGCTAAAATGCTGCACTGAATTAACTGTTTTTTTTTTATGTATGTGCTGAAGTAAGTAGGTATCTAATATTAAAATTTATGTCTGCGTCGTGTCGTATCGTCTCAGCCGGATACCACACTGCCGCCGTGTGGTATCCGGCTGAGTAGAATAGACCACCCTCATTTCTAACCGAGGTGTCGTAAAAGGCGACTAAGGTAAGTTCACCCACCGTGTGGTATCCGGTTGAGTAGAATAGACCACCCTCTTTCTTACCGAAGGTTCGTACAAATACGACTAACTTAATTTTAAGTCAGGTCGGCCGGTCGAAATCGTAATATACGTAGCCAAATCACGTGACAACATGTTAATAGCATGTTGTGCCGACCCCACTTAGAGTGGAAGAAGGGCAGGAGGATGATGTCGTATGGTCGGTACCATCCTGTATGTCAGTATTTTAATCTCCGAATATCTCCGATTACAAAACAATGTGTTAAAATCGATGTCAATACTATTTGACAGATGATAATCGTTCAAGAAATACGAATATCTCCGATTACAAAATAATGTGTCAAAACCGCTGTCAATGCTATTTGACAGGTGATAATCGTTCAAGAAAAACGAATATCTCCGATGACAAAACAATGTGTCAAAACCGATGTCAATGCTATTTGACAGATGATAATCGTTCAAGAAATCCGAATATATCCGATTAAAAAACAAAGTGTCAAAACCGCTGCCAATGCTATTTGACAGATGATAATCGTTCAAGAAATACGATAATATCTACGATTACAAAACAATTTGTCAAAACCGATGTCAATGCTATTTGACAGATGATAATCGTTCAAGAAATCCGAATATATCCGATTAAAAAACAAAGTGTCAAAACCGCTGCCAATGCTATTTGACAGATGATAATCGTTCAAGAAATACGATAATATCTACGATTACAAAACAATTTGTCAAAACCGATGTCAATGCTATTTGACAGATGATAATCATTCAAGAAATTTGGCGTTAATAAACGAATGACAACTGATTCAAGACATATGTTGCTTGATTAGTGACTTGATTAGTATGTTATTCGGTGTTCATCACTCTTTATGAAACTGAAAAAGAGTATTACCATTGATTAATTAGTATTTACGTATTTCATTGATTAGCGTCTCAGAAACCGGGAGTAACTACAACATGTCTACCTCATTACATGAAAAATTACAAAATGAAAACAAAATTCTCAAAATACCTTATTTAAATCTCCGTTCATTCCATTGGGACGATTCTGCGCTCTTGAGGAAATCTAGAAGAATTTTTAAAATTGTTACATATATTATTCATTGTATTTAAAAGTATATAGAATATAAATATATATACAATAATTAAATCAAAGATTAATAAACTATCTAACTAACTAAAAAATATGATTATTTCATCTTAACAGCTAATGTTAGTTAAAAAAACAACACTTCCTAAATCTGGGTACATTTATCTTATCTTCAAATCAAATATTATTGGAATGGTGACCTCGTACTAGAAAACGTAGTATCGGTAGACGACCTACCCACTGCTTACGAGGTGGACTGACGACCTCAAAATGTCGCAGGGAGTCGCTGTATATAAGCGACTCAAGATCTAGTTGTGTGACCTATATATAGTGGACGATCATTCGTCCATCATACTATAGAAGTCCCCAAGAGCTGTCTGTCTGTATGTGATTATCTCAAAACCTACTGAACTAATTTTGGTACGGTTTTCACTAAAAGAGTGCAATTTTTGATGAAGGTTTAGGTTAATAGTACATTACGTTTTCATGTAAATAGAAACGGGAAAAAACTTTGTGACACAATGATTTCCACGTAAAAAGAACTTTATCTGGCACTCATGTATCTTTCCTTTAATTTTTCAATGGACCTTTGCTTAGCTTATTGTTTGCGAATATCTGGGAATCCAATTAATGCATACGGCCGCCAAATCAATACCATTGAATTACTAAAACTGTAAGAGGTTATCTGAAAGTTAAATCACTGCAATTCGACGCCTAATCAGTGCCATTTGGCACTCTAAAATTTAATGAAAATATCTGGGAATCCTATCCAATGGGAATAATGTTATCACTATATTTTTTCACATGGAATCAAAAAATGTCATCGGAAATCTAATCATTGTTATTGGACATCTAATCATTGTTATTGGACATCTAATCATTGTTATTGGACATCTAATCAATGTTATTGGACATCTAATCATTGTTATTGGACGTCCAATCATTGCTATTGGGCGTTCAATGATTGCTATTGGGCGTTCAATGATTGCTATTGGGCGTCCATTCATTGCCATTGGACGTCAAATCATTACTATAACAGCCCAAACAATATTACACGTCCAAACAATGCTATTTGGATTATAACCATAATTATTTCTGGTAAAACCTAATCACAGTAAACGATACTCTAATGACTATAATATCCTAATCAACTTAATTGAAACTTTAATGATGTATGTGTATTTATAAAAACGATCGATTGTTAAATTAGTATTTTTTTTATAAAAAAAAGATCACTTAATTAACTTATCATATTGTAATGTCACCGGTTTAAAGTGGGTCATTTTATTTTTATTTATTTATAATTTCATAATTTGGTTTAAGGGAGATACATACACACAGGTGAAAGTAATATTAGGTCCTTACATATGAAATTGGCGTTTTCTATGGCAGGAACTTAGTCGTTTTTTTTTTAATGAAATATACTTAATTAATCAAAGTATGTACCATTGCTATGTATGCACTTTTGCCATCTCATAGGTAGTTCATTGATCCCCTTACTAAAAAAACCATTCGGGCGGGAATCAATAAAATCTTTGAAGGCGGTTTGGACTGCCCCATCGGAGTTGAATTTTTTTCCTTGCAAGTAGTTATCCAAATTGCGAAAAAAATGGTAATCTGTTGGAGCAAGGTCCGGAGAGTACGGTGGATGTCTAAGACATTCTAATTGAAGCTCCTCTGATTTGGTAGCCGTCTGTTGTGCAGTGTGTGGTCTAGCGTTGTCCTGAAGCAGCAGTGGCCTAGAGCGATTGACCAGCCTCGGTTGTTTAGCAGCTAGCTTTTCCATCATGGTTTGCAGTTGCTGACAATAGATATCTGCCGTAATCGTCTGGCCAGATTTAAGAAAGCTGTAGTGAACGACACCGGCACTAGTCCACCAAACACTTACAAGCAACTTTTTTTAGTCAATTTTCGCTTAGGGCAGGATTTGGCTGGTTCGCCAGGGTTCAGCCATTGCGATGAGCGCTTCCGATTATCGTAGAGGATCCACTTTTCATCACAGGTAATGATTCGATTTAAAATTCCTTCATTATTGTGCCGGTTGAGTAACGTAACGCAGCAGTCGACGCGCGTTTGTCGGTTTGCTTCACTCAATTCATGAGGTACCCACCTTTCAAGCTTTTTCACCTTCTCAATTTTCTTCAAGTGGATTAGAATAGTTTTATCACTAACACCGGAGCCTGCAGCTAACTCGGACGTGGTTTGCGATGGATCCGCTTCCACAATAGCCTTCAATTCTTCATTATCAACTTTGGTGTCCGGCCGTCCACGAGGCTTGTTCTGCAGGTCGAAATTTCCAGAACGAAAACGTTGGAACCAAAAACGCACTGTGTTTTCTTTTGCGACACCGTCACCATACACATAATTAATCCGTCGAGCCGTTTTTGCAGCACTGGTGCCACGGTGGAACTCATACTCGTAAATAACGCGATATTTCATGTTTTCCATTTTGTAAACAGAGTGACACAAAGAAAAAAACAAAAGCAGAAAAAACAAATGAATTAGGGGGTTTGAAACACAAATGCATGAGTAAATAGCTGTATGAATTTGAATTTTGAAATTCCTAACCATAAAGGTAATATTTGAGATCAAAGTGGCCAGTACGACAAAACGCCAATTTCATATGTAAGGACCTAATATTAACCCTAGAAAAATAAAAACTTACGGTAGGTTTGAGCACTGCTAATATTATCGACAGTAGCTTGTTACTCTTCTTGTCCAGAACGGTCATCTTTTTGTTAAGTTCATCTTTGGACTGTTTCATCTTGTTTACTTTATCCAAATTATATTGCAACCTACAACGGTGTGATATTATAATCAGTAAAATGACCTACCACAGGCCTAAGTGAAGTATGCTCGCATGCAAATTTATCAATATAAACATACCTTTTAAAAATACACAATTAGGAATATAAATTAATAATATTTCGCTCTAGTACCTACATACACGATATTAATTATAGTTTTTAATTCATTATATTCAATGTTTAGCAACTGATTATTGAGATTGTTATAGTTTCGCTTTTGTATTAGTTTCGTAACTGTATTCGGTTTAAAAATATACTTTTTTCATTCACATTGTATTACATTAAACAATGCAGTTCTCTTAACGAGAACCCAGTAAGTATTACATATATGGCACTCTGGGAATAAGTTGAATACTTAGTTCTAGATAAACTAATAAACGAGGTAATTTTACACTACTCTTTTGTTTGTAACATCTTAAACAGTGCAAGAAAAACATTACGTGACGCGACATTCGTATGCAATTTTAAGCGCGCTATAAGCTTTGTAGTTGTGTTACTCTAAAGAATTAAACATACTTTTAAGATTTCCGACAAAAATATATATGGAAAATAAATAATAGATGCATCGACAATTTCGTATAGCAAAAGGATTATTTTCATACAAAACAATACAATGGGCCTTACGACTATGGAGGCAGACAATATGTACGTAAATCTAAATAAGGACATTCAAACAGCGCATCGGTAACACTACAGCTAATAAAACATATCTATATAAATAAAAGTATAGCTGTTGTATATATATTCAGTGTGGAGAACACGCACGTCGCGGATTGGCGACCATTTTATAGCGAACAAATTGTAACACTCTATACACCGGGCTACCAAGTATCGGCCTTCGAGTAGTGCGGCGCCCGACCCCTAGACCCAGCACTGCGGCCCGGCCCCTACACACAGCACAACTACCCCGAACCCTACAATCAGCGCAGTGGTTCCCGACCCCTACATCCAGCGCTGCTGCCCCAACCCTTACACCCAGCGCTGCGGCCTCAACCCCTACACCCAGCGCTGCAGTCACATTATCATGACATCGCTGTCGCTATAAAGCCCTTCGCCGACGTGGCATTTATTGAGAAAAACAAATTTTAAATAGGGTAATTGCAATACAAATATAAATATATATAAATAAAATGTAAACGAGCATAAGCATTATACTTAACCTGATCGTCGTGTCATCGCAATTTTTGCATTTTTTGGGCATGTGTTCAACGTAGGCGTGGTCGCTGGATGCGGCGGGGACTGCAGAATAGAATTGACTGTAGGTTACACTCGCAGAGCGTCACAGTAAGAGCGGGTACGGCATGGACACAGCGCGCGCCCGGCGAGCTACGAGCACGGCAAACTGTCGGACTGGCCATTGTGAGCCAATACTCATATATAACAACAATGTCCCACATACGAGTAAAAGAAATTTCTCGTCTGTCCAGTTCCAACCTCACCCGTTCTCGGTTCGTCGGGGTCTCCCGATCGGTAAAAGCAATTCCTCTTTGATTAGACCGGCAACCGAACTTGCCGGTCAATACCCTCCAGATAGACGCGCACTAAACCAATGAATTTTAGAAAATTGACTAAAAAACATTCTCATGCGAAGTAAAGGATAAAGATAAAGTTTTCCTTTTCCGATGTAAAAAAAAATTGCACAATCTAGATATTACAACGAAAATGTGTCAACTTTAAAAATTGTATTCAATAATTACCAATGTAATATAAAATTAATATAATTTATAATATTATGCTCTTAATAACTATTGCCAACAATTCTTAAGATAATTTAATACAATAAAATATTAATAATTTGTATGTTGAGAGTTTTGCTGTTTTACAAGGACACAAGCTTGTGGGCTTTGACTTAATCAATCTTCTATGCTCCCTATGTATATAGATCATATAAAACTACAATCGTATGCATCAATAATAAAACAACATTTGATTCAGTTACTATTATTAAAGAAATGAAATACAGAAATAAGAAATATTCCGACACTGAAATTTCAAATCTGCTTTCCGTAATGCATTTATTTATGTGCGAAAAAATTACACCTATCGTTACTATGTGATATATAAATAAAACAATCACTAATCTAAGCTTTTATAATTTATTGTTACTATAAAATATAAACGACTAATAAAGTAGATCCATGTAATACGTGAAGAGAAAAATTTGCAAACCTTTTTAAGGACACTGCGCAAACGCATTTAATTTTCCATAATTACAGTTTATATGGAGTGCAAATATTTTAATTTACATATAATAAGCATAAAATATTTTTTTTATTGTTCAAACAGTTTTATTAAATCCTTAAAGTATAAATGCCAATGAAATTTCAATAGTCGTACAAGTAAAGAGGAATTAAGGCGAATAACTAAATCAAAATCGTTGCTTTATTCTATTAGACATTAATAAATATAGATGCAAAATATACATTAAATACATAAATAAATAATTAGACCCAAAAAAAGATAAAGCTGCATCTTAAAAAAACGCATATCATCCACGAGGATTAATTACATCGTGGCGTCTTGGAAAGATCATATCAGTTAGTTTAAATAACATTTATAGCTCGAAATATCGATAAAAAAAAACCTCACATGAGATGGAAACTAGATTTCTTATTCAAATTAGCGCGTTTAAAATTCACCTACAGTTTTCATTCAAACGTTTACCATAAGACATCACGAGCCTTAATAAGTGGAAAAACGTAGAGAGGAAAGTTGCATATCGGACGATGGAATAACCTATCAGAAACCACTTAAGTCCCTCAGGACCAGTAGGACCTCAACAATTACCCTGTGCAAAGAACATACAGCCGCCATTATAACACTATTCAACTTGCGTAAAGAGTTCGCTCGTCTTTTATATTTTTTTTTATTATCATTTTATACCGCGATGCAAAATTTTAATAAAAATGATATAAATATTAATTTATTACAATAGTGAAGATGCGAAGTGAAAGTAAAATTTAATATAATGTATGCTTCGCCTTAAGCTCAAGAATAAAGATAAAATTTTAAATTACCCTTAAATTGTTTTACGATCATGAAATTGATGGCAAATTTAATTGATTATGAATGATTTGTGGTGATAGCATTGAGATGACAAAACAAATGAACAAACATATAAAATCGTTTATAAAGATTTATTCATACCGACAAATTTGGGAACAAATTACACTTTGGGAGCTTTTCAAATCGATTCGCACAATTATTATTTTATCAGGACACATTTCGATGGCTTTATAAATACGCATCGTAGTTCGCGTGCGGAAACTGTGAACTCTTATAAGTATGGAAAAATGGGGAAGTAAAAACACTAAACGGCAGTTAGAAGCAGTCGCCCGCACTGCTATGAGTAACAATGTAACATTACGATAAGATATAGAAATACATAGTTAGTGGGATATGCAAATGCTTATTAAACATATAAAAATATTAAACTTAAAATGGATTATATAATAAAATCGAGAGGCAAATATTTTACAAATAAAATTAATTAACGACGCCTAGGGATAACATTTAAAATAATTCCGTACGTAAAATTAAATTAAATATAACAAACTTTTAAGACACATTTCAATACATTTGAGGCAAATGCCGTTTGAATTAATACAAATTCGCTAGCGATACTATATTTAAATCAAGGATATATATATATATTTTTTGTATCATTTTTTTATATAATGCAACATTAAATGATTGAGATTGAAACACTTACATGTAACCGTGGCACGCCAACCATGTTTCATGGGTTTAGAGTTTGCGTGATTCCGCGTTTCCTCAGTATAACCACCCCCCATTGCGCCAGACGAGGTGCTTGGCATAACGGGTGTTTGGTGTATTCTGAAAACATATATCCTTTTATTAACAACAAACTGATGATAATGGGAAGTTCATTAATCATCTTATTTATTTTATCAACATCGTAATTTTCGCGGGCATTAGTATATAGTATAACATTCATTATGCGATAACTCCTAAGATATTGTTTATAGAATTAGGCGTTATTTTTATTTAAAACATAACCTCCATTTAAAACATAATTTTTGTATACTGGACCTCTGCAAAATGTTTGCGGAGTTACATTATACAAAATTAATGAAAATATGCTTTTTGCTATAATCAGCGATAAAATTTTTATCTCGAAATATATCAAAATATTTTCATTACCTTTCCTAAGATATTCATTACCATGATGTAAGTAAATTTATAATAAACTAAATGAATTAACAGACTTTTATTTACTATGTATTACAGTTAATACATAGTAAATAAAAAACCTTAATACTTATACTGATATTTTTAGAAAGCTAACTTAAAAAGCTTGCTTAAAGTGAACTTAGAAGTAAATTAGAGCCCTTAAGCATAAAAAACTTTAAACTCGCAAAAGTAATTATTAATCGAGATAAAAACTATCATACCTTTAAGTTGGACTAAAATATAATAGCATAGAAAATGCTAATGAAATCGGTTCTGTAGTTTTGGATTAGCGTAAACTCACATCGTTACACGGGGTTTTTATATAGAGTGTAATCTCGATTAGTTAAAATCTAAGGGAAGCTCAAAAAATTTTAAGTTATACAGTTTTTAAATTATCAATGTTTTATAAAATGTGAAGGGTTAAGTTAATACTTAGCTCCAGAGGGAGAGACTGATGTTTTTTTTCCACAGTTTAAACCAGGTAACCAAACATTGTTCCAAAAGAGGAAAATCAGTGCATTTTTTTAATTTTAAATTCGTTTACTTTTATCAACAGCAAAGCAAGTTTCCTGGAGACAAATTGTAACCGCCAAGCAAGTATAATTCAAATTCATAATTTTTGATATTTGCGTACCAACATTTCCTTTACTATAAATTGTCTCACTACGTAGGTCAGCGGGCAGAGATCTCTGTCTTAGGTATAAGTTTACCTTTGTACACTTTTTATTAATAATGTTTTTCTAAAATGTAAAAAAAGGTAAACACTTAAGCAAGCAATAAATTCCGAGAATTGTTTACGTTTACATAAAGTGTGTCGAGACATGAAATTATTAATTTAAGCTATCGAGGTTTTTAAGTTATCGAGGTTCTAATTTATAAAGATATAGGAATGCTTAAAGTTACGAACGCATTTGATAAGGGTTAATACTGTCCGTCTAAATCAGGGATGGCGAACCATTGGCAATGCGACATTTTTTATATGGAAAGTTTTAGGCACGTGATCTCTAAACTCACAATGCATTAAAAAACAAAATGAAGTAGATTGAAGCTGGATGAATAAGTCTTACTGTTTGTCTGTTACACTAATCCGCTGGAGCAAAAGCGATGAAATTAGGTACGGCTGAAGCTTATAAAGGCTGTTACTATACATTAATTTTAATTTTAGTTACCTACGCACCTCATCATCTTACATAAAAAATGTATTAATCCAGAGAAGTATTTTTGTAAAACGATTTATAGAGATCAACGACCGTACACATTACGATACGCGAAAATAACCTTGACCTAAAATCTAAATAGATAATGGTGCGAGGGAGAGAAAACAACAATGTTAGAGTTTTCAACTGTTTTTTTAACAACGCGGCTCATCAGGTCAGTCAACCGTTACTGACAAAGCCAGATCTCAATTGAATATTATATATTTCCTTCAAAAATACATTTTTTTTATTTAAGATTATTAAGATTGAATTATACCAAGTTATCTATTACAAATGATCAGTGAATTCATTTAATATTGTATAGTCAGTACCGTCCTGTATAAAGTTGCCTTAACATTCTTTCTTGGAATATTATGTTGTAGGTAAGGGTGTCTCATATCAGCATGTATATGATGATATTAAATATACATGTAATTATCAGCTAAATCATTGAGAATCATATCACATTCATCTCTCAGTTATCTATTCTATCGATCGATAGATAGATAGATAGATCTCTCAGTTAAGTAAGCCGGTGAAATGAGTTATATTCAAACAAAGAAAGAAAATTCGGAGAAGAAAAGAGAAAGAAAGAACAGAAAGGTAGTGAGTGACTGATAGAACGCCTATAAGTCAGATATCCCTAAGTCTGCCCACTGCCCATTTGTACTGGAGAGAGGTATGACAACAGCTTTAGAAGAACCCAGGGTAGTGAGGGTAGCGGTTAATATAAAGAATAAAAACGTCACAGTTTTCCTCTGGGAAGAGGAAAAAAATAGTACATAATAGAGTGTATTTTAACACTAAAAAGTCGCTAAGTCGCAAGTGCCTCCAATAGTAAATATATCGCGAACTTACACGGATGGTAGCGGTGGTGGTGGATTGGAGAAGTCCACGTTGGGTGGCAAAGCCGACGACGCTTGTGGTTCTGAAACGATATATGGAATCTTTAATATTTAAATGAATTAATCTTGTATGTATGTATATATATATTTATAAGGCTTACCACCTAGAAATCATATACATATACTTTTGAAACTAATTTTAACATTGAATACATCATCTTTCCTATATGTTTCTAAATTACAGGTACGCACAGCATTTATTTATGACTTCAAACAATAATTGATGCAAACTATACTACTAAATATATATATATATACACACACACACACACATATATATATATATATATATATATATATATATATATATATATATATTCATTCACTTCGTAGGTTGTCTCTCTCTGTCATAGGGATAAGATGACCTTTGTACACTTTTTTACCAATAATGTTTTTTTTTCTAACATTTTTTATGGTACTAAAATAAATAAATAAAAGCTTACTGTTAATTTATTGAATAAATAAAAGACAATTTTCGCCATGAAATGTCAAGTCAGCGTAGCTTATTTGGGAAACGGGTGGTCGCGCGACAAGAACCTAGGATCGAGCCCCACCTACCGTATTTTTTTTTATAAAAAACTAGGAGTCCCGCCCCAGCTTCGCACGGGTATAAAGCATATAGCCTATGTCACTTAGTGAAAATCACAGTATTTCTCTATTCCATATTGAATTTTATTATACATATAAACCTTCCTCTTCAATCATTCTATATATTTAAAAAAAACCGCATCTAAATCTGATGCGTAGTTTTAAAGATTTAAGCAAACATAGAGATAAAAGGATAGACAGAGAAAGCGACTTTGTTTTATACTATGTAGTAACTTTTATAGCTACTACTATTTTGATAAATTGTCAATTTTTACCATACTTACTAAAAGACAAAATTACGTTTAGCTGTCATTTATGTTTTGTTTTTCCATGTCATAGTCGTTTTTGTAATACCACGTTTTATAGTGACTTGACGGGATAAAATAAATGCGATCGAACGGGATAAAAAGTATCCTATATCCGTCTCCTAGTTCTAAGCAACCTCTCCACCAATTTTCAGCCGAATTGGTTTATCCGTTCTTGAGTTATAAATAGTGTAACTTAGACCAACTTTCTTTTATATATATAGATTACCGAGCAAGGCTCGTTCAACCTGGTACTATATGTTTTTTAGTTCTTGAGAAGTTGGAATTAATCAGTCAGCGCAAAACCAAAATTGAGTTCAAAGAATTCGGTCACATACAAGTAAGCAAACATACAAGTCATCATTCTCCTGTCCTTATCCTTTTTATCTTATCCATTGTAAGCACAATTAAACATGTTGTCACGTGTTTTGGCTATTTTACGAATTGCCGCCTGCCAGATGTCAACTTCTCTTGTCGCCTTTTACGACACCTCGGTAAGAAATGAGAGTGGTCAATTTTATTCAGCCGGATACCAAACGCGGGTTAACTAACCTTAATCGCCTTTTACGTCACCTCGGTAAGAAATGAGAGTGGTCTATTCTATTCAGCCGGATACCACACGGCGGGTTAACTAACCTTATTCACCTTTTACGTCATCTCGGTAAGAAATGAGAGTGGTCTATTCTATTCAGCCGGATACCACACGGCGGGTTAACTAACCTTAGTCACCTTTTACGTCACCTCGGTAAGAAACGAGAGAGGTCACTTTATTCTATTGAGCTGGATACCACACGGCGGGTTAACTAACCTTGGTCACCTTTTACGTCATCTCGGTAAGAAATGAGGGTGGTCTATTCTATTCTGCCGGATACCAAACGCGGGTTAATTAACCTTAGTCGCCTTTTACGTCATCTCGGTAAGAAACGAGAGAGGTCATTTTATTCTATTGAGCTGGATACCACACAGTGATATTTAACTATACAAGTGAAACTAATAAAGCGTGCACTAGCGATGTCCTTACCTTCAGGTGGCGGTGGCGGCGGTGGCTGTAGCACGTTAACTTTGCGATGCGCCAACGCATGTGGTGGCAAAATGCCTGTCCTATAAAAATGACGTTCCTGAAACACTGATGCATGAACGTATTTGCAATTTGTATATGTGCAGATTGAATTCTGGTACTTTCTGCAAAATGTGTAGACCCCTTCTAATTGAGATAGATCAAATTTGTGCGCAAATTTGCACGTACCCTGACGTTTACAATTGCCTCTTATATAATCTCTGCATATTTCGCTCTTTTGCTCGCTACTTTGTTCCGTATTTTCAACTTCCACTTCAAGGGTTTCTTGTTCGGGAGCTGTTTGATTGGTATTCTTATACTCCACATCCTCTACTTCTTTCTTGACCTCAATGTTCAAAGGGTTATCTCTTGGCGGAGGGTCTAAGGGCAGTGGTGGCTGAATATCTGCATTTACTTTCGTGTTTCCGATACTAGGCCCCGGTAGAGGTTCGGGTGATCCATACGTCGCAAATAAGGGCAAATCCGTATCTGACGTCATTGATATGAAGTCACCCTGATCAGCGTGATTAGCAGAACGTGACTTGATGAATTTCTTCATATTTTTGAAATTAGGCGAAGGCCTAAATTTTATTAAATGCTCTTCTACTCCAACTCGTTTACAGCTGTTTGGTTCTGAAATATTTAAAGTATAGTACATTTTACACAAAGTGTTACTACAGTGGGAGTTATGCGATATTAATTTTAATTTGCTGTACCTAAACACCTTAATGACCTAAACAAAAAAATCAGTTACTTCCTTGAACTAATTCAACCATAGGATTATTATTTATCATCATCTACCTGCCCTTATTCCACTCTAAGTGGGGTCGGCACAACATGTTATAAACAAGCTGTCACATGATTTGGCTGCGTTTTTACGACCGGCCGCCTACCTGATGTCAACTTACCTCTGTCGCCATTTACGACACTTCGGTAAGAAATGAGGTTGGTCTATTCTACTCAGCCGGATACCACGCGGCGGGTCGACTTACCTTAGTCGCCTTTAACGACACCTCGGTAAGAAATGATGGTGGTACTATTCTATTCAGCCGGATACCACACAGCACCATAGGATTATTATTTAATTTTGAATTAATGTTTCATGTTGTAAAATGCTAATAATTCTCACTAAATCAGGCCAATGATAGTACACAGCGGATGTGAGCATGCGATTATAAAATAAATCTTATTTGTAAATCTATATACTATTCGAGTCAGGTAATAGAAAGCATAAGTTGTAAGGTAAAGACAGGTGCAAGTGAAAAATTTTCTGGTTTCAAGGTATTAAGTTTTTTTTATTTTTATTTTATCAACATTATTTTAAATTTAGTGGAAATTCCATGCAAAAATTTTTGATAACTCACCTTCTGGAGGGACCTGCATTTAGCATTTATATCAGTTTCAAACTACCCAATGTCTCCTAATTCAACGCACAGATTGAAATTATATGTGCTAATAAACTGTCCTTATATATATTTTTATGGATATTTATCTCTGAAATAAATAAAATAAGTAAACATATGGGACATTCAGAGTTGTCTATGCCCAAAGTAAGTAACTAAATAAATGTGATGTATAAAGAGCAACAGTATAACTAGTAAATATATTATTATATTTATAATTATATACTTATATAACATAAAATTCCCATTATTCGTGAATATTAAAATTATAGTTCAATTTTAGTTTTGTATTTCACAGTTAAATCTCCTTTAAGTATTTTTATTATTTTATTTTTCATCTAATACAAAATTGACAAAGCATCCAAAAGCCTGAAAGCTATTGATGGAAAATTAAATTAAATTAAATTTAAATAAATAATTTACACATATAAACACCAAGACTCAAAAAATATTTTTTTTTTAATGTTGGCCTTGGTCTGTAATCAAATATGCAATTCACAGAGCTGAAAGCAGGGACACTGCTACTTGTGCCAATATCAGATATGTATAGAACATACTCATTATTTTTAACGTGCTTTGTAACTATGTAAAGATATACATAATATCTCAATATATAAAATAACACTACAAATAAAAACAACTACCAGAACACTAACAAATCAATTATAAAGCAATGCATGAAAAAGGTCATGTCACTGTGGCATATGTATAGATAGACCGTTTATAATTAATGTTAAACTAAGTAGTTAAATTGTCTAACTTCATAAAAATTTACTTGCAATAGCTATACAGTTTAACATAATCACATCTATTATATGGGTAATAATTGTTTCGCATTACTTAGGCCAATTACAAGCTATTCAACAAAAATAATGATAATCTTTAAACGGTTCTAACGATATTTTTCAACATAATTTCTTCTATATAATATTCACATATGTTTGCAAATTTACGTTACAATGGCAGAAAATTTTACAACTAATCTGTTTGATGCCGGGCTAAAGGACGATAATAATAACAATGCAAACAAACTCTACAATGTATAACGTTACTTTTGCGTCACCTTAACTGGTTGTTCTTGAGTTTTTTACACCAAAATAAAAATATATTAGCAGTTCAAACAAAGGCGTAAACGTGAAACATCACGGCGTCGAACGACTGAAAATCGATATTCTATATAGTAACCTGAGCTTAGCGTCTTCAAGCGCTACAAAAATCTATCACTATATTAGTATAACTGAATCTATTTATTCACGTGTATCAACTTGTACTATTACACCAGTTAAAACTACGTAGAAGACTGAATTTATCGACATGATGTAAACCATAGATCATAGATTACTAACTTAAAATGTAGACTCACATAACAAGCAATTTAACTATTTTGGTTGTCTGTGGTTATATCTATGAATGATTTATATCTATGATAATTTAGATTACAAAACGGTTTTTGATGGAACTTAAAAAACCAAACCATTGTAGACTGTCATAGATAATACACTATATAGGATATAGATGAGCAACTCTGTCATTTTATTGGAGTAATGAAAGGACCTGTATTCGCTGATCTGGCAGAGATGTCGCTGTAACGTTATCGTAACGTAAATTAAAATTTCGGCAGTCAAAATTTCTATTGTTAGGAAAAGGTATTAAATGGTTTCAAAAACATTATAGTAATAACACATAAAATAATTTTTGGACGGCATAATTTCCAATATAGACCTTTAAATAAGCAGTGATGCGTTTTTGGCAGAAAAATTTGAAAATTTATGACAAATACTTATATATATTACAGTGTATCATTTGCGACATCTAGTAAATAATGATATAAAACTAATTTTTGTTGTCCAATGCTTTCTGTGAGATGACGCTCTCGGCGACCTCAAGAGTGCTTCTTAGAGAGTTTCACCCCCCTGACCTAAAGAGTGCTTCTTAGAGAGTTTCACCCCCCTGGTAGACTGTAGAGTGGAAAATTTCGCTTAAAATGGCTGTTAATTAAATATCTAGAAACTAGATAAAAAAAAGAATTTTGCTTGTGAAGATTAGGACAGTACAAAACAAAGCGGATATACTGGAATGAGATGAATTTAAACTTTATTATTAATTTAAAATTTTGAATTCATTTTGCTGGCAAATTAATTTTTTTTTAGAGGGGGTGTAGCTGTTCCTTCTATACCTATGTACCTCGCTTCACCCATGTTTGGGTGTCGGCTCTTAAGCTTTGCGTTTTTCCGCAGACCCCGGGATTACTCGATACGTATCGCGTTATCGCGTATTGCGTAGCAATTTATATGGCGTTAAACCAGCGGTCACTAGATAGGAATAAAACTCGCACTAAACACACTGTACTACATTTACATACTTCATATTTGTGGTTCAAGATTCTAGGCGTGTTAGAAATCACGGATTCGGTTTCTGTGGTGTCGAGAAACTTTCAAATCGCCGACTGGCTTTGTGGTTAGTCCGACCTCATTAGTTAATCTATAAAAGCACAAAAATACTTATATCAAAAAATTAAATAAATATTCATTTAATGCTATTTTATCAATTTATTCGTTTGATACATATCTGAAAGAAAAACATCAGATTACTTTAAAATGGTAGCTAACATTGTATTATGTTACCGTAATGCGCGTGATAAATTGAAATTTAATTTCAGCATCACTACATAGTATAAAACAAAGTCACATTCTTTGTTTGTCCATATATCCCTCTCTCTCTCTCCCTAGCTATGTATCCCACATGGTGGTGGGGTCAGCCTTCCTTATTAATCTTCTCCACTTCGCTCGGTCATGGACATCGTCGTCGGTAATTTTGCAAACACTCTTATCTTTTAGCACTACTTCTTTCCACCTTGTCTTGGGTCTTCCAACTGGCCTTGGACCCGGGATGGAAAGCTGTAGTGCCAAATTTCCGACGTACTCAGGTGGCTTTCTCTTGACGTGTCCATACCATCGCAGACTACTCTCCTGCATCTTGTCGGCGATATCGCGCACACCGAGGCTACCTCGCACGCACTCATTGCGGATTTTATCGAGCCTCGTTACGCCGCACATCCACCTAAATATATCCCTATGTATGCTTATTTCTTTAAAACTACGCAACAGATTTTGATGCGGTTTTTTTTTATAGATAGAGTGATTCAAGAGGAAGGTTTATATGTATAATACCATTCAATATGGAGTAGAGAAATACTGTAATTTTTGAGTAAATTAAGTAGTGTTAAAAATAAAGAAAATAAATAAATCTTCTTCTTCTTGGTCGCTAAACTCTTGGCAGATTGGTCGTGGTCGTCAGTTCAGGGTTGGTGGCACGCTTGACAATTCGACGCCATTCTTTCCGGATGCCTTCCTGGTACATTTGTGAATAGGGCAGTCAAAGGCAGCCTACACTTGGTCCGTCCATCGCATCGGTGATCTGCCGCGCGGTCTTGTGTCTTCGATTTTTCCCTGCACTACAAGTAGGGTTGTCACCTTTTTTTTGAAGAAAAATAGTATTTTTTTTAAATTGTAACAAAAATATAGTACTTTTGAGAAATTCAGGAAAAAAAATAGTTCATATCTATTTTCAATCATTATTTATTTTTCCACGAGTTTTTTTTAAGTCTTTTCTTTCTTTCTTCTTGGGAGGCGAACAAGAAGCATCATCACTCTGCATGTTTTTGTTGTAATTTTAATCCGATAATAAACAGTCGAAAATAACCTCAATGTTCGTTCGCGTAACATTAATTGAGAAATTGACATTGACATGTGACAATGACAAAGGAGTTGGTAAGTGTTACCAACTAACTGAGCCCCGTACGTACATGACTGAGTTTTGTCCAAAATTCCCTATGCAGCGTTTCGGGTGCGTTCATTCACAGTTAATTAAAAAAAGCGCGACAGTAGAATTAGTGATAAAATATAGTATTTTTCGTCCTATATTGTTTTTTTATAATATATAGTACAATTTACTAAAATATAGTACGATACTATATAATATAGTACGGGTGGCAACCCTAACTACAAGGCACTCTACAGAGGCATCTCCCCGACGAGAAACGTGCCCGAAAAAAGTGAGAATACGACCCTGGACGATGGAAGATAGACGCTGCTTGATGCCGAGTTCTCGAAAGATGGACTCGTTAGTTCTAAATTCAGTCCACGAAACTTCGAGCATCCTTCTCCAGTACCACATCTCGACAGAGTCTATCCGCTTTCTCTCACTTTCCCGTAGCGTCCACGTCTCACAAGCGTAGAGAAATATGGGAAACATTAGAGTCCTTAGTAACTAATAAACTAATAAATTTATTCTATACATCTTCTATCTTCTATCTATTCTATTATCTATTATTATTAGGTCCTTACATATGAAATTGGCGTTTTGTCGTACTGACCACTTTGATCTCAAATATTACCTTTATGGTTAGGAATTCTAAATTCAAATTCATACAGCTATTTACTTATGCATTTGTGTTTCAAACCCCCTAATTCATTTGTTTTTTCTTCTTTTGTTTTTTCTTTGTGTCACTCTGTTTACAAAATGGAAAACATGAAATATCGCGTTATTTACGAGTATGAGTTCCACCGTGGCACCAGTGCTGCAGAAACGGCTCGAAGGATTAATGATGTGTATGGTGACGGTGTCGCAAAAGAAAACACAGTGCGTTTTTGGTTCCAACGTTTTCGTTCTGGAAATTTCGACCTGCAGAACAAGCCTCGTGGACGGCCGGAGACCAAAGTTGATAATGAAGAATTGAAGGCTATTGTGAGTTAGCTGCAGGCTCCGGTGTTAGTGATTTATTCTAATCCACTTGAAGCAAATTGGGAAGGTGAAAAAGCTTGAAAGGTGGGTACCTCATGAATTGAGTGAAGCAAACCGACAAACGCGCGTCGACTGCTGCGTTACGTTACTCAACCGGCACAATAAGGAAGGAATTTTAAATCGAATCATTACCTGTGATGAAAAGTGGATCCTCTACGATAATCGGAAGCGCTCATCGAAATGGCTGAACCCTGGCGAACCAGCCAAATCCTGCCCTAAGCGAAAATTGACTAAAAAAAAGTTGCTTGTAAGTGTTTGGTGGACTAGTGCCGGTGTCGTTCACTACAGCTTTCTTAAATCTGGCCAGACGATCACGGCAGATATCTATTGTCAGCAACTGCAAACCATGATGGAAAAGCTAGCTGCTAAACAACCGAGGCTGGTCAATCGCTCTAGGCCACTGCTGCTTCAGGACAACGCTAGACCACACACTGCACAACAGACGGCTACCAAATCAGAGGAGCTTCAATTAGAATGTCTTAGACATCCACCGTACTCTCCCAACCTTGCTCCAAGAGATTATCATTTTTTTCGCAATTTGGATAACTACTTGCAAGGAAAAAAATTCAACTCCGATGGGGCAGTCCAAACCGCCTTCAAAGATTTTATTGATTCCCGCCCGAATGGTTTTTTTAGTAAGGGGATCAATGAACTACCTATGAGATGGCAAAAGTGCATACATAGCAATGGTACATACTTTGATTAATTAAATATATTTCATTAAAAAAAAAACTACTTTATGTTCCTTCCATAGAAAACGCCAATTTCATATGTAAGGACCTAATATTACATATTATAAAATCGTTGAGATGTCAAACCTCTGTGCGTTTGTTCCCGCTAATCTCAAAAACCTGCTGATCCGATTTCGACGGGATTATCACTAATATGTAGTGGACAGCCTCACTTAACATATAGGGTATGTTAAGTCAATCTGTCAGCGAATAATAAAGATATGACAATTTTAAGTTAAAAGAAGTTAAGTCTTCTTAAAAAAAGCTGTGATGGCCTAGCGGTGCGACCGTGTGAATCTCTAGAGACGATCATGGGTTCAAATCCGGGCAGACACCAATGAGTTTTTCTATTAAGACTTATGTGTCTAATTGATAATTGCAATTTATCACACGCTTTTCGGTGAAGGAAAACATCGTGAGGAAACCTGCATATCTCTAGAGAATTCTGGGGATATGTGTAACCTACCAATCCGCACTGGAGCAGCGTGGTAGGTCTTAGCTCCAACCCTTCTCTCCAAAAATGGAGAGAGGAGGCCTATGCCCAGCAGTGGGATAGTAACAGGCCGTTACTTACTTACTTACTAAGTCTTCTTATTGTATCAAAAATAGTATTAATATATCTTTAAATTAAGCACGGCAAAGCGGACTTGATATACTAGTAACTAATAAATGAATATATAAATAAAAATGACGTGCGGCTTACATGGACAGTAGGCCTTACTCGCCAACTTGATATAGTGTATCACAAGATCTAATTGTTCCCGCCGTGACTATTAGTGTTGCCCTATACACATGCAGCATCTATACACTCGGAGTGCATACTCGTGTAAAAGCTGACGCTTGACAGATTGCGAAGGGTCGCCCCGTCTTACCCATACACTTATTATACTAGAGTGTGTATTATATCAACCACCTGCACTAATCCCACTCTAAGTGGGGTCCGCAAAACATGTTTATTTATTTATTTTTAAAAAGGATTATCTACAGGCTACATCTTAATCAGGATGTAGACCCACTTAAAGATAACCACAACATGCGCTTCGGTTGGGTCTTCACATAGTATTAAGTAAGTACCTGTTACTATCCCACTGCTGAGAATAGGCCTCTTCTCTCCGTTTTGGAGAGAAGGTTTGGAGCTAAGACCTACCACGCTGCTCCAGTGCGGATTGGTAGGTTACACGGTAGGTAACGGCCTGTTACTATCCCACTGCTGGGCATAGGCCTCTTCTCTCCGTTTTTTTTGGAGAGAAGGATTGGAGCTAAGACCTACCACGCTGCTCCAATGCGGATTGGTAGGTTACACATTTCCCCAGAATTCTCTAGAGATATGTAGGTTTCCTCACGATGTTTTCCTTCACCGAAAAGCGTGTGATAAATTGCAATTATCAATTAGACACATAAGTTTTACTAGAAAACTCATTGGTGCCTGCCCGGAGTTTGAACCCTAGACCTTCTCGAAAGAGGCGCACGGTGATACCGCTGGGCTACCACAGCTTATGGTAGGTTACACATATCTCCAGAATTCTCTAGAGATATGCAGGTTTCCTCACGATGTTTTCCTTCACCGAAAAGAATTGCAATTATCAATTAGACTCATAGATTTTGATATAAAGACTCATTGATGTCTGCCCGGGTTCGAACCCGTGACCTCCTCGAAAGAGACGCACGGTGTTACCGCTGGGCTACCACAGCTCTTTTATGTATAAATATATTTTTTCAGAATCTTGGAAACGGCTCTAACGATTTTCTTTAAATTCAGTATGTAGGGAGTTTTGGGGGAGAAAAATGGATATGGCTAGGTTTTATTTAAAAAAAATCGTTTTAGCCCTGTTTTTGGGCATAAAAAACACAAAAGTTTACTTTTAATTTATTGAATATATACAACACAGTTTTGTGTGAAAAGTCAAGTAAGCGTAGCTAATTCGGGAAACGTGTGGTCGCGCGAAATGAAAATGCCTAGGATCGAGCCATCCACCTTATTATTTTTAATGAATTTGTTGAAGTACTTTTTTTATTTTGTAAAAAATTACCAAGCATGACTCGGTCATCCGAGTACTAGTATCATCATCATCATCTTCCTGCCCTTATCCCACTCTAAGTGGGGTCGGCACAACATGTTATAAACATGCTGTCACATGATTTGGCTACGTTTTTACGACCGGCCGCCTGCCTGACGTCAACTTACCTATGTCGTATTTTACGACACCTCGGTAAGAAAGAGGGTGGTCTATTCTACTAAACCGGATACCACATGGTGGGTCAACTTACCTTAGTCGCCTTTTACGACACCTCTGTAAGAAATGAGTTTGGTCTATTCTACTCAGTCGGATACCACACGGCGGGTCGACTTACCTTAGTCGCCTTTTACGACACCTCGGTAAGAAATGAGGGTGGTACTATTCTATTCAGCCGGATACCACACGGCTGAATCCGAGTACTGGTATATGAAAACAAATAGTACCTTTTGAATTAGATATTTAACGTAGATTATAGCACAACTTAATTCATTTTACTCTCTGTCAAGCCTATTTCACAGGTTCCATTTATATATCATAGTAGATGTACGAAGTCCACCTGATATTGAGAAATTAAATTGTGCTTTGGTAAATCTATTTGGAGAAGCTAGGCTTTAATGACTTGACAGTTTGGAAGGACGAGTGAAATATACAATCAATAGGACTCGTCGGATTTGAACGCACGGACGTTTACCTATCGAAATAGATCTTATAAATAAACTAATACCTCGACTAATAATCGATTATTTTTAAATATTCTATTTTTAAAAATCCATTATTTTATTTATTTCTTTTTATACATATATTAAGAAAAGAGAAAGAAAAAGTAAAAAAGCACGTATAAAGACGGACTTACTCCTAAAAGGGATCTTTTCCAGTCAACCTTTGAGTAACAGAAGGAAAAGGACATGAATTGAAGAAGAAAGAGACTACGGGTCATATAGAGAAAAAGGAAAAGTTTATATAAATTTAACTATTTAATCTATTAATTCATTATTTTACCCACCCTGTTTCTCTTTTTCCCCCTTTTTTCTTGTTATTTACGCATGCATTGTTGGATGAAACCAATGTAGCCAAACTACACATATTAACAGAATTTCATAAACAACGCATCTGTTATTGTTTACGGTAGTTGTCCACTTTAATTAGCCTTTATTATAATTAATATTAAAAAATGGAACTTTGCAAATTGTCAGAAAAAATCCGATTATTATTATTATTTCTTTTTTTTTTAAATTACAATCTACCATTTTAATGGCGAGAAATTTCCATTACGGGCTTTTGGCCAAGCAATGAAAATTGAAAAGTGTTTTACGTATTCATTGAAAGAAATTTTCGGACCAAGCGGCATGTATTTAGAATTACTGCTTTCTGTAAAAATGTGAATGTGAGTGGGTGTACTTCTAACATTTTCAAGCTTTTTTGTAGGGATTTCGGTATGACTCCGGTAGAAAATGATTATCGGGATAGTTCGGATACAATTTACCCGCCATTGGGCTTTAATTTCAACTGAGAGGTCGGTATATTTGGCGATTTTTTCAGTGAATGTAGTTTGAATGTTGTGAGTGTTAGGTATGGCTATATCTATTAAATATACTACGCTATTCTTTTTATCATGCAGTGTTATGTCTGGACGATTGTGATGTACGGTTTTATCCGTAACAAGTGTTCGATCCCAATACATCTTATGAGTAGCAGATTCCAAAATGACTTGTGGTGTGTATTATTATTATTATTCGATTATATTAATACGAAATAATATTTTTTAAAATTTTATACGGAAAAAATTATCGATTATTTATTAATCGAGTTTTCTACTCCATGCCAAATACCTAGTGTCATCTCCCCTCTCTTATTATTGGACACTCGCACTAGGGATGTCACTAATCGATTATTTAGAAAAAATAATCGATTATTTTAAAAATCGATTATTTTTCACATCGTTAACTCGCACGCAGTTTTGTCTATGGCTCCCCTGCTCGATGTATCTATGGTTTAAACAATTTAGTTTAAAGTTAAACAAACGTTCAAGAACCAATCAGGGCCGTAATGGGAAATGTTAATGCACCCGGCACGCACAGAATATATGCCTTTAATATCATATGATTAAACATGAAGTGAGAAGTTATCAAATTTTGGCACGCGTTTACTCGTCACTGATGTCGCAACAAGTTGCGAAGTTGTTTCGGGACTTATATATTTTTAAAATCTTATTTTTCGGGGTTTTGTTCTTAAGGAAAATGCCACTCCCAAACAAACAAACAAACAAACAATAGATTAAAATCGCAAGAAAAGCTTTTAATTTTGCCTATTTATTCTGCCTCCTAGTAATGAGCTTTTGGATTGGAACGGATACGGCATCAACATTAACGGCGAGTACATCACTCACCTTCGATTTGCCGACGACATAGTCGTTATGACAGAGTCCCTAGAGGATCTTAATACAATGCTCGACGACCTCAGCAGAGTATCTCAACAGGTGGGCCTAAAAATGAACATGAGCAAGACGAAAGTTATGTCAAACTCACATGTTCCGCTCCACCCGATCATCGTTGAGAACTCTGCACTCGAAATTGTTGACGAATATATATATAGCTGGGACATACGGTCCCGCTAGGTAGGTCCAATTTCGAGAAAGAGGTCAGTCGCCGAATCCAACTCGGATGGGCAGCGTTTGGGAAGCTACGCGAGATCTTTTGGTCCAATATTCCTCAGTGTCTGAAGACTAAAGTCTTCGAACAGTGCGTGTTGCCAGTGATGACCTATGGCTCTGAATCTTGGTCGCTGACTATGGGCCTCATAAGCAATCTCAGAGTCGCACAGCTGGCGATGGAGCGAGCTATGCTCGGAGTTTCTCTACGTGATCAAATCAGAAATGAGGAGATCCGTAGAAGAACCAGAGTCACCGACATAGCTCAGCGGGTCGCGAAGCTGAAGTGGCGATGGGCGGGGCACATAGTGCGGAGAACCGATGGACGTTGGGGTCTCAAAGTGTTGGAATGGCGACCCCGCACCGGAAAGTGCAGTGTCGGAAGACCCTCTACTAGATGGACAGACGACCTCAAAAGGGTCGCGGGGAGCCGCTGGCTACAAGCGGCACAAAATCGTGTGTTCTGGAGATCCCATGAAGAGACCTATGTCCAGCAGTGGACGTCCATCGGTTGAAGAAGAAGAAGAAGTAATGAGTTATTTTTTGGAAAGAGCATTCGCCGAGATTTTTCCTGTCTCTTCTCGGTAGCAACAGCTTTCCGGACCAGCAGTGGAGTTGACGATTCAAGATTCAAGTTTACAAGTTTACTTGTATGAAGAAAAATTTGAATTTGAAACTATAGTTTAAGCCCATTTATTTCAAAACATGATTTTATGAGTTGTGCCGCCATTGCAGCTCACGTGAACAAAAAAAAAATCATTTAGTAATAGCAGCATAGAAGTATTTTTTTCAATACAGTGTCCCGATTTTCTTATTCTGATAAATGGTAGGCCTTTCCCATCGGATCGGGAGTTGTTTGCCAACCGCGCATGCAGGCTCCGCTCCCTGATATAGACGTCAATTCAGCACGCGACGACCCTGACTGATTGCTAGATAAATACATCGCGATCGCAAAAATATTGAACTTTCGCATGAAGTATCGATATATATTCTCCTCTCTTATCTTTATTAAATTTATACGTGAGGTTTAAAACTTTGTTGTACAAACTTAAACAAAACATTGTCCTTTTAAGAAAATCTTGCGACGAACGAATATAAAGGTGCGTACAGATATCGTGACGCGTGCGTTGCGAATTTGTCTCGCATGCCTCGAGATGTGTGGACGTGTGTGCTCACAGTGAGCAGTCGCCTTATATTATTCGTGAATTGAGTGGCCCGTTGGCGCAGTGAGTAGTGACCCTGCCTTCAGCTCCGCGGGTCGCGGATTTGATTCCCGCCGATGGCCAACATTTTCTATAAATGAATTTGTTGGTCTTTGAGCCTGGGTGTCTATTTAAGTATGTATTTAAAAAATATATAAGTATATATTCAGTAGTTGTCTGTAACCCATAACACAAGTATAACAATAAGTGTGTAAGTGTCCCATATATTTATTTATAATTTTTTATTTAATCGTAAACGCTGCCTAGAGCTGCCAACTTAGCACTTTCGGTGCTAGATTTAAGACCACTTGGAGGAGAGTCCAGCAATAGACATCTGCATTTAGCACCTAGCACTTAAATGGCATCATGCAGCTTTTTATTTTCTACGAAAAATAAAACCACGTACATCTACATAGTGTTAAAATACCAAGCGGGCTATACAAAATACTAGTTTTATAGTGTACCAACAGTGAGTAAGGGATTCTAACATTCGTAGAGTTATTAACTAGTGTATGGAAGCCAGCCTAAAATATGTCCAACGACAATACAAAGGAAGTAAACGAGACTAATTATTTGTCTCCCTTTTTTAAATGTGTTTAGACAAAAATATGTAGGTATATGAGTTTTACTTCGCTCCTTTAAGATATACATGTTTTGTAAATTTGCTAATTAAAATTGACATAACATATGGATTTATTTCATGTTCCCTAAAACTAGCACTATTCTTGGAAATTACGACTATATAGCACTTTTGAGCTTGCCATTCAACCCGATGGTATCGAGTTGGAAACTCTCGACGCTGCCTCAGTGCGAGTCGTACGCTCCGTGTAGACGGAAATTTTGTGTGCGTTGCATGCTTACGAGTCATGGAGCCCAAATATTCCCATAATGTAATCGGTTCATAAAAAATATTTTTGTCCACCAGCGTCTTTTCTCTTTTGTTCAATTTAATATATAAGCCGAAGCTGCAATCCGCTCGTCTCGCCTTGTTGGAGCGATTCTCCTATTGACTAATACCATGCGTGGTTGTTTGCGTGCTTAGCTGTGTCATTTCAGAAGTATGTATAATATAAATGTACCCTCGTATGCCTCAAGTTGAGGCATGCATGCAACTACTCAAGATGCACTCCTCGCGATGTCTGTACGCGGCCTAAGATTGGCAGATCTTACTTTCAATAACGAAGGGTAAAGAATAAAATTAAAAACATATTAAGTGATATAAAATTACTCAATCAAAGTAATTTTTAATAATAATTTTGGTATACTGTTACAATGATTTTGCATTCTTCAACCAGTATATTATTCTCTGTAAGTGAATGTACAAAATTGTTTAATTCGGAATTTTTTTTATGAAATCAGTACCTGGGTGACCGAGCCTGGCTCGGTAATTTTTAATATGATAAAAAAAAATTAAAATTAAAAAAAAAATTATAAAATTAAAAAAAAAATTGAAAAAAAATTAAAAAATTGAAAAAATAATAGGGCAGGTGGGGCTCGATCCTAGGTATTTGCACATCTCTAGACCACACGTTCCCCAAATGAGCTACCATGACTCTATTACTATTTTTGACAGAGAAAAGTTGTCAGGCGGCTGGTCGTAAAGTAGCCAAATTATGTGACAACATGATTATAACATGTTTCCATTTCCTACAGGGAAAAACGGCATTTTATTCTAATCTATATGTTATTCTATATATGCCGTGTGGTATCCGGGTGAGTAAAACAGACCACCCTCATTTCTCATCGAGATGTCGTAAAAGGCGCATAAGGTAAGTTAAAATGTTGACCCGCCTTGTGGTATTCGGCTTAATAGAATAGACCACTTAATAGATTTAGGTTGACGTCAGGTAGGCGGCTGGTCGTAAAATACGTAGCCAAATCATGTGACAACATGTTTATATCATGCATCCCTCACAGCTCCAACAGCTGCAAGCAAGGGGGTCCTGTCACTCGCCCGAAGACGGGTGTGGTACGGGCTTCGAGGCGTACCGTCTTGCCCGGGCCATTCCTCGCAGGCCTTACGCCTGGTTGTTTGTTTAGGCCTGATGGCCTAGGCTCTGGCCTAATGGTTTGAGCGTGAGGGGGATAAGTCGTTGTAGCTTTGCTTGAACGAAGGAAGCGATGTGTTCTCTTCGTTCTCGTCGTGGGCGTCGTATCCGTGGGGTGTCTAATCTGGGGGTGTTGTCTGTGCGTCGTCCTGTTCGTAGCTGAATTCTACCGCTAGATGCGATCGCCTGAACCGCTCCAACAACATTTTTAGCGTCGGTATTTAATCTGCATCAATAGATGGCGTCGTAACACATAACGCGTAGTTTAAGAGTTCCACACAAGATGGCAGTGTACGTCATATTAAGGTATGACAATATAACTACGTTAGATGTAAGAATTTTGTTTCTATTTAAATTAGTTACATACAAACTTGTATATTTGCTCGTACCTTACGAATTTTCTAATTTTCACTAAAGAAAAAGGTTACATGACAAAATCTAGATTTAAGTCATCTTTTTACTCATTACTAGAAAGGCGAATACTGTATACAATTTTTATGCTTCTAAAACATTCTACGTTAATATACGACTGTTCTAATATTATTATTTACTTTAATACAAATAATATAGGTTCTAATATTATTTGTATTAAATTAAACGTTATGGCAGATTAATTGTAATAGTTTTTTTTAGAATTTGTTTTTTAGAATACTGGCATGGACGTTTAAATATAACAAATAGGATGTTTATTTTACAAATAGGAGGCTTTTGAATGGTCATCTCTATTGCTGGTTCGGTAAACTACGAGAAGAGCCAGCAAGAATTCGGCGGTTTGTTCCTTTAATAATATAATTCTTATTAATAGTAAACTGCTGTAATGGCAAAGCTAGAGTTGATTGCGGAATATAATATAGAATCTTAGGTAAACCTAAACTATAAAACTTAACTATAAAATCTGTCAATGTATCTTTTTATTATCTATGTTGTCAATGTTTCAGCTGCGTTTACGGATCATTTAAATCTTAAGACATTTTATTACGCATCATTAGTTAAGATAATCGATACATAATATATAAAGCTGAAGAGTTTGTTTGTTTGATTATTTGAACGCGCTAATCTCAGGAACTACTGGACCGATTTGTAAAATTCTTTCAGTGTAAGTTTCTTTCAGTAGGATATAACATCATGCTAAGATGAATAGGAGAGGTGCAGGAATAAAAAATAGTACGAAAACGGGAAAATTTAAGATTTCTTTGCGTGCGCTAAGTAAACGGTGAAAGTTATACAAAAATCATGTATTACATTAGTACAATTGTGTCCTTCTAAAAGTTCTAAATGAAAGTCCGCAACATTATATGTCTAGCTTTTAAGGTATACCCACTTTAACCATTTTTATGACTATCGAACTATATTACGGTTTTAATCTTTCCACGCGGGCGGAGCCGCTGGCAATTGCCAGTGTATATAGGATTTACTCTTATTGTCATACATACAAAACTTTAAAAGGGACATAGGTATATAATTAAGGTCGCTGTCACATCAGATCAGCGAATTACAGGTAATAAAAAATTGTTACCAGAAAGGGTTCTTTCATAAGTCCAGAGAGGCGTGTTATTTGAATCCCACTGTCTATAGTTCAAGAGACTAACGTAATAACACCTTTTAGATGATTACCTTATGTTATTTATTTAATAAATAATGGTATCCTACTAAGTAGAATAGACTTCCCCTTATTTCTTGACGAGTGTCGTAAAAGGGACTAAGGTAAGTCGACCCGTCCATCGTATGGTATCCGGCTGAGTAGAATAGACCACCCACATTTCTTACCGAGGTGTCGTAAAAGGCGGTTAAGGTAAGTCGACCCAGCATGTGGTATCTCGCTGAGAACACTCTCATTTCTTACCGAGGCGTTGTAAAAGGCCAATAAGGTAAGTTGACCCATCGTGTGGTATCCGGTTGAGTAGAATAGACCACCCATATTCCTTAGCGAGGTGTCGTAAAAGGCGACTAAGGTAAGTTGACCCATCGTATGGTATCCGGTTGAGTAGAATACACCATTTCTTACCAAGGTGTTGAAAAGGCGACTAAGGTAAGTAGATAACCCTCTTTCTTAACGAATTATTGTAAAATATGACTCAATAAGTTGATGTCAGGCAGACGGCTGATCGTAAAATACTTAACCTAATATTTTTTTTCTCGAGTTGACTATATGCTGTTAATTAACGGCTTTTACAGCGTTACCGGGAAGGACAGGCGAGCGCAGAACCAAATCATGAGACAGCATGTTTATAACATGTTGTGCGGACCCCACATAGAATAAAGGCAGGAGAATGATGAGTATTTAAACATACCGTATTTATAGCAGCTGTCTCACGGACTATTTAATTGAGAATCGATATAATAAGATTATTACCTCCAAAATTCTTATCCTATTATTGATAATATATAAATTTCAATGCTGAGCAGTCATGTAGAAATTGTCATAACTTATAAATGAAATTAGATAAGGGCAAAATTTAAGCAGCTGGTGTCCTGAATGTCTTGTATTAAACATTTGCAGCGATTATATTGACTATACATCGCAGGTGGTTGGTTAATCTCGAAATAATTCTTTGTCAGTCATTGTTACAAATACATTTACGTTTCTTTTTTTTTTCATAATAACAGAGTTAAGTGCTTGCAATGCGTGGTTGTTAGTCTTCATCCCTGTACAAGACAGTATTGACTAAATGTAACTAATGTAATGTTATGTAAATTATATTTTGAAAAAGCAACCGCTGAGTTTCTTGCTGGCTCTACTTTGATAAGATGATAATATATGGCGTTTCACAATGTCATTCTGATCCTCTTGAATTACCAGGATTTTAATAGCCTATATGTTGGGCAATGAAAAAGACGGATGAAAGAAGAGTACATGCAAATGAGATGAGAATGTTAAGGTGGATGTGTGGTGTGACAAAACTGGATAAAATATGAAACGAGTATATAAGGGGAAGTCTGAAAGTTGCGCCCATTATAGAAAAGACGAGAAGTGCAAGATTGAGATGGTATGGACATGTAATGAGGAGGGACGAAAATCATGTGACCAAACGTGTGTTAAATTTGAATGTGGGTGGATATGTGCCTAGAGGGAGGCCTAAAAAGAGATGGTTGGATTGTGTGAAGTATGATATGCATATAAAAGGAGTGGCGCCAGACTTGACGAAAGATAGGACAGAATGGAAGAGAAAAACATGTTGTGCCGACCCCACTTAGAGTGGGATAAGGACAGGAAGATATATAATATGTTATCCCGATGTATAAGGAATAATTGTTCCAAATTTCATTGATATACAGCGAATTCCTCGTGAAAGAGTAACAATCATACGTCAATACTCACAAGCTTTAGCATTTGCGATATTACTAGGATTGGTAATGATAAGAATTTTGTAATTTATAGAGTCTTGTCCACCAAGCTGCAACGATTAACTTGTAACCATCACATTGTAATTTTTTTTGTTGTTGAAAAGATTATCCGCCGAGTTTCTTACTGGTTCTTCTCGGTAGGAGCAAACTTCTGAATCAGTGGTAGCTTCTTTTAAAACATTCGACGATTCAAAAATATAGAAAACAGTCATTTTGAATCACCACTGCATAGTATAAAACAAAGTCGCTTTCTCTATCTGTCCCTATGTCCCTATATCCCTATGTATGTTTAAATCTTTAAAACTACGCAACAGATTTTGATACGGGTTTAATAGATAGAGTGATTAAAAAGGAAGGTTTATATGCATAATGACATTCAATACGGAGTAGAGAAATACTGTCATGTTTGAGGTTTCTAATGTGTTATCGTAAATAATTACATTTTTTTCCGCTTACATTGCAAACTGAAAAAAAGGCTGAACCCTACGCGATTTATTTATAGGCTATATATTTTATATATAGCCAACAGGCAACAGGCCGCTAGTAAAGAATATTTTGAATTTGTTATACCACATATCCACACATTATGGCGTTTTAAAGTCGTATATAAAAAATTTGATTTACCAAATATTTACATTCGCTAATCGGTTTGTTCTTTTAGTTTGGTCACTAATTATAGTCACCAACTATGTCATTTTGGTACGAGTTAACACTAAGCAAATCATCGTTATGCTTTGTTTATGTAGGTTTATTGTTTACGCACTTAACTGCGGCTTATGGTCAAGTGATGTTCAGCTGATCCTACAAACTTTAAGTATACGTTTAAAGATTGTAGATAAGCAATGACTATTATTTTGCTACGACGCCGTGTTGTATCCTGATGAATAGAATAGGCCACCCTCTTTTCTTACCGAGGTGGTGAGGTGAGGTAAGTTGACGACAGGCAGGCGGCCGGTCGTAAAATACGTAGCCAAATCATCATCAGTCAACTTGAATAAAGAAGAACTTGAATAAGAACCTGGATGAGCACCCGGGCCTTGCTCGGTAATTTTTTAAGTTATAAATAATAAAAAAAAATTAGAAAGAAAGGGCTGGGTAACATGTTGGAATCGATCCCAGATTTTGAACTTTTGTAGGCTACCACAGCTTCGCATTTGACAGCTAAAATATCGTTTGAATTCAATTCTACATTTTAGCATTTCAATGGCCGTAAACAGGGTTAAAACAAGATTTTTTTAATGAAACCTAGTTAGATTTCCTCTCCGAAAACCCTCTACATACTGAATTTCATGAAAATCGTTGAAGCCCTTTCCGAGATTCAGAATATATATTCAAGATTAACTCATTTAAATATTAAAGATTTGGGAATTCAATTATTTATTTTTTATTACAGCAAAAATGTACAAGTTATATCTTGAATTACTTACACGCTAGGACTATACAAATCATGCCCACGTGGAATAGTCCCAAGAATGCTGGCAGCGTTTCCGCGCTGAATCGCTAAGCTGTTTCTTTGTGCGAAACGGGAGCCAGCCCTCTTGTCACTTGAAAACAGATACGTTTTTTTTTTCGGAAAACTAAATGGCTCTAGGGAAATTCTCTAGAAATATTTGATGTGGCAAAACAACGTTTGTCCGGTCTGTTAGTAATCACTACATAGTATAAAACAAAGTCATTTTCTATGTATGTCCCTATATATCGCTATGTATGCTTAAATCTTTAAACCACGCATTTTGATGCGGTTTTTTTTAATAGATAGAGTGATTCAAGAGGAAGGTTGATATGTATACGAACATTCAATATGGAGTAGAGAAATACTGTAATTTTTGATGTTTCCAATGTGATGTCGTAAATAATTACATTTTTTTCCGCTTACATTGCAAACGCAGGCTGAACCTTACGAGATTTATCAAAATAATGTACTAAGCATTTGTACACCTTGAAAAGGTGTACAGAAAAGTCCGCGATGGTATATGTCTATCTCTTATGGATAACCCACAATAGCATTTTTTGTCATTTACTTTTTACGAAAAATAATGCCTTATTTTTGAAGCAATTTTTATACAATACACCATTAATCCTTATCCAATTAAGTACCTTAAATAAACTGTTGATTTAATATAGATTAATATGGCCGGTGACAGCATATAATTTAAATGAACATTTTCAAACATATTACAGATTTAAAATTCCGTGAGGAGACCGTGCTTCACCCTATAGCACTTCGCATTTAGCAGCTATATGTCGCTCTTTCAAGAGTAATCACTAAAGAAAACATGTTTGTATTGTCTAATGACAAGAAAGCTGTGAATGTTATATATAAAGACATTCTGTAACTAATTGTAAAAATAAAATACATAGGGAAAAATATAAAAATAAATAAACAAATATGTACTATATGAATTTAGATATTCGAAAGATAGCAGGAAATCTTGGTATAGGGAGAGGGAAATTGTTTTTCTCCAAATTTAACGCTTGCGGGCCACGGGCAGTAATGAATCAATCAAAACTACTGGATCGATTTTAATCATTTTTTTCACTGAGTGACATGGACTACATATTTTATACCCGTGCGAAGCAAGGGCAGGCTGCTCGTATTAGTATAGATTAAAGATTTGGGAAATTTAATTATTTCTAGGGAAATTCCGTAGAAATATTTGATGTTGCAAAACGACGTTTGTCCTGTCTGTTAGTAATTCTATAATATTGTCTCCATTAAATTGACAAGCCAACTGTCACACTCGGAATAGAGTAGCTCGTTATCTTGTACATTTGACTGTAATATAAAGATGATAGCTCGACACGTAGCCTCATGTATAATGTGCATACAAATCTGAGTGGGTGCTGGGAGGTTTGACTAGCTCGTGATAAGGAGACATGTGTCCGCCCTCCCGGCGTCGCGACGTCCCCCCACTACATGTGTAAAGAAAATACTGGCGCTTGCTCGCCACGCTTCTACCTTACTATGTATTCGTTGTTCCTTTTGTTCTACATTTACATGAAAGAGATTTTTACAGGGACGAATAATATAACATTTTATGTACAGATGTTACAATAAAGTTATTAGTCCGCGTTTGTTATGAGAATTATTCCTCTTGCCTCTATCCCACTCTAAGCGGGGTTGTAACATGTTACAAACATGTCACATGATTTGGCTACGTATTTTATGATCGGCCTGCCTGGCGTCAACTTACCTTAGTCGTATTTTACAACACCTCAGTAAGAAAGAGGGTGGTCTATTTTACTCAACTGGATACCACACGGTGGGTTAACTTACCTTTGTCGCCTTTTACGACATCTTGGTAAAAAAATAGGGTGGTCTATTCTACTCAGCCGGATACCACACGGCTTGTTAAGAGAATATAATATGTAATGGTAAGTGCATGATGCAGGCAACAATCACATACCTTATACATACTTATATAATAACTAAATGTACCTAGTTATAAGAATTATATTTTCTAAAGAGCAACCGCCGAGTTTCTTGCTGGCTCTTCTCGGTAGGAACAGCTTTCCGTACCAGCAGTAGAGTTGACGATTCAAAAGCACTTGTTTACAAGTTTAATAAAAAATAATTGGAATTTTAATCGCCACAGACATAGAAACAGACAACAATTCACATTTATAATAAACAAGCTTATACCTGCGACGTCGCTTAAAAATCCTATTCCAGCAGAATTAACAGGATTTCTGTATTCTGTAGCCTATATGTTACCCCGGTGCATAAGGAATAATTGTGCCAAATTTCATCGACATTGGTTCAGCGGATTCGTCGTGAAAGTGTAACAAACATACATCCATACTCACAAACTTTCGCATTTATAATATTAGTAGGATTGGATGTTTAGCAAATTACTTATTTCATTGTAAGAATTTTTCAAGGGTGAGGTCCACAGTTGACCACGGAGTTTCCGACGCACCGCTTAATGATTCTAATAATAACATTTTAGCATCAACGTTGAATTCTATGAGGCCTACATGAGTGTTTATAAAGCTCCCTGCTAAAGCACCACCCTTTTAGGGTGTTATTAGTTCAAGCAACCCCTCGCCCCGTAACAGACGTTACATGCAATGGTCTCCACATTGATTTTAGCCTGAGCATCACCCCTTTTGCTCTTTGCTGCGCCCGACTTGTAAGCACTGATATGAAATATTGTTACTGGCTCTTTTATACGCGTTTGTACACATTAATCAGTAACAGAATACGCGTTACCAGTTGCATGTAGCTGTTATTAATGTTTGGGCAGGCGATGTTTGCGCGTTGCAGCTATTTATTATGTATTAATCGACCAGATGAAGGTTTTAGTTTTTAAATATCTAGATGGTAAAGATTCTAGTACCTGGTTGACCGAGCCTTGCTCGGCAATTTTTTTTTACAGATATAAAAAAAAATAATTGGGCAGGTGGGGCTCTAACCTAGGTACTTTCATCTTTCTGGACCACCCGCTCCTCAAATAAACTAATTGCGACAAGCGAAAATTGTCTTTTGAATTCAACATAAATTTTAGCATCTTTTTTAAAATGAAACTTAGGTAGATCGAATTTTCCCCCCAAAACCCTCAACATGCCGAATTTCATGAAAATTGTTGGAGCCGTTTCGGAGATTCGGAAAATATACATATATATACATACAAGATTAACTCATTTAAATGTTAAAGATAATAAAATCAATTAATTTTAGCTTTGCCATTACAGCAGTTTAAAAAAGCTGTTAAAGGAAGGCTGATACAAAAAGCCTACTATATGCTGTTGAGGATTATTTAGACGATAAGAATGAGTGGATATAGCTACTGGTCCGACCCTGTACAAGATGGAATTTATTATTGTAACTAGTTATAAGTATTATTTTAAAAAGAGCAACCGCCGAGTTTCTTGCTGGCTCTTCTCGGTAGTAACAGCTTTCCGAACCAGCAGTAGAGTTGACGATTCAAAAGCACTTGTTTCCAAGTTTACTTGAATTTTGAATTTGAATAAAATTTTGATAGCCCAGCGATGAAATCGTGCGACTCTTTTGAGGGGTTTGAATCCCGTGCAGGCACCAAAGATTCTATCTTTTATCTTTAAAGATGAAAAGCTTTTATTAAATTTGTCGTGTAGGTGAAGGTGGAATCTTGCAAGTTAAATTTGACCCACTTCCTGGTGTCTGATTGTGTTGAAATTTTACATACTGATCTAAACTTGATAACAATGCATGTTTATGATAAGCATGATCTGATGCTGCCAGGATTGGCTCCAGACGAGGGAACCCGTCTACGGGTAATAGTAGAGTCATAAAATTTTGTTAAAAGCTTATATTAAAAAACATATATAGAATTAGTCATTACTTTGCGGAGATAGAATATATATGTAATGCTAAATGTAGAGTGGACAATCCATTTTCATACCTGATACATGCATGATTCGTTAAAACACTTATACGACCTTATGCAACTATGTATAATCGAAAATAATATATAGAAACATAATTTATTGACAACTTAGTAAATTATTAGTAAATATAATTCAAATTCATAATTTTTGATATTTACGTACCAACATTATCTTTACTTTAAATAATTTATAGAATCAGGCGTTACTTTGCGGAGGTCCATAATACAAAAGTAATAAGAATATTATTTTGCTTTAATCCTGAATAAAAATAAAAATTAAAAATTTATCGCGGATTATAGCAAAATAATATTCTTATTACTTTTTTACTATAAATTGTCTCACTTCGTAGGTCAGCTGGCAGAGATCTCTGTCTTAGGGATAAGTTGACCTTTTTACACTTTGTTTTATTAATGTTTTTCCAAGATTTTTTATGGCACATAAATAAATAAATAATTCCTAGATCGTTAGAAAGAGCTCGACGAGCTTAGGACGGCTGTGTAAAAAAGTGAATATAGTCTTATGTCGATATTCGACCTTATGCGCCCGAGACCGAGCTATCTGAACGTGATACACGTACCTACGTGGAGATCTTAAAATCACACCCGGTGCTCTTACAAGTGGTTATAATCCATAGAAAATTACCTCGGCCTGTTTGTCAATAGGGATCGGCAAACAAAAACTGTGAAACTCCTTTAGAGTGCGGTTGTCCGACGTTTATTCAGGTGCGTCCCTGTGTCACCCACCATTCATATTTCGTGTTCGTTTATGTAAATCCGTCGCGGATTAAATATTTATGTATTACTTGTATACGTCTTTGTTCGCGTTGATTTTCGCGTAGTTTAAACGCCCTTAATTATGTGCTGTTTTTTCTTTTTCCCGAAACAGGATTTTTTATCCTATATGCTAGTCTGGAATATAAGCAGAAAAATAGATAGCATTTCGAATTGATAACTGGCTTTTTTACGCTTTTTTAAAATAATTTTATTTTAACTTTTGTATTATGGATCTCCACAAAGTAACTCCAGATTCTATGAAACTTTTAATAATTCCATAAATACGTATACATCGGTGTAAACAAAACACATTGTGCTATCAAATATCCCCGTGCAAATTCACAGACAACAAAACCGCGTTGAAAAACTAACAGCGTCCTTAGACCTTTTATTAATATTTAATCTGTGACAAAAAAAACAATGATTTCACGCTACAGCATTAACGCATGTAGGCATAACAGAGCCGACTAGCCCAAGTAAACACACCGCCATATAATATTAAAATGTTGTCGATTCTATTTACGCTCGTTTTACTCTGTGTTTATCTTATAAATCTATTGTGTGGATGGCGGTTATATTAGAATATGGGATTTTGTGTCAATATTGACGCCGAACGCAGGCCAGGTTTGTCGGCTGTTGCATTTAACCGCAGTTAGCACTTTCCACCGGGCGGGCGTCGAGCACCCGGCGTTAGTTCTGCGGCGCGGCAAGAGATGGCGCCACTAGTTCGGAATTGATGAGACTATATTTTCCAAACATTTATTTAACTTTAGACAGATTCAGTATAGATTGGAAATTGCATTTCTGACTCTATTTCTAATAAAAAAACTAATATCTTTTAATTACAAGTCTTTCTAACCATTTACTTAACTATTGACAGATAGTAGTAGAGATTCCAAATTGCTTTTCTGACTCGATATCAAAATATTTAGAAATATACCTATAGTGTTGTCAAAAATATAATTGACTTTCCTACAAAATAGTCAATGTTGCTATTAATCTAAAATATTTTCCCTTATTAGCAGATTTGCTTATAATTTACTGTACGGACAAAGTTATACTTATTGGCAAAGATGTCATGTCTTTCGGTAATATATTTTTATTACAAGTCTTTAAAATCGTTTATTTAAATTTTGACAGATATTAGTAGAGATGCCAAATTGCATTTCTGACTCGATTTCTAATAAAAAAAACTAATATATTTTTATTACGTCTTTCCAATCATTTATTTAAGTTATGACAGATATCTAGTAGTAGAGATTCCAAATTGCATTTCTGACTAAATTTCTAAAAAAAAAGTAATATATTTTTATTACAAGTCTTTTCAATCATTTATTTAACTTTTGACAGCTAGTAGTAGAGATGAACTTATCCAAGTCGCCTTTTGGGGCCTCGGTAAGAAATTAGGGTGGTCTAATCTACTCAGCCGAATACCACAAGGCGGGTCAACTTACCTTAGTCGCAAAAGGTTGCGACCTCGGTAAGAAATGATATATTCTACTCAGCCATACTAATATTAAAAATGTCGATTTTTTAAATAAATTAGAACCAATGTTTTATATATAAACGTAATTAGGACAAAACAAAGGACTATTTTGAATATTTAACCTTACCATATTCGTATAAATGAGCAGATAAAATAGGTAAAATATTGTTGTTTCTTAAATTAAAATGTTAAGGAAAATAAGGCTTACAGTAAAAAATTAATAATTAAAAACAATTTAAGATGTAATTAAGTTATAAGAGAAGTGCATTAATTCAAGGACCGCAAAAACACTTTACATTGTATTTAATATATTTTTTCGCTGGTGTTTATTTATTATTAATTAAGAGTTGAAACTCTTTATGCAACTTGCATTTAGATTTTTTATTCCCGTTGTAAGTTATTTTACTATTTCACACTTTGCTGTCGCAAAACTCTTGAAAAGGATAATAAATTTAGTTCATCATTCTCCTGCCTATATCCCACTCTAAGTGGGGTCATATGATTTGGCTCAATATTTTACAACTCACCTGCCTGACGTCAATTTACCTTAGTGGTATTTTACGATACCTCGGTAAGAAAGAGGGTGGTCTATTCTACTCTACTACATATCACACGGCTAGGATAATAATTAATTTATATTGAATTTTTATATAAGGGTTTTATTATATCTATACTAATATATAAAGCTGAGTTTGTTTGTTTGAACGCGATAATCTCAGGAACTACTGGACCGATTTAAAAAATTCTATAAGTGTAAGATAATCCATTTATCGAGGAAGGCTATAGGATATATAACATCACGCTAAGATAAATAGAAGAGGAGCAGCAATCAAAAATATTACGAAAACGGCATAATTTAAAGCTTTCCTTGCGTGCGCTGAGTAAACGGTGATAGTTATTAAAAAATCATGTATTACAAAATTGTTCGCCTCTAAAAGTTCTGAATAAAAGTCAGCGACAGCATATATCTAGCTTTTAAGGTTAACCAACTTTAACCATTTTTATGGTTATCAGAATACTATATTACGATTTAAATCTTTCCACGCGGGTGGAGCCGTTGGCGATTGCTAGTCATTTATATTTACATATTATAAATAAATACCTATAAATATTTAGATCACATTCTCTTGAATATTCCAAAGCATAGAAAATCATATGGCACAGATAATAAAAAAAAACCGCAGAATACACCAAGCAGCATCCAGGCTCTATTGTACATATGGACAATGAACAAGTTGAGTGCGATTTTAATGAATCTGGAAAAGCGTAGTTTATAAAAGCGTGTCTATTTTTACCCATTTTCGTGGCCCGGCACTTTTAGTCGTTGGTTACTCATTACTGTGGGACAATGGGGGCGCAGTTAGGCATTAGAAAGGCGCAGTTCGCTAATGACGTCTCCGGTATGAGCTCAGTGTACACTGGTGTAGAATTTTTCTATACGAAGTATTTCTATTCGACACGTGAGGATCTTTAATCTCTTTAATATTTAAATGAGTTAATCTTGTATGTATATATTGTTAGAAATTAAGTCTTAATTCCATTTAAAATGAATACCTGAGTGACCGTAATTTTTAAAATGATGTAAAAAAAAAAATTAAAAATTAAATTGATAAGAAAAATGAAAAAATGAAAGGGCAGCAGGGGCTCGATCCTAGGTATTTTTACCTCTCTAGACCGCCCGTTCCCCAAATGAACTATCATGACTTTATGTTTGACAGCGAAAAATTGTGATTGTATTCAACGTTAATTTAAAAAAAAATTTAGAGCCCGAAATCAGGGATAAAACGATATTTTTTTAAATAAAATTTACCTGAATTTCACGAAAATCGTTGGAGCCGTTTCCGAGATTCGGAAAATATATACATACAAGATTAACTCATTTAAATATTAAAGATAATAGAAAAATAAACGAATGCGTTTAAGGAATCACGCCGGGAACCTTACTGTGCTCCGACACATTTCACTACAAAATCCAACGGCAGAATGATTCTACCACCTGGTCGGAACACTACCTGATCCACTTGAGAAGAACTGTTAAGAAACTCAGTGGTCGCTCCCATCACGAATAGCGATTATTTGAGGTTAGATTCTAACAACACGAAATACAAAAGAGGTCTCCCAAAGAGATCTACTTCCTACGAATGCCGCACGCCAAAAGAAAAGGGAATGATGTCAGTCGTCTTATATTTGCTATCACAGCTTAGAGATAGAAACGGTGGATGGACACTACCACCGGTTCATATGAACTCGATAAGCGTCGCATCCACAAACTTCATCCGACGAAGACCAGAGCGACAGGGAGCACGTTGAAGATACGCGACCACCGCCGCTGCCGTATAAATTTTGAATTTGAATTACTACAACTTACTTAGTCGCCTTTTACGACATCTCAGTAAGAAATGAGGGTAGTCTTTTCTACTCAGCCTGATACCACACGGTGATAGGGTCACCGCCATCAATAGATCAATTCCAAAAATTTCAAAATTGTAACAACGCGCGCCTAGTCGCTACTGCATACAAGTAAGCCATGACGTCACATCTTGCCACAGCCTTTCGCGCCATTTTGACGTGGCAATGTGACAGCCGCTGTCATTAGCAGCTAGCCCGCGGATAGCGAATGAGAGTTTGCTTTCATTTTATTTTTGCAATTTTTATGAAAATAATAATAGTAGATTATGATACTGTTGCATAATAAGGGTTCTTATAACACGAGTGTGTTTTAAAAAACAAGCCGCAGGCGAGTATTTTTATAGCATCACACGAGTGTTATAAGACCAAGTTATGTACAGTGTTATACACTACTTTATCTACTCTCATACTATAATACGTAAAACAATATTAATAAAAACCAAAATTTGTTTAAATATTGAAAAGATTATGTTAAATGTTAGCGCCAAGGCGCAAACATCGATTGCGCATGCGTGTTGCGTCGCCGCGGACTCGTTCATTGAAACTTTTGTTTAAGGAACAGGTTCAACCTCCTTGGTCCAGCTGGAAGTTGTATAGGTGTATCGTTATGATTAAAAAGTTATATTATGATACATGTGTCCATACAAGACCTGTATCGTGATAAAACTATTTAATTTTTATTTTTGGCCTGTACGTAATGTTTGTCATAAGAATTTTGGTTTCAGTTTTATAATCTTTGTATTATAGTATCAGAGTAGATAAAACTGATTTATAATACTTCTCTTATTCTTTTATTAATACTAGTAGTTTAGTAACAAGATTTTAAAAAACCCCATCATTTGTGCGCACTAAGCTTAACAGCACACGGCGCATATTTTTACCAAATAACTCTTTGTCTGAGTGAACGCTCACTTATTTTACGTTCTTAAATGTTTCACAAGTCGAGAATATGAGGAAATTAAAATTAATTAGACAAAACCTCGTTGCTAACTATGTGTACTTAATGTTTCACACATTGTAACTATGGCGATGGTAAAAAAATTACTAAAGCGGTTCGTTATTCTGTTGCTTTGTGGTTTTGTTCGGCGGTGTTGATTTTTTATGCGTGGCCGGCTCGTGATACAATAATGTCTCTATGTATGTTTGTTCGAATTCGAAAAGTACTTAACAGATTTAGATGCAATTCTCAACAAAAGATAGAGTGATTCTCGACGAAAGTACTTACTGTATAACATGTCAAGGTTATGTGTTAAATGGTTTAAAAAAACAATAGTTGTTAAACATTTATGTGGTATCCGGTTAAGTAGAATATACGACCCTCATTTCTTACCGAGGTATCGTAAGAGGCGATTAAAGTAAGTTGACACACCGTGTGGTATCCGGTTTAGTTGAATAGACCACCCTCATTTCTTACCGAGGTGTCGTAAGAGGTGACTAAAGTAAGTTGACGCACCGTGTGGTATCCGGCTGAGTAGAATAGACCACCCTCATTTCCTACCAAGGTTTCGTAAAATACGACTAAGGCAAGTTGACGTCAGGCAGACGGCCGGTCGTATAATACGAAACCAAATCATGTGACAACATGTTTATAAAATGTTGTGCTGTCCCCACTCTTAGTGGGATATGCAGGAGAATGATGCTTTATTGTTAAGGAAAACTGTAATTTTCTGGAGAAGCTCATGTATGTAACCCACCAATCCTCATTGGAACACTGTGGTTGGTCAAACCTGTAATCCTTCTTAAACGAATAACAGCCAATGATAAATCACAGTCTCAAAATTACAGGTTTTCAATAAAAATACCAACAACCCCATTACTATAGATCGAAAGAGTCGCACGGTGTTACCGCTGGGCTACCACAGCTTGATTTTGATTATAGCTGTGTGCCCAGCGGTGCGATCGTATTAATCTCTAGAGACGATCATGGGTTCAAACCCAGGCAGAAACCAATGAGTTTTCTATCAAAACTTTGTCTAATTGATAATTGTAATTTATCACACGCTTTTCGGTGAAGGAAAACATCGTGAGGAACCTGCATATCTCTAGAGAATCCTCTAGGGATATGTGTAACCTACCAATCCGCGTTGGAGCACCGCGGTAGGTCTTAGCTACAATCCTTCTCTTCAAAAACGTACACAGAAGGCCTATGCCCAGCAGTGGGATAGTAAACAGGCCGTTACTTCCTTCTATAGATCCATTTATATAAAAACGCACATAATTTTGCCAGACATAAACCAGACCATTCATGTACCTATATAATTAATGGCGGTTTTTTTGAATACAAAAATAAAACAACACAAAAAACCGACCACAATAAAATGGTATTACAAATGAAGAAGACGCTTTTAAATGTTTTTCTCATCCTTAATTATACACAATTATACACATTCTTCATATACAGGAAACGTTCGGATTATAAAAATAATTGTGTTTGTTTATACATATTATAATCACAAGAATGTATATTAATTAAACATTTGTGTAATGTAACAAAATCCTCCGTCACGGTCTGTGCAAAGTATTCACCGACAATAACTTTTGTCATTATCCCACTGTTGGGCCCAGAACGCTGTCACAAATGTACTTGTTTATTTATTTGTATTCATAGTACCTAGGGAGCCTTGCTCGGTAATTTTTTTTAATTATGTAAAAAACTAAATAATAGGGCAGGTGGGGCTCGATCCTAGGTATTTTCACCTCTCTAGACCGCCCGTTCCCCAAATGAACCACCATGACAACGTTTGACAGCGAAAAATTGTGATTGTATTCAACGTAAATTTAAAAAAAATTTTAGAGGCCAAAAACAGGGATAAAACTACATTTTTTTAAAATAAAACTAATCTAGATCGATATTTCTCCCGCAAAACCCCCTACATGCTGAATTTCAGGAAAATCGTTCTAGCCTTTTCCGAGATTCCGAATATATATATACATACAAGATTAACTAATTTAAATATTAAAGATATTTAGAAAAGAGAAAGAAAAAGTAAAAAACACATGTAAGGCGGACTTATCCCTAAAAGGGATCTCTTCTGGTCAACCTTAGTAATAGAAGGAAAAGGACAAGAATTGAAGAAGAAAGAGAGTAAGGGTCATATAGATAAAAAGAAAAAGTTTAAATAAATTTAACTTATGTATAATAATGTCATCATTTTCTTGCCCTTATCCTACTCAGTAGTGTCGGCACAACTTACTATGTACAAGATTTTGCAAGTTATTTTAACCGGCCGCCTGTCTGACGTCAACTTACCTCAGTCTTTTACGAAGCCTTTCTTAAGAAATAACGGTGATCTATTCTATTTAGCTGGACTCCACACAGCGGGCGAACTTACCTTAGTCGCCTTTTACGACACCTCGGTAAGAAATGAGGGTGGTTTATCCTACTCAGCCGGACACCACACGGCGGGTCAAATTAACTTAGTCGTCTTTTACGAAGCCTCAGTAAGAAATGAGGGTGGTCTATTCTACTCAGCCAGACACCACATGGTGGGTCAACTTACCTTAGTCGCCTTTTACGACGCATCGGTAAGAAATGCTACCAATTCTGCCGGCATCAGGTCATGCTTATCATAAACGTGCATTGTCATCGGGATTAGATTAGTATGTAAAATTTCAGATCAATCGGGCAACGGGAAAGTGGGTCAAATTGCAAGATTCCACCTTTCTATTCATACAGGGCAAGTTAAATAAAAGCTATTAATTCTATTTTTCCTTCTAGAATAAGAATTAACAAAAGATGCATAATTGAGGGTAGTTTAAAGCTTAAGAATGCGCAACTAGTAACAAATTAAATAAGTCAAAACTGACGTCAACGAATGATAAAGGCAAACAAAATTAATCTTCCTATACAATCGAAACGTCGTTTTTGATGGGATTTTTGAAGCAACGCGCTCGCCCGGGGGATGGGCGGTTGAGCCCTGGGAAATGATAAATCACACGAAGACAAACAAGTCTGTTTGTTTGTCCGTCGGAAACGTGCGCGAGTGCAGTATTTGCGGCATGTCAAAATGTATGACAATAAGTTATCCACTTGTTCGATTTAGCTAGGATTGGTCCTAACTGAAACTCATTCTATAATATACTAATATATAAAGCTGAAGAGTTTCTTTATTTGTGTGATTGTTTGTGTTACCCACTCTTTCAACAGTAGCACGATATAGTAGAAATGCCACAATTCCCGCTCAGAGATACATTTTTCTTGAATAACGAACACGGAATGAATGCCGCTGAAGTCTAAGCAATAGGAAAACTCCACCGGAAACAACACTACACAGTGTTGTCACCATTTCAGTCAAAAGGGCGCGATACACTTGTTTCATGACTGTGTTGCTATAAAAATACAAAGCGAAAGTCATTGGCGACAACATTTGGTTGTTTGATTGTTTGAACGCGCTAATCTTAGGAACTACCGGACCGATTAAAAAAATTCTTTCAGTGTAAGATGGTCCATTTATCGAGGAAGATGATGTAATATAGCCTTCCTCGATAAATGGATTATCTTACACTCAAAGAATTTTTTAAATCCGTCTAGTAGTTCCTGAGATTAGCGCGTTCAAACAAACGAACTCTTCAGTTTTATATACTAGTATAGATTAAAATTGCAATATTTTACATTAATAAGTTTATGTATCAGAAAATCAACTTCCACAGTAATATACATATTTTCGCCGGGCGTTTGAAAGAGACGGAGATAATCCCTCTCCTACGTCACGCCGGCGGTCCACTCAACCTCCGTCTTACGAATTTTCGATCAAGACACGTGTCCTGATGCTATTTTAACATTTTTTACCTATCACAAAAAGTACAAAACGCCGCTAAAGAAGTTTTCACTTTAAAACTTAATCGAAATCTGTTCATTCATTTGGAAGTTCTAACTACACAGATGCAAAGATATGGATACAGGATACACCTGAAATTTATACTTTGTGGCATCTTTTTGTATACTTATTATAATATTCTAAATGCGTCGTACAACAAAAAATCCAAACCAAGTGAATCGTGGTTGATGTTATAAAAAACCTGTAAATCGATGCATTTATGCTTTTTTAAAGTTTTCGCTAAACAATGTTGTACTTTCGTCGCGGCAGTATTTTGTTTTGAAACAATTCTAAAGCTGTGATTTTACACCACTGCTCTTTCAATCTGAAGTTAGAAACTTTCTGTTTCATATTGTTTTTAAAATTTGATTTCATTTTAAACCATCTTTTATTTTGTATATTTTTTCGTTCTGAAATCTCCTAGTGTAGAGAATTCTTTATTGCTTTAATTGGCGAAAAAAAAAATGCTTTAAATGAAAGATGATAAAATTTCGTATATAATTTCATCTGTCTCAAACATTAAGAAGTTAAACTCTTTAAATACTTTCATCTTTTGTTCTAATCCCACATTAAATGGGGTTGGCACAACATGTTATAAACATGTTGACATAATTTGACTACGTATTTTACGACCGGCCGCCTTCCAGATGTCAACTTACCTTAGTCGTTTTTTTACGACAACTCGGTAAGACAGAAGGTAGTCTTTTTCTACTCAACCGAATACCACACGGTGGGTCAACTTGCCTTAGTCGCCTGTTCGACACCTCGGTAAGAAATGAGGGTGGTCTATTCTACTCAGCCGGATACCACACGGCATAAGTTAAACTGTTTAAATAGATTTTGAATTTTTTGTAATGCGAATCAACTTGCTTTACTCGCTTTTACCTTAACTTACCTTAGTCGCCCTTTATGACAAGAAATGGGGGTGGTCTATACTACTGAACAACAAAGAAGATGGTTCTTAAACGTGCCGGATGGTTCTTCTAAAAGACCTAGGTCGAGCAATAGAGACCTCCACTTGCAGAAAATCTTTTACTCGTAGACGATATTTCAAACAGTATATTCCTATAATGAGAACCATGAAAGAATGTTTAACAGTAGGTGGTATGCCGTGTGGTATCCAGCTAAATAGAGTAGACCACCCTCATTCCTTATCGAGGTGTCGTAAAAGGCAGTTAAGGTAAGTTGACCCACCGTGTGGTATCCGGCTATGTAGAATGATTAAACATATAAAAGGACGTAAGTCGATTTATCAACATATTCGCGTATCAGCTAATATTTGCACATAATATTCAGTCTCCTTATAATTATAAGGTCGCAGTGTCAACACGGCGGTTAATTCGCCAACAAAGAAAGGGATGGCGCGATGTCATCTGCTTTTAACATAATTAAAATCGTTTTAAATAATGCCGGTAAGCGCCCAACCCAGTGAACTTCCATTTTGGAGACAGAAGTTTTGCACGCGGTTCCGTACGACCAAGATTTCCTGTTTTTTGTGCAAAATTTTGTAAACTAACCTCTATGGTGCTATTGCCTTATAATTCCAAGTACCTGGGTGACAAGTACGAGCTATACTTCGTATTTTTTTAATTAGAAAAAATAAAAAAGCAAAAATAGGTTGGTAATAATAGGAGCTGGAATCCGGGTATTTTGACTTCATAAGTCCTCCCGTTCTCCACTGAGGTTTTACAACTTAACAAATGCAGCAAAAATATTTTTTTCTATTAAGTTTCAATTTATGCAATCAATGCCTGAAAACAGGGATAAAATGATATTTTTTTTTAATAAAACCTAGCTAGATCGATTTATCGCCCCCGAAACCCTGTTTACCTAGGCGTAAAAGGCGACTAAGGTAAGTTGAAGTAAGGCAAGCGGCCAATCTTAAAATATAGCCAAATCACATCACACCATGGTTAAAGCAAATTGTGCCGATCCCACTTAAAGCGGGATAAGGGCTTGCGAATGACGATATGATTTATGCGATGCGACGATGCGATATATATTAATACGTGATGCACAGACGGACAAAATTAAACAAATTCATTATTAATATACAGAAATGCTATTAGCATTAAATTTAGTTTTCAGATGATTATGTCCTGCTCAGGCGTTGGAGAGCATAAAATGTACCCGCTTTTTGTAAATTATGTTCCTTCCCCTGCCTTTTATACGTTCGCTCCAATTTTTCACTACTAAGGGTGTTAAATGCGGGGGTGGAATGGGAAATCAAAAGAAATTTAATGAGCCGAGGAAAGTGGCTGCATTTTTAACGACTTCTCAACTATTGATTCGGTTTCGAGTTTCCCGCGTTTCTCTTTCCCTTACTGACTTGTTGATGCTGGAAATTTAGTTTTATACGTTACTTGCTTTTACCCGCAACTTAACTAAGGGTGCCTCCTGTGAGGCCGGACCACGACTTAGGACGACGTGTAGTGGAGGGCTGATGATATTGAACTGTATTCTTGGAATAACATCTCTCATTCTCGAACCCCGCAAATATATCCATTGGTCGATAATAGATGGCGCTTTTCAATGTCATCATATTTCTGTAGAAATAGCAGGATTTCTATAGCCTATATTTTACCTCGGTGTATTAGGAATAATTTTGCTAAATTTCATCGATATTGCTTCAGCGGATTCGCCGTGAAAGAGTAACAATCATACATCCATACTCACAAACTTTCGCATTTATAATGTTAGTAGGATATTAGTAGGATAATAAGCTTGTTGCGAGGTTCCATACAATATCGTATTCAGCTTCGTATTATACGAGTATATTCCAACTGTGACTTTGAATATTTGCTTTATAATAAATCTTTTATGAAAACAACTTTCGAAAGTTGGAAGAAGTTATAGTATTAAAAGTTTATATACTTGGAAATGCATGCGCTTTTTTCACATCATATCTTAGCTAATTATATCCATGTCTATACTAATAAGTTTAACGCGACTTTGTACACATCAACATAACTCTTTTAATACTAATTATTCAAATTTAAAATCTTTAATATTTAAATGAGTTAATCTTGTATGTATATATATGTATATATATTTTCGGAATCTCGGAAACAGCTTTAACGATTTTCCTGAAATTCATCATGTAGGGCGTTTGGGGGAGAAAAATCGATCTAGAAAAGTTTTATTTAAAAAAATGTCGTTTTATCCATGTTGTCGGGCTCTAAAATTTTTTTTGAAATTTACGTTGAATACAATCACAATTTTTCGCTGTCAAACGTAAAGTCATGGTAGTTTATTTGGGGAACGGGCGGTCTAGAGAGGTGAAAATACTTAGGATCGAGCCCCCACCCGCCCTATTATTTTTCTTTTCAATTTTTTTTAATATTTTTTTTATATCATTTTAAAAATTACCGATCAAGGCGGCCGAGCCTTGCTCTAGGTGTTATTTTTTATTGAAATAAACTGTTCTCAGTTTAATCGTTGAAGCTTGGTGCGTAGCTGACTGCAGTTAAGATATGCTTCTATCAGTCAAATATTCCTCAATTGTGTGGTTAGCTTTATGTAACAGCATCGTTTTAACATACTTTCTAATTTGTGTAAAGACAAGTCTAGATAATGTTGAGGGATATTGTTATAAAAACGTGTACTAAGACCGACAAATGATTTTTAGATCTTTTGGAGGCGCAAACTAGGCGTCATTAGTTTATGTTGGTTACTATATTAGTATGTCTGTAATAACTAATACTATTTTTACTATATAAGTATATTTTTCCGCATATATTATTGTAGATATATTGTGAAGCTACTGTAATGATGGCTATTTATTTAATTTTCTCCCTAAAATAACCACGAGGTTTCATATTATAAATGCCACGAATAACTCTGTCTTTTTACCCTGTTCACAAAGGAAAAATTAGAATAATTTTATATTACATGTTAACCCAGTATGTAAGCTGCAATTGTACAATATTTTATCAGTAGATAAGCTGTGAAAGAATTCGGCTTGTATCTGATATATTTAGCATAACATATATTTTCTTTTATCGCGGATTATAGCAACATATAATCATTACTTTTCTTTAAATCTGTGTTGATGTGTGGTGGAACAGTAATCATGTACTACAAAATTGTTCCCCTCTAAAAGTTCTAAATAAAAGTCCGCGACAGCATATGTCTAGCTTTTAAGGTTAAGCTACTTTAACCATTTTTAAAATAGTCTTTCATAATACTTAAAGTTTTAATGTGGGCAGAGCCGCTGGCGATTACTAGTAGATAGATAAAATCAGTAGCGTGGGGACAGGAGGGTTCGATTAACAAAACTCTGCTTACATCCAACTCGGGGGCTATACCCGGTAACCTAACACCACTCAATGTGTAATAAATCCGCCGTAGCCAATAAATCACACGTAGGCAAACTTTCCGAGGGCTTAGGGCCCTATACACACCGACATTTATCGGTCGATAGTACACTTATAAACTATTCATAAGTGACTCGTATGAAAGTAAAGTTGCCTTATTGATATCCCAAAGATGTGCAACGGTTTCATCTCTTTGTTTTGGAGAGAAGAATTGGAGTTCAGATCCATCACGCTGCTGCAATTGATTGGTAAGTTACATATCTGTAATCCGAAAAATGCATCTGGGGTTTGAACCTGTGATCCCCTACAAAAAAACCACACAGTCTTCCTATAATCGACGCGGGTATGAATAACCCCAGAATTCTTTTAGAATATGAATAATTTCTCTGGTCTGAAAACTTTAGAATTTTTTTGAGTCAACTAGAATCATCATCATTCTCCTGCCCTTATCCCACTCTAAGTGGGGTCGGTACGCTCGGTGTTGTTACATGTTGTAACATGATTTGGCTACGTATTTTAAGACCTGCCTGACTTACCTTAGTCGTATTTTACGACATCTCGGTAAGAAAGGAGGTAGTCTATTTTACTTAACTGGATACAACACGGTGGGTCGACTTACATTAGTCGACCTTTACGACACCTCGGTAAGAAATGAGGGTGGTCTATTCTACTCAGAAGGACACCACACGACAGATCAACTTACCTTAGTCGCCCTTTACGATACCTCAGTAAGAAATGACGATGGTCTATTCTACTCAGCCGGTTACCATAAATCAACTTCATTATAGAAAATTACATATACAATTCGTCCCTACGAAGTAACTTTTGCCAATCTTTGGGATAGAGTCAGGGTACCTTTTTGCTCACTTTTTTACAAGTTCTCCGTCTTTATCCAATCCAGTGTCTTTTTGCATACTATGTAGAAAGTGCTGTATTATAACAAGTGTATATAGACTCTTAGGTACGTCACACATACCCTGTAGAGGTGCTACAAATGTTTGCAGTCTGCTAGTCAATACAAAAGTGGAGTGATTATCAAACAACGTTGCAGGAGCAACCCTGTATTATGGGGATGACGTTAGGCTCTAAAGCTTCATAACTACCTCTACTAATTTTGCAAATGGTTCAAAAGGAACAGGCTATGGTAAAAAGACAACAGTAACTTTGTAATTAAATGATTGCTAAACCTGATTGTTATATACTAGCGTCTACCCGCAATTCGCGTGGACGGTTGTCGCATGATATGTTGATAATAGATGGCGCGTCTTAGTGTTATCCCATTCCTGAATTGTTACCTCTATGTATAAGGAATAATTGTGCCAAATTTCATCAATATTGGTTCAGTAGATTTGCCATGAAAGAGTAACAAACATCCTACTAATATTATAAATGCGAAAGTTTGTGAGTGGGGTATGTTTGTTACTCTTTCATGGCGAATTCGCTGAACCAATGTCGATGAAATTTGGCACAATTGTTCCTTAAACACCGCGATAATATATAGGCTATAGAAATCCTTTCTATAGCCTATATGTTACTCTGGTGTATAAGAAATAATCGTGCCAAATTTCATTGATATTGGTTCAGCGGATTTGCCGTGAAAGTGTAACAAACATACATCCATACGCACAAACTTTCGTATTTATAATATTAGTAGGATTAAGCCGTGATAGCTCAGCGGTGAGACAGTACAACTTTTCAAGGAGTCATGGCTTCAAACTCCAGGCAGCCACCAAATGAGTTTTTCTGTTGAAAACCTGCTTAAATCTTGAGAAGTCTAGGGATATGTGTAACCTACCTTCTTTAAGTAAGCTCTTTCAAGCACTATTGAATGGTCAAGGTTCAATTAGATTTAATGAAGCTACAACTGGTTCGGAATGTTGCTCTTACCGAGAAGAATCAGCAAGAAACTCAATCTGTTAAACATTAAATTTACATTATTTACCGCAGTCTTGTTTGAAGCTTGAAGGATTTTTAAATCCAAGTATTTTTATCATTCTTATCATTTGAATGATAGAAGCATATTTTAACTGTTAGCGACGCATCATGCTTAACATTTAATCAATTTATTAGATAGTAATTTTGTGAAATAATACATGTTTAAAATACCCCTGAGTTTCTAGCTGGTTCCTCTCGTTACGGGCAATATTCCGAACCAGTGGTTGTTTCATTAATCATATTTTATCCTTCATTAATCATATTACCTTAGTGGGGTCGACACAACATGTTATAAACATGTTGCCTCATGATTTGGCTACGTATTTTACGACACTTCGGTCTCGGTCTCGGACTCAATCAGATACCACACGGTGAGTCAACTTACCTTAATCGCCTTTCACGACACCTCGGTAAGAAATTAAGGTGGTCTATTCTACTCAGCATAGTTTTGAAAGTGCTTATTTGAATCAACATTTGGTTTGGTTTCTATTCTACTCAGCATAGTTTTTGAAAGTGCTTATTTGAATCAACATTTGGTTTGATTTGTTTGTCACAAGAGTCCAAAGCTGTACCGAAAGCTTCTCATAATTCTCCTTTTTTTCCAAATAAGTAACCAAGTTGCGAAGGTTTTAAGCTCGCTGGTAGCCTGCCGAGATCAACCGATAATTGCGTGCCAAAAAAAACAACAGCGATTTAAGAGGTGTTATAAATTAAAGGCATTTCAATTGTTTTTCTGCGATTCTCGTCTGATGTTCAGATAAGGCGTGTTCTGGACGAGCTTTATGTGCGCTTGTCGGTACGTGTTAAGCTGTGTAGGAAGGCTTGTGCGTGTTTTCGATTACGTGTTCGAGTGGATTTATAACACACGTGCTACCCGCGACTTTGTTCTTAATCTATATTAATATATAAAGCTGAAGAGTTTGTTTGATTGTTTGAATGGGCTTATCTCAGGAACTACTAGACCGATTTGAGAAATTCTTTCAGTGTAAGATAGTCCATTTATCGAGCTAGGCTATACTACATCACGCTAAGATGAATAGGAGAGGAGCAGCAATAAAAAATATTACGAGAACAGCAAAATTTGAAGCTTTCCTTGCGTGGGCTGAGTGTGATAGTTATTCGAAAATCATGTTTTACTAAACCCCTTTAAAAGTTCTATATTAAATAAAAGACCGTGATAAATTTAATGAAATAGGTATTCTTACTGTAGCTTCGAAATACAGTTAATAAAAGAAGTGATAATAATTATATAATTTTACATACATAGTTAAATACATATATCATCTTATATACATATACTTAATACCTAAATACATATATAATTATATACATACAGACTCGAACTAACGGATTTATTTTTAAATGTTGGCCCTCGGCGGGTATCGAACCTACGTTCCACGGAGGTTTACGGTTTGGGGCAGTAAGAAAGCTGCAAATCTTACTATGATATCAATGTCAAACAATTGTCTATCGTGTAAGAATAAAAGGAAACGCTAAAAGCCCTTAACTGTTTGACGCCCCAATACTGACGTATCGTGTTGCCATAATTTATTCGTGGAGATTATCTGGCCCCACACGCGGGGATCACCAAAGATAAGTGTTGCCATCTCGTTTTCAAATAAATGAATTAACGTTGAATTGAATAAGGTACGGCCCCGGGTTTAGGCGGTTTAGGAGATTATCAGGATGTGTTGAACGCTCACCGGCTGACTGGGCTCTTATGGGGGCGAGGCCATTGTTTAATTACTGATAGTGCTCCGAAATAAATCCCCTTGAGCGGTCAGAGTTTATAGAATCTGTATTTAGAGTGATGTTTTCAGTTTCGGTTTTATATAAAGTGTTTTTATTAATCACTATTGTACTAAAATTTACCTTTTAAATAATGTCACGTATGTATTTTTCCTTTTCCTCAAGTAAAAGTGGAAAATAACTCGCTATGTACGCTCGGTGTGGTATGCGGCTGAGTAGAATAGACCGCCCTTATTTCTTACCGAGATGTCGTAAAAGGAGACTAAGTTGACTCGCCGTGTGGTATCCGACTTTTTTTCCGATTTTTAGTGGTCGCTAATGAATTTTTATTCGATGCACTGCTGAGATTGGATGAGTTTGGCCCCATTTGGCCAAACTCATCCAGGTCGAGGGTAGTGGCTTCCGCGATTGGAAACGTTCACCGCCACCGTTCACTAAACGTAGTTAGTACACAGTCTTTATAACTTAGAACTAAAAATCTTAAACTAACGTTAACACGTTGGTCAGTATTTAAAGTGTGTAGATTCCATGTAGTTAATGTGTATTTACTACAAATTATATCTCGAATAATAAGACATATAGAAAATCAATTACAATATATATAATTGTTTGATGGACGCAGTATGGTATCCTGCTGTATAGAATAGTACCACCCTCATTTCTTACCGAAGTGTTGTTAAAGGCGACTGAGGTAAGTCGACCCGCCGTGTGGTATCCGACTGAGCACAATAGACTACCCTCATTGCTAACCACGGTGTCGTAAAAGGCGATCAAGGTAACTTGACGTCAGGCAGACAGCCGGTCGTATAATAACTAGCGAAAATATGTATGTGATATGACCGAAGTAGTCAAAAACTCGTTGAAGGCAGATACTCGAGAGCCTAGTTGTGATCTTGAATTCCATGAGGATAGGATATTACACTCCAAAAGCACTTCCCAATTCAGTTGGGTAAAAAAAATAGTAATTTTGTTTCCTCGGGACAGGATGTTCTCTCGCACTGAGCTTATTTATATAGACAAAAAGACAAAAGTAATGAGAATATAATTGCTATAATCCGCGATAAAAGAAAATATGTGTAATGCTAAATGTAGAGTGTACTATTCGTTCTCGTACCTGATACATGCAGAATTTGTAAAAACTCATGCACTACCCGACACCGATAGCACAACAATACACAAGCACTGCACACATTCACCACCAAAATCTAATCAAAAGGACTTACGCTTTACGATTTTGTCGTGGAGTCTATCTCCTGACGATGCTACGGTTAAGGGGCGAAACAATTGTTGAGATTGTGGTGGTGAATGCAGTGCTTGTGTATTGTTGAGCCATCGGTGTCGGGTAGTGCATGAGTTCTTACAAATCTGCATGTATCAGGTACGAGAACGAATAGTATACTCTACATTTAGCATTACACATATTTCCTTTTATCGCGGATTATAGCAAAATAATATTCTCATTACTTTTGTATTATGGACCTCCGCAAAGTAACGCCTAATTCTATAAATGATATACAAAAAGAGAAAGTGCAGCCGAGTAAAATCCGAATGGCCGATGTCGCATTACCAATATTCGCGTAGAATCAATCAAATCAGCCATTAAGGGCAACGCGCAGCAAACCCATGTAGGCGAGTTGTATCTCAAATCTATTAATCTTGACAAAAAACCTAAAGCAACGGTACCCGGCCACAATCTTTTGACTTATTATCGCTATTTCGTTTGGTAGCCTTTATATCTGTCTATCTGTAAATCTCTATATATAGAAAGAGTGTGGGTTTTGTTGTCTGTACGTTGAAGATAAAAAATATCTCAAAGAGTCGTATCTGGATGAGTAGAATAGACTACGCTCATTTCTTACTGAGGTGTCATAAAAGGCGACTAAGGTAAATCGACCCGCCGTGTAGTATCCGGCTGAGTAGAATAGACAACCCTCATTTCTTACCGAGGTATCGTAAAAGGCGACTAAGGTAAGTTGATCTACCGTGTGGCATCCGGTTGAGAAAATAGACCATTTTAACTTTTACCAAGGTGTCGTAAAAGGCGACTAACATAAATTGACCCACCGTGTGGTATCCCATTGAGTAGAATAAACCATGCTCATTTCTTACCGAGGTGTCGTAAATTCGTTCAGCGGTCTAGCGGTGAAAGCACTTGTACATTTAAAATTTTTGCCTAAAACGTCTTTAAATCGAAATGCTTAAAGAATTTTATATGTATTAATATATATATAATATTGCTCATGGGCTGCAATGGTGATATAACTCAAAAAATCATGTTTTGAAATAAATGGGTTTAAGGTTCTAATTCAATTAAAGCTGAACTCCAATTTAGAAAGCTGTTCCTACCGAGAAGAGCCAGTAAGGCACTCGGCGGTGGCTCTTTTCAAAAACATACTTATAACTAGTTACATTAAGTTATTACTATCTTATGCATTACTGTATTATATACAGGGTCGAACAGTTGCTATATATATTCACGCATTCTCATCATCTAAGCAATTCTCAACTGTATAGAAGGTTTTTTGTATCAGCCTCCCTTTAACAGAGTTTTTAAACAATTGTAATGGCAAAGTCAAAATTGCGCAATTTTAATATAGAATCTTATGCCCAAACCCACAAACAACTTACGTACTTTTGCAAGGCGCAAAGCAGAAGCCGCAAGCTTATGTCCATTTCTACTTTGTCTATTATATACATCACCTCATCATCTTCCTGCCCTTATCCCACTCTAAGTGGGGTCGGCACGACATGTTATAATATGTTGTCATATGATTTGGCTGCGCTTTTACGACTGGCCGCCTTTTATATACATCACCTATTGTTTTATAATTTTTTATATTTTTATGTACAAAAATTAAATTACTTTAAATATACTGTAAAGCATATGTAACAATAGCGATTTCCTTAAACTTCTCTTGCAAGGAATCACTGCTAAACTGGAAAACACATATAAAGGCTTTAGTTTTCTTAAACTAACGGCCTAATATTGTTTTGGGAGTTCTGAAAAAATGTACAATATGCTTGAGTTTGTTTAAACGAACGTCATATTATTGAATTATGAGTCCTGTCCGTATTGCTGCTAAAAGAATATGTATTTCATTACATCTTTTCCTACTCCAAAACACCTCCTTTATAGGCACCTGCGTGTTCACATAGGCTCAATTTTGACATGGATAGTAAAATATTATATGTTATTAATATTACTTCTGCACGTTTCAAAATAATAAAGGTCTGAGAAGATCAAATCTCGTAAACAGTTTGAGTTAATCTCACGAATATAATAACCGTTGTAAATATTTTGATATTTTATCTGGTACATAAATTAATCGATATCTAACTAAAGATCGTCGAATACACCGTACAGTATTAGTATGCCAACAGATCTGTGTGGGATAAAATAGTGCGTTCAAATGACAAATCAGATTTTTTCCAATCGCCACAATAGAGGGGGTATATTTTTAGTATCAAGTCGCCGCACTGTCGCCGTTCGTTTGACGTTAACAAATTACAAAAACTGTCAACCATCTAAAACAATATACCGGTTACCGTTTAACTTATCTACGAAGTTTTCGTTTCGTAGATAAAAGGCTGTATTACTTAAATGTCATTATGCTTTGTACTGTAGATAATATTTCACTGGGAGCCGAGACGATATCTTGGGGCCTCGGCCAGATCGGACGCCGGTTCGATTTGTAAGCTTATCTGTTGTTAATACGCGGTCGATAGGTCAACTGCTAGTTGTATTTGGTACCGGTGTACTTGCTCCGGGCTCAGATCTATTATTCCGCTCGGATGTCCAATAAATAAGCGTTTCGTGATTTATTGGCGTCGGTTGTGATTGTTCCGTGAGAACGTTTCCTTTGTTAATACAAATACTTTATTGTAAGTAAACTAGCTTTTACCCGCGACTTTGTTCGCGTGGACTGTTAGGTCGATGATAGATGGCGCTTTTCAATGTCATCCTATTACTGTAGAATTAACTGGATTAGTATAGCCTATAGGCTATACTAATCCAGTAACATATATGTTACTCCGGTGTGTAAGGAATAATTGTGCCAAATTTCAACGATATTGATTCAGCGGAGTCGCCGTGAAAGAGTAATAAACATACATCCATACTCACAAACATTCGCATTTATAATATTAAATAAGATTTGCTGTGTTTATTTATATTTTTATATAGTAAAAGCGATATCTAATGTTACTTTACCCCTATTTTCAGGCACTTTTCAGGCATAACTGCTACCATATTATTAGTAAACAAAGGTTAATTACGCTGTCACTTGCCAAGTTATAATAGCTTATTTGGAACGAGTAGTCTAAATAAGTAAAAATACCTTACTGATAATTCTGAGCATAGCTCGGTTATTAAATCCTACTTATATTATAAATGCGAAAGATTGTAAGTATGGATGTATGTTTTTTACTCTTTCACAACAAATCCGCTGACCCAATATCGATGAAACTAGACATATTTATTCCTCATACACCGGAATAACATATAGGCTTTAATTCTACAGGAATAGGATGACATTGAAAAGCGCTATTTATTATCAACTTATCACACAACAGTCCACGCGAATGAAGTCGCGGGTAAAAGCCAGTAATTCACAGTTCAAAAAGAACCAAGATTGTATAAACGTAGATTGTATAAACGGTAGTGAATAGTCATCGATTGTTCACTTGTTGTGAAAGCAATTTCCATTTCTTACATAAACAAATTTTCACAATATTTCTCATCTTTCTAACATTAGCTCTAATTGCGACCGCTTGCGCCACACTCTTTACAATTTGTATAGCCTTAAGCGTCTTTTTGGTAGCCTTTATTGACTGTTTTCAATACAAGTTCTATACGCGTCTTCGTTTCCGTCACCTTATAAAAATAACCACAATTATAGTCTAACCGTTTAACTCAGACTTCGCCTGCGAGGTACGAAAACGGGGGCTGAGGTAGGTGCGGACGGTCACCTCTTGTATATCACGCTATGGGCGCTCGCCGCACGCTTTTCCTGTTCCTGAAGGAAAAACGGGAATTTAGTACTTATGTGTGAAATATTTATAAAGATTTTTTTGTATCACGTAGATACGAATTAGGCAATTGCTCTTTAGAAAATACAATTCTTATAACTAGTTACATTTACTAAAGTAATATTAAAAATATTTTGCTGTAGTCCGCGATGAAGTAAAATAGAAAATATATATATTGTTAGCATTACATATATTTTCTTTTTTACTTCATGGACAATCCGTTTTCATACCTGATACATGCAGAATTCGTAAAAACATATGCACAAACCTCCACTACCGGCACCACAATACACAAACACTACATACGTTCACTATTACAAACTCAAAAATCGCTTTGCCCTACAACCGAAGCGTCATCAGAAGATAGACTAAATTTTACATTTTGTCATTACTTGTCAAGTTTACAGGGTCAAAGAATAACTACGAGTATATCCACGCATTCTTATCATCTATGTAATCCTTAATATTCAAATTCAAATTCAAAATATTCTTTATTCAAATAAACTTGTAAACGAGTGCTTTTGAATCGTCAACTCTACTGCTGGTTCGGAAAGCTGTTCCTACCGAGAAGAGCCAGCAAGAAACTCGGCGGTTGCTCTTTTAAAAATATAATTCTTAATACTATGCTAATGCTAATAGCTTAGTAAGCTTTCTTATCAGCTTCCTTTTGACAGTGTTTTTAAACTATAATAGCAATATTTAGCAATTTAATGTTTGTGCATAAGAACATACATGATTAAAAAAAGATTGGCGATGTATATACTAGACAAAGTAGGAACCGACACAAGCTTGCGGCTCCTGCTTTGCGTCTTGCTAAAGTACGTAAGTCGTTTGTGGGTTTGGGTATAAGATTCTATAATAAAATTCCGCAATCAATTCAGCTTTGCCATTAAAGTAGTTTAAAAATACTATTAATAAAAGGCTTAAACAGAAAGCCTACTATTCTATTTTTCACTTTTTCAATTTTAACTTTGCAGCAGTTTAGGCTGAGTAGAGGCTGATACAAAAAGCCTTCTATACTATTGAAAATTACTTAGATGATAAGAAAGCGTGGATATAGCTACTTTTAGACCCTGTACAGGACAGTAATAACTAAATGTAACTAGTAATAAGTACGACTCTGAAAAGAGCAGCCGCGGAAGTTTTTGCTGGCTCTTCTCGGTAGGAACAGCTTTCCGAACCAGCGGTAGAGTTGACGATTCAAAAGCACTTGTTTACAAGTTTAGTTGAATGTCTTAAAATGTTACTTAAAGTGTTTGCTGTAGGAAAATTATGAATTAGTAATTAATGTAAATAAATATTACAGTTAAAGATTATTAATTAACACTTTTGTCACACAAATCAGTTCTTTGACCACGTTAACCTTTTTGAATGAACCAAACAACACACGGTTAAAGGACCCCGTGTTCCCCCTTGTTTCCCCAATCACAAGGTCGAAGTTCCCATAGATTGAACACGTTATAAGGTACACAAGCAGGTGGTATAATTAAGTATCCACAGTTTTGAATGTCGGTTAATTAGGTGCGTACATACCGAGATCTTTAGATACGAGGAAGGCAAACAGCGTTAATAGATTTACTTTCTTTAACATATTTTTGCTTTTTGTACGACTCGTGTTCCTCTATTAATGAATAAGATTAAAATCTTTAACTCAAATTGATAATAAAACACAGCGGCGCGTCAGATTGTTTAGTATATTTATATTTATACTGGTTGATACTATTCCGCCGTGTGGTATCCGACTGAGTAGAATAGACCACCCTCATTTCTTACCGAGGTGTCGTGATAGGTGATTAAGGTAAGTTGACCAGCCGTGTGGTATCGGGATGATTAGAATTGCCTACCCTCATTTCCTACCGAGCTATCGTAAAAGGCGACTAAGGTAAGTTGACCCGTCGTGCGGTATCCGGCTGAGTAGAATAGACCACCCTCATTTCTTACCGAGGTGTCGTGAAAGGCGACTTAGGTAAGTTGAACCGTCGTGTGGTATCCGGCTGAGTAGAATAGACCACCCTCATTTCCTACCGAGCTATCGTAAAAGGCGACTAAGGTAAGTTGACCCGTCGTGCGGTATCCGGCTGAGTAGAATAGACCACCCTCATTTCTTACCGAGGTGTCGTGAAAGGCGACTTAGGTAAGTTGAACCGTCGTGTGGTATCCGGCTGACTAGAATAGACCACACTCATTTCTTACCGAGGTGTCGTGATAGGTGACTAAGGTAAGTTGACCCGTCGTGCGGTATCCGGCTGAGTAGAATAGACCCTCATTTCTTACCGAGGTGTCATAGGAGGCGACTAAGGTAAGTAAACCAGCCGTGTGGTATCCGGCTAAGTAGAATAGACCACCCTCGTAAGATTAAGTCTTTTAAATATTAAAGATAATAACCATACTAAATCATAATCCTACGTATCCAAAATCTTTCAAAAGTTATAATAGAATTATTTTGGTATATTTATTATTGAATAATTCTGACCGTGTGACTCTCTCGAGATGGTCACGGGTTCAAACCCGTGCAAGCACCTATGAGTCTTTATATCAAAATCTATGAATCTAATTGATAATTGCAATTTATGACACGCTTTTCTGTGAAGGCGAACATCGCGAGGAAACCTGCATATCTCTAGAGAATTCTGGGGATATGTGTTACCTACCCTAAATGTAAGATAGTCCATTTATTGAGGAAGGCTATAGACTATATAATATCACGCTAAGATGAATAGGAGAGGAGCAGCAATAAAAAATATTACGAAAACGGCAAAATTTAAAGCTGTCCTTGCGTGCCCTAAGTAAACGGTAAAAGTAATTCTAAAACCATGTATTACAAAATTGTATCCCTCTAAAAGTTCTAAATAAAAGTCCACGACAGCATATGTCTAGCTTTTAAGGTTAGCTCACTTTAACCATTTTTATAGTTATCAAAATACTATATTTCGGTTTTAATCTTTCGCGGGCGGAGCCGCTGGCGATTGCTAGTAGTTAATAATACGATGCATGCAAAATACTGTAAGGGCGTATGGCTTCTTTAAAGCCTATAGAAAATACTATGCCATTATCGGCTCCCAGGAAGCCTTATGTTCGCAAACATAGGTTTTTAACTATTAGGTTTAGCATGCCTGCTAAGCGTTGAACGACCTTTAGAAATTATATATTCTTTTATTAACTGATTTATTGATTGACCATATTATCTATAATATCACGCGGCAGGTTAACTTACCTGAGTTGCTTTTTACGACACCTCAGTAAGAAAGAGGGCGGTCTATTCTATTTAAATGAAGATGGTCTATTCTACTCAGCCGGATACCACACGGTAGATCAACTTACCTTAGTCACCTTTTACGATAACTCGGTAAGAAATGAGGGTTGTCTATTCTAGTCAGCCGGATACTACACGGCGGGTGGACTAACCTTAGTCGCTTTTTGCAACACCTCGGTAAGAAAGAGGATGGTCTACTCTATTCAGCCGGATACTACACAGTGGGTGGACTTACCTTAGTCGCCTTTTACGATAACTTGGTAAGAAATGAGGGCTGTCTATTCTACTCAGCCGGATACTACACAGTGGGTGGACATACCTCAGTCGTCCTTTATGCCACCTCGGTAAGAAAGAGGATGGTCTACTCTATTCAGCCGGATACTACACAGTGGGTGGACTTACCTTAGTCGCCCTTTATGCCACCTCGGTAAGAAAGAGGATGGTCTATTCTATGAAGCCAGATACCACACGGCGGGTTAACTTAACTTAGTCGCCTTTTATGCCACCTTGGTAAGAAAGAGGGTGATCTTTTTTATTCAGCCGGATACCACACAGCGGGTGGACTTATATTGGTCGCCTTTGACGACACCTTTCTAAGTAAGAGGTTGGTATATTCCACTAAGCCATATACCACACAGCATTCTATTCTGTTAATAAAGTAATGTATACTTTCGAGTTAAAATCATTGCGTATCTCATTACATGTCCCATAGAGCACACCTAAACACGATTCCATCATCTAAAGACGTTCTAATCCGACAGTTATATCGGGGAGCATCTTGAAAACATATTACCAGCCCACGTCCAACGCGGCCGGTTCTAAAAACTAATCACACTGCTTTTTTATTGCTCGTCGCTGCTAGAAGTGATTTGTCCAGGGCAATCTATCATTCGTGGAGAGAATAATTAGTGTCACAGCATCCGGAGTGCGCCAACAATGAGCGGGGCATCGTTCAAACAAATCATTAATAATTTCCAACGCCAGTTTTCTAAGACGAATCCGCTGTAAATAAATGGTACACCACATTCTTAACTACCTACTTACGGGGACATTTTTTAGCCGTTAGCGACTACAATTCGTGTAGGGTCGCCATGTTACAGAAAATTGTTTTTGATAACATAAAAAAATACTTGAGTGCTCAGTCACTCACCTTGCTCGGTAATTTTAAAGTGATGTAAAAAAATAAAATAAAAAAATTTAAATTTTTTTTTTTTAAATAATAGGGCAGGTTGGGCTCGATCCTAGGTATTTTCACCTCTCTAGACCGCCCGTTCCCCTTATCAATCACCGTGACTTTACGTTTCACAGCGAAAAACTGTGATTGTGTTCAACGTAAATTTAAAAAAAAATAATTTTTCTCCCCCAAACCCTCCTAAATGCTCAATTTCAGGAAAATCTTTGGAGCCATTTCCAAGATTCCGAAAATATAGATATACATACAAAATAAACTCATTTAAATATTAAAGATATATTACTTTTACTTCTTCTTTCTTTAATTAATAACGAAGAAATAAAAGTTATACATATATAAACTTGAGTTACATGTAAATTTAATTTATGCTTTTTATAAAAAAAATCATGTTAAACACGCTTTCTTATCTATTGTTGATGCTCCATATTCAATATTAACTATTATTTATCATTATTAAAATACAAAATTCGTGGACAGTATCATAAATTATATTATTTCTGTTAGTTATTATTAAGTATAATTTTCCTCTTTGTTATATTTTTGTAAGCAACAAGTAAATAAAGTTATTGGATAATAGATTTGTCATTTGCTATATTATTTAAATAGGTTATTGTAATACTCATCATTGCCATCCTCCTGTCCTTTTCCCACTATAAGTGGGGTCGGCGCAACATGTTATAAACATGCTGTCACATGATGGCTGCGTTTTTACGATCGGCCGCCTGCCTGACGTCAACCTTTCTTAGTCGTATTTTACGATACCTCGGTCAGTAAGAGGTCTATTCTACTCAACCGGATACCACACGGTGGGTCAACTTACCTTAGTCGCCTTTTACGACACCTCGGTAAAGAACGTGATTGGTCTATTCTACTCAGTCAGATACCACACGGCGGGTCGCCTTACTTAGTCGCCTTTTACGACACCTCGGTAAGAAATGAGGGTGGTACTATTCTATTCAGCCGGATACCACACGGCTTAGGTTATTGAAATACTGCGAATAATATAATCATCAAATAATTTCGAAAGACCACCCACCCACTATGTTAAGTATCTACGAGTATTACATCAAAGATCAATTGATAGCTGTCCTTGAATATTCATGGACGAGGGTAATCACTTATCGGTTTCTCCTTTCCGGTCCATTACCTTAAAATATGTATATTACTTTAAATAATGAAATAAAAAACAACCTGTACAGCAAGAAAAACTTAAATCTATAATATGAAGTTTATTTAAATGTAACATGAAAAAATTAAAACTATTTTATTTTTAAAGCATATTGCGCGCTTATTAATTATATATATTTCTATGAACATGTCGGTTCTTAGAATCTGAGTATATATATTATATCTATTTAAGTACTTATTAAATTATATATTTATTTATGTACCACTTGTCATTCCCCATAATACAATTACTAAGGTACTTACATTGTGCGTATAATTGTCTCATATATTTATTTACATTACAAAATGTGCCTGCGGCTTCTCCCACATGGTTATCAGTGCCACAAACTTTTTGTCGCGTAAATGACAATATTTTTATTTAAAATTTTAAACAAAAGTATTTATTGTGAGGTAACTATAAGAGATAGAGACATACTATCGCGGAGTTTTTAGTAGCTTTTTTATAGATCTACAATTATTTAGTACATTACTTTCGTATATCTCTGTTGGTATACGTGGCGGACGCTATTAAAGCTTCCAGCAGGCAAGTTTTCTTACAACCTCGCGACCTCTTTAACACAATTAACGAAAAACCGTACTTTTCTATTATAGTAAACCTTCCGGAAGATTTGCACTACCTTTTAGTAAAATCCGTATACAAAACCGTTGAGTAGATTTTGAGGAAATTGATCACATATAGACAGACAGCTTTTGGAGACGTTTTTTGAATAATAAGTATGGATGCGAATATTTTTTTCAGCGGCCTGTTACTATCCCACTGCTGATAATAGGCCTCTTCTCTCCGTTTTTGGAGAGAAGGTTCTGAGCTAAGACCTACCACGCTGCTCCAGTGCGGATTGGTAGGTTACACATATCTCCAGAATTCTCTAGAGATATGCAGATTTCCTCACGATATTTTCCTTCACCGAAAAGCGTGTGATAAATTACAATTATCAATTAGACACATAGGTTTAACAGAAAAACTCATCGTTGTCTGCCCGGGTTTGAGCCCGTGACCTCCTCGAAAGAGCCGCACGGTGTCACCGCTGGGCTACAGCTTATAACGTGCGAGCGGGAAATTGTCCGCGGATATTTAAATTCATCGCGCACCTATTTATAGCGTGAAGTACGGTATTCGCATAATCATTTGGTTAAACATTATTTAAGTGTTAAAAACCGGGGTCGAAATATCTGAATGCCTTCGTGAGCTACGTCGAGATATGTTAAAATATATCGAGGCAGCCGCGCTCCCACCACGCTATACGTGTCAACGACCTACACTTGCCTCTAAGATATGTTTAATACGCATTTTAACAATGCTTGTATTGTTTAGACTATGTATTATGGATATGACTTGTCAGTACAACCTCGACGCTTCCTCTCGCATTTTTATGTTGGACGATATAACGTGTCTTTGGGTTTTAATTATTCTTTTGATTACGTGACGTTATTCGGTCTGAGGTATTGTATATGAAAGTACCGTTGTACCTTGTTAGTGTACAGTTGTGATGTTTTATCGTTAAACATTGTAGTGCATGCGTTTTACTACTACTTGTATAAAGTAAGAATACGGATGGTTCAGTGGAATGGTTGGATTATGTGAAGTCTGTATCTATTATAAAACAAAATCCCCAAAAACATGTATGTGATCGATTTTCTAAAAATCTACTAAACGGATTACTGTAGGGTTTTTACTAAAAGGTAATGCGGTTCTTTCGAAAGGTTTAGATTAATGGTTTTATGTAAATTTGGTTGAAGATAGCACAGTTGTAAATAAACACAAGCTGGGTGCTTTAGACGCGTGCGCCTTGTAAACCAATAGAGATATACTAAAGTAATGTAGTAGAGAATTGTAGATCTACAAAAATACTACAAAAGAGTCTGTGATAGCATGTCTCTATCTCTTATGGTTAACTCACAAAAACTACTTTTGTGTCTTTTGTGACGCTGATTTCTAAGAGGGCAAAGCCGCAAGCACACCTAGTAAAGACTAAAAGAAACTCGATTTTTATCTGTAATTGACATACTCATCTCTTAATAACTTTTAACCTACTCGCCGTGGGTAGGTGTGCGCAGCTAATTCAAAATGAATGAATGAAATGAATACATAAAGTTCACGCACGCAAGCACGTCTAGTTAAATATGAAAGGGGTAGAGTTAGTAACGTGATTATATCAGAAATAAAGAGATTTGTAGAAGATTCAAAAGAGCGAAGCTGAAGTGGCGATGGGCACAGTGCGGGGAATCGATGGTCGTTGGGGTTTTAAGGTGTTGGACAACCCCGCACCTGAAAACGCAGTTTATTTACCCGTACGAGATGGACTGACGACATCAAAAAGTTCGCGGGGAGCCGCTGGATTCCTGGCATCGCTGGATTCCTGGATAGCGGGCACAGGCTCGTGTAGTGTGGAGATCTCATGTAGAGAGCTATGTCCAGCAGTGGACGTCCATCGGTTGACAAAAAAGAAGAAAAAAATGTTAAAGGGTGGCTTATCAGAGTACTGTACTATTAAGGATTACTTAAATGATAACAATGCGTTGATATAGCTACTTTTCGACCCTGCATATAATGACTAAATTTACCTAGTTATAAGAATTGTTTTGAAAAGATCAACCTTTGATAAAGGCCCTTTTCGGTAGGAACAGCTATTCGAACCAGCAATAGAGATGAAGAAAGAGGTCGCCCAAACAAGTCTACCTCCTACGAATAGCGCACGCCAAAAGAGAGCGAATGATTTTTCGAACTCTAACTAAGCTGTTAGCTCTGAGGCTTTTACAGCGTCACCGAGGGAGTGGGCGAGCGCAGAAGCATCGCCGGAGTGAAACTGGGAGAGCGAGTCTCGAGCGAGACTCGCAGTATCCTGGGAGCGTCGCCTTAAGGGTGCCTCCTGTGAGGCCGAATCTCTGCTTAAAACGACGCATTGTGGAGGACTGTATCGGACTTGCGGAAAAGTCATAATGTCATAACGGTCGGGGCTGGACGCCCCGGTCTCTAGACGTGAGGAAGTGGGGACCTCGTGTTCGCCGGCGAAGTATCTGTGAAGTATCTGGCGTTGGCGATCGCAATGTGAGCATCAAGATCATAGAGAACGCTCTTAGGGCGTCTATGATGTTTGTCAGCCGTTGCCTTATATAGGCCATTACACCTTAAATGATCTGGATTCCTAACAATACTTAAATTGCACTTTCATATGCAATATGCACTTTCATATTTATTGGTCCAGTAGAATCGGTGCCGTGTAGTCGATTTTTTTCCGAAGCCAAGTATTAACATCTGAGTAATATTTCCTGAGGACCTTAGCTCGCCATGTAAGTTGCCACGGTTCGGTGGCCACAAGAATAATTGTGCAATTTTTTTTGCTTATTTCACAAGCGAAAGATACGCGGTGTAAGTTTTCAATCAGAGTTCTTGGGTGGTTACTTTTTGTATGATCCATCACGCCTAATTAATTCTTTGACGTTGCTCTGCTTGATTTTATAAAAAACTAGCTTGTACCCGCGACTTCGTTCGTGTGGACTGTTGTCGTGTGATACGATAATAGATGGCGCTTTTCAATATCACCCTATTCCTGTAGAATTAACAGGAGTTATATATGAAAACTTTCTTAAAATAACTATTTCGACGTAAGCCAAACGACTTGCTGTAGATCCAGTTTACAGATTTGTCTTGACTTTGACACAACTTTGATAAGTTAATAATATGGAGATAATAGATAATTTAGTGTCATTCTATTCCTGTAGAATTAACCCGGTGTATAAGGAATAATTGTGCCAAATTTCATCAATATTGGTTCTGAGGATTCGCCCTGAAAGAGTAATAATCATATATCCATACTCACAAACGTTTGCATTTATATAATAATATTAGCAGGATTAGTAGGACTAACGTTTCTGTAGAATAATGATAAATATATTTTACATACTTCTGATTTCTTTGGGTTAAATTTAGGACCTCATACTTTTACTTCAAACAATTTTTAATCATTTCAAACGTAGCGTAATTACGGTATTTTTTACTGTTACACAAAATATAACAATGAAGCCATTAATAAAATCCACGTTGGTCAGTATTTAAAGTGCGTAGATTCCATGTAGTTAATGTTTATTTTCTACAAATTATATCTCAAATGGACAGCAAGGAGTTAAGCGAGGTCTTTATATTAAAACTCGGCAGCCACTGTTTTCAAAAATTATATCTCGTTGAAAATATCTGGGAGCTTTATTCGCGTGTGCCGCTTAAACCAACAGAGATACACTAAAGTAATGTACTATACTACTAAAATACTACAAAAAAGTCCGCTACAGCACGTCTCTATCTCTTATGCTTCTTCTACAATAACTAATTTTATATTCAAAATTTCAATTAAGTACACTAATTTCCACACGGACGAAGACGCAAGCAGAGTTTATTATAAAAACATATACCAATTCCTGAAATTCCGCAATCCATACTAGACAAGTCTACAGAAAGGTTTAAATTGAGTTAAAGGTTTAAATTGAGAAAATTAAAAATTATTTGGATGATAAAAATGGCTGGATTTTAAAACCCTTTCAGTTTCATACAAGAATTCGGTTTAATAATATAAAATTGGAAATGTTTAAAAGATTGGTCGCCATGTTTCTTTCTGGTTCATCTCGGTAAGAGCAACATTCCGAACCAGTTGTAGATTCATTAATCATATCGATCCTTGACAATTCTAAAGTGCTTGAAAGAGCTTATTTGAATAAATATTATTTAAACTGCAGCCTTAATGACAATATTCCGAACACACTAAGAATTTAATACGAATATTTAAACAAAGTAATTATTTCCTATTAACAACTGGACATGAATGAGAAATAAATTAAGTTATACAATAAAATCCGTTGTTTCGCCAAATTCACAACCCTGCAGATAAAAAAGACAATGGTTAACATAAATATATCGTCTCTCTCAGCTTAATAAAGAACTCGCTCATAATTAGCGATGTATATTAAATCTAATGTATATAGGGTAAACATCATTTTGGTCCATAAATATACTGTCCGTACCCAAATTATTATAATATTTGTGTTATTGGTGACAGACAACTAGTAAATATATACTTATATTATATTTAAAAACATAAATACACCAAAATCCGAGAAACCAACAATTTTGTTATTATAAAATGATGGTCTTTGGGCGGGAATCGAACCCCGAAAATATTTTTGAATACTATAATCCGCGTTCGTCAAACACGTTTACGAATGCGATTTATAGCAAAATAATTCTATCATTACTATTGTTCTATGGAATTCCGGAAAGTAACACCTACTTCTATAAATGATGATGATATTTATTTATGAATTATTATTCTTCACCACACCTTAACACAACAATGGTATAAAAAATAAAAAAAGTAGTAAAAGTAGTAGTAATAAAAGTAAGCAAGTAAAATACATTAGTATAAAGTATATATATGTGGTATCCGGCTGAGTAGAATAGGCCACCCTCATTTCTTATCGAGGTGTCGTAAAAATCGACTATGATACGTTGACCCACTGTGTTGTATCCGGTTGAGTAGAGTAGACTACCCTCATTTCTTACCGAGGTGTCGTAAAAGGCGACTAAGATAAGTTGACCCAACGTGTGATATCCGCTTGAGTAGAATATACCATTTCCTTTTTTACCGAGGAGTCGTAAGATACGACTAAGGTAAGTTGACTCACCGTGTGGTAACCGCTTGAATAGAATATACCACTCTCTTTCTTACTGAGGAGTCGTAAAATACGACTAAGGTTAGTTGACTCACCGTGTGGTAAACGGTTGAGTAGAATAGACCACTCTCGATCTTAATCAGGACTCGTAAAATACGACGTATATATAAGGTAAGTTGACGCTCAGGTAGGCCGGTCGTAAAATGCGTAGCCAAATCATGTGCCAACATGTTTATAACATGTTGTGTGAGTGAGATAAGAACAGGAGAATGATGAATATGTGCGAATTTGTAAATTTCAATTCATATTCTTTATTCAAGTAAACTTGTAACAAGTGCTTTTGAATCTTCATCTCTACTGCTGGTTTGGAAAGGTTTTCCTACCGAGTAGGGTATGGCGAGTATCTGGGAAATGTCCGAGTGAAACCGTTATACATGGTAACTGTCAGCATAAAACGTGATAATAAGGAAGTAATGTAAGCAAGATCGTTATAATGAAAATAGAGATTTTTTTATTTGTATTACTAAGTGAACGGACGTCATGTTAATAGCTTTACACTAACTGTTGAGGTGTTTTAGAAATATGGCAATATATGGTAGGGGAGTAGTTGTTATTTTAGCACGTAATTTTCTAGTAATTTTCTAGTATATATTCTGTTATTGGGGTGTAAGGGGGAGGCTCGTCCCAATCAGTCTCCTCAATTGTCAACCTCACCTGCACGCGGTGCACCCTGCAGATTAACCAACGAGGCTCTGGCGACCGACCAATGGCGGTATAACCATTCATACAGCTGACCTAAATTCTACCAGACCGACAGTGGGCAGCAGCACTGTCGGTGCGACATGGTCAGCACTGCGATCACCAACCCGCAGGCCAAGCGTGGTGATTACTGGCAATACCTTCATGGCATTACAAACAAAACCACAGCCCCTAGTTCCCGGCAGCTCCGCTATTCCCAGCTCTGGCAGCGGTTTGGGTAACGGCGGGGCAGGGGGTGTCAAGAATCTCCGGCAGAGATTCCGCTGCCAACCCCGACGACTAGACCTGGCAACGTACAACGCACGCACTTTGAGGGAAGACGAAAAGATACTCGAGCTGGAAGAAACAGTAAGCAAGTTGCGGTGGGACGTGATAGGATTATCCGAAGTCCGAAGAGAGGGGGAGGACACGATGATCCTAAAATCCGGCAACTTGCTTTACTACCGTGAGGGCGAACAACAGTCCCAAGGTGGTGTCGGGTTTCTCGTCCACAAGTCCCTTGTCAACAACATTGTTCAAGTCGAGAGTGTGTCGAGCAAGGTCGCGTTCCTGATACTCAGAATTACCAAACGGTATTCGCTGAAGGTCATACAGGTCTACGCACCGACATCGGCACATCCGGACGAGGAGGTAGAGGTCATGTATGAGGATTTATCTAGAGCCATGCATGCCTCCAAAACCTTCTACACTGTTGTGATGGGGGATTTCAACGCAAAGCTGGGCAAGCGAAGCGGCACCGAGTTGAGAGTAGGACAATTTGGATATGGGCAACGGAACCACAGGGGCCAGATGTTGGCCGATTTCTTGGAGAGAGAAGATCTCTATATGATGAACTCTTTCTTCAGGAAACGGCCACATCGAAAATGGACCTGGGTAAGTCCCGACGGTTCCACGAGAAACGAGATTGACTTCATCATGTCGACCAGGCGTCATATATTCAATGATGTCTCTGTGATCAATACCGTGAAAACCGGGAGCGATCACCGTATGGTTAGAGGCACATTGAATATATGCGTACAGCTGGAAAGATCCAGACTGGTGAAGTCTACGCTCCGACCAACTCGAGCTCATATTCAAAACCCCGAGAACTTTCAACTCGAGCTGAAAAACCGTTTTGATTGCTTAGCTGACTGCGCTTCTGTGGACGATGTAAACAACAGGCTAGTGGAAACTGTCCATGCGGTGGGGTCCAAATTCTATAAGACTCACCGTAAGAGAACCAATAAATTCTCGACCCAGACTCTCAAGCTCATGGACGAGAGGAACGAAATGAGGCTACAGTCTTCAGTAGACGCTTCGAGCTACCGTCTGATCAATAGACAGATTTCTAAGGCGCAGAAATACGACCTGCGACACTTCAACACGGAATGCATCCGAGATGCAATTGAGCGTAACAGGGGCTCCAAAGTGTTCGCGAGAGATCTGTCTATTGGGCAGAGGCAGTTAACGCGACTGAAGACCGATACTGGTAGCATCATTTCGTCTCGACCTGAGATTTTGGGAGAGGTTGAGAAGTTCTTTGGACAGTTATACACCTCAACACAACAGCCTGTTGTCAATTTGGCAAAAGACCCAAGAGCCAAGTTGACCCGACACTATACCGAAGATATCCCGGACGTCAGCCTATACGAGATTAGTACGGCTCTCAAACAACTTAAGAACAACAAGGCTCCGGGTGAGGACGGAATCACTACAGAACTCCTGAAGGCGGGTGGAAAACCGGTACTCCAAGTCCTTCAGCGATTGTTCAATTCCGTCATTCACGAGGGCACTACGCCGGAAGCGTGGCACAGGAGCGTGGTGGTTCTTTTCTTCAAGAAGGGTGATAACACCTTATTGAAGAATTATAGACCCATCGCGCTGCTGAGTCAGGTTTATAAGTTGTTTTCGAGAGTCGTAACGAATCGTCTCGCTCGTAGGTTCGACGACTTCCAGCCTCCCGAACAAGCCGGTTTCCGGAAAGGCTATAGTACCATAGACCACATATTTACGCTGCGGCAGGTTATACAGAAGACCGAGGAGTATAACCGGCCACTTTGCTTGGCGTTTGTGGACTATGAGAAGGCCTTTGATTCGGTGGAAACATGGGCTGTGTTAAGATCGCTCCAGCGATGCCGAATCGACTATCGGTACGTCCAAGTGTTGAAGTGTCTGTATGAAAACGCCACAATGTCTGTCCGTATCCAAGACAGAACTACGAGACCAATCCAAATGCGGCGTGGTGTGCGACAGGGAGATGTCATCTCCCCGAAGCTGTTTACCGCTGCATTGGAGGATGTCTTTAAGCTTTTGGATTGGAACGGATACGGCATCAACATTAACGGCGAGTACATCACTCACCTTCGATTTGCCGACGACATAGTCGTTATGGCAGAGTCCCTGGAGGATCTTAACACAATGCTCGACGACCTCAGCAGAGTATCTCAACAGGTGGGCCTAAAAATGAACATGAGCAAGACGAAAGTTATGTCAAACTCACATGTTCCGCTCCACCCGATCATCGTTGAGAACTCTGCACTCGAAATTGTTGACGAATATATATACCTGGGACATACGGTCCGGCTAGGTAGGTCCAATTTCGAGAAAGAGGTCAGTCGCCGAATCCAACTCGGATGGGCAGCGTTTGGGAAGCTACTCGAGATCTTTTCGTCCAATATTCCTCAGTGTCTGAAGACTAAAGTCTTCGAACAGTGCGTGTTGCCAGTGATGACCTATGGCTCTGAATCTTGGTCGCTGACTATGGGCCTCATAAGAAAGCTCAGAGTCGCTCAGCGGGCGATGGAGCGAGCTATGCTCGGAGTTTCTCTACGTGATCAAATCAGAAATGAGGAGATCCGTAGAAGAACCAGAGTCACCGACATAGCTCAGCGGGTCGCGAAGCTGAAGTGGCGATGGGCGGGGCACATAGTGCGGAGAACCGATGGACGTTGGGGTCTCAAAGTGTTGGAATGGCGACCCCGCACCGGAAAGCGCAGTGTTGGAAGACCCCCTACTAGATGGACAGACGACCTCAAAAGGGTCGCGGGGAGCCGCTGGATACAAGCGGCACAAAATCGTGTGTTCTGGAGATCCCATGAAGAGGCCTTTGTCCAGCAGTGGACGTCCATCGGTTGAAGAAGAAGAAGAAGAAGATTCTGTTATTATGACGGTGAAAGTTTTTGAATGTGTGTGTTTGTATTGCTGTGGTGTTTGTTGCGTGTGAGTGAGTGAGTGTGGCGTAGTGCACAAGTTAACACATGCATTAATAATTTCATGTATGACGTTACTTTGCGTAGGTAAAATAAAAGTAATTTAAAATGCTAAAGTAATTAAAATATTTACTTTTATCGAGGATTATTATAGCAAAATAATATTTTCATTACTACGCAAAATAACGCCTAATTCTATAAACTAGAAAAATACTAAAAATAGAATTATTTTGCTATCCATACTAATTTATGAAGCTGAAGAGTTTGGTTATTTGATTGTTTGAACACCACGCTAAGATGAATAGGAGAGGAGCAGCAATGAAAATTTTTACGAAAACGGCAAAATTTAAAGCTTTCCTTGCGTGCGCTGAGTAAACGGTAACAGGTATACAAAAATCATGTATTACAAAATTGTTCCCCTCTAAAAGTTCTAAATAAAGGTTCGCGACAGCATATGTCTAGCTTTTAAGGTTAACCCACTTTAACCATTTGTTATGGTTATCAAAAGACTATATTACGGTTTTAATCATTCCACGCGGGCGGAGCCGCTGGCGATTGCTAGTAAAATATAATGTTGTGGTGGTAGCTTAATTCTTTCTCAATTTATCATAAAGCATACTATACAATCGAGGATTATTTGAGTGATAGCATATCTTAACTGCAGTCAGCTACGCACTAAACTGCAACGATTAACTTGTAGCCATCAAATTGTAATTTTTATGTTGAAAAGATTATCGGCCGAGTTTCTTGCTGGTTCTTCTCGGTAGCAATCTTCCGAATCAGTGGTAGCTCTTCTAAAAACATTTGACGATTCAAAAGTACTGTAAACAGTCCATTTGAATAGAGAATATTTTTAATTTGAATTGGCTAAGTTCAGCAACGAATCTGTGACGTATGTCAGCTATTTAGAGATTCAGTCGTTCATCTGTTCCGGGTCCTTAAATGCACAGATTAACCGCTCAATATGCGCGATGACAAATGTAATCTCAGCGCGGTCGACTCGACTGGCCCGTCGCTGCTCTTCTAAGAAAAAAGTATATTTTTGCTCACAGCTAAATACTCAGGTGAAAGATTTCTCTGTTGTTGGTCCGCGGCATTAAATCCGTCGTTACGTCTGTATATCGCCAATGGAAACGTAAAAATTATCCACCACCGATCAAAGGCGGAATAACATAAATAAAGAGGTGTGCTGTGTGATAAAATTAACGCTTCTCTTTAAATTATGCCTGGGGCCGCTTATCATTTCAACACCTCTATAATTCGGGTGATCGAGTGACGGTGAGTTTTGTTATCTATATCTATAATATATAAAGCTGAAGAGTTTGTTTGAACGCGCTAATCTCAATAACCGATTTGAAAAAATCTTTGAGTGTAAGATAATCTCGATCTATAGGGATCCCCCCTAAAACTCTCTACATGTGGAATTTACTAAATAAATAAATATATGGGACACTTACACACACGGTCCGTCGGTCCCCAAAGTAAGTAACTTATTACTTGTATTATGGTAGACAGACATCTGGTGAATATATACTTATATATTTTTTAAATACATACTTAAATACAAATATACTCCCAGGCTCAAAGACCAACAAATTCATTTATAGAAAATGTTGGCCCTCGGCGGGAATTGAACCCGCGACCCGCGGAGATGAAGGCAGGGTTACTACCCACTGCGCCAACGGGCCAGTCAGTTAATGAAAATCATTGGATCCGTTTCTAAAATTCAGAAAAATATATACATACAAGATTAACTCAATTAAATATTAAAGATAAATGATTTAATGCAAAGTGATTTTCTTTACAACAAGAAAATATTCAAAAATATTGTACATTTAAATTATGAATTTTAATAATATCAAACGATCGTTTGGCTAAAAAATTAAAATGCGAATACTTTTTAAGCTCTTAAAACAATCTCTGCTTTCACAACGAAACACCGACAATAATAATCGTGTTGACACATTCGAAATAGATTTAGAATTTCCCCTTAAACACTTAAAATACAAATATATATTGATAGTCTAAGAGCCATCGACCGGTAGTTTGAATCAATTGAAACAATGTTTCTAAGGCGCCATTACGATATATCTATCTATATAAATATATAAAGCTGAAGAGTTTGTTTGTTTGATTGTTGGAACGTGCTAATCTTAAGAACTACTAGACCGATTTGAAAAATTCTTTGAGTGTAAGAAAATCCATTTATCGAAGAAGGCTATAGGATATATAACATCACACTAAGATGAATAGGAGCAGCAATAAAAAATATCTCGAAACCGACAAAATTAAAAGCTTATAATTAATTAACTTATGATAACTACTTTCATGTTCAAAATTTAAATTCAGGAAAAAAATTGTGACACACTGATTTTCATGCTTGCGAAGTTGCTGGCACAGCCAATATTTAATATTTATTGTTGTGCTATATATAAAATGACTTGGGAAAGATCACTGAGCGAAATTTAGTATCGTTAAGACTTTACTATAAATCATTTTACGTTTGTAATATACATAGAGAAGATCACAAAATTTTTAATTATTTTAAATAACAGACTATTCCAATCTGCCAAACAATATATGTTTTTTTAATATATTAGACAATTACACACGGTTGTTCGTCCCCAAAGTAAGTAACTTAGTCCATGTGTTTACAACAGATTACATGTAAAATATTAAATTTCAATAAATATATATTAAATACTTAGAGTCAAACCGACAAACTGTATTTACAATGTCTCTCGACGGAAATCAAACATCACCCCTGGACCTGAAGGCAGGGTCATATCCAGGTCTACGCATATATCTTTCTAAGATTGATTTAAGATAGGGACACAATTATTATAATAAATCCTATTATTTATTACTGAAGTCTTTAGCTCTTGGCCTATCGGATAATAAATACGTAAACAAGCCGACAACCAAATGACGACTACCACACGATATAAGAATCGGCTCATTAGGTCTTTAAGTTGAGATGACAGCTCTATAAATAGACGTCTCTGTATAAAATTATGTTTATTTTAGTCATTAGAGGCGGGATGATGGTAACTTTACGCAAACATCTGTTTGGTGAAGTCTGTGGGATGTTTTGGACCGTCGGCTCTTGGTGTACGGATAAGCTGTATTTGAACACTGGAAGTTTCTAGAAGATTTTCGCGATTACGCTCTCTTGCTTTCAGACCGGGGCGTTAACTGTAATGTCTCTGTAGATACAGCGAGTACACTTTACTAAATGTTTGTCAGTTCAAATCACGGTTCAACGGTAGTGTTGACTAATATAGGACCAATGAAATTTGCCACAATTATTCCTTATACACCGGGTAACATATAGGCTATAAAAACCCTGTTAATTCAAAGGGAATAGAATTACATTGTGAAACGCCATATATTATCAACGTATCGAAGTAAATCTGTAAATTAAAGAAATAGGTTCTATATTGCGCTGTTTGCCTTACGTCGAAAAAGTTATTTTTAAGGCAGTTTTTTATATATTGCGGTTTATGTACTGCTATGTCTAGGATATGCTAGTCGCACCCTACAAATGCATGATTATTAACACTACACAAGCTTTGCATAAATTCACTACGACAATCTCTACGATCGTTTCCGTAACCGTACTGTCCTAATAATAATAGAGAAAAAAGTTGTTTTTTTTCTATAAAAATGAAAAGTTCAAAAATATTTTGTGAGCTTAGGTTTCGTTTCATTAAAAATCCGCAAATATTTTGAAATATTACGAGAACGACTAAATTTAAGGCTTTCCTTGCGTGCGCTAAGTAAGTCCGCGACAGCTTATGTCTAGTTTTAGGATAAGATTTGACAGAGGCACTTAGACTGCTTTCGGCTGGCGAGATCACCTTGCACATATATTTAAAATACCTCAGTGACATAATCAGCTTCTTCGCTGGCTTGATGAGGACAAGAAAGTACGAAACGTTCATATAGGTGGATTCTAAACCTACCTACCGTAAGGAACAATTGAAGAAATCCTATTGGATAGCTTCCACGCTGAGTCTCGTGTTAAGGTCGTGCTGATACTATACCTGTTTGCTTCTAGCTCATGCTGATAGTATACCTGCTTGCTTCACGGATGTTGAAGGTGTTGGGAAATTGTTTCTACGACAAGTGGTTTTGCGCTCCAACTTCGATGTATCCAGCGACAAATCGGCTGGTCTAGAGTGGATGCTCACATGAACTGTTTTGACTTCGGTTCGTCTCTTCAGGTACTGAAGTGTCCGTACGACAGTAATAAAATGAAATTACGATCAAAATATATAGCATGGATCTTTTTCGTCGTAATTTAATATACCTTAGTGACTTATTTTAACTGTATGTGCAATATTTATGCTCACAGTATTTGGCTTTAAAACATTAATGTTAACAAAGGTAATATAATCCGGTTCCAGATATAGGAAACCTCGTGACTGATTTAAGAATTGCAATACAGACGTGCCCCGCGTGCGCTCATTATTGTAAACATTTGCTTCATGCAGTGTGATTAAAACCGTGCCATACCGAAGTGGCCTAACTAAAAGTATTGATTTCCTTACTAATATTATAAATGCGAAAGTCTGTCTGTTACGTTTTTACGGTGAATCCGCTGAACCGTTGAAATTACCGCTGAAATCCGCTGAAATTATTCCTTATAAGGAATAATTTAATAATACACCAGGGTAATAGGCTATAGAAATCCTTTAATTCTACAGAAATAAGATAACATTGAAAAGCGCTATCTTTTATCAACCTTTCATACGACAACAGTAAATCCAAAGAAGTTGCGGGTAAAAGCTAGTATATTACAATTTTGATAAGTAAATAATATGTTGACATGGAAAATAAATTGAACAATAATTGTATAAATAATCGCATAAAAATAGATTATTTTTTCAAATCCTCAGGACTGGTTTTACAAAAATATTTAAATATTACAAAACTCCAATACAGTAATCATAATTTGAAACGTCTGTTTGTCATGAACTGTTGAAGTACTTAATGCTAGTACAATAAAATTATTACCCGTTTAAAACTTTTATTAATCCTATGTAAAATTTTTATAATGACCGGTCGTCATGATATTAATAACACGTAGAGAAAATTAATTAATTAAAAAATTAACGTACCTTTTTAAATGAACGAGATAGTTCTTGTGATAAACATTTTTATGGTTACTAGAAAGTCTTAAATTTTGTGGCTGTTAAGATTAAACTAGTAATTGTTTTTAAATGTTGTGTCAATTTTTAAGAAAAAATACATAATGTAAATTCATGATATATAGATATATCCTCCTGTCCTTATCCCACTCTAAGTGGAGTCGGCACAACATGTTATAAACATGCTGTAACATGATTTGGCTGCGTTTTACGACCGGCCGCCTGCCTGACGTCAACTTACCTTAGTCGTATTTTACGACACCTTTGTAAGAAATGAGGGTGGTACTATTCAACTCAGCCGGATACAACACTGCGGGTCGACTTACCTTAGTCGCCTTTTATGACACCTCGGTAAGAAATGAGGGTGTACTATTCGACTTAGCCGTACCTACTGTTAATTCATGATACTGTTACCTAAATAAATACAATATAAAGATTATATTGGTTGTCAGTATTCGGAGGTCGATAGTTTTACCGTCGAAGGCTAACATTTTATAAAATCAAATTGTTTGTTTTTCGAGACTTGGTGTATGGATGCATTTAAGTGATATCCAAAAATTATATCCTACTAATATTATAAATGCGAAAGTTCGTGAGTATGGATGTAAGCTTGTTACTCTTTCACGGCGAATCCGCTGAACCAATATCGATGAAATTTGGCACGATTATTCCTTGTACACCAACACAATCAATCCATCACGCGACAACAGTCCAAGCAAACGAAGTGCGGTTAAAAACTAATATGTGTATATTTATTTGTCACTCACTTTTAAGTTTTAATACTCTTACTTTGGTGTCGGAAAAGGCGACTAAGGTAAGTTGAAGGTTGTAAATTCTGTAGCCAAAACATGTTATGCCAACCCCACTTGGAGTGGAATAAGGGCAGGAGAATTATTCATACTTTAATCGGATTCAAATAAGGGATAATGAGTTCCTTATAATGTATTAGTAAGTGAACGATCGAGCCTTCTCGATAACTTTTTACAAGATATAAAAAAATTGCAATAAAAAAAAGGAAAACAGCGCCAGATGACATGTGGGAATTGATCCCAAATTTAGAACTTTTTTGGTTCGCGCGATACCATTAGGTTATCACAGCTTTGCATTTGACAGCTCAAATTATGAGTTGCTATCTATTCATAATTTTCGTAGTTTTTTTAGTGCCCAAAAAAAGGAATACAACGAAATTTTTTTAAATAAAACCTGGCTAGATCGAATTTTCTCCCCTAAAACACCCTACATACTGATTTTTAGGAAAATCGCTGAAGCCGTTTCCGAGATTCAGAAAATATTTTTATATATATACATACAAGATTAACTCATTTAAATATTTAAGAAAGATAGCAAATATACTCGTATTGAGGCAAAACAAACTACAAGAGTCTTTAATTCTTCGCACCAAAAAATGAGAAAGGAAGATTTTGTCCAGTATTTTTGTATGTAAGTAGTTTATGATCGAAGTCGCAATTTCAGACATTTTAAGATTGGTCGCTTTGGCTGTAGTCTGAAATATGCACAAATTCGCTCCAGGTGCTTTCACATAATGAATTAGTTCTGCATAATTAAGAAACTAAAACATCCTGCAAGCGACATCTTACCATTTTTCCTTTTGTGATCAAAGTCCCAATATTGAAAGAAACTTGCACCTACAGTTAAGATTCTTCTTTAAAAAAGAAAAACCAAAAAAATAAGTCCAAAAGTAATAAAAATATTATTTTGCTATAATCCGCGATAAAAGTAAAATATATGTAATGCTAAGCGAGGTGCTAAGGTGCATAAACGAGTGAGTGAGTGTGTGTGTAGTAGTTATAAGTTTACATATGCGTTAATAATTTCCTGTATGACGTTACTTTGCATAGCTAAAATAAAAGTAATGAAAAATACTAAACTAATGAAAATATTATGTTGCTATAATCCGTGATAAAAGTAAAATATGTGTAATGCTAAATGTAGACTGTGCTATTCGTTCTCGTACCTGATACATGCGGAATTTATAAAAACTCGTGCAAGCGATTGCGCTTTGAATTTTTGACGTCTATCTTCTTAGGTTACGGGCGAAATAATTGTTGAGATTGTGTTGGTGAATGTGTGCAGTGTTTGTGTAATAAAAAAAATGTTTGTATAATAAAAATTACGTAAGTCAAAAAAATCAGCATATTGCTAAACATTATCCTAATTTGGCCATAAAAAACCAATGACGTTAGTTTTTTATAACGCAAAAAAAGAGAGAGCCAAAACCAACAGCCGGTGTATTGTCTAATTATATTCAAATATTTTCATTCTTAGTGTGCTTTCGTAAAAAACGTTAACCACAATATATGTTATCTTAATAATTTCAACAGTAAAGTAGTTAATGTGTTCCTTTACGGCGCTCTTTAATTAAAGCAATATAACAAGTTATTAAAATATTCGGTTCGTTAGTTCCCATTGTTAATATTATCATAATAATGTATCATGTTTGTGGAGCTTGGTATCGCTTAAACCACTCTTTATTAGAAACGGGTAAAGCTTTAAAAATCATCATCACCCAGCCTTTATCCCACTCTCAGTGGGGTCAGCACAGCATGTTATAAGCACCTTTTATAACATGTTTATACTCCACCTTTTAGTGGAATGTGCTCGGAGCGCAGTATGCTATTTTCTTTTGGAAAATAGTTGAAGGTGAATTTCAAGCATTTGCGCAACATATAAATAACTTGCAGTAACTTCTGAGCAAGCAAAACTATTAACTAGAAATTTCGATATTATTCAATAGCAATCGTCAGTGGCTCCACCTGCGTGGAAAGATTAAAACCGTAATAGAACATTTTGATAACCATAAAAATAATTAACGTGGGTTTATCTTAAAAGTTGGACATATGCTGTCGCTGACTTTAATATAGTATTTTGACTGTAACTTTGACTTGTAATACGCACGCAAGGAAAGCTTTAAATTTTGCTGTATTTGTATTATTTTATATTGCTGCTCCTCTTCTATTAATCATAGCGTGATGTTATATAAATTTCTTCCTCAATAAATGGACTATCTTACAATGAAATAATTTTTCAAATCGGTTTAGTAGTTCCTGAGATTAGCGCTTTCAAATAATCAAACAAAAACTCTTTAGCTTTATATATTAGTATAGATTTGTAATAAAAATAGATATAATTAGGTTACGATGGTTCTAACATAACCTCTAAGAGGTTTAAAGACCCAATAAAAAAAGAGTAACAACAAAAGTAGAAACATGTTGTCACATGATTTGGTTACGTATTTTACTACCAGCGGCTTGCCTGACCTTAGTCGTATTTACGACACCTCGGTAAGAAAGAGGTTAGCCTATTCTACTCAGGCGGATACCACACGGTGGGTCAACTTAACTTAGTCTCCTTTTACGACAGCTCGGTGAGAAATGAGGTTGGTCTATCCTACTCAGCCAGATACCACACGGTGGGTCAACTTAACTTAGTTGCCTTTTACGACACCTCGGTAAGAAATAATGTTGCTTTATTCTACTCAGCCAAATACCACACGGCAATTCGGAGTCTAACTGACAAATGTTCATTTTTATTTATATAGACTAGCTTTAGTAAGCGACTTTTTTCGCGTGGACTTTAGTATCGAGATAAAAAGAAGTTCAAATTCTTATACTGCCTCTGTATAAAAATCAAATCGAAATGCATTTTTTATTTGCAATCTCTCATTGAACTGCTACAGTTTTGCGACTTAATGTGATTTTATACCAGGTATTTACTATTAATGATTTGATGATGACCTACAAACAAATCGTCAACGCTTTATTACACATTCACTAAGACAATTTTGTATCGAAGCATCCACTTGGGAGTGTGTGACACAATCGTATATTCACATCAGATATGTCCGAACTTAGCAATAATATTTAAATGCTCCAAAGCATCGACAATTGTTTGTTTGTGATAATAATAGGCCTATCACTTTTTGTTACAGCCCTACGACGCGTCAACGCAGTAAAGCGCTCTCTTTGAAATGATAATATTTTCTAAAGTGGAACGAACTCTCAAGATTTAAATATAATTATTTAGAACTCCACATGTTTATAGCGACATGGCACCTAACCAGAAAGCTAATTTGTATATTAATGCGATATAAATCTATTAAAACAGTTTTATACATTTTGTTTTAAACACGAAATACATCGAGCCAGCGATTAAAAGACAGTGAGCATATTATTTCATGTTGGGCTATATATTAATTTTCATGATATATACACGAGATAAGCGGACAAGATATGTTCTTGCTATGATAGTCACTAAACGCGCTTATATGCAATCAGGGCGTGAAGCGAATTTTCATTTCGCTGCCCGGTGTTATCCGAAAGTGACTCAAAAGTCGGACGTCCACAGGTCGCTATAATATCGTAACGCGATAACATAAATAAACAGTGTTGTGTGACAAAACTTTGTCACCCAATACATACTGAGCTGTTTGCCATTTTACTCTTTCCAATCTAGTATATATCTATACTAATATATATAGCTGAAGAGTTTGTCTGTTTTTTTGATTCTCAAGAACCACTGAACCGACTTGAAAAATTCTTTCAGTGTAAGATAGTGCATTTATTGAGGAAGACTAAGGCTAAATGACATCACGTTAAGATAAATAGGTGAGGAGCAGCAATAAAAAATATTACGAAAACGGCAAATTGTAAATCGTTTTTTGCGTGCGCTAAGTAAACGGTGAAAGTTATTCTACAATTACAAAATTGTTCCCCTCTAAAAGTGCTAAATAAAAGTCCGCGACAGCATATGTCTAGCTTTTAAGGTTAACCCACTATAACCATTTTTATAGTTGTCAGAATACTATATTAAGATTCTAATCTTTCCACGCGGGCGGAGCAGCCAGGATTGCTAGTTTGTAATAAAATTAATTTTAATAGATAAACAACCAATGAGTTTTTCTATTAAAACTTATGTGTCTAATTGATAATTGCAATTTATCACACGCTTTTCGGTGAAGGAAAACATCGTGAGGAAACCTGCATATCTCTAGAGAATTCTGGAGATATGTGTAACCTACCAATCCGCATTGGAGCAGCGTGGTAGGTCTTAGCTCCAATCCTTCTCTCTTATAACGGAGAGAAGAGGCCTATTCCTAGCAGTGGGATAATAACAGGCCGCTACTTTAGATAAACAAAAGCGATTCTAAGCTAAGTTTTACGTGCTGTGGATAGTCGGTTTAAGCCGCGGGCTCGGCAGATAACTCTTAATTTGCATATTAACGAGAAACTTTGCATCTCCAATAGCGAAAAATGAGTGAGGCCCGTGCGACCGGTCAGGTGCTAGCTGATCTAACAGGACTGTATAAGCGCATCATCGCACGGTTGTTTCATCAGCATAATGGGATAGTGTATGAAAATCCTGCTATATACTGATTTGGTATTCAAAGAGCTAGTTTTTTACACGCTTTATCTAAACTAATATATGAAGCTGATGAGTTTGTTTGTACGCGCTAATCTCGGGAACTACTGGACCGATTTGAGAAATTCTTTCAGTGTAAGATAGTTTATTTATTTAAAAAGGCTTTAGGCTATATAATTTTACGCTAAGATGAATAGGACAGCAGCAATAAAAAATATTGCGAAAACGGCAAATTTAAAACTTTCCTTTCGTGCGCTAAAAATCTCTTATAATTAACTCACGATAACTAATTTTGTATCAAATTTTCCACGCGTGCGAAGCTGCTGGCATAGCTAGTATTACATATATATCATCATTCATTACTCTCCTGCCCTTATCTCACTCTAAGTGGGATCCGCACAACATATTTTAAACATATAACATGATTAGGCTCCTCCGTGTGGTATACGGCCGAGTAGAATAGACCACACCCATTTCTTACTGAGGTGACGTAAAAGGCGACTAAGGTAAGTTGACCCGCCGTATGTTATCCAGCTAAGTAGAACCACTCTCATTTCTTAAGGTAAACTGACGTTAGGCAGGCGGTGGGTCATAAAATAAGTAGCCAAAACATGTTTGAAACATGTAGTGACATATTTTGACATATTGTGACATTATAAACACCAAAATCAAATAAATTAATAGTTTAAAAAAGTAGACAATATATACGAAACTATGTCAAATTTAACTTGCAAGATTCCACATTCACATACATACAATGCAACATAAATAAAAGCTTTTAAAAATCATTTTTAGAACCTGTTACCATTGATTGATACAAAACGAAGCCATAACTCATGGTTGTGAAGCCGTGCAAACAAAATCCATGTAGTACATAGCTGGTTATATAAAACGCATTCTCGGACGCACTCCTAACGCCATAGTAATCCAATCGATGGCCGAAGAAACCTGATAAGTGGCTAGGTTTATTTAGAACGCGTGGATATTAATTGCAACAGTAAAAACAACGCCTTACGGTCAAGGAGCGATTGGGCACAGAGCGGCAAGAACCTGCACTTTATGTATTTTATCTCTTTATATGTGCCTACAGCTTCACCGTGGAAATCACACAGATTTTCCCGCGTATATAACGTTATATTTTGTGGTATCTGTGTAGAATAGACCACCCTCTTTCTAAGGTGTCGTAAAAGACGACTAAGTTATGTTGGTACGCCGTGTGGTATTCAGCTGAGTAGAGTAAACAACCCTCTTTCTTACCTAGGTTTCGTAAATGGCGACTAAGGCGCCGTGTGGTATTCGGGTGAGAAGAATAGACCACCTTCTTTCTTATCAAGGTGTCGCAAAAGACGACTGAGGTATTTTGATCCGCCGTGTGGTATTTAGCTGAGTAGAATAGACCACCTTCTTTCTTATCAATGTGTCATTAAGACCACTAAGGTATGTTGATCCGCCGTGTGGTATCCGGTTAAGTAAAATAAACCACCCTCTTTCATACCGAGTGCTTCTAAAATACGACTAAGGTAATTTAACGTCAGGTAGGCAGCCGGTCATAAAATACGTAGCCAAAACATGTGACAATATGTTTGTAACATGTTGTGTCAACCCCACTCAGAATGGGATAAGGTAAAGAGGATGATGATATAACAATTACCTATCACGCATAGTGCAAATTCCAAATTTTTCAGAGGTCCAACTTCAAAGCCGTGGGAATCAATTTACTCCAACCGAATAACTTTGTTGGTACAATATTCGAGTGTTATTTACATACCGTGCAATACTCAATGGGTTATCCAAGGCCAATCAACATTTTTATAACATGACTCACTAACACAAGTGTATTCTCATTTCAATTACAAACTCTCACACCAATCACGTCTTATTGTGATCATCGGCCGTCTCCCATAATAAAGCCATAACGTCGCTGGTGACTCGAGTATTTTATTCATCGAAATTGTGATAAAAACTTTCCGAGTTTGATAATACGGCCGGTGCTCCGTGTTGGGTAAACAGTCCGCCGTGTTTCCCTCACAAAGAATTCTTAATAGCTGATGACGGGCCAGAGTCAACACAACAATAAAAGGGTTGATTGCTCTTAATGCACGCACACGAGCAACGGCGTTCTGTGTGATACACGTTAGAAATTTGTAAGTTGACGATGATATTCGAAATATAGGACAACGGATGTCTCCCAAACATGTAAAGGACTAAATGATTTATAGCAGCAGGCGTTACTTTGCGGAATTCCATACATCTTCCTGCCCTTATCCCACTCTAAGTGGGGTCAGAACAACATATTATAAACATTGTCACATGATTTTATGTTGATTTTATGTTTATGACCGGCCACCTGCCGGACATCAACTTACCTTAATCGTATTTTACGACACCTCGGTAAGAAAGAGTGTGGTCTATTCTTCAAATTCAAATTCAAAATATTCTTTATTCAAATAAACTTGTAAACAAGTGCTTTTGAATCGTCAACTCTACTGCTGGTTCGGAAAGCTGTTCCTACCGAGAAGAGCCAGCAAGAAACTCGGCGGTTGCTCTTTTAAAAAATATAATTCTTAATATTATTTTCATTAAGTCGTTACTGTCTTGTACAGGTTCAAAGAGAGCTATATCCACACATTCTTATCTTCTTAACCTTAGTCGCCTTTTACGACACCGTAAGAAATATTTGGTCTATTCTACTCAGCCGGATACCACACGGCTAGCATTTAGTATAATATTTATGATATGAAATTAAAAAAAACTGTTTTTTATATTGTCATTCCGTTTGGCATAAAGCTCGGTTATCTATTGCATACTCGGTCACCAAAGCGATGTTTAGCCAAACCGATACGGTCTCGAAGCCGCTATCACTCAGTGTATTGTCAACTTTATAACCCCTATTTGCTTAGATCATTTTCCATTACGTCTTCTGTTGGAATCCTTGAGTCAGGAATTTCGATTTCGTAGCGGCGAATGCTATGCCATCTAAAATATTGAACATCTCCATCTTGTACTGTGTTTTGCTCTTTCTTTTGATGCAAACAATGAGCCAAGAACATCAGGGGAATGTGTGCATACTTTTGAATATGTAAAAAGGCTCTCCCACGTTAAAACTCAGCGCACAAAACGAATGTCGCAAATTAAAATGAACAAAGACACTAATTCTTGCGTTGTTATAGTATTTCCAGCCATTTAACTTATGACATATAGACGCTTATGAAGTTCTGTAAATTCTATTCTATCTTACTAATATTATTAAAGCGAAGGTTTGTGAGTTTGGATGTATGTCTGTTACTCTTTCACGGCGAATCCGCTGAACCAATATTGATATATATTGGCACAATATTGAATATACACCGGGGTACCATATAGGCTATAGAAATCCCATTAATTCGACAAGACGACATTAAAGAGCGCAATCTATTATCAATCTATCGTGAGTATTCATAGTAAATGTATAGAAACCGGCTATACTCACGTTTTATTCTATCGGGTTAGCCCGACTAGTTTCGAACCCATCCGGGGCACATATTCATGAGCTCAGTTCAACATTATCGCAGTGGGATCAGTTCCCACCATAAGACGTTTGTATTGCCAGTTTCTATACATTAACTATTGTCAACCTATCACGCAACAACAGTCCACGCGAATTAAGTTGCGGGTTAAAGTTAGTATTACATTAAAAACCACAGTAAACTAATGCAATGCATTATAGGCACTTTTTAAAAATAGTGACGTGATGTGCTTACTAACGCCGATATTTACTGAGCCCAGTTATTTGAGTAGAATTTATCATCCTTCTGCCCTTATCCCACTTTAAGTTGTCGGTATAACATGTTATAAACATGCTGTCACATGATTTTGCGTACGTACTACGTATTTCACTATCGACCGCCTGCTTCACGTCAACTTAGCTTAGTCGCCTTTGTGACACCTTGGATAAAAAAATGGTAAAAAATGATAAATGGACTATCTTACACTCAAATAAGTTTTCAAATCTGTCCAGTAGTTCCTGATATTAGCACGTTCAAACAATAAAACAAACTCTTCAGCTTTATTTTTAATTAGTTTGAAAACACTATTAATAAAAGGCTAATACAGAAAGCCTACTATACTATTGAGAATTACTTAGATGATAAGAATGCGTGGACGTAGCTACTCTTTCCTGTACAAGACAGTAATAACTAAATGTAACTAGTAATAAGAATTATATTTTTAAAAGAGCAAGAGGAATAGCTTTCCGAACCAGCAGTAGAATTGATGATTCAAAAGCACTTGTTTACAAGTTTATTTGAATAAAGAATATTTTGAATTTGATTAAAATTTGATAATCTTAATCCAGAGATTATTATGTATACCTTATAAATTAACTAAATTTATTATTAATATTGTAATCCATAATACAAAAGTAATGAGAATATTATTTTGCTATAATCCGCGATAAAAAGAAATATATGTAATGCTAAATGTAGAGTGTACTATTCGTTCTCATACCAGATACATGCAGAATTAGTAAGAACTCATGTACTACCCGACACCGATCGCACAACAATACACAAGCACTGCACACATTCACCAGCACAATCTCAACAATTGTTTCGCCCCGTAATCGAAGCGTCAGGAGATAGACTCCACGACAAAATCGCAAAGCTTTGCGATTTTACGAATAGTACACTCTACATTTAGCATTTATATTTCCTTTTATCGCGGATTACAGCAAAATAATATTCTCATTACTTTTGTATTAATATTCAAAAATCGCATTTCGTTTGGTCCATTCTGTAAGTTGACAAAAACAAAACACTCAAATATCGGACATGTATCATTTAAATTATATTCCTGTACCTACATGGTTATCGTATTAGTGAGGCGAAGTTTATAATAAACGTCGATATACTTAGGGTTGAACTGTTAGGAAATATATAAATATCGATATTTTTTTCCAATAATTTTTATGCAGAAGTAATATTTTTTTTCTTATAATCCTCGATGAAAGCCTTAGCCTTGATAGCCTCGTCCCATATCAAGGAAACAGCATCAGGACCTGGAGCTGCGGCGGAGATGGCCGAAGCCGGCAAACGGCGGAAGTATGCATCTCTCATCGAGAGTTATATATTTGTGCCGTTTGCAGTCGAGACCATAGGGCCATGGAGTCAAAGTGCAAAAATTTTTTTATCCGTTTTAACACCTTGGTTGATTGCCTCTTCAGGTGACAAGAGGGCTGGCTCCTTTTTCGCACAAAGAATCAGCTTAGCGATTCAGCGCGGAAACGCTGCCAGCATTCTTGGGACCATTCCACGTGGGCATGATTTGTATAGTCCTAGCGTGTAAGTAATTTAAGATAGATATAACTTGTACATTTTTGCGATGAAATAAATAGAAAATATGTCGGGAACGGAAATAGTCAAATATCATCTCTTTAGCTTTTATACCGCGAATACTGGTAGCGGCAATCGCGTGATCAATAGAAATTAGGTGATCCAAAATCCAAAAGTAGTCAATAAAGTTATGGATTAAGCTATTATAATAGTTTGTAGCTTGATTTCATAGATGATGGATTACATTGTAAGCCTTGCGGTATCCAGCTGAGTAGAACAGACCAACCTCATTTTATACCGAGGTGTCGTAAAAGGTGACTTAGGTAAGTCGACCCGATATGTAGAATCCGTTTTAGTAGAATATACCACTTTACTTTACTTTACTTTTTTCTTTCTTACCGAGGTGTTGTAAAATACGACTAGGGTAAGTTGACGTTAGGCAGGCGGTCGTAAAATACGTAGCCAAATCATGTGACAACATGTTCGTAAAATATTGTGCCGACCCCACTTAGAGTGGGATAAGGGTGAAGGAATGATGATGAAATACATTGTAACTCAATTAAGCCTAATTTTGAATTAGGTCAGTTTAATACTAAGCGTGCGATATGTATAAAACATTGATTCATGAATTATGTTGCAACATATTATCAGTTCACATATTGCAGTATTGAATATTGATAACAGATATAAAAACAGAGGAACTTAAGGCGGCGAGCAGCTTTTTTAACACCATACATTATATACTATCGCCATACTCCGGTTTCGCACGTCTTAAGTGATATTTTGCAACCTTTAAATGTGTAAACATCTGCAAATATACAGATTTCGACTATCAAAAATGATTCTAGACTTAGTATTTTGACGTGTGATAAACCTGTATCCTACTAATGTTATAAATGAATTGCTTATAGAAAATGGCCCCGGAAATCAAACCCGCGATCCACGGAGTTGAAGGCAGGGTTACTGCCAGCTGTGCCAATGGGCCAGTCATGACTTTACATTACACATTTAATTATAGGTTTTTATAATGCTACATTAAAGTTTTCTGGAATACATCTTGATATTTCATATAACTGGACAGTTACCTCAGTTATTTTCCTATTAAATAAGTTTTATCTAATCTAATTGCTTTCCAACAGAATCAAGTTAAGTCAAGAAAATTACAGTCAACGTTCTAAGAGCAGTTAAATTTTGTTTAGTTTTCTGTAAGATTTTTAATATATCTAAACCTCACTCATATGGTTAAGGGATATAACAGTGGATATTATGGTAATCATCAGAATAAAAACTATATCATAATCGGAAATAGTCAAATGTAATTTGTGGTTAATACGTGGAAGCGGGGTTCTCACGTGAGTAAAATATTTCCTATAAATATCGGAAACTGCCATGTTGACGTCATACTGTCCGTGGTTCGTGCGCAACGTGTCTTCATAGAGATCTCGATCTGCCCAAATTCAAATTCAAAATATTCTTTATTCAAATAAACTGTAAACAAGTGCTTTTGAATCGTCAACTCTACTGCTGGTTCGGAAAGCTGTTCCTACCGAGAAGAGCCAACAAAACTCGCCGGTTGCTCTTTTAAGAATATAATTCTTGTTAGCCCACGATAGCCAATCGTTTCAGACGATTCTCAAAGATTTACTTCAAGAAAGCGTCCATCCACCCAAATCCCCTTTTAGTATCTCAGTCCAACTATACGGTGTTTAACTTTCCCAATAGATTTCATAGGCTCCTTAAGAACATCCTTAGCGAACCCGACGATGCAATAACACTCAACAAGATCTGCATACACACAGCATCTTTACCGGCGAAGACGAGGTCCCCGCTTGCGGTGTCAAGCGGCCGCAGGTTGCCAAGGCCGCCGTGATGCCACCTCCTCGCGTCGATATCCTCATTACTGAGGGTCGTGATTCCCCATTTGAGGAAGTTTTTTCTCTCTGACGATGGTTCGCCATTTGAGCTTTGGCATCGTGGAGAGCATTGTGCAAGTTTGTTTTTAGGGATGAGCGGATCTGGTCTGACCACCTGATGGGACTACGGCCTCTGGAGCGTTTGCCGTCAACCTTTCCTGTGACAAGAAGTTGCTCCAGATTACCACCTTCCATCCGGGGGATATGGCCGAAAAACTCGAGCACTCTTTTTAGGCATATGGTGGAGAGATGCAGACTTCTTCAAAGCTAATGGTCTGATACAGTCCTTCAAAACGCGCCGCTTTAGAATGAGATTCGGCTTCGCAGGAGACACCCTTAAAACGACGCTCCTAGGAGTTGCGAGAGCGTCAATGCACTCGCTCTTACCAATTTTACACAGTGAAACTTCTGCGCTCGACCGTCTTTCCGATGTCAAAGCCATTAGAGCTAACAGCATAAGTCAATTCGAAAAAAAAACGTTGAAGTCTTGTTCTAAACGTAGACTCGTGTGGGTAGTGGGCGTCCTATCACTCACTAGTTTTGATATTATCCTCTTTACATAAGATACAATCTTTTCGGATCGTTACAAACCCGACGAGATGTCATCAGTAACCTGTTAAATATCTCTATTATTGTAATATGTTACACGTGTACATTAAAAACTCACCGTGTGGTATCCGGTTTAGTTAGAATAGATCACCCTCTTTCTTACCGAGGTGTCATAAAATACGACTGAGATAAGTTGACGTCAGGCAGGCGGCAGGGTTTAAAAACACAGTCAAATGATGTGATAGCATGTTTATAACATGTTGTGCCGAGCCCACTTTCAGTGGGATAAGGGCAGGAAGATCTCTCTCTCTATGCCTAGCCTTGTCCCATCTTTAATTGGGGTCGGCTCTCCTCGTCATTTTTCACCAGACACATCGGTTCTGGGTCGTCGTAATGTCATTTATTTGAGCCATCTTCAGGTCGTTGTTGATCACAGATATCCAGGTTTGAAGGGGTCTACCTCGGCTTTTCGGACCGGTATACAAATTAAAAAAATTTCGAGTCATATCGTGCTCAGGTCTTCGCATGACATGACCATACCACCTAAGTCGCGTTTCGGTGAGTTTTTCTTCGATTGGGCGGATCTTAAAGTTTCCCCGTATGTGCTGGTTTCGCACTCTGGGATAAGGGCAGGAAGATGATGACTGAAATTATGATTAGGTCTATTAATGCATGCTAAATGATTTTAGGGTCATTTCCGTTTCTCACTGGGCCTGGCAGCCCTAACTACGCGAACCACCCAATTCTACTGGACATTCCGATGGTAGCCCTTATTTTTTGTAAGCTCATGTCATCGGAACGTTTGTAGTCTGTTCCCTATGATTTATTGTCGTCCATAATACAAATACGACACAATATTATGCGTCTCTTTATTTCTTCTTTAAGCTATATTAGTATTCCGCCAACAAGCCTGTCCGGCGTTGGTTTTGTAATACCGGCTAAATGTTATTTTATTGGAATTTCAAATAAACATTTGTTAGTGTTTTTTTCTTCGGCTCCGTTCATAATATAATTAATTCTGGTCTTCAATCACCGCTGATGATGCCTCGATGGCATATTTTAAGGGGCTCATGAATTAAAACTATCGTATTATGTTTTGTGTTGGAGTTGAAACGTCTTAATTTGTACATAATAATTAAGGCAATTAGGTGTTGCGGCGGTTCATTAGGCAGCTCATTTGTTTTCTTTTTCAAATTGTGCCTTGTCGATTTGATCTTTTTGACCATCATGAAATATTACATTATCTAGTTCATGTGATGTTTCGATAGATACTATAGACCTCGTAGGGGTCTACCGACGCTGCGTTTTTCGGTTTTTCCGTATGCCCTTCTAGCAACTTAAGACTCCATCAGTTCTACAACTACGTTGGTTGCTCCTTTCAAAAGATAATTTTTAAAAGTTTGGATTGGACTGGATTTAACTGTACTCTAATTTAATTGGACTCTAAGCGGGGTCGGTATAACATGTTATAAATATGTTAAAAGATTTCGCTAGCAATAAACATGTTGTCACATGATTTGACTACGTATTTTACGACCGATCACCTGCCTGACGTCAATTTACCTTAATAGTATTTTATGACACCACGGTAAAAAAGAGGGTGGCATAAAGTCACTAAAGTGGATACCACACGGCGCGGCAGGTCGCCGGGTGGTATCCACCTTAGTCCTCTTTTACGAAACCTCGGTAAGAAATGAGTGTGGTTTATTCTACTCAACCGGATACCACAAAGCAGGTCGATATACCTTAGTCGCCTTTTAGGAAACCTCGGTAAGAAATGAGTGTGGTTCTTTACACAACCGGATACCACACAGCGGGTTGATATACCTTAGTCGCCTTTTTCGACACCTCAGTAAGAAATGAGGGTGGTCTACTCAGGCACCATAGATACCACACCTTGTTTTTAGTTCCTCGTTCCTCGTTTTTAGTCCTAGTACTCGTCCCCGTCGGGCGGTGATGACCCATAATGGGTTTTCCTGACCCGTCGTGTGGTATCCGGTTGAATAGAATAAATCACACTCATTTCTTACCGAGGTCTCGTTAAATAATACTGAGGTAAGTTGACGTCAGACAGGCGGCCGGTCGTAAAAACGCAGCCAAATGTGACAGCATGTTTATAACATGTTGTGCCGACCCCACTTAGAGTGGGATAAGGGCAGGAAGATGATTTCTAATAACCCATCTATCAGGTCCACAATCAATATCTGGAAGAGTGATTCTAAATCACTCATTACTGTGTTCAGACAGGACGGACGAAAGTAATTGAGTAGTTCTCATGAATTCCAATATATTTCTACCGCCCTTTCAACACCGGGCTTCACACGATTTGTTTATTTATATTATGGACGCCTTTCATCTAGTCTACGTGAGCAAATAATGAATGTACGACATATCAAGTCCTCGTGGTGACGTCACGCCGGACACGGTCACTTCAAAGAGCGTGTATGATTTATATGTATTTGTTAGACCCAATTATGAAGGGAAAATTTGTGCATTTTCATAATATGTAGTGCAAGAGACGGGTGTCGTAATGTTTGAACGATGTTATATATATCCATCCGTCCATCCATCAGCCTATCGCAGTCCACTGCTGGGAATAGGCCTCCCCATATCTGCGCCAGACATCCCGGTTCTCCGCAATGCGCATCCACCTGGCCCCGACAACCTTCCTGATGTCGTCGGTCCATCGAGACGGTGGACGCCCTACGCTGCGTTTGCCAAGACGCGGTCTCCACTCCAGGACTCTTTTGCTCCAACGGCCATCAGCCGGTCCACTGCCACTTCAGCTTGCTTATTCTGCTAGCTACGTCGGTTACTGTGGTTCTCTCGCGGATAATCTCATTTCTGATTTTATCTTTGAGAGATACTCGAGCATAGCTCGCTCGATAGCACGCTGAGCGACTTTAAACTTGCGGACTAGCCCCGCCGTCAGTGTCCACGTCTCGGCGCCATACGTTAACACAGGCAGGACGCATTGATCGAAGACCTTGGTCTTCAGGCATTGCGGAATCTCGGACGTGGGGACTCGACGAAGTTTGCCAATTGCTGCCCAGCCCAAGTGAATTCTCCTTTCAGCCTCTCTCTCGAAGTTATGCCGGCCAAGTCGGATAGTCTGGCCTAGGTACACGTAATATTTAGGTTTTATATATATACTTATTATGAAATCATCATCACCCTTATCCTACTCTAAGGTTGGCACAACATATTTTAATATGATTTTACTACACGATTTCATTAATTTAATAAAACTCAGTCTTGAAAAACTGTTAGTTAGACCACTCAGGCTCTCATGACTTAAGTTACTGGGCAAAATTGTGATGGTGATAGTGTTGCAATCACACTAACCACTATCACGTTAAATAGTATAATTTCTAGCTATAACAAAGTCAACTTACTCGCAAAGTAAATTTTCGCTCTGCACCCCTCTTAACATTTTTCTCCGTTAATATCCGTAACCGTTTTTTTCGGATTGACTGAATGCTGTTAGCCCTAACGGCTGTTACAGTGTCACAGGGCGGGACGGGCGAGCGAAGAAGCATCGTCGAGGTTGCAAAATGAGGAGAGTAGAGCGCAGAAGCTCTACTAGCGTCGGGGAACGTCGTTCTAAGGTTGCCTTCTGTGAGGCCGGACCACGGCTTAGGGCGACGTGTAGTGGAGGGCTTTGATTAGTCATTACGACAACGGAAGGGTGAAGAAGACGGAAGGGCAAGAAGCCACCACCAACCGACGCCAGAAATCTGGGACCTCGTCGTCGCCGGCGAAGACGCTGTGTGTATTACGTGTTTTTGTGTTTGCAATCGATATTTGATCGTCAGGGTCATATAGGACGCTTTTTGGACGCCTATATTTTCGGTGGTCAGACCTAACTAAGATGTAGGTGAAAGCAACAAAAATGAGAGGGAACGTTTAAAGAGGTGAGTTATGGTAGGGAGGTTGAGGTCTCTATGGAAATCAACGTTTCGCATGAACCACGGACAACTAGTGCCTGTCCGCCTAAATCGGTTCTGCAGTCTTTGGAGCGTGAGCAGCTTTATTGCAGACTATGCGTACGTGCTCGTGGAAGTCATGGAAGGTTGAAAGGTCACACCGTTACATCATTAGGTTACAGGGCGAAACAATTGCTGTCATTGTGGTAGAGTATGTGTGCAGTACTTGTAGTTTAATGTGGTGATTGAGGTGGTTAATATTGCGTGTTATTTGTGAATCCTGCATGCATAAGCTTAACAAAGATAGTATACTTTAGTTTTAGCATTATATAGATTTTCTCTAATGCAGATTGAGACTGCAGATCATAAACTCAGGCGTTACTAAGGCCAAGTTTATAAATATATAATTTTCGTGGTACATACTTTATATAAAAAAAATTAGCCGTGTTTTTCTTATCGAGGTGTCGTAAAAGGCGACTAAGGTTAGTTGACCCACCGTGTGGTATCCGGTTTAGTAAAATAGACCACCCTCCTTCTTGTCTTCTTGAGGTATCGTAAAATACGACTGAGTTAAGTTGACGTCAGGCAGGCGGCCGGTCGTAAAAACGCTGCCAAATCATGTTACAACATGTTTATAACATGTTGTGCCGACCCCAATTAGAGTGGGATAAGGGCAGTAGGATGACATGTACTTAATATAAAAAATATATGTGTGGAAATTTACTTTTTTAGCCTACATTTAAACCCGGTCACGTGTATCTGGGTCTATTCAAAACATTATCATTTTTACAAATTGCCAAATTAGACTGCATGTACCAGAAATTAAATATTAATTATGTGTATGTAAGTTTTAGCGTGCAAAAGTGAAATTTTTTCTAAAATATTAATATTTATTTCTATTAATACCGTTTAATTTTTTATTCATATACATTCACGCGCATATTTAAACGTTTTTAAATTGATGTAAATTGTTACATACTGTTATTACGACTAGGTTTAAGTTAGCATGTTAGAGTGAAATGGCAGTTTAATTTATTAAAAATAATTTAGTTTAATATTAAATTTATTATGAATAGATTTCTATTAAAAATTAGTAGCAGATTTAAATTTTTTTCTCAATTTCTTGCCTGTAAATATTTATATATTTATAATTTATGTAAAGCGAGAAGCAGATATATTAAATAACTACTTAGAGTTAATACTGGAGTATGTATTAGTGAGTTCTATAGCGATTTCTGATGCCATCGAAATCGTGGTGAGGAAGTGACCGACTACAAAAAAACCTTACCAGACTTTAGTGAACCTCGTCATAAACAGTGCATATGTTACTTTTCATACATTTTTTGTCAGGAGATTATCACAAACTTATCGGTTTAATAAACATGCTTGTATAAAGTACGAAAATTGGATAATCCACCTTATATTTAGCATGATAAATTAGCAAAATAATCTTTTCTTATTACCTTGAGTTGAAGAGGAACGATGGACACGTGTGACTATTGCATGGGCAGGACCCAGGGTACTAGCGCTCGAGATGGGTAGATGACAAAAGTTGGCAGGTTACCAATGGATCGGGATGCTTAGAAGATTTTGGAGGAGGCTTATCCTAAAAAGTGTTCTCACGAACTAGAAAAATCCAAATACAACTCGAATAATTATTATTTTTCTATTAAAATATTGTTGATTTCAACTTTTAATTTCATATTTCACTAGCAATTGCCAGCGGCTCTGTCCGCGTGCAAAATCCGTAATATAGTATTTTAATAACCACAAAAATGGTTAAAGTAGATTAAAAGCTAGACATATGCTGTCGCGACCTTTTATTTAGAACGTTTAGAAGGGGACCAATTTTGTAATACATGATTTTTGAATAACTTTCACCGTTTACTTAGCGCAACGAAGGAAAGCTATAAATTTAACCGTTTTCCTAATATTTTTATTGCTGTTCCACTCATATTCATCTTAGCTTGATTTTATATAGCCTATAGCCTTCGATAAATGAACTATCTTTCACTTAAATAATTTTTCAAATCTGTCCAATAGTTAATGAGATTAGCGCGTTCAAACAATTAAACAAACTCTTCAGCTTTATATATTAGATATATAGATAATCGACATCTTTGGACATTTGACATATAGTTTATTATTGAATAATAACTATTTTTCAATATTTTTTTTTTGTCATTACCTGGATCTTTTGACCACCGCCTCTTGGACTAGTATATTCTTCTTTGATCTGTAATTGGGCACGAGAAATTTACGCGGCAATGTAATTGGCGATTGATTTACGCGCAAGGTAAACTAAGACTAAGCCGATGTACGTGTCATTATTGCTGGATAAATATGTATGTTAGCTCTCATCCTGTTTTGATCCTGCTTCTAGTTTACTAAATTAGTGCCGCGGCTGTATGCCAAGTTTAATATGATTGTGTGGGAGTACTAAATTAAAGCATATATTTGTTTTGCCTGCGATCAAAAAAGGAACGATTGATGTTTTCTAAATAGCGTGTAGTATTTAAAAAGCTTACTTTGTGTGGTAAAAATGTTCAAACGATTGACCGCCGAGTTTCTTGCTGGTTCTTCTCGGTAAGAGCAACATTCCAAACCAGTTGTAGCTTCATTAATCATATTGATCCTTGACGATTCAAAAAAAGCTTGGGTGAATTAAGATTAATTAGATTTGGTTTGATTTAGTGGTTTTCGGATTACACTAATTGAAACTATATTTCTGGTTGCTTGTTTTGTTAAAATTTTTGAATAATTCTTATTTTTATTTGGAAAGAAGCCATTTTGTGTAAATCATATGAAGTAAAGCATATAAAGGCGACTAAGGTAAGTTGACCCGTCGTTTGGTATCCGGTTGAGTAGAATAGACCATCCTCTTTCTTACCGAGGTGTCGTAAAAGGTGACTAAGGTATATGTTTATAACATATGTCAGGAAAATAATAATAATAAAAAAAAAATTATATAAAAAATAATTAAATTAAACAAATGTGTTCAATTCTTGTACGTTACAAAATAAAATAAAAAGTAATAGACCAAATTAATATTATAAATAAATTATATAAGAGTAAAAGCGGCTATTGTTTAGAAGTATTTTGGTTATAATTAAATTAATTATCATGAAATGTGTATGTGTTTTATTTCCCACATTAATTTTAAATTGGAGAAAATAAAATGACTTGAGTTATAACGGTTGCTATGAATTTACAGTTTACATTTAAATTTCGTTAATTTTCGTTGATTTTCATGTTAGTTGTTAAATTATCCCACGTCTAGAGGAAACTTGTTTTTTATTGGGAACGGAAATCCATAGTAATATTATAAATGCAAAAGTAGGTCTGTCTGTCGACTAATTTTGTGTCCTCAATTTTTATGCAGCAAATAGACATGTGAAACATTAAAATTGTATAAGTAATTGCCTGTTACTATCCCACTGTTGGGAATAGGCCTCCTCTCTCCATTTTTGGATATAAGTATTGGAGCGACCTACCACGCTGCTCCAATGCGGATTGGTAGGTTACACATATTATAAGAATTTTCTACATAAAGTAGGTTTCTCACGATGTTTTCCTTAACCGGAAGGCGTGTGACAAATTGCAATTAGAAAATCAAATTGAAATTATCAAAATATTGGAGCTAAGACCTACCACGCCGCTCCAATGGGGATTGGTACGTAATTCTAGTATTCTGTTCATATAGTATTCAGGTTTCCTCACGATGTTTTCCTTTACCGGAAAGCGTGTGATAAATTGCAATTATCAATTAGACACATACGTTTTAATAGAGAAACTAATTGGTGCCTGCCCGGGGTTTGAAACCGTAACCTCCTCGAAATAGTCAAACGGTGTCACCACTGGGCTGTCACAGCTTAAAATTGTAATAAACTCCTTTTCTTTTTTTTAATACCTCTATATAACTTGTACTGGTTTAAAAAAAATACATCTTACAAAAGTGATGATAGCATTATTTTGCATAATCCGCGTTTGTAGGATAGCATAGGAAAATATTTCTATTATGTGAATTTTGTAATAATTCCTGTGCTAAGCTGTGGTGAGCCCAGCGGTATCACCGTGCGCCTCTCTCAAGGAGGTCTAGGGTTCAAACCCCGGGCAGGCACCAATGAGTTTTCTAGTAAAACTTATGTGTCTAATTGATAATTGCAATTTATCACACGCTTTTCGGTGAAGGAAAACATCGTGAGGAAACCTGCATATCTCTAGAGAATTCTGGGGATATGTGTAACCTACCAATCCGCATTGGAGCAGCGTGGTAGGTCTTAGCTCCAATCCTTCTCTCCAAAAAAAAAAAACGGAGAGAAGAGGCCTATGCCCAGCAGTGGGATAGTAACAGGCCGGTACTTACTTATTTTTTAAGTATAAATGATATAATTCATTATTTATATATAGAAAATAAAATTCTAACGATATTTATTATATGAATTGTATATGTTATCCAAGTATTTTTAACTATGCCTAATTTCATCAATATGCTTAAACAGTTTAGAAAAACAGCGTAAAGAAAGCGTTACAGACAGACATCCACATTTGTAATATTAGTAGATATGCGATAAAAGCTTCCAGGCGACTTATTTTATACTTAGACTTAAATTAAAGATTTTCACGCCGTGTGATATCTGGCTGAATAGAATAGACCACCCTCTTTCTTACCGACGTCTTGTAAAACGCGAATAACGTAAGTTAACTCGCCGTGTAGTATCCGGCTGAATAGAATAGACCACCCTCTTTTTTACCGACGTGTCGTAAAAGGCGAATAAGGTAAGTTAACCCGCCGTGTGGTATCCGATTGTATAGAATAGACCACCCTCATTTATTACCGATGTGTCGTAAAAAGCGAGTAAGGTAAGTCGACCAGCCGTGTAGTATTCGGTTAAGTAGAATAGACCACCCTCCTACTTATCGAGGTGTCGTAAAATACGACTAAGGTAAGTTGACGTCAGGCAGGCGGCTGGTCGTAAAAACGCAGCCAAATCATGTTACAGCATGTTTATATATAACATAACATGTTGTGCCGACCCAACTTAGACTGGGATAAGGGCAGGACGATGACTTAAATTATAGATTGTCCTTAAGTAAAACTCCTTATTGGTGGAAACAGTATCATAACCCGTTCAATAGTTTAAGAGTTAGTCGCGAACAGACGCGGCGGTAAACTTTATTTTATAATATAAAAGGATTTTAGGTATAAGGGCTTGAAAAAAAAATCATATATTATTTCTGTATTAAATTTTATTGCATCTATTCACACACCTTTCGGGAGAACGTTTAAAGATGTTGAAGCTAACAAAATACATATACAAACAAGGAAGTTGCTTAAATATAACTTAATTCGCGAAGTATTGTTTAATTTGGGTTTAGAAATACATATAACATCGAAAGAAACAATATCAATTATTTCTAACACACAACTATAATATGAATTGGATAAAATATCACTTTAAATTTTAATTTTCGTGTTATCTCTGTTTACACTAGCGCGTTTTTAACTGCGTTTCTGTTTCAACCGCAGCTTTTTACTCCAACCGCATCAATCGTTCTGTCAATAAATTGAAGCCGAATAACCTCAAAAAGGTTATAAGGAGTCGCTAGATCTAAGTGTCTTGAGGAGACCTCCAGAGATCTCAATAGATAGTCCGTCGGTTGAAAAAGAAGTAGATTAATCCATAAAACGCCAAAGAATTGCCAACGAATTCTAGCAGGCTCGCCTACTCACAATATTAAAAAAATTAAACCAGATGTCACTTAAAAGGTATCAAATAACTTTGAGTGAGAGGCTGGATAGTTTTTTATAGCACTATCCAATTGGAATTATACACATTATACACAAGTATAAGGTTTTTATGGATCTATTACTAGTTCGTTTTTATAATAATTTTTTAATATAATAAACTGTTGTGTGAGAAATCCCATATTAAAAATAAATATGCCTAATTGTCTGTCAAATACGTTACTAACAATAGCTGCGACGTCGCACTTTGTGTACACCAAATCGTACTTGTGTGTAGTAGCCTTTATATTTTTATTTTATCCAAACGCGCTATTGTAAACATAGTAATTATTAAATGTTCATGAACCCCGTCTTCCACCATTTTATATACATTAAAAGGATTTCTAATACAGAAAAATTATTGCGTTTACCTTTCTTAAATATTTATGTTATCAGTATATGTATAATTACAACAGTGACATATGTATGTACAAAACTATAGACTCAATTTTGGACTTTCAGTCTCTACTTGACAAAAAAATATTTTACATTGTTGGGAACTAATAAAGGATATAACTATACATTAATTTGTTACAAATATACAAGGCCATTCAATTTTTTTATATTGGGCTAAATTATAATGGTTAGCACACATCTTCGCGGATCACAATATAGTCGTAAATGCTGACTTAAAATCTGTTTCATTCATAATTTATGAACTATAGTAGAGACACATCTCCGTCTTCTGTCCCTTGTTATAATGAGCGATAATCGATATTGAATGTAATGAAACAGCAGCGAAAAGGTTTTTGTAGTCGCCATGCGATTCGCATAAATCTGTACTAACTTTAATGTGAATGTTCGTTGATTTTATATTTGACATAAGAAAACAGTTATATACTTTATTTTGACAAAGTTTCTAGAAAGTTAGAATTAATTATATAGGGTTTATCAATGTATCGTAAATATTTTAACCGATATATATCGATGATACACGAACACAGAGGCGTGCGTTTACGGATGTGAGACTCGGAGTATAAGGATCTCGCCGGAACAACCACTATCAATAATAATTTATTACGTCACGTCTCCAGTCCTGAAATCGCTTTTAAAAAGTTAGTAGAACGAACGAGGATTGATGTCAATTTTGAAACTACCAAAAAACGATACCAGAGATTCTAGATGGCAGCTCTAATCGATTTCACAGCTATATATTTACTTAAACATTAAAATGCACTTTTTTCTATAAGACATTTTCAATAAAAACGTTTTCATAGTAGACGATCATAGTCTTCTGACTAGAAATGAATCCATACATATATTTCACACTCTGGTGTCATCAGTATATCCTATGATAAGAGTACATTTAAACAAAATACATTACTCGTATAGCTACTGACCACGTACCAATAAATATTAAAATTCGAATCGTTAGATATTTGCGAAACTATCAAACAATAGAGATATAATTGGACGTAATTAGGCACTAAATATAAAGGAGAACATTTCGACGAGAAAGAAAAAACAAAATAATTTACATTCTATGTGTCAAACAATAAATCTAAAACAGTGTCGTCCGCCTAGGGGAAACATAACACGTATTAATACCTATTTTTTTTTCATTAAATCACTTCGTTAAACCACTTCCAATAATAACTAGAGCAAGTAGCTCAGTCCAACACGGATTAGCACCTAGTATTGTCGATCGTCCGACGACCAGGCCGCGAGGCACCGGCGTCGACATTTGAGGCGTGCGCCTCGGCGCGGGCGCGAACGGCTGCCTGATTGCCGCATGACTCACTATCACAAATCTAAGTTTCTCTACCGGTGCATAAATTATTTATCACGTATATACGTATGTATATAATATATTTATAGGTCGATATTTACAGACGACAAGCCGTCAAAGCCGTTGCGGCGCTCGTCGGCCGAGATCGCGATTATTGTCGGTGCGCCAGGGGCGGGCGGAGGGCAGGTCAGGCGCGGGAGGGGGGCGGCGGCTCGGCAAGCGACGAGGTAGAAGACGAGGACGGGGAGGGGGCCGGGGGAGCGGGCGCCGGGGCCCCCAGCGCGAGCGAGCGCGAGTACTCAAGAAGAGCGACGTCAGCCGGGTGCGTCGGGGGGTACAGGCCCCTGTACAACTCTGGTCTGCTGTAAGGGTGCGCGAGCCGGGCGGCGGCGGCGGCTGCTGCGGACTGGTAGAAGGCAGAGGCGGCTGCCGGAGGTGCGGGGGCTTCGCCATCCTTGCTGGCCATATCGGCGAGCGACCATATCCTCGGCTTGGCCGAAGCGGGCGTGCTGCCTGGGGGCGCGCGCGATGGAAGATGCTGGTACGCGGGATGGATTGGTCTCTCGTACGGTGGCTCAGGAGACTCCGGGCCGCTATCGGCGCGCGATTCCGACCACTCGGATTCTGTTCTCTGTCCCAGCAGATCTAGCCTTTGTTGTGGCCTATCGCCATCTTCACTGGAACCCGTTCCGGAATCTTTGCCATCTATAAAACATTAATTATATTAGACAACAAATAACGGTTATAATATTACACTTTACACAAAAAATTTTCGATCAATTGACTAAGAATTGAAAATACATCCAGCTACCTATTAATTAACATTCAGTTTAAAAAATTAGTTCTTAACTTTTTTAATAAATTCATCAGTAATTGAACATTGCTAGTAGCATTATTACATCGTACATTGTACATAGTAGCCTTACTAGGCAAAAATATTCGAATAATTTCATCCGATGACTAGGCTGAGACCAGGTCATCTCATCTCTTTATATCAACAGACTCGAATTACACTGCTACTGTCAATGCGACCTCTATAAAAATAGAAGTGGTGTCAAATTTACTTTAATTTTAATGGTTTATATGTCTATCCATTTAGGTACCTATTTAAAATCCAGTGCACAACTAAGTAAACTTTCAAATGAAATGGCATCGCTTAAAAGAGGTGAACGTGCCAAAGTGGTCGGCCTCCTCGTGGCGCACCCTGGGCAAGCTTAGTCTTGGCGAACGGACCACTGAGGGGTGGCCAATACAGTTGTCCCTCTGATTAGCAGAGGGCAATCTGGACGGGCCGGGGACTTCGGGGGGTTGGGGTGAAGTCCCTAATGAGCGACGGGTCCAGTTGGGCTTACTCTAAGTCTGGCTGGACATGGTTACGGCCACCGTCGGCGAAACCCGGAAGCCCAGCAATGGGAACGGGGACCTTCGGGTTGCGAGGAAGAAAACCTCTATAAAAAATTACCCGGTGGGGGCGGAAACGCCCACCAAGGTGTTGGGGCCCCTACTTGGGGCGCGATCTCTCCCTGTCGACCGTGACATAGCAAACACGGTGGGCAGGGAGCGATCGTGGGCAGCGATGGCCTCCTTTAGCTCTGCGGAGGGGGGCGGAGGGAGGCGGCGGAGCGGTTCCACGAACTGTTGTTCTGGATCCAATCTGCTGCTGGTGAGTCCAGGTGTTAGTGACTCGCCCAAGCCTATCGTCTGCCGCCCTAACTGGGGACCTTCGGGTGTTCCGAACGGGGTACATCGGATACCTGGCTTACAGGTCCCCGAGGCGGTCGGTGCATCTGGTGCTCCCGATGCACCGGTTAGCGGAGGGGGGTTTCTCTTTCGAGGGGCCCCTACCTGGAGGTGTTTATTCTCTGGGATCAGAGCTGTCGGCGGGATGGGGGCAAAATGTACAATGATACCCTGTCCTTGCCATCGGCAGCGTGGTGGAGCACACAGGTCGTTTTAGTCGGTGCGAGTCCGACATAACCGCCGCCTGTCCCCGTCGGGCGGCGGTACCCATAAGGGGTTTTTTCCTGTATAATAAAAAAAAAAAAAAAAAATCTCTTTATATCAACAGACTCGAATTACACTGCTACTGTCAATGCGACCTCTATAAAAATAGAAGTGGTGTCAAATTTACTTTAATTTTAATGGTTTATATGTCTATCCATTTAGGTACCTATTTAAAATCCAGTGCACAACTAAGTAAACTTTCAAATGAAATGGCATCGCTTAAAAGAGGTGAACGTGATGGCATACGCTCTCTGAAGTTAAAAGGAATTATGTCTTAACTACTATTCGATAGAATAATTAATGGATAAACGGATATTGCGAATGCTTCGAATGTAGAAAGCTATTTACCTATAATAAGACTTCGTAAGATGAAAATATTTTATCCTATTTCCAGCTAAGACTACAAGTATCCAAGTATTTAATCTAATGCAAAATCTCTTATATTTAATTGTTTAGTCATTTGAAAAAGGAATTTGCTCGTTTGCTCCACAAATAACTTAATAAGTAAGTTATAAATTGTTTAAATCGAAATTTATTTGGATAAAAGACAATTAAATAATTAAACATATTATAGATTATATTCTTTATTGTTCTCATTACCCTATGTTCTAGGATTTCAACCATAATCAATCTGGAGATGTATATCCCGACACATTTATATTTACGTTTGTTGAGGTGCGGAAACTAAAGCGGAAATGGAAATCCTGCCACTTCTCTAGGGACAGGACTGATATATTAATGCATTGAGTCCGTTACTAGTCCCATGTTTATTTAATCACCAGTTTTACGTACAACTTGGTTTATTTCCCTTTAAACGATAAAATATTCTCAATATTGTACTGCTTTTTATTTTCTGTTCTCTTAAAAAAATTGAGAATCCTATGAAAAGGTAGATTCACGTTACGTTAGTATTGTTAGTATTTTTTTTTCATGTTTCATGAAGGAAAACCGACATTTTATGTATCCCTCGAATTAAACCGGAATATGGGCTTGAATTGTGTCATATTTCATTAATATTGCTAGCGACGGAGCCTTGAAATAGTAACAGAGTGACAGAAATACACGGATAGACATTTGCAATAATAATCATTATGGATTTTGGCTGGAATAGTTAAACTTCTAAGGTAGAATGTACATGTTAAGAATATTTTGTGGATGATAAAATTCGCCAAGCTCATCTATTATTCTATGATCTTATTTGATTTTCCAAAATGAGCGGACCCTATTTATGTACACTAAATTATTTAATTTAATACTAGCCATATTATTTAATTATATATTTCTTTTTATGATCTTCGAGTGAACACTTTATGTTGTCATTAAACGACGAACTAATTCGAGTTTGACATTGACAATATCTGCATCGTTAGCAATGAATATTTTCTTTTATTCATTTAAGAATGATCTATAATTGGTACTACATTATTAATTTGAGACTATATAGGATATTTGTTGGATTATATAATATGTAATGCTGTTGAAGATCCGATTAAATAAATAAGCCATTGAACATTTTCCTGCTAAATCTCAAAGTAATTCTTTTATGTTAACGTATTAATAATAACAGATTCATACACACCTAAAGCGTCTTTTCCATCATTGCTCTTGTGGTCTTCATCATCATTATTGTTATCATCATCATCAACCCTGTTTCTCGGCTCCCATGTCATTTTGTTCTCCTTCTTGAGCCGTCGGCGTGCGTTCGCAAACCATGTTGAAACTTGTGTCAGGGTCATCTTAGTTATGATGGCGAGCATTATCTTCTCGCCTTTGGTCGGGTATGGGTTCTTCTTGTGTTCGTTCAACCATGCTTTTAACGTGCTTGTTGTTTCTCTAGTAGCATTTTTTCTTCTTGCACCATTTAAGTCCATTCCGTATCTGTTGACAAATTTTACAAATTAGACGTCAATTAGACATTGTTAAATATATAATTTTAATGAATCATATAACCTAATTAACTGTTTATTAGATCAGTTTGTCAGTTTATTTCGTATTTAGTTAAATTGAAGTGGATAGAAGAATTTGCAAGATCCACACAAGTCGTCAAGGCTTATTATCAAGAACTTTTACGTAAGAGTAAGAAATTATACGTAAGAGATATTTAAAAATATAAATGATAGTAAATCCATACTTATTATAACACAAAGTACCTAAATGCTGTCTGTCTGTCTGTATGTAATCGATTTTCTCAAAAACTACTAAATGGATTTTTGTACGGTCTTTACTAAAAATTAATGCAATTCCTCCGGAAGCTTTAGGTTGATGGTTTATGTAAATTGTGTTGATGAGGCCGCGCTGCTGGGAGCTATAGTTACATGCGTTGCAATAATCAACATAGATACACTAACGTAGTGTAGTGTACAAGAGAATTATAGATCAACAAAAATACTATAAAAAATTCAACGACAGCATGTCTGTATCTCTTATAGTTTACTCTCACAATAGCTACTATTATGTTCAAAATTTCAATTATATACACTGATTCCCATCCGGGCAAAGCTGCAAGAACACCTAGTATATAATAAATAAGTTTTTAAATCTAGCCTTCATTGCACTAAAGCCAGATTTAAAACATTCGTGACATTTGAAAAGGAAACTTTGTCTTATCTTTTACTTATCAATAATTGCTTTGCAGTTGAGTATTATAGTAGTTTAAAACTACTTTAATCCGTAAGAAAAATGACCGAATGCCGAAATTGAATAAGTTAACTAAGAAGCACAATTTAAACATCCAACAAAAAGCCGAGTTATCCGTTAATCTCCGTCAAGCAAGCAATCATCTGATATAACCTACCACGTACATATCTTTAAAATAAATGAATAATATATCTAAAGAAATATGATAAGAGTTAGAGGTTAGAAGAGACTAAAATATAGTATCTTTTTATCTGATTAGCCGAGATGAGTTTGAATTGAATACAGTCTTGAGGTCTTTAATGTTTAATATGTAAATCTTTAATATTTAAATGTGTTAATCTTGTATGTGTATATTATCTGTATATAATATATATGTATATTAAAATATAATACAAATGTATATTTTCTGAATTTCGGAAACGACTCAACGATTTTCATGAAAAAAATTCTAGCTAGGTTTCATTTAAAAAAGTGCATTTTATCCCTGTTTTTGGGCATTGAAAAAATGCTAAAATTTACATCAATTATACAAGACTATTTTAGTTGTCAATTATAAATTCATGGTAGCTCACTTGGGGCGTTCCCCGTCTGGGGCGGTCTAGAGAAGTGAAAATACCTAGGATTGAGCCAACACTTATTCTTTTTTTTTCGAAGTTTCATTTTTTATCTTGTATCAAAATTACCGAGCAGGCTCCGTCATCCAGGTACTTATAAATGAATAGTTTGCGCTTTCGTTTTTAGTTTTTTTTTCTGTAAATCTTTGCTATGAAAGAAGAAACAGTATTACTATTGGGGCCTGTTTCACAAGTTACCCATAAACTGTCAGTTAGCTTATTCGGAACATATCTGACACATATCTCGGAATTTAGCGTTTCTCAGGTTTCTGATAGGCTTATTCAGCACTTACAAGTCCCTAATAAGTTAACAGGTAGATCATGTGGCTGTTATTTTGAACTGCTGTATAGCAAATACCTATTTCGAAATGACCGCATTTTTTTTTTATTTTTTCACTTTTTAGAGACATTCATCTGTTACTTAGTTTATTTGTTGGTTAACTATCCGACACTTTATCAGTAACTTGTGAAACAGAACCTTAGTCTATTAATCGTCGGTTCGAGAGCATGTTCAAGTGAGGCTGGCAATTGAAGGACTATAACTAATGCTTACGTAATAAAATTTTATAATTTTCTTACTTTAAAACTCGCCGTGTGGTATCCGGCTGAATAGAATAGTAACACCCTCATTTCTTACCGAGGTGTCGTAAAAGGCGACTAAGGTAAGTCGACCCGCCGTGTGGTATCCAGCTGAGTAAAATAGACCAACCTCATTTCTTACCGAGGTGTCGTAAAAGGCGACTAAGGTAAGTTGACCCACTGTGTGGTATCCGGTTTAGTAGAATAGACCACCCTCCTTCTTACCGAGGTGTCGTAAAATACGACTGAGGTACGTTGACGTCAGGCAGGCGGCCGGTCGTAAAAACGCAGCCAAATCATGTGATATGTTTATAACATGTCGTGCCGACCCCACTTAGAGTGGGATAAGGGCAAGAAGATGAATTCTCTTACTTTAAAACACTGTACAATAAGCAAGTTTAAGAGGTAGTTACGAAGCGTAAATGGTGAGGTCCGATTCGGAAGAGATTTCTGATAACTTGGGTCGTGACCGCCCCTTCCGCCCCCTCCCACTCCGCCAATGAAAGCGGCATGATAATTGAAATCGAGATAAGCCATCGGCTGCTGCGCTTATAGTGTGAGAGTTGGCTACAACAAAATGCCAATAAACATTTCACTAAGCAAAATTGCATTACGCATTAAAAACATTGTCTTGTTAAATATCGAGTGATTTGAGTATTCTTACATTTGCTTCACAGTATAATTTAAGCAATTTAATTTTTGTATATAAAAATATAAAGAATTATGAAGAAATAGATAGCAATTATAAAGAAAAAATTAGAAAAGTGGACTCTGCCATTAGACGGAATTAACGCGAGGATGATGATGATATCTAAATGTTACTAATCCAAAGCTAAAATTGATTGTACTTTGTGCATTGCTGATTAAATTAACTAGGCTGGCTACCAATTCTGTTTAAAAAATAAATTAATTTGGATTTCGAACATTAGCTTCTACGATAAAAAAATATTCCCGCCATTATCAGCCAAACCAAACCCAAGACGGGTCAAGTTACTTTAGTCGCCCTTTATGTCACCTCGGTAAGAAATTAGAGTGTTCTATTCTACTCAGCTGGATACCACACAATTATATTATACAGTAATATTGTAATTAAAAATATTGTATATTTATATATCCTTAGCTTCTGCCCACAGTTTCATCAGCGTAGATTTGACCACATAGGCCGGACGTGAAAGAAAAACAAATTATTTTGTTTTTATGATAATAGCACGGATTTGCAGCTAGTATGGCAGGATGTGATGACCTGTTATACTTGTATTATATGGTTTGTACCAGTTCCAATTAAATAAAAGAGTCTGATTTGAATTTTTTTTATATAATCGTAATAAATAATTTATAACACTATAAATTACAGTGAAAACATATTCCTTTCACGTAATAGCGTACATACGAGTATATATATAAATATCACTAAAATTTTATCTTTCAAGTTAAAATATTGTATTAGCATGTTTTAAGTTAATATAACACTTGTGTTATAGTAACTTAAAATACTTGTATTAAGTTAATAACTTTGGGGACGGGCAGCTGTGTGTTTAATTGTCCCATATTTATGAAATAAGGGTGAATTTTGAAATAGAAATGTCTATTAAATCGAGGGCAAATCTTTCAAGGCTTTTATTTAACTTGTCGTGTATGCATGAGGTAAAAAATTGCAAGTTAAATTTGACCCACTTCCCGGTGTTCGTTCGAGTTGAAATTTTACATACAGGGTCCAGTCCCGATAACAATGGATGTTTATTATAAGCATAATCTGATGCTGCTGTCAAGATAGGCTCCAGACGAGATAACTCCTTAACGGGTAATAGTAAGAACATTGATACTGACTTCAACGCAAATAAAACAAGCGAGGATTTCAAAACAGGCGTGGGCGTCGTGCATGATTTTAACGATGTTAGGAAAATATAACGAAATGCTTTTTTAATTTAGGTGCGCGCGGGGCGAAACGATTGTTGGGTTTGTGATAGTGAACGTATGTAGTGCTTCCGTATTGTGGTGGCGGTGGTGGAGGTTTGTGCATGTGTTTTTACGAATCCTGCATGTATCATGAAAACGGATTGTCCACTCTACATTTAGCAGTACATATATTTTCTATTTTACTTCATCGCAGATTATAGCAAAATAATTTTATTATTACTTTTGTATTATGGACCTCCGCAAACTAACGCCTAACTCTATAAATTATATATTATTTAAAGGTAAAAAAGTTAATATACATTTTAATCCAGTCACCTACAGACATTATTTTAAAAGCATTGTTAACTTGACTCGTTTGTATGCATGAACGAAACGCTTCTAAGACTATTTTTATCGATTATATTTGTGTATTGACTAGAAGCAAGATTTTACAGCCGTCTCTTGCTTTAGCGCGTTAAGCCGCAGCTTATCTGGGAGCTTCGTACGCGCGCAGTCCACGCACCGTTACTACCGACTATCTTTATTACAATTCAGACCCCGTATCATTATTCGATTAAGATTAACGCGCACTCCATTCGAATTGGATCAATAATTTTCTATTTATTCAGATAACAATTTAACCAGAAGGTTGTTATCATTAACTGATTCGGGTAGTCTTTAACTGTATGAAAACAAATTTATCCTGTGATAGTTTGTGGGCAGTCTTCTTATTTACGTTTTACAATTCGAATTCAATATCTTTAATATTTAAATGAGTTAATTTTGTATGTATATATTGTATTTTCGAAATCTCGGAAACGGCTCCTACGATTTTCTGAAATTCAGCAGGGGGTTTTGGGGGAGAAAAATCGATCTAGCTGGGTTTTATTGAAAAAAAATTCGTTATCCCTGTTATTGAGCTTTAAAAATTTCTAAAATTTACATTGCATATAAACTACTTTTTGCCGTAAACTGTCAAGTCAGCGTAACTTATTCGGGGAACGGGAGTTCTCTAGAAATGAAAAACCTAGGATCGAATGCCACCTACCCAATTTTTATTCTTTTTTTTAGTTTCTTTTTTTATTTTGTAAAAAACTAAAATATAATTCTTATTAGTTAGTCATTACTATTTTGTATAGGGTAGAGTAGCTCCACGCATTCTTATCATTATATGTTATCTTTAACAGTATTGTAGCCTAGTCAGTCAGAAAATATTGGGATGGTTGTCTAGCTGCTATTTATAATTCTTTTTTTTACTTGACACCATCTCTAAGTGAGTTCAGTACAACATGTTATAAACCTGTTGTCACATGATTAAGCTCGGTATTTTACGGTCGCCTGCCTGACATTAACTCACTTTTATCGTCTTTTACGACACCTCGGTAAGAAAGAGGGTAGTCTATTCTACTTAACCGGATACCACACGCCGTAGCGGGTCAACTTACCTTAGTCGCCTTTAACGACACCTCGGTAAGGAATGAGGGCGGTCTATTCTATCCAGACAAATACCACATGGCTACCAAGCTATATCTTTAAATATAAATGCAATTTGTAATTAAATTCAAATAGTGTTTATAATATTCAGTAACCATTAATCGCGGCTACTACAAACCCCTTTTACAGTTGCATCGTTAAATCCCGAACATTTAACTCCCTAATCATTAATTAATAAATTAACGCGTTAATTAAAAAGTTCTATACGCCTGTTATAACTTCGATATTATTCGGTTGTAAACAGCACAGCAAACGTCCATATGCCGCCAATGCAGCATTGTTTTGTAACTGAGTAGGGTGGAAAATAGGGATGAGTACTATGGGAAATTAATAAAACTGTCACTTAAATCGCAGAAGTGACAGCCTGCGCCCCTCGTCTCGAACCAAAAGCACTCTAAATTGAATCTTATACAAGCTACAAATAACGCTCTGATTGCTTCAACGTTCTATACAAAATGAACTCGCTCTCTTTTGTTAAGTTTGTTGTTGACTTAATTCTCGCCCTCCATCGGACGAGATCCTCGTAAATAAATACGAAATGGAATATCTTTTATTCCGTTACCGTTCCAATTATCAAGTGTTGCCGGATTTATAAATACAGTTCCGCAGATCGGACCGCGGCATAACTTCTTGGTAGCCGTTTCAACTATAATTAAAATACTATTGAGATAATTTGCGGATAAAATAGAGGCGCGTTTTAATGACTTGCGAGGTTATGAATGAGCTAACATCCACGGTATTATGACGACAATACAAAAGTGGAGCGACGCAGAGCTTAGGCGTATTCTGTGAACAAAAAAATACGTTCATTTATCCGCGGCGTGCCACTTTCACGGTATCCGAGCTCGCGGGGATGGCGCGGATTCATTTTTTTATTATTCCGCCGATGGGGAGGATTCCACCCTCGCCCCTTACTTCAATTAAATGTCTATGTCGCTCGCCACCTCGCGTTTCCTACTTAAAGTCATAAAAATGAGATAAACACAGAAATATTGCTTCCACCTATTGCTATTAGAACGTTTTCAGATTGAAGATTCTATCGCACGGTTTGCTAGCGCGATTTCTGTGAGCGCTTTACGTTGCAGCAAATGAATTTATTTAGTATCAGAATTTTATATTTGTTAACACATTTAACTTATCAAATATTCAATAAAATTTATTCAAATTTAGTATCAAATTAATAGAATTAGGCGTTACTTATCGGAGGTCCATAATACAAAAAAATTTATAATTTTGTGCTAAATGTAGAGTTATATATTATTTTTTGCTGTAGTTACAGGGCGAAACGATTGTTGAGATTGTGGTAATGAATGTGTGTAGTGCTTGTGTATTGTTGTGTTATTTGTGGTAAAACATGAGTATTTACGAATTCTGCAGGTATCAGGTGTGAAAACGGATAGTACACTCTACATTTAGCATTACATATATTTGATTTAATCGCGGATTATAGGAAATAATAGTATTGAATATTCTCAAATCACTTTCTATTACTTATTTATATAAAAAAATAATATAAAACTACGGTTCTCTGTTTAGCATAAATAATTTATTAATTTACTATATAATTATTTTATAAACGAGTTTGATCGGCGTGATTGCCAGTAATAATAAAAACAAGTAAACTATAATTCGGTTATACATAGATAAGAACGTAAGTAATTTAAATTCCAATTAATAACGATATAATTAAATAAAATACTCCCCGAGTTACTTCAACACTAATTTTCGAAAAATGTATTTGTCTCCTCGATGCATAAAGGTAAATGGAGTGCCGAATTAATCCGTCGCAACAAAAAATACTTTTAAAAGTTTATTTAAACAATAATTTGAATTGCAGTTAGTTTTGGATTGCATTTATTTTTTATTCACTGTACCATGTTTGAAAAAAATAAACGCGCGTCAACACACCTGTCTGAATGCGGTCTAAATAAATAAAAACGCCTCTGCACGTATCAAATAATGTACTTCGCTATGTTATCTATGGCATATATATCAATCAACGATATAAAAAGTATGTTATTAATTGTCTATTGTCTTAAAATGCATACTTCGCTTGTTTTTGTCGACGTAAATATGGTTTTTCTCTATAATAATTAATGATTACACTGAATTTACTGAGATATTAATTGCTGCAAATTGGTTATTTATTACTTCTTTTTTATTCCTTTGTGCATTTACTATATCTATTTAACTTCAAAAATTTTAATATTTAAATGAATTAATATTGTCATGTATTATTTTATTTATTTCTTTCTTTTTATACATATATTTAGAAAAGAGAAAGAAAAAGTAAAAAAGCACATGTATAAAGGCGGACTTATCCCTAAAAGAGAACTCTTCCAGGCAACCTTTGAGTAATAGAAGGAAAAGGACAAGAATTGAAGGAGAAAGAGAAAACGTCATATAGAGAAAAAGAGAAAAAGAAAAAGTTAATATAAATTTAACTATTTAATCTATTAATTAATTTTGGTAACAAAAAATAGATGAAAAGACGCTACTAATATATAATTAGTTAAGATAAATATTTTCTAGTCTGTAACTTATATTATATATTTTACTGAATTTTGAAAACGGCTCTAGCGATTTTCATGAAACTTACTAAGTACAGGGTTTCGGGGGCGATAAATAGATCTAGGTTTCATTAAAAAATTTCATTTTATCCCTGTTTCCGGAACCCGAAAAACCGCTATACCATTATTTAATAATATAGGCTAATTAAACTGTGATCTGTAATAGCTCAGTGGAATAATCGGGCGCTTTGAAGAATTATAATACATCTATTCTCTTTTTTTTTTTTTTTTCAAGCTGTGATGGCCTAGCGGTGCGACCGTGTGAATCTCTAGAGACGATCATGGGTTCAAACCCGGGCAGACATCAATGAGTTTTTCTATTAAAAAAAAACTTATGTGTCTAATTGATAATTGCAATTTATCACACGCTTTTCGGTGAAGGAAAACATCGTGAGGAAACCTGCATATCTCTAGAGAATTCCGGGGATATGTGTAACCTACCAATCCGCATTGGAGCAGCGTGGTAGGTCTTAGTTCCAACCCTTCTCTCCAAAAATGGAGAGAGGAGGCCTATGCCCCGCAGTGGGATAGTAACAGGCCGTTACTTACTTATTCTCTTTTCAAATTTTTTTTATATTGCATTTTTTTTAATCTCCTAAAAAAGTATCAAACAAAGTTAAGCCACCAATATACTTATGCTTATATAAGTAACTAGCGTGTAGGTTTAAAAATCTCGATTTTACTTCGAGAATACGAAAAAAGTATGTAAAATATTAAAAAACTAAAGACGCGAATGAAATCGTTTATACCACTAGTGCTATAAATGATAGGTAATCGCCAATATCATTTATTGTGTAATATAGCTTTGTTTATATTAAACAAGTTAACCCATAAAAAAATTGATAACCCTAGCTTGATAAGCGCAGCGCAAATAATTAACATATCGTACACATCGCTGAATGAATGAACGAATGAATGAGATATACAATGATAATGTAGCTGTGAGTCGTGATAAATTTCCTGCGGATTTTATTCATTGTTTTGTCTATGAATAAATAATAAAGTTATGACTATTTTCGTGCCAAATATTCTACAAGTAGACTGTTTCCGATTATTTATGTTTAGTTCAAATTTAAAATATTCTTTATACAAATAAGACGTAACACTGTTTCCAGTACTTTTGAGTCGTCAACTCCACGACAAAATCGATTTTGGACCAAAAAAGATCGTTGAGATTGTCGTAATGTGTAGTGCTTATGTAGTGTCATTTTGTAATACGTGCGGTAACTAATCCTGCATGTATAAGGTATGAGAACGTTTTTGCTTCCTACACTTAGTATTACATAGATTTTCTTAACAAACGCAGATTATAGCAACATAAATCCATTATGACTTGTAATATGGAATCCCGCAAAATAACTACTTTAAATGACTTGAATAAATGTTATTTGAATTTAAAATTTATAATAATACTTGTGATTTTTTTTTGGAATTAAATAAATATAAAGCGACAAGATGTCCGCACCTAACGTAATCCGATCCCCTTTACAATGCCCGACAAATATCCGACACAAAACTGTCACAGAGTGTTAAGTGACGTTTTCGATTTCATAGTGCCAGTGTCATCTGTCGGATAGGCTCGTTGGTGCGGAAGAATGTGTGTTCTATACCAAATATCGTGTCGTGTAGTTATATGGGCTCCGGCGATGTCATTGGTAAATCGAAGTTATTGGTAACCAAACACCGGCGGAGACGTTGTTCTTGAATACGGCCAACGCGGCACTTGTTAACAGGTATATAGTTACATCGGACAAGCTAGCTTCATTTAAATGACAGTCGCGACTTTGTACTCGCCGCGTTTATGCTGTGCTTTTTAAAAGCTTTAACTTGCCTTGTGTGAAGGTGGAATCTCGCAAGTTAAATTTGACCTACTTCCCGGTGTCCGATTGAGTTGATTTTATATAATTTATAGAATTAGGCGTTAGTTTGCGGAGGTCCATACAATGAGAATATTATTTTGCTATAATCCGCGATAAAAGAAAATATATGTAATGCTAAATGTAGAGTGTACTATTCGTTCTCGTACCTGATACGTGAAGAATTTGTAAGAATTCATGCACTACCCGACACGATGACACTAGAATACACAAGCACTGCATTCACCAGGTCCCAGATTTCTGATAGGTCCCAGATTTCTGACATCGGTTGGTCGTGGCTTCTTGCCACCCTTCCGTCGTCGTATTGACTAGTCAAAGTCATACCATCAGCCCTCCACTACACGTCGCCCTAAGCCGTGGTCCGGCCTCACAGGAGGCACCCTTAGGACGACGTTCCCCATAGCTAGTAGAGCTTCTGCGCTCTCCTCTCCGCGTTTCGCAACCTCGGCAATGCTTCTGCGCTCGCCCGTCCCGCCCGGTGACGCTGTAAAAGCCGTTAGGGCTAAAAGCATGTAGGCAATTCGAAAAAAAAATGCATTTACCTCGACAATCTCAACAATTGTTTCGCCCCGTGAACGAAGTATCGTCAGGAGATAGACTCCACGACAAAACGACGGCTTTGCGCTTTTGTCTCATTACTTTTGATTTTATATAAGGAAAGGGCACTAGTAATTGACCATGTACTAATTAATCGTTTGTATGAAATTTTAAATAATAAGCGTTTTGTTTGTTGTAGCTAATATGGATGTATATTTTCGGAATCACGGAAACGGCTCCAACGATTTTCCTAAAATTAAGCATGCAGGAGGTTTTTTGTAAATCGAACTAGCTAGGTTTTATTTAAATTCATTTTATCCCTGTTTTTGGACATTAAAAAATACAAAAATTTACATAAATTGAATATATAAAACACTATTTTTGCCGATAACTGTCACGTCACTGTACAACTGTAGCTTATTCGGAGAACGGGTGGTCTCTAGAAATGAAAATACCTAGGTACCCACCTACCCAATTATTATTTCATTTTTTTAACTTTTTTTTATTTTGTAAAAAATTACCAAGCTCGGTCAACCATGTACTAAGTATTAATACAAAAGTCATTGACCGGAATATGAACCCGTGACCTCATTGAAAGAGTACTACGGTGTCACCAGGCTATCACAGGTTTAACAGTATATCTTGAATATTTAAATGAGTTAATCTTGTATATATATATTTTTTCAGAATCTCGGAAACGGCTCCAACGATTTTCCTGAAATTCAGCAAGTAGGCGGTTTTGGGGGTAAAAAATCGATCGGGATAAGTTTTATTTGAAAAAAATGTCGTTTTATCCCTGTTGTCGGGCTCTAAAATTTGTTTCAAAATTTACGTTGCATACAATCATAATTTTTCATGGTTCATTTGGTGGTTCATTTGGGGAACGGGCGGTCTAGAGAGGTGAAATACCTAGGATCGAGCCCCACCTACCCTATTATTTTAAAATTTTTCTTTAATTTTTTTTTTTATTTTATTTTTTTTACATTATTTTAAACATTACCGAGCAAGGCTTGGTCACCACACGGACAAAATAACTTACTTTATGGATTTAATGCCACAATAAACAACTCGGGTAATGTATCGGATAAGGAGAGTTATTCCTATCGGAATACGCTCACGCGAATACCAATCTCGGGTTAAGGGGGGTTTAAAAGGGGTACGTGTGATGAAAATATTATAGTAGACTAGCTTTTACCCGCAATGCCGTGTGGTATCCGGCTGTGTAGAATAAACCACCCTCATTTGTTACCGAAGTGTCGTAAAAGGTGACTAAGGTAAATTGAATTGAAATGAAATACAAATAATCTTAACCTGAAATTATCTCCATCATATAGATTTGGCAAAACTAAGAAAGATTTACAGTTTTCTCGAGAGGATAGTTTAATTGTTTAAATAAATAATATATAAATAAATAACCCGTATGAATTACATGAAAAATATATTAAAATACATAAGTTCAATTTATCCAATAATAATAAATATATATCAATACATTCTTAAAATAACTCTGTCGACCAAACGACTTGCTGCAGATCCAGTTTACATATTTTTCTTATCTTTGATACACCGTGAAAAAAAAACTGATAAGTTAATAATAAATGGAGATAATAGATAATTTAGTGTCATTCTATTCCTGTAGAATTAACAGGATTTCTATAGTCTATATGTTACCCCGGGGTATAAGGAATAGTTGTGCCTAATTTCATCAATATAGCTTCAGTGGATTCGCCGTGAAAGAGTAACAAACATATATTAATACACCCATACTTTCGCATTTATAATACTAGCTTTTACCCGCAAAGTCGTTCGCGTGGACTGTTGTCGCGTGATTGGTTGATAATGATGGCGCTTTTCAATGTCATCCTATTCCTGTAGAATTAACAGTATTTCTATAGTCTATATGCTACCCCGGTGTATAAGGAATAGTTGAGCCAAATTTCATCGATATTAGTTCAGCGGATACACCGTAAAAGTGTAGTAAACATACATCCATACTCACAATTATTGCTGTAGAATTAACAGTATTTCTATAGTCTATATGTTACCCCGGTGTATAAGGAATAATTGTGCCAAATTTCATCGATATTGGTTCAGCAGATTTGCCGTGAAAGAGTAATAAACATATATCCATACTCACATACTTTCCCATTTATAATATTAGTAGGATATAACCGTCGGGGTGCGGGTAAAAACGCAATAAGGTATCGCCGGACTCGCAATTTGGGGTTATCGCGCGGCATGCATATGCCCACGTTACTCGACCGGCGACTAATTGGCCCTACATAAACCCTTATATTGGGTTAAAAATTTGTGGTTTTTTCCCATCCCCACCGCCGTAAATCGCGGTCATTTATGGAGTCATACGCGGTGTTTTACAAATTGTACGGGGTGATTTCATATATTGGTTGATCGTATTTTTTACATCACTTTATACTTAAATTATGTATGTTTTTTAATTTACGATTTATTGCATACTTGTAACTTAGCCGTGTGGTATCCGGCTGAGTAGAATTGACCACCCTCATTTCTTACCGAGGTGTCGTAAAATACGACTAAGTTAAGTTGACGTCAGGCAGGCGGGTGTCGTAAAATACGTAGACAAATCATGTGGCAACATGTTTATGACATGTCATGCCGACCCCACTTAGTACTTCACACTTTATACTTGTAACATTTATGCATAATAATGTACAGCTCTAACCTTACATAGAATATCAATGACCAAATTTCATCGATAGTAAAAATATTACGAAAACGGCAGAATTTAAAGCTTTCCTTGCGTGCGTTGGTGAAAGTTATTAAAAATCATGATTTAAAAATTGTTCCCCTGTTAATGTTCTAAATAAAAGTCCGCGACAGCATATGTCTAGCTTTTAAGGATAACCCACTTAAACTATTTTTAAGATCAAAATAATATATTACGGTTTTAATTTTTCCACGCGGGCGCCTTTGGCGATTGCTAATTTATAATATCAAGAAAGTAAAATAAAAATAAACCTTCCTGTTATTATAAACGTATTCATTAAACATTCCTCACAATGGGGGTAGACAAATAAATATTGTAGATTAAGAATAGCCTGAACGGCCCATTAAAGGTGTTGAGGGGACGTGAAAAGCCGAGGTGACGGTTATAATCGTGCCGGTGTATTTTGGGTGGAAAATTAGGCCAATGGGCAGGGTTGCCACCTATAGGCCGAGGGGTGATTGGGCGGCGCATATTCGGCCTGCGAAGCGTGAACTGACCTCCTGTTTTTACCGACAAAGGGGCCGATTATGTTATGTGGCATTACGTTATGCACTTACCAACGTCCGATAAACAAATTCGATGGACGTGCGGGCATAAAAACATGTTCCTTTTTTATATAGTTTGTACACGATATATAAGCTGTGATGGCCTAGCGGTGCGACCGTGTGAATCTCTAGAGACGATCATGGGTTCAAACCCGGGCAGACACCAATGAGTTTTTCTATTAAAACTTATGTGTCTAATTGATAATTGCAATTTATCACACGCTTTTCGGTGAAGGAAAACATCGTGAGGAAACCTGCATATCTCTAGAGAATTCTGGAGATATGTGTAACCTACCAATCCGCATTGGAGCAGCGTGGTAGGTCTTAGCTCCAATCCTTCTCTCCAATAACGGAGAGAAAAGGCCTATGCCCAGCAGTAGGATAGTAACAGGCCGCTGCTTACTTACTTACTATATAAGTTAGCCGTGTGGTATCCGGCTAAGTAGAATAGTGCCACCCTCTATTACAGTTTATTGGTAACTTGTGAAACAGGCCCTAAGTATTTCAGATCGAAGAATTAAAGAGTCATAGGTGCACAGAGTTAATTAAACATATTTTCGGCTTACTAATCACATACCAAACAAGTTTCTGTAGATACAAAATTAAGCCGATCGCGATCGTTTGATGTTACGCCATATGGTATCCGGCTGAATAGAATAGTACCATCCTCATTTCTTACCGAGGTGTAAAAGGCGACTAAGGTAAGTCGATCCCCCGTGTGGTATCCGGCTGAGTAGAATAGACTAACCTCATTTCTTACCGAGGTGTCGTGAAAGGCGACTAAGGTAAGTTGACCCGCCGTGTAGTATCCGGATGAGTAGAATAGTAACATCCTCATTTCTTACCGAGGTGTCGTAAAAGGCGACTAAGGTAATTCGAACCGCCGTGTAGTATCCGGATGAGTAGAATAGTAACATCCTCATTTCTTACCGAGGTGTCGTAAAAGGCGACTAAGGTAAGTCGAACCGCCGTGTAGTATCCGGATGAGTAGAATAGTAACATCCTCATTTCTTACCGAGGTGTCGTAAAAGGCGACTAAGGTAAGTCGACCCGCCGTGTGGTATCCGGCTGAGTAGAATAGACCACTCTCATTTCTTACCGAGGTGTCGTAAAAGGCGACTAAGGTAAGTTGACCCGCCGTCTGGTATCCGGTTTAGTAGAATAGATCACCCTCCTACTTACCGAGGTGTCGTAAAATACGACTAAGGTAAGTTGACGTCAGGCAGGCGGCCGGTCGTAAAAACGCAGCCAAATCATGTTACAGCATGTTCATAACATTTTGTCCCACTTAGAGTGGGATAAGGCCAGGAGGATATATGTACACGATATATAAAGTACATGTAATGTCGAATTTTATAATGCCCTTACCATTTTTTCAAGTTACGAGCCAAACCACTGACTTTCAAAACACAGGTTTATCCTAGCTCGAAAGTCAGGGTCACTATTTGTTAACGGACCTTAATAATAAGCCGATTTTTTTTTAAATATAATTAAGTAGCGTCCTGTTACTATACCACTGCTGAGAATAGACCTCTTCTCTCCGATTTTGGAGAGAAGGATCGGAGCTAAATATAATTAATAAGCTTAGAAATCTATGTATTAGGCTTTTTGTCAAATAAAGTTTTATGATTATTACCTTTCATAATACCAGCCTGTTTTTAAATATATATTTGCTAGCTTTTACCCGCTACTTCGTTTGCGTCGACTGTTGTTGCGTGATAGTTTGATTATAGATGGCGCTTTTCAATGTCATCCTATTTCTGTAGAATTAACAGGATTTCTATAACCTATATGTTACCCCGGTGTATAAGGAGCAATTGTGCCAAATTTCACCGATATTGCTTTAGCGGAACAAACATACATCCATATTGACGAACTTTCACATTTATAATATTAGTAGGTAGGATATTATAATATTTATTATAAATATATATAATAATTATTAGTAACTGGGTGAACGAGCCTTGTTCGATAATTTTTTACATATTAATAAAAGGAATTTCAAAGAAAATAAAATATAATTGGGTAGTTCTCGATCCTAGGTATCATTTTTCCCGCCCGTTCCTCTAATAAGTTACGCTGACTTGACATTTTATTCTCAAGTCTTGTATTCAATATAAATATCAGTATTTTTTTAATACCCAAAAACAGGGATAAAACGTTTTTTGTTTAATTAAACCTAGCTAGATCGATTTTTCTCCCCCAAAACTCCCTACTATTCATCAGTCAGTCATCCTATTCCTGTAGAATTAACAGGATTTCTATAACCTATATGTTACCCCGGTGTATAAGGAATAATTCTGCCAAATTTTATAGATATTGATTCAACGGATCCGCCTTCAAAGAGTAACAAACATACATCCATACTCGATACATACAAACTTTCGCATTTATAATAGTAAGCACGATTAAAAACAAGTTACATAATGAATAAAATAAAATGTTTAACAATATTTAAAAGTAAAGTAATCTCGGCTGTTATATAATTGATAAGAGATGCATAAAAGTAAGGTTATCAATATACATCTAAAGTAGGCCTAGATATAAATATAAAAACATCCGTCACGTTTATCACCTAAAGTAGCCAGAAAGTAACTTATCTTTTTCTATAATTATAAACAATGCGCAAGTAAATTGTTCACATGTTTGTACTGATTTAATTTTTTCGATTTTATAATATAATTTATTTTGTATATCTATACTAATAAAGTTTGCTCAAGAGTTTGTTTGTTTGATTTTTAAACGCGCCAATCTTAGGAACTACTGGACCGATTTCAAAAATTATTTGAATGCATGATAGTCCATTTATCGAGGAAGGCTATAGACTATACTGCGGACACTGTCACCACAAAAATTATTAATCTTAGACTACCCAATTAAGTGTACCTAAATCTTCATCTTCCTGCCCCTATCCCACTCTAAGTGGGGTCGGCACAACATGCTATAAACATGCTGTCACATGATTTGGCTACGTATTTTACGACCTGCGGCGGACCTGACATCAACTTACCATAAGTCGTATTTTACGACACCTCGGTAAGAAAGAGGGTGGTCTATTCTCCTTAACCGGATACCACACGGTGAAATTAAGTGTACTTAAATAAAACATGAAAACGATAGTGACGAATAGTGCAAAAATGTAATCCAAAGTATAAATAGTTTATTAGAAACTATGTAAAAAATAAGAAGATATAGACAAAAAAGTAAATAGTGAATAAAAATGTATTTTAATAAAGTAATGCAACGTTGCGAAACGCATTGAGTAATAGAATAGTAATAAGTAATAAACCATAGGAATTAAGAACTGTTAAAAGAAATATGATTTAATGTTAAGAAACACTAAAGTTGTAAATGGCTAAATGTAAGAAACACTTAGTAATACTAGTAAAACTAACTGTTAAACTCTGTCAGCGACCGTACAAATGTAAAATAATAAATTTAAAAATTGTAATCAAACAACTGGCCAACAAAATCTCTGATTACGTTTAGAGGAATTGGAAAATTAATAAAAAAATCACGTTTAGATGAATAGGAGAGGAGCAGCAATAAAAAATAGTACGAAAACGGGAAAATTTAAAGCTTTCCTTGCGTGCGCTAAGTAAACTGTTAAAGTAATTAAAATAAAAATGTTTGTTTGATTGTTTGAACGCGCTAATCTCAGGAACTACTGAATCGATTTCAAAAATTCTTTAAGTGTAAGATAGTCAATTTATCAAGAAAGGCTATTGACTATTATTGGCTATATATAGAACATCACTCCAAGATGAATATGAGAGGAGCAGCAATAAAAAATATTACTAAAACGGCACAATTTAAAGCTTTCCTTGCGTGCGCTGAGTAAACGGTAATAGTTATTCAAAAATCATGTATTACAAAATTGTTCCCCTCTAAAAGTTTTAAATAAAAGTCCGCGACAGCATATCTAGTTTTTACGGTTAACCCACTTTAACCATTTTTATGGTTATCAATTACGGTTTTATTCCACGCGGGCGGAGCCGCTGGCGATTGCTAGTAGATTATACATTGAAACGGGAAAAAGAACAGTACCATTTATCAATCACGCTCGTTATGAAAACAAGGCATTTAGTGTCACAAGTTATCTGTGGCAAATTATTTTTCTGTTTCACTCCAATCTTGACCTTTACGCTGTTGATAAGTCCCGTACTGATACGTATATATAGCATTAATTAATTTAACAATAATAACAGTGGGTTGCTGATAATTGTTATAGCGCGGTAGGTAGTATCGTGTTCTTATATAATAGGGAGTGTACATCATACTTTTCCTACAAATATTTCGAATGCGAAAGTTTGTGAGTATGTATGTTTGTTACTCTTACACACCGGGGTAACGTATAGACTATAGAAATACTGTTAATTCTACAGGAATAGATTGGCATTGAAAAGCGTTATCTATTATCAACATATAAGGCGACAACAGTCTACGCGAATATTATAAATGTGAAAGTCTGTGAGTATGTATGTTTGGTACTCTTACACACCGAATCCGCTAAACCAATATCGATGAAATTTGGCACGATTATTCTTCATACACTGGGGTAACATATAAGTTGTAGAAATCCTATTAATTCTACAGGAATAGGATGGCATTGAAAAGTGCTATCTATTAAAGTATTATCAACCTATCAAGCGACCACAGTCCATGCAAACGAAGTTGCGGGTAAAGTTAGTAATATTATAAATGCGAAAGAAAAAGCGATTAAAGTAAATTGACCCATCGTGTGGTGTCCGGTTGAGTAGAATAAACCACCCTCTTTCCTACCGGGGTGTCGTAAAATATGACTAAGCTAAGTCGACCCTGCAGTGTGGTAGTCGGCTGAGTAGAATAGATCACCCTCATTTCTTACCCAGGTATCGTAGTAGGCGAATAAGGTAAGTTGAAGTACCGTGTTGTAACCGGTTGACTAGAATAGACCACCCTTTTTCTTATCGAGGTTACGTAAAATACAACTATGGTAAGTTGAAGTTGGCAAGCGGCCCCGTCTTTTGTTTTGTCCTAATTATGTTTATATAGCAAATATTTGTTCTAATTTATTTAAAATATTAGTATGGCTGAGTAGAATAAACCCCCCTTATTTCTTACCGAGGTCGCAACATCATGTGACAATATGTTTATAACATGTTGTCCCGACCTCACAGTGGGATTAGTGCAGGAGGATGATGACTCAATTGTCAATAATATTTTCCTATCGATAATATGCCTTACTAAGAAGTATCATGTTTTTACATAACGAATAAGTTGTCATTATAAATTGCCCTACGTTATCAAAATTTTCCTATAATGATAATTATTGTAGCTCAATAGATAATATCTTTACATAACGGACAGTGTACATTGTTATTATGAATTTCTCCAAGTAATAATTTTGATTTAATAGCATCGTTCATGTCATAAACAATTACGCTGCTAGTGTTGATTGTATCCTCATATAGAACAAAGAGTGTGAGACATACAATATTTTAATCAAAATATTCATACAAGTGATGATAATTCTGTACCAGGCGTGAATATGTTGATAAGTCGACTTACGTCCTTTTATATAGAACTCTTACCGTTTTTGGGGAGAGCGATTGGAGCTAATTTAGATTGCAGCGCATCTGTACAAATCCGTACCCCGTCTTTAAAGCTACTACAACTCCGTGTGGTATCCGGCTGAATAGAATAGAACCACCCTCATTTCTTACCGAGGTGTCGTAAAAGGCGACTAAGGTAAGTCGACCCGCCGTGAGGTATCCGGCTGAGTAGAATAGACCAACCTCTTTCTTACCGAGGTGTCGTAAAAGGCGACTAAGGTAAGTCGACCCGCCGTGAGGTATCCGGCTGAGTAGAATAGACCAACCTCTTTCTTACCGAGGTGTCGTAAAATACGACTGAGGTAAGTTGACGTCAGACAGGCGGCTGGTCGTAAAAACGCAGCCAAATCATGTGACAGCATGTTTATAACATATTGTGCCGACCCACTTAGAGTGGGATAAGGGCAGGAAGATACTACAAGCATACAATATTTAAAGCTACTACAAGCATCGTACTGGAACACGATGAGTCGCTTGGCGGTAAAGCTTTGCCTGTAGGGTGGTAACACTAGTCACGACCAAAGCCTACCACCTATAAGATTACTCGTTTAGCACTACCCGGGGATCACGTGTAGGATTATGAGGATAGTAAAAATAAGATGTATTTAGTTTATACATATGGACGCGAGTAACTCCAGCCCCTATGTCGCTGCACGTCATACGAATTGGCCATAAGCTGTGGTGGCCCAGCGGTAACACCGTGCGACTCTTTCGAGGAGGTCACGGGTTCAAAGTCGGGCTGACACCAATGAGTTTTCCTGTTAAAAACTTATGTGTGCTAATTGACAATTGCAATCTATTACACGCTTTTCGGTGAAGGAAAACATCGTGAGGAAACCTGCATATCTCTAGAGAATTCTGGAGGTATGTGTAACCTATGGTAGGTTGGAGCAGCGTGGTAGGTCTTAGCTCCAACCCTTCTCTCCAAAAACGAAGAGCAGAGGCCTATTCTCAGCAGTGGGATAGTAACAGGCCGCTACTTACTTTACTACGAATTGGCATTACTCTAACGCGAGTAAGTTAAAGAAACTCGCACTAAGCACACAGATCCGTGTCTATTTAACCACCATGATAAATATTCTTGTGAAATGTTATCTACCAATCAATGGCATGACATATAAATTTACGATGTTCTCAATAGCAATTTGTCCCTGAATGAAAGAATGAATGAATATTCTCGATTGTAATTTACGCTTAATTAACATTAAAACAAAAGAATTTGGTTAATTGGCCTTGCACCGGTATAACAATGTATAACTTAAAGGTTAGTTATATAAATATAAAGTAACTGGGTGACCGAGCCTTGAACGGTAATTTTTTAACAAAAAAAAATTTAACTTCAAAAAAAAAAAATTGGGTAGGTGGGGCTCGATCCTAGGTATTTTTATTTCTCTAGACCGCCCGTTCCCCGAATAAGTTACGCTGACTTGACAGTTTACGGCAAAAATAATGTTTTATATTCAATGTAAACTTTAGTAATTTTTTAATGACCAATAACAAGGATAAAACGATAAAAAAAATAAAACCTAGTTAAATCGCTTTTTCGACCCTCACATGCTTACATTTCAGGAAAATCGTTGGAGCCGTTTCCGAGATTCGATATATTTGGGGGGAAAATCGATCTAGCTAGGTTTCATCAAAAAAAATACTTTGTTGAATCCAAATAATTTCATCTGTCAAACGTATTGTTATGATAGCCTGATGGTAATAAGCGGACCGAAAAAGTTCAAAATCTGGGATCGATTCCCACTTGTCACTCGAGGCTTTCGTTATTTCTTTTTTTATTTTTTTTATTGCATTTTTATCTTTTTAAAAATTCGGTCACCCAGGTACTTAAACTATTATTACACATATTCAAAGATATATCGTCATTATACTAATACTTGAGCGATAATAGAATACTAATAAAAACCAAAAGCAGCTTGTAACTATGAAATTATCTCATTGACTTAATCAACAATCAATTAAAGTTTATCGTGAACGGCCCGGTTTCCCATTCACAAGGTTAAAAAAAACGGTTATTATTATCTCAAATGGATACCACGAGTCTTCTGTAATACCTCGTTCATCTATAGGATGTTTGTTTAATTAACTGATACTAATGTATGTGAGATTTTTCATACATACCATATCTTATTTATTTATTTATTTATACACTTTATTGTACACCACGAGAAAAACAGCAATAAAAACAAAGAAAACATAAATTGTAACGTACAAAAGGCGACCTTATCGCTTAGTAGCGATCTCTTCCAGGCGACCCTTGGGTTAAGGAGAACTGTAACAACGGTGTGGGTGGTGCACTATTCTATTGTTAAATACATACTAATAATACATACGAATCTGTTAAAATGTCTCGTTCGAAAAAAGATAAAGCTTCAGCCGAAATCTTGCCTAGATTTTTCTCTTGTTCCCGCATTTCCTAAAGATTGGATTTAGTTATTTGGGTCATAGGACACCGGGAAATGGGTCAAATTTAACTTAACCTTCACATACATACATTGCAAGTTGAATAAAAGCTTTAAAAAAATGTACCAAATTTTAGAATTACAATTATAAGCTTTTTTAAATCACTTTTCAATCGACAAAGTGATTAATGTCTACAAGTAGTTCAAAATGTTGCTGTTACCGAGAAGAACAAGCAAAAAACTCGGTGGTCAATCGTTTCAACATGTTCAATTTTAATATTAACTTAAGTCTTATGTGAAGCTGATAGGATGTCCAAATCCAAGTATATTTACAATACAATTTCAATATTTATAATATATTAAATAAATAAATAATAATAAATAAATATATGGGACACTTACACACACGGTCGTCCGTCCTCAAAGTAAGTAACATCATACTTGTGTTATGGGTGACAGACAACTGGTGAATATATACTTACATAATTTTAAATACATACTTAAATACAAATATTCACACCCAGGCTTAAAGACCAACAAATTCATTTATATATTCATTTATAATATTTATAATATTCAGAATTTTAATGTAAAAGCGAATATCGAGACCAACGAATCTAGAACAATATTTGTACTGCAATGTCTGCTGGAATTATTTAATCGATATGTAGATGGCGCTAGTAGTATTTTGGTCAGCGCTAACGAGTGTTTCTTTTTAAAATATAAGTCTTCTGATAAGTGATAAGTGATCGGAGATGAAAGACGTACATCAGGTGTCTACTGTTGACTTTCTAATTGATTTCTAAGTAGATAACTGATGAACATCCTTCATCTCTATAAAATAAATATATGGGACAAAAACATCAAAATTCGTCCTCAAAATTAGTAAAATTTATTTTGTGTTATGTTACTTATGTATTTTATAGAATTAGGCGTTATTTTACAGAGTAGGGATGTCACTTGCGAGTTGAAAAAACCGATTAATAAATAAACGATTTTTAGCCGATAAAAATCGATTAATATATAATCGATTTTTATCCCTTTAAAAATAATAGATTATAAAAACCGAGTATTTTGTTACAAAATAATCGATTTTTTATCTGACTATTTCAAAAGTTGTCTTTTTTTATATTAATAATTAATAACAATAAACGCTAATTAAAGTGGAAAACTACCAAGAAATATTATCAAAATTTGTAAAGTTTGTAAAATTGGATTAAAATGTGTAGTTTGGCTAAATTGGTTTCATCCAACAATGCATATCAAATCTTAGAAGACAAGAAAAAGAGTAAAAAAGAAAAAGGGATACCTATAATAATCGATTTTTTATGAAAAAATAATCGATTATTAAAAATCGATTATTTGAAAAAATAATCGTTTTTTTTTAAAATCGATTATTTTTTCATATCGCTAACTTGGAGTAGAAATAGTCGATGAATAAATCGATAGTATTTTAATCGATTATTTTGAAACATTAATCGATTGTTATAAAAATCGTTTTTTCACATCTCTATTACAGAGGTGCTGCTATAATCCGTGAATATTTATTGTAGCGAAATAATTTTACTATAACTATTGTACTTGTGTTACGGATGACAGACAACGGGAAAATAAATAGAAAAATATAATAATAATATAATAATAATAATATAATAAAAAATCCTAAAATCCTACCTTACGTCCGTGTCGAACATCTGAACACGTAGGGGGCGGACACATGTACAATTTAAACTTACATGGCTAACAAGGCAAAGGTAACCCATTTAATATGGAGCGTCGAAGTAAAAGATTACGTATAGGACCGCTTCCCGAGGGCGATCGTCGGGGCACACCTGGAGCCGGTGCTGGGTGTCACAGCATGCGAACCACCGGTGGTAGTGGGTTGACCAGGCGGGCTCACACCATCAAAAATGTTACAGCCGAACGAGATACAGAATTAGAATCAGTCGATACCATCCCGGAGTCCCTAATTCCACCAGCTACGGATGTTTCAAGGGCAGCACCAAGTGCAATGAGACCCGCGACCACCAAGGCTGGCAAACCACGTGTCCGCATGAAATGGGAAAAGGATATTAACACTTTCATAATGCGTACATACTATCAAACAACCAAATTTGAAACAGATATGACAGAGTATAGAAAACAGATCCATCGACTATTTAAGGAGAAGTACCCTGATGCAAATGTTTCAGAACAACGCCTTTCTGATCAAATTCGAGCAATTATAAGAAACAAGCTACTTTCTGATCTAGAGATTAAAGCAATTAAAGACAACATATTATCACAGTCCAGTACATCTGCCACAAACGGGCAAAGTACAGACGAAACACAAGAAAACGGTCACACAGATATTAATGTAGTTAATTTAACACAATCTTTTACAGTTGAAACAGGAATAAGTAACGTAAACACACCTATACACTCACAAAATACCGAATCGATCTCATGTGCAAATAGTATAGATACTGAAACGATAGCTAATATTGTTGAGGACTTTGATACAAATATTATTAAATATAAGGATACTGATCCAAGCAGTAGACCAATGTTACCAAAATTTAAACCGTCTTACAAAATTTTTCAATTAATAGGTCTATTTAACACTACTATTATTCCAGAAAGAATAGCATCAATAGAAAATATTACCGATACTCATACTATGATTTATTGTATAGCTCTAACAATAACTAGTTTTACAGGGATAAAAACAAAAAGCAGGTATCAAAAAAGTCCAAAACAAAAACCAATTTGGCAGGAAAGATTAGAAGCAGATATACAACATTTAAGACGAAGTATAGGTATTTTAACACAGTACAAAATGGGAAACAGATCACGTAAAGTCATCAAAAAAGTTAATATTATATTAACAAATAATAAAATACATAGCACATATGAAAATGAGAACACAAAAATAATAGAATTCTTAGATACTCTAAAACAAAAATTAGCAGTAAAAAAACACAGATTAAATAGATATTTAAAAGCTCAGGAAAGGAGATATAATAATAAATTATTTAATATGAACGAAAAGGTCTTTTATAGAAAAATGAAGGGTAATGAAGCAGTTATTAGTGACATACCTACTAAGAGTACTATGCAAGAATACTGGGAAAATATTTGGTCAAATAGTGTGCATCATAATGATAAAGCAGAGTGGATTAATAAAGAAATAGAACGAACTAATATGGTAGAAGAAATGGAATTCACGTGTATCAACAAAAAAGAAATAGAGGCCTCTATTAATAGGACTCATAACTGGAAAGCGCCAGGATTGGATGGTATTCATAACTTTTGGATTAAGAAGCTTACAGCATTACTTGACATATTAGCAAACCAAATTACATCTATACTAAAAGGACATTGCTCTCTTCCTAGTTTTCTAGCAAAAGGCATAACATATATGTTACCAAAAAATAATAAAACAACAGATCCTTCACAATACCGACCCATTACATGTTTACCAACAATTTACAAACTAATCACATCTTGTATAGCTAATAGAATTAACACACACATTGAACATTTTAATATTCTAGCAGAAGAGCAAAAAGGCTGTAGACGTAGACATATGGGATGCAAAGAGCAGCTAATTATAGACTCTACAATATTAAAACAAGTTCAAAAAAGTAAAAAAGATTTATTTGTTACATATATAGACTACAAAAAGGCATTCGACAGCGTTCCTCACACATGGTTAGTACAGATTCTAAAAATATATAAAATTCACCCTCACATAATTCAATTTCTTGAAACAATAATGCATAGTTGGAAAACAACACTTCACTTACGCACGAACACAGATGAACTCACAACAGAAGAAATAACAATCAGAAGGGGTATATTTCAAGGTGACTCTTTAAGCCCTTTATGGTTTTGTTTAGCCTTAAATCCATTATCACGTGAGCTTAATAATACAGAAGCTGGTTTCGATATAAAAAGCAACAGACGTATTCACGCACAGATCACACATTTACTTTATATGGATGATTTAAAATTATATGCAAGCAAAGAGATTAATATAATTAAATTATTAGACAAAACAAAAGAGTATTCCCAGGATATTAAAATGGATTTTGGGTTAGATAAATGTCGCAAACTAAATATTAAGAAAGGAAACGTTGTAGAAGGTGATTATGAATTGGATGGAGGAGAGTACATAACTGCATTGGGGGATGAGGAATTATATAAATATTTAGGTTATTATCAGGGAAAGCTATTAGATCATAAGAATATCAAACAGAAACTCACAAATGAATATTTCAAAAGGCTACATAAACTCTGTAAATTGCAATTGGTAAGTAAAAATTTATTCAAAAGTTTAAACACATATGCAGTACCAGTGCTCACCTATTCTTTTGGTGTAATTAAATGGACAACAACTGAGTTAGAAGCATTAGAAGTCAAAACTAGAACTGCTCTTACACAACATAGATACCATCACCCAAAGGCAGCAAAAGAACGTGTAACGATACCAAGGAAAGAAGGGGGAAGAGGTTTAATTGAACTAAGCCAATTACATAAAAAACAAGTAAATCTTTTAAAACGTTTCTTTATTCAGAAGAAAGAAAGTAGTAAGTTACACAAAGCTATAACAGAAATTGATAAGAAACTTACACCATTAGACTTAAATAATGAAACAGTAGAAAATACAGATAACAACAATAGATTACATGAAAAATACAACAAGTGGAAAGAAAAACAACTACATGGAAGACACCCTCATGATCTTGAACAGCAATATATTGATAAGGAGGCGTCTAATAGGTGGCTTTGTAGCGGAGAACTTTTTCCAGAGACAGAAGGTTTTCTTATTGCTATTCAAGATCAGGTTATAAGCACAAAAAATTATCGAAAATTTATATTAAAAGACAAATCAATACAAAATGATTTGTGTAGGAAATGCCATTCTAAGCCTGAGACGATCCAACACATCACAGGAGCCTGCACCACTTTATCACAAAGTGATTATACACACAGGCACAACCAACTTGTTAACATCATCCATCAAAAATTAATGCATAAGTACAAACTCCAAAACGAACCTAACATACCTTATTACAAATATACTCCGCAAAAAGTTTTAGAAAATAATACCCACAAATTATACTACGATCGCACAATATTCTCCGACCATACTGTACACAACAATAGACCTGATATTACTCTTGTAGATAAAAATAATAAACATACATACATTATCGATATCGCAGTCCCCAATACAAATAATTTACAAGTTTCTATTGCGGAAAAAATTAGAAAATACACAGAACTACAGGAAGAAATAAAACGAGTGTGGAACATGAATGCAGTTACAATAGTCCCAATAATTATTTCAACCACGGGAGTTGTCCCCAAACATTTGCACCATAGTATCCGTATTTTGAACCTCCCCAAAAATACATTCATACTTTTACAAAAAGCAGCCATATTAAATACTTGTAGAATTGTTCGGAAATTCTTACAATTATCATCAGATGGAGACGTTTTATATACTAACATCAACCAAACCTAAGTATTTACTTGGTATTCTATACCCGTAAATTCTTATTTTTACCAGGTTTAACCTGAGAAGTAGTTAACTAAAAAAATATAATAATAATAATATATATAAATAATAATAATAATAATAATATATAAAAATTGTCGAAGAACGATAATAATTAGGTATATAATATTTCGTAAAATGTTTCATTATTTTTTTCCTATAAACGTATAGTTATAGAGTAACGTTTTGACGCCGTGTGGTATCCGGGTGAATAGAATAGTACCACCCTCATTTCTTACCGAGGTGTCGTTAAAGGCGACTAAGGTAAGTCGACCCGCCGTGTTGTGTCCGGCTGAGTAGAATAGACCACCCTCTTTCTTACCGAGGTAAGTTGACGTCAGGCAGGTGGCCGGTCATAAAAACGCAGCCAAATCATGTTATAGCATGTTTATAACATGTTGTGCCGACCCCGCTTAGAGTGGGATAAGGGCAGGAAGATGTTGATGTGGAGTAACGTTGTGGTAGCTGAACAGTGAGACTTATTAATTGATTACCTAATGCGAATCGAAGCAGCGTGGTGGGTTACAACCCCAATCCTTTTTCTCAAAAATGGAAAGACGTGGCCCAGCTGTGGGATAAAATGACGTAGAGTGTTTTATAGAATAAGACGTTACTTTGCGGAGGTCCATAATACAAAAGTAATGACAATATTATTTTGCTATAATCCGCGATAAAAGGAAATATTTGTAATGCTAAATGTAGAGTGTACTATTCGTTCTCATACCTGATACATGCAGAATTTGTAAGAACTCATGCACTACCCGACACCGATGGCACAACAATACTGCACACATTCACCACCACAATCTCAACAATTGTTTCGCCCCGTAACCGAAGCATCGTCAGGAGACTCCACTTGTTGAAATTCTGTATGTATCAGGTATGAGAACGAATAGTACACTCTACATTTAGCATTACAAATATTTTCTTTTATCGCGGATTATAGCAAAAATATTCTCATTACTTTTGACGTAGAGTGTGACAAAGACAATCATTTTACATGCACTAGAGTACTAGTATTCTTTATGGTGTTTTTGTTCCACTACAGCACAAGACGCAGACATCACATCCATTATACCGATACCATCGATAAATGGCAATCTGATCGGATTTAACACCATCATAATAACAATGGGCGCTTTTTATCGTGAAAAATTTTACACTCAATGCATATGGGAAATTGAATGGGAGTTGAGGCAATTAATGTTTATATTAGTTTCATATTGTATTTAGGGTGTTATTATGGTGATTAGTAAGTAACGGTTACTATCCCACTGCTGGGAATAGGCCTCTCCTCTACGTTTTTGGAGAGAAGGATTGGAGCTAAGACCTACCACGCTGCTCCAATGTGGATTGGTAGGTTACACATACCTCCAGAATTCTCTAGAGATATGCAGGTTTCCTCACGATGTTTTCCTTCAATTACGATATAGTGATTATCGGGTCTAAATCAACAGGCAGTAAAGTGGATGACCGTTGGTTTTACCTGATAGGAGTCTTAACACATTTTGTGCGGGTACATTTTGAAGTAGAGAAGGCGTTTTGCATGTGAATTTAGTTATTTACTTAACCCATATTATTTATTATTTTTGTATCCACAAACAATGTTGTTACACTAACCCGTACCAGTACGTGACCTGCGCTTAAATGTCAATCGACAGAAAACGTTCTAATACGTATCCCGCGCTCAAATATCAATCGTCAGAAAATATTCTAGTACGTATCCCACGTTCAAGTATCAATCGTCAGAAAACGTTCTAGTACGTATCCCACGTTCAAGTATCAATCGTCAGAAAACGTTCTAGTACGTATCCCGCGCTCAAATATCAATCAAATATCCCGTGCTCTAGTATCAATTGTCAGATAAGGTACTAGTACGTACGTGTCCCGAACACAATGCTTTAACTGTATATATACTATACCATATACAAACACATTTTTTACATCATCATTATTGTCCTGCCCTTACCCCACTCTAAGTGGGGTTAGCACAACATGTTTTGAGATGTTGTTACATGTTTTAGCTAGTTGTTTTACAACCACCGTCTGCCTGACGACTACTTACCTTAATCGCCACTTACGACACCTCAGTAAGAATTGTGGGTGGTCTATTCTACTTAGCCGGATACCACACGGTGGTTAATTTACCTTAGTCGTCTTAAGAGATGACGTCATAAGCGACGCCTCAGTAAGAAATAAGGGTGATCTTTCTACACAGCCGTATACGGCACAATTTTTTTTTAAATGAGCTATAATTTTCATTTATTTTTATTTTTCTTACTGTAAACAAAGTCGGGATGGAATATGCAGCAGTTTATACTTTTGCAATGCCAACCTCAGAAAATAATGGTGTTTTGTAGAAATTTGAATAATCATTCAAACTTTAAACAAATAATTGTTAATTATCCAAAATCAAAAATCTATAGAACAACGAGAATCACAGGAATAGGTCAGCGGGACGGAAATAACTAAATGAGTTAACGGATTGTCCGAATATCTGATGGAAAATGCGAGTTGCCTGCTATAGAATTAACTGCTCCATTTACCCATGCTTTCGCGCTGTAGATTCCAAAGGAATAATCCTATATACTCTGTAGAAACTCGTACATAAACTACCAAAAGGCCAATGTATATGTCGGACATGATTTATGATAGCAGTGTTTCGTTAAAAAGCTCACAAAAAGTTCTAAATACAATAATTTATAAAACTGAACGTTTCTATTTTAGTTTCCATAATGCGTAAGTAATGGAGATTATATTAGTGAAAGAAGTCTTTTTTAACTGCAGTCAACTACGCACCATACTGCATACTTTGTCATCATCATTCTCATGCCCTTATCCCACTTTAAGTGGGGTCGGCGCAACACGTTATAAACATGTTGTCACATGATTCGGCTACGTATTTTACGACTTGCCGTCTGCCGTTAACTTATCTTAGTCGTATTTTACGAAACTTCGGTAAGAAAGAGGGTGGTCTATTCTACTCAACAGGATACCACACGGCCGGTCAACTTACCTTAGTCACATTTTACGACACCTTGGTAAGAAATGCGGGTGGTCTATTCTACTCAACCGGATACCACACTGCAGGTAAACTTACCTTAGTCGCCTTTTACGACACTTTGGTAAGAATTGATGGTGGTCTATTCTACGCAACCAGATACCACACGGCGGATCGACTTACCTTAGTCGCCTTTTACGACACCTCGGTAAGAATTGATGGTGATTTATTCTACTCAGCCGGATACCACATGCCATAATTAACATGTAATTGGTTGATCAGAGTGTATCATTAAATTATTAGTGACTAGGTAGAAGCTTCCGAATCATAGCAAATTCTTTGAAAACATTTGACGGTAAAAACGTAAATACACCGAGACTCGAAGAAGGATCAATTATTTTACAAAAAAAATTGGCCTTAGAAATGAAAGGCGTCACTATGTAACGGGTCACCATTTAGTGTGTTACTTTCTTAACAGAAGTCGTCACATCTGCCAGTCTGGCGCCAAGTTCGCCGATACTGCCAGACCTCACAAGTAGCCTGATGTGAAACGTATAAACTAGTAGAAATTAAGTGTTGGGAGCTCGGTTCACGAGATACCGAGGGTCACGTCTTATTTTATTGCTGACATATTATTAATATCGATGAGAATATTCAATTTTATGACGCTTCGCTGGCATTGTTTCGCAATTTATGCGTTTCGAAGATAGCTATTGTGCAAGTGTCGAGTTGATGTCGCGACTTTTAAATATAGAACGTTTATTTTAAAATAGTGATATTCGCTTCGTTTTAATCATAATTTATTAACTACCCTCAATTATGTTTTTTTTGTATTCTTGACGGAAACAAGGTATTGCTACGTAGTTCGGCTGCCGTGTATCCGGCTGAGTAGCACAGACCACCCACATTTGTTACCAAGGTGTTGTAAAAAGTGATTAAGAAAGTTGACCCACATTGTGGTATCCGATTGAGTAGAAAAGACCACCCTCTTTCTTACCGAGGTGTCGTAAAATATGACTAAGGTAAATTAACGTCAGGCAGGTGGTCGGTCGTAAAATACGTAGCCAAATCATGTGACAACATGTTTATAACATGTTAGAGTTACTCCACTTAGAGTCGGGTAAGGGTAGAAAGATGATGATAAAGGAAAAAAGGAAATTCGCTAGCGTATGTTTAGATCCGGTATATAAGCTTTAACCGTACCAAATTTAATCTATATCCTTGAAATATAGACACATAGAAGATAGACAGATGTACTTTCACATTTATAATATTACTATGAATTATTCGTAGCAAGTATTACATTTCAATGCACAAAGGAAATATTTAAAATCATTTAAATTATAAACTTGTAATTGACGGATCTCACTTACACATATGTTTAGTAGCAAAACAATTCATAATCAAAATTCAAATTCAAAATATTCTTTATTCAAATAAACTTGTAAACAATTGCTTTTGAATCGTCAACTCTACCGCTGGTTCGGAAAGCTGTTCCTACCGAGAAGAGCCAGCAAGAAACTCGGCGGTTGCTCTTTTAAACATATAATTCTTAATACTATTTACCATCAGTCGTTACTGTCTTGTACAGGTTCAAAGAGAGCTATATCCACACATTCTTATCTTCTAAATAATCTTCAAGAGTATAGTAGGCTTTCTGTATTAGCCTTTTATTAATAGTGTTTTTAAACTGCTTTAATGGCAAAGCTAAAATTGATTACGGAATTGCTATAGTAACTAGGATATAGGGCTGGCAATGATATGAAGATATTTTCTTTGTAATTTTTTTTTTATTCTGTAAAGGGCTTTTACACTACATGTGTATGTCAGCCCTTCTTTTTAATTTGTGCTCTGATTGTAAAAAAAAAATGTTATAATAATTCTGATATAGGGCTGTCAACGATATAAAGATATTTTCTTTTTAATTCGTGTTCTGATGGTAAGACAATTGCTATAACAATTCTGATATAGGGCTGTCAACGATATAAAGATATTTTCTTTTTAATTCGTGTTCTGATGGTAAGACAATTGCTATAACAATTCTGATATATGGCTGTCAACGATATTTTCGTTTTTAATTCGTGTTCTGATGGTAAGACAATTGCTATAACAATTCTGATATATGGCTGTCAACGATATTTTCGTTTTTAATTCGTGTTCTGATGGTAAGACAAATGCTATAATAATTCTGATATAGGGCTGTCAACGATATGAAAATGTTTTACTATTTAATTCCTGATCTGATTTAAAAAACTGCTGTAATAACTGTGATATAGGGCTGTCAACGATATGAAAATGTTTTGCTATTTAATTCGTGATCTGATTTAAAAAACTGCTATAATAACTGTGATATAGGGCTGTCAACGATATGAAATTATTTTCTTTTTAATTCATGCTCTGTTGGTAACATAATTGCTATAATAATTCTGATATAGGGCTGTCAATGATATGAAATTTTTTTTTTCAATCATGCTCTGAGTTATTATAGTTACGGTCTCACAAGCACAAGCTCAAAAGAAATGATTTTTACATCGTTGACAGCCCTATATCAGAGTTATTAGGCGTGACCACTCATTTGTCATCTGCTAGTCAGAATATAGGTATTATACATGACTGGACAAACCAATTTACAACATGCTGCATCGATATCAAACCGTGGTGGCCGCAAATTGCGAATGTCATGTATTGCAAATGTAACGCACTGCTATTACCATGGATGGCACTTGAGTACTAAATCCGCATCAGATTTCAATTATTCAGTACTAAATGAACTAATGCTATATTACCATAGTTTTTATAGTAGTAGATCTAGTGTGTATATAGTTTATAGTAGTATAGTAGTAGACTAGCTTAAAATATCTCTCTCCTCCTGCCTTTATCCCACACTAAGTGGGGTAGGCACAAAATGTTATAAACATGGTGTCACATATATTTATTTATTACTAAAACATAAGCACATATTTTCAAACTTAATGCTTAAAATGGACTCCCTTTTTTATTTTTATAATCATACTAGCGGCCTGCCCCTGCTTCGCACGGGTATAAAATATATATCCCATGTCACTCAGTGTAAAAAAAATGATTAAAATCGAACCAGTAGTTTTGATTCATTCATTACTGCCCGTGGCCCGCAAGCGTTAAATTTGGAGAAAAACAATTTCCCTCTCCCTATACCAAGAAGATTTCCTGCCATCTTTGGAATGTTGGAATGCTGTATTGTATAAAAATTGCTATGAACATAAGGCATTATTTTTCGTAAAAAGTTAATGACAAAAAATGCTATTGTGGGTTATCCATAAGAGATAGACATACACCATCGCAGACTTTTCTGTACACCTTTTCAAGGTGCACAAATACTTAATACATCATTTTGATAAATCTCGTAGGGTTTAGCCAGCGTTTGCAATGCAAGCGGAAAATAATGTAATTATTTACAGAAACCTCAAAAATTACAGTATTTCTCTACTCCGTATTGAAGGTTATTATACGTATAAACCTTCCTCTTGAATCATTCTATCTATTAAAACAAACCGCATCAAAATCTGTTGCGTAGTTTTAAAGTTTTATGCATACATAGGGATATATGGACAAACAAAGAATGCGACTTTGTTTTATACTATGTAGTGATAGTTCTTTTTAATTAGTGAAAACAAACCTGGTTTAATATTCTATTAACTATCAATATTATAGTAGAACACTGGCCGCAAGTTCTAGGTTAAGTAAATAACTAATTAGCCAAAACAATTTCGTGGGCTTACATCACAATATCCATTATACGTGTTGTTATTAGATAATAAATATTGGCCTTGTGATCTTCGTTGGTTTTTATTAATAACTAAGTTGTTATATAACTACGAGCTGTTAGAACAAGTTATAACAACGATCCTTTAATAAATAAAGGTTATTTAAGTTATAAAAATAGGCGTTACACATGTTTTAAACATGTTACGTGTTTTGGCTAGATATTTTACGACCGGCCGCCTCCTTGACGTCAACTTACCGTTGTCACCTTTTACGACGCCTTGGTAAGAAATAAGGGTTGTCTATCCTACTCAGCTGGATTGCACACGCTATATAAATAAATATACCTATATCCAATATAATAAGCAAATAGAAAATATATAATGCTAAATGTACTATCCGTTTCATATTGTTATATACAGGATTCTTAAAACGGATACAATATTTACCACAACAAAAAATAGAGATACAGAAGAAAAATAGAGATGGGAAATGGAGATTCATTTATATATATGATATATGAATCCATAAAACTTTGTATTATTTGAGTAATTTCATAACATCCTCCTGACGTCGTAATAATCAATGCTGATGTCGTGACCTTTATGTAGCACTTTATTCGCGACTACTTTTCGCCATTTGGATCTGTCCTCTACGCTGTGAATGGAGTTACTAATACGGGAGTCGAGTGTTGAGAATTTGGTCCAACGCATCTCCGTCCCCTGGACCTCTTAGCTTCCACCTTCTCCGTGACAAGGAACTTTTCAAAGTTGTCACCACTCTTTCTCGAAACGTGCCTAAAGAAGTCTAGAATCATATGAGACATGGTGGTAAGTCTGGTCTTGATTTAGAGTTCCTTAATAATGGATGCGTATAAAACTCTAGATCCCATCGTGACTTACGCGTGCGAAACCTGACGCAAAAATAATAACTTAAGCTAGCATTTTTTGAAAGGAATATCTTACGAAAAATCTTTGGACCATTGCGTGAAGAAAACGGCATGTATCGTAGAAGAATGAATCACGAGCTGGACCAGCTGATTCATAAGGAAGCAATCGTCAGGTTTAGCAAGTCACCAAGGCTCAGATGAGCGGGCCACCTTGAACGCATGGACAATGCTAGAGCAGTAAAACCCTTTTCAAATGGACTCTATAAAGAAGAGCCCCAGAGGCAGACCCAGCGATGGATAGACTGCGTCGAGGAAGACCTCCGATGCATGGGCAAAGTTCTTGGAAACGGGAGGCCAAGGATAGAGCGAAATGGAAAAGGCTCGTTGAGGAGGCCAAGACTCATAAAGGGTTGTAGTGCCACAGGAAGTTTACGAAAAAAGTATAATAGATGCGTTGGTCTGATGTTCCGTCCAAGAAATGCTCAACATCCTTCTCCAGCACCATATTTTTTGAAATATGGTGCTGGAACAGCATAGACGTTTGCGTCTATGCTGTTATTACATAAGCTACAAGAAATTCCGACGGTATGGAAGGTGACAAACGTTACCCATATAAAGAACTAATCCAGAATTCTCTAATTACGTTTGCAACAAATTATGCCCCCTGGTCGGCTCGTGGCCGCCGTTGACCGATAGGAAAAAGGAAAGAGGAAGCGGCCAATGCGTTTGGAATGAAATTAGCCCGTCGGTCGATTACACCGAACTCCGAGCCGCTTACTAATGGCACGCGCGGCGCTCCCTGAATACGACGACATTAATTGTTATTCAGTGGCGGATACTCTTTATTGTTCCATAGATTGGTAATACACGGGAGTACCGGCTGTTGGTGCTGTAAATCGTTGTCCGTACACGTATTCCCGATTAACTGTGTGCTGCGATGTGGTGTCAGTACACGCCGCCGGTGTGCTGATGTCATGTCCGGAGTGGCCGCACAAAACGTGAGGGTACGACGGCAAATTGTTGTGGTGCGTTCCACTGGATGACTCAATCAGCGGTATCTAGCGGGCTACATTGACTTTTAAATGGGCTACATTGTAATTGGACTCAGTAAATCAACACGAACGGACTAATTATAGTGTGGTGTAGGTATAGGGTATTGCAGCAAACGGTAATAGGTATGTTAAATTAATAGCTTTGCCGTTATATTACTTTACAAAAACCGGTAAAGGGTTGATACCATACTGTTGAGGATTACATAGATGATAAGAATGCGTGGATATAGCTACTCTGTACGAGATAGTAATGACAAAAAGTTATAAATTTCATATAACTTTTAGTCATTACTTTGTAAAGAGCAACCGCCGAGTTTCTTGTTGGCTCTTCTTGGTAGGAACAACTTACCGATCTAGTAATATAGTTGATAATTCAAAAGCACTTACAAGTTTACTTCAATAAAGAACATTTTTATTTTGAATTTGAATAACATATTTGGTGGTAGAAAAGTTCATTTTTCTAAAATGATCGTAGACCGTGTGATATCCGGATGAGTAGAATAGAGTACCCTCAATTGATACCGAGGTGTAAAATACTACTAAGGTAAATTGACGTCAGGCAGGCGACCGGTCGTAAAATATGAATCTAATCATGTGACATTATGTTTATAACATGTTGTGCCTACTCCACTTGGAGAGGAATAAGGGCAGGAGAGTGATGAATGTCTACAGCTCTGTTTAAAACAGCTCTGATTACACTGACCGGTGTGCAAAATTTTGAGAATAGATAACATCAAATAATATTACAGTCACGTTTTTATTCGTGGGTTTTTTTGGGGTCTTTCTCGGAAGTTCGATTAACGTTTTGATTGGGCTAGTAATTTCAGATTTTTTTATCTTTCATCTACAGAAGTTAAAAATATTATTTTGCTGTAATCCGCGTTCGTTAAGAGAATATATGTAATGCAATATATGTAAGTGTATGAATCAGGAAACAATCACATACTTTTTCCATCCAGGACAAGTCACCATATATCACAAAACATACGACAAACGAGCGTTTGAAATTTTCCTACATCTAATTTGTTACTCCAATATTCAGATAATGCGCAAAAAAAGAGATGGATAGTTAGCCTCATTTACTTTCCCTTTTTTTTTGATGGACACATTTTAAGCTAACGTGTGGTATCCGGCTGAGTAGAATAGAGCACCCACATTTCTTACTGAAGTGTCGTAAAAGGCGACTAAGGTAAGTTGACTCGTTCCGCGGTATCCGGCTGAGTAGAATAGACCACCCTCATTTCTTACCGAGTTTTCGTAAAAGGCGTCTAAGGTAAGTTGACACACCGTGTGGTATACGGCTGAGTAGAATCCACACTCATTTCTTACCGAGTTTTCGTAATAGGCAACTAAGTTAAATTGACGTCACGCAGACGGTCATAAAATACGTAGCCAAATCATGTAAGAACATGTTTATAACAACATAACTTTATCGCCTCTTTACTATGTTGTAATTCATAGAAATTGATACAAAACATCTATTTCAATAATATGATTTAAATAGGTTAAGAAAGATCATTTTATGAACCACGATCAACATAGATTAGCAACATGAGACTGGGTAATGATAAAGTCCTACTAATATTATACGAAAGTTTGTGAGTATGTATGTTTGTTACTGTTTCACGGCGAATCCGCTGAACCAATATCGATGAAATATGGCATAATTCTTTTTTATACACCGGAGTAACATATAGTAATATAATAAATGCGAAATTTTGTAAGTATGGATGTAGGTTTGTTACTCTTTCACGGCGAATCCGCTAAACCAATATCGGTGAAATTTGGCACAATTATTCCTTATATACCGGAATAACATATAGGCTATAGAAATCCTGTTAATTCTACAGTAATAGGATGACAAAAAAAGTGCCATATACTATCCTATACGCGACAATAGTTAACACGAACGAAGTCGCGGGTAAAAGCTAGTCATTTATATATGCAGTATTCTGCATTCTTATATATTCAGTATTAAGAATACAAAAACTAGCATTTCATTATATTACATTTCTAATTTGATTTATATAAAAATAAGTCAAAAAAATTGTGGAAATGTCAAGTAATTTGTTCAGTTTACATAATTTTTTATTTAAAAAAAGTTTTTAAGTAATAATTTATTTATTATACGTAATTATTGGGTTATGTGTAGTTAGGTGTTGGTGTTTATAATTAGTCCTTTACCCTATTTTTTCTTAGATACTGTCATTAAGTCGATCTTTTTAGAATTCTAATGATTCTCTTCTTTTATCAGTAGTTTGAAATAAATTCGTCCTTTTCTCTTAGTATATCTATAGTTTAAGTTTTTTTATGTTCCGTTCTGTATTTTCTTTTTGTAATAAAGGCATTGCAAAAAGTTTCAGTTGTGTAGATATTACATAAACAAGAACAAAATCAAGGCTGATATCAAATAATTTTACAACAATAATACTCGTAAATAAGTGCACAATTTTGAACGGCAAATCTTAGTTATTAGTGCTCATTTATGACGAATGTAGTGTACGACAATCAGCCATGTTGTCTTCAATGTTACTTCGTCTTTTATGCTAATTTTGCATTGATTAGCATTTAGGTCTTCCGCAGAATAATATTGCCTAACTCACCTTTGTTTGGTATCGATATTTCAACCTAATACCGTGTCTATGGTCACGATTTGGCTTCTATGTGCTATGAATGTCTTACATCAAACTAGTGCAGTATTTATTTATCGTCCTTATTTTTTTACCAGTAACGAATAGTCTTATTTACAATTTCATTGTCAAATTATAGCCCTTATATAAAATTGATCATTCATTTTTGCTTTACAGCATTTTCGGAATGCTGAGGCACATCCTTTTTTTATTGTTGCTCACGCAAAATAACTTTTAATAGATTTAAATTTCCTTAAACACATTTAAGTTCTGTCATAGTTTACTTAAGAATACTTAGGTATTGTTTATTTTTCTTTCATATTATATTTATAATAATATCGTAAATATATTTACGCCGTGTGGTATCCGGCTGAATAGACTCTCATTTCTTACCGAGGCGTCGGAAAAGGCGACTAAGGTAAGTTGACCCACCGTGTGGTATCAGCTTAAGTAAAATAGACCACTCTCTTTCTTACCGAGGAGTCGTAAAATACGACTAAGGTTAGTTGACGTCAGGCAGGCGGCCGGTCGTAAAATACGTAGCCAAATCATGTGACAACATGCTTGTAACATGTTGTGCCGACCCCACTTAGAGGGATAAGGGCAGGAGGATGATGATCGTAAATATGTCTTCAGCAAGACAATAAATAATTTATTATTTTAAAACCAGTATTGCAGTCATGTTCCAATAGTATTATTTAAATAACATTCTATTGCATGAATATAGGTATTGTTATTCATTTCGCTAATTTTATAAGCACCATAAAGATGTAAATCTAACTTGAGCAGCATTGACTGGCCCGTTGGCGTAGTGGGTAGTGACCCTGCCTTCAGCTCCACGGGTCGCGGATTCGATTCCCGCCGAGGGCCAACATTTTCAATAAATGAATTTGTTGGTCTTTGAGCCTGGGTGTATATTTGTATTTAAGTATGTATTTAAAAAACATATAAGTATATATTCACCAGTTGTCTGTCACCCATAACACAAGTATTAAGTTACTTACTTTGGGGATGGACGACCGCGTGTGTAAGTGTCCCATTTATTTATTTATTGTACAAGGCAAAAAACATAAAAGCATTTTACATTGTTTTGTAATTTTTGTGCTAATAAATACGGATTACATTACTAATTCGGCTATAAATCAATAGAATTGTATATATATCGAAGCATTAATCGAGATTTATGTTAAATATGTAGGCAATGTGATTTTGCATTACAAACATATGCGGAGTGACAATCTAGTTATTTATTAACATGTTGTTCTTCAATAGAAAAGCCATACAAGATTGTGTGGCGTGATTCGTTGGAAATCATGTAGGTACTTTGGAATACAGTTGTTATCTGTAAAGATAATAGCATTCAAGCAGTTGTCGTACATATCAAATTAACTTATTAGTATTCGGACGTCATTTTCTCCACGCAGTACGACCCGTGTCTTTTGCTTGAATACATTTTTATTGTTTTATTAAATTTTTTAATGTAAAATAATTACTCTTCTTCTTCCTACCCTTATCCCACTCTAAGTGAGGTCGTCACAACATGTTATAAACATGCTGTCACATGATTTGGCTGCGTTTTTAGGACCGGTCACCTGACGTCAACTTACCTCAGTCGTATTTTACGACACCTCGGTAAGAAATGAGGTTGGTCTATTCTACTAAACCGGATATCATACGGTCGATCAACTTACCTTATTCGCTTTTTACGACACCTCGGTAAGTAATGATGGTGGTAATATTCTGTTTAGCCGGATACCATACGGCGTGAATGTAAAATAATTACATCAGATTAATAAATAACTAATTTCCGTTGATATAATCTAAAAGATCATAAATATGTCAATTAGATAACCAAATATATATTTAGTATGAATATATCACAATTAACGGTACTGTAAAAAAAAATTGATATTTCCGTTAATTATATTTGCTTATGTGTATATTATGTGTCCATTATTACCCCTCTATTCTGTTAGATCATTATATTTTTAATAGCATTTGCTTAATTTATCCTTTAATTTACGATTACATGTGTTGACGTTTTCTATTGTTCTTAATTAATGTTAATTATTTAAATTTCATTACAGCCTTTAATTCAGCTAAGTAATGATCTCTTACGTCATTTTGTTTATTAACCTTAGCTGGTATCTTTAACTTGTTATTTTAACGATGTTATGTAAAAATATGTTAAGTTAATAAGTAGTTAGATGTATTTCACAGTTTGGAAAAATTTGTCTTCTGTCCTTGGGAAAGCAGGAACTAAGATTCCACCACTTTGTTCTAACTTGGATTGGATTGATTGCAGATTGAACATATATCAGGAATTCTCTCAATCATAAAATCGTCCCCTACTGTCACGCTATCAACACTTTTTGTTCTCTTGATCTCTTCTACACAACCTTTGAGTAGCAGAAAGAAAAAGGAAAGAAGTGAAATACAGGTAAGAAAAAAGAAAAGTAACTAAAAACTACCTAACTATTATTATTTTCACAATATACACAACTAAACCTACCTATTATTATTTTCACAATATACACAGAAGTTAAAAAAGAGATTCTATATAGATAATAATAACTATTTAAATTTTGAGTAACAGAAAATAACAGAAGGAAAACCCAATTAACTAATTTAAAAACAATCTTAATATTTAAATGAGTTAATCTTGTATATATATATATTTTCTGAATCTCGGAAACGGCTCCAACGATTTTCCTGAAATTCAGCATGTAGGAGGTTTTGGGGGAGAAAAATTGATCTAGCTAGGTTTTATGTAAAAAAAATATTATTTTATCCCTATTTTTGGGCATTAAAAAACACTAACATTTATATTGAATTGAATTTTCGCCATTAACTGTCAAGTCGACGTAGCTTATTCGGTTAGCGGGCAGCCTCGAGATATAAGAGTGCCAAGGATCGATCCCCAACTAAATAATTGTTTTTTCTTTTTTTAAAGTTTTTTTTTTGTAAAAAATCACCGAACGAAGCTCGGTCACCCAGATATTGATGCATTAAAGGTTAAAGTAAATTTAACTAGTATTTATATAAATTGATTTTTATTTATTAAATAGATAAATAGATGAATAAAGATACTACTAATATATAATTAGTTGAGATAAATATTTTTTAGTCTGTGACTTAAATTACCAAACGTGTGTTAAATTTGAATGTGGATGGATATGTGCCTAGAGGGAATCCTAAAAAGAGATGGTTGGATTGTGTAAAGTATGATATGCATATAAAAGGAGTGGCGCCAGAGTTGACGAAAGATAGGACAGAATGGAAGAGAAAAACATGTTGTGCCGACCCCACTTAGAGTGGGATAAGGACAGGAAGATATATATCTGTGACTCTAATTACGATAGGGAAGGAGATTGGATTGAAACTGGTAAATCATTCAGCTTAACACCTTGAACGGTAAATGATCTTGAGTAAGTCAGTGAGAAGCACTTAGGGAAAGCAAGATAGTAGTCTTTATGATGTGTGATAAAAATATTTCGCGTAATTTAACGTGAAGGCCAAGGTCTACTTAAGAGGTCATCCAACTTGTTTACAATTTCAAGTGCAGGGTTCAGAACGGCAACTGGGTGCAGAGGAATAAGTGGAAATCTATATTCGAAGTGGTATCAATTTCTGTTCGCTATTTTCGTTCGAAACACCGGAGTCCATTAGCACGCGATTTGAGTTTCAAATTTTTTTTTTATTTACAGCAAAAATGTACAAGTTATATATATCCTACATTACTGACACGCTAGGACTATACAAATCATGCCCACGTGGAATGGTCCCAAGAATGCTGGCAGCGTTTCCGCGCTGAATCGCTAAGCTGATTCTTTGTGCGAAAATGGAGCCAGCCCTCTTGTCACCTAAAGAGGCAATCAACCGAGGTGTTAAAACGGATAAAAAAAAATTTTCACTTTGACTCCATGGCCCTAGGGTCTCGACTGCAAACGGCACAAATATATAACTCCCGATGAGAGTTGCATACTTCCGCCGTTTGCCGGATTCGGCCATTTCCGCCGCAGCTCCAGGTCTTGACGCTGTTTCAAATAAAAACAAAGTTCCTATAATCCTTTAAAAAGATCGGCGAATATTTATTTTGATCAAACTTTACCGCTTGTAAAAATGCGATAAGCTTTATTAGTATCAAGGAAACTCAATTAATTTTTTTGTACACAAAACTCAATATTTCGCGGCAATTAGCAGTGTTTATATAGACTTAATAAGCAAGTTATCTTTAATGTTTAAATGAGCCAATCTTGTATATACATAATCTGAATTTCGAAAACTTTCTAATGATTTTACAAGAAATTCAGGATGTAGAGGGTTTCGAGGATAAATCGATCTAGCTAGGTTTTATTTTAAAAAATATCCTTTTATCACTGTATTCAGGCATTGAAAAACTGGTCAAATATAAATAGAATACAAAGCTTAATTTTGTTGTCATTTGTATAATAATAGCTCAGTTGGGAACGGGCGGACTAAAGTGAAAACCCGGGATCAAAGATGTCACGTCTTTTTTTTCTACCACAGGTAGAATTCTTCATCAATTGTAAACTATTTTACATATTTGTGTGATAAACAAATTTTAACTACAGCCAGCTAGGCACCAGACCGCGACAATTAACATCTAATCGTATCATATTGCATCTTTTGTTGTTTTAAAGATTATTCGCCGAGTTTCTTGTTAAATCTACTTTGTAGGAGCTTACTGCCGTGTGTAGAAACAGTGGTAGATTCTTTAATAACACATGATAATTTAAAGTATTTAAAAATAAGTTAAATAAAGAATATTTTGATTTTGAATTAAAGTTATAATATTATTATAATCCGCAATAAATATATATAATCTGAATCTCCGAAACCGGCTCCAACGAATTTCATGAAATTCAGCATGTAGGGGCTGTTGGGGGATTGTGGGGGGGCTGTGGGGGGGCTGTGGGGGGCTGTGAGAAATGCAAAGGTGTGATAGCCTAATGGGTAACGGACGGACCAATAAAGTTCAAAACCTGAGATCGATTCCCACATGTCCAGCGGCACTTTCTTCCTTTTTAATTTTTTTTAATTGCATTTTTCTTTATATATTTTCAAAAATTACCCAGCAATGCCTAGGTACTAATGTAATTGAAAATGTTTGAATGATTGACCGCCGAGTTTCTATTAAAATTAGACTATCACTATTATCTTTTATCTTTAACTAGGAGTCCCGCGCCAGCTTCGCACGGGTATAAAGCATATAGCCTATGTCACTCAGTGATAATCACAGTATTTCGCTACTCCATATTGAATTTTAGTATACATATAAACCTTCCTCTTCAATCACTCTATATACTTAAAAAAAACGCATCAAAATCATTTGCGTAGTTTCAAAGATTTAAGCAAACATAGAGATATAAGGACAGACAGAGAAGGTGACTTTGTTTTATACTATGTAGTAACGTTTATAGCTACTACTATTTTGATAATTGTCATATTTTTACCATACTTATCCAAAGACTAAATTACGTTTAGCTGTCATTTATGTTTTGTTTTTCCATGTCATAGTCGTTTTTGCTATACCACGTTTTATAGTGACTTGACGGGATAAAATAAATGCGGTCGAACGGGATAAAAAGTATCCTATGTCCGTCTCCTGGTTCTAAGCAACCTCTACACCAATTTTCAGCCGAATTTGTTCATCTGTTCTTGAGTTATAAATAGTGTAACTAAGACCAACTTTCTTTTATATATATAGATTTTAGAATAAGTTTATTATTGCAAAATGTTTTTCTTTTTTTCCTCTTTTGTACATACATATTTAGGTGACCAACTCCATTATAAATATAAACAATATGTATACATTTTAAGTAAATAATCGTGTTGTCTACTGTTTTGTGTGCCTAATAAAATAAAAAATAAATAAATAAATGATGATGCAATCGATATTAATTACATACTGTGCAAAACGAAACCAGCGCGTCTTATCGGGAAGTTATAACCATTAAAAGAGAACAATCACAATTTCTTCCTGTCATAAATATACTTTGGCATGAGTAATCGTTGCTTTCTGAACACAATATGGAATCGGCGGGGTCCAAATAGATTGTTACGTGATCCGCATCACACCGCCGCTGTTCTACAGCCCTAGTCGAGGAGGTTAGGCGATTGTGGACTTTAAACCAAGAGACATAAAGAATGAATTAGTAGAAGCAAACGTAGCAGCAGTTTAAACTAAGTTTTATAAAGCGTAGCGTATAACGAAGATTTTTCCAGATATGCAATTATATCTACAAAAGTAATAATAAAATTATCTTGCTATAATCCGCGATGAAGTAAAATAGAAAATATCATCATCTTCCTGCCCTTATCCTACTCTAAGTGGGGTCGGCACAACATGTTTAAATATATTGTCACATGATTTGGCTACGTATTCTACGACCGGCCGCCTGCCTGACATCAACTTACCTTAGTCGTATTTTACGACATCTCGGTAAGAAAGAGGGTGGTCTATTCTACTTAACCGGATACCACACGGTGGGTCAACTTAACTTAGTCGCCTTTTACGACACCTCGGTAAGAAATGAGGGTGGTACTATTCTATTCAGCCGGATACCACACGGCGTTAAAATAGAAAAATATATAGAATGCAAAATGTAGAGTGAACAATCCGTTTTCATACCAGATACATGCAGGGTTCGTAAAAATACATGCACAAACCTCCACCACCGCCAGCACAATACACAAGCACTACACACGTTCACTATCACAAACCCAACAATCGTTTCGCCCCGCAACCGAAACGATGAGTTTGTGATAGTGTTACTAGTCCAACTAGAGATATGCCATATTCATATTTCCTTCACCGAAAAGCGTGTGATGAATTGCAATTATCAATTAGACACGTAAGTTTTAATAGAAAAATTAATTAGTCTGTCCGGGGCTTGAACCCGTGACCTCCTCGAAAGAGTTGCACAGTCTCGCCGCTGCACTATCACAGCTGTTATAGAGATATGTTTTAAAAGATATTTATAAACTAACGAATGATTTATAGAAGCAGGTGTTGCTTTATGAAATTCCATAGTACATTTACACTACAGTTACATAGAAATTCTATTGTGACTTCTATACTAGACTACGGTAGTCAATATTGCTAAAAGAGAACCGTATCGCTGTTTTATTGAATAAACAAAAAAACTGTTTTATAACAAAATATGGGACATAACACAAAGCATTGACTGGGTTCATTTAAAATCAATACCCTTTTCTATACTAATATTATAAAGAGAAAAATTGTATGTATGATTGTAATGTTTTCACACAAAAACTACAGGACCGATTTCAAGAAATCTTTCACCATTGAAAAGCTGCATCTTTACTGAGCAACATAGCCTATATTAGGTACATTAAAAAATAGGGATCAGTAATAAAAATGTAATAAGGTGTCAAAAGTTAGTCATAAAAATCTGTCATCGTAGCGCTGCGGAAACTATGGATGATCATCATCATTATCTTACCCTTATCCCACTCTAAGTGGGACAATATGTCTTCTTCACTTCTTCTCTATCATTCGTCAACTCTGGTGCTACTCCTTTAACATGCATATCATTTTTCACACAATCCATCCATCTTTTGTTCGGCCTCCCCCTAGTCATACATCCATCCACATTCATATTTAAAACTCTTTTGGTCACATGATTTTCATCCCTCCTCATTACATGCTCATACCAACTTAGTCTCGCACTTCTCATCTTTTCTGTAATGGGCGCAACTTTCAGACTTCCCCTGATCACACCACACATCAAGATTCTCATCTCATTCGCATGCACATTTCTTTCATCCCTTTCTTTTATTGCCCAACATAAATATGAGACTATGGAAACTATGGATGATATATTTCAGGGCTTCTTAAACTGTGGGTCGCGACCCCCAGGGGGGTTACGAGACTACTGAAAGCAAGAGACGTCGCAAAGATCTGATACTTTTCAATCATTATTGATACAACTACATCTGTCCTTTATAGAACTTTTCTAACAAAGATTTATTGATATTTCTCCTCCTAAGTTCCTTCATTACCCCTTTTCATTAAATTTAATTAAATAGATTTTATTAAATTTATGATTGGTTAGTTTACAACAATTATAAATAAAATTTTAAAATTAGTATACACACTACGTACAAATATAAATACAAATAAAAATACTATTGTAGTTTAATTATAACAATTTTTTGAAAAAAGTGGCAATGCAAAACTGTTATTTACATTGTAAAATAGTGCGATATTACATCTACATCTAATATATATTTCATTATATGGAGGAGGGGGTCGTTTAAAATTTCCTAAGCTTGAAGGGGGTCGCTATATAAAAAAGTTTAAGAAGCCCTGATATATTTAATAAAAATAAATCAATAGTCCGACTTAGTAGACTTTCCGCTGCCATGAGATCGACATGTACGCAGGTAACCACAGGATATTACTAGTCTTCCAATAAAAAATAATGTAACAATTTTTTAAAAACACACAAACTGACCGCATTCATATATAATACTAATAGGATTGATAATATTGTGGTCATCAAAAATAACGTCTATTTTAAAGGGTATGCAAGGTCAAGTTTATCTAATCATCGCCCGTGGATCGTTAACCATTGAAACGTGGGAATTATTATTTATTTTAATACATTGAATACGTAATATATATCCTCCTGCCCTTATCCCACTCTAAGTGGGGTCGGCACAACATGTTTATAACATGTTATAAGATTTGGCTGCGTTTTTACGACCGGCCGCCTGCCTGACGTCAACTTACCTCAGTCGTATTTTACGACATCTCAGTAAGAAGGAGGGTGGTCTATTCTACTAAACAGGATAGCACACGGTGGATCAACTTACCTTAGTCGCCTTTTACGACACCTCGGTAAGAAATGAGGGTGGTCTATTCTACTCGGCCGGATACCACACGGCGGGTCGACTTGCCTTAGTCGCCTTTTACGACACCTCGGTAAGAAATGAGGGTGGTCTATTCTACTCGGCCGGATACCACACGGCGGGTCGACTTACCTTAGTCGCCTTTTACGACACCTCGATAAGAAATGAGGGTGGTCTATTCTACTCAGCCGGATGCCACACGGCGGGTCGACTTACCTTAGTCGCCTTTTACGACACCTCGGTAAGAAATGAGGGTGGTACTATTCTATTCAGCCGGATACCACACGGCGAAAAACATTGAATACGTAATATAGTTGCGTATATCAAATAGCGGCGATGGAAAAGCACCGGAAACCGAACTAAAGCCTGAAAGCTTTTGTGTTATTGAAACTTCAAGTCGGCTAGTCGAGTTCACCGAAGCACTGAGACTTGGCTCACGGATGAAACAAAGTTTGTCTAACAAAGATCAATTGATACCAACTTGGTGGAAAGCGTCAATGGAGTTGGTGTTAATTTGTTCATTTTCATTATTTAGGTAAAATATTTGTTTATTAAGAGCCTGTTTCACAAGTTACCAATTCAAATTCAAATTCGAAATATTCTTTATTCAAATAAACTTGTAAACAAGTGCTTTTGAATCGTCAACTCTACCGCTGGTTCGGAAAGCTGTTCCTACCGAGAAGAACCAGCAAGAAACTCGGCGGTTGCTCTTTTAAACATATGATTCTTAATACTATTTACATTCAGACGCAACTGTCTTGTACAGGTTCAAAGAGAGTTATATCCACACATTCTTATCTTCTAAATATTAACTGTCAGTTAGCTTAGTCAGTTAGCAGTCAATAAACTGTCAGTTAGCTTATTCGGAACATATCTGATACATATCTCAGAATTTTGCGTTTCTCAGGTTTCTTATAGGCTTATTCAGCACTTAAAGCTCTAAGAAGTTAACAGGTAGATCATGTGGCTGTTATTTTGTTTATCTGCTGGATAGCAAATACCTATTTCAAAACGGCCGCGATTAAATTTTTTTTTCAGTGATTTCACTTTTTAGAGTCTCTTTTTAGAGACATTTATCTGTCACTTAGTTTATTTGTCGGTTAACTATCCGACACTTTGTTAATAACTTGTGAAAAATGGCCCTAAGAAAGTAATTAAACTTTACTTAAAACTCTATTTATTTGTTATTCAAGTTATGAAGTTAGAGGTAAGTACATGCAAATACTTTCTCTTTTGTACTGTTTTATTGAATAATTTATAAAATTAGGCGTTACTTTGCGGAGATCCATAATACAGAAGTAATAATAAAATTATTTTGCTATAATTCGCGATGAATTAAAATAGAAAATATATATATAAATGATAAAGACAGCGATGGAACGAATGGACAGACGGACTCGCAAGCAAATGCTTTGCGATTTTGTCGTGGAGTCTATCTTCTGATGATGCTTCGGTTGCAGAACGATTGTTGAGTTTGTGATAGTGAATGTGTGTAGTGCTTGTGAATATTAGTGGCGGTGGTGGAGGTTTGTGTATGTGTTTTTACGAATCCTGCATGTATCAGGTATGAAAACGGATTGTCCACTCTACATTTAGTAAAATAAAATTGAAAGCAAATTATATTCGAGCTTTCAAATGCAAAACTGTGATAGCTTATGGTAACGGGCGTACCATAAAAGTAAAAAACCTGGAATCAAGTTTTGTTATTACTGTTTCTTTTTGAATTTTCTTCACTAAAAAGAGTGTGATAATATGCAAATATCGATTAGACACAAAATTGTCACACCAACTAAATACACAAAAAAAAACCGCAAAAAAAATCACGAGTTTACCGCGTGTGCGCACGGCCTTACCATATGATATAATTGAATAAACCTATAATTATACCGTGGAGCGGAAGTGTCGGTCTGTGTTGGTATACCAGTCACGTGGTTAGGGCTGACGACCAACGGGTAACGGGTTGCCGCCTAGTTATGGTCACCGACGCGACCGACCCAAGGGGTTTTACATCAACACTGTTTTAATAACGTCATAAATTAGTTTTAGTTTGTGTGACTTTTTTATGGTTGAATAGTAGAATAAATAAGTGTTTACCGTAATAATAATTGTTTTTTTGTGAACTAAAAGCTGTGCCTGGCGATGAGACCGTGCGACTCTCTAGAGACGATCATGGGTTCAAACCTCGGGCAGACACCAATGAGTTTATCCATCTTAATATATAAATGAGTTAATCTTGTGTGTATATATATTTTCGGAATCTTGGAAACGGCTCCAACGATTTTCCTGAAATTCAGCATAAATGGGTTTTGGAGGAGAAAAATCGCTCTAGGTTTTATTTAAAAAAAGAAAATCGTTTTATCCCTGTTTTTGGGTATTAAAAAAATACTAAAATTTACATTGAATATATAAAACACTATTCTTGCCGTAAATTGTCAAGTCAGCTAAGCTTATTCGGGGAACGGGTTGTCTCGAGTAATGAAAATACCTAGGATCGAGCGCCACCTACTCAATAATTTTTTTTTTAAGTTTCTTTTTTTATTTTGTAAAAAATTAGAGAAAGGCTCGGTCACCCAGGTATTTAAACTTATGTGTCTAATTGATAATTGCAATTTATCACACGCTTTTCGGTCAATCAAAACGTCGTGAGGAAACCTGCATAACAAGATATCATAAATTTATGCTTTGCAATTACAGCAGTTTAAAACACTGTTGAAAATAGGCTAATACAGAAAGGCTATACTGTTGACAACTTAATGATAATAATTCGTCGACATAGCTACTGTTCGACCCTGTCTAAGATAATAATGACGAAATATAAAACAAGGTATAAAAATTATTTTGAAGAGCAACCGCCGAGTTTTTTGCTGGCTCTTCTCAGCAGCAGAACAGCTTTCCGAACCAGTAGAGTAGATGATTCAAAAGCACTTGTTTACAAGATTACTTGAATAAAGAATAATTTGAATTATGACTACATAATGCTTAATAAGCTTGGTATAGAAATATAGTTTTTTGGAAATACGTCTAACATTAAAATCAAAGAAAGTCAATTCCAGCTACCAACTGAATAGTATGTTCAACTTCAGTGAAAACAACTATTTAACTTCTATTTGTAACAAATTTGTTATTCTAATAAGGAAAACGAAATATTGGTGGAACGTTAAATATTTATTGCTCAACGTAACTATCGTCATTTTGTAAAAAAAAAAGATCACGACTTGACCCTTTATTAGACACCAAATTTCTATTGTATTCAATGAGTTGAGGTTTATATCACATTCATTAAAGGTCATTCTATTTGACAGTAATCGATCGAATTGTATTACGAATATGTATTATGACTATTTTTCATAATGATTACAAACGATTAAGCGCGATCATGTTAGGACATACTCGGCTCTTGATCCGAACCACCGCAGGCGAGTCGGGTGCAGGCGACTCGCCCAAATCCATCTTTGGACGTTCCGAACGGGTTTGGGGTTCATCAGACGCCTACTTGACGTCCAATGTCCGAAACCACTGACTCGATGTAGTTAGCGACATGGCGTCCTAACGGGGACCTCCGAGCTATCCCAATGTTGTTTATTGGATGCTAGAGTTAGGTCCCCGAAGCGGTTGATGCATCTGGTGCTCAAATTCATCTATTAGGAGGTGGCGCATTCTAGGGTACAGAGTTGCTGCTGGCGGGGATGGGGGCAATGTGTACAACGTTATCCTGTCCCCCAACCAGCGGTGGAGAACTGTCGGGTTTTTAGTCTGTGAGAGTCCGACCCGCTGCTCGTCTCCGTCGGGCTGTGATGATCCATAATAGGTTTTCCTGACCAAAAAAGGTCTGTGATTGAGTACCATATAATTTGTCTGTCTAAAAGACACATAAAAATGTTTCTAAACGATTTACTGCAATATTGGCAACACTGAATAAAAGGTTCCTTCCTTTCCACGCACCAACCGCACGTTTTTCATTTTACTCCCAGTATTTCTTCTCAAATTTCTATAATTTTTGCTGTTTTCTTCAGTCTGACCACAGGGAAACGTTGGATACCTATGATAGTATGTAACGTACGACATGTGGACACTTGATGATCGTGCCGATTAAAGACGATCACGCGATCAACGATCATCACCATTATTGAAAAGTAAGCAATAAATTTATAGCGTAGTTATAAGATACTTGCGACGTAACAAGGGTTCAAGGGCACTTCAAAGTTGTCTTGTCTACGCATTCCTATACATTATCCATGAAGGTTTTTTGTTTATAAAAAGTAAATCTATGACTAGATATAGATTATCATTTCTAGGGACTCGAATAAAGTTTCTCGGCGGCTCTAAACTAGCTAAACTAAACTAACTAAAACTAGCTGCCCCACTCCTATTAATGTTAGCGTGTTATATAGTCTATATATAGCCTTCCTCGATAAATGGACTATCTTACACTTAAAGAATTTTTCAAATCGGTTCAGTAGTTCCAGAGATCAATGCGTTCAAACAATCAAACAAAAGAACTCTGCGGAATTAAATAATTTATAGAAGTAGGCGTTACTTTGCGGATATCTATAATACGAAAGTAATAGTAAAATTATTTTGCTATAATCCGGATTATACCAAAACAGTTACATTATTACTTTTGTCTTCAGCTCTATATATATTAGTATAGATTTCTATTCTATTCTTATATACAGTCGAAACGTCCTAGTGTGAATTGCGAAATAGTTCAGTACAGTGAATAAATCAACAGTTTCAATCTTAATTAAAGGAATAGGGACACGGGAGCTCTGGGGTTAGTTAGGTTTTTCTCGTCCGAATGATTGACCGTTGATTGGAGGGATCGTCTAAATTATTCGCTCGGACGTCCCTCTTCATCCCACTTGTCCCTCAGGATAATTGGTGATGAGATGTGTCTATTGTACGCTTCTGGAATACATTTTAGCGGCGCCTGTGTGGAATTGCTGAATAATTCTAGCATTGTTGAGAAGTGATTTCTGGAATTAATAAATGACTTTTCTGATAATCAGTATATCCTCACTGATATTATAAATACTGTCTGTCTATCATGTTTTCACGACCAATCCGCTGATCCAATATTGATGAAAATTTATACAATTATTCCCTATTCACTGGGGTAACATATGGGCTAAACGGAGGATCCGTTAGCCCATTATTAACAGGAATAGGATGACATTTAATATTTGTCTATTATCAAACTAAAAAAGTTTTTTAACTCACGATGTGTCAATATCAAATCTGTGATAAAAGGAGGTCCTATATTACGTTGGTTTGTTTACGTGGAAAGTGTTATTTTAAGTAAGTTTTCATATATTTCTAAGGGAAAAGCAGGATATTGAGAAGCCCCTTATATTATCAATATATCATGTTATTTTTATTCTGTCAAAGTTAAGTGTGTTAATTAAAGTTTATTTATTCCGTTTTTTGTTTATTGGATAAATTTGAACTATTTTAATATATATTTCATGTAAATCATACGCGTTATTTACTACGGGTATTTAAACTAATAACATAAAGAACCAGATTTTTACATGTTTACATTTAATTAAGTACCTAAAGCTGTGTGGTATCGGACTGAGTAGAATAGACCACCCTCATTTCTTACCGAGGCGTCGTAAAATACGTAAGTTGACGTCAGGCAGGTGACCGGTCGTATAAACGCAGCCAAATCATGTGACACCACGTTTATAACATGTTGTGCCTACCCCACTTAGTGTGGGATAAAGGTAGGAGGAGAGAGACATTTTGACGTCTGGCAGGCGGCCGGTCGTAAAATATGTAGCCAAATCATGTTACAACATGTTTATGTGAGTATTACATTAGGATAGGGCAGAAGAACCATGAATTAAGTATCTAAATATTTTAAGTAAATCAAGGAAAATTTTAATATAAATATATATAGAGTAGTAGAGTTGACGATTCAAAAGCACTTGTTTACAAGTTTATTTGAATAAATAATATTTTGAATTTGAATTTGAATATAAAAAAGACAATTTTAAGTAATGTTAACTCAACGGATATATAGGAAAGAATACAACTCCATAAATTCCAGTCACGCGCGGCCGCCCACCATTATAATTACCATCAGTCTGGTGTTTATTCAATAATACGGGGATTGTCTACATGTGATTAAGGTGTGAGATAATGTGTCAGATAACGCACTCGGCTCTTAGTCCGCACCTGCCACGGGGACTATTACACCGTTATTAGTTCGCGAACGCCCCGCGTTTTACAACGCATCAATTTTGTTATTTCACACCGTTCTTATGGTATGACAGGATGATTTATTTATTTAGTTTGCGTGTACTTAATAACAGATGCATGCGGATATCGGTTAAGGACGGACAAAGAGTTGTAATAATCATATCCCTTCATCATCCTCCTGCCCTTATCCCACTCTAAGTAGGGTCGGCACAAAATATAAACATGCTGTCACATGATTTGGCTGCGTTTTTACAACCGACCGCCTGCCTGACGTCAACTAACCTTAGTCGTGTTTTACGCCACCTCGGTAAGAAAGAGGGTGGTCTATTTTTCTAAAACGGATACCACACGGTGGGTCAACTTACCTTAGTCGCCTTTTACGACACCTCGGTAAGAAATGAGGTTGGTACTATTCTATACAGCCGGATACCACACGGCGGGCTTACCTTAGTCGCCTTTTACGACACCTCGGTAAGAAATGAGGGTAGTACTATTCTATACAGCCGGATACCACACGACGTAATAATCATATCCCTTATCCCACTCTAAGTGAGGTTGGAATGATATTTATAGACATGTTGTACCATGTTTTACTTCCTATTCTTTCAACTGGTGAATACTGACTGCCGATCCAGTCATCTCGAATTCACCACGAAGACCACAAAATGGCGGGAGTAAAGATGGCGTCGTCTACAGTGTGACCAGTATATTATTCAAAATACCCTAGCAAAATATTGCCAGCGACAACATTTGGGCTACGTATTTTACGATCGGCCGCCTGCCTGTCGTCAACTTACCTTGGTCGCCTTTTACGACACCTCAGTTAGAAATGAGGGTGGTCTATACTTCTCAGCCGGAACTTACATACATTATAACTGACATTTAATAAGTCGTGATGGCCTAACTGTAAGATCGCAAAATCCTTAGCTTTTGGATTTCAATCCGGGCAAGCGCAATGAGGTTTTTTCTTTTCAAAAAACTTGAACACTTAATTGAGACATGTAATTTATTACGGTGAAGAAAATATTGCGGGAAAATCAGTGATATTTTGTCAGTATCGACCTCACATATAAAGTTAATGTGAAATAACGGACTGTTACTATCCCACAGCTGGGCATAGGCCTCTTCTCCTTTTTTAGAGTTCCCTTTTTAGAGTAAAATTGGAGCTAAGACCTACCACGCTGCTACGATTCGGATTGGTGGGTTACTCATATTCCTAGAATTAATTACAGATATAAATCTAAGGAATACTGAGTTGAATATTTTATATATAAAAAAGTATATCTGTATGTCTTTTATAGACTCCGAAACGACTGGACGGATTTTAATGAAATTTTCAAACAATCTTCAGAATCACCCAGCGGATGATAATATGAAGTTTGGTGGCGATCGGAGCATTTTTTAAACTGCTGACTTTTTTTTAACTGTTATGTTTCGACGGGAATTCGAATTCAGACTGAGCCTTAGCAACGCATGGCCGGACAACTAGTTATTCATAAAAGAATACGCTCTAAAGCTCCTTCAAATATGTTTGTAGTCGTTAAGTATTGCGATTTAATGTACGCGCTTTTTGCCTTTGAGATAGCCGCTTAAGTTTATTCCAAATAGCCGAAATGTTTCATTTTTTTATTTCCGTGCAACATATCTTCCATTCTTTTGATCTGAGATAAACATTTGAAACGATATTCTTCTAACATCGTTAGCTACATACACTTATTTTCTACTAAAGCTATAAAACTTAATATATTCGCATACCTTTAGGTTAATTAAAAACTAAAATAAAAACTTAACACAAGCAACAAGATTTCAATAAACGTGATTATAAAACTATGTTAAGAATTCCGTTTTGTAATTAAATTTGAAACACTTCTATGAATTGATATTATAACAATGTTAGAATTATACTGATTATATAAATTTCAAGCCAAGATGTCCCTTTCTTTGCTTCTCAAAGTGTTAGGAAGATTTTTCAGGGGTTAATATCGTCTAAAACTGGTCATATAAGGGTGTTAGGTTACGGATATATCTTTAAAGGTCTATCGTTAGAAGTGGACATTTATCTATTGTGAAGATAATAAAATCAATAAATTCTTCATTCAAGTAAACTTGTAAACAAGTGCTTTTGAACCGTCAACTCCACTGCTGGTTCAGAAAGTTTTTCCTACCGAGAAGAGCCAGCATGAAACTCGGCGATTACTCTTTTCAAAATATAATACTACTATCTTGTACATAGTCGAAAAGTAGCTATGTCTATGCAACCTTATCGTCTAGGCTTCCCGTATTACCTTTTTTAATAGTGTTTTTAAACTGCTGTAATAGCAAAGGTAAAATTGATTGCAGAATTTTATTATAGAATCTTATACCCAAACCCACAAACGACTTACGTACATTTCCAAGGCGTAAAGCAAGAGCCGCAAGCTTATGTCGGTTCCTACTTTGTCTATTATATACACCGCTAATCTTTCTATAATTATGTGAATTAATAAAAATGTATCAATTAATAACAAAGGTGACATAATTTGTTTGGTGTTTTGATTTAATTTAAGTAAATACATATTAAGAGTTTTAATTAGGATATGTAGATTATAAATGAAATAGAGTTTTTTTTCTAATGTTCCACTAAACTCAGAAAATGTTTTATACCGTACCTTCATACAAAACTTCTTATAGCAATTAACATAACTAAAAAAACTTTACGCGTGATGCAACTAAGGAAAATTGGGTTCATTTTTATATAAACACTAGGTAATCAGATAGACGTTGTCCTATCTCAGCTATTTAAGCCAAAAGAGTTTTCCTAAATGTCCACTAAACATACAATATTTTGTCTTTCTAAAGAACCTTCTATATATATATATATATATATATATATATATATATATATATATATCGCATACCGTGATATAGAACCTACTTCTTTAACTTATAGACTCAACTTTGACGTATCGGGAATAAAAAACCTTAATACCGCTGTCTGTACACGATCCTATTAGGTAGACGAACGAACTCAAAAGCCTTTAGTATAATAGAATAAACATGTCAATCGAAACTAATAGAAAATATTAATTAAAAATACAGAGTTGTACTACATCTGATGCGTGGTGATGTATAAAAAACTATGATAAAATGTACGATCAATGACTTGATGTCGACATTTCCCTTTATTGATGTTAGCAAAAACGATGAGGTACAGTCGATACGAAATATTTTGTAACTTTTTATGCTCTGTAACTGTTTTAGGTATTTATCACACCAGCATATAAAAAAAGTGGAAAGTGCATTTCTCCGGACCGACCTAAGGGTACGTGTTTTGACCCACTGAATTGGAATTCAAGACTAGTTTGACCTATACACCCTCACAAATGCAGACAAATTTGAAGACACGAAAATTGTGGAGTTCATAGTATCGATCTAAATAAAAAAACTCTGAGGAATTAAAGTTAAATCATCATCATCATCATTAACCGATGGACATAGGTCTCTTCATGGGATCTTCATACCGTACAATCTTGTGCTGCTTGGACCCAGCGATTCCCCGCAACCTTATGAGATATCATTACGGGGGTCTAAAGATGTTGCGATTTCCGGTGCGAGATCGCCATTCTAACATCTTAAGACCCTACCGGGCAATCGTATCTACGCACCATGTGCCCCTCCCATCTTCAATTTCGCGACATTCTGAACTTTGGTCCTACTACAGATCTCCTCATTCCTGATTTGATCGCGTAGAGAAACGTCAAGAATAGCTCGTTCCATCGCCCGCTGAGTGACTCTAAGCTTTTTTATGAGGCCCATAGTCAGTAACCACGTTTCTGATCCGTAAGTTATCACTAGCAACACACACTGTTCGAAGGCCATGGTCTTCAGGCCCTGAGGTATTTTGGACGAAAAGATCTCGCGCAGCTTTCCAAACGCTGCCCATCCGATTTGGATTCAGCGACTGACCTCTTTCTCGAATTGGACTTACCTAACCGGACCGTATGTCCCAGGTATATACACTCGTCTACAATTTTGAGTGCAGGATTCTAAAGGACGACCGGATGGAGCGGAACATGGGAGTTTGACATGATTTTCGTTCTATTCATGTTCATTTTAAGGCCCACCTGTTGAGATACTCTGCTGAGGTTGTCTAGCATTGCGTTAAAGTCCTCCAAAGACTTTTCCATAATAGGTGAATAAGTTGAATAAATACGTCTAGGTATAATTTAATTAAGAATTAGAAATTATGTACACTAATGAATTCGACATATTCGATTAGCATTTAAAACTTGACATTTCGAATGTGACTTTTATCATCATTCTATCTTAAAATAGAGTATAGCAAATTTATATGCCATTTTTAACGAGTTCCTGCGACAAATTCTGTGATTTACTGATGTTTAACACATTCTTGTATTCATAGAATTATTATTCTACAGTAGGGAAGTCTAAAATGGGCTGTATTACAATAAAGAGAAAGCAAATGAGGGTGATGTATGTCTTTGTTTTTTTTGTATGAAAAAAACTGTCTAGCTGTCCGGCTACGCGTTGCTGTGGCTCAGTCTGGTTTCTCATCGAAACAGAACTCAACATTTAAAAAAATGCTTAAATCACCATCAAACTCATCAATCATTTGCTTGTCCATTCTAAAGAATATCAGATAATTTCATTAAAATCAGTCCAGTCGTTTTGGAATCTATAGTCAAAGTGTTAAATATACTCCGTTAACAATAACCCGTACCAGTACGTGAGGCACGCTCAAGGATTAATCGTCAGAAAACATACTAGTACGTGTTGCGCGCGCTAGTATCAATCGTCAGAACACTTACTGGTACGTGTCCCGCATGCAATGTTTTAACAAAAGACAAGGATATAAATAATAAAGGGTAAAGAATTACCGTTTTTCTTTCGGCTACATGGAAAATAGGATACAACTGAGCTTACTAAGGTTTTTTCAAATAAATTCGAATTGAAATTCAAAAAATTGTTTATTCAGGTAGACTGTTTCAATACTTTTGAATCGTCAAATGTTTTCAAAGAAGCTACAATATTATAATTTGGTAGATTGATAACGTGTTAATCGTTGCAGCCTGGTACGGAGCTGACTGCAGTTAAAATGTTACTGTCGCTCAAAGATATGTTTCTGTCACTTAAGACGCTAGGCAAAGTTTTTATTTGCTTAATCATTTACACAACGAGAGACAGATCGACAATTAATACGATTTATTAATTAACTGTCTGTCAGATATAGTTGAGTTGATTAAATTTAGTATATCACAAACAAGATATTAAATAAGCCAACAGTCATTAACGTCATGATCTCATTGTAAAGTATAATTTTTAATCATTTTAGTTTGTCAAATAAAAAATACCCTCACCTTATCAATTTAATACTAATAAACAGGTTTTCACAGTAATATATGTGGTAATATTTACTTTATGCACACTGCTTGATCTCTGAAATTTAGACAAATATATATATTAAGAAGTTTACGGCGTTTTGGGAACCTTATCCCATTGCTCGATGGTTTCGATATAACTACGACTATACCTACGACTACGTTCATATCAATTTAGGTGTTTAAATGCTCTCAATTTATTTATGTATTATTCATACTCCTTTAGGGATAACGGAGTTTTTTTTTATAATAATAAGGCATTACGTTGTGTCTGCTAGTAACTAACGATCTATTATTAGTCCACATGCACATGGGCACAGGCTTCCTCTCTCCATTTCTGGAGGAAAGGGTTGGAGCTAAGACCTACCACGCAGCTCTAATGCGGATTGGTAGATAACACATATCTCAAGGATTAGATATAAGAAAATTATCAATTAGACATAAAAGAGTTTTAAGTTTTAATAGGTAAAAACATTTGTGCCTGTCCGGGGTTTGAACTCGTGACCGCCTCGAAAGAGTCGCACGATCTTACCGCTGTGCTATCATAGCTGTGGTCTACTATTAATTTATTTTATTCCATTATCTTTTTCACATAGCTACTAAATTTCTTACATCAACTGTACTCAAATATAACATATAATTGGACGCAGTGGTAAGTATCAAATACAGAAAAACGTGTCAGACATTTGCCATCGTGTGTTCCCGTTTAAGGGATTATATGCTACCATTTTAAGGTAGTGCCGACCCATAAACTCCTTCCCCAAACTAATTTTGCCTTATCGAGTGATATATTGACGATATCGAAATTCCTCGTGCATCGTATTTTTTACAGTGAAATTATATCTTGATAAATAATTCATACGCCCACTTACTATCTTCATTATGGTTTTTGTTGTTGTACAATGAATAATATTTCAGAATCTTTGTCATCATCATCATTTTCCTACCCTTATACCCACTTTAAATGTAGCATAATATTTCTGGTTTTATATTTGATAAATGATAAAAAACAATGAAAGATGAACACCTTGGGGCCACTCTTTTTATATGAATATCAATATTCACAACATCAATCCATCCAAGATTGGCTGAAAATTTAATTAAAATCTGTCCCGCCGTTTCGGAGTTACACTAACCCGTACTGGTACGTAACGCGCGCTCAATGTTTCCCATAATAAGAGAGGGAAGATTAAATAAAGTGTTAAAGGGAAGCTAATAAAAAAAGGGTACTATACTGTTGAGGATTGTTTAGATTATAAGAATGAGTGGATATAGCTACTGTTCGACCCTATACAAAATAGTTATGACTTAATGTAACTAGTAATAAGAATTATATTTTGAAAAGAGCAACTGCAGATTTTCTTGCTAGCTCTTCTCGGTAGGAATAGCTCTCCGAACCAGGAGTATAGTTGACGATTGTTTATAAGTTTACTAGCTTTTACCCGCGACTTAGTTTGCGTGGACTATTGTCGTAAAATAGGTCTATAATACATGGCGCTTTCAATGTCATCCTATTCCTGTAGAATTAACAGGATTTCTATAGATATGTTATATCGGTTTATAAGGAATAAATATTCCAAATTTCATCGATATTGGTTCTCCGGATTCGCCGTGAAAAGTAACAAACATACATCCATACTCACTAACTTTCGCATTTATAATATTAGTACGATAATTAGGACTTATATTTAAGTTTTCTTTATTAAGAATTTGAATTTCATTACACTTATATAGTTCTATGGATTGAAGTTTCAACTTCAAGACAGTGCACAATATCAGTCTCAGTTTGCGGTTTTTGGCCACTTGATATAACTTCGATTAACTAGGTCATGAAACTGTCAATACTAGTTTCAAAGCGCAATATCGACAATTCCGGTGTGGGGCGACCTTTACCGACAGACGATAATCTAATACAACATTGATATCTAATAAACGCATGTTTAGTTACCTTTACAATATGCCGCTATCGGCTTACATACGCGGTGTTACAAACGATCACATATCACCAAATGCTACTTTTTGCATCGTGATTTTATATCTACTGTTGCCTTGCTTTATATCTAATACGTGATTTGTTTGATTCCCCTTCAACGGTTTCGGTATTCTGATATATGTTATCGCTTTGTTAACTTGTATTTGTTAACTCTATCTCTATATCTTTAAATGAACTAATATATATCTGAATTTAAGAAACGGCTCCAACGACTGCCTTGAAACTTAGTATCACGCAGTCATCTGTTAATGAGTCCAGAATTCCTTGTGATGGGGCAATTTGTTTGTCAATCTCATTCATTACAAATGTAATTGAAGATAACTCGCTTCTAGAATAAAATTGCTCAATCCATATTAGACTTATCTACAGAAAAGTTAAGGAGGATAGGAAGGCGCTAGGAATACAGAGATCTGATCAGAGGTGAGATGTGCTTTACAGAAAGATTTAGATTAAGTGTAAGAAATATGCTTATACATAAAGCATATCACACAATTGATGAATATTTAGAATGATAAAAAAAGAGAGTTGTAAATGAAAGGGTTTTCAAATTCAAGCATTTTTATCATTCAAACTTCAAGCAAGATTGCGGTTAATGAATGTAAATTTAAAACATTTAAAAGATTGACCGCTGAGTTTCTTGCTGGTTCTTCTCAGTAAGAGAAACAATTCTAACCAATTCTAGCGTTAAATCTAACTGATCTTTGATGATTTAAACGTGCTTATAAAAAGCTTAATCGAATAAAACTTATTTTCATTTGATTTGATATGAAGCGTAATTGAAACAATAAATGTGAAAATTTACTCAACATACAGGATATTTTATTCCCCAGTTAGTAAATCAGTATTTTACTTACCGGTTGAAATTTCGGCAATTTAATCGAAAATCCTTAGTGATGTTTTGTGCAATAACGTCCTGGATTTTGGCGCAAAAAGAGAATCGCAAAACGGAGGACCCCCGCTTTAGTCGCAATCTCTTTTTTGGAGATTAGCCCGTATCTAACGTGGATATTGCATCAGTTAAGCGCTTGAGGTCGCTTATAAATTATGCTGAGCCTTTAACAGCTGTGTCGAGGGAGGCAGATTGCGAGTGATGCAAAACTGTCGGTACATAAGAATTTTTATGTGCCGTATCCTATTTATTGGAAAGTTGCTTGTGTTTTGTGTACAACACGTCTCTATTCTGTAAATCTGAACTGAATTTAAATCTAAATACAGAAGTTACAATAAAATTATTTTACTATAATGCGGATTACAGCAAAATAATTTTATTGTAACTTCTGTACTATGGAGTTCAGCAAAGTAACGCTTGCTTCCTACTAATATTATAAGTGCGAAAGTTTGTGAGTATGGATGAATTTTTGTTACTCAGAGAAACATATGCTATAGAAATCCTGTTAATTCAACAGGAATAGAATGACATTGAAAAGCACTATCTATTATCAAAGATTTTTATACACGATATGTCAAAGTCAAGCAAAATCTGTAGTTTAAAGGAGGTAAGCCGTTTAGTTGATTTTTGTGTCGAAGATATTTGTAGGGTTTGAGAATGACAGAAGGTTTATTTCAAGACTACAAATCATGCGAATGAAGTTGCAGGTAAAATCTAGTAAGTAATAATATAAATGCAAAGTTTAAGACGAAACCTAATAATCAGTCAGGTAAGGCCTGATTTCACTTCACATTTGGTCTCTTTATGAGCATGGGTAATTCAAGAAATTATTAAAGACTTACCCATTAAAGGGATACCCTGCGAACGCAGCATCATAAGGGTGGTAGACAGTAGGATAAGGCCAGCTAGCTGCACTCGCAGCCAGATTCTCCTTCAGCTCGATGCCCGCAGCCTGGAGAAGAAAAAAGTATAAATTTATATAACAAATATCTTGATCTAGCTCATGAGATAACCGCCATGTGGGAAGTAAAGTAAAGTATCGGCCTATTACTATCACATTGCTAGGCATAGGCCTCCTCTCTCCGTTTTTGGAGAGAAGGATTGGAGCTACCACGCTGCTCCAATGCGGATTGGTTACGCATATCATCAGAATTCTCTAGAGATATGCAGGCTTCCTCACGATGTTTTCCTTCACCGAAAAGCGTATGATAAATTGCAATTATCAATTAGACACATAAGTTTTAATAAAAAGCTCATTGCCCGAGGTTTGAACCCTAGACCACCGCGAAAGAGGCGCACGGTGTTACCGCTGGGCTATCATAGCTTGTGGCAGGACAGCAGCAGTGAGATATTGATCTAACAATAATTTTTCCAATTGTTGTTTCGGTTAATGGTCTTATCGCGAAGAGCCTCGACCAACATCTTAAGAGGCTCCCGCTTAGTTGTTGGATCGAAAGGATACAAAAGGCAGTTTTGCTTGAGACGACACGGATTGTTAGGAGGTTCCTCAGATTGGAGTCCTAACTACCGGGAGCTTCAGTACTTTATACGCCGCCTGTGCTCAACAATTTTTTTATATTTTAAAATGTTTTTTTTTGTATTTATTTTATATAGAAAATATTTGAAAATATAATGTAAATTTTTATATAAATAAATAAAAGTCATAATAATATTTTGTTACAATCTGCGATTAGAGAAATCTATGTAATACTATATCTTTATCTTTAATATTTAAATGAGTTAAGCTTGTATATGTATTTATGTCTATTTTCTGAATCTCGGAAACGGCTCCAACGATTTCATGTATTTTAGCATATAGGGGGTTTTGGGGGGAAAATTCAATCTAGCTAGGTTTCATTTTCGTAAAATGTCTTTATCTCTGTTTTCGGGCTCTGAAAAATGCTTAAATGTAGAATATAATGCAAATGATACTTTTGCTATCATTTATAAAGTTGTTATAGTTTAGCAGATAATGGGCGAACTAAAGAAGTGATAATACCCCCACCCCATGAGCCCCACCTGCCTAGTAGCTTTATTCATTTTATTTTCAAGTTTGATTTTTTTTATTTAAAAAAAAAATTATCGAGCAAATTATCACCCAGGTCCTGTATATAAAATATTATTTATTCGATTAAACTTTTAAACAAGTAATTTTGAAACGTTAACAATTTATAGAATTAGGCGTTACTTTGCGGAAATCCATAATAGGAATGTAATAATTAAATTTCATTATTGTTTTGAGTTAAATATTTAAAAAAGTTTTAATTTAATTTTAATGCTGCTTTGAAGTAAGGTAACAAAAGTTTCTCAATCCTACTAGTATTATAAATGCAAAAGTTTGTGCGTATGGATGTATGTTTGTTACTCTTTCACGGCGAATCCGCTGAACCAATATCGATGAAATTTTGTAAAATTATTCCTTATTCACCGGAATAACATAGGCCATAGAAATTCTGTTAATTCTACAAGAATATGATGACATTGAAAAGTTGACTATTATCATGTGACAGCATATCTAATCTAAGCTGTGGTAGCCCAGCGATAACACCGTGCGATTCTTTCGAGGAGGTCACGGTTTCAAACCCGGGCAGACACCAATGAGTTTTTCTTTTAAAAACTTATGTGTCTGATAATTGCAATTTATCATACGCTTTTCGGTGAAGAAAAACATCGCGAGGAAACCTGCATATCTCTAGAGAATTCTGGAGATATGTGTAACCTACCTTCTTCTTCGCCTTTGCTCCTATCCTTTTCTCCAAAAACGAAGGGAAGATGCCTATTCTCAGCAGTGGGATAGTAACAGGCCGCTACTTACTAATATCTAATCGACTTATATGTAAGTACTTAAGTATGTAAGTATTTAAAACATGTTAAAGTTATTAGTGCACGGTGGCTTTGATTTAATCTGTTTGACTGCGATTGATTTGTGATCGATGAGTTGACCGCTGTTCAACTATATTAGTTAATGGGCTGCGATACAAATGTAGCATCAATCAAACTGTATAGAGATACTCGAATAGATTTTAACATACCTTGTTGGTAATTTTTTTCTACAAAATAATTCATATTGTTTGATACGCCGTGTGGTATCCGGCTGAATAGAATAGTACCACCCTCATTTCTTACCGAGGTGTCGTAAAAGGCGACTAAGGTAAGTCGACCCGCCGTGTGGTATCCGGCTGAGTAGAATAGACCAACCTCATTTCTTACCGAGGTGTCGTAAAAGGCGACTAAGGTAAGTTGACCCACCGTGTGGTATCCGGTTTAGTAAAATAGACCACCCTCTTTCTTACCGAGGAGTCGTAAAATACGACTAAGGTAAGTTGACGTCAGGCAGGCGACCGGTCGTAAAATACGTAGCCAAATCATATGACAACATGTTTGTAACATGTTGTGCCGACCCCACTTAGAGTGGGATAAGGGCAGGAGGATAATAATTCATATTGTTTGATATTTGCATACCAACTTTTTCTTTACTATAAATTGTCTTACTTCGTAGGTTAGCTGACAGAGATTTCTGTCATAGGGATAAGTTGACCTTTGTACACTTTTTACTAATAACGTTTTTTCCAAAAAAAATTATGATACATAAATAAATAAATAAAATTATTTTGATATAATCCACGGAAGCTGTGGTAGCACAGCGGTAACACTCTTTGGAGGAAGTCACGGGTTTAAACCCGGGCAGATACCAAAGAGTAGTTCTGTCACAACTTATGTGTCTAATTGATAATTGCAACTTATCAGACGCTTTTCGGTGAAGGAAAACATCGTTAGGAAACCTGTATACCTGTAGACAATTCTGCATATGTGTAACCTACAAATCTGCATTGGAGTAGCGTGGTAGGTCTTAACTCCAATCCTTCTCACCAAAAACGGAGAGAAGAGGTACAGTACCCATTACGATAGTAACAAGCCGTTACTTTATTTTTTTAACTTTATATTTACAAGCGCAGTCTTTATGTTCTTTTTAATTGATTCTCGTTACTGATATAATTAACTATAAGCCTGTACAGTGATAATAGAATACATAAAACCTGTTCGCTCTGCTTCAAAGATACACAACACATTTAATTAATACTTAATTAAATAAAGCATTAAAAATATACTTAATAGCTATATTATACACAGGAAATAAGAATTACCACGCCTCACACACACATAGGTACAATGTGGATGTGTGAGTGTTTGTTACAGATTTGAAGTTTAAGCAGTCGATGTCAAGTTATAAAGTGTTTGCTAACTGTGGCTTGTGACATGGACGTGTTGGGATCGCGTGCTTCTGCGATGACGTTATGTCGAGGAAGAAAGCCAGAAGTAGATTTCTGGATAGCGATAGCTTCTGTAGGATGTTATCTCGAGGAAGGAGGCCAGAAGTATATCCCGAGGTAGAAGGACAGAAGTAGATTTCTGGATAGCGATAGCCTGCTTCTGCGAGGACGTTATCTCGAGGAAGAAGGACAGAAGTAGATTTCTGGGTAGCGATAGCCTGCTTCTGCGAGGACGTTATCTCTAGGAAGGAGGCTAGAAGTAGATTTCTGGTCAGCGATAGCCTGCTTCTGCGAGGACGTTATCTCTAGGAAGGAGGCCAGAAGTAGATTTCTGGATAGCGATAGCCTGCTTCTGCGAGGACGTTATCTCGAGGAAGAAGGACAGAAGTAGATTTCTGGGTAGCGATAGCCTGCTTCTGCGAGGACGTTATCTCGAGGAAGAAGGACAGAAGTAGATTTCTGGGTAGCGATAGCCTGCTTCTGCGAGGACATTATCTCGAGGAAGGAGGCCAGAAGTAGATTTCTGGGTAGCTAAAGCCTGCTTCTGCGAGGACGTTATATCGAGGAAGGAGGCCAGAAGTAGATTTCTGGGTAGCGATAGCCTGCTTTTGCGAGGACGTTATCTATAGGAAGGAGGCCAGAAGTCGATTTCGGGGATCCAATTGTCGCAGGTGTACGGGGTACAGACGACTAGCCGAAGTCACGAGGACCTCCGGGCGTTCCGAACGAGGAATCCAATCCAGGGGACGTCGAGTTAGGAGTAAGTCCCCGAGGCTATGCACCTGGTTCTCCCGATGCATTAGCGGAGGGAGGGGCATATGAGACCCCAATCTAAAGTTGGCGCAGTTGGATCCGATCCGTGGCAGGCAAGCGGGTCGACTCGCCTTAGTTCGTCGTATACCGCCTTAACGGGGACCGCCGAGCGTTCCGAACGAGGTATCCAATCCAGGGGACGTCGAGTTAGGAGTAAATCCCCGAGGCGATGCATCTGGTTCTTCCGGTACATTTGCGGAGGGAGGGTATACTCCACTCTCCGCTAATGCGCTAAATATCGCCCCGCAACCGGAGCATCATCAGGAGATAGACACCACGGCAAAATCGCAAATCTTTAGGATTTATGGAGGTTTTGGAGGTTTGTGCATATGTTTTACGAATCATCATGTATCAGGTATGAAAACGGGTTGTCCACTCTACATTAGCATTATATATATTTTCTATTTTACTAATCGCGGATTATAGCAAAATATTTTTTTTATTACTTTTGTTGTAAATAATAAATAGATAAAGTAAGAGCACGAGTCAAGGATGCATGAACAGGTTTTCAAACTTAACAATATTTAATATAGCGTATAAAAAATTGCCTGCATTAATAATGACGAATTTCATGTATATTGTGAGTTATTAATAGGGGATCCGTTCGAAAATCGCGTAAAAACTCACGGAGAGTCCGAGGGTCCAAAAAATTTATAGCGACGCATTAAGAATGACTCGGGCTCCTCTTAATGCGGGCAGCCAGGATAAATCTATCAAAAGATTTTGTTGTCCAACAACTTCATTGGTGGCCGATTCGAAAATCCGATAATAAATTTTACTCAAATACGACAGCGTAATCCAGTCGCCCTGTCGGTCTTTGTTGCTTCGACCTCTGATATAAGTAATTCCAGTTATCTGTTCAAATAATAATCGGGCTTAGCCCGAATATGCAGTTACAAGGATTTATATATAACGCCTCTCGATCACCGATCGTTTGGCGCGCATTTGTGACTTTTTATTTACATATTTTTGCCAGTATCTTCTGAGTAGAATATACCACTCTCATTTCTTATCGAAGTGTCGTAAAGGCTACTAAGGTAAGTTGACCCATCGTGTGGTTTCCGGCTGAGTAGAATATACCACCCTCATTTCTCAACGAGGTGTCGTTAAAGGCGTATAACGTAAGTTGACCCGCCGTGTAGTATCCGGTTGAGTAGAATAGACCACCCTTTTTGCTATCCCGGTGTCGTAAAAGGCGACTCAAATAAGTTGGCCTGCTGTGTGGTATTCGGCTGTGTAGAATATACCACCCCCATTTCTCACCGAGGTGTCGTTAAAGCATCTAAGGTAAGTTGACCCACCGTGTGGTATTCGGCTGAGAAGAAAAAGCCACCCTCTTTCTCATCGAGGTGCCGTAAAAGTCTACTAAGGTAAGTGGACCCGCCGTGTGGTATTCGGCTGATTAGGATATACCACCCTCTTTCTCACTGAGGTGTTGCAAAAGGCGTATAAGGTAAGTTGACCTGCCGTGTGGTATCCGGCTAAGAAGAATAGGCCCCCGTCTTTCTTATCGAGGTGCCGTAAAAAGCGACTATGGTAACTTGACTCGCTATGTTGTTTCCATTTGAGTAGAATATACCACTCTCTTTCTTACCAACGTGTCGTAAAATACGACGATATTTTTTTTTAAATAACATTTAATGATTCAAAATAAATAGTATAAATATCTTGATATAATATAGTGGGGTAGTAATATCCGGTTGCGGATCAGCTTAGCGATTCAGCGCGGAAACGCTGCCAGCATTCTTGGGACCATTCCACGTGGGCATTATTTGTATAGTCCTAGCGTGTAAGTAGTTTAAGATAGTTATAACTTGTATATTTTTGTTGTAAATAAAAAAAAACTTAAATGCAAGCTTTCTTATCTTTTAAATAGTTTTCAAATTATAGTAGTATATAAGCATTGTGCTTAAGTAAATTTTTAATAGCTTTTTTGAACTTGTGTAAAGTATAAAACAGATTGTGGAATTTAATTAAAAAAACCTCCGAATATCTTTTTAATGCGCATTTTTACCTTCAAAATGTCAGTAAACAACGTTCATCGAAATGTGGCATCAAAGTTCGTTGACCCACTTTTAATATGGACTATTTCTTTCTTTGGCTTTTGATAGAAATTAAAAGCGATGCGTTTTCGGGTGCGGTTCGTTTTATAGATGAAATGCGCTCGTATGAACTTTTTTTTTAATTTTGTAAACCAGCTGTCTGGCTACACGTTGCTGTGTCTAAGTCTAATTTCAAATTCCCCTCGAAAGAAAGCACAAAGGTTTTAAAAAATGCTCCAATCGCCACTTAACTTTACTAAAACACGCGCTGAGTCATTCCAAACACTGTATAAAAATTTCATTAAAATCAGTCCAGCCGTTTCAGTGTCTATAAAGGACATACATACAAACATTTATTTTATATATTAGATGCGGGAGTGATATCTTTTGTTTCTCCCGCTTGCGTAACGGTGCGATAAATTTATCTTCAATCTTGAAATGAGCTAATCTTGTATAATCTGAATTTCGGAAACGATTTTCATGAAACTTATTATGTAAAGAGTTTAAAAAACGATTATAGGTTTATTTATTAACGATTAAACGATATATAAACGATATATATACGATATATAAACGATATATAAACGATTATAGGTTTTATTTATTGAAAATTTCTTGTTTTTCCAGTCAGTTGTCAAGCATTAAAAACAGTTACGAAATTTTTAAAAGGTTAATTTCGCTGTCAATCACAAAGTTATAGTAGCTCAATTGGAGAACGGGCGGTCTCGAAATTAGAGTACCAGGATCGATTCCAGATAACATAACCTCTCTTTTTTTCCACATTGATTCTTTTTTTTATGTTAAAAAATCCAAAGATTGGTAACCCAACTGATTTTAAGGCGGTTTTAGAATTTCATAGGCTAATTTTAGTCTCGGCACAATTTTTTTTTTAAATATTTATACTGATTGGCTGGAAGAGATTCCGATTCCGAAATAAACCCGCCATTGCACATTACCTATATTGTTTTTTTATCTTTTTTATTTTAATGAATGACTGGCCTGTTGGCACAGTTAGTAGTGACCCTGCCTTCATATCCGCGGGTCGCGGGTTCGATTCCCGCCGAGCGCCAACATTTTCTATAAATGAATTTGTTGGTCTTCGAGTCTAGGTGTATATTTGTAATTAAGTATGTATTTAAATAGTATATATGTATGTATATATTCACCAGTTGTCTGTCTACCATAACACAAGTATTAAGTTACTTTGGCGACGGACGACCGCGTGTGCTAGTGTCCCATATATTTATTGAATGCAATAAAAAGATTACAAACAAACAAAGTTCAGACAAAGTCGCTACTAGAAACTACTAATGCTACTAAGTAATGTTAAGTTTCCATAATAAGTATTTCATTTAGAGATAAACACAAGTACAAAATACAAAAAAGTGTTCAAATGAGATATTTTTATACACTCGTGTCTTAGATTTAACCTTGAATATAATCTGAACCGAACTGCAGTAGAAGTGGTGACTAAGTGCATAAAAATTACAATTTCAAAGATAATAAATACAGACAACTGCTAAATACACTTGTAATTAGTTATACAGGTGTATAAATATGTATAATTTATAAACTAGTGGCCTGCTCCGGCTTCGCACGGGTATAAAACCACATCAAAATCTGTTGCGTAGTTTTAAAGATAGACGTATTAAAGCTTATATAGGGATATAGGGACGCAGACACAGAAAGCGACTTATTTTATACTATGTAGTGAAGTTTAGCTATTTTATTTTGATAATTGTCAAATTTTTTACCATATTTAACCAAAGACAAAATTACGTATAGCTGTCATTTATGTTTTGTTATTTCATGTCATAGTTGTTTTTGTTATACCACGTTTTATAGTGACTTGACGGGATAAAATAAATGTGGTCGAACGGGATAAAAAGTATCCTATGTCCGTCTCCTGGTTCTAAGCAACCTCTCCACCAATTTTCAGCCGAATTGGTTCATCCGTTCTTGATTTATAAATAGTGTAACTAAGACCAACTTTCTTTTATATATATAGATTTTCAAATTCAAAATACTCATTGTTCGAGTAAACTTTTTAGGAACTTTGAATCATCTAATAAAGTTAAACGTAACAAAAGATTTTATAAAAATTTCATGTTCCTTCTTTAACCGTTGACGAGTTAAACATTTTTTTAATATAATCTAGCTGGATACAACCGCTAGCGGCTCTGCCCGCCTGAAAGTTGAAGTGGGTCAATCAGTGGTCAAAAAGCTAGACAAATGCTGTCGCGGACTTTTATTTAGAAATTTTATCGGGCAACAATTTTGTAGTACATGATTTTTGAATTACTATCACCGTTTACTCAGCGCACGCAAGGAAAGCTTTAAATTTTGCCGTTTTCGTATTATTTTTATTGCTCCTCTCCTATTCGTCTTAGCGTGATGGTATATAGACTATAGCCTTCTTCAATAAATGGACTATCTTACACTAAAATAATTTTTCAAATCGGTCCAGTAGTTCCTGAGATTAGTGCGTTCAAACAATGAAACAAACAAACTCTTGAGCTTTATATATAATAGATATGGTGAAATATTCTTGCTACTAGAACTTAACTTCTACACTATGAAGTTAGTATAGCACTCGTTTACGAATCCCTCCGGTGAAGCGATCGAAAAAAAAACCGCTTATAATCTTTATTGATGCCAACATTATAATTTTAATGGAACCTTATAATCCCATTAACGTATAATATGTTCAACGGGGAGTATTTTTATGGGCCAAATAGTTTTATAATCCGTCGAATGGCCGTGTTGACACGCAACCTGGGATTTTAAGGCACACAAGTATTATGGACGTGTTACATGAGGGTAATAAGGCAATTCGAATTCAAATTCTATATATTAATCAAGTAAACAGTATATAAATATATGGGACACTTACACACACGATCGTCCGTCCACAAAGTAACTTAATACTTGTGTTATGGGTGACAGGCAACTGGTGAATATATACATATATATTTATAATTTACTTACATACATACTTATTATATACAGTTATTATATACTTATTATACATACTTAGATAAACACCCAGGCTCTAAAAACCAACAAATTTTTAGAAAATGTTGGCCCTCAGTGGGAATCGAACCAACGGCCCGTGGAGTAGCTGGACTACCAACTGCGCCAACGAGCCAGTCAACATTGCTTATGAATCGTCCAAATATTACTCTCGTCTACTGCTGATTCGGAAGATTGCTTCTACCAGAAAGAGCCGCCAAAAACTCGGCGGCTGATTAGACCACTCTCATTTCTTACCGAGGTGTCGAAAAAGGTGACTAAGATAACTTGACCCGCCGTGTGGTATCCGGCTGAGAAGAATAGACCACCCTCATTTCTTACCGAGGTGTCATTAACTCGACATCAGGCATCATCAAAAAATAGCCAAATAACAACATGATAATCTAGGTAGAAGTCACTGATATAAGCAGGTTCTAGAGTATCACAGCCTCTTCGAAGCACGAACTACAGGAAATTTCGCTATGAATGATGTGGTATTGTAGGGGAAGAGGTATCTTTATAGGCAAACGTTCCGCATGAATCAGTTAGGTGATCTTTGGAGCGTAAATAATATGACTATTGAATCTTGAATATAGCCACTATTACAGAGTGATGTCTGCCTTTTCTATCATTGAATAAAGATTAAACGGCCTCTTATTTTATTTATGTATTTCCTTTTATACATATAGTTGGAAAAGAGAAAGAAAAAGTAAAAAAGCACATGTATAAATGCGGACTTATCCCTAAAAGGAATCTCTTCCAGTCAACCTTTGAGTAACAGAAGGAAAAGATAGGGAGTGACGAAGTAAGAGAATACAGAAGACGGAGAAAAAGCATAAGTTTATATAAATTTAACTGTTTAATCTATTAATTAATTTTGGTAAAATAAATAGATGAAAACATGCTACTAATATATAATTAGACAAATATTTTCTAGTCAGTAACTTAAATATCGAAAAGGAAAGAGATTTGCGGATTGCCTCTTCATAAAGCTCTTAAGAAAGAATGAATGAAGAGATACGCTCGAAGTATCTCTATGTGATGTGAGATGTGAGAAAAACCAGTCAGTAATAAGCTGAACGTAGCGAAGCTGAAGTAGCGATGGGGCCCATAGTGCGAACCGATGGGCATTGGGTCTTAAGGTGTCGGAATGTCGACCCCGTATCGGAAAATGCAGTCTCGGTAGACTCTCTGCGAAGTGGACTGACCTCAAAAGGTCGTTGGGAGCCAATAAATCCAAGTGGCACAAAATGGTGTGTTGTTAGGATCTTGTGAACCTATATCCAGCAGACATTCATCGGTTGAAAAAGGGATAAAAAGATTAAACATAAAAGTAAAGGCAACTGGCACTATCCCACTGCTGACTATTGGCCTCCTCTCTGCTTATTTTTGAGAGAAGATTTGGAGCTTAGATACACCATACTACTCCAACAGACAACACAAATAATTCCATCTCCAAATAACTTCAATCTCCATATATGCATATATACAGATTTCATCACCATGTTGTCCTACACCGAAAAGCGTGTTATAAATTGCAAATATTCATTAATCAAGATAAAATGTAACCTTTTTTAATTTTTCTCGTTAAAACAAAAATTTTTTAATTGGTTAATTAAATCTTTTCAGCCAAGTTTTTACACACTGACGTTTACTTATTTTTCCATTTATTATTTAAACTGACATGAATCTACATGTCTTCCAGATTGTGGGATTCTTTATTTTCAACAGATATATCAGTAGTTCCGATATATTTGATGAAAATGCGATTAAAATATTCTTCTTTCGTATTAAATCTTTCATTTATCATGATCTTATCTTAGATAAGTTAAACATTAAAAGCTTTTATAAGCTTTTAATATAAACAAATGTATTTAAGAAAATAGCATATATACAAAGACGGACTTATTCCTAAAAGGGATCTCTACCAGTCAACCTTAGAGGAAGAAGGGAAAAGACAAAAAGTGAAACACAGGTAATATAGAAAGAAAGAAAAAGAAATAACAAAAAAAAATATCTAGATTACATTTAAGCTTATCCAAACAAAAGTAGCTTTAAGAGAGCCATTCGAATTTGGATGCGTCGAAAAGTCGTGATAAATCGTGTAGAAAATAAAAGGCGCGGTTCAAAAAAAGCCCCATTCAATGTGACGGAGTTAACACTTTCGCCAGCGATGATAAATGATCATACCTCCATGAATGATTGAATCATCTGCCGAGACACGTTCACGGCCCCACCTTTTAACACCTTCCTCAAAAAGTTTTACTACACCCCATATATTACGCGCTGTGGCTACTTTTATGTTGTTACGATCATTATCATTCAAAGTCACCCACGTACGCGGCGGGCGGCGTATGGGACTTACAAAATATGTTATCCAAACACTAATATGTTCAAAAATAGTAACCCTAGCTAAGCATAGAGGTTAAAGTAGTAGAAAAGAATTCGAATTGAAATTTGAAATAGAAGTAAAAGTAAAAATACGGATTTTCTAATGGTATATGAAAACCAATTTCGAATTTCCCTCCCGCTTAAAGGTACCTCACTAGCCCCCAGAGCTATGTGAGTCACAGGTGTCTCAACATGCCTGTTTCTGGCCATAGACCACGTGGCTGACCGAAAAATCGTTGGCTTGTTATTGCGGAGTTCACCATGCGTTCCAATGGACTACGAAAAAAAAGATGCGCTAGATCGTGCAAAGTGGAAGCAGTTTAGCCGGAAAGCGGACCCTGGCACAAGCCGGGACTAAACGCTAGGAAGAAGAAGAAGACATGAAAACGAATTTCAGCGTCAAATCAAATCGTCTAATAAAATCGAAATAAGCTTTGAACCGTCAAGGATCAATATGATTGATGAAGCTACAACTGGTTCGGAATATTGCTCTTATCGTGAAGAACCAGGAAGAAACGTGGCGGTCAATCATTTAAACATTTTAAATTTATATATTAAACCGCAGTCTTGTATGAAGCTAAAAGGATTTTCAAATCCAGGCTTTTTTACATCCAAATAATCTTCAATTTTGTAATACTCGTATGCTTTACATATGAGTATATCTCTTATACTTAATTTAAATCATTCTGTAGACTGGTCTAGTATGGATTGCGGAATTTTATTGTAGAAGCGAATACCGAGACCATCGAATGAATTGCTAACTCTGCTGAGTCGCGACACAGGTATTACAAACTGTTTGTGACCTCTCGTATTTCGATGATATACGTAAAATTTCGTCCTATGGATATTTTTCCGTACGAATAGAATATTATTATATATATTGTGATGCTTCAATAAGAATGCCTATTTCTTTTCGTGAAGTGACTCACGTTGCTTCATATTATAGATAACCCGTCACAATATATATACAAGTTTGTATCGACCATACGTAGGTATATTGTAAAAAAATCATCATCCTACTGCCCTTATCCCACTCTAAGTGGGGTCGGCACAACATTTTATAAACATGTTGTCACATGATTTGGCTGCATTTTTACGACCGGCCGCCTGCTCTACGTTATCTTACCTTAGTCATATTTTACGACACCTCTTTAAGAAAGAGGGTGGTCTATTCTACTAAACCGGATACCACACGGTGGGTCAACTTACTTAGTCGCCTTTTACGACACCTCGGTAAGAAATGAGGTTGGTCTATTCTACTCAGCCGGATACAACACGGCGGGTCGACTTACCTTAGTCGCCTTTTACGACACCTCGGTAAGAAATGAGGGTGGTACTATTCTATTCACCCGGATACCACACGGCGTGAATATTGTAACAAAATACAGAACTATAATCCAGAACACGGCAAGACATTGAATCAAACTCTGGAAGCGGGTGTTTGCGAGCTTCCCTTCGAGATTAAAAAAAACAGACCTGTTAGAGTTATTAAGATATTAAATCCGGCCACGGTAGGAAACTTTTTATTGGTACAAACGGACATACATCAGCGGATTACGCATTTAATTTATACGTATTCTTTACTCAGGCTTATACCAACGACTTAACTCGGGGATGTATAAGTTATACGAATGTTTTGACATCCAATCCTAATTATTTGTGGGTAATGCCTTTCTTAGAGAGTGAATGAAACGGACGTTATAATATAACAAATAGTAGCAACTGCGTTGATCTTAATACTTTCCTATTCGTTATAAAGTAGTCTTGAATTTTGAGTGTTGTCCAATTTATTGTTGTTTTTTACTTACGGTGAGGTTCCATCAATCTTTCAAACACTGGATCTGTTAGGTTTAAGTTACGGTTATGTGGGATTTATTAAACGCTTTGCATTAATTTAACTTGTATATATATCCTCCTGCCCTTATCCCACTCTAAGTGGAGTCGGCACAACATGTTGTAACATGATTTGGCTGCGTTTTTACAACCAGCCGCCTGCCTGACGTCAACTTAACTTAATCGTATTTTACAACACCTCGGTAAAGAGGGTGGTCTATTCTACTAAACCGCATACCACACGGTGGGTCAAGTTACATAGTCGCCTTTTACGACACCTCGGTAAGAAATGAGAGTGGTCTATTCTACTCAGCCGGTCACCACACGGCGGGTCGATTTACCTTAGTCACCTTTTACGACACCTCGGTAAGAAATGAGGGTGGTCTATTCTATTCAGCCGGATACCACACGGCTAGACATTAATTTAACTTGTATGTATATATTTTTTTAATCGTTATATGTAACCGACTCATTCAATATTAACTACGGATGGATAGATTTAATTTAAACCTTGAATACTTATTATGAAACTGTGACAAAACAATAATTTGAAAAATGTATAATATTTTTTTAATTACAAAAATTTGCGCTATATCCACGTTCTGAAAGCCGGAGATTAACTCTAACTGAGATTCAAAACACTGTTTAAAAGCGACTCATACAGAAAGTTGAGGATTTATTAGATGATAAGAATGTGTGGATATAGTAACTCTTCGACCCTGTACAAGACAGTAATGACTAGAACTAGTAATAAAAATTATATTTTAAAAAGAGCAACCGCCAAGTATCTTGCTGGCTCTGAAATTTTCTGGAAGGTTCATTTATATCGACTTATATCGCATTGTAAAATTACATTTGAATAAACTTTTGGTTTGGGAACTTACACCTATGATGAGATAGTTCCCATGGCATGATATTCCTTTTGTTTTTAGATGTACCTAATTTTGTTCACAGCCTATTTAAAAGCTTTATCATAATAAAGGCAGGTGTGAATAATTATAACTTTAGATATGCATTTAATACTAGATAATTTTTTGTTGTCAAAATAACACTTCAATAGTGAACTCGCATTTTCACGCGTCTTCGCCTGTATAAACCTTGAAGCCTGTACCTTGTGGTACTGGCACATTACTAGGTGTCTTAATATACGATAAAGGCAAGTTGACGTCAGGTAGGCAGCCGGTCTTAAAATACGTAGCCAAATCATGTGACAATGTTGTCACATGTTGTGCCGATCCCACTTAAAGTGGGATAAGGGCAGGAGAATGATGATGATATTTTAAATATTTTGACTAGTTATTTTACGATCGGTCGCCTATCAACTAACCTTAGTCGCCTTTTACGACAACTCGGTAAGGAATAAGGGTGGTCCATTCTACTCAGCCGGATACCACACGGTGCCTTAGTAACAGTTTTATAATATATAACCTCTCGAATATTTAACAGTTTTTTCTTGTAATGTATTGTATAACAAATTCCGTTATTCTTAAGGCCATTGTACCAGCTGTAATTCCTCGAAACCAGGGATTCCCAAACAATTTTGGTTATGACCCCTTTAAAAACATCAGTTTATTTAAAAAAAATAATAAAAAAATATAAAAAATCTCTACTTGTTTCTCCTCTTTATACTCCTACAATATTTTTATCAAAAGTTTGCGGGTAAATGAGCAAACGACGAATTTTATTATCAAATTTAACAAAATAAATGACAAACATCATATTAAGTAGTATATTAAGTTAATAATAATAATTGTAGTAATTATTAGTAATTACGTTAAATTTAGGTTAAAATGCAAAAGTAGATAGTTATTTTTTTATTGGAAAACGCAATAAAATTACAAAATAAAGATAATTTTTACACCCATATTTTACAAAAAGTGAGAATATTATTTTTATATAATCCGCGATAAAAATATTTTATTACTTTTTTGGTATTATCGACCTCCGCAAAGTAACGTCTAATTCTATACACTATTTACCTTTATTTTGTAAATATCTTTCTATTTAAAAAATTATACGTCCGATAACACTTTCTTTCTTGTTTTAAAACTTTTGTTCAAGTCCAAAATCAGTTGTCGTTTATGTTGAACTGATTTCGACTCCAAGGGGTCGATATCGTCCACTTTGGGTATCACTGCCCTAAACTGTCCTGACTGACTCTCGATTTTTTATACGAGGTATTTCTAAGAATCCGCACATTTACGCATTTTAAACAACTCCATAACATGTTTTTGCACTATCTCGCTAATAATTGCCAATCTATGAATCCAATCGTGTTACATTAATTATAAATACCGACTAGGCCGAGATGTTTATCTTTTGAAAGTTACATTTATTTTAACATTTTGTTGTTAACTTTGTATATTTTAGTGTTCAATGAGATAGATAGCAAGTTCAATGAGAGAGATAGAGAATTAGGTAACGAATGTTTAATTTAGAGAGTAGGTAGTGAATAGTGTAGTGTGGTAATGCCGGCTTATAGTGCATGCAGTTTATGAATCCTGCACACATAAGTTATTAAACTACTACACTCTATTATTGGCATGATATAGATCTTCTCTAATTGCGGATTGTATCAAAATCATATTATCAATACTTTTGTATTATTGACTGCAAAGTAACGCCTAATCAATCAATCAATGATATAAAAATGAAGGAAGAAAACATTTTATAGTTTAGCAAAACATTAGAAAACTACTTTTTTTTTTTAATTGACTCGATTTCGTCGAAATTACATATACATCCTACATTCAATACCTATTAACTGTTTCATTGCAGGTAGTAACGGGCGTAGATGCTAAAAGGATTATTTTTTTAATAATCGTAAACGAATTATTAAACTAACTTGTATTAAGTTGCTGTTAAGTTTGATTTTGCCACACAGCTTTTGGCTCTCCAGATTTAGGAGAAGCGAAATTGCAATGTGGTTAAAGTAGGCATAAGTCTGAGAAAGTAAGGCTAGTTTGTAGTTACTATGGAGGTGGCATTTTCCTTGCAAACAAAACTCCCGAAAATAAAGATAAAAAATAAAGTATTAAAGATAATATTACTTACCGTGTTAGCGTAGAAGGGCGGCTGGTCGGCCGCGAGCGCCGGGAAGTACGCAGCCATCCCGGCGGCGGCCGCCGCGTCCGGGTACGGCGCGCTGTACATCGACAGCGGCACGCCCGACGCCAGCCTCTGGTAGTTAAGGAACTCGTACTGGCACGAGCATACGGTCTGCCCTGTGATGGGGTCCTGGAATATAGGGCGGCCGGTGTCGCAACACCGCGCGGCCGACGCCGCGGGCGAGCTCGGCCGCGCGTTTCCCGCCGCGCCGCCACCGCCCCCGCTCATTCCCGCCTGCGCCGGCGGCGGACTGTTGGAGGCTGTCGATATGGTGCTCTGTAAGTTGTAAATTTTGAAATGCCTTTATGGCGCGTTTTCACATTCGCTATTGCATTACAAAAGTCATGGAGGCCTCCGTGCGCAAAGCGGTCGAAAAAAAAACAAACATCGCAACGCAATCGCACGCTCGCACGGCTATCCATCAGCGATGACGCGTTGACGCGCGAAAAAACTGTGATCGTTTATAAATGAGTATTTAACGAGTGCAAGGGCGGCGCGTCGCGTCTGCGTACGCAAATCGGATACGCTCGCGGAACCCTTTAATTGTGCGAAGAAATTAGATTACGCGGCATCGGCGATCCGCTACAATGGCACCGGGCGGGACGCGTTTTCGTCATAATAGATTTATTCGGCTACCTGAATCGATCACGCGGTCGCAGAACAAACATCCGTCCGTTGACAAAGACCCGGGCCGATCTCGGCGACCTACCTAATTGAGTAGTGCCCTGCGAATTCATAAGGATAAATAACATTCTAAATATTTGTCGTTCGAATGAAAAATGGTCCGCGTCTGACAATCGTCGTTCGCTCAATAGGATTAGACGCCGATGAATACCAGCCGACTGCCCGTTTCGTTGCTGACAGAAATGAGAACAAGAAATTAAAACTCCTTTGTGCCCCGTGTTATTATAGGATGTTTCCGGATAAAATAAATTATTTTCGAGGATAAATCTCCCTGTCATAATAAGTTTCGTGATGCGTGCGACGTTTAAGGTGACATGTCACCGTTTGTTTCGTATCCGGAAGGGCTGAGGGGTTTTTAACCTTTATGTAAAGGCTCGAGCCTATTTAGCCTTCGTAGGGCTTCAGCGTATGTACGAGTATATAGTACGCCATTTTACATCGATCGTGTCGGACATTTCCACCTATGGCTGTGCGGGTAAAAACATTAATTGCGCCCTGGGTATTACTGGGGTAATCCTGAAGCCGTAAATGTCAAATACCTACATTACATACTCAGATATTTAATCCTTGCTCACAACACGTATCGCGGCCTCTAGGGGCCATATCCCGTTTGTTTTCGCTTACTCGACCTAATATATATTTGGACAATGATTGTATTGTATTGGTTGGTTTGGAGTTAAATTGATGCCGACGCTTATAAGGGTATCAAATTCTTTTTAATGTAACGAATTTTTGTTGGATTAACAAAATTTTAGTATAGCGCTTTGTTTGTTTATATTGGTAACTCGATTTTATTCATCTAAATATTTACGTTTTTAATTTTTACTTTAAAGTTGATAATTTTGTTTGATTATTAGAATTAATTGTCGATAAATTAAATTTTAGACTAAAAAATTATCGCGTTTAACATTTTTATAAATTTAAAAATTCTAACAAAAATTAGATACCAGATATTAGCATTTTTACATGTATGACTATCAAAAAATGCTTGTAAGAGTGTATTTAAATATAGTTTTGAATTTTTTGCAGTGAATATTATATATTTTTTTTTATCATTTACATACAAAATTGTTTAATGTTTGTTCAAAATGGGAATTCAGAATTCGCGTATAACATGTTCGGTGCGACGTATATGCTAATTATCTTAAAATATGTAACACGAATCTTTGTAATTACTGTTAAATTACATTAAAACTTTCTAATTATGTCTGTTCCGCTTTCTGAGTGTTAATACAATTATTTAGTTTTTTAATGATTTAAGCAATTATCGAATGATGTTACAATAATCTTTGGGTAATCCTTTTGTTATTATTATACAAAAATGTATAAAATTCTAAAATAAAACGGTCTGTCGCATTGTATGGATCAAAATATTTGATAATGAAAAAGCAAGATGAATAGAACAGTAAATGCAAATGAGATGAGAATGTTAAGGTGGATGTGTGGTGTACAACACTGGATAAAATATGAAACGAGTATATAAGGGGAAGTCTAAAAGTTACGACCATTATAGAAAAGACAAGAAGTGCAAAATTAAGATGGTATGGACATGTAATGAAGAGGGATGAATATCATGTGATCAAACGAGTGTTAAATATGTAGATGGATATGTTACTCAAGGGAGGCCTAAATAAAGATGGTTGGATGAAGTATGACATACATATAAAAGAAGTAGCGCCAGCGTTGAATGATAGGAGAGAATGGAAGAGAAAAACATGTTGTGCCACTTAGAGTGGGATAAGGATAGGATAACGATGATTATAAAAATCTTCAATATATCTATATATATAAAAGAAAGTTGGTCTTAGTTACACTATTTATAACTCAAGAACAAATTCGGCTGAAAATTGGTGGAGAGGTTGCTTAGAACCAGGAGACGGACATAGGATACTTTTTATCCCGTTCGACCGCATTAATTTTATCCCGTCAAGTCACTATAAAACGTGGTATAGCAAAAACGACTATGACATGGAAAAACATAACAGAAATGACAGCTAAACGTAATTTAGTCTTTGGATAAGTATGGTAAAAATATGACAATTATCAAAATAGTAGTAGCTATAAACGTTACTACATAGTATTAAACAAAGTCACTTTGTCTGTCCTTATATCTCTATGTTTGCTTAAATCTTTAAAACTACGCAACAGATTTTGATGCGATTTTTTTAAGTATATAAAGTGATTGAAGAGGAAGGTTTATATGTATAATAAAATTCAATATGGAGTAGCGAAATACTGTGATTATCACTGAGTGACATAGGCTATATGCTTTATACCCGTGCGAAGCTGGTGCGGGACTCCTAGTTAATAATAATTTAATATAGAAATTACTGGAATTTACTTTAATAATAAGACTTCTATCACCTGGCTTTGTAAACAAAAACATACGCTGTATAAAAAAATATTTTATTATAAGCATATCCGGTGATTATCTTAACACGTGATTCAGAGCGACACTTAACAGCGTCACACTTAAAATACCCCATAACTTGTCAATATGACTCTCCAGGGGAAATATCTTACGTTTTTGTTGAACATCAGTTGGGACTGCTTGGAATTTATTTCAATGAATAACAAAAATAGGTATATGGGACACACGGTCCGTCAATCAAAAACATCGAACGTCTCCATTTTCAAACTCAAGATAGTATTTCTGTATGTAGCATAGTGATTTAAGAGACTTATGTCCAAATGATCTACGAGTATGTCCAAATCAAATCAAAATATCTTTATTCAAATAAGCTCTTACAAGCACTTTTGAATCGTCAAGGATCAATATGATTAATGAAGCTACAACTGTTCGGAATGTTGCTCTTACCGAGAAGAACCAGAAAGAAACTCGGCGGTCGATCTTTTAAACATTTTCAATTTTACATTATTAAACCGCAAGCGCAAAAACCATCGATTGAGAAAGCAAAAATTATATACTTAAAAGATAAATGTTTCAATTGGTATATATTTAAAGTATTAAAGTAATTTTACTATTCCTTATTAGTAACGTTAACTTAATTCCGTAATAAAACTCATAAAGTATATCTAAATACTATAAAATTTTAATGTTATCAAAAATCATGACATTTGCACGCCTTTGTGTTGTACATTACGGCGTGATATAATTATATGTGACCTTGTGATTAATTCTGAATTACAATTAGATTACAAATGATCGTGGTGCAGTGATGCGAATGCTAGCATAAAGAATACTAGTGGTAGACGTGACTTCGTTTGTGCTAACTTAACCTTTTAAGTACCCTCAATAATACATAAATTATTATGTCGGACTAACCTAGTCAATAACATATCAGACAAATTTCTTTGGTTATTGGTTTGTGTTTTTGTTATATATGTGTTTCTTTGGTTTAAATAAATTAAAAAAAGAATGTGTTTTTTTAACTGTTACCAAAAGAAAACCGGTTATTTTATTAAATATGTTACGATGCATAATCTTCACGCCGTGTGGTATCCGGCTGAATAAAATAGTACCACCCTCATCTCTTACCGAGGTGTCGTAAAAGGCGACTAAGGTAAGTCGACCCGCCGTGTGGTATCCGGCTGAGTAGCATAGACCAACCTCATTTCTTACCGAGGTGTAAAAGGCGACTAAGTTGAGTTGACCCACCGTGTGGCATCCGGTTTAGTAGAATAGACCACTCTTTTTCTTACCGAGGTGTCGTAAAATACGACTGAGATAAGTTGACGTCAGGCAGCAGCCAGTCGCAAAAACGCAGCCAAGTCAAGTGACAGCGTGTTTATAACATGTTGTGCCGACCCCACTTAGAGTTAGAGGGGCAGGAAGAAGAAGTTACGATGCATAATCTTTAATTTTGCTAAATTCCATTCATATTAGATCAGAAAATTAGCCGTAAACACCTACAAATACAATACAAATAGACAGATTTTCGCATTTATAATATTAGTGTGAGTTCGGAGTTATTTTCCAAATACGTAAGAGGCGTCAGTGTAATAAAAACCCTAAAGTCCATGTTATAGTCGTACTCAAAATAAGAAATGTAGGAAAGCAGTTATAAGCATAAGGCCAACGTGAAAATCCTTCGTAAATATTGATGTCTATTAGCGGACATCATCTGCAGACACCAGAATGATTAATTTCTGATGTGTGAAAATGAAGTTACATTGCAAAACATGGAGTTAACAGATAGTCTGTAGAAATAATTAGATTCAAATAAAATCAACAATATCGATCGGTTTTTGTAATACTTATGGTATTACAAAAACCCTTTAAGAGCAAGCGGAAGTTATAAGGTCAAGGAATTGTGACAGGGTCCGAAGGATGCAACCAAAATTGAACAAGTCAACACCCAAGAACTGAATTCAAATTTTCTTGCGTTGCATATTACAGAATATCTATATCTTCCTGTCCTTATCCCACCTAAGTGGGGTCGGCACAACATGTTTTTCTCTTCCATTCTGTCCTATCTTTCGTCAACTCTGGCGCCACTCCTTTTATATGCATATCATACTTCACACAATCCAACCATCTCTTTTTAGGCCTTCCTCTAGGCACATATCCATCCACATTCAAATTTAACACACGTTTGGTCACATGATTTTCATCCCTCCTCATTACATGTCCGTACCATCTCAATCTTGCACTTCTCGTCTTTTCTATAATGGGCGCAACTTTCAGACTTCCCCTTATATTGCATATTACAGAAATTTTAGTAATTTATTACTAGTGAGAATAAAGTGTCCGTCTCTCTACCAACATTATTGTTCTTTCTGGTCATTACGCGTCTTTACTTTTTTCAATTATGTTCTGTAACAGATACATATAACAGTGTGGAATTAAATTAGATAACCGTGTTCGCTGAGAATTATTATTAATATGTGTAATAATTATGGTTTTTGTTAATTTTTTGGTAATTAACGTAATTAGAGTTGTTTCATTTTAATTAAATAAATGACAACAGAACAAAACTTATCAAGAATAAATATACATTTATAATACAATTATTTTGTTGTTGACATATATATGACATTGTCACGGTATTGCCAGGTATTTTAAGTCTCTATTAACTTTGATGATTTTATTTTTCAAGATCGGGAAATAAAACACTCGTTTCATTCTTGAGGGTGCTTTAACATTTAAGTTTTTAAAATAAGTCCTACTAATATTATAAATGTGAAACTTGAAATTTGGCACAATGTTTTCTTATACACCAGAATAACATATAGGATATTGAAAACCTGTTAATTGTACAGGAATAGGCTGACGTTATAGTGGTAGCCCAGCGGTAATGCCATGCGACTCTTTCGAGGAGGAGAGTGACCACCAGTGAGTTTTCTGTTAAAACTTATGTGTCTAATTGATAATTGCAATTTATCACACGCTTTTCGGTAAAGGAAAACATCGTAAGGAAACCTGCATATCTCTAGAGAATTCTGGATATATGTCTAACCTACCAATGCGCATAGGAGCAGCGTGGTAGGTCTTAGCTCCTCTTCTCTCCAAAAACGGAAGAGGCCTATTCTCAGCAGTGGGATAGTAACATGCCGTTACTTACTTACTTATTTTGGCTGACATTGAAAAATGCCATCTATTATCAATCTATTACGCGACCATAGTTATCGCGAACGAAGTCGCGAGTAAAAGCTAGTAATATTATAAATGCGAAAGTTCGTGAGTATAGATGTATGTTTGTCACTCTTTCACGGCGAATCCGCTGAACCAATATCGATCTATTATCAACCTATCACCCGACAACAGTCCACGCAAAGTTGCGGGTAAAAGCTAGTTTTATCTAATTTTAAAAAGAATATAAAACCTAGCTGCCTAAGTAATCTAAGATAAAAATAGATAGCCTGTATACTATACTTTCTATAACGCCGTGCGGTATCCGGCTGAATAGAATAGTACCACCCTCATTTCTTACCGAGGTGTCGTAAAAGGCGACTAAGGTAAGTCGACCCGCCGTGTGGTATCCGACTGAGTAGAATAGTACCACCCTCATTTCTTACTGAGGTGACGTAAAATACGACTAAGGTAAGTTGACTCACCGTGTGGTATCCGGTTAATGAGAATAGACCACCCTCTTTCTTATCGAGGCGTCGCGAAATTCAGATAAGTTGACGTCAGGCAGGCGGCCGGTCGTAAAATACGTAGCCAAATCATGTGAAACATGCTTGTAACATGATGTACCGACCCCACTTAGAATGGGATAAGGGCAGGAAGATGATGATGATAAAATCTAGCTGCCTAAGTACTCTAAGTTAAAAATAGATAGCCTGTATTTTACCACTGTACTTTATACCACTGTATAAATTTACAAAATAGATACAAAACATATTAGTTTATCGATTTTCGATCCGTTCTTTTGAGAGCAAAACGTTCCGATAACGGAATAACTAATATCAATGAGAACTATAGATTAACATTCGGTTAATGTTCTAACCTAAATATTGATCTTGCACTAACTCCGACGGAGATAACGGCTCATACCGGTTAAGTTACAGTTGGATTACGTATCAATGGTTCCGTAGATCAAAACTTGACACGTTAAAATCTTACGCTGTTCCAAATTCAAAATTCCAAAATATACTTTTTTTTAATGAACTTTCAATCAAATTTTTGAAGTCAAATAGTAATTAAAGTATCACTAATTAGGAAAGGTGATATTACCAAGAAAAACAAGCATGAAGTTCGGCGATCAGTTTTTTTCTAAAAACTAATATTTATTTATTTTGTGTATTTTTTAGTTTGTGTGCTAATAAAATTAAGTATATATCAAGTAGCAATTGAATATATTTATTTTGTCTTCGATTACAAGTAGATTTTTTAAATCCTATTTTAATACTGGCAAGAATGCTAGCTAGCATTCTGTAGATAGAGTCGATTTCAATCACTCCTCTTCGAAATCTAAATTACCTCGATTTAAGTTAAATGATAATCATAAATAAGACTTCTTTACATATTAAATTTGTATAAAAAATAAAATTGTTATTTACGTAAGTATTTTACATTTTAAATGTTTTTTAAATAAATGAATGAGTGAATAAAATATAATAATAATCATTTTTTTTTAAGATTATTAGTGAACTTGTTAACACCTCCAGCTAAGCTAAATGCTTGTTTTTAGAGTGGATTCACGACGTATAACGGCCGGGATTCGAACCGACGACCTCTTGATCGCAAGTCCGTTATTCTACCGTTCCGCTACCGTCGCTTATTTATTTATTCGGATATGGTGTTACAAAGAGATACTTTAAATAATATGACACGTGCCTTTGAAGTAAAACTTTAATATATAAGTGCGCAACACATTGACACGGAACCCTAAAAAGTTGTCATCATATCCTTTAAAATATCGGGCGGTGGATTAAAGGGCCACAGCCTTATCTGATGCAGACATCTTTTAAAAAACAAACACGACGTTGTACAGTTTTTGTCCGTTTTTTTATTGTAGGCCTCAGGATGTGTTAGGATCGTTAAGACCTTTTAAGTGTTAAACCATGTAACAGAATATTCAAGCGTGTAAGGACCTTATCTATTTGTTGGGCGTTGTATAAAAAGTTAATCTTAGAGAAATCTGAGCCAATGACATGGATTTCGTTAAAGACGTCAGGCCGGGCAAAAAAATATCGATGTACCCACGTATGTCTCTGCAGGTATCGGTTTTTTGTCAAAGCCGGCCCTTTGCCATCATTAAAGTATTGAATTTAAGGTCAGCACCACAATGGGATATAATTCAACCTGTTCTGCTAATGTCCCAGCGCTCTGTGTGACAAATTGTTAAAGGATTACCTACTTGGTATGAAGTCGAGCGTGTTGCTTACTGATATATTGTGTGCGAACTCTCAAGTTTCTAACGTATGATTTTTATCGAATAGTAATCTTTGTTACGGTATAGAAACCGCCATAAGTAAGTAGTGGCCTATTACTATCCCACTGCTGAGAATAGGCCTCTCCTCTCCGTTTTTGCAGAAGGTTTGATTTATTGATTTTTCTCTACTCAAAATAAATCATTTAACACGATTCGGATAAATCGTTTTTTTTAGTATTTGTTAAGTTGATTTATAGAATAAATACTAATTAAGGTGGACTAGTGCCAGTTGCTAATTTCGATTAAAATGTAACTAAATTGCTTTTATCAAACAACGCATCTTATTGCAAAAGACGAGATGGTAATTGATATTTAAATTGGACATTAATTTTAAATTTTAATTAATTTTTTAAAAGGTTATAAAATCCAATATTTAAAATCAATTATAATAATGAAATAATCGATTAACATAAAAATCTTTTATTTATTTACATCACTAATCCGGGGTCCTTATTCATGAGCTCTTTATGCGGTGTAACTGCGGCATTAACTCAACGCCATTAGGTGGGGGGGGGGGGGTGCCTAATAACTACCTATTAGCCGCGGGTAGTACCGCGGGTCACAGTTAGTGTCACTATACAATTCTAGGCCAAGGCCAATGTACATAATATGAATCATCCTCGCATTATGGGATCCGGAAATCATTAGTCATGATTACCTTGACACTTAGCGGTAATAGATTGATAAAAAAAATATAACCGTAATCTTTAGAGTAAGAAAAGTAACCACTAACTATCCCACTGTTATATGAATAAATAAAGTAAATATATGGGACACTTACACACACGGTCGTCCGTCCCGAAGGTAAATAATTTAATACTTATATTATGGTACTTGGTAAACAGACAACTGGTGAATATATACTTATATAATTTTTAAATACATACTTAAATACAAATATACACCTAGACTCGAAGACCAACAAATTGATTTATAGAAAATGTTGGCCCTTGGCGGGAATCAAACCCGCGCCCCAACGGGCCAGTTAAATAGAATAGGGAATAATCCTGAATAAGAGCTGACCACCCATCTTGTACCAGCAAGCGTCCCCGAAATTAGATAGATTAGATCCCATTGCTAGGCATAGATTTTTGGAGAGAATGGTGGATGATAAAACCAAAATTCTCTTTCTCTTGTTAACCAATACAGTTGGCCATTGGTTTCTTTAAGAGACTTCCATCTTACATAATTTTGTTGCACCTTTTTTATTGTTTAATAGGCGAGCGCTTGACTGCAATCATGCTTGATGGTAAGCGATAATACAGGCTAAGGTGATACGCGCATGCCTATTCACCTTTGCTTAGAAAGTACCCATACCATAAGTGTTGGGAAAGACAGATGCCGGGAGAGAATTCCATTCCCGTGCTGTGCGCAATAGAAATGACGATGCGAAAGCTCCGTGCGCCTTCGTGGAACTTCTTCCGGCGCCTAGCGGTCCGATGATAAAAAGGCGATGGTGGAACAAGGTCATGAAGTACCTGAGCACACTCTCCGAGATATGTTCTGTAGAAAATTGGAAACCTGGATCATCCCGGGTGTTTCTACAATGCGTTTACATATTTTTGTCTACACCCATTCGTTTGTCCGTCATTTCACTGCTTCAGATCTCGTCATTTCTGATTTGATCACGCAGGGGTACTCCGTAGCTCTTTACATCGCGAATAATTTTCTTATGAAGCTTTAAACAAACTTCATCTAATACATTTGTTATCGCTAGAAGAGTAAATGATCTATTTCTGTTAATTGTACTATTACGGCACTTTATTGATAACACCCTATATATCATTTCCCGATAGTTAATAAATGAGACTACTGACCTGCGGTCATAGACTAATACTAACAGTAAGCCTACTTCGTACTTGAACGCTCGAAACTAATATGCTTTGCAATTGCAAAGCACCCGAAGCACCAATTTTTTATTAAATTACAAAAATTGCTGCGATTGTTTCTAATTCAAGCTTTTTACACGTGTTTGAAGGCAAAATAAATAGTGGGGGTTGAACCAATTACTATATAACTATGCTTGCCTGTGTGATGTATCGCTTTGCGATTTTGTCGTGGGGTCTATTACCTGATGATGCTTCGGTTGCGGGGCGAAACCATTGTTGAGTTTGTTATAGTGAATAGTAGTGCTTGTGTATTGTGGTGGCGGTGGTGGAGGTTTGTGCATGTGTCTTTACTAATCCTGCATGAATCGCGTATGAAAACGGATAGTCCAATCTAAATTTAGAACTATATGTATTTTCTATTTACTTAAGCGCAGATAGCAAAATAATTTTATTATTACTTTTTTATTAGATTGTAGCCTAGAACGAAAACCAACATTAAAAATTGCATACTTTACGGTAGTTAAATGTTATGAAATTAAGAATAATGTGACTAATCTTGTAGTATTGTATATTAATAAAGTATTGGCATAGCTGAATAAATCAAGCTTATATATAAACCTTTGTTTTGCAACAAAGTGCTATATTAACATAAGGCTACGTGATTTCCTGCAAGAGAAGTTTAAGGAAGTAGGTATTCTCACAGCTTTACTGCATATTTATAACAATATCTTTTTATGAATAAAAATATAATTATTTAATTATATTTTTATTCATAAAAAGATATTGTTATAAATATGCAGTTATAAATATATGGGACACTAACACACACGGTCGTCCGTCCCCAAAGTAAGTAACTTAATACTTGTGTTATGGTAGATAGAAAACTGGTGAATATATACTTATATAATTTTAAATACATACTTAATTACAAATATACACCCAGACAGACCAAGACCAATAAATTCATTCTAACCGAATCCGAATCGAATTCTATCTAATCCGAATCGGACCCACCCGCGGAGCTGAAGGCAGGATCACTAACCACTGCGCCAACGGGCCAGTCAAATATACATAATTATAAAGGAAAATTGGAGATGTATATAATAAAGTAGGAACCAATATAAGTGGCAATGCGCGTTACAAAAGTACGTAAGTCGTTTGTGGGTTTTAGTATAAGATTTTATTATAACAATCCACACTCGATTTTAGCTTTGCAATTAAAGTTAAAAATAACTATAACAGGAAGCCTGCTATACTGTTGAGGATTACCTAAATGATAACAATTCGTGGATATAGCTACTCTTCGACCCTATCTTTAAAGCTTGTGATTATAAGATCAAAGATTAATTCACAGTTGGACACTCGTAAAGTGAGCTAAGCCTACAATAATCTGATAATAAAGTAAAGTCTAGTACTACAACAATTTTTAATGAGGTTACAATAGGTAAAGTAACAAATGATTTTAGTACATTGTATATAATACATGTAAAATATGCATGCTATCGAATTTAGAACAAAATAATTATTCTGTTATACTTAGCACTGAATTATTGCAATTTTAAATATTTCGAATTGCAATATCAAAATAATTTAACAAACAAAAGTAATGATATAATTATTTTGCTATAATCTGCGTTTGTTAAGAATATCTACGTAATGCTAAGTGTAGGAAGCACAACAGAATACCACTCCACCCCCCTATCTGATGTTGCTTCTGTTACGGAGGGAAACGACCGTTGCTATTGTCGTAGTGAGTATAGATACGTGTGGTACCTAATTCTGCATACTTACTTACTACACTTAACATTAAATAGATTTTCGTTACAACCGCATATTGAGGCAAATAATTCTATCGTAACTCTTGCAATATGGAATTCTGCAAAGTAACGCCTACTTTTATAAATTAAATTTAACAACCATGAAAAATTATTGTTTACCAATATATCAGGGCAATATTCACATTCAAATTCAAATTCAAAATACAAAATATTCTTTATTCAAGTAAACTTGTAAACAAGTACTTTTGAATCGCCAATTCTACTGCTGGTTCGGAAAGCTGTTCCTACCGAGAAGAGCCAGCAAGGATATCGGCGGTCGCTCTTTTTAAAATATAATTCTCATAATCTCAAGATATAAATCTTCCAGTAGATAGGGCATCAGGGTGAAAAAAAGTTGCGCATCTGTGCATCAGTTGCTCTGTGACTAGAATGGATATCGCTAGTAATTTACAATTATGCAGTAAACGATCAGTTAGTTACGCAATCACGACCTCCACGATCGCTTCGTGCGATATTTTGTTGACCACCCCGATAGAATTTCATATAACATATATACATGTCTATGTTATAACTGATAATAGGCAATTATGCGTTCGTTAAAGGAAACCATTAGAATACTCGCATATCAAAGTAGAATTTCTAGGATTCTTCTTCCTTATTCCTTATTCCTTCTTGAGAGAAGGGTTGAAGCTTATATTACTGATTATATTAATTGATTATCGTAGTATTGAACACGTATCAAAACTACGATAATCAATAATACATGGGTCTAACCTTAAATTGAATATAAATGTTCTGCTGGCGGCGCATGTTACGAATCCCCTGGACAGCCTTTAGAACAAACGTCTCCATTCTCAGTGAGCTGAAGGTGAAGCAAAGACTCTCAAGCATATGTCTACAGAGAATACTTCAGTATTTTGGACATATAGCTAGGAAATCCAGCGATAACCTCGAGAAACTCATGGTCACTTGGAAGGTAGACGGAAAGAAATCCAGGTGTCGGAGCCCGAAAAGATAGTCGGATCAGGTGTCTGAACTTCTGGACATCGGACTGAGCTCGGCTATACACAGTGCTGCTGACCGGGAAAATTGGCGGCAGTTAATCCACAAGAGAAGGGATCTGTACCATTACGATGCTCAGCAGTGAGCATACGAATGAAAGAGGAGGAAGCTTAAATTCTTCTCTCAAGAAGGAGAGTAAAAGCTTTAGCCCAAAAAGAAGTAAAAGTAAAGTAACAGCTTGTTACTATCCTACTGCTGGGTCTATGCTCCATTTTCGGAGAGAAGGATTGGAGCTAAAACCTACCACGCTGCTCCAATGCGGATTGGTTGATTATACATATCCCTAGAGCGCTCTAGAGATATGCAGGTTTCCTTACAATGTTTTCCTTCACCGAAAAGCATGTGATAAATTGCAATTATCAATTAGACACACAAGTTTTAACAGAAAAACTCATTGGTATCTGCTCTGTGTTTTGAACCCGTAAGGTGTGGATGTAATCTAAATTGATACTCTACAATTTCTCATGTCCTTTTTAGTGAACAGAAATATTCATAGTAAACCTGTTTGTTTGTGGACAATTCATGGGCTACATATATCTTACTACAGCCATATTCGGGATCATGATGTGCCTTACTGATAATTATTCCCCTGCCCTTATTCCGCCATAAGCGGCGTCAGCACATGTTTTTCTCTTCCATTACCTCCTATCATTAGTGAACTCTTCTTACCCGTCTTATTTAAATAGCAAAAGTAGGCTTTAGCCTACCAAAAAGTTTACAACTTGTTACACGATAATTGGTGACCTTTTTTCTTTAAAAGAGAAGAATAATTATTGTTGATATTTTCAGCCCTAGAACAATCCTAACCCTCTCTCAACTATACCTTATTATATTGTCCGATTGACTTATACTTGGATAAAAAACGCAGGAAATAGCCGATCAGTTGTTGACTTGTCCAATTTTTCCAAAGCTGGGGATTAATATGTCTTAGTCGTAACACCTTTTCGTATTTAGCTCATACTATCATTTGTATTTACATAAAATTGACCCTTTTAATTGGACAATTACACGTTTCATCGTTTTGACTGACTGTACCTCAGGAGTATGGTGGCCATGGGCTGATAGTCAACGGGGATCTTGCTCGTTGAATGAATGAATGAATGAATGAATAGCATTTTATCGAAGAACGTATTACAAATAACATAAAAAGTATTTTTACCTTAACCCTGAACCTCAGACCGCAATTGAGTTTTACCGATTAATAGTAAAAATAATTTGTATAAAAAAAATCTTTTAAATGTGTGGATCGTGATGTTAAAATGAGCTTTATCAATATAATTTTTAATAGAAAATGATATTGTAATATATACCAAGTAGCAATATGTTTCGCTATGTGATGAGTTATCTCAGTAAATTTCGCTTTAAGGTGATATTTTCCAATTAATTTGACTTCGTACAGATACTCCAAGTATAACCATGTAAATTGGGAAACAAAATTATAGAACATTATAATATCCAGTCGCATAACATTATAAAAGGGTCGTGGGTCGCCGCTGGATCTAAATGGCATAAAATCGTATAGTGTGGAGATCCCGCGAAGAGACCTATGTCCGGCAGTGGATGTCAATTTGTTGAAGGAGATTGCGACAGAGATAAAATCCACTCAACAATCTAAAACGTGGAGCAAACAATAAATATTACTCTAAGACTACGTGTCTTAGAGAAGACATTGGCACAAGTGGCAGCGACCGAGTGCGAGTGATTTTGGTTCCGGTCTAAGGCCAATATTATCTAGGTCTATTTATGAATTAGTTTAAAAATTATGTATGCATATATTTACCAGTTGTCAGGCACCAATAATACATGTATATAACTACTATACGACGACCGTATACGTAATTGTCAAATATATTAATTTATTTTCCATTTCTCCTCTTATCATATTTATATTAATTTCCAGATGCATACTATACAATGATCATTATTAAAGTATTAAATACTATCTCCTATATATGATAACTATTAAATACAATCTTCGTCTAAATTGGTTTGTTATTTTATCCGAAGAAACAAGCAACAATGGTGTTCCTACTCTAGATAAATGCGATAAGGTTTCACAGATGTATAACACTCCTAAATATATTCACACCTTTACTAATTAAGCTCGAATTAGGGACAAACGAATTTCGAGGGGGAGTTTGTGTTTCTAATTTCGTACTACAAAAGATAAATATATAATTATAGTGTTATTATGGTCATAGTGCATTATAAAAGACGTTTTTAGAGCATAGTGTTGGTTTTTATTTTCTATATTTATCGATAAAAGCGCTGGATGGCGGAAAAAAATCGTTGTTGCGAAACATACGAGAGTGGGCGGGAATTGTTTCCGTCACAACACACTAACCAACCTTCAGTAGTGAAGAACCACGAAAAGAAGAAAAAGATCGATAAGAGTAGTAGTATTTCTGATGGACTAAGAACTTCTCTGTACTCTTGAATAAGTTTCAAGAGTACAGAGAAGGTACGAAGGGGAATTTTCTTCCGGCACCTATTTTTCCAAATACTTTTTTTACACGATAAAGCTAGCTAAAACTAGCTAGCGTCTAGCTACGATCTCGCCTGATGGTGGAAAGATGGAGACTAAGGTGGACCACGCTTGTTAAAATAGTGTTTTAACTCTTTTTTTGATATCCAAATAGTTGGACTCCAGGAAGATACTTTGCCAACCCCCAAAGTATCTTATGGCGTACGGGGGTACAGCGAATGGTACTTTCAAAGTAAAAGTGAATAGGCATCTTATAGGAATGCGAGTTCCACCTTAGACTGTATCATGGCTTACCATAAGGCATGATTGCAGTCAAGCGGTCGCCTATTGAACAATAGAAAAATAAAATGGTAAAACATTCTGTTTGAAAAGTTAATTTTAAACTATAATTTAATACAACGTATCGTGAAGAAAAGCATCATGTATCGGTGGTATTCGTGTGAAAACATCTCCAACAAAAACCGCTTATTAACTAGGTTAATTAATATACACGATGGTAACTGTTAGGGGAATATAAACTGTATTACATAGGTGCAGGGTTTAAATTAGTTTGCGACAGAAATAACTCTAAAGCTGAACAATTGGATACAAAATAGACGCCACTGTACGAAATAGGGTTGGCACTTTGTTTAAGGTTATATTTTACTGTTTAGAAGAAGAGATCTCATAAAAATTGTATTTTCCCTCTATCATGGCAATTAGGCACATGTTTTTGCCTATTTAAACAACGCTAGTCTATTTTTATATTCATATATGTTTTAATTACGCGAAGACAGGTTGGTGACCGTTGGGCTAGTCAGTCAGCAGAGTCTTGTCGGTTTGTGTTAATGTACCCTGAGCCAGTGTGGGTTACAGATGGAAAGAAATTTACATTTACGACTAGCAAAATTATAGAAATTTGGAGTTTTAACTCACTAGGCTATGTATTTATTGTTATTTTTGTATCATACTGAAATTAAGTAGGGTAACTGTATAAAAAAAAATTCTGTATAGTTTTGATTTGTAAAAGAGTTTTAGAGATCTATGTCTCTTTTACGCATTATATAGTAATTTTTACGTCATCAGATATTCGAATATCGATATGTTAACACATCACCTCACTACTAATTACCGATTCTTTCAAATTTATAAAAGAAACAGTATTCGAATATTCATTTATAGAGTTGGAAATAAAATCGCTAAATTAAAAATAACCAAATAAAAAAAACATAACTGGAATTATGACTAAATATAATATTAAAATAAAACTTACAATTATTGAATATTTAGCCGTGTGTAGAGCTGAGTAGAATGGACCACCCTCATTTCTTACCAAGTTGTAGTAAAAGGCGACTAAGGTTAGTTGACCCAACGTGTAGTATTCGGTTGAGTAGATAAAACCACCCTCTTTCTTACCGAGGTTTAGTAAGCTACGACTGAGGTAAGTTGACTTCAGGTAGACGGCCGTAAAATACGTAGACAAATCATGTGACAAGATGTTTATAACATGTTGTGACGTGAGTGGGATACGGGAAAAAGGATGATGATTATTAAAGATTGAAATAATGTTTGTGAAATTTTTTTCTTAATTTAAACAATTGGTGATAGCCTAACGGTAAAACACAGCGACTCTTTAGACAAACTCCAGGCAGACAGCAATGATATTATCTTTCAAAAGTTATGCATCTATTTGATAATAGCAATATACCACACGCTTTTGGTTTAAGGAAAATATCGTGAGGATACCTGCATATCTCTAGAGAATTCTGGGGATATGTAAATTCCCAATTTGAAACAGCGTGGTGGGTCTCAAAAAATAAAGAGAAAAGCCTATACAGTGAGATAGTAAACAAACATTAAAATAAAAACATAAACATTAAAACTATAAACTTTAAAATAAAGTTTAACTAGTTTAAAGTTTTACTATAAACATTACATTAAAATTTAAAATCTACCATTAAAATAATTACAGTTTAAAAACGAATATTTGCTCTACATGTTTAAAAAAAATACATTCGAATTTCAAAAAGAAAGGATATGTCATACAAGCCATAGTGTAAATCGATACACATTATTAAGATGTGATCGAGTGTTTTATGGAGAGGTGAAATCTTAACGTCCAACGGAGTTATGGCTTTTTTAAGTATAAAAAATGGATGAGCTTTAAGTAGCAAATAATACGGGCTAAATTACAACGGCCATGTTGTGAATTAAAGGTTCTTTTTCCGGGTCGGTTGAGAGCGAAGCGAATATTGTTTCATCCAGTTTCATTCAAACAAGTCATTCATAAAATTGCTGGCAACCGGAGACGATCGAACGTTAAAAAAGTTAATTATATTTCGAATTAAATAAATAAAACTGGGTAACCGAGTCTGCCTCGGGAATATTTTTTTATAAAAAAAAAACAATTAAATTATTAATAAAAAATATTTTATATGAGATCATTGCCTATTATTACACATTTAAGCTATAATGACTTTGAAATTGATAGCGTTTTCTTTCTCATAAAATTATAGCAGTATTTTTCACTGCCTGAAAACACCTTTTTTAAATAAAACAGATCTAGATCGATTTCCACAACAACAATAAAAACTTTTAAAAAAAAATAATAATAAGGTAGGTGGGGCTCGATATAAGGTATTTTTATTTCTAGAGACCACCTGTTCCCCGATTAAACTACGCTGATTTGACAGTTTTCGGCAAAAATAGTGTTTTTTATATTCAATGTAAATTTTTGTATTTTTTAATGCCCAAAAACAAGGATAAATTAAACCTAGCTAGATCGATTTTTCCCCCCATAACCTCCTGCATGCTGAATTTCAACAATATCTTAGAAGCCGTTTCGGAGATTCCGAAAATATATTTATATATATACATACAAGATTTAGTCTTTAGTTAGACTAAAGTCTTCGAACAGTGCGTGTTGCCAGTGATGACCTATGGCTCTGAATCTTGGTCGCTGACTATGGGCCTCATAAGAAAGCTCAGAGTCGCTCAGCGGGCGATGGAGCGAGCTATGCTCGGAGTTTCTCTACGTGATCAAATCAGAAATGAGGAGATCCATAGAAGAACCAAAGTGAGGGATATAGCTCAACGGGTCGCGAAGCTGAAGTGGCAATGGGCGGGGCACATAGTTCGAAGAACTGATGGACGTTGCGGTCTCAAGGTGCTAGAGTGGCGACCCCGCACCGGAAAACGCAGTGTAGGCAGACCCCCCACCAGATGGACAGACGACCTCAAAAAGGTCGCGGGGAGCCGCTGGATCCAGGCGGCACAAGATCGTGTGGCGTGGAAGTCAATGACAGAGACCTATGTCCAACAGTGGACGGCTATTGGTTGAAGAGAGAGAGAGAGAGAGATACGAGATTAACTCATTTAAATATAAAAGATAAAGATATGCTTTACTTAAACATGGCTATATATAAAAAACATTAATATTACACGGTAAAGTTACCAAATTATATTAATCAATCCGTTAATACTGTATTAACTTCGCAAATAAAAACCAGAGTAATCCAAGTGGGAACAGCAACTGTAATAGAAATCCATCAATCATAATAGCATTCGATCATTCACGTCCGCAAATACAACGTTGAATCTAATGAACTTGTTTCGGATTGTTCGTGGAGATTTATTGGGCTTTATAATGCTACAAACATGTGGTTCTGTCACAGTGTAGATAGTTAAACAGACGCGTTACTTCGTTTTGGGCACAATTAATAATCTACTATTACTATAATATAATAATCTATTAAAGAATTAATAAACTATTTAGTTACCTACTATTAAAATTTTCGTCTAATTGATAATTACAATAATTTATAGAATTAGGCGTTACTTTGCGGAGATCCATAATACAAAATAATACAAAAGTAATAAAATAAATAAATAACTATATGGGACACTTACACACACGGTCGTCCGTCCCCAAAGTAAGTAACTTATTACTTGTGTTATATGACAGTAAATATATAGATAACGAACTGGTAAATATATACATAAATTATTTTGAAATTTTAGAATAGAATTTTTTTTTTTAATTATTTAGAAATTATAATTAATTAATTATAATTTATAAAAAATTAATAGGTACCTACTTTATTTACATTCTTTTATACATGTATACACCCGGACTCAATAAAAACAACAATTTGCTTATAGAAAATTTTGGCTCGGCGGGAACCGAAGCCGCGACCCGTGAAGACGAAAGCAGGATCACTGCGTCAAGTTTTACGAATTTTAATTCGTAAATACTAAATGCAGTGCCTAGCTTTAATCGCACGCATTAAATAACAGAGTAAAATTAGCAAAGTCCGAATATGGGCAAAAAGTTCACAAATGCATAGCGGATATGTGATTAATTATATGACGTTTTATGCTGTGATAAGATAATATAACATAATCTATCAAATATTAAAAGATACTCGTAATAAAATCATGCGACATAATGCTACTCCTTTTCCAAAGATTATGACTAATAAGATGCTAATAAAATCAGGTTTGAAATAAGGATGTGACTTGGAATGAAAAAAATAGATTAATAAATAATCGATATTTCTACTGAAAAAAATCGATTTGTGAAAAATCGATTAACTCAAAACTAAAATATAGAATATTAGAAATCGGTTTTCTGACTATATGAAAGTTGCCTTTTTAATATTCATAATTAATTTAAAATTAAGACTAAAGAGGATATGTATGAATAAAAACTGTTTGCGAAAATCGATTGAAATGTGTATATACTAAATTGATATATCTTGGGGGAGAAACTTTAAAGTTTGTACCGTATGATTTTTATCTTTGTTATAGGATAGAAACCGGCTATACTCATATCTATATCAAGTGATCCCGAGTTTCAAGCTCATTCTGCCCTTAAATTAACTTCTCTCATTCAATCGAAAGAGTACCTGCTACATTAGTTAATTCATTTCAGCCTTGACCGTTTCGAGGTCATTTATACAATAATTTCTTCGTAATACAGTAGAACTACGATAACTTAAACCTTGAAAAGATAAACCTCTATAATAATATAATATTATCATCTTCCTGCCCTTATCCCCCTCTAGGCGGGGTCGGCACAGCATGTTATAAACATATTGTAACATGATTTGGCAGGTATTTTACGTACTGACGTAAAAAATAATCGACTTTGCTCCGTTCAAAATAAATCTATTTGTAAAAAAAATCGATTAACACAAATCATATAAATCGATTATTAATATTTTTTATTATTTGTAAAGTTGCCTAATTTATAATTAAGGAATAATTAAAGTGTATAAGTATGAACAAAAAATAACAGATGCGCTGTTTGCTAAATCTTGATATTTAAATGAGTTAATCTTGTATATATATATATTTTCCGAATCTCGGAAACGGCTCCAACAATTTTCCTGAAATGCAGCATGTAGGAGGTTTTGGGGGAGAAAAATTGATCTAGCTAGGTTTTATGTAAAAAAAATATTGTTTTATCCCTGTTTTTGGGCATTAAAAAACACTAACATTTATATTGAATTGAATTTTCGCCATTAACTGTCAAGTTGGCGTAGCTTTTTCGGGTAACTGGCAGCCTCGAGAAATGTGAATGCCAAGGATCGATCACCAACTAAACAATTGTTTTTTCTTTTATTTTAAGTTTTTTAATTTTTTTTGTAAAAAATTCCCGAGCGAAGCTCGGTCACCCAGATATTTTGATTAAAATGAGTAATTTGGCTATATTGGTCTATCTAACAATGCATATTCTTACCTTAAAAAATAAGAAAAAAGAGAGTAAGTTAACAATAATAAAAAGGTGGTAATTAATATAAAAAAATCGATTAATAAAGTTTAGAAAAACGATATTTTCACATCCCTAGTTTGAAATTGAATCGAATAAATTCTTTTTTGTATGTCGCATCAGCGAATCGCATGGGTTATCGCGATTTTTTGTGCGCTGCATTAGTCAGGTATAATGTGTCATTAATATAAAAATTATGTAGATTATAATAGAATACCATCAGACGTTACTTTGCCATTTATTGGAGGTCCAGAATACAGAAGTAATAAAAATGTTTTGCTACAATCCGTGATATAAGAAAATATACGTAATGCTAATTGTAGAGTGTTCACCGTGTAAAAGGCGACTAAGGTAAGTAAGTTAGACCCACCGTGTGGTATCCAGCGGAATTGAATAAACCACAGTCATTTCTTACCGAGGTGTCGTAAATGCGACTAAGTTGACGCGCCGTGTTGTATCCGTCTGAGTAGAATAGACCCCACTTAGAGTGGGATAAGGGCAGGAGGATGATGATTATTATGGATATACATAAGTAAGTAAGTAGCGGCCAGTTACTATCCCACTGCTGAGAATAGGCCTCTTCTTTCCGTTTTTGAAGAGAAGGATTGGCGCTAGGACCTACCACGCTGCTCCAATGCGGATTGGTAGGTTACACATATACCCTAATCACCCCCAAATACTCTAGGATTTACATAACAAATAAATAAAAATTAATATATTTTTTAATATATTTAGCGATGGTATGCTATAGGATATTAACTTTTAACGTGACATAAACGAACGATAAAGCTCTGTAAATATAACAACTCGTCATCCTCCTGCCCTTATCCCACTCTAAGTGGGGTCGGCACACCATGCTATAAACATGCTGTCACGTGATTTGGCTGCGTTTTTACGACCGGCCGCCTGCTTGACGTCAAATTATCTTAGTCGTATTTTACGACACCTCGGTAAGAAAGACGGTGGTCTATTTTACTAAACCGGATACCACACGGTGGGTCAACTTACCTTAGTCGCCTTTTACGACACCTCGGTAAGAAATGAGGTTGGTCAATTCTATTCAGCCGGATAGCACACGGCGGGTCGACTTACCTTAGTCCCCTTTTACGACACCTCGGTAAGAAATGAGGGTGGTGCTATTCTATTCAGCCGGATACCACACGGAACATATAACTGTTTAAAAAACGTTAAATAATAATCAACTTGCCATATTCAATAAAATCGTTATTCCTACACATATTCAAACCGTATGACCGTTAGAGTATTGAATTATCGAATATAGCCCCATTAAAGTGCTTGCGATGCAAAACATCCCGTGCTAATACCGAATAGTACTTTATTGCCCCCTGTCGTTACCTACTAATCGACCACCATTACTAAAATAACTGCGGATCCTGAACTCTGTTAAGCGGTAAGCACACGACACGATATGTCGGTTGGCAAAAAAACCGAAAGAATTTGGAACATTAAGGGCTGAATTATTATATAATCATTAAAATTGACAACGCCATCTCCAGGTGGCCTAGAGGTTTCAACCCAATAAGTTTAAACCTAATTCTTTGGTCTCAGTATTCGCTCCTACAATAAAATTCCGCAATCCATACTAGACCAGTCTACAGAATAGTTTAAGGGCATGTTTCACAAAGTTCACATGACAAAGTATCAAATAGTTAACCGACAAATAAACTCTTAGTTTATTATACAGATAAATGACTCTAAAAAGTGATAAAAATTAAAAAAATAAATATCTGTTAACTTATTAGGGACTTTAAGTGCTGAATAAGCCTATTAGAAACCTAAGGAATGGAAAACAAAAAGCTCTTTCTGAATTGAAAATATACTAACGCACATAATTCGCGATCGCCGGGTGCTAGTCACATGTGTCATTTAGCTAAAAAAAAGTAAAAAAAGTCAAAAATACCACCTCCTTCAAATAGTTGAGTCAATAATATTGTAATAATATAAAAAAAATTGTCAAGTTACAAGTTGTTAAAATAATAAATGGGTTAACTTTTGAGAAAATTACTTCTTATTTATTAAATAAGTGTAAAGGAAAAATATCGCTGCTATACAATAGAAATTAAAAGATATATACATCAAGACAAGTGTAAGTGTTTGATTTTAACTAATCCAAGTAGACTGCGGTAGCTATTGAAAATGTTACTTAGCACAATTTACAGCGGCAGATAATACAGGCTGATAAAATATTTATAGATAATCTATATTTTAATCTATTAATGTTAATATGGACATATGTATAAATCGATACGACAAATGCGTTGCGATTTATATCCGAGCGTAGAATCGGGTGCCGAAACTCGTATCTTATACTAGATAATTAGATAATATTCAATTTAGACAAGATCATTGTGTTATTTTATACGATAACGATCGTTGGCGATTACAATTTTCAGATTCATCAAAGCACCGATACGCATAGACGGCGCACCACGTAATAAGTAGCCGATAAAACCAATAATCGGCTAATTGAATTTCTTTTGAAGTTTAGATATCGATACAATCGGTTATTTTCATTATCGATTAATACGCGGCTATAGTACACAATGTATGAGTTGGTGGATAACGATTTGGAATAATATCACCCGATCTTATCTTTAATACTTGTGAATTATATTGAATTTTGTAAGTGTTAAAATTAAAATGAGGCTTCGGTATTATTGTTGCGTTATTAGCATAAATTAAAAGTCTATGATCGTTATTAAATTACTAAACTTCGTACGTAACGACTTTGTTATCTATTTGAAAAAATTAAAAAGCACGGACTAGATATATAAAAAAATTTAATAAAATCGATATACTTTTGGATATCAGCCAATGTATGTCAATATTTGAATAGACATTGGTCGACATGTGACATGTTAGGATCTTAGCATAAATTAAAAAATAATTACGCTTGTATCAGATATTTGGCGTCTATAAATACGTTTTATATTGAGGAGCAGGCGTTAAAATCGCTTCTGGTTGAATAATTCTTGTATTAATGTAGTGACATAACAAATATTATTTTTAACCATATATCTGAAGCCTTAAATACCAATTTCGGTATAATATAAAGAGAGATCATATCGATCCATAATTCAGTTTAGACGTGAAATAATGTAGCACAAATTTTGTTAAATAGGTATGACAGCCCAGCAGTGAGACCGTGCGACTCTCTCAAAAGAGTTATAGATTCAAACAGGGGCAGGCACCAATAAGTTTTCTGTTAAAAGCTATATGTCTAATTAATATGAATATTATCGCACGCTTTCTGCTGAAGGAATACGTCGTGAGGAAACCTACATATCTCTAGAGAATAAACAATATGTGTTAAAGTAGCGTGGTGGGTTTTAACTCCAACCCATCTCTCTAAAAACAAACAGAGTAGACCTATTCCCAGCGGTGGATTAGTAACAGGCCGCTACTTACTAATATCTAATCGACTTATATGTAAGTACTTAAGTATGTAAGTATTTAAAACATGTTAAAGTTATTAGTGCACGGTGGCTTTGATTTAATCTGTCTGACTGCGATTGATTTGTGATCGATGAGTTGACCGCCGTTAAAGGCCATTACTTTTTTTTAAATCAACACTTTTGCATTTATATTAATAAGGAATAATAAATAAGGTCAGGTATAAAATTAAAAATAGATATTAAAAACAAAAATTAAGTAGAGAAATAGTAGGAGATCGATCTTGAAAAGATCGCATAGAACATATAGCATAATAAAAAATGAAAAACTAACCACGCGAAGTTAGTAAAATTAGATATTAAGAGAATGATTTTTGTTGTAGTTAAGCGCTAATAAAATCGGACAGAAAAAGATCGCAGGCGCTGTATATTTGAATAAATTTGCAACAATTTACAAATGGTAAATTTCGACACGTCGCTCGCGGGGTTGCAGGTGTGAGTCGATGCGCGCCTCTATCGTCCCAGTGGGCGAAACAACGCCACTAATTGTCAAACACATGTAATTTAGTTCACATACTATCGTCGAACATGTGTATTTATGTTGACATCATTATCTGTTGACGTCCGCAACGACAGATCTGTGGCTGAGGCGCGAGTTGTATTCCATTTTGTCACTGCTTTGTCAGTCAGATGGTGTGTGGAAGACATTACAAGTTCTGTCGTCTGAAAGGCCATTAAATCTATTTTACTCGTCTATTAAGACGGGGTATTGCGGAGTAAGAAAATATAGATGCGGCAATTCGTTCTAACTCTTATTTTAGTATAACATAGTATTTATTATATTATAATAGAGGTTTATCTTTTCGAGGTTTAAGTTGTCGAAGGTCTACTGTATTACAAAGAATCTTCGATTCTATTAGAAAGTTTCTTCGTACAAATGACCTCGAAACGGTCACACCATGTGGTATTCGGCTGAATAGAATAGTACCACCCTCATTACTTACCGAGGTGTCGTAAAAGGCGACTAAGATAAGTCGACCCGCCGTATGGTATCCGGCTGAGTAGAATAGACCAAGCTCATTCCTTACCGAGGTGTCGTAAAAAGCGACTAAGGTAAGTTGACCCACCGTGTGGTATCCGGTTAAATAGAGTAGACCACCCTCTGTCTTACTGAGGTGTAAAATACGATAAAGGTAAGTTGATGTCAGGCAGGCGGCCGGTCGTAAAATACTTAGCCCAATCATGTGACAATATGTTTAAAACATGTTTTGCCGACACCACTAGGAGTGGGATAAGGGCAAGAAGATGATAATATTATATTATTATAGAGGTTTATCTTTTCAAGGTTTAAGTTATCGAAGTTCTACTGTATTACAAAGAAACAATTGTATAAATGACCTCGAAACGGTCAAGGCTGAAATGAATTAACTAATATAGCAGGTAATCTTTCGATACCAGATTCGATCCAGAAAGCCTACTAAACTGTTGAGGATTACTTGGAAGATAAGAATGTGTGGATATTGCTTGCTTAGACCCTGTACAAGACAGTAATGACTAAATGTAACTAGTCATAAGAATTATATTTTTAAAAGAGCAACCGCCGAGTTTCTTGCTGGCTCTTCTCTTTAGGAACGGCTTTCCGAACCAGCGGTAGAGTTGACGATTCAAAAGCACTTGTTTACAAGTTTATTTGAATAAAGAATATTTTGAATTTGAATTTGAATTATTCGAATACGGGTGTATATATGTATTTATTTAAAAATATACATGTGTATATTTACCATTTTAGTCGTGTGGTATCCAGCTGAGTAGAATAAACCAAATTTCTTACAGAGTTGTCGTAAAAGGCGACTAAGGTAAGTTTTACCCACTGTGTAGAGTTGACGATTCAAAAGCACTTGTTTACAAGTTTATTTGAATAAAGAATATTTTGATTTTGAATTTGAATTTGATTGAATGAGAGAAGTTAATTTTAATGTTCTTACATTATGTCACAAACTGCAAATGTAATTAAAACTGAAATAATTCTGTAATCCGAGAAACAGGTTTAAATTAATTCTCAGATTAAGCTTGTATTATGTTTTTTTCCACAGATACAGTTTTTTTTGCTGTTCCAAATTTGAGTTTAGCAAATCTTTAGTATTTAAATGAGTTTATCTTGTACTAGCAGTGTTAACAATTTGCCCGCGTGGAAATACAGTCACAAATTTTAGCAATATTTTTCATTGCTACCCTTTTTCTGTGCATACGATGATGATGTTATATAATCTATAGCCTTTCTCGATAAATAAACTATCTTACACTCAAAGAATTTTTAAAATCGGTCCAGTTGTTTTAGAGATTAATGCGTTCAAATGAACAAACTCTTTAGCTATAAATATAGGTATAGATATAGGTACAAATATATTATTCTGAATTTTGAAAACGGCTCATACGATTTTCATGAAATTCAGCATGTAGGATTTTGAGGGGGGAAAATCAATCCAGCTAGGTTTTATTAAAAAAAATGGTTTTATCCGTTTTCGGGCGCGAAACATGGACCGTAACTCAGAAGAACGTACATACCATTCAAGTTGCCGAAATGAAAATGCTGAGGTGGATGTGCGGCGTAACGAGGCTCGATAAAATCCGCAATGAGTACGTGCGAGGTAGCCTCGGTGTGCGCGATATCGCCGACAAGATGCAGGAGAGTAGGCTGCGATGGTATGGACACGTCATGAGAAAGCCACCTGAGTACGTCGGAAATTTAGCACTACAGCTTTCCATCCCGGGTCCAAGGCCAGTTGGAAGACCCAAGACAAGGTGGAAAGAAGTAGTGCTAAAAGATAAGAGTGTTTGCAAAATTACCGACGACGATGTCCATGACCGAGCGAAGTGGAGAAGATTAGTAAGGAAGGCTGACCCCACCACCATGTGGGATACATAGCTAGGGAGAGAGAGAGAGTTTTCGGGCGCTGGAAAAATCTACTATAATTTTATGGGAAAGCAAAGGATAATTACGTTGTAAGTTGTAAAGTTTTGATAGCCCATTTTTGTAACGGGCGGTCTCAAATTCTGTACAGCAGGATCGATTCCAGATAAAAAAAATTATTGCATTTTTTTAATATATAAAAAAAATAGCAAGGCTTACCTAGGTACTAGTATTTAATACAAACTAATTGCATATAAACGAAATTTTCTTACCATAATAACTAAGTTAAATCTCTTTGTGACGTGAAATTTTTATTATATTCCCTATACAGCTTGATCTGAATTGAATCTTATTAGTAGTTAGTTAAGGTACATTTTAGACTGCGCTATTGTATCAATGAAGCATAAACCCTGTTTTACACTATATATACACGCAAAAATATCCGGTTTCGTTTGTATTTCAACAAGAGCACGCCGTAGCAATGATTAAAGAACATATAATAAATTATACGTGCTATTAAAACCTTTTTTATTCGCTTTATAAGCGTTGGGCGGACGAAATACACAGTGGGAAGCAAATGGAGCAAAATGGCGTCGTGAGAAGACACTCAGAAGTGGGATTACTAATTGCAAAATAAATAATTTATCCATATGTGTAAAGTAAAAGTTTTCCAAAACACTTTTCAAATTTTGATATACATACAGAGAATTTTTTTAAGTAAGTAAAATAGACCAACCTCATTTCTTACCGAGGTTTCAAATCGAGGCATTTTTATCATCTAAATAATCTTCAATTTTGTAATATGCTTTACGTATAAGTATATTTTTAGCATTTAAACCTTTCTTAGATAAATACACCTTTTTTGTTATAAAAATAAGCAATATTCTACTTTAAAAAAAAAATTAAATGTAATCTGTAACTGGCATTAGACCTCAAAAAGTTCAAAGTGTTCTTAGTTGTAAAACTTAGTAAAGTCAGAATTTTAAATAATACATAGGCGTTACTTTGCGGAGATCCATAATACAAAAGTAATAGTAAAATTATTTTGCTATAATCCGCGATGAATTTTTTAAAAATCGGAACTGTTTAATTATGAGATCGCGCCGTACGACTAAAAATATTTGTTACTTAATAAAAAGGTTGATCTTGGCCAAACCGAAACTCGTTTCTGGTCATAAAAACGACCGCCGTGGGCCGTGTCATAAGGCCCGATAAAAGTTATTGTTTCAAAAAAAATCGAGAGTGAATCGATATCTTATATCGATCAGTATCGATGTCGAAAACGAGTCGATGAGCCCGAAGATCGACTTTCCCTAAACAGATAGGTGCAATCTCTTCTTGGAAATTATGGTTAATTTCTTCGAAGGGGCGTGTTAAACTTTTTTGGAGGCTTAAGTTCGATGGGATTTAGGGCGTTGACCTCGGATTTGTAAACTTTTAAGCCCACTGCTGGGTAAACGCCTCCTAACGAATAGCGCAACTGCATTTCTAAATATAGAGAAAACTAAATTTATATTACAGTTCGTCCAATTTCCCTAAAGTATAAAATATATTGACATTATATATTCTAGAACTTTGCGACCTATATTTCAGTTTGGTCTCTGATTGAAACTGAATCGTAGTAAACTTTTATTTTATAGTCTAATATTGCAGAAAAAGATCTAAAAATTACCGGCGCTTTGAGCATTAATAGAGCCTAAGTTTAGGGCCTAATTGTCAGTTCGACAAGTCTGGAAATTTTATCAGTATTCGATCAGTAAATTTTATGACCAGAAGTCTAAATAAGAGTAGAACTTTAATATCATTACTGAATATTTGAATAAAGAATGTCTTGAACTGAATATAGGTTTTATTTGTAACGGATTTTAAAATGCATCAAGTGGTATGCGCGGAAAATTCACGGATTATACCAAACGTGAAAATTAGAGCGCTTCTAGAAACGTTGTCCTAAGGGTGCCTATGTAGCCAGATTATAACTTAGGGCGACGTATAGTGTAAGGCTGGTGGTATGACTGTGACTAGTCATCACGCTGTCGTATGAAGCTCTACTAGCGTCGGAGAACTACATCTTAAAGGTGTCTCCTGTGAGGTTGGACTACAGCTTAGTAAAAAGTTTACTGGAAGGTATGTTATGGAGGAAGGAATGACAGTAACAAGTCATTATGGTATGAAGCTCTAGTAGCGCCGGGGAACATATTCCTAAGGGTCTCACCTGTAACGTTAGATCACGGGTAAGTATTACGTGTAGTAGAGACCTGGTGGTATGACTGTGACTAGTCGTTCTGCTGTTTTTTAAAATTTTACCAGCGTGGAAGCACTACATCTTAAGGGGGTTTTCTGTGAGGTTGGACCACGGCTTAGGACCGGGTGTACTGGAAAGTAGGTGACTCTGATAAATTATTGCGTTATGAAGCTCTATTAGAGCCGAGGAACATCTACCTAAGGGTGTCTCCTGTAAAGTCAAACCACGTCTTAGCACTACATCTTAAGGGTATTTTCTGTGAGGTTGAAGCACGGCTTAGGACAGGGTGTATTGGAAGGCAGGTGACTGTGATAAGTTATTACAGTATGAATCTCAATTAGCGCTGGTGAACAACGTGCTAAGGGTGTCTCTTGTGGGGTGAGACCACGGTTTAGGGCGACATTTAGTTGAGACCTGGTGGTTTAACTGTGACTAGTTACTCAGCTGTTATTTGAAGTTTAGAAGCGTCGGAGAAAGTGGTCATATTGGTATTTCCTGTGAGGTTAGATCACGGATTAAAGCAACGTGTGGAACTGCTGAAATTCAAGTATGGCTATTAAATCGTTTAAAAAACGAACTCACATGTTCCCATAAAATATTTCCCCAACAATAATACATACCGTTCCTCATCGAGAACAATAGGCGTCGAGTTTACTTAATTACAATAGCGGTTTACTTTATTATGTTTTTTTCGAAAAACACTAAAAGGTAAATTGCGCGTGTGTAAAGCAGGTCAGAGGGTGCGATGGCGTGGCAAGGGCGCTGATTGTTCATGGCTTATTACGAAGTTAAATGAATGGTGGTGATTTTTGCTTTGTTTGGTATTCGATGTATGCTATTATGCCATTTCTCTTAAGCTTAAATACCTAATTAGCAGCAATGAGACAAGGGTCACATGTACATTTTATGTGATGTACATTTTAAAAGGTCACCTTTGACCCATAGAATGAAATTTCAGCCAAATTCAAATTCAAACGCAAAAATGTACAAAAAGGTAATATCTATATTAAATTACACGCTAGGACTATACATAATTCAAAATATTATTTTAAGTAAACTTAAACTAGTGCGTTTATATGTCGACTCCAATGCTGGTTTGTAAAATTTCTACCTTCTCTTCTAAGTCAGCAAAGATAAACGGCTTTTCTTTTAAATATTCTTATAACAAGTTGCATTATGTCCTTATTTTCTTATGAGTGTTCGTAGTAAATAACCAGCTAGATTTTGAAAATGGTGTACGAGAAATCTACTGAACGGATTTAGATACGGTTTTTATTAAAAGATAGTGCGATTGTGTCATAAGGTTAAGGCTAATAATACATTACAGTTTTATCTAAATTGTGTTGGAGAGGCGCAGTTTTAAAAAAAACTAGCGTGCTGGGACCTATAGTCGCGTGCGCCCCGAAAGCAGTAGATATACACGAATGTAGTGTACTAAACAATAATAGATCTACAAAAATACTTCAAAAAAGTCCGCGACAGCATGTCTCACACTTTTAAGGTTAACTCACAATAAGCACTTGTATGTTCAATTTTTAAATAAATAGAGACTCAGACTAGAAGTACCAAACTGTTTATAGAAAAAGATGACCCTTGGGAATCGAACCCACGACACGCGGATACGAAAGTCATTGCCACCTGTGCCGACAGGGTTAGTCAGATATCACCAAAATAACGTAACACAAAATTATTATTGACCGCGCTGAACCTGTTTCACGCGCCCGCGTTAACCATCGACGTCCAATACTAACATTAAAATAATATTAATTGATAAGCTTATTTGTAACACTTTCAAATCATAATTAATTGTGTTACACGTTGTGGAGAGCAATCTCACAAATTAATGACATGATTATAGATAAATCTAAATTATTGTATAATTATTAAAAATGACAAAACTATCTCCAGGTGGTCTAGAGGTTTAAACCCAATTTGTTAAACTCTCGTTGGTCTCAGTATACGCTTCTACAATAAAATTCCGCAATCCATACTAGACCAGTCTACAGAAAAGTTGCATGTTTCACAAGTTGCTGATAAAGTGTCGGATACTTAACCGACAAATAAACTAAGTAGCAGGCAAATGTCTCTAAAAAGAGACTCGAAAAAGTGAAAAATTAAAAAAAAACAAAATCCCGGCCATTTTGAAATAGGTATTTGCTGCAGATAAACAAAATAACAGCCACATGAAACTGTTAACTTATTAGGGACTTCAAGTGCTGAATAAGCCTATCAGAAACCTGAGAAACGCAAAATTCCGAGATATGTGTCAGATATGTTCCGAATAAGCTAACTGACAGTTTATTGGTAACTTGTGAAACAGGCCCTTAATCAAGTATAAGAGATATGCTAATTAATACGTAAAGCATATTACAAAATTGGAGATTATTTGAATGATACAAATGCCCGTATTTCAAAATCAAAATCATTTTTTTTTATTCCAATAAACTTGTAAACAAGTGATTTTGAATCGTCAATCTTACTGCTGGTTCGGAAAGCTGTTCCTACAGAGAAGAGGATATTATGTTATGATATTATGTTATTCATATATTGTCTAATGGATATTAGACAATATATGAATAACATAATATCATAACATAATATAATTTATCACATGCTTTTTGTGAAAAAAACTTGCATGTCATACCAATCCGCATTGGAGCAGCGAGATAAACCAACTCTTCCCTCAATATAGGGAAAGAGGAGACTTTTGCCCAGCTGTGGGATAGTAAAATACACAACAGTAAGACTAGTAGATAACAGATAGGAACAGACATACATTTACATTAAAAGGAGGCTCATACAGAACGCCTATTATAGAATTCAGCAGTAATATATTTAAGTGCATGAATTTAACTCAAACTTAGCTCAAGATAGCAATGACGGAACGTGGACACACAAAATTTAAAACACTTGACTGGCCCGTTGGTGCAGTGGGTAGTGACCCTGCCTTCAACTTCGCGGGTCGCAGGTTCGATTCCCGCCGAGGGCCAACATATTCTATTAATGAATTTGTTGGTCTTTGAGCCTGGGTGTATATTTGTATTTAAGTATGTATTTAAAAATATATAAGTATATATTCACCAGTTGTCTGTCTACCATAACACAAGTATTAAGTTACTTACTTTGGAGGCGGACAACCGTGTGTGTAAGTGTCCCATATATTTATTTATTTATTTATACATGTACATTAAAAGGAGGCTCATACAGAACGCCTATTATAGAATTCAGCAGTAATATATTTATATGAATTTAACTCAAACTTAGCTCAAGATAGCAATGACGGAAAGTGGACACTCAAAATTTAAAACACTCTTTATTCAAGTGAACTTGTAAACAAGTGCTTTTGAATAAACTCTTTTGCTCTTTCGTATAATTGCCTATACCGTGAAGAGCCAACAGTAAACTCGGCGGTTGCCATTTTGAATATATAATTATTAGTAACTGGGTAACCGAGACTTGGTCGGTAATTTTTAAAAGATATGAAAAGAAATTAGTATTAAAAAAAATAAAAAAAGTAAGAAGGCGCCAATGAAATATGGGAATCGAACCCGGGTTGTGTACATTTTCGGTCCACGCGTTACCTATTGGCTATCGCAACAAATTGGCAGCTAAAAAATCATTTGCTTTCAATTCATCATCATCTTCCTGCCCTTATCCCACTCTAAGTGGGGTCGGCACAACATGTTATAAACACGGTGGCTCAACTTACCTTAGTCACCTTTTTTGACACCTCGGTAAGAAATGAGGTTGGTCTATTCTACTAAACCAGACACCACACGGTGGGTTTACTTAACTTAGTCGCCTTTTACGATACCTCGGTAAGAAATGAAGGTGGTATTCTACTCAGCCGTATACTGCACGGCATAATACTCTTTTGTTATTATACATAAAATAGTTGAAACTATTACATAAACAACAAAACACGACCCCACTTATGACATTTATGTACTATGTAACCTAAATCCTGTTTCGGTGAACACGTCAAAACATCATTTGTACAAACAGATAAATCGTCGCTTATGTAAAAAGCACACAAAACATGTTTGGCCAAACGACATATTTAAAAGTAATAAATATCAAGAACAATTCCGTTGAACCGGTGCTATGAGACAAAGGATCATCCCTCTATAGAAATAACGCGTTAGGATTCTGTGTTTGATGCAGATATCTCGTAAGGGCGGGGATCCAACGCGATTTGAAAGCAGAGCGCTGCTATAATAAATTTAAAATTTTATTTATTTGCTTATTGTGATTCACAATAAATATAATTTAGAATGACATATTCTGCCTATTATGAGCATGGTAAAAGTACATTGTATAATTTTTATATTATCTTTTAGTATATATTATTTTTACTAATATTTTATTTAATTATTAATATCTGTTTGACCGCGCCTTAGTAAGTAATTCTTTACAAAATAAAATAAAGAAACTCTAAAAAAAAAAGAATAAATAATTGTATAGGTTGGGCTCGATCCTAAGTATTTTCATTTCTCGAACCACCCGTTCCCCGAATAAGCTACGCTGACTTGACAATTTACGGCAAAAATAATGTTTAATATATTTAATGTAAATTTTAGTATTTTTTAATGTCCAAAAACAGGGATAAAACGATATTTTTTAAAATAAAACCTAGCTAGATTTTTCTTCTCCAAAACCTCCTGCATGCTGAATTTTAGGAAAACCGTTGGTGTTGTTTCCGAGATTCCAAAAATATACATACATATACACATAACAGATTAACTCATTAAAATATTAAATATATTTATTGAAAGTAATATATTATTGTTATTCTGATCATTATAACATTTAATATTATATTCATATAGACGTTGTATAAAACTATAATTAAGGCTTAAAATTTAAATTCTCTTCAATATTATATAAAGAATTGAATACATTAAGCTTTCAGCACTAAATACGCTTTACTGAAATTAATTACCTTTTTTTTATATTAAAAACTTTATCAAACTTGCTGTGTATGTGTGAAGGTGGAACCTTGCAAGTTAAATTTAACCCACTTTCCCGTGTTCGATTGAACTGAAAGTTTTTATACTGATTCAGTTCCAATGACAAAGCAAGTTTATGGTAAGCATGACTTGATTCCGCTGTCAGGATTGACTCCAGACGAAGAAACTCTTCAACGGATAACAGTAGGAACATGAAATACACGTTTAAATAGTTTAACATATCACATTGTATGTACGTGGACATTAAAAAAATTACGAATGGGTAAAGTAAGTTATCTTTAAAATATACACGCTTTTTGTAGCCTAATAAAATGTAATAACTTCACCATAAACTGTTTTGTTATATCTTAATCAGATTCGTCAACTTTTTTGATGAAACATACAAACAGACGCAGCGGGGAACTTTGTTTTATAATATGTGGGGAAAATTATTAGTACGGTAATATTTTAATAAAGCTGTTTTTACATCGTATAGTACAGGTGTCCAAGTTTTTTATAGTCGTCCGCTGTTAACAGTTATACAATTTGTAAGAAATACCAATAAATCATAGAGTGTATGAATTTATAATTGCTAAAAGTGGTGTTATTCCAAAGCTTATCTTTCTATTCAATAAATAGTTAAATGCCAAATGACTTGAAAAAAATACATAAAAAATTACGAACCGTTTTGTATCCAATTAAACAAGGTGTGATTTATTCAAATAAACTCTAAGTTTTTGTCGTTAAATGTAAATCAAAATATCGGTTTACCGTTTCGGAAAAACAAATTGCAATAACACAGTCTTTGGAATTAAACAAATTATACATCTGTTGATGACTTGTACGAAGAATATAATCAATTTTGGGTTACTTAAAGCCTTCTACGACATAATAATTTTGAACACCAAGTGAATCATTTTCATATACCTATTATGTGAACTGTAACTACTTTTTGTTGCGGAGTCTATCTCCTGATCGTTACGGGCCGAAACAGTTGTTGAGATTGTAGTAGTGAATGTGTGCAATGCTGGCGTAATGTGGTAGTGATGGTGGTGACATTGGTGCGTTTCACGAAATCTGCATATATTTGATATGAAAAGGATAAATACACTACTTAATGTATTTTCTGTAATCTCGGAATACAGTAGCGAAATAATTCATTATTTTTCTATTATGGAACTCTTTAAAGTAACGCCTAATAAGTTATGATATCAAATTCAAATAATTTTTCATTCAAATTGGCTTTTACAAGCATTTTTGTTTCGTAAAGTTACAATGACTGATTCGGAAAGGTGCTAGAAATCATAAAGCAAGAAACTCGACAGTTGAAAAGAGTGTTTCAAAAATTAATATTTCAATAATATACTATAATTGTTCACAAATCAAAAGTTACAATTATCTCTGCGTAACTCTGTATAACATTTCAAGAATTAAATAAAGCTATAGCTGGGATATCGCACGGATTGGACTACCGCCCTAATCCTTTGTCATTTCTACCCCATTTCAAGCAGTTTCATTCAATTATGGCCCCTATTATAGGGACATTAAGAATTAGATAAACAGGGGTGGATTAGAAGTCAGCCATGAATTTTATAATACGGTAGTTATTTGGTTTGGTGCGTGATAAAGGGGAGCATTGACAATGGGGTATTTATCAATCATTCGTAATTAATTACGCTATAATTTGTATCCGTTGACTTTTGGTGTTATTTTTTTCAGAGGACTTCAGGAACTATCACGCTCTGTGAAGGCTAACTGGGTAACCTTCTCTCTCCTTTTTTTGGGAAGAGAGTTTGTAGCTTAGACGTACCACGCTATTACAATTCGCATAGGTTCGAGTAACATTTGTGGACACACAGTCTTTAGTGCACGGGCGGATTCGAGATATATAAATACCTAGGATTGAGTAACTACCCCAATATTTTTTTTGAAGTTTTTTTAATTTTGAAAAAAATTAAGTGAAGAATGAAGTCTATTTTTTATTGTATTGTAGAAGCTATTATTCTAATTTCAAATATTTTATATGTATATAATATATGTTAAATTTGTGTATACGTCCTTTATAGACTCCGAAATGGCTAGACCGATTTTGATGAAATGTGCAGTCAATTTTAACGAAGTCAATAATAACGAACCCAGCGAATGTTTGATGCAAACCCAGTGTAATAAATATATCATTAAATTAAGCCCGACGAAGCGAAGTTTAAATAAAATTCTTATATATATATTTTTACTATAACACATTGTTAAAAATAAAACAGGAAGTGAAACAAACATAAGTTAATTATATAATTACATTCAAAGAATACAGTTTATAATTCACCCAAAAGTCTAAAGATAACTTTGGCTGTTTTCCTATCTGTACCATTTCCGTTGTCCAAGTTATTTTACAAAAAATAACACTTAACATTTGGATTTTAGAAGCTGATAATAACAAAAAGCGATATGAACCTCATCACCTGTTGGACGCGTCCAATTAAGTAGGTTTATTACGATTTTTAAAGTAATTATTATACAACCAAAGTATATTTGATAAGGTTGTGAGTGCGTTTGATTTATGATCATAAATAATAAAAAGGACCTCGGTGACCTAGACTTGCACGGTAATTTATTTAAAAGAAAAAAAATAGGGCTGATAATATTGGGGACTCGATCTGGGGTATTTTGAGTTCTTTAGTCCGTTCCCAACTGAGCTATTATATTTCGCAGCTTCATTCTTTGCGATTTAAGCTTACATGTTGTAGTGGCGCCCCCAAGCGTCACCCTTGCACGGTTTTTATGGATAAGGTATTTAGGTACCCTCCATTTTTATTTAATTTTTTTTTTTTGCGGGTATTACTGTATCAATACTAGCTCCTACGCCCCCTGCTCTTTTAGCTTCATTACGTGTTTCCGTGCCGAACCCTTCGCACGTCAACAGAGCTCCGCCCGTAAATTTGTTATACACTCTGAAGATGGGAAAAAAGAGAAGACGAGACGTTAGTGAGGACAGGATTCAAGCAAAAATACGAAAGTTGGAAGCGAAATTGAAGAAACGTAAAAGAATTGTAGTCTATTCTTCGGAAGACGAATCTACTGGTTAGTAATTATTATTTACATAATGATGGTCTGTGTTGCGAACAACTATTTTTCTGGGTTGTTTCCTTCACGCATAATGACTTCATTTAATAAGAATGCGCAATTGCTAATTTTTAAGGGCTTTTGTCATTCAAATTGAATATAATAAAATATGAATAGCTAACACCGAGGCTATATCTATTTTAACAAAAACAATATTGTTGCAGATGCGAACAACATTCGCGACTCTGCATTGGACACAGTAAGCACGTGTTCACGTGCAGAAAGGATACCTTCACCAGCTAGACAGACTCCAACACCGGAGCAGACATGTCCAGACACGTCACTTCTATTATCACAAGGTACTGCACTGTCGCCTCCTAACATTCCTGTTCAGGAAGAAACCGAGCAAATTATTCTTGTTAATGAAACTTTAGAACTTCTTGGTGAAGCCCCCGAACCAGAAACGGTTTATGGAAAAAGTGTTCATAAAGATATAGCGTCAAGATGGCGGGAGATACTAAAAAAAGGACTTACCAAAGAAGTTAAAGGTAAACTGCTGAAAGATTATCAAATACCAGCTAATTGTGAGCTATTAGCGCCGCCTCTGTTGAATCCTGAAGCCAAGGCGGCATTAACAGATACTTTCGTGAAACGAGATAATTCGATGGTTTACAGACAGAAACACCTTAGTGTTGCTGTTGCTGCCTTAACGCAGGTCATAGATAAATTTATATCTATGAAAGAATACCAACACATGAAAAACGAATTTTTAAAACCCATAAGTGACGCATGTCGTATATTGTGCGACATGCACCATTACGAGTCAAACACCCGAAAGAAATTCGTTATTTCTTCGATAAATTCGGAGTTAAAAGAGGCATTGATTCATTCCAGCACCGACAAATTTCTCTTTGGAGAAGATATGTCAGATAACCTCAAAAAAGCCAGAACTGTACAAAAGTCAGGAGAATCCCTAAAAAATAACCAGAAGACAGTAAACCAGAGGAATATTATTCCGAATAAACCTTATAGTGACAGAAACAAGGTAAACTTCAAGACCCTGCATCAGAAGAGGCCGATAGCAGGGAGGGTGTTAACGGGCCCGCGACAGCAACCAGGGTACTCACGCACTCGACCGAGAGACCGCTCGCCAGTGCCTACGACATCGCGGGCGCCAGCTCGACCTCTGCCAACCTCGCACAATCTGAGTCGTCGTTAGAGGTAACGCATGCAGGTCGCTTACGTTATTTTTATAATAAGTGGATGGAAATCACACACGATACAAACATATTGTCGTGGATTTCCGGCTACAAAATACCTTTTAAGTCTAAGCCGATACAGTCTTCGTCCCAAAATATCCCAAACCCACCAAACTCCGTTGAATTAGACACTGCGATTCAAAACCTAATAAATATAAATGCCATTCATAAATGTAACAAACATCCGGATCAATTTTTATCCCCAATATTTTTAGTCCATAAACCTAACGGTGGTTATAGATTTATTTTAAATTTAAAGAAATTAAATAAATTTATTCAAACTATCCATTTTAAAATGGAAGATTACAGAACTGTGTCAAAATTGATAACTAAAAACTGTTACATGGCTTCAATAGACTTAAAAGACGCGTATTTTTTTGTAAACGTAGATGAATCACATCGTAAATATTTGCGTTTTAAATATCGCGAAAAAATTTACGAATTTACCTGTCTGCCATTTGGTTTATGCACAGCGCCATATGTTTTCACTAAATTATTAAAACCGGCGATAGAATACCTCCGAAACAAGAATATACTTTCCGTCATATTTTTAGATGACTATTTATGTTTCGGTCAAACATACAGCGAATGTGAAATGAATGTTCGGATAACAATAGATTTATTTAAATCATTAGGTTTTATTATCAATAGAGAAAAGAGCAACCTTATTCCAAGTACTCGGTGTAGATTTTTAGGTTTTATTTTTAATTCCAATGAAATGATTTTAGAATTACCTCCGGATAAAAAGGTTAAAATTAGGAATAATTTAACGAGATTTTTGTGTAGAAATCAGTGTAATTTACATGATTTTGCAAGATTAAATGGTCTTTTAGTATCCGCATGTCCAGCGGTAGAATTTTCTTGGTTATATACAAAAAGGTTTGAACATCATAAATTTATATATTTATTAAAAAATCCCCGGTATGATCAAACTATTCCTTTGACATACGAAATAAAAGACGATATAAATTGGTGGTTAAATGCTATTAATAATAGTTTTAGTAGGTTTAAATTAAATAAATTTGCATTAGAAATATTTTCTGATGCTTCTAGAACAGGTTGGGGAGCCTATTGTGATGGTAAAAAATCCTATGGGTTTTGGTCAAAAGAAGAAACCAAACTACACATAAATGAATTGGAACTTAAAGCTGCTCTTTTCAGTTTAAAAATGTTTACTTCCGAAATATTTAATTGCGAAGTCCTTCTGAGGATTGACAATACAACCGCTATATCTTGCATAAATCGAATGGGCAGCGTACAGTTCCCCCATTTGAACGAAGTCACTAGGGAGATATGGCAATGGTGCGAACGAAAAAATTTATATATATTTGCATCTTATGTGAATACGAAGGACAATTATGAAGCGGATGCCCTGTCTCGGAGGAAATTCTCTGATACCGAATGGGAGCTAGCTGACTATGCATTTAATAAAATACAACTATGTTTTGGCAAATTCGACACTGATCTTTTTGCGAGCAGATCTAACGCAAAATGCTCCAGATATGTGTCTTGGTTAAATGATCCTAACGCTTGGGCGATTGATGCGTTTACAATTTCGTGGAAAAACCTGTTTTTTTATGCGTTTCCACCATTTTCGATGATTTTAAAAACACTGCGTAAAATTATGTCAGATAAAGCAGAAGGGATCGTTGTTGTACCACACTGGCCCACACAACCGTGGTTTCCTTTGTTTAATAAACTTAGATGTTGTTCATGTATAAGTTTTGGTCCAAATATTAACCTGTTAAAATCGCCTTTCAGGAAACCACATCAACTTCATTCAACTCTGCGCATAGTAGCCGCGAAATTGTCAGGAAAACATTTATAAACATGGATTTGCCAGAACGGTCTGTGGAAATTATGTTGAATGCTCTTTCCGAGAACACCTACAGACAGTACGATAGCGGTATAAAATTTTGGTCTTTGTTTTGTAAAAATCACAGCTACGATTATTCTGTAGCATCAATACCACACATCATAGAATTTTTAACAGAAATGTTCCATAATGGTGCCGGATATGGCACACTCAACTCTTATAAATCTAGTTTAAGTTTGTTGTTTAATGAAACTTTACATGATTATAGAATTAAGAGATTCATGAAAGGTGTCTTTAGGATGAGGCCTTTAAAACCAAAGTATAATGTTAGTTGGGATCCAAATATAGTTTTATCTTATTTGTCTAAACAATGGCCAAATGAAAGCCTCACACTAGAAACTCTATCTAAGAAAACTCTGACCTTGTTGGCTCTCGTTACTGCACACCGTGTACAGACGTTTTCACTCATACGAATAGACAATATTAATATCCATAATTTAAACGAAATTATTATCTACATTCCCGATATTATCAAAACATCCAAACCAAATTCATATCAACCAGTTCTTAAACTTCCATACTACAAAGAAAACCCTAAGATCTGTCCAGCGACTTGCTTAAAAGATTATTTAAACAAAACAAATGGTTTACGTAATACAGAAAATCATCTATTTATTAGTTTTAAGAGACCTTATCGTAAAGTTACAACTCAAACCCTCAGCCATTGGATTAAAAATGTAATGGAAAAAAGTGGCATAGATACATCAATGTTCAGTGCCCATAGCACACGTCACGCAGCTACCACGACAGCCAACAAGCTCGGGGTTAACATTGAGGTTATAAGAAAGGCTGCCGGTTGGAGCAGCGCCACAACCTTTGCGAAATTTTACAATAAGGAAATTGTTCAATCAGATTTCGCTAGGTCATTGTTGTCACAGCAATCTGTCTAAATTATATTGAAATATAAATGCTGATTATTTCTAAACATTTCTTTTATTTATAATATTTTACCACAATTTTATATTCATGTTCTCTGAACATCCTACAACATGTAAGCTTAAATCGCAAAGAATGAAGCTGCGAAATATAATTAAAAATCAAACGAACTTCTCTGAAGTGAAGTTCGATCATAATTATATGAGCAGCTTCATTCGAAGCGATTTATCCAATCCCACCCTAAAGTTATTATTTCCCTATCCCGATTTTTTACATGAATATAAAATAAACAAAATGTGCTTTAAACGAAATGAAGCTAAAAGAGCAGGGGGCGTAGGAGCTAGTATTGATACAGTAATACCCGCAAAAAAAAAAAATTAAATAAAAATGGAGGGTACCTAAATACCTTATCCATAAAAACCGTGCAAGGGTGACGCTTGGGGGCGCCACTACAACATGTAAGCTTAAATCGCTTCGAATGAAGCTGCTCATATAATTATGATCGAACTTCACTTCAGAGAAGTTCGTTTGATTTTTAATTATAACAACAAATATCAGCAAAATTATCCTTTGTATTCTATTTATATTTTAGCAGTTTATCAATGCCAAAAAACAGGGATGAAACGTCATTGTTTCAAATACAGTGCTCTATATAACGACCCTCAAGGGACTCCTATTTTGACGTTAGAGAGAGTTGTCGTTAAATGGAAAAAAGAAAAATCTGTATTAGAAAAAGAAAATTTTTATTTCAGACTAGTGTTAGTTATTTCATAAAAACAATTCTAATTTGATCGCTATTGCGTATAGTCTGTTATTTTTGTCTAGCATTTTTTGCTCCACCAGTAATTTCGTTGTATTTTTTTATATATTTTATTCATACGGTGCGATATTGACGCTTTGATTGAATGATGATCTTGCGATTGCTGTCGTTATTGAGAGTGGGTGTAATGCTATACGGAGTGTATCATTGTGTGTATCAGAGTGTGTATCAGAGTGTATCATTGTTGGGAAACAGGCTAAACCAACCAAACCAAGTGATATCAACGCTTTAGGGAGTTTGTCGTTGAATCGCGTGACGTTACATGGAGATTACACTGTATATACATATATATATATATATATATATATATATATATATATATATATATATATATGTATATATATATATATATGTCCCCAAAGAAACTTTAAACATGTGTTATGATTAACACACGACTGGTAAATAACGTAACGTAAGTAAAGTAAACCCATGTTACTATCCCACAGCTGGGCATAGGCCTTTTTGGAAAGAAGGACTGGTGATAGGACCTACCGCACTGCTCCAATGCGGTTAAAATTTAATTTGAAATTAACAAAAGACATTTATATTCACCTTTATAATTACTAACCTTAGTTTATGAAGATGTCTCAAAAAAAATTGTACAGTTCTTGTGTCGACCAAATCCAGCGGCTTTTCATGAAATATTAAATAGGTCTGATTACCAATGCTTAAGAAGGAAACAACAAAAACATATTTCTAATAATCCGGCTATTTAATAGCAAATTACTAATTTCATTGTTTCTACGTACTTTATATAATTGAAGTTCGTTATATTTTCTTGATTCTAAAATATTATAACAAAACTGACATATATTCAAACTATCGTATTTACGTCTCTAAAAGTTATAATATCAAAATTATTTTCGGATAAATGCCTAATAAATAAAATATATTAATAGTATAATTTCATTTAATGCGCAAAGTTTGTGGGTATGGATGTATGTTTGTTACTCTTTCACGGCGAATCCTCAGAACCAATATCGATGAAATTTGGCACAATTATTCCTTATACACTGGAATAAAACATAGGCCATTATAATAGCCATAATAGGCCAGAAATAGGATGACACTAAAACGCCATCTATAATCAACGTATCAAAGTTTATTTATGTACGATTTGTCAAAGTCGTCAAATATTAATCAAATCGTGAAATATATACTATTAATCTCTCTTAGTCTTCGCGGATAGATCTGATTTTTATGATAGAGATATTTGCAGGGTTGGAGAGTAACAGAATCTACTGGTTTATTCCAAGACTACAGTCCACGCGAACGAAGTTGCGGGTACAAGCTAGTAATATAAACGTTAAAAGAGATTTCTTTCAAAATTAATTTATAAAATCATAAAGCTGTTCAAATAAAACAGTTAATCAATGTTCTCAAAATGTCCTTTACACCGATACATATAATGAATAATGATAAATGACATCCGTTATACTAATTGGCATAAGAAACAATATGTTTTTTAATTACAGCCAAAACATGCGTCAAATGCTGCTGTACTATTTTTATTTATGACTAAATGAAGGGCCTTATAAATATTCTTAAACCGCTTTTATATAATGTCACTTTGTACTATAAAACAAATATAATTCAGCTAATATCTACCTCATTTCGATTAAAATTAATATATATTACTACTTCTACAAATTGGTTTAACATTGAAAAACATTAAGTTCTCCAAAATAAGGCTGTTATATGAGTAATAATCTAAACATCTTTTAAAAATAGTAAACACTAAATCTTAAAAGCTTTAGACATACACCCTTAAAAACACTTACGATTAGCCTCTCTCAGAATACGTACTAGAAAATAAAATTCCCGATATAATCGACACTTATAAAGAAACACGAGAAACCTTTGCGAATTATGTGTACAGTACAAGTTTTTACGTCCTGCAACGAGTAAAATAGCTGTCACGGTGCGTTTTTATTTAAATACCAATTAAGTGCAAGAATGGGTTCTAAATGCGTAGCCTCGTTTTATGTTGCGGACTTTTTGTCACCTTTATTAGGCCGTAGTCGACTGGTCACTCGTGAATTATAAGTTACGATTCTATAAAAACATCCAACAATCAATTTCTTTTTTTTTCGAATTGGCTGAATGCTGCTAGCCCAGAGCGTCACCGGGCGGTATGGGCGAGCGCAGAATTATTGTCGAGGTTGCGAAATGCGGAGAGTAAAGCGCAGAAGCTCTTCCAGCGTCAGGGTACGTCATTCTAAGGATGCCTCCTGTGAGGCCGGATTACGGTTTTGGGCTACGCGTAGTGAAGAGCTGATGGTATGACTTTGATTAGTCATTACGATGACGGAACGGCTACGACCAACTGACGTCAGAAATATGTCTAATCAATTTCAACCATTACAGCAGTTTAAATTCAAAATATTCTTTATACAAGTAAACTTGTAAACAAGTGCTTTTTAATCGTCAACTCTATTGCTTGTCCAGAAAGCTGTTCCTACCGAGTAAAGCCAGCAAGAAACTCGGTGGTTGCTCTTTTCAAAATAAAATTTATATTACTAGTTAAATTTAGTCATTACTCTCTTGTACGTGGTCGAATAGTAGCTATATCCACGCATTCTTATCATCTAAGTAATCCTCAATAGTATAGGTGGCTTTCTGTAGGACCATTTTAACATTGTTTTTAAACTGCTGTAATGGCAAAAGTAAAATTGATTGCGGAATTTTATTATAGAATTTTATACCCAATCAGATATTATAATCGGCGGTATTATAATCAGCTGTAGTGGACGGTTAGGGTAACAGACTTTTGATCGAGAAGTCGTGGGTTCGAATCCCGGCCATTATACTACCGATCTGAACCCACTTCTAACATAAGCATTTTAGCTTAGCTGTAAGGGTTAACAAGTTTACTAGTAATTTGTAACCCAAATTGCTAGTAAACTTAAAAAAATATATACAGAAGATTAACAGACAAATGTATGTATAAAATGTATTGTAAAGAGGAATTATGAATATAAAATAATAACACGCACTCAGTAGAATTGAAACTTAAAAAAACTAAATATAAATTATTAAATTAGACCCGTGCAACAACATATTATAAAGTTGTAACTTTTTTATTGTAAAATTCAATAAAACATTATCATCTTTACATAATTATTCCGTACTTAAAACGGCAAAAAAAGTAACTGCAAGGAAATGTTCCGAGTTTGTAACAGCGATAGCCACATCATAATAAAAAGGTCAACAGCATATTTTACAACTTCGCGCATGGCCATTAAAAGCGTTAGTGTATCGTTTGGGCAAATAATTAGCACATTTGTAAAACCGAATACGATGTATTCACGTACCTGCGTTCTTCAAAAAAAAGTGAAGAAAAAAAATTAATCCCTATCTATATCTATACTTATTACAAAACAAAGTAAAAAAGCTGTCGGTCTGTATGTGATCGATTTTCTCAAAATCTACAGATTTTTGCACAATTTTTAGTAGGTAAGGTAAGGTAGTGCAATTTTTTCGGAAGATTTAGGTTAATAGTACATAACGGTTTCACGTTAATTGTATTGAAGAAGTCGCGTGGTTTTAAAAAACCTGGGAGCTTTTGTCGCTTGCGTCGCGTATACCGGCAGAGATACAGTAAAGTAATGTTCTAGAGAATTGTAGATCTACAATAACACTACAAAAAAGTCCATGACAAGATGTCTCTATCTCTTATGGTAATTACACAAAAACTACTTTTATGTCTTTTGTGAAAACTGATTTACACGCGGGCGACGACGCGGGAGCACTTGTCACTTATAAAATTGGGCGTTACTTTGTGGAGATCCAAGGCAAAATTAATATTACAATTATTTTGTTACAATGTTTTTTTAAAATTGCGATTACACTTTTAAACAAGTGCTTGTCAACTCTACTGCTGGTTCGGAAAGCTGTTCCCAAGTCTAGCAGAAGACGGGAGCCAGACTCAAGCTCAAGAAATATAGAGCTACCCCATAGCTCCCTCCCCAGACATTTTATCATCCAGATAGCGGGAATAGCTCGTGGCACGCATACTGCCCTACAGTTAAGCATTATCTTTATTAACGCAACTCACCATTTTAATATACCCCCAAATGGACTCTCCCTGATAACTAACAATATTAAATACGGAAATTTAATATACCTTTATCTATTGACAAACAAACTTGACCGTGCGTCGTATTATATTAACAAACTCTCAAAGATAATGTCTTTTTTATGGAGTGCTTTTTTAACCAATTAGCTTTCGCACCGGAAGAATTAGATTTCAAGGAAACTAAGATAATATACTAATACAGATCTTTCGACATCATCATCCTCCTGCCCTTGTCCCACTCTAAGTGGGGTCGGCACAACATGTTATAAACATGCTATCACATGATTTGGCTGCGTTTTTACGACCGGCCGCCTGCCTGACTTACCTTAGTCGTATTTTACGACACCTCAGTAAGAAAGAGGGTAATCTATTTTACTAAACCGGATACCACACGGTGGGTCAACTTACCTTAGTCGCCTTTTACAACATCTCGGTAAGAAATGAGGTCGGTCAATTCTACTCAGCCGGATACCATACGACGGGTCGACTTACCTTAGTCGCCCTTTACGACACCTCAGTAAGAAATGAGGGTGGTACTATTCTATTCAGCCGGATACCACACGGCGTTAATACAGATCTTTGGACGTACGAGTTTATTTCGTACCATAACTTTGCGCGTATGTCAAATTGCTCGTAATATTCTTTTGTCCTTATCCCACTCTAAGTGGGACTACACAACATGTTATAAACATGATTTGGCTACCTATTTAACGACCAGCCGTCTCACGTCAACTTAACAACTATTTTAAAGCCTATTTTGCATTTGAATATGAATAATCGATTATATAATATTATAACCTCAAATATTATGTATTCAAAAACTTTATTACCGAAATAATATTTTCATATTTTTTTATAAATAAAATCACATTCCATTCAAATATTCCTAAATTAAAATTTTAATGTGTGTAAAATTTTAAAATTCCTGTAAATATTAATGAACTGGCTTTTAATAAATTTAAAATTGATCTTTACAAATGGCTTAATGAATATAATTTAATTTAAGTATTATAATTTGAAATGTTAAAAATTGCCAATAATTTATTTTAATTTGTGACATTAGTAAGTTTGTTTTGAAATTTCTTAATACATATGTTATATTAAAATAATTATATTCGGTATTATTTGTTTTTTAAATTTAGAATTAGCTTTAGATACCGTAAAATTGTGAACATGAGAAAAATTTATTATGTGAATCTCATGACCAAATAAATTTACTAAATAAATAAATATGTTTATCTGTTTATACAAACAGACAACTTGTTAAATAACTTATTAGTTGTAAAACATTATTATGTTTCATAATATTTATGGATTATGCATGCACAAATTGAAGAAATAAATTATATGAACATAACATTAACTAAGTCAACGGCTATGTTTATTTTTATTTTTGTAAGTCTTTCTGACTTTAAGATTTATTGAAATATTAATTGGATTTCGCCTTTCCATCTTAAATTTTTCGGAATGAAGTAGTATTATTATCACAGAAATGTAACTTTGTGTAAAAAAATATTAAAACTATACCTTCTTATTAAAAGCAATTATTCAACTTGCACTGTAGGTGTATTCAAATTCAATATCGAAATTCAAAATTTTCTTTATTCAAATAAACTTGTAAACAAGTACTTTTGAATCGTCAATTTTACTGCTGGTTTGAAAAGCTGTTCCCACCGAGAAGAGCCAGTAAGAAATTCGGCGGTTGGTCTTTTCAACATAATACTTATAACTAGTTACTTTAAGTCATTACTATCTTGTACAAGGTCGAACAGTAGCTATATCCACGCATTCTTATCGTCCAAATAATCCTCAACAGTATAGGAGGCTTTTCGTATCAGCCTCTCTTTAATAGTGTTTTTAAACTGCTGTAATGGCAAAGCTAAAATTGATTGCGAAATTTAGTTACAGAATCATACCCAAACCCACAAACGAATTTCGAATCGATCTGGCTAGGTAACATTTAAAAAATGTCGTTTTAACCCTAAATTTATTACCCAATGATAGCTCAATAGTAAACGGGCGGTCTAAGGAAATAACCGGGATCAAGCACCTGTTATTAACAACCTTTTTTCCTTTATTTAATTTAAAAAAATTTAACGAGCATTTCTTTTTCAGGTACCAGAGGTTTAAGCAAGCGTATGTTTGTAAATCGTTAGAATAATTGAATGCAAAGTTTGCATTAAACCACTAGCGGCCGTTCTAGCAAATATACAATTTGTGCACAACACAGCCACTCTCAATGGCCGACCAGCGGCACCTTTATAACATGTCGCAGTATAATTACCACGTGCTCAGTACCTAATTAACTCTAATCTATTAATCATCCCATTTATGCAGACATGTTCAGTAATTAAAGTTCGTTAAATGTGTACGAGAGGGAAATTCTACGTGATTAATACGCAACTAAGTGATTGTTTTATATATTGATTATAAAAGTAGCGGCCTATTACTCTCCCACTGCTGGGAATAAGCCTCTTCTTTCCGTTTTTGGAGAGAAGGATTGGAGCTTCGACCTACCACGCTGCTCCAATGCGGATTGGTAGGTTACACATATCTCCGGAATTCTCTACAGATATCCAGGTTTCCTCACGATGTTTTCTTTCACCGCAAAGCGTGTGATAAATTGCAATTATCAATTAGACACATAAGTTTTAACAGAAAAACTCATTGGTGTCTGCCCGGGTTCGAACCCGTGACCTCCTCGAAAGAGTCGCACGGTGTTACCGCTGGGCTACCACAGCTCTATATTGATTATATATCCTACTAATACTTATATGTTATGCATTTTTAGGTTTAAAGATTTGCACACTGTTAGTGACAGCAAATTGTGTTATGGAATTTAGTAATAAGTTATATCTGTATATACCCACAATTTTTACAAATAAATTTATTTTTATACCATTTATTTTTCTTAAACCAAACTTTTTACATTTTCAAATATTTTTCATTAAAAAAAAAATATTAATAAAAACATTTAAATGTATAATAAATAGTCGTCCGCCGGGAACGGGGAAATATTTCGAGTTGCAATTTTATTATTATTAATAATTTATAGAATTAGGCGTTACTTTGCGGAGATCCATAATACAAAAGTTATAATAAAACTATTTTGCTATAATGATGAAGTAAAATAGAAAATATATATAATGCTAAATGTAGAGTGTACAATTCGCTTTCATACCTGATATATGCAGGATTCAAAAAGGTTGCGGGGAGCCGCTGCCGGGGTGATGAAAGTCCTTGGAAGAGACCTATGTCCAACAGTGGACGCCCATTTGTTAATGAGAGAGATGTCGAACAGTGAACATCAATGGTTGAAGAGAGATAGAGAAATGGTAAATATACACATCATCATCCTCCTGCGCTTATCCCACTCTAAGTGGGGTCGGCACAAGTTATAAACATGCTGTCACATGATTTGGTTGCGTTTTTACGACCGACCGCCTGCCTGACGTCAACTTACCTTAGTCACATTTAACGACACCTCGGTAAGAAAGAGGGTGGTCTTTTCTACTAAACTGGATACCAAACAGTGGGTAAAACTTACCTTAGTCGCCTTTTACGAAAACTCTGTAAGAAATTTGGTTTATTCTACTCAGCTGGATACCACACGACTAAAATGGTAAATATACACATGTATATTTTTAAATAAATACATATATACACCCGTATTCGAATAATTCAAATTCAAATTCAAAATATTCTTCAAATAAACTTGTAAACAAGTGCTTTTGAATCTTCTACTCTACTGCTAGTTCACAAAGCAGTTCCTACCGAGAAGAGCCAGCAAGAAACTCGGCGGTTGCTCTTTTAAAAATATAATTCTTAATACTAAGTTACATTTAATCGTTTCTATCTTGTACAGGGTCGAACAATATTTATATCCACACATTCTTATCGTCTAAATAATCCTCAACAGTATAGTAGGCTTTCTGTATCAGACTCTCCTTAATAGTGTTTTTAAATTGCTGTAATGGCAAAGCTAAAATTGAAATCGCTAATCAAACATTAAGCGAGAATCAAAGCCGCGATCCCAGAGCTGAAGGGAAAATTATTCATTAATTGAAAGGTATTATGTAAATAAATTAAATCAACTAACAAAACAAGTCACTGACAAGCGAGCCAACGCCCTGAGTACAACGGTATCCCGCGGAGTTGCCGACACGCTTGTCTGAACCACAAAATATCTATACACGTTATAAAACAAGTCCCCAAAAAACTGTCTGTATGTATGTGATCGATTTTCTTAAAATCTACCGCACAGATTTTTATGCGATTTTTACTAAAACATAGCGCAATTCTTGAGGAAGGTTTATGTTAATATATAGACTAGTAATTGCCAGCGGTTTCGCCCGCGTGGAAAGATTAAAACCGTAATATAGTATTTTGATACTTTAATAATTGATGATATAAGTTTAGTTATTTTACAACAATACTTGCGTATTTCCTATAAAAAATAAATATATCATACATACAACCGGATAATATTGTTGTATATATTATGATGACAGTAACAATACGTACAAACCTCTGTGGTTTTTTATAGTGTTAAGTAATATTTGTTAATAAATTGTTTGATAAATTAAAAAAAAATGATAACCATACAAATGGTCAAAGTGGATTAACCTTAAAAGCTAGACATATGGTGTCGCAGACTTTTATTTAGAACTTTTAGAGAGAAATAATTTTGTACTACATGATTTTTGAATAACTTTCACCGTTTACTTAGCCCACGCAAAGCTTTATTACTATTTACGTAATATTTTTTCATCCTGCTCCTCTCCTATTCATCTAAACCTAATGTTATATAGCCTATAACCTTGTCGATAAATGGACTATCTTAAACTCAAAGAATTTTTCAAATTGGTCGAGTAGTTCCTCAGATTAGCGCATTCAAACAAACAAACTCTTCAGCTTTATATATCTATATATATAAAAGAAAGTTGGTCTAAGTTACACTATTTATAACTCAAGAACGGATGAACCAATTCGGCTGAAAATTGGTGGAGAGGTTGCTTAGAACCAGGAGACGGACATAGGATATCATTTATCCCGTTCGACCGCATTTATTTTATCCCGTCAAGTCGCTATAAAACGTGGTGTAACAAAAACGACTATGACATTGAATGACAAAACATAAATGACAGCTATACGTAATTTTGTCTTTGGTTAAGTATGGTAAAAAATTTGTCAATTATCAAAATAACAGCTAAACTTCACTACATAGTATAAAATGAGTCGCTTTCTCTGTCTGCGTAACTATATCCCTATGTATGCTTTAATCTTTAAAACTACGCAACAAATTTTGATGGGGTTTTTTTAATAGATAGAGTGATTGAAGAGTAAGGTTTATATGTATAATAACATTCAATATGGAGTAGAGAAATACTGTGATTTTCACTGAGTGACATAGGCTATAAGCTTTATACCCGTGCGAAGCTGGGGCGGGACTCCTAGTTAAGTATAGATTAATGAAGGTACGTTTGTACCAACATATGTCTTTTGAACGTGTATATCATCCAATAACTTAATTATAGCACAGAATACAAAATCATTAAATTTTTCATTATCAAACAGTCATTTGATCCTTGACCACGTGCTAATCATATCTTTATCTCTTTTTATAGCCAGTGCAACAATATAAGATGTTTATATCAATTTTAATTCTTATCACCAAGCAACTTGGCTATATTCATAACAGGATAATGTTTTTGGATATACAGCAGAGTCCATATCATATTTTAATCATATTTTTATCATTTATACAAAACTCTTAGGTATAAAAGTTTCAAAGAGTCGCTGCCCGCGGTGTAATGATATGTGGCCAATGTTGCCCTCTCTGTCGCACTTACGGTAGCATAGTGATGCAAAACTGAAGTGTCGATGTTTTCTGGATTTTCTTAAACTTCCGTTAAAATATTAGCATTGTTAGCATGTTTAATTGCATTCCAAAAATGCGTCCATTTTAACTTATGTTAAATAATTCATCGGCAATGTCCAATTTTTAAAGACTATAGAAGCATATTCAAAACATGTATTTATAACTACTAAATTTAATTAATCATTATTAAATATATTATATTACTTATTAATTCACTATAATATTTCTCTTTCACTCTAAACCAATAGACGTCTACAGACGTCCACACCCCCAAGATCTTGTGCGGCTTTGATCCAGCGATTCCCCGCGACCTTTTAGAGGTCGTCAGTACATCTTGTTCGGTATCTACCATCGCTCCGAGTTTTCCGGTGCGAGGTCACCATTCCAGCATCCTAGAATCCCAAAGCTCATCGGTTCTTCGCATTACGTAATTGATTGCCACTTCACTCCGTTACTTTGGTCCTTTTACGGATCTCCTCAGTTCTCACGTAGAGATACTCCAAGCATAGCTCTCGCCATAGACGCGGAGTTACTCTGAGCATATTATGAGGAACATAGTATATAATATTCCTATTCCCACTTTAGTATATAGTATTTTTACTCGTACTTACTAACAAGCCACCGCGCGCCAACATTCTATTCATTTTTGTAAGAAGGTAAGCAGCTATCGATAAGTGCTGCATCGCACGCGCCTGTCTCTAGCGCACGAGTATTTTACCACCACGAGCAGCTAGTCTTTAATACTTTAGTATCACATATTGAGTGCCGCAACGCAAAATGTACTGTTTTCAAATGTAAGTTGTTATCCTCATGATACTTTACATAACCAAAGATATTACATTTAGTTTAATCGTACTTCCTACTAATATTATAAATGCGAAATTTGTGAGTACGGAGGTATGTTTGTTACTCTTTCACGGCTGAACCAATATCGATGAAATTTGGCACTATTATTCCTTATACACTGGAATAACATATAGGGTATAGAAATCCTGTTAGTTCTACAGAAATAGACATTGAAAAGCGCCATCTATTATCAACCTATCAAGCGACAAAAGTCCACGCAAACGAAGTTGCGGGTAGAAACTAGTAGAATATATGGATTAATTTTTGGCATTGTTCTCACGTCCCATAACCAAAATACAATTTTTTAATAATTATTTTAATTCTTATCTTTAAGAAACTTGGCGGTGTTAACAACAGTATGTGTAAAGTTTTTTATTGTACCATAATTATTTATTTAAGTCCGAGCATTCATTATATTTTATCATTTATAAAATACTAACAGATATCAGCTTCTTAAAGCGAAGGTATTTTGAAAAGAGTTTATAATTTTAGTTCTTATCTTAAGAGGAAACTAAGTGGTTAATATAAAAAATATACGTATTTAAATTTTTTATTATTAATAAATATTACTGAAACTAATAATTATAAAATTTTGTAATAAATATAAATATAATAATAATTTTATTCTATCATTCTAATAGTATGGGGAAAAAAGAATTACATATATTGAAATTTTACTTAACAACGAGTAATTTAACTTTTTTGAATTAACAATGCGCTATTAGCTCTTACGGCTTATACAGTGCCGACGGACGAGACGGGCGAACGCGGAAGCATCGTTAAGGCTGCAAAATATGAAAATTAGAGCGCAGAAAGTCTATTTGGGCCGGGAAATGTCGTCCTAAGGGTGCTTTCTGTGATGCTGGACTAGGATGAAGTGTGGTGGAGGGCTGGTGGTATGACTGTGACTAGTCACCACGCTGTTGTATGAAGCTTTACTAAGCGTCGAAGAACATCGTCCTAAGGGTGCCTCCTGTGAGGCCGGACCACGGCTTAGGGCGACGTGTAGTGGAGGGCTGGTGGTATGACTGTGACTAGTCACCACGTTGTTGTATGAAGCTCTACTAGCGTCGGGAAACGTCGTCCTAAGGGTGCCTCCTGTGAGGCCGGACCACGGCTTAGAGCGACTGGTAGTGGAGGGCTGGTGATATGGTTGTGACTAGTCATCACGCTGTTGTATGAAGCTCTACTAGCGTCGAAGAACGTCGTCCTAAGGGTGCCTCCTGTGAGGCCGGACCACGGCTTAGGGCGACGTGCAGTGGAGGGTTGGTGGTATGACTGTGAATAGTCAAGACTTCTTTGGGAGTACAGCGATAAGCTACTGTTGACTGACGTTACAAAACTGACTGACTGACGTTGGCCGTCTTCGCCTGCGAGAGGTCAATACAGTGTGCTTATTAGACGCCTATATTTTCGGTGAGAAGACCTAACTGGTGTGTTTGAGGAAGTTACCTTAATTTAACTTTAAAATATCTAAGTTATTTTATTATCTGTTAATTAATATTCTTACCCAATGTGAAATTTATTTCTTTATCTCTATCTTTATTAGGTAAAATACCGTTATGATTTTCGTATCAAAAACCTTAGAATTATGAAAAAGGTTATTTGAAATTTGTATAAAATTATTTTACATGTGCTATATTTTAAAATTTCATTCTGTGCTTTAAATTTGCTGTGTTAATTAATGTTTTTTATTACATTTCGTTAATTTATAACTTTTTATTGAAATCAATTTTTGGGTTTAAAAATCTATTGACGGTAAAATTTTATATTATAATAATTCATAATTTTAGAACAAATCACTTTTAATTTCCACTGTACAGACGTTTTAAAGATTTATAAAGATATTATAAAAATCTTTTTTTATTGCACTCTAAATTTATTTAAAATACATTTAAAGTAAATTATTTATCAATCAACATTCAGAATATATATTACCATTCATTCACAATTAATTTATTCATTTACGAATTCAATTTATTTGATTTAAACATTAATTGATTTAAGCATGATGATTTTTTATAATACTTATATTATTAATGGTAATAAATATTAAATACTAAATTATTATTTCAGTTTCATGTACCGTAGTATTTATATTTATAAAGTTTGTGTTTAAGGGACATTGTGTTTAACTTTCACACGACTTTCTATTAATGAAATAATAATAAAAAGCTGTGATAGCTGAAGTAAGACCCTTTGCCATTCTCGATCGAGGTGGTCATCAGTTCAAATCCAAGGTTTTAGACATATTATGTACCTAATTGATATTTTCAATTTAAACGCTTTTCGGTAAACGAAAACATCGTAAGGTAACCTGCATAGAAGAATTCCTGGTATATGTAAAACCTACCAATCCGTATTGAAGCGACATGGTGGGTCTAAGCTCCAAAACCTCCTCCCCAAATAAGGAGAGCAATGCCCAGCAATGCGATAGTGACAGGCTGTTAACTTTATAAAAAAGTTGATAAAATGTATGGAATACAAAATGTTTATTACCATTTCCCAAATAGAGCAATTATGTTCCTCTCCACGGTAATGAAAAAGTGAAATTTTTTCATTCTAAATGCAATATTTATGCAAGTTGTACTATGAATTACTTTTTTCTGTTTTTGTTGTTAGTTTAAATAAAATTTCTATATATTATGGGCTATAAAATAAATTTGTATAATACAATTAAAGTGTTATGTTTCGTTTTCTTCCATTTAATATATTTATTTTGATACTCTAAGTACGATAAGACTTTATTATAATTTTAATTTAGACGCAATTATGTACAAGTCTCTCAAACAATGCATGTTTAATATTTAACAAACAATTTTATATGTTAAATACTTAATTTACAATTAAATATGACTTTCGAAATGACTCCGGAATTTACGTAATACCATGAACTAATATTAACCTCCGAGATAAAATACAGTAGAGTTAATATAAAAAAAAAATCTTTATCCAAATAAACTGTTTCAAGCAAATAATTTGTTAGGCGTTATTTAGCGGATATCCGTAATACAAAAGTAATAAAAAAATTATTTTGCTATAATCCGCAATGAATATTTATTATATATTTTGTCGCGGATTAAAGCAAAATAATTTTATTATCTGTTTCAAGCACTTTTAAACCGCAATCAATGTGATTAATGAATGAACTGGTTCGGAATGTTGCTCTTACCGAGATAAACCAGAAAGAAACTCGGCGGTAAATCTCTTAAACATTTCCAATTTATATATTAAACCGCACTCTTGTATGAAGCTGAAAATCCTATTTCAAATTCAGGCATTTTAATCGTTCAAATAATCTCAAATTGTTTGATATGTTTTACGTACAAGAATATTTCGTACACATAATAATTAATTTCTATGTATAACACCCGTATTTCACTTAGTGACTTTTTCCTTCTGTTACTCAAAGGTTGTCTGATAGAGATACCTTTTAGAGATAAGTCAGCCTTTGTATATGTGCTATTTTTTCCCTTCTCTAGCAAAATATACAATAAAGACATAAATAAATTATACGGTTTAAATTCATAAATCAACTGTCACTTCAACGCAATAATTCAACAATTTTATTGTAATACATTCACAGTGAAATTTATACGATAAATATTTTTTTAATATTTTACAATTACCACAAATGAACACTTTACATTCCGCGTAATATATACAAACCAGTTGCTTACAAAATACGATACTTATCTGATTATTTAATACGTTATATTTGTTTTAAAGAACTCGTTATGACTCTACCTACCTTTTTATAAAAGTGTAACCAAATCTTTTATTAAAAATTAAGAAAAATTTATTTATTTTTCAACCAAGGTATGCCGTTAAAAAATGCACTTCTAATAAGTTATTTAGTTTATTCAAGAGGATTTAAAAAATTCTAAAGGATTCTAAAAAATATTGTCTTGAAAATATTGATTTACATCAATATATTATAATAAATTTTGACATGTATTTAATACCCGATCGTTATAAATAGAGCCCATGTTTAATAAGATTTAATTAATTTAATATTGTTTACAAAAGTAATAATAAAATTATTTTGCTATAATCCGCGATGAAATTCATCGCGGATTATAGCAAAATAATTTTATTATTACTTTTGTATTATGGATCTCCGCAAAGTAACGCCTAATTCTATAAATTATTTAATATTGTTTTTTTATTTCAATTAAATTTGTTCTCTTTTTTATAGTACCATAAGCAATTATTTATTATACTTGTGCATTGATCCCGAGTTTGTTCGTAACAATTTTATATCGTCTACATAATACGACTTACATCGTCTATAAAGCAGGCTTTATTTAAACAAAACGACTTTATTTTTTGGATTTTATAAAACTCTATTTGATAATAATATAGTTTGTAGAGCTCTTCGGTAATGATTATTAAAATTATAATTTAGGATTAAATAGTATTAATTCTAGATAGGACTGAGAGTAGCATTAATTTATTTTTATTAAAACTTTTTTTAAAGACTGATTTAAAGGTCGGCATCAATTATTTTAATGTTATAAAATTATGCGAACTTTAACTTTATTAACTCGCGCAACCAGTTGTAAAGTAAACAAAAAGTTGTATTCGAACCGTTCTGGACTTCTGCCAAGAAGAAACCTCGCTGAATGGGCAACCACGTAAGCGTGCGAGTTATCAACGAAAACAAACACTAAATAATCGTTTTATATTTTAACTGACAGTGAAAATCGCTCTGCAAAGCAACAAACTGTATCAAATAAGTGTCACTATTTACCTGATTCGGCGGAGATCCACGGAAGGCGAATTGAGAGGTCATTTTCACTAATATGATTTATAATCGTGGTCAACTAGGTCCTGTCACAGTCCGCACTCACTTCACAGTTTTCGCGGGCACCGGTCCGGCTGTCCCGGGTGTCCGGTGCATGTCGCGTCCGAGCAATCGGTGAGATCGATACGCGGCCGGTCGCGGAACGTCGCGGAGCGTCGCGGAGCGTAGCGGGTCGTCACCACGGACGGCGCGTGGTCGCGCGCGCGGCGGCAGCGGGTAATGCGGTAGCTGCCCGCCAGGTGACGGTAATTGGCGCCGCCGTCCCTCTCCCACGTCGGCCGTCCCTCTCGGCGCGCACACGCACACTCGCGTCCGTCCGCGGGCCGCACACCGACGCAGCCGTGCCTTCTTTTCACGCTCGCGTCGCCGTTTGACCCGCGCCGCAGCGATTTTTGCGGTGCGATGGGTGGCGCCCGGTGCGAGGCGGCCCCTAGGCGGGGGGCGCTCGGAGTAGGGGGGATGCACTCCTTTCTTTTTTTTCCAAAAGCTTCTCTTTCTTGTATTTTTTACGCCGGTGTCGGTATGGAGCGGTCCCTTTTATTTCATTTTATACTTTATATATTGTGATAATTAACAGTGACGCGAGCGACGAGCGCCTTCGTAGTCGACTTAATGATAGCTTTGCATGTGATTAGAGGTAACCCAGAGGCGTTTAGAACTTTTTTTTGTCCCGATAACGTCGAACGGTATTCTCTATGAGGTTTTTGGCCGGTCGTGTGCTCGCCGAGAAGCGTGTCAGCGGTGACAGTGCGAGGCTGTCGCTCGGATGTGTTCGTGTCAGCTGCGTGTATTGCTCCGCACTCTACGTCTCTCTCAATTGTCGATTGTGCGACAGTTAATATATTTTATTGCTTCTCTGTGGAGACACTTTAATAACCGTACAAAACGTTTCATATATTAAATTATGACTGACATGTTTTAAGCTGATATCTGATGATACAAGCCTACTAGTTTGATGACGTGATTTTGACTCAATGTTCGCGGGTTCTAATCTCAAATAAATTTATGTTTAAATTTTTCATGACTTCTTTCTTTTTTAATAAGCAACAATACTCTTATTTTTATTATGGATCTGGTCTGGAGGCTATTAGAGATACAACATTGATTTGTTTAACTCTCTCTTATTATAAATCTCTAATGCGCTTTTATATATTGATATTATTAATTATTAACATTTTAATATAATAAAATTAAAACTCAAGAAGTTGGTAGGTATTATGTCTCTATTATTTTATGAAAATTATGATAGCGTGTTTGTTTGTTCTTTTTTCATATCTGAACGGAGCAATGAATCGATGTAATTTTTATTACGAAAAAATAGCTATATATAGGTAAATAGCTACACAGCCACTTTTTACCTCGATACTAAAATCTATGTATAACTTCTAAAAATGTATCATGAAAATAATAAAATTTAATTTTTACTTTAACATAAGCTTATTTCTACCAAATTTGTTTTACATAGGTAATAATTAGTAGTAGTAATAAAGCTGGGCATAAGGCTACTTGAGCGTACTACTGTCTTTCCTTTCTAAATAAACATAAACTGTATATGTATAGTAACTGTGTTTTGGAACAATTATAGAACTCATAATATATCAAAAATTATCTTAACTATACAAGGCATCCAGAATAATATATATATCTTTAGCGTGTAAGAGTGAGATATAACCATATCGTAGCATTATCATTAAATCACACGATGGTTAAACAATCACAATTAAAATGAGTAACTGTAATTATAATTATTTGGTTATGAGATATATTTCCAAAAAACAACAAGTAATAAAGTTTATTGTAAGATATACCTACAGGAATTTTTTTATTCTTTTTAATAGATGTCCATTGCTCTTAAGAATTTTTCATTATTTATATACTTATATACTTATATATACTTATACTTAGATCTATTGGTTCTAGCGTCATCTAGTTAATTCAAAAAAAGTAAAAGCATCTTCCTTTAAGTTCTTGGTGTTATTGTTTTAAAGAAGTCCTAGCGGTAAACTTTACTAACGCGGTAACTAACTAATTTTTAGGTGTTTATAAATACCTTTAAACCCCCATAATTATATATATCAACAAAATTAATACAAAGTGATTTTTATAGTCAAAACTGTTGATAAACCAGAGTACAACTGTTTCTTTCTTACTACGTAAGACATTTTCAATCATCAATACTAAAATAGTATAGACAATCATTCTTTGTTAAAATTTTAATATTAAAGATTTTCTAAAGGCCCTTAAAAAAATTAATTCAAAAGTAACACTGAAGTTATAGGTACCTACGTAGTTCCACAAAAGCAATAAGCTCTTCTTTTGTCAAAAAGCGATCGCTAGCTTAACTTTGCAATGCTATCATTAAATTATCAAATATATTATGTGAAGTAACAAAAGTTCACTCGCAATGTTTTCTTGCACCGTAAAATGTGTCAAAATGATCAAGAAAAATCTGCCAAAATCAAACTCAAAATTCATTTAGACATTCATTTAAAATTTAAACTGTAAACTCTTCCAATAAAGAAATTATATCTAAAAGAGCCAGCTGCTCTCAAAATTGTCGGCTATTAAAATTAGAATACTCGTACATAATTTCAACAATACTCTATTAGCTGAGTAATAAAAGATAATTAAAATTATTAAAGTTACAACAAAAATTTTGCTCTCCTAATCTCTGATTACCAAATTGAAGATAATTTGACATAAAAGCTACGTCGGTCCGTGTCAACATAAACATATTGCCACTAGCGTACCCCAATAGAATCTAATCGAAGACGATGCACTACAATTAAACGGCCACAAGGCGGCCGTGTGTAGAAATAAAAAGGCGAAACGCAATCGATCTGTTTCCCCTCTTCTTCTTATCGCGCGAATATTTCACACTGAACGCAAAAAACTCACACAGATATAAAATATTCAAACGGTATAACATAAAATAAATTATCTTAGGTGAGGCTTGTTTGTGTGCGTGGCCCCCTCCCTAGGGCGGGTCGCGGCGGCGCGCCAATAGGGCATAGCGGCGCGCGACTCGCTCAGTACAACTACACTGCACATTCGCCGCTCGCTTATGCAGCACGTCCGCACGCTTTAGGGTTGACATACTCGAAATCAAAAATTTATCATTAATTGTTGTTGGTAACATTATTGATTATGTATTTAATTATTAATTTAAATAATTTATAGAATTAGGCGTTACCGGTTGTTCATAATACAAAACTAATGAAAATATTATTTTGCTATAAAATCGCGTTCATCGCGGGTTATAGCAAAATAATATTTACATTAGTTTTGAATTAATTTAAAAATTAAATTATTTATATACATATTTACCAGTTACTTTAGTAGCACGAGAATTAAGTTACTTTGGTACGTTGGACGTTAATGTTATATTTATTTATTATTAATCAAATTAATATTCACTTTAGTAGTAAAAATAATTAATTCTTATTATATTTTTTGTACGTTTTCCAGTCAAAATGAGTTGTATCATTTAATTAAAACTTAGAAAAGTCTAAAGTTTGTATAATTTTTAATATACGAAATTTAATCAATTATTTATTACATAATCAAGTTCGCATCAAGTAATCAGGAATTAAGATAATAAAATTAAGAATGTCATGAAATAATAATTTGAATAAAGAAAACTATTCAACGATTAAAATTAAAACTTTTTTGATTAGTTGTTTTAAAGAAGTTTCTATATAGATTTTATCTTTTAATATAAAAAATTACGCAGACCACAAATGTAATGTTATTATGATCGTTATCAAAATACATTTAAAATAGAACCTATTAATTATTCTTGATTATGGTTGCCAGTAAACTTAAATGTTTTAGATATGTTAATAGAATTAATCTTCAGAAATGGTCTTCCGAATTATTATAACGAAGTGCGTTAAATTACGGGTTTTTTTTTAAATAAAACTATTTTTTATTTAAATAAACCTAGCATTTGAGTTATAGAATGTATGTTTATAGGTTCGAGCTATTTTATTTATATTTTGTTTCGAGTTATTTTATATTTAAAAAAATGTCATAATATAATTTTTAATTAGTTTTTTCGAATTCCAGAATGAGTATAATTTAAAATGACTAGGTTATTATTTTTATTTATCTATAATATAGTAGATATATGTACATATATATCTTAATATATATATATAACACAGTTTTTAAATATAAGTTACACAGAGATAATTGTGTTTAAGTGCCTTTATGTGTGTGTGTGTGTGTGTGTGTCTCTTCTGTAAATCTTTTAAGGGCTTTCTACGTTCGATACGGCATGAAGATAAAGACAGAATTATGTATAGAATTAGTTAATTACTTACATCACACTACTCAAGCACTACACACGTTCACTACGACAATTTCAACGATCGTTTCGAAATTTTGAGGACATAGATTTGGTCGTTGAGATTTTTTAATTGTGTAGTAAAAAGCGACTAAGGTAAGTTGACGACAGGCCGGTCGGAAAATTCGTAGCTAAATCATGTTCCAACATATTTATAACATGTTGTTGTACATATTTATAAAATGTCGTTTTATACCTGCTTTTGGGCTTTGAAAAATGCTGAAATATAGAATTGAATGCAAATGATATTTGAGCTGTCAAATGCAAAGCTGTGATGGCATTATTGTAACGGGAGGACCAAAAAGTTAAAACCTGGGAACGATTCCCACAAGTGACCTGTTGCTTTTTTCTTCTTCTATTTTTTTAATTTTTTATCTCTACTTAGTATAAAACACAGTCACATTCTATGTTTGTCCATATATCCCTTTGTATGCTTAAATCTTTAAAACTACGCAACAGATTTTGATGTGGTTTTTTTTTATAGATAGAGTGATTCAAGAGGAAGGTTTGTACGTATAATAACATTCAATACGGAGTAGAGAAATACTGTAATTTTTGAGGTTTCTGTAAATAATTACATTTTTTTCCGCTTACATTGCAAACGCAGGCTAAGTCCTACGAGATTTATCAAAATGATGTACTAAGTATTTGTACACCTTGAAAAGTTCTACAGAAAAGTCCGCGATGGTATATGTCTATCTCTTATGGATAACCTACAATAGCATTTTTTGTCACATATTTTTTACGAAAAATAATGCCTTATGTTTAAAGCAATTTTTATACAATACAGCAATAATCCTTATCCAATTAAGTACCTTAAATAAATAGTTGATTTAATATAGATCAATATGGCCGTTTACAGCATGTAATTTAAGTGAACATTTTCGGAGATATTATAGATTTAAAATGCCGTGAGGAGGCTGCGCTTAGCCCTATAGCACTTCGAAATTAGCAGCTATATGTCGCTCATTCAAGAGGTTGTTTAAAGACATTCTGTAATTAATTGTAAAAATAAAATACATAGGGAACATGTAAAAGTAAATAAGTAAAAATGTACTATATGAATTTAGATATTCCAAAGATAGCAGGAAATCTTCTTGGTATAGGGAGGGAAATTGTTTTTCTCCAAATTTAACGCTTGCGGGCCACGGGCAGTAATGAATAAATCAAAACTACTGGATCGATTTTAATAATTTTTTTTCACTGAGTGACATGGGCTATATATTTTATACCCGTGCGAAGCAGGGGCAGGCCGCTAGTATCATATAAAAAAACTACCGAGCAAGGCTTGGTCACCTAGGTACTATTACCCTTATCCCACTCTAAGTAGGGTCGGCACAACTTTACAAACATGTTGTCACATGATTTGGGCACGTCAAGTTTGGCAAGTTGGTGTCAGGCAGGAGGCCTGACATTAGCTTACTTTAGTTGTATTTTACGACACCTCGGTACAAAATGAGGTGGGTCTGTTCTACTCAGCCGGATACCACACGGTGGTTCAACTTACCTTAGTCGCCTTTTACGACACCTCAGAAATGAGGGTGGTCAATTCTACTCAACCGGATACCACACGGATATCTGTAATACATCTGTAATATAAATTAAATTTCGCCCGCAATCGGCCAGCGAAAAAGCCCGTGGAAGTTTTAGAGGGTATTAATTGATTCCGTTGGGATTAAGCGCAGTGAACACAACGTAAATACATTATGCTCATTTGTTCGGGCGAGCGGCTATTTTTGTTTGCGAGCGACAATTTAAATTGAGACCTTATTAACGATTCGTGCAGACCGAGTATTGTTCATAAAACATTATTGGACGATGTGTTTAAATTAAACTCGACAATGACCGTTTACTTATTCCGCAAAATAATAATAAATATATATAAATATAAATATATATAAAATAAATATATGGGACACTTACACACACGGTCGTCCGTCCCCAAAGTAAGTAACTTAATACTTGTGCTATGGTAGACAGAAAGCTGGTGAATATATACTTATATATTTTTAAATACATACTTAAATACAAATATACACCTAGGCTCAAAGGCCAACATATTCACTTATAGAAAATGTTGGCCCTCGGCGGGAATCGAACCCGCGACCCGCGGTGCTGAAGGCAGGGTCACTACCCACTGCGCCAACGGGCCAGTCAATAATATATCTTTAATATTTCAATCTGTTTTTTTTGTATGTATACCTTTTTTTCTGATGTCATGTGGTATCCGGCTGAGTAGAATAGACCACCCTCTTGAAAGGTTGAAGGTGTCGTGAAATGCGACTAAGGTAATTTGACGTTAGGTAGGCAGCCGGCCGAATATTCACGATTTGTCAAAGTCAAGTCAAATCTATAATTTAAAGAAGTAGGTTTTATGTCACGTTGTGTGGCTTACGCCGAAAGTTATATCTATCTATATATATAAAAGAAAGTTGGTCTTAGTTACACTATTTATAACTCAAGAACAGATGAACAAATTCGGCTGAAAATTGGTGTAGAGGTTGCTTAGAACCAGGAGACGGACATAGGATACTTCTTATCCCGTTCGACCGCATTTATTTTATCCCGTCAAGTCACTATAAAATGTGGTACAACAAAAACGACTGACATGGAAAAACAAAACATAAATGACAGCTAAACGTAATTTAGTCTTTGGATAAGTATGGTAAAAATATGACAATTATCAAAATAGTAGTAGCTATAAACGTTACTACATAGTATAAAACAAAGTCACTTTCTCTGTCTGTCCTTATATCTCTATGTTTGCTTAAATCTTTAAAACTACGCAAAAGATTTTGATGCGGTTTTTTTTAAGTATATAGAGTGATTGAAGAGGAAGGTTTATATGTATAATAAAATTTAATATGGAGTAGCGAAATATTGTGATTATCACTGAGTGACATAGGCTATATGCTTTATACCCGTGCGAAGCTGGGGCGGGACTCCTAGTAATATTATAAAAGTTTAAATATATTTTGGTTTCTGTTTACTGGGTAAATTTAGAGCTAATTTAACTAAGTATATATATAGCTGATTAATTGTGACTATCAGACTGACAGATAGACTTTACATATACTTTATATTTATAATTATAATTTATAAGTTTCCAATTAAATTTTGGTCTATGAAGACGTTCAACTGCGAAATGTAATTATGTTTTTATGTTAAAATTTTACTTAAATACGAAGCAAATTAGAGTATTAAATTGTCCAGTGATATACTTTTAACACCTAATTTGACTATATATAGAATAATTGTTACACATTGTGTATAAATTTTGTGTTAAAATGTAATTCAAAGTTTCATATAGCAATTTTTGAAAAGTTTATATCATCGTCCTAATTATGTTAAAGACGTTCGATGTAATTAAATATGCAAAGTAAGTTTAAACGATATTTATTTTTAGAATATTTTCGTACACGATTCGCATTATGTTGATGTGAATTCGGTACGAAAATAACTAATCTTTTTATATTTAACTATTCTAGTGAACTTGGTGTCAATTTTCCCGTGAGAATGTAATCTATTATTATAACTAAGCGCCCAAAAGCTGTGGGTATATGATCGATTTTGCAAATTTTCAAAATCTACTGAAAGTAGTTTTTGCTAAATTTTTTTTTTATTTTTTATTAAATATAAATAATATATGGGACACTTACACACGGTCCGTCCCTAAAAGTAAGTAACTTAATACTTGTGTTATGGGTGACAGACAATTATATACATATATAATTGTTAAATACATACTTAAATACAAATTCTAAATATACACCCAGGCTCAAAGACCAACAAATTCATCTATAGAAAATGTTGGCCCTCGGCGGGAATCGAACCCGCGACCCGCGGAGCTGAAGGCAGGTTCACTACCCACTGCTCCAACGAGCCAGCCAAATTGTAGCATAACTTTTCTAGAAGGCTTAGGTTATTAGTATCATCTTCCTGCCCTTATCCCACTCTAAGTGGGGTCGGCACAACAACATGCTGTCACATGATTTGGCTGCATTTTTACGACCGGCCGCCTGCCTGACGTCAACTTACCTCAGTCGTATTTTACGACACCTCGGTAAGAAAGATGGTGGTCTTTTCTACTAAACCGGATACCACACGGTGGGTCAAACTTACCTTAGTCGCCTTTTACGACACCTCGGTAAGAAATGAGGTTGGTCTATTCTACTATGCCGGATACCACACGGCGGGTCGTCTTACCTTAGTCGCCTTTTACGACACCTCGGTAAGAAATGAGGGTGGTAGTGTTCGATTCAGCCGGATACCACAGGTCACGCATTTAAAAAAACTAAGCTTTTAACTAAGGGTTTAAAGTATCATGCGCCGCGTAAATTAATAGAGATACACTAAAGTATGGTTCTAGAAAATTGTAGATCTACACAATTACTACAACTAACTCTATGACATTAATTAATTAAGACATTATTGTAATACTTAATTTTGAAAAGAGACCGCGGAGTTTCTTGCTGGTTCTTCTCGGTAAGAGTACCTTTCCGAACCAGTCGTAGCTTCATTGTAATTTGACGTTTCGAAGGTGCTTGTAAAAGCTAATTTGAATAGAGAATTATTTGAATTTAGAATTTGACAACATGTCTCTATCTTTTAATGTTAACTCACTAAGTAAGTAAGTAGCGGCCTGTTACTATCCCACTGCTGGGCATAGGCCTCTTCTCTCCGTTTTTTTTTTGGAGAGAAGGATTGGAGCTAAGACTTACCACGCTGCTCCAATGCGGATTGGTAGGTTACACATATCCCCAGAATTCTCTAGAGATATGCAGGTTTCCTCACGATGTTTTCCTTCACCGAAAAGCGTGTGATAAATTGCAATTATCAATTAGACACATAAGTTTTACTAGAAAACTCATTGGTGCCTGCCCGGGGTTTGAACCCTAGACCTTCTCGAAAGAGGCGCACGGTGATACCGCTGGGCTACCACAGCTTTTTTAACTCACAATAATCTTTAATATTTAAATGGGTGAATCTTGTGTACATATGCGACAACAATTTTCATGAAACTTAGTATGTACGTGGTTTTGAGGACGACAATTCGATCTAGCTAGGTTTTATTTTTAAAAAAACGCCATTCTATGCCTGTTTTCGGAAACTGAAAAACTCTTGAAATACAAATAGAACACAAAGATTAATTTTGCTGTCATTTGTAAAATTGTATAGCTCAGACTATTATAGCGAAACAATTTTATTATTACTTTTCTATTATGGATCTCCGTAAACGCCTATTTCTATAAAGTATTTTAAAAAATCAGTACCGCGTACTCCATCTTTAATTTTTACTAGCAATCGCAATCGAAAGATTAAAACCGTAAAATAGTATTCTGAAAACCTTAAAAATGGTTAAAGTGGGTTAGTTAACCTTAAAAGCTAGACATATGCTGTCGCGGATTTTTAGAGGGGAACAATTTTGTACTACATGATTTTTGAATAACTATTACCGTTTACTCAGCGCACGCAAGGAGAGCTTTAAATTTTGCCGTTTTCATACTATTTTTTATTGCTGCTTCTCTCCTATTCATCCCATCTTTATCATAATGTTATATAGCCTATAGCCCTCCTCGATGAATGGGCTATCTTGCACTAAAAGAATTTTTGAAATCGGTCGAGTAGTTCCTGAGATTAGCGCGATCAAACAAACAAACTCTTCAGCTTTATATATTACAGGATTCAATGTGAGGTGCGATTTATTATGAATATGTTGAGATGAATTATTGCCACCGCTTTCAAGTCGCTTCACCGCCGCCACATGTGACACAAAACCACCGTAACTCCGGAGTAAAATTAGAATAAGCTTAAAAGTGTTGGATAAGAAAATAAAACGGTATTTACTTTAGCCAAATGAGTTCCCGATCTCATATACCGGCTTTATTAGAGCCGAATGCGTCTCAAAGGCGAATTTCAAATGTACTAAAAGCGTCATCTACATACGTCCTATTCTAAAAGTGATTTATATTGGGGTCCTATCCGATTGAAGTAGATTACAAATAATGAATAAAATTGCATACGGAATGAGCGACCGGATCCGTGCCTGAGTAGTACTCGGGGTGTTGTTTGAACGGGCGGGGCGGGCCTTATGCCGGCAAATATAGCCGGCTAAGTCAACATTACACCTATGGATGCAACTGTATTGAACTATAATATCGCTTTGGGTGCTCGCCACTTCGTTTGCAGCGACATCGCGCGTAGTTTCTTCTTCCAATAGATACATGCAGGATTCGTAAAAAACACATGCACAAACCTCCACCACCGCCACCACAATACACAAGCACTATCTATATACGTTCACTATCACAAACTCAATAATCGTTTCGCCCCGCAACCGAAGCACCACCAGGAAATAGACTCCACGACCAAAATCGCAAAGCTTTGCGATTTTGGTCGTGGTGGAGGTTTGTGCATGTGTTTTTTACGAATCCTGCATGTATCAGGTATGATAACCGATTGTCCACTCTACATTTAGCATTATATATATTTTTCATTTTACTTCATCGCGGATTACAGCAAAATAATTTTATTATTACTTTTGTATTATGGATCTCCGCAAAGTAACGCCTAATTCTATAAATTATCTAAGGCAGGGTCATTCATCAGTTTAAAAACACTGTTAAATAAGATGCTGATCCAGAAAGCCTACTATACTGTTGAGGATTACTTGGAAGATAAGGATGTGTGGATATAGCTCGCTTAGACCATGTACAAGACAGTAATAACTAAATGTAACTAGTCATAAGAATGTTATTTTTAAAAGAGCAACCGCCGAGTTTCTTGCTGGCTCTTCTCGATAGGAACAGCTTTCCGAACCAGCAGTAGAGTTGACGATTCAAAAGCACTTGTTTACAAGTTTATTTGAATAAAGAATATTTTGAATTGGAATTTAACATGGGTTCCCTAAAAGTTGACAGGGGTTCCGCAACTGATCTGGGTCAAAACGCATATTACGTACAAGTATATGCAATGAATCCTCCTTTTCGCGTCGATATCCTCATTAATGATGGTCGTGATTCCCCATTTGAGGAAGTAATTTCCCTGTGACGATTGTTCACCCTTTGAGTCTGTCTTTGGCGTTGTGGAGAGAATTGTGCCAGTTGGTATTTAGGGATGAGCGGGTCTGGCCTGACCACCTAGGTCTACGGTCTCTAGAGCGTTTCCCATCAACTTTTCCTGTGACAAGAAATTGCCAGATTACCACCTTCCTTCCGGGCGATATGGCTGAAAGACTCTAGCACTCTTTTCAAGTATATAGTGGAGATTGATTCCTTTAAAATAGACGCGTTAACACGGAAAGCAATCCACGAAATCCGAAGCATTTTCCGCCAGTAGCACATTTTAAACACGTCTTTTCGCGATCTGCCTTTTTCAGGGTCCATGTTTCCCACACATGGATGAAAATCGAGAAATACCAAGGATTCTACAAGTCTCACTTTAATATTGTATGCGATGTATACAATGTATAAAAAGATCTCATATGCCGTGTGGTAACCGGCTGAATAGAATAAACCTAGCGCATTTTTTACCTAGGTGTCGTAAAATACGACTAAGGTAAGGCAGGCACGACGAACAGTAAAGTAAGTGACAATTTCGAAAAAAAGGGGAAGAATTTAAAACGTACGGTACGGAACGGAAACGCAATGTGAACCTTGGTTAGAGAAAATAGAGTAGAGAGTTTGGTAGGGAGTGGATACAGTAGAAGAACCATTTAGTTCGGACATATTCTAAACAATGAGATGTAAATCGAAGTCTAAGGGTAAGGTTCGTTACATTAGTAATCAATAATTTAAACCATTTAATATTACGTTGTTTTATGTACCGCATTATGCATTTAGTAATATATGTAAATGTTTCACGTATATGCAATTTAAATTACTTTAATGTTAACCAACCTAACCAATGTCCAATGGGCATTAGATTGTCTAATTACCGTTTAATTTACTGTTATTAATACCCGTCGCTAATACGAGTATAACCTAAATATCAAAGTAAAATAACGTCCTCTTACTATCTCACTGCTGGGCATAGGTATCCTCTCTTTCTAGAGAGAAGGATTGGAGCTAGGACCTACCACACTGCTCCAATGTGAATTAGTAGGTTACACATATCCATAGAATTATCTAGAGATATGCAGGTTTACGATGTTTTCCTTCACCGAAAAGCGTATGGTAAATAGCAATTATCAATTTAACACATAAGTTTTAATAGAAAACTCATTGGTGTCAGCCCCGGATTTGAGCTCATGATCCTCTCGAAAGAATGTCACGGTCAATGCTGAGGTATTTATGAAATTCGGTTATTATCTTACAAGAGATGGACATATTTTGTTTATAATAGGTCTACTTAAGGAATTTTCACTAATCTTGCTCGCTTCCACTATGTTATTTGTTCCATTTTAAGTGACTATGTGCTGTTAAGCCTAACGGACTTTACACAGCCAACGGCAGTGACGGGTGCATTCAGAAGCCACGTCTTTTTAAAGGTGCTTCCTATGGCGACGTGTAGCAGAGGGCTGGTGGTATCAATGGTATCATAATCCCATCGGCAGTGTAGTGAACTACAGCCGAGAAACGTCAGAATATTGGGACCTCGTCTTCACCAGCGAAGACGCTGTGTTCAACAAGGGTTTACCGACGCAGCATTTTTGATTGGTCGCCATTTTCACCTCAATATCCTTTCATTGTTCTCAATCAATGAACGTGAAATGTGGTAGGTGTCTTCAATATTTCGCCCTATCTGAAGAACAAAATCACATTTCCTAGGCTTATTATGGGAGATGTGACTTCGTTATTCGGATATGGTGATTTAAATCTTCTGTCACTTTTTGAGCGACCATTTTGAGGTCCATATTTCCACCTTTTCAGAAGTCTACTAACGCTTCTACAGATTTGCTATCCCATGACCCATAGACCATAATGTTCGTCTTTTCAACGTACTTTATTCAGTCAACTTTCCTCAATACCATATGACGATATGATATATATTTCTGAACCCATTGAGCTATGCCAGTTATTGTGATTCTTTACACGAAATTAGAAATTTTCTATAAATTAGAAATATCTTGAAGAGACATTCCGTTCATACCTTCTCCATCGAGCGATTTTATTATTTAACGTGATAACGCAAGTCTTTAGAATTTCTCATTACTGTGTTTATCAACATTGCATTTATTGCAATAGCTTTAGACCTTGAATACACCTGCCCGTTTCCATTTAAGTAATTAAACGCTCGAACATAAATAGCATTAAAAAAAGCGATGCAATCTAAATTTTATCGGCAATGAGGCTTGAGCTAGTAGTGTCATTGAAATAAGTAGGTAAACATTTTCTCCGTGAAGGAAGGGGGACAAGCTACGAAAACAATTTAAGACAAAAAAGAGTAGCGAAAACCAGAAATGAATCTGGGAGGGCGGGGGTTGCTTTGGGGGGCGGAGAGGGCACGGTAACAACATTCGAGGCGAAGGCTGTTGAGCTAGGAACGTGTAGACCGGGCAAGTCACAAGTAGCCCCAAAACATCATAGATAGATCATCATAGATATACAATGTACAATAGACTATATTATAGACCAAAAAATCGTTTAACACACACAAAACTTTCTTTCTTTTTTTCAAAATTTTTAATGAAACAATACCTTTTTAATTATTCGAATGTCCGCTTTCAATATTTTTAACATTTCCAGTTGCTCTAAAGTATTAAGTCATCACCATTCCCGTTATCCCAATCTAAGTAAGGCAGCAAAACGTGTTCTAACATATTATTACATGATATAGCAATTTTTTTACGACCAGCCGCCTGCTTGGCGTCAACTTAGTCGACTTTTACGACACCTGCGAAAGAAATGAGGGTGATCTATTTTATTCTGCCAAATACTACACGGCACTTACCTTAGTCTCATTTTACGTAACCTCGTCAAGAAAAAAGGGTGATCAATTCTTAGCCAGATACAACACTGCGGGTCAACTTATCTTATTTGCCTTTTACGACAACTCGGTAAGAAATGAGGGTGGTATATCTACTGAGTCGGATACCACACGGCACCAAAGTATTAAGTATTGTCTTAAACTTTTAGTACAGTGAAATTTATTTATTTATTTGATACACCAACGTTATATTATAGATAATTTATAGAATTAGGCGTTACTTTGCGGAGATCCATAATACAAAAGTAATAATAAAATTATTTTGCTATAATCCGCGATGAAGTAAAATAGAAAATATATATAATGCTAAATGTAGAGTGGACAATCGGTATCATACCTGATACATACAGGATTCGTAAAAAACACATTAAAAAAAAGCCAAATATTAAGAAAAATAAAGATAATAATTGCCTAAAAAGTCATACTTAGAAATAATGAAATGGACTGAACAGTTCGTGAAACAATATCCCATAGTTCAAGTAATCTTGAACTATGGGATATTGTTGGATACGTTAATTTTCGCCGTGCCGCCTCTAGTAGAGTGTATGGGCCGCTCATTTGTGGCACTTACCGAGTATACTGTTTGTGGATACGGTGGCTCGGGTTAACAGAGTCGAGGGATGGTCATTTACTAGAAGGTACTCCCCTCGTGTCTGCAACATAGACTGATTAAACGATCCCCTGTCTGTCTACCGGCTTGTTTTGCTCTGTCGATACCGCACTTTTCGATAAACTGATTTTTTTCTTTTAATTCAAAATCAAAATATTCTTTATTCAACAAAAGTAAATTGTTCGAAAAATAAGACAGTTTACAGACGTCGAAGCAAAACTTTTTTATTTTTCTTACTTCAATAGCATTATGTCTTATGGAATATTGTTGTGGGGTAAATGTGGATAATGAAATAAAATTGCTATTATAAAAAAGAGCTATATTTACAATTTAAGTCCGCGTGATTCCTTGCGAGAGAATTTTAAGGAAATAGGTATTCTTACATTTGCTTCATAGTATATTTTAAGCAATTTAATTTATGTAAATAAAATATAAAGAATTATAATACGATAGGTGATGTATATAATAGACAAAGTAGGAACCGACATAAGCTTGCGGTTCCTGCTTTGCGCCTTGCAAAGGTACGTAAGTCGTTTGTGGGTTTGGGTATAATATTCTATAATAAAATTCCGCTATCAATTCCGCTTTGCCTGTACAGCAAAAAAACACTGTTAAAAAGAGACTGCCACAGAAAGCGTATTGGACTGTTGAAGATTATTTAGATGATAAGAATGTGTGGATATACCTCTCTTCGAACCTGTACAAGACAGGAAAGACGAAATGTACTCGTAACTAATAAGAATTATATTTTCAAAAGAGCAACCGCCTAGTGTCGTGCTGGCTCTTCTCGGTAGGACCAGCTTTCCAAACCAGCAGTAGAGTTGACGATTCAAAAGCACTTGTTTACAAGTTTATTTGAGTAAAGAATATTTTGATACAATGGAATGTCGTTTATTTGAGTATCGGGCGGTCTCAAATTCAGAATATCATGATCGACCTAAGTAACAACAATTGTATTTTTTTTTATTCTCAAAAAAAATTACCGATCAAGGCTCACTCGGGTACTGATTTTGATAAATGTAAGTTATTTTTGATAAATGTTAGTTATTTTGACAATGTAGATGTTATAAACATGTTGTTAAATGATTTGACTAGGTATTTTACGACTATAGGTATTTTGTCAATTAAGTTTTATTTTATCGATAAGAATTGATACGTTTATCGAGTAACTTTAATTTGTAATTCAAATAGTAACTTATTACGGATTTAAAATCAAATTATGGCCAAGGCTAAGTGATTCGCGGCATTTTTTTTAACATAATTTAACATATTGACAATGATTAAATAAAAAATACAATTAATTAATCAAATAATTAAAATGAATACGTAATGATTACGGTCATTGTAATTTCCGTTGGCGTCAAGAGGGGCTAATGCCTTTTCAAGGGTCACAGGTTCAAAACCTAAGCACGCGGTGTGGTATCCGGCTGAATAGAATAGTACCATCCTCATTTCTTACCTAGATGTCGTAAAAGGCGACTACGGAAAGTTGATATCAGGCAGACGGCTGGTCGAAAAATACGTAGCCAAATGATGTGACAACATGTTGTGCTGACCCCACGTAGAGTGGGATAAGGGCAGGAGGATGATGAGGTTCAAAATCTAAGAACCTAGGAATTTTATTTAAAAAAATATCTACATGTTTACTCTCTCTCTAGTGAAGTATCTCGCTCTTCTTCAAACTTCTCACTATTCTCTCACTACTCTAACAGTGAATGAGAGAATAGTAATCATAATTAATGTATAGAAACCGGTTATACTCACGTCTAACTAAGACTCGAGTATAGCCGGTTTCCATACATTAATTATTACCTGCCAGTCTTTGGAGTAGCGTGGTAAGGTTTTACCTCCATTCTTTAAATAAATTAAGTTAAAAAGCTTAGAACAAAATTTCGTGTTCCTACTTTTAACCGTTGAAAAGTTGAGAAATTTCCTCGTTTGGAGCCCAATCCTGACAGCAGTACCAGGTCATGCTTATCATAAATATAATTGACATAATTTTAATTTAATTTTTTAGTCTTGTAATTTTTGTATGTCTATAGTCCTAGGCGAAACATTTCTTCTAGATAATAACATATAACAACACGTTATTGTTAAAAATGTTTCAGCAAATAAAGAAATTTGAATTTGAAACAAATTATGATCGGGACTGGAACAGTATGTAAGATTTCAGCTCAATCGGACCTCGGGAAGTGGGTCAAATTTAACTTGCAAGATTCCACATACATACATACACGACAAGTTAAATAAAAGCTTTTAAAAATAGAAAAGACAGTGTGATAGTATGAGGCAAGTAATCTCCATATAATGGGGTAAATACCATTATTTTCCCCCTTATTTTGTTGTTTCCTCCTGCCCTTATCCCACTCTAAGTAGAGTCGGCACAACATGTTACAAACATGTTGTCACATGATTAGGCTACATATACGACCGGCCGCCTGTCTGACGTTAAATTACCTTAGTCGTATTTCACGACACCTCGGTAAGAAACGAGGGTGGTCTATTCTACTCAGCCGGATACCACACGGCGTATTTACCCCCTTATTTTATTCTATTAAAAGAAACCCTAAGAATACAACTCGTAAAAACCTAGAGATAAATTTTTTTTATATAAAACAGTGTAAAAATTTTAAAATAACGTAATTTTTCGCTCTTGCAGCGGTAACTTTTTAATTTAATTTATTTATTCTCTTTATTATACATGAAAAACAATGAATATTAAAGAAAAAATAATAACAGCACATGGCGGACTTATTGCTAAAAGGGTTCTCTTCCAGTCAACCTTTAAGTAACAGACAAAAAAATAAATGAAATACGGAAAATATAGAAAGAAAGAAAACATATGTACCTAGATTGCAAACGATATAATATAAATAGAACAAATAAATTAATAATTTATCCAATGTAGATAGTGTTATAATTTAGCTGTTTGTTTTTTATTTAATTGAAGTGCGAGACTAAGTTGGTATGGTCATGTAATGAGGAGGGATGAAAATCATGTGACCAAAATAGTTTTAAATATGAAGAATGAATGAAGAAGACATATTGTGCCGACCCCACTTAAAGTGGGATAAGGGTAAGAGAATGATGATGAATTTTTTTAAATTTAATTGTGTTGTAAAATATATAAGACTAATGGACTAATGGACTGATATACAAACATTTTCTAGTCTGTGACTTAATAAATTTAATTTGAATTCAAATTCAAATTCAAATTCAAAATATTCTTTATTCAAATAAACTTGTAAACAAGTGCTTTTGAATCGTCAACTCTACTGCTGGTTCGGAAAGCTGTTCCTACCGAGAAGAGCCAGCAAGAAACTCGGCGGTTGCTCTTTTTAAAAAATACAATTCTTAATACTAGTTACATTTAATGTTTCTATCTTGTACAGGGTCGAACAATATTTATATCCACGCATTTTTATCGTCCAAATAATCCTCAATAGTATAGTAGGCTTTCTGTATCAGCCTCTCCTTAATAGTGTTTTTAAACTGCTGTAACGGCAAAGTTAAAATTGATTGCAAAGTTAAATTTAATTTTGATAGTGTAACTCGTTGCTATTAATTAACTAAAAGCATCAATGTAGTATGCGGCCGCAATGATATTTTGACAACTAAAATTATACCCTAAAAGTTTCGGAACACAAAATCTATGAGCGGTCAAAGCGTATTTACCTAAATTGTTATTTGTAACCCCAATTACTAGGATCGCCATGTGTCATGATATTTCTGGATTGTCGTAGATGAACTCTCTATCCCGATAAAGACTGATATGTCCTGATTTATAATCATTTTATTCTCCTGCCTTTAACCCTCTCTAAGCCGAGCACAATATGTTTGATTGACCGCGAGTCGCGGGTTTGATTCCTGCCGAGGGCCAACATTTTCTGTGAAAGAATGTGTTGGTCTTCGAGTCTGGGTGTATATTTGTATTTAAAATTACATATATTCACCAGTTATCTGTCTACCATAACACAAGTATTAAATTACTTACTTTGGGGACGGACGACTGTGTGTGTAAGTGTCCTATATATTTATTTATATGTTTCTCGCTGCCATTCTCTCCTATCACTCACCAACTCTTTTTTTTTCTCAGCAACACCCAGTACGGGTCATCACCGCCCGATGGGGACAAGTGGCGCGTATGTCGGACTCTCAGCGACAAAAATCAAACAGTGCTCCGACACTGCTGTTGACGGGGACAGGGTATCGTTGTACACATTGCCTTCATCCCAGCAGCAACTTTGAATCCCAGAGTGCGCCACCTCTGGGTCGGGGCCTCTCTAAAAATGGCCCCTCCCTCCGGTAATCGGGAGTACCGATGCATCAGACCTCTGGGACCTTTTCAGGTCTGATAAACAATTCGCCAACCCTGGCGCTACTTCTTTTACGTGCGTATCATACTTGACCATCCTACCATCTTTTTTTCGGCCACCCTCGCGTCTATCCAAATTTATATTGAACACTCGTATAGTTACATAATTTCCATCTCTTTTCATTACATGTCTATACCATCTTAATCTCGCATTTTTTACTTATTTAAACGTTTACTTGGTAAAATCAAAAATAATAATAAAATTTATTTTGCTATAATCCTCCATTTTTTGTTGCTATAATCCTATCTAATATACTAATACTATCCTATCCTAATAATGCTATCCATTATGATAAAGGCCTGGATTAGAAAAACCTTTCAGCTTCATACAGGACTGCTGTTTAATAGTATAAAATTGAAAATGTTTAAAAGATTGACCGCCGAGTTTTTTTCTGATTCTTCTCGGTAAGCAACATTCCGAACCAATTGTAGCTTCATTAATCATATTGATCCTTGACGATTCAAAAGTGCTTGAAAGAGCTTATTTGACAAAAGATAAAGTAGCATATAAATATATGGGACACATGGTGAAATCAGTTAATTTAAAACTATTCCCACCCACGACCACAAATATCAGCCAACATGGTGACTATAACTATCACCCATAATATTCAAAAGTGTTAAAATGTGCAAACAATTTACTGCGATGTTACCCAAGTTATATTAACTTGTAGGGTCAGCAGGCGACCCAAAACTAACAAAACGCTCATTTGAATTGCGGGGAATTATGAATATTTGCATCGTTATTAATACAACGCTGTTCGTATAATAACTTATTTAGAATAATTGTATACAGGTTATTCACTCATGATCTTGTTATGTTCCAATTTACGTTTTTGTTGTATGTGGAATCTGCCGTGTAATATCCGGCTGTGTAGAAAAGACCACCCTCATTTCTTACCATGATGTCGTAAAAGGCGATTAAGGTAAGTTGGTCCGCTGTGTGGTATTCGGCTGAGAAGATTAGGCCACCCTTATTTTTTACCGAGTTTTCGTAAAAGGCGACTAAGGTACTCGCTGTGTAGTATCTGGCTGAGTAGAATAGACCACCCTCAATTCTTAACGAGGTGTCGTTAAAAGCGACTAAGATAAGGTGACCTAAACGGCGACTAAGGTAAATTGACCTACCGTGTGGTATCCGATTTAATAAAATAGACCACCCACTTTCTTACCGAGGTGTCGTAAAACACGACTAAGGTAAGTTGATGTCAGGCAGACGGACGTAAAAATGCAGCCAAATCATGTGACAGCATGTTAATAAAATGTTGTGCCGACCCCACTTAGAGTGGGATAAGGGCAGGATTAACAATTTTTAATAGTTTATATAATCATCATAGGTACATAACGTTTAACATAAAACTCATTGGTGCACATGGGTTTGAACCCGTTACCATCCACAAGGAGACACTAAGACTAAACTCCACATAACAAACTTACCTTTTTAGGTCCAAGCATTCTATCCTTATTCTGACCATAGAGTAAAAAATTTGTTTCACCAAAATCACACGAATATCTGTCTCGAAAATACAAATTTCGACTACACGTTAAAATTGTTCCAAGGTCCGTATCAACTATGTATTTGTGTCATTTCATTGGGTTAAAAAGACAATGGGTTACATCGGTAACATATTGTTTCAAGGGAATTATCACCTCTGACCCTTTTTCGTATTTCTTTGTGCCGAATCAAGCGAAATAAACGAAAGCTTATTTAAATATGGATTGATATTAAGATCGGCAAATCATAAAAGTAAGTAAGTAACGGCCTGTTACTATCCCACTGCTGGGCATAGGCCTCCTCTCTCCATTTTTTGGAAAGAAGGATTGTAGCTAAGACCTACCACGCTGCTCCAATGGGGATTGGTAGGTTACACATATCCCTAGGATTCTCTAGAGATATGCAGGTTTCCTCACGATGTTTTTACTTCACCGAAAAGCGTGTGATAAATTGCAATTATCAATTAGACACATAAGTTTTAATAGAAAAACTCATTGGTGTCTGCCCGGGTTTGAACCCATGATCGTCTCTAGAGATTCACACGGTCGCACCGCTAGGCCATCACAGCTTTCGCTCGCATCGGCAAATCATACTCAACTCAAAATATTCTTTATTCAAGTAAACTTGTAAGTGCTTTTAAATCAACTCCGCTGCTGGTTTAAAAAATTGTCTCAACCGAGAAAATCTAGCAACTCTGCGGTTGCTCTTTACAAAATAACACTTATAATTACTTACATCTTTAAAAGTATATTAAGCTTTCTGTATCAGTATCCTTGTGATGTTTTTATTGTAATGGTGAAGCTAAAATTAACTGAACAGTTTTAGTATACTTATGGAATCGTGTATCAAAATGGCAAGGGCTATTTAAATCATATTGTTTACTTCATGACGTTGTTCGATGTAACTTTAGTTTTTGTGATAAAATTGCAATAAATTCTATAAGCTTTTAATGAAACGTAATCGGTAATTCGAATAATGTAAAATATTTTTAAAAGATTCTATGACATATAAACAATATACTTTTTAAAAAAATAAATTTTGAAATGAGGTCTTATATCTACTTATTAATACTCCGTAGATAAACAGGGATTTTCTGGGACATACATACCGGCTAGTTAGGTCCAATTTTGATTAAAAACTTTGACTTGACTAAGGCTGTTAAATCCAAGAGGAACAAGATCGTGTTAGATGAAAATATCTTAAAACGTCCTATGTTCATCGGTTTGATGGATTACGTAATGGTATTCTTACAGATCTCTAACCTTTTTAAAACTTGCATCGAGAATACAAAGCTATGTTCGAAGATATCAAAATTTATCAATACTGATAATCTTTTATGATATATTGCATTTTTTGTCGCTCCTAAGCCGTTTCGCAACTAAAACCAGCTTATCAGGGATGTAGCGGAATAATAAATTAAGGTTTTAAATAAAAGACGCTTGTAAACATCGATCCTTTTGCTAAAAGCGGCAATAAATTTTATAAACTGTTAATTTTTTCGAAGGTCATTTATATGGGTATATTCCGTTTTATATCGGACAGCTAGGAAAACTAAACAAATAACAATTAGTTAAAATCTTTTACTGGGCATAAGCCTCTTCTTTTCATTTTTTTTCGGATTGTGGCTAAGACCTACCACGCTGCTCCAATGCGTATTGGTAGGTTTCACATATCCCTAGAATTCTCTACAGATATGCAGGTTTCCTCATGATGTTTTCCTTCACCGAAAAGCGTATGATAAATTTTAATGATCAGTTTTTATAGAAAAACTCCAAAACTAAAATGCCTGCCGGGGTTTGAACCCTTGACCGAAAGAGTCTCACGATCTCACTACTGGGCTATTACAGATTATCATGTGGACACTTGCATCATGATCGTAATGATTATAGACGATCATACGATCAACGATTATGGCGTATAGTAAAGAGCAAGCAATACATTATTACACATATCACCCAAAGAAGAAGAAGCTGAGTCACTTAGAGGGCGATGGGGCGAGCTATGCATGGTGTATCTCTACGCGATCAAATCAGGAATGAGGAGATCCGTAGAAGAGTAACCGACAAAGATCGTCGTGACGCGAAGCTGCAATGGCGGGGCAGGTTGTACGCAGAACCGAAGGGCGTTGAGCCCTAAGGTGCTGGAATGGCTCGCACCGGAAAAAGAGCGTCGGTAGACCCCCAACGAAGTGGACTGACGACCTCAAAAAGGTTGCCGGGAACCGCTGGTTCCAAGCTCCAAGATCATCTTTTTCTTCTTCTTGTAGCGGGCTATTTTCCGCACTTAGTCACTGTGAGGCGACCATTGTGCGTGAGGGCGAATGGGCTTCTTATTCCAGCCAGTCAAGCTCCTTCCAGAAGCCGAAAACCCTGACGGGGTTCTTCAAGGCTTCTTGTCTTCAATGAGCGTCTTCAATGAGCCAAGGATGTTACCCCGATGCTCCGCCACCTCCGTGCAGTACAACATGACGTGAGATGACGTCTCTGATTCTTTCATACATTCTCTCATAACGGGTTGTTAGTCAAAAACCAAGATCATTTAAAGAGACCTATGTACAACAGTGGATGTCCATCGATTGAGAAAGAAGAAGACCTATCACCCAGTTTCCCTTTAATGCGTGTTTCTGCTTTCAATTGCCGTGTTTTAGACGATCATTAGCTGTGGTAGCCCAGGGGTAACACCGTGCGCCTCTTTCGAGGAGGTCTAGGGTTCAAACCCTGGGCAGGCACCAATGAGTTTTCTAGTAAAACCTATGTGTCAAATTGATAATTGCAATTTATCACACGCTTTTCTGTGAAGGAAAACATCGTGAGGAAACCTGCATATCTCTATAGAATTTTGGGGATATGTGTAACCTACCAATCCGCATTGGAACAGCGTGGTAGGTCTCAGCTCTAATCCTTCTCTCTAAAAATGGAGAGAAGAGGCCTATGCCCAGCAGTGGGATACTAACAGGCCGTTACTTACTTACTTTTTTACACACGATCATTGACGATGATCGGCGAGTGCGGCCGAGTATGCCCTCAACACGTCCCCGTGCTTCACCGCCATGGAACTTTCACGGGTTTCCATAGATTTACGAGCTCCAAAACTATGAATAAGCGCGATCAATTCAAAACTGTATCCGGCTACTATTAAACGTCATTCCTTGCCTTATCTCCGGTCGATGTTCGTACCCGGTTTATTGGTCGTCGTTTATTATCAAGATACCTTATCTCAGAGGGGCCAATTAAATTTGAAAACAAAGGTAACATAATAAGGCGCCACAGTGAACTTGGTGTAGGGTCCCCAAATAAAGCGCTATTCTCGGAAATTATTATAAAAAAAAAATATATGGGACACTTACACACACGGCCGTCCGTGTCCAAAGTAAATAATGTAATACTTGTGTTATGGTAGACAGACAACTGGTGAATATATACTTATATAATTTTTAAATACATAAGTAAAGTAAGTAAGAAACTTAAATGAAAATATACACCCAAACTCGACAACAAATTCATTTAAAGAAAATGTTGGCCTTTGGCAATAATCAAACCTGCGAACCTGTTACTATCCCACTTCTAGACATAGGCCTCCTCTCTCCGAAAACGGTGAGAAGGATTGGAGTTTAAACATACATTGGAACATTGCAGATTGGTAAGTTATACATATCCTTAGAATTCTCTAGAGATACGCAGGTTCGTTTTCCTTCACCGAAAATTGTGTAATAAATTGCAATCAGGCACATACATGTTTAAGAGAAAAACTCATTGATGTGTTATTAAATTAATTATTTAATGCACTATGTAGTCATTTTATTTTAGTTTTTATTTCATATTCTATATAAAATAGTCGCGTTCCCGATTCAAAGAAGCAACTGAAAATCAAATTTGAGGGCAACTCCCCCCGAAGTAGACTTTATATATTAATCTTTTTTATTTTTTATTCTTTGTTGTTTCTACCACAATAATAGTGTGACCTAATCAATTTATTTTTATTCTTACATGATATTATCGTAGAACGCCTTGTGGTATCCGGCTGAATAGAATAGTACCACCCTCTTTTCTTACCGAGGTGCCGTAAAAGGCGACTAAGGTAAGTCGACCCGCCGTGTGGTATCCGGCTGAGTAGAATAGACCACCCTCATTTCTTACCGAGGTGTCGTAAAAGGCGACTAAAGTAAGTTGACTCACCGTGTGGTGTCCGGTTAAGTAGAATAGACCACTCTCTTTCTTATCGAGGTGTCGTAAAATACAACTAAGATAAGTTGAGGTCAGGCAGGCGGCCGGTCGTAAAAACGCAGCCAAATCATGTGACAACATGTTTATAACATGCCGACCCCACTTAGAGTAGGATAAGGGCAGGAAGATGATGATATTATTCATATTTTTGGTCTATAAAGTTCGGGACAGTCCCAAAATTCACGGCTGGCCTGGTGATATTAATCTGGAGGGGATAGGACGATGCGTAGGCGCTGTCGCTTTGTAAGATTTAATGGTAGGTTTGTGAAGAGACGGCTTTTGTTTGTCTGTTTGTTTATCACACGTTTTGTTTAGATTCCGTGATACAGATTTTGCGTTTGACTGTGAATTGGATAGTATTTTATTTGTTTGCGACTCCCGTTTCCAAATTGTATAAAAACTTTTGCATTTCAGTTTAAAATTTATTGATTTTTGTTTCGATTATTTTTATAGGATTTGTATTTGTTTAATAGTACTGGCCGTTTTTATTAGTAAGTTTTGTTAATCTATACTTCTTGTATAAATCCCCAAAAACCGTGTGTATGTGAGAGATTTTACCAAAAACTACTGAACGTATTTTTGGCCGGTTTTTATTAAAAGATAGTGTAATTCTTACATTAAAATTAACGCAGGTTTGGAATTAAATATATTTGTGACGCACTGATTTTCACGCGGGGGAAATGGCGGACTTAAATAATCCAACTCATATTATAAACGCAAAAGTTTGTGATTATGGATGTATATTTGTTATACTTTCACGGCGAATCCGCTCCAATATCAATGAAATTAGGCACATTTAATCCTTATACATCGGTAACATATAGGCTATTGAAATCCTGTTAATTCTAAAGGAATAGGATGACATTGAAAACCTATCACGCGAACTAAGTTTCGGGTAAAAGCTAGAATACGAAAAATCGATTAATGCAACTTTGCAAGTACATTCCATATTAGTTTCTCGTTCAGTATTTGAATAGTCTACATTATTGCCCCTATTTCATCCAACGGTAGATACAAAGAACTGGGTTTATGGTTATGATACTTAGGTGTGCATTTTAACACAATACCGAATCTACAAAAGGTACGTAAAAAATACACTACACGAAATTATAAGCATTCGACCGCCGAAGTGTACAGTTGTGGCCGTAAATAAAATGCGTTCACGGGAAAATATAATCTAGTTATAATGTATAAATGTCGAGTTTCGCGTGAACATATTTTTAATATTACACTGTGATATGCTGGTTGTATATCTTCGAGATTCTCTTTCATGGCGCCTATTTTTTGCCATGATTTTTTTGCCGCATATTAGAGTGGAAGTTGGCAATGTAATAAAATGGCAATGGTAAGAAATTTAACAGCCACTTTCGGAAAGTCTTCGACGTTATAATGGGTGAACGTTTACGTGGGAGAATTTGGCCGGGTCGCTGTTATATTTGTCGTTTTTAGATACCTTTTTAGTTATCTATAACGTTATGTTTATTTAGTCGCCGACGAAAGTTGCTAAGCGAATGTGATCTTACATTATGCTCTCTATAAAACTATAAATCCCTCTGATTCTTAACGGATCGATCAGATTTTTGTGATGGAGATATTTACAGAGTTGGAGAGTCACAGAAGCTACTGGTAATTCCAAGACTTAAGTCAAAGCGAACGAAGCGGCGGTTGAAAACTAGTATATTATAAATGCGAAAGTTTGTGACTATGGATGTATGTTTGTTACTCCTTCACGGCGAATCCTCTGAACCAATATCGATGAAATTTTGCGCAATTGTTCCTTATACACCGGGGTAACATATAGGCTATAGAAATCAGAAAATGTGGAAATCTTGTGAAAAATTGTGTCTTAAAAGACACAAAATTATTTGTTGTGTTACCCTTAAAATATAAAAAAATGCTATTGCGGACTTTTTTGTATATACACAATTCTTAATAAACCTTAACCTTCCGAAAGATTATTCAATAAAAAAATAAATAATAAATATATGGGACACTTACACAGATGGTCGTCCGTCCCCAAAGTAATTAAATACTTGTGTTATGGTGACAGACAACTGGTGAATATATACTTATATAATTTTGAAATACAAACTTAAATACAAATATAAACCCAGACTCGAAAACCAACAAATTAATTTATAGAAAATGTTTGCCCTCGGCGGGAATCGAACCCTACCCACTGCGCCAACGGGCCAGTCAATTGCACTATATTTTAGTAAAATCCGCTCAGTAGACTTTGAGTAAATCCATAACATACAGACAGACAAGTATAGAAATACAAAACTAATAAGAATATTGTTTTGCTATAATCCACAATAAAAGAAAATATATGTAATGCCAAATGTAGAGTGTACTATTCGTTCTCATACCTGATACATGCAAGTGTGAACTCATGCACTACCCGATACCGATGACACAACAATACACAAGCACTGCACACATTCACCACCACAATCTCAACAATTGTTTCGCCCCGTAACCGAAGCATCGTCAGGAGATAGACTCCAGAGTCGTATTATGGACCTCCGAAAAGTAACGCCTAATTCTATAAATTAAGTATAGAAATAAGCTATGGTAGCCCAGCGTTTACACCGTGCGACTCTTTCGAGGAGGTCACGGGATCGAACCCGGGCAGACACCAATGAGTGATTCTGTTAAAACTTATGTGTCTAATTGATAATTACAATTTATCACACGCTTTCCGGTGAAGGAAAACATCGTGAGGAATCCTGCATATCTCTAGAGAATTCTGGAGATATGTGCAACCTACCAACCCGCATTGGAGCAGCGTGATAGGTCGCTCCAAACCTTCCCTCCAAAAACGGAGAGAAGAGCCTATTCCCAGCAGTGGGAGAGTAACAGGCTGCTACTTACTTACTACTTTAAGTATAGAAATATTATCATCACTTTTGAAATATCATAATTTTTACACCGTAACACTAAATCGTGGCCATTTTGATCGCGTGACGAGAAAATGTAAGTTACTCCGACTTGTTACTTACCCTAATTTCATTTTACAGACTTTTTGTTTCGTTTGAGTTTTTCATGCGATCCATTTCAATGATTTATTTACCATTGGCATATAACTTTGTACCACGTGTCTATCTGGGAAACATATTTTACAAAGCTGTACGTAATAAATTTCAAGTTTTTATTGTTGCTTCACTATTGATTTCATATCAAACCAAACTTCCAAGACTTTGACAAGAACTCGTAAAGAATTTGTTGAGACTTTTGCAATACTTCATTGTAAAGATATAAAAGTAAAGTAGCGGCCTGTTATTATCCCACTGCTGGGAATAGGCCTCTTCTCTCCGTTATAAGAGAGAAGGATTGGAGCTAAGACCTACCACGCTGCTCCAATGCGGATTGGTAGATTACACATATCCCTAGGATTCTCTAGAGATATGCAGGTTTCCTCACGATGTTTTCCTTCACCGAAAAGCGTGTGATAAATTGCAATTATCAATTAGACACATAAATTTTAATAGAAAAACTCATTGGTGTCTGCCCAGGGTTTGAACCCTAGACCTCCTCGAAAGAGGCGCACGGTGTTACCCCTGGGCTACCACAGCTAATGATCGTCTAAAACACGGCAATTGAAAGCAGAAACACGCATTAAAGGGAAACTGGGTGATAGGTCTTCTTCTTTCTCAATCGATGGACATCCACTGTTGTACATAGGTCTCTAGAGATTCACACGGTCGCACCGCTAGGCCATCACACTTTAACTAAAACTTAAAATCTTTAATCTATACTAATATATAAAGCTGAAGAATTTGTTTGTTTGTTTGATTGTTTGAACGCGCTAATCTCAGGAACTACTGGACCGATTTGAAAATTTATTTGAGTGTAAGATAGTCCATTTGCCGAGGAAGCTATAAAACATACGCTAAGATGAATAGGAGACGAGCAGCATTAAAAAATAGTACGAAAACGTCAAAATTTAAAGCTTTCCTTGCGTGCGCTGAATAACTTTCACGGTTTGATAGTTATTCAAAAATCATCTATTACAAAATTGTTCCCCTCTGAAAGTTCTAAATCCGCGACAGCATATGTCTAGCTTTTAAGTTTAACCCACTTTTACGATTTTTATGGTTATCGAAAGACTATATTACGGGTTTAATCTTTCCACGCGGACGGAGCCGATGCCTTTCTCATCGAGAGTTATATATGTATTTGTGCCGTTTGCAGTTGAGACCCTATGGCCATGGAGTCAAAGTGCATTTTTTTTATTCGTTTTAACAACTCCGTTTAATGCCTCTTCAGGTGACAAGAGGGCTGGCTCCTATTTAGACCAAAGAATCACCTTAGCGATTCAGCGCGGAAACGCTGCCAGCTTTCTTGGGACCACTCCACATGGGCATGATTTGTATAGTCCTAGCGTGTAAGTAATTTAAGATAGATATAACTTGTACATTTTTGCTGTAAATAAAAATAATATGTATACACAGTTAATCTTGTATATTTATTTCCAAAATTCCATTTTTTTATTTTCCTAAATAACTAAAATATAGATGAGATTTATATAAAAATATAGAATCTGAATTTTGAAAATGGCTCGATTGAAAACGATTTTCATGAAACATTATATACCCCCTATATATTCCCTATTAAGGGGCTATAAATCAATCTCGCTAGATTTCATTAAAAAAAATATTGTTAAATCCAATAAAAAATAAAGATAAAAAATCCCTGGAAATAGATAAAAAGTCCCTTTGCAATTTTACTTTGCGATTTTGTCGTGGAGTCTATCTCCTGTTGATGCTTCGGTTGCGGGGCGAAACGATTGTTGAGTTTGTGATAATGAACGTGTGTAGTGCTTATGTATTGTGGTAGCGGTGGTGGAGGTTTGTGCATGTGTTTTTACGAATCCTGCATATATCAGGTATGAAAACGGATTGTCCACTCTACATTTTAAATTATATATGTTTTAAATTTTACTTCATCGTGGATCATAGCAAAATAATTTTACTATTACTTTTGTATTCTGGATCTCTGCAAAGTAACGCCTAATTCTAAAAATTATTTAAAAATTCCCTTATTAGATTTCATTTTCCTATTAAGAAGCAATAGACAAAACTGTATTACAGATTTATTTTATTACATCTATGAAAAGCATAAAGAATCAATTTCTTTTTTCACAGGAAGTGTTCCGTTTGTCTTTTTCCTTTTCGAAATAAGGCCACACAGCACACTGGGGAACATTCTGAACACGGTCTTATCTCAAATTGACTGGGATAATCTTAATCGATCGATTGTATTTTGTACTACACTTGATATGCATTAGGATGAGTGCTGCAAGAATATTTACCGACAATTCGTTTTTATAGTAATAAATTTATTTATTACTATAACGTACGTAAAATATATTTCACGTTTAAGCTGTGGTAGCCCAGTGTTAACACCGTGCGACTCTTTCGAGGAGTTCACGGGTTCAAACCCGGGTATTTAGGGTCTTGAACACAAAACTGCGATACGACGTGATGCGAAATATCAATGTAGAAAGTTGCACACGAATTTCTGCGATGCGATTTCGTGCGGCAACGCATCTCCCAGGGTGACCATTACTTAACAGCCGTACTAAACGTATTTTAAATTGATAAGGGCAGGATAGCTGTGATAGCCCAGCGGTATCACCGTGCGCCTCTTTCGAGAAGGTCTAGGGTTCAAACCCCGGGCAGGCACCAATGAGTTTTTTTGTCAAAACTTATGTGTCTTATTGATAATTGCAATTTATCACACGCTTTTCGGTGAAGGAAAACGTCGCGAGGAAACCTGCAAGTTTTTGTAGACAATTATTTTATTAATGTAACCTACCAATCCGCACTGGAGCAGCGTGGTAGGTCTTAGCTCCAAACTTTCTCTCCAAAAACGGAGAGAAGAGGCCTATTCTCAGCAGTGGGATAGTAACAGACCGCTACTTATATTTCACGTACGTAGTTACCGGTGTGTCGAGATCGGCTTTACTCTTTTTTTTCCTATTTTAAGTGGATCCCTGTGTTGATCTTTTGCTCCACTGGCGAGAAACGCTGAACTTGTTGCCAAACTCGTTACATGTCAAGGGTGACGGCTTCCGCTATTGGATACGGCCACCGCTGCCCCGACAGACCGGCTACACTCACGGGTTAGCCCGACTAGTTTCCAACCCATCCGGGGCACTCATTCATTTAAGGCGATAAGAAAGTTTGGGTTCGTTAATTGCTATAGTCCATTTACTAAGACTAATATTATTAAAGCAAAAATCTATCTGTTACGTTATCACGGCGAAACCGCTGAACCAATATCGATAAAATTTGGCACAATGCTTATACACCGGGTAACTTATAAGCTATAGAAATCCTGTCAATTCAGCAGGAATAGATTGTGACGCCATCTATTATCAATATATCAAGGGTTTTTTATTCACGATATGTCAAATCTTTAATTTGAAAATAGATTTTATATCACGTTGTTTGGCTTACGTCAATTTTTTTTATATATTTTAGTTTTTGTTTACCGTATTGTGTTATTGATACATATAACTGAGGTATTGTCCAGCTATTATCAAGGGTTTTTTAATCACGACTAGCAATCGCCAGCGGCTCCGCCCGCGAAGAAAGAATAAAACCGTAATATAGTCCTTTGATAACCATAACAATAGTTAAATTGGGTCAACCTTAAAAGCTAAACATATGCTGTCGCGGACTTTTATTTAAAACATTTAGAGGGGAACAATTTTGTAATACATGATTTTTGAATAACTATTACCGTTTACTCAGCGCAGCAATTTTTTATTGCTGCTCCTCTCCTATTCATCTTAGCTTGATGTTATATAGCCCATAGCCTTCTTCAATAAACGGACTAACTTACACTGACAGAAATTTTTCAAATCGGTCTAGTAGTTCCTGAGATTAGCGCGTTCAAACAATCAATCAAGCAAACAAAAACAAACAAACAAACTCTTCAGCTTTATATATAGATACAGATGTGTCAAATCTGTAATTTAAAGATAGGTTTTATATCACTTTGGCTTACGTCAACAGAGTTATCTTTAGAAAGTTTTTTTATATTATGGTTTTTGTTTACTGGATAAATTGAACTGAGCTATTGTATAATTGTAATAAATGTAATAGGGGTTGTGCGAGATATTTTCTGGTTTAGGGAGTGATAAAAGCTAGCCGTGTGGGATGCTAAGTAGAATAGACCACCCTCATTTCTTACCGAGGTGTCGTAAAGGCGACTAAGGTAAGTCGACCCGCCGTGTGGTATCCAGCTGAAGAGAATAGACCACCCTCATTGCTTACCGAGGTGTCGTAAAGGCGACTAAGGTAAGTCGACCCGCCGTGTGGTATCCGGCTGAAGAGAATAGACCACCCTCATTTCTTACCGAGGTGTCGTAAAAGTCGACTAAGGTAAGTCGACCCGCCGTGTGGTATCCGGTTGAGTAGAATAGACCACCCTCATTTCTTACCGAGGTGTCGTAAAAGGCGATTAAGGTAAGTTGACCCGCCGTGTGGTATCCGGTTTAGTAGAATAGACCACCCTCCTTCTTACCGAGGTGTCGTAAAACGCGACAGAGGTAAGTTGAGGTCAAGCAGGCGGCCGGTCGTAAAAACGCAGCCAAATCACGTTACGGCATGTTTATAACATGTTGTGCCGACCCCACTTAGAGAGGGATAAGGGCAGGAGGATATATAGGGAGTTATAAAAGCTACCGAAGTCGAGTAAAAGTCAATTGTTATATAAAATTGAATTAAACTAAATAAACACGTTCGTCTAATACTGCAAACGAGAAGCGATGAATGTGCGACTCTGTGAGAATAAATGAGATGTCCCAGCGCCAATAAAAAGCGGACGGCATGATCTTGATTGGGCCCTACAGTACAAACTTAGCGCTGGGTCCATTATTGAAGAAGTAGGTGTCACGACTCGCCCGCACGGATTTTATTATTTATACCCCTTGCGTTCATTGCCAACGTACAAATGAACATTGCGAATGGATCGTTTGTTTTTGTTTGAACTATAGCACTCATGCATACGAGGTGTGTTCAAAAAGTATCGCGAATTTTGAATTTTCTCGGGTTACGTATATTCGAATTTCGTTTTTTTTGTGGCGTTATATTGGTACATTTGTCCCTCACTTATGCTGACAAGTTTGGCCATTTTGAATTTTCAGTTAATTGTTGACAGCTGCTTTGCTTGCACGTGTTTTGGTTCGTCTTCGATTTTTACTTATTCAAAAAAATGGACCACGATAACGCCCCTGCGCACACATCGCTGCTTGTACGCGACTTCTTGGCCAAAAACAACACACTAATGATACCGCAGCCACCTTATTCCCCAGATCTGGCCCCCTGTGACTTTTTCTTGTTCCCGAAACTGAAAAGACCCATGAAAGGACGACGCTACGCCACGACTGACGAGATAAAGACGGCATCGAAGGAGGAGCTGAACAAGATACAAAATAATGATTTTTTGAAGTGCTTTGAAGATTGGAAAAAACGTTGGCACAAGTGTATAATATCCCTGGGGGACTACTTTGAAGGGGACAAAATAAATATTCACGAATAAATAAATAGTTTTTGAAAATACACAAAATTCGCGATACTTTTTGAACACACCTCGTAAAGCTACGATAATTTTTTTCAACATTAATTTATCGACTTTTCTAGCATTCTATCATTCAAATCATTAACTTTGCCTGCCTATAATTTTTGAAATTCTCTAGCACAAAAAAATCCTTTTGACGTGACAACGTCTTAAATTAGGTTGCGGCTTGGAGTCACTCATGAAAAAGTGTAACGCCCGCTCACGTCTGTTACGATGAGTCACCGACCGAAAGAGAGGCCCGCCGGACTTTCGAATGCCTTGCGTCTCTCTCCTACTCAAACATGATTGGTCCGCCGCGCGCGCAGCACTAGAGAATTGATTAGTGCATTCAATTCCTTGTTCCTATTGTGCAATTTAATAATATTCATATAAATAAATATTCTACTGAGAAAAGACGTTGTCACGTAAAATCTTTGCCCATAAAACCGACTTTACAGACAACCGTTTATTTTTTTGTGAAGTACTAGCCCTTACCCTTTTTAGAGTCATCCTATTCCTGTTAAATTAACAGGATTTCTATGGTCTTTGTGTTATTCCGGTGCATAAGGAATAAAAATAAGTAGCGGCCTAATACTCTCCCCCTGCTGGGAATAGGCCTCTTCTATCAGTTTTTGAAGCTAATACCTACCACGCTGCTCCAATGTGGATTGGTAGATCATATCTCCAGAATTCTCTACAGATATGCAGGTTTCCTCACGATATTTTCCTTCACCTAAAAGCGTGTGATAAATTGTAATTATCAATTAAACACATAATTTTTAAAACTTATTTTTTAAAACTCATTGGTGTCTGCATGGGTTTGAACCCGTGGCCTTCTCGAAAAAGTCGCACGATGTTACCGCTGGGCTATCGCAGCTCTTGTATAAGGAATACGATACGGAGTTCGGATTCGTTAGCTGATATTAATTAATACTAATATTATAATAGCAAAAATACATCTGTTACGTTATCACGGCGAATCCGCTGAACAAATGTCAATGAAATTTGGTACAATTATTCCTTATACATCATTGTGTTTATCCATTAAGGGTTTTGCCAATAATCACCACGCTTGGCATGCGGGTTGGTGATCGCAGTGCTGACCCTTTCGCACCGACAACGCTGCTGCCCGCTGTCGGTCTGTTAGATTTAAGTCAGCTTGGGAATGGTTATACCGCCATCGGTCGGTCGCCAGAGCCTCGTCGGTTTATTTGCAGGGTGTACCACGTGCAGGTGAGGTTGACATTTGAGGAAACTGACTGGGACGAGTTTCCCCCTTACACCTCACGCGGTCGCGGGGAGCCGCTGGATCCAAGCGGCACAAAATCGTGGATTGTGGCGATCCCTTAAGGAGACCTATGTTCAGCAGTGGACGTCCACCGGTTGAGAAAGAAGAAGAAGAAGAAGAAGACGTCATTGTGCCAAATTTCATTAACACAGCATTACAGCAACTAACGAATCCGAACTTCGTATCGCCTGACCGTGATGATGAAATTCGAGGATATATTGTGTCGGCCCCACTTAGTGTGGGATAAAGGTAAGAGAATGTTTGTTCTTGTTTGCTCGCGAGATTTTTTAGATTCTTATGACTGACTAACGGCCATAGGTTGTCGGCTATAGCGAAATTACTTGTAATTTCTCTTTTCTTTATTGGCGTGCATAAAGCTTAATTTTGCGATATTTTAACATGTTTAATGTTGATTTTTAATATTACAGTTTTTATTTTTGATTATTTCCCCCACATTTTAATTGTTGAAGTAGAATAGTTTATATATTGTAGCATCCTTTTTTTTTTCTTTTATTATTTTTTTTTTTATAGCGAGCACAATGTTATATACTTTTTTTATTATAAATGCTGAGTTAGCCTTTAAACGCCGCGTGGTATCCGGCTGAATAGAATAGTACCACCCTCATTTTTTACTGAGGAGTCGTAAAAGGCGACTAAGGTAATTCGACCCGCCGTGTGATATCCGGCTGAGTAGAATTGACCAACCTCAATTCTTACCGAGGTGTCGTAAAAGACGGTTAAGGTAAGTTGACATCAGGCAGGCGGCCGGTCGTAAAAACGCAGCCAAATCATGTGACAGCATGTTTATAACATGTTGGGCCGACCCCACTTAGAGTGGGATACGGGCAGGAGGATGATGATTAAATACACCAAATAGTATATCACGTTGGCTTCCTAATAAATAAATAAGCCACAACAACGCGTTGCCGGACCGGCAGTTTCTTATATTTCCCATCACTTCGAAGTGAAACTTTTGAAACAAATTGTTGAAAAGTTTGTATAAACCAATGGAATATCTTGCTATCTCTTCACAATACTAGCAATGTTTTGAGTTTATTAATAATTTTACAGTCTTCAATACAAGTTACAGGAAGTCTGTTTGTCAGGTGTTTATTGGTGAAGCTATAAAGTGCTTTCGAACTTTCAAAGTATCTTGAGATATAACTTAGCGCTGAGATAACTTTATATAAATTAACTTTCTGAAATTTCAAGAGCGTATTGCAAATTAAAGCTGTGATAGCCCAGCGGTTAGACTTTTTCGAGGCGTCACAGGTTCAAACCCCGGTCAGACACCAATGAGTTTTTCTATTAAAACACATGTGACTATTTGATAATTGCAATTTTTTAATTTTATAATTGCACGCTTTTCAGTGAAGGAAAATATCGTGAGGAAACCTCTATACCTCTATATCTGCATATCTCTGGAGAATTCTAGGAATATATGAATATAGGAAAGCAGGAACCGACATAAGCTTGCGACTCCTGCTTTGCGCCTTGCAAAAGTACGTAATTCGTTTGTGGGTTTTGGTATAAGATTCTATAATAAAATTCCGCAATCAATTTCAGCTTTGCCATTACAGCAGTTTAAAAACACTGTTAAAAAGAGGCTGACACAGAAAGCCTACTATACTCTTGAAGATTATTTAGAAGATAAGAATGTGTGGATGCTCTCCGATGGAATGGTGCTCTCTTTGAACCTGTACAAGACAGTAACGACATAATGTAAATAGTATTAAGAATTATATTTTTAAAAGAGCAACCGCCGAGTTTCTTGCTGGCTCTTCTCGGTAGGAACAGCTTTCCGAACCAGCAGTAGAGTTGACGATTCAAAAGCACTTGTTTACAAGTTTATTTGAATAAAGAATATTTTGAATTTGAATTTTAGGGATATTTGGGCTGGCAACAAAGAGTTTTTCTATTATAATTTAGATTTAACTCGCGACTTCGTGCACGTGGACTACTGTCGTATGATGATAGGTGGTAAAAGATGGCGCTTTTCAATCTCTATGCCTGTAGAACTAACAGGATTTCTATAGCCTGTATGTTATTCTAGTGTATAAGGAATAATTGTGCCAAATTTCATTGATATTGGTTCAGCGGATTCGCCGTTAAAAAGGATCAAACATACATCACTCCACCACCACTCACGAAGCTACCATACTCACGAAGATTCGCATTTATAATATTAGTAGTTAGGTCGTGTCTAATTGATAATTGCAATTTATCTGCATATCTCTAGAGAATTCTAGGGATATGTGTAACCTACCAATCCACATTGGAGCAGTGTGGTGGGTCGTACCTCAAACTCTTTTCTCCGAAAACGGAGAGAGGAGGGCTATGTCTAGCCGTGGGATACTATTACTTATTATTACTATTACTTCCTACAGCTGCGCAAATTCCTGTTTTGAAGCTTAAACCCACCACGCTGGTCCAACACAGATAGCTAGGTTACACGTAACCAGAAATTATCCTGAGAGTTCCTCACGATGCTTTCCCTTCAACGATGTGTGTGATAAATTGTTCATATTAATAAGGTACATAATTTTTTTATTTATTGGTCCTGTTTATTGGCCTGTCCGGTATTTCAAATTCAAATTGATTGAATACCGCCGTGTGGTATCCGACTGAATAGAATAGACCACCCTTTTCCTTACCGAGGTGTCGAAAAAAGACGACTGAGGTTAGTTAAACCGCCGTGTGGTATCCGGCTGAGCAGAATAGACCGCCCTCTTTCTAACCGAGGTGTCGTAAATGGCAACTAAGCTAAGTTGACACGCTGTGTGGTATCCTGCTGAATAGAATAAATCACCCTCATTTCTTACCGAGGTGATGTAAAAGGCGACTAAGGTAACTTGACCCACCGTGCGGTATCCGACTAAGTAGAATAGACCACCCTCTTTCTTACCGAGGTATCGTAAAAGGCGAGTAAGGTAAGTTATGAAAGTGACCGCGCTTCTGAGTATTCGGGATAAAAGGTGTAATAAACTAAAAATAACATCAAACGATGGCGATCGGCTTAGTTTAGTATCCGCTATAGAAACTTGTTTAGTATGTGCCGAAAATATGTTTCATTATTAATCCTGTGCACCCATTTCTCTTTATTTCTTCGTTCTGAAATACTTAGGGCCTGTTTCACAAGTTACCAATAAACTGTCAGTTAGCTTATTCGGAACATATCTGACACATATCTCAGAATTTTGCGTTCCTCAGGTTTCTGATAGGCTTATTCAGCACTTAAAGTCCCTAATAAGTTAACAGGTAGATCATGTGGCTGTTATTTTGTTTATCTGCTGGATAGCAAATACCTATTTCGAAATGCCCGCGATTTTTTTTAATTTTTTTACTTTTTAGAGTCCCTTTCTAGGTGACTCATTATCATTCTCTTACCCTTATCCCACTTTAAGTGTGGTCACAATATGTCTTCTTCTTCCATTCTCCTCTATCATTCGTCAACTCTGGTGCCACTCCTTTAACATGCATATCATTTTTCACACAATCCATTCATTTGTCGGTTAACTATCCGACACTTTATCAGTAACTTGTTAAACCTTTAGAGGATTAATTTGAAATAACAATAGGAAATCGACAAGGTCGATCCGTTTTGCGGGTCCGGTTTAATAATGCTAAAAGGCGCCGGCGGCGTCAGAGGCGAGGTGTGACTCCGAGGAGGCGTGAGAGGGGGGTGATCAACAGAGCCACATCTCCTCGCTCCGCAAAAAGTCAAAGACGGAACGCGCAGACAAACACAGAGGCTCGCTTCCACGCAGGATAAAATCGACATAGAATTAAAGAGGCATACAAAAATCACTCATTGTTCGCATAAAATGAATGTGCCCGCGACTTGGATGTGTGGCTTTTTGTGGATATATTCTCATACTTTTAAATGGACTCGTGTGGCGCCTCTTAATTATTTCTTCCTTTTTGCATCGGCGCGGCCGCCGGTGTCGGGGCATGGCACCTTTTTGTTGGACGTACATCGAACAGTTTAGGTGGCATTGTTTCCACCGTGGAAAGAGAAACTTAGCTTTTTTATAAATCAAATTAAAATCAAAATAATCTTTATTCAAATAACCTCTTCAAGAACTTTTAAACCATCAGGTGTTGGTTGCTATATCATTCTTATCATTTATGTTATCCTCAATAGTATAGTCTTTCATCATTCTCCTGCCTTTATCCCACTCTAAGTGGGGTCGGCACATCTTATAAACATGTTGTCACATGATTTGGCTTTTAGGATATAATATGATTAATGAAGGTACGACTGGTTCAAGATTTTGCTCTTACCGAGACGAACCAGAAAGAAACTCGACTGTCAATATTTTAAACATTTACAAATTAAAATCATTAAACCGTCAATGCATACAAAAGCAGAAAGGATTTTCAAATTCAGGCATTTTTGTTATCCAAATAATGTTCAATTTTGTAATATGCTATACGTATAAGCATATCTCTTATACTTAACTAGTGGCCCGCTCCGGCTTCGCACGGGTATAAAATATATAGCCTATGTCACTCAGTGAAAAAAAATGATTAAAATCTATCCAGTAGTTTTGGTTTATTCATTACTGCCCGTTGCCCGCACGCCTTAAATTTGGATTGGAAAAACAATTCCTTTTTCCCTATACCATTAAGATTCCCTGCTATCTTCGCAATATTTCAATTCATATACTACATTTTATTCTTTTACTTTTATATTTTCCCTATGTATTTTATTTTTACAATTAATTACAGAATGTCTTTATATACAACATTCACAGCTTTCTTACTACTATACTATGTATACACTGTCCATTATATTAACCATCTTTTGACAGATTGACGATAGTGATGTCCTAAAGATTCTCGTATGCGATACCATTCCGATTATAGTACCTACTATCATTAATCGAATTACGTACCTAAGTAATTCGATTAATGATAACCTACGTAAACTAGATTACTACTTGAGAAAAGAAATTCCAACTTTGAGAAAACTTATTGTTTCTTTGAAAAGAAGTGGTCTATTTCATGGTGAAAAATCTTCTTTGGTCAAAGTTTTGAACACAATTGGCTTTTCATATAAAATGTTAAATAAAAGAAAATTATTAATGGAACGCACAGATATAGCTATAGCACGTTGTGATTTTTTAAGAGAGGCAAAGAAAATACAAGATTGGGCAAATATTGTTTTCACGGATGAAACATGGCTCAACGCTAACCACACACTATCTCGTTTCTGGACTGATGATACTGCTGATTCCACTTCCTCAGTACCAATGGGAAAAGGTGAGCGCCTAATCATTTGCCATGCAGGTACAGCAAAAGGATTTGTACAAGACGCACTGTTGGCATTTAAATCGAAGAAATCAAATGACTACCACGAAGAGATGAATGCAAATGTGTATGAAGAGTGGTTCAAAAAAATGCTCATTTCATTGGAAGAACCATCAATAATTTTTATTGATAATGCGCCCTACCACTCCCGTCAAATTGACAAAATGCCAACACAGGCTAATAAAAAGCATGAAATAATTAATTGGCTTCGGGACAATGGAGAAAATGTGGACGACTCAATGTTAAAAGTTGAATTAATAAAAATATTAAAAACCAAAAAGAGAGCAAAACGCTATGTAATCAATGAAATGGCAGCAGAATATGGCCATACTGTTCTTCGGATTCCTCCATACCACTGCCAGTACAACGCAATAGAACTTATATGGGCACAAGTAAAAGGGCATGCTGCGAGATGCAATACAAGCCCCCCATTCACAGCGAATAAAATGTTGCAATTGCTAAAAAATGCTTGCACCCACGTAACGGCCGAGAACTGGGCAAGTGTGGTGGAAAGAACTAAAAGAGTAATATTCTCTGATTGGGAACGTGATATTGCGTTTGATAATATATTATCTACACAAGAGCTAATAATAACTGCTACTGAAGACTCCTCATCGGAGGAGTCTAGTGTTGATTATCATTCCGACGACTCGTGCTAATAAAATAAATTAAAATATCCTGATTGTTTTATTTGTATTCATGTATTAACTAAGAAGAAAGTAAAACTTTATATTATAATGTTATTAAATGTCTTTTAATACTCGTAACATCGATTTCTACCGATTATTTTTAATCTGTGGCATAATCGTAATAGTAACCATTATGTGTGACATCACTAAGTGGGCGGTACCCATCCATAAAGTACAAATATTATTTGTATGATATTTGTACGTAAGCAATACAAAACTTAATGAGCGTGAGCTGTCAAAAGACTGATAATATGATGGACGCAGTATAGTGAAGTTTAGCTATTATTTTGATAATTGTCAAATTTTTTGCCATACTTAACCAAAGACAAAATTACGCATAGCTGTCATTTATGTTTTGTTATTCCATGTCATAGTCGTTTTTGTTATACCACGTTTTATAGCGACTTGACGGGATAAAATAAATGCGGTCGAACGGGATAAAAAGTATCCTATGTCCGTCTCCTGGTTCTAAGCAACCTCTCCACCAATTTTCAGCCGAATTGGTTCATCCGTTCTTGAGTTATAAATAGTGTAACTAAGACCAACTTTCTTTTATATATATAGATTTAAACCTTTCTGTAGACAGGACTAGTATGGATTATGGTCGAATCAAATCAAAATAATCTTTATTCACATAAGCTCTTCAAGAACTTTTGAATCGTCAGGTGTTGCTATATCATTCTTATCATTTATGTAATCCTCAATAGTATAGTCTCTTATAATTCTCCTACCCTTATCCCACTCTAAGTGGAATCGGCTCATGTTATAAATATGTTATCACATGATTTGGCTACGTATTTTTACGACCGGCCACCTGCCTGACGTTAACTTTCCTTAGTCGCCTTTTACGACATGTCGGTAAGAAAGAGGGTGGTCTAGTCTACTACCGAATACCACACGGTGTGTCGACTTACCTTAGTCGGTTTTTACGACACCTCGGTAAGAAACGAGGGTGGTCTATTCTACTAAACCAGATACCACACGGTGGGACAACTTACCTTAGTCGCCTTTTACGACACCTCGGTAAGAAAGAAGGTGGTCTATCCTACTCAGCCGGATACCACACGGTGGGTCAACTTACCTTAGTCGCCTTTTACAACACCTCGGTAAGAAATAAGGTTGGTCTATTCTACTCAGCCGGATACCACACGGCGGGTCGACTTACCTTAGTCGCCTTTTACGACACCTCGGTAAGAATGAGGGTGGTCTATTCTATTAAACCGGATACCACACGGTGGGTCAACTTACCTGCCTTTTACGACACCTCGGTAAGAAATGAGGTTGGTCTATTCTACTCAGCCAGATACCACACGGCGGGTCGACTTACCTTAGTCGCCTTTTACTAAGTCTAAGTCGCTAAGAAATAGTAAGTAGTAAGTAGCGGCCTGTTACTATCCCACTGCTGAGAATAGGCCTCTTCTCTCCGTTTTTGGAGAGAAGGATTGGAGCTAAGACCTACCACGCTGCTCCAATGCGGATTGGTAGGTTACACATACCTCCGGAATTCTCTACAGATATGCAGGTTTCCTCACGATGTTTTCCTTCACCGAAAAGCGTGTGATAAATTGCAATTATCAATTAGACACATAAGTTTTAACAGAAAAACTCATTGGTGTCTGCCCGGGTTTGGACCCGTGACCTCCTCGAAAGAGTCGCGCGGTGTTACCGCTGGGCTACCACAGCTTAGAAATGCAAACGCCTAATTCTATAAATTGTTATCATTAAATACTTATCGAAACAGTTCACGTAAACCGTTTGATACCGCGCGTTATCGGACACGGCTGTATAATTGGACCGTCTAAGGACCATCGTGTAATGACTCGGACGGTACTGTCCTTTTTATTTTCTAATAGATCTATGAGTGGCGCGGGCATATCGATGTACGTGTAGAGACAATGGACTTGAAGACTTGTTTATTGAGTCGATGGAGTTGTTTTGAAGTGAAATGTGTGCAGGAGTGTAGGCGGCGTCCGTTCTCGTCGGGCCAATAGTGAACGTTCAAGTAGTGGGAGTAGCTATGCATTCAGTCTGAGATGAGACCGCCACTCGATGTCACAGTACGTATCATTATAAATAATATGAGTTTGTTTATTTGTATTCGAATTAAGTTTATATACACTTGTGGGTAATCATAATTTAGGGTTACCACTGTGATAGAATAAGGATGCCGTTTTGTAGAATACAAAACCGTCCTTTCTTACCGATGTGTCGTAAAGGGTGGCTAAGTTAAGTCGACCCGTTGATTGGTATCCGGCTTTTAGAATATAGGTACCACTTTCTTTCTTACCGAGGTGTCGTAAAAGGCGACTAAGGTAAGTGACCCGGCGTGTGGTATCCGGCTGAGTAGAATAAACCATCCTCTATGTAAAAGGTGAATAAGTTAAGAGGTGTCGTTAAAGGCGACTAAGTAAGTTCGATCCACTCTGTGATATCCGGCTCAGAAGAATAGACCACCTTCTAACAGGTGGCTAAGGTAAGTTGACCCGACGTGTGGTATCCGGCTCAGTAGCATAGACACTATCTTTCTTACCGAGGTGTCGTAAAAGGCAACTAAGGTAAGTAGACCCGCCGTGTGGTATCCGGCTGAGTAGAATATAAAATTCTCTTTCTTACCGAGGTGTCGTTAAATACAACTAAAGTAAGTTAACGTCAGACAGGCGGCCAGTCGTAAAATACGTAGCGTGTGACAACATGTTTACAACATGTTGTGTCGTCCCCACTTAGAGAGGGATAAGGGCATATTCACCCCCCCAAAACACCTAGCAACGATCGCTTTTGTTAATATCTAGTCTGCACATTTCACGGGCCATGTAGTAATTAAAACGTTTTTGAACGTGTTCATAACGTAGTAATAAAATTATTTCGCTATAATCCGCGATAAAGTAAATAGACAATAATGCTATATGTAGAGTGGACTATCCATTTTCATACCCTATACTTCACCCTTCACCGCCACCACAATACACAAGCACTACACACGTTCACTATCACAAACTCAACAATTTCCAACAATTAGATAGACTCCACGACAAAATCTCAAAGCGAAAATGTATTTATAACGCTTTTGTTTTTGTAATAAATTTAGTTTGTTTCTGATGTTTAATCGAAAAAACATGCACTTTCGCAAAAAAGTGACTTTGAAGCGGAAATATTCCGCGGTGGCGGATTAGTCAGGGTAACAGAATTGCGATCGAGAGGTCGTGGATTCGAATTTCGGTCATTATATCTATGTGAACCCACTTCTAACACTATTTAGCTTAACTGGAGGGGTTAACAAGTTTACTAGTAATTTATAACCCAAATTCCTAATAACCTTTTCAAGTACCTGGGTAACGTTTTTTTTAAATATTTTGTACTATTTTATTTTTGACTTTTTTTTACCTTTTAAATTATATTAATATTGACATTTATAACTTTGTCATAAAAATATAATTTAATTTAGTTTTTTATATAATGCAATTTTTTATAATATATTTAAAGTTTTTTATGGTTAGTTATTAGATTGTTTTTTTTTATATATGGACTAATAAAGCTGTATTACCTGGACGACTAAAACTTGCTTGGTATTTTTTTGAAACATATAAAAAAGATGAAACTTTAAAAAAATATAATTCGACAGGTTGGGCTCGATCCGGGGTATTTTCACTTCTTACTCTGCCCGTCATAAGCTATTAGAATTTTACAAATGACATAAAATATCATTTGAGTCTTTTTCTAAAACAGGGATAACAAATACAATTTTTAAAATTAAACCCCCTTACCTACATGCTGAATTTCATGAAAATCGTTGGAGCCGTTACCGAAATTATATATATGCAAGAATAACTTATTAAAAATATACACAATGAAAGTAAAGTACAATTCCACACACATCCACAGAATTCTCTAGAAATATTTTTCTTCTTCTAGAGCGATGTTTTTCTTCACCGAAAAGTGATATAATTGCTATTGTCAATAAAACAATAAGTTTACAGAAAACTTATAGGTACATGCCCCGGGGTTTGACCGTCTCACAGCTTGCACATAGTATTTGTACTTTATTTGCAACTATAATGCTTCTGCGCTCGCCCAGTCCGTTCAATAGTGTAAAGGCTGCTACCTAAATTGATTAACTTCGTGATTCAGTAAAAAAGTTAAAGCACTTTCCATGCTTTCTTTACATGATTACTGTCAATGGTCTATTAAATAAAATGTGACGTGAAAGTTTAGTTTTAGAAAATTTTCAAATTCGTGGGAAAATAATAACGCCAAGTGTGAGTTAATCGCGCGTTAATTCTTTTACAGAACACCGTTATAATATCTTATATCATTTCAGACGCCATTGATCTTCTATCTCACTTCTGTTCGCTCTCTCGCTCGCACACTTTCGTTCAAAATCCTTCATGTAAATAAATTGAATAATCATTCTCCTGCCCTTATCCCACTTTAAGTGGGGTTGGCACAATATGTAATAAACATTGTTAAAGAATTTGGCTAGGTATTTTATGACGCCGCCTGAATTCAACTTACCTTAGTCTCTTACGACACCTCAGTAAGAAAGAGGGTGAGTTATTCTATCCAGCTGGATATCTCACGATGGGTTTACTTACCTTAGTCGCCTTATGTGGCACCTCAGTACGAAACGAGGGCGGTACTATTCTATTCAGTCAGATACCACACGACGAATAAACTAACTAACAGACGCCTTTTACAGCGAATCGGTATGAAAATGAGGGTGGTCTATTCTTCTCAGCCGGATACCTCACAGCGGGTGAACTTACCTTAGTCACCTTATACGAAACCTCAGCAAGAAATGAGGGTGGTCTTTTCTACCCAGCGGAATACAACACGGCGAGTCAACTTAGAGTCTTACTAAGAGTCGCCTTTTACGATACATCGGTAAGAAAATGAGGTATGGTTTAAACTACTTTTTCGGGTGAACTTACCTTAGTCGCCTTATACGAGACCTCAGTAAGAAATATATTTTCCGAATTTCGAGGGCTCCAATGATTTTCATAAAGTTTCATTCATGAAATTCAATTTTTTCATGAAATAGGGGGTTTTGGCGGGGAAAATTTCGATCTAGCTAGGTTTCATTAAAAAAAATCATTTTATCCCTGTTTCCGGGCACTGAAAAAAATGCTAAACTGTACGTTGAATCGAAAAGACAATTTTTGTTATTAAGTGTAATGTCACGGTAGCTCATTTTGGGGGACGTGTGGACTTTCTAGGTGAAAATACCTAGGATCGAACCCCACCATAAATATTTTTTTTCAATTTAATTTTTTTTTATCTTAATAATATTACTAAGCAAGGCTCGGTCACCCAGGTCAGTACTAAATAAATGAAATATTTTACTAGGTAAATATATGAAATAATTTACTAGGTAACTGAATGAAATATTTTACTAGGTAAATAAATTAAATAATTTACTGGGTAAATGAATGAAATAATTGACAACGTATATGAATGAAATAATTTACTAGGTGAATGAATGAAATATTTTATTAGGTAAATGAATGAAATAATTTACTAGATAAATTAATGAAATAATTTACTAGGTAAATGAATGAAATAATTTACTAGGTAAATAATTGAAATGTTTTACTAGGTAAATGAATGAAATAATTTACAAAGTAAATAAATGAAATAATTAATATGGTAAATACATGAAATAATTTACTAGGTAAATAAATGTAATATTTTAATGTTTGTGGTAACCCTATATAATAATTGAGACGTATTTTTTTCCAGACCTCAGCGGGACTGAATTAATATTGTTTTCTAAACGTTTATGTAAATTTCAACTTTAAGCTTCATTAGTTAACTTTATTTGAACTCTGTTGATGTTATACGAGTACATATCTAACTTGATCAAGCGTAATGGTTTTTGCTGGGATATTTTACTTTTCCTTGCATAGTTTTTTTAGCTCGGGATCTAGTGGTAAACGGAGTTGCATTCCAAGATGGCATCTTATGTTTTTTTTAATTGTGTAATTGAGCGCTTGGGCTTGATTACGTGTAATAACAGACATTGATGAGTACTGAGTAATGTTTCTTTTATGATACTAAATTCATTCGTGTTCGTCATGGTTTCTGTGTAAGGATGCTTATATCTGTCATCATTTTCCTGCCACCCTAAAGCTGTGATAACCTAGCGGTAACACCGTGCAACTCTTTCGAGGAGGCCACACGTTCGAACCCGTTCAGACACCAATGAGTTTTTCTATTAAAACTTATGTATCTAATTGATAATTGCAATTTATCACATGCTTTTCCCTGATTATGAGGAAACCTGCATATCTCTAGAGAATTCTGGAGATATATGTAACCTACCAATCCGCATTGGAGCAGCGTGGTAGGTCTTATCTCTAATCCAAGAGGCCTATTCCCAGCAGTTGGAGAGTAATAAGCCGCTACTTTACTTTTTTTATTCTATCCCACTCTAAGTGAGTTGGCACATGTTTTAAACATGTTTTGCTGAATTTTATTAAAATCGTTGGAGCCATTTCCAAAATTCTGAAAAAAAAATAATATATATATATATATATATATATATATATATATATATATATATATATATATATATATATATAAGGAAATTTTTTGGAGCGGCAAATAAAAATTGTGTTGCTCTGAAAATCAAAGGTTTATGTTATATTTTTATTCGTCTTAATCATTATTTACACTATACAAAAACTAATATACCTGAAAATCAAAGAAACGACAATTAAGTTTCTATTTTGCCGATTCCTTTTAAATATTTACATATTATATATATCTATATTAATATTTGCTCCTCATAAACATTTATCTTTTGACGGAGTCAATCATTGATCTTTTCTGAATTTAAAATTGAGATATGCACATATCGAAATGAAAAAGAATTTATTTTCTTTACATATATAGGTATACAAGATTAACTCATTTAAATATTAAACATAGATATTTCATCATCATCTTCCTGTCCTTATCTCATTTTAAGTGGCGTCGACACAACATGTTATAAACATGCCAGTCGCCTTTTACGACACCTCGGTAAGAAATGAGGGTGGTCTATTCTACTAAACCGGATACCACACGGTGAGTCAACTTACCTTAGTCGCCTTTTACGACACCTCGGTAAGAAAAGAGGGTGGTACTATTCTATTCAGCCGGATACCACACGGCGTTAAACATAGATATTTCCTTTTGAAATATTACCTATGCTATGTTTACATGTTTATTGTACAACCAACAAACTTGTAGCGTGTCGGCTTGAAGATTTCCCGTAATATGATTTACCTTACCAAAGGGGAAAGAAATATAACGAATTCAACTGCTGATGTAAAATTCTTAAAATATTTCATGAATGAACGAGAGATTTATTCGCAAAACCAAAAAGGGCCAAACAATATTTTAGTACTTTGAAACGAGTTGCAAAAGTAAATAGGTTTGACTCCGGATTGATGCAGATTTGATTTTATGAATTGATTGTTTGAACGCACTAATCTCAGGAACTACTGGACCGATTTGAAAATTCTTTGAGTTTAAGATGAAAGCTATGGACTAAATAACATCACGCTAAGATGAATAAGAGAGGTGCAGCAATACAAAATATTACGAAAACGGCAAATTTAAAGCTTTACTTGCGTGCGCTAAGTAAACGGTGTGATAAATTGCAATTATCCATTAGACACATAAGTTTCAATAGAAAAACTCATTGGTGGCTCTCCAGGATTTGAACCCGTGACCCTTTCATAAGAATCGAACGGTCTCAACGCTGGGCTATCACAGTCCTACACTCCACAAAGAACCCTATAATTCCTATGAAATGACATGGCAAAATTAGCTTTAATCTCAGTGCTAAAGCCCAGACTAAGTTTCCGTCGGAAGCTTGTTTCTAATAATAGTATGTGAAAAGTTACTCATTTCAATGAAAATTAAATATATTTAATGTTTTTAGTTATATTAACGTTTCGACTATTAATAGGTAATTCTCACGGGAAACTCCGAAAACACTAGGTCGTCGACTAGTAATAAAGTATAAAAAATATAATAAACACAAGTCAAAATAATTCTAATTGTTATGATGTTAATAAAATAATATTAAGTTAATTTAACTCGTGAGGGAACCTGCATATCTCTAGAGAATTCTGGGGAAATGTGTAACCTACCAATCCGCATTGGAGCAGCGTGGTAGGTCTTAGCTCCAATCCTTCCCTCCAAAAACGGAGAGAGGAGGCCTATGTCCAACAGTGAGATAGTAACAGGCCATTGCTTTACTTTTATACCTAAATAATATTATTATTAAGTAATAATCTGCAAAAAAATGGTGGTTTTTTTTTTGCAAACAACTTTGCTATCCTAATAGCTTCTCTACATTTAGCTATTTATTTTACGACCGGTCTGACGTAAAATTATCTTAGTCGTATTTTACGACACCTCGGTAAAAAAGAGGGTGGTTTATTCTACTCAACCGGATACAACACGGTGGATCAACTTACCTTACTCGCCTTTTAACACCTCGTTGAGAATTTATAGAATTAGGCGTTACTTTGCGGAGGTCCATAATACTAAAAGTAATGAGAATATTATTTTGCTATAATGGGCGATAAATCGTGGATTTTATCTCGGATTATAGCAAAATAATATTCTCATTACTTTTGTACCTCGTTAAGAATGAGGGTGATCTGTTCTACTCAGCCCGATACTATACAATGGCTTCACAAAATTAATCATCCAAAATAAAAAAGTATAACAAAGGTTTTAGTACTGTTAACATTATCAATGGTGGTATAATTTAGATGGCGACATATATGAATTATAACGGTAGGCCGCAATAAAAGCCCGTCGCGTATACGATATCAGAGACGCATAAATAAACTGTGAGTAGTTGCGCCTCGATCGCTGATTAGTACATCGCGTGACAAGAGCCTATTTGTACGCTTATTGTATTACGCATCCTTGCATTGTCAGAACACTGGTACGAAAATTCAGTATACGGAACCACAGAATGAAGTCTTCGATAATTTACAGTATAACTTAATCCGTCCTAACGATGACCTAAATCGTCCTGAGATTGACTTAAGTCGTTATAAGGATGACCTAAGCAGTCCTAAGAGTGACTTAAGTCGTCCTAATGGTGATTTAAATCATCCTAAGGGTGATTTAAGTCCTCCTGTGTGACTTTAGTCGTCCTAAGAGTGACTTAAGTCGTCATAAGGATAAGTAATCCCAAGGGTGTAAGTTGTCCTAAGGGTGATTTAAGTCGTTCTGAGTGACTTAAGTCATCCTAAGAGTGATTTAAGTCGTCCTGAGGGTGCAGAAGTTTTTCTTAGTGATTAATGTCGTCCTGAGAGTGACTTAAGTCGTCCTGAGGGTGCAGAAGTTTTTCTTAGAGTGATTAATGTCGTCCTGAGAGTGACTTAAGTCGTCTTAAGAGTGATTTAAGTCGTGCTGAGGGTGCAAAAGTTGTCCTTAGAGTGGTTTAAGTCATTTTGAGAGTCACCTAAGTGACCCTAAGTCAACTAAGTAACCCTAACACCTACTCCCTAAGTCACCTAAGTAAGGGTGACTTTAGTCGTCTTAAGGGTGATTTAGGTCATCCTAAGGGTACTTAGGACGTCCTAAGAGTGATTTAAGTCGTCATAAGGTTGACTTAAGTCGTCCTAGGGGTGACTTAAGTCGTCCTGAAGATGACTTAATTCGTCTACTAACGTGTAATTAATTTAAGTAATTTGTATATTTCTCTTGTAAATAAATTAAATAAACTTCATCAAATTAAAATTTATAATTATGGTACTAAAATACGATATCGTTTAGTTAAAGTTCATTGCTTCCAATGTGCAATACCAGTTAATTAATTTGGGAACATCACCCAGTGTAGGTGTTGCGTGACAGGTACTTATTTGTTCCGAACATTTGCCAATACATTCTCCAATTTAGTTTCACAAGAAAGCTCGGGTTTTGGTCATATCACACTCCGCCAATCTTCTGGACTAAGTGATTTGGATAACACGTTAGACGCCTAAATCAAAATTACCTTTATTCAAATAAAGACATGTGCTTAACATTGTAAACATGTGCTTATGAATTGTCACTCTACTGCTGGTTCGGAAAGCTGTTCCTACTGAGAACAGCCAGCAAGAAACTCGGCGGTTGTTCTTTTAAAAATATAAGAAGAAGAAGAAGAAGAAAGAACATGGTCGAAGAATAGCTACGTACACGCATTATTATCATTTAAATAATCCTCAATAGAAAGCAAAAATTGATTTCGGAATTTTATTATAGAATCTTATACCTAAACCCACAAATTATTTCTAATATGTCTAATTGATAATTGCAATTTATCGCACGCTTTTCGGTGAAGGAAAACATCGCGAGGTAACCTGCATGTCTCTAGAGAATTCTAGGGGTATGTGTAACCTATCAATCTGTTATTGAACATTAGCTTAAAATTACATTTCAGAAGGACATTAAAACAACTATTTATACCTTCTAAACGTAATTTATCATTGTTAAATAACCCTTTTAAGTATTGCCGGTAATCACCACGATTGGCATGCGGGTTGGTGATCGCAGTGCTGATCATGTCGCATCGACAATGGTGCTGCCCAATTCTTGTAGAATTTAGGTCAGCAATATGAATGGTATAACCATTTATATTACTGACCACCATTGATCGGCCATTGATCGGCCATTGATCGGGCATTGATCGATCGCCAGAGCCTCGTTGGTTAATCTGGGGGGTGCATCGCGTACAGGTGAGGTTAACAATTGCAGAGACAAATTGGGACGAGCCTCCCCCCTTACACCCCAAGCTGGGGTGTAAGCCGCTGGATCGATCGATCGATCAATGGCTGGATCGGAAAGATCGTGTGGTGTGGAGAACCCATGAAGAGACCTCTTGTCCAGTACTGGACTTCCAACGGTTGACAAACAAGTAGAAATAATCCATGCAAACTAATTATTAAATTACCGACATTCATTAAAAGACAATATATAATCTTTTTTGGCACCGCGGGCAGAGAATCTTTAACTTCACTACAGTTGTGCAATAAAATTATTAAATATACGCATTGGTTCGAAAAGATGGCAGGCAGTTAAAAAAATCTATCAATCCTTACCTCTGATATACGGAATGATGACAAATATTTGGCCACTTCACTATCACAGTTAATATTATCGTAAATTGTATTATGATGTCATAACTAAGGGTAAGTACATACATTGAAAAGAAATATTATTCGTGAACTAGAAATCCGTACAAATATTATAAATGCGAAATTTTGTCTTTTACAAATTACCGCTAATTCACTGGACCATTGTTGATGAAATTTGGCACCATTAAAGTCTATACGCCGGGGTAAAATATAGGGTAAAAAAATCTTGTTTTTTTTTCGGGAATATTAAAAATATAGTAACATTATTAAGGATAGCCAAAAGATTAATTTGTCGTGAAAGTCGCGACCACTAGTAATATTATATGTTGCGCTTTTACGTCTTATCTGCTCGACCAATATTTATGAAATTTGACACTATTAAAGCTATACACCGGGTTAACATATAGTATAATAAATATGTTGCTTTTCTTACAAGAATATGGAAGATAATATTGCATAATTCAGGGCACTTAAAGTAAGGTTGAGTTGGCGCGAACGCAGTTGTGTGTCGCACAAATATCATATAAAACACGAAGCTTATTATTAAAATTGAATTTTTATTTAAATATGCATGTCATACTTGTTAGCGCACACAATAACACGATATAATAGAAATACTACAATTCCCGTTCGGAGATGCACATTCTCTTGAATGACGAACAAAGACTGACTGTCACTGAAACGTTTTATCAATAGGAAGACTCCACCGAAAACAACAACGGCAAAGTGTTGCCAACATTTCAATAAAAAAGGGCGCGATACTCTTGTTTCATGACTGTGTTGCTTTAAAATACAAAGCGGAAATCAATGGCGACAACATACTTCACAGAATCTAATTAACTTTCCGGCTTCCCTCTAGTCACATATCCATCTACATTCTTATTTAAAATTCACTTGATCACATGATTTTCATGGACCTGTGTCCAGTCGCATATTCGATTCCTCGTCCACACTACTAGAGCAGTAAAAACCCTTTCCAATGGACTCCACAACAGAAGAGACCCAGAGGCAGAAACTGAAAGCGATGGATGGACTGTGTCGAGGAAAACCGATGCATGGGCAGAGTTCTTGGAGACGGGAGGCCAGGGATATAAATGGAAAAGACTCGTATAGGAGGCCAAAACCCATAAAGGGTTGTAGTGCCACAGGAAGTAAGTCCACTACAGATAATTTTATTACAGGTTTTTCATATCACATAAGTAAGTGGTAAGTAACGGCCTGTTACCCCACTGCTGAGAATAGGCCTCTTCTCTCCGTTTTTGGAGAGAAGGATTGGAGCTAAGACCTACCACGCTGATTCAATGCGGATTGGTAGGTTACACATATCCAGAATTCTCTAGAGATATGCAGGTTTCTCCACGATGTTTTCCTTCACCGAAATGCGTGTGATAAATTGCAATTATCAATTAGATACATACGTTTTAACAGAAAAACTCATTGGTGTCTACACGTGACCTCCTCGAAAGAGTCGCACAGTGTTACCGCTGGGCTACCACAGCATATCACATATATATCCTCCTGCCCTTATCCCACTCTAAGCGGAGTCGGCACAACATGTTATAAACATGCTGTAACATGATTTGGCTGCGTTTTTACGACCGGCTGCCTGCCTGACGTCAACTTACCTAAGTCGTTTTTTTCGACACCTCGGTAAGAAGGAGGGTAGTCTATTCTACTAAACCGGATACCACACGGCGGGTTGACTTACCTTAGTCGCTTTTTACGACACCTCGGTAAGAAGGAGGGTGGTCTATTCTACTAAACCGGATACCACACGTGAATCAACTTACCTTAGTTGCCTTTTACGACACCTCGGTAAGAAATGAGGGTGGTCTGTTCTACTCAGCCGGATACCACACGGCGGGTCGTCTTACCTTAGTCGCCTTTCACGACACCTCGGTAAGAAATGAGGGTGGTACTATTCTACTTAGCCGGATACCACACGCCTAACATATCACATATCCATATATAACGCTTGCTATGTCTACGGTTTGTAGACGCCCTAAAACATCAAAGCATAATTCTCACACACTCAACCTGTCATCACAACAATGTATCTGTCGACAAATAATAACTTATTTACATGCATCATTAAAAGCTTACTATCGAGGAACAAATGTAACTAATTATTGAACCAAACTAATAAATAAATAAATATATGGGACACTTACACACACGGTCGTCCGTCCCCAAAGTAAGTAACTTAATACTTGTGTCATGGACAGACAACTGGTGAATATATACTTATATATTTTTTAAATACATACTTAAATACAAATATACACCCAGGCTCAAAGACCAACAAATTCATTTGTAGAAAATGTTGGTCCTCGGCGGGAATCAAACCCGCGACCCGCGGAGCTGAAGGTAGGGTTACTACCCACTGCTCCAACGGGCCAGTCACAAAATAACAAATATTATATTTTAACCGATATACACGCCCTATGGTATCCAGCTGAATAGAATAGTACCACCCTCAATTCTTACTGAGGTGTCGTAAAAGGCGACTAAGGTTGTCTACCCACCGTGTGGTGTCCGGCTGAGTAGAAAGAACACCCTCATTTCTTACCGAGGTGCCGTAAAAAGGCTACTAAGGTAAGTTGACCCACCGTGTCGTATCCGGTTTCGTAAAATAGACTATCCTCTTTCTTACCGAGCTGTCTTAAAATACGACTAAGGTAAGTTGACGTCAGGCAGGCGGTTGGTCGTAAAAACGCAGCCAAATCATGTGACAGTATGTTTGTAACATGTTGTGCCGACCCCACTAAGAGTGGGATAAGGGTAGGAGGATGATGATATGTTCTAACCGATGTACGTTCATTGGTTAATGGTAAACTTAATTATGGGAAGAATATTAAATAAATATATACTTATTATAAAACAAAGTCCCCATAAGCTGTCTGTAAATGATCGGTTTTTTTAAAATATGAACTGAACTGAACCGATTTCTGTACGGCTTTTACTAAAATGGGATCCACACAGTGGGTCAACTTACCTTAGTCGCCTTTTACGACACCTCGTTAAGAAATGAGGTTGGTCTGTTCTACTCAACCGGATACCACACGGCGGGTCTACTTACCTTAGTCGCCTTTTACGACACATCGGTAAGAAATGAGGGTGGTACTATTCTACTCAGTCGGATACCACACGGCTAGAAGACCAACAAATTAATTTAAAGAAAATGTTGGCCCTCGGCGGGAATCGAACCCGACCCGCGGAGCTGATAGCAGCCCACTGCGCCAACGGGCCAGTCAAACCAAAATCCAATGGTCTAAAAACAGGTGGTTTATAATGGCCAGTCTCAAATACACATCAGATGGTCGCCAATAAAGGCCGGCATCGCATCCCGTGCCAATTAACTCACCTCGAACATCCTGTAAGGTGAGATTATCGTATCCTTACAAGAATCAGAAACCTGCACACTCCACACACCGAATAAATTAAATAAAAACCATATATAAAATAAATTAGACATTGTTAAAGCTTCGGCCTATCTCATTAAGTTCGCAGGATCTTGAGTCATCAATGCTTTTGAATTACGATTTCATATTGAGACTGGCTCGTTGGCGTAAGTGACCCTTTAGCTCTGCGGGTCGTGGGTTCGATTCCCACCGAGGGCCAACATGTTCTAACATAAATTTGTTGGTTCTTCAAACCTGGGTGTATTTGTATTCAAGTATTTAAAATTATTAAATTAACGTAGGTAAGGACGCCGTGTGGAATCCGGCTAAATAGAATAGTACCACCCTCTTTTCTTACCGAGGTGTCGTAAAAGGTGCCTAAGGTAAGTCAACCCGCCGTGTGGTATCCGGCTGAGTAGAATAGAGCACCCTCATTTCTTACCGAGGTGTCGTATAAGGCGACTAAGATAAGTTGATGTCAGGCAGGCGGCCGGTCGTAAAATACGTAGCCAAATCATGTGACAACATGTTTATAACATGTCGTGCCGACCCCACTTAGGGTGGGGTAAGGTCAGGAATATGATATGTATTTAAAATTATATAAGTATATATTTACCAGTTGTTTGTCACCGATAACACAAGTATTAAGTTACTTTTGAGACGGACGACCGTGTGTGTAAGTGTCCCATATATTTATTTATTTATTTACATTATCATTATTATTATTTTCCTGCACTTATCCCACTCTAAGTTAGGTCATGTGACGTGATTTGGCTACGTATTTTACGACTGGCCGCCTGCCTGACGTCGACTTACCTTAACCGTATTTTATGACATCTCGGTAAGAAAAAGGGTGGTCCATTCTACTCAGTCGGATACCACACGGCGGGTCGACTTACCTTAGTCGCCTTTTACGACACCTCCATAAGAAGGAGGGTGGTCTATTCTACTCAGCCGGATACCATACGGTGTGTCAACTTCAACTTACCTTTGTCGCTTTTTACAACACCTCGGTAAGAGAAAGGGTGGTCAACTTACTTCCAATAAATAAATGAATATAATGATATAGATATCTTCTATGACCACCTCAAATAAACAAAATAGATTAATTAAATTAATTAGATTAATTTAAAAAAATTAGATAAATTAATTAATTCAAACAAAGAAGCTGATCAGTAGGATGTTTTTATTATTATTACTTTAATTCAATTATTCATTTATTTGTAAATTAAATTATATTTTTAGGTAAATATTTTGTGTAACAAACTGAAAAAAGACATTATAAAATATAAAAAAATATTTATTTTAATAATTATTATCTCACTTCTCTTAATTAATTTGTTTTATTAAACAAATTAAGTATTTTTCAGTTTACTTTTTTATTTATTAGGAATAATATTTATATTTTTGTTATCTAATTTGTACAAACTAATTAGGTATTAGGCAACGACAGTTTTTATTGTTTTAGTTTAGCCTTTTTTGATAAGTTTTTTACAAATAAAATATTTTTCATAGTTTACTTTTTTATTTATTATATTTATATTTTAGTTATCTAATTATAATATAAACTAATTAAGTATTAGGCAACGACAGTAATAATTGTATCATTCATACAAATGTACTAATTTTTAAATGTGATACACAGAGATTTGTATTATATGTATTGATTAATAATGTTATGAAATTATATATTGTAAAACGCTATTATTGGTCTAATAAATAAAATAATATATATTCTTTATATAAATTTATTTTTAACTCACAGCAAAAATGTACAAGTTATATCTATTTTAAATTACACGCTAGGACTATATAAATCATGGCGACGTGGAATGGAATGGAAAAAAATATATATAATTGCTGAAAGAATATTCATTGGAATTTCAAAAGTAATGAAGCTCAGAGCTTTCCAAATACCAATTCCAACATTTCCCTTAGTAATATAAGAATGATAAAGTTTTTCCGAGATCGAGAGCCGCGATTAACTCGCCTGTTCCCGCTTTGTCTGCGACGAAACTTTCCGATTGTTGTGCGAAACTTCGATATGAGATTCTTATTACAACTCCTTTCTTAAGAGCTGGGGAAACAAAAACTGAACTCATATCATGTTCTGTGGCCCCGTTATATAAAGTTTCAGTTTTAAAACTGTATTTAAAAAAGTCGAGTCTTCACGTCCGAGATTCCGCAATGCCTGAAGACCAAAGTCTTCGACCAATGCGTCCTACCTGTGTTAACGTATGGCGCCGAGACGTGGACACTGACGGCGGGACTAGTCCACAAGTTTAAAGTCGCTCAGCGTGCCATGGAGCGAGCTATGCTCGGAGTGTCTCTCAAGGATAAAATCAGAAATGAGATTATCCGCGAAAGAACCAGAGTAACCGACATAGCTAGCAGAATAAGCAAGCTGAAGTGGCAGTGGGCCGGTCACGTCTATCGCAGGACTGATGAACGTTGGAGCAAAAGAGTCCTGGAGTGGAGACCGCGTCTTGGCAAACGCAGTGTAGGGCGCCCACCGTCTCGCTGGACCGACGACATCAGGAAGGTTGTCGGGGCCAGGTGGATGCGCATTGCGGAGAACCGGGATGTCTGGCGCAGACATGGGGAGGCCTATGTCCAGCAGTGGACTGCGATAGGCTGATGGATGGATGGATGGTTGGGTTTAAAAAAGGGTTACTTTTATATTAGACTAGTAATATCCCGCGGTTTCACCTGCGATCTCATGGCAGTGGAAAGCCTACTAAGTCGGACTATTAATTTATTTTTGTTAAATATATCATCAATAGTTTCCGCAGCGCATGCGATGATAGACTATGACTAATTTTTTACACCTTATTAAATTTTTATTACGGATCCCTATTTTTTTTAATGTTATATAGCCTATGTTGGTCAGTAAAGATGCAGCTTTCCAATGGGGAATGAATTTTTGAAATCAGTCCAGTAGTTTTTGTGTGAAACAAACATACATACAAATTTTTCCTCCACATAATTATTATTATAGACTAGATTTAACCCGCGACTTCATTCGCGTGGATTGTTCTCTTGTGATAATAGATGGCGCTTTTCAATGTCATCCTAGTTCTGTTGATCTTCCTCGATAAATGGACTATCTTACACTCAAAGAATTTTTCTAATCAGTCCAGTTGTTTCTGAGATTAGCGTGTTCAAACAAACAAACAAAAAAACTCATCAGCTTTATATATTAGTATAGATTTTGATCGCTAATCCGTCTGCGTTGACCTTCTTATATCAATAACTTCGAGAATAAAGCGTTACACGTTTGTAACATCACCGACCCCACTCAGAGTGGAATAAGGGTAGGATGGTGACGATTTTTCCGCAATGTAACGCCTGTAGTAAAACAATTAATGTAATAAAAAGAAACAATTCGCGATACCCTTCCAAGAATGAAGAAATCAAAAGTGTTCGCGCGGTGCCATAACTCAGCAATGATCCCGTCTGTATCCCGCGGGATACAATGGACAACAGTCGAGCCAGAAATGCCGTAAGCGCCAATAAATCATTGGCATGCCGGAACCCCGTGACCGGCAATAACCGTTGCGCCGCCCGGCATTTTTACCCATAGATAAATTAAATGACAACTCAACCCCGACGCGAGTTGCGACGCCGGAGCGCGCGGTATGCCCAAATAAATTTTTTGATAAACGAAGCCGGAAGTCCCGATATTACGTGACAGTGGCCCCCATTTGCGTCTCGGTCATTGTTTTCCTCTAGCGGCATTCGAGGAATCTCCGGCTATCCGCGCCGGCATACCCTTTGAATCGATTAGATCGGGAGATAATACAGACCTAATATATGTTACCTGGGTGACTGAGTTTTGATCGGTAATTTTGAAATGGTAATAAAACGCGGTAATGAAACTTGAAAAAAATATGGAAAATATTTTGGGCAAAGGCAAAAATTTAAGCTTCTATTTCTATTTTATGAAAAATCATTGGACCCGTTTCCAAGATTCCGAAAAAATATATTTGTACATATATTATATATTATACAAGATTAGCTCATTTAAATATTAAACTTACACACGTGGTCGTCCGTCCCCAAAGTAAGTAACTTAATACTTGTATTATGGTAGACAGACAACTAGTAAATATTATGGCAAACATAGTATTTTATATTCAAAATAAATTTTAGTATTTTTTTATACCCAAAAACATGGATATAACGATTTTTTCTACATAAAACCTAGCTAGATCGATTTTTCTCCCCCTACATGCTGAGTTTCAGGAAAATCGTTGGAGCCGTTTCTGAGATTCCGAAAATATATATCTATAGACAAGTTTAACTCATTTAAATATTAAAGATATACACCCCGACTAAAGAACCAACAAATTGTTTATAGAAATGGCCCTCGGTGGTAATCGAACCCGCGATGCGAGCTAAAAACAGAATCACTACCCACTGCGCCAACAGGCCAATCGGGTAGGTCAGTTCTGTGTCGGAATTAATCAAGCGTCAAAGGGCTGAAGCAAACGGTAGGTGCCTCGTATATCTCACTAATTAATGGATTCGCTAGAAGTGTTTCGGCCACAAAGGGCGCCGACAATAATCGACTTTTTTCGAAGATTATTACGGATCCTCGCACATGTCGTTTTGGGCAAGCACTTTGCTGCATTTTCATTGCGTTTTACGTTCATTTTTATGGCCGATAGTAATCTACGACCGATACATGCATCAGATGTCGTGTAGACTTGTCAGTGTTTTTATAATCAACTTAAATAGGTACTAAATTGTTAGAGTTTGAATAAAATAACAGTTTATAGAATAAATAAACGGATTTAAATAATTTATAGAATTAGGCGTTACTTTGCGGAGATCCATAATACAAAAGAAATAATAAAATTATTTTGCTATAATCCGCAATGAATTGTTGAGTTTGTGATAGTGAACGTATGTAGTGCTTGTGTATTGTGGTAGCGGTGGTGGAGGTTTGTGCATGTGTTTTTACGAATCCTGCATGTATCACGTATGATAACCGATTGTACACTGTAAATTTAGCATTGTATATATTTTCTATTTTACTTCATCGCGGATTATAGCAAAATAATTTTATTATTACTTTTGTAAACGGATTTAAGTTACATTTTAACTTATATCTTACCTACATCATTCACCTGCCCTTTTGCCACTATAAGTGGGTCGATACATACTATAAACATGTTACATGATTTGACTAGGTATTTTACGACAGGCCGTCTGCCTGAAATAACTTACCTTAGTCGCCTTTTGCCACATCTCGGTAAGAAAGAGTGTGGTCTATTCTACTCATATTTGCCATTTTTTATTTATCCTTTTTCTCCCTAAGTGCTTCTCACTGACTTACTCGAGATCATTTTCTTTAAAAAGTGTGAAGTTTAATGATTTACCAGTATCAATCCGCAAATCTCCTTCCCTATCGGCATTTAAGTCACAGACTAGAAAATATTTGTCTTAAGTAGTTATATATTAGTAGCATTTTTAGTAGCAAAAATTAATTTATAAATTAAATTGTTCATCTTTAATATTTAAATGAGTTATTGTTGTATATATGTATATATGTATTTCTGAATTTTGAAAACGACTTCAATGATTTGCATGAAATTGTTGTTTACAGGCACTGAAAAAATATTGATTAGAAAGCAAATGATATTTTAGCTGTCATCTATGAAGTGATTGGCTTACGTGCGGACTAAAAAAGTGAAAATGAATCAATTCCCCGGTTATTTAGCAACCTTTTTTTAATTATTAATTTTTTTTAAATAATTTACCGAACATGGTTCGGTCACCCACTTCTGTTGTTAAGCTAAAATGGCGTCACATATGCCACATGGTCTGGTGATAAATTAATTGGTCACTATTTATATTTATGAATCAGAATTTTTTTCATATGCGTGACCGTTATAAGGAGATATTAAAATCGCCCAAATCGCCCATAAACATACTGTCAGCGACAATAGTTCAAACGCACATAACAATTTATCTACTATCGGCAGAGTTTAGTGTGAAATGTGTTTTTATTTAATTAAAATTTACCGAACATGGCTCGGTCACTTGTGTTGTTAAGCTAAAATGGCGTCGCACGCGCCACATGGTCTGATAAATTAATTGGTCACTATTAATATTTATGCATCAGAAACTTAGTCATATGCGTGACCGTTATAAAGAGATATTAAAATTGCCGAAATCGCCCATAAACAACGACAATAATTCAAACGCACATAACAGTTTATCTACTATCAGTAGAGTTTGGTGTGAAATGTGTTTTTTTTTTTATTAAAATTTATCGAACATGGCTCAGTCACCCACTTGTGTTGTTAAGCTAAAATGGCGTCGCACGCGCCACATGGTCTGATGATAAATTAATTGATCACTATTAATATTTATGCGTCAGAAACTTATATGCGTGACCGTTATAAGGAGATATTAAAATCGCCCAAATCGCCCATAAACATACTGTCAACGACAATAACTCAAACGCACATAACAATTTATCTACCATCGGTAGAGTTTAGTGTGAAATGTGTTCCGAGAGACCGTTTAGTAGCGTATAGCGCGTGACTGTCGTACAAATTATGCATTTCGGAGACAAGTCGATTTTACGACGACGGAAGTGACGTCATAAAGCACTGTTTAACGTTCGGCTCGTATAATTTCCGATCGTTTCTACCGTGATATGCATCTGCGGCACGAATATGGAACACGAAAGCAATGACTTACTAAAGGTAGGTGATGAGTTATTTTTGATTTTCCTCGAGCGTTTCTTTTCGGCGGGGTTTTTGGGTTGGTAATCAGTTTGCATGTTTTCGTAGATGTTTATTGTGATTTTTAACGTTGATAAAACATTGTTGGTAAAGGGAAGACAATGTGAAAGTAATCAATATCCTTTTCCGTATTACTTAATTCTTTGTAATGGTGTAAACGGTGAACCTGTAAGAAGCTAAGACTTTTAGACACATACTATGTAGGTATGTCACATACAGCGATGGTACATAAATTCAAAATATTATTTATTCAAGTTATTATGCTAGAGTAGGGAAATCAACCATAAATGTGCCATATTAAAATAAAGAGAAAGTAAATGAGGTTTATCGCCTATCTCTTTTTTGCGCGTGCATAGTGAGCAAATGTCATTTTGAAGGTATACTAAAAATCATCATCATTTGCCTGATATAAACATGTTCTCACATAATTTGACTACGTATTTTTCGACCGGCCTGCCTGACGTCAACTTACCTTAGTCGTATTTTACGATACCTCCGTAAGAAAGAGGGTGGTCTATTCTAATCAACCGGATAGCACACGGCGGGTCAACTTACCTTAGTTGCCTTTTACGACACCTCGGTAAGAAATGAGGGTGGTCTATTCTACCCGGCCGGATACCACTCGGCGGGTCAACTTACCTTAGCCGCCTTTTACAAAAACATGGTAAGAAATGGGGGTAGTCTATCCTACTCATATTTGCCATTTTTTATTTATCTGGTTTTTTCCTAAGTGCTTCTCACCGACTTAGTCGAGATCATTTTGATTTTGATTTTGATTTACCTTTTAAGGTGTGACGTGTGTGCATTAGTCATATGCGTCGCGTAAACCAGCTGAGATACAATAAATTAATGTACGAGAGAATTGTAGATCTACAAAAATACTACAAAAAAGGTTAGGAGAGCATGTCGCTATCTCTCATGGTTAACTCACAATATCTACTTTTATTGTTCAAAATTTTAATTTGGGACAAATTTTGTGACACTGATTTCCACTTGATTTCTATTGGAAAGCTGCATCTTTATTTAGCAACATAGGGTATATTACATTTTATATTTTTTAAAAAATAGGGATCCGTAATAAAAATGTAATAAGGTGTAAAAAATTAGTCATAAAAATCTGTCATCGCATGCGCTGCGGAAACTATTGATGATATATTTAACAAAGATAAATGTATAGTCTATTAAGTCGGACTTAGTAGACTTTCCATTGCCATGAAATCGGTATATACGCGGGTGAAACCGCGGGATATTACTAGTGTACAATAAAGAGATAATTATTTAAAGGAAATAAAAATAAAACTATACTCAGAATATCGCTTTCACGCCGTGTGATATCCGGCTGAATAGAATAGTACCACCGTCATTTCTTACTGCGGCGTCGTAAAAGGCGACTAAGGTAAGTCGACCCTCCGTGTGATATCCGACTGAGTAGAATTGACCAACTTCATTTCTTACCGAGGTGTCATAAAAGGTGACTAAGGTAAATTGACCTACCGTGTGGAATCCGGTTTAGTAAAATAGACCACCCTCTTTCTTACCGAGGTGTCGAAAAATACGACTAAGGTAAGTTAACGTCAGCCGTAAAAACGCAGCCAAATCATATTACAGCATGTATATAACACATTGTGCCGACCCCACTTAGAGTGGGATAAGAGCTATGATGACTCAGAATATCGCTTTCAAATCCCAATAGATTATATTAACGCCCAAAAAATAGTCCGACATACGCGAGCCGCCCTAACAGACTTACAAAAATTGATATACCCGCTATTGAACGGAAAATAAATCGTATACGCTCCTTAAGTGCCAATAAAAGTTGAAGTAAATCATAAAAGTATCACTCCGCGAGAAATGTCTGTAACAAGTGCGTTATGGTAGAATAATTCAGCATTGGGGCGGGCGGATTGAAGGATGGGCCCCTGCTGATATTCCCGGGCCACTCCGGGGACTTTTGGTTATATCGAAGCCTTCAATTATTTATCGGACCCGTGTCTACTTTTCATTTTACTCCTTTCATACGTGAAAAACATTTCCCGATGGGGCCAAGTTGGATGCGAGTAGTTTTATAGGCGGAATAAAATGTATTAAAGCCGAAAGTAATATAAAATACTTTATTCAAGTAAATTTGTGTACAAGTGTTTTTGAATCGAACTCTACTGTTGGTTCGGTAATATTCCTACCGAGAAAAGCCAGTAAGAAACTCGGCGGTTGCTTTTAAAATATAATTCTTATTACTAGTTACTTTAGTCATGGCTGTCTTGTACAGGGTCGAAGAGTACCACAGCCGGATTTCACACAGCGGGTATATGAGGTGTCGTATAAGGTAACTATGGTCAGTTGACCCACCGTGTCGTATCTGGCTGAGTAGAATAGACCACCTTCATTTTCTTATCGAGATGTTTTAAAAGGCGACTCTTAGTAAGTTGACTCACCGTGTTGTATCCTACATATATATCTTACTCTAAATGCTTATCAACTACTAGCAATCGCCATCGCCAGTGGAAAGATTAAAACCGCAATGTAGTCTTTTGATAACCATAAAACTGGTTAAAATGGGTCAACCTTGAAAGCTAGACATATGCTGTCGCGGATTTTTATTTAAAACTTTTAGAGGGAAACAAGGTAACTCAGAGCACGCAAGGAAAACTTTAAATTATTCCGTTTTTGTACTATTTTTTATTGCTGCTTCTCTTTTATTCATCTTAGAGTGATCTTGTAAAGCTTATAGCCTTCCTTAATAAATGGACTACCTTAAATTGTAAGAATTTTTGAAATCGGTCCAGTAGTTCCTGAGATTAGCGCGTTCACACAAACAATCAATCAATCAAACAAACTCTTCAGCTTTATTAGTATTCGGCGATGCTTCTGCGTTCGCCCGTCCCGCCCGGTGACGCTGTAAAAGCCGTTAGGGCTAACAGCATATAGTCAATTCGAAAAAAAATAAAAAAATTAGTATAGATTAGCCGCGAGTAGCACCGCCGGGCGCAGTTAGTCATATACTAAATTTTAAAATCTCACCAACATCAATCAAACTACAAAATGCATTTGTGAACGATCGAAAATAATATTGATATAAATCAAATAATATAATTTATAGTTACTGTTTACTATAAAAATACTGTCGGGGCGTTGCGGAATCATAAAATTATATTACCCCCACGTGTAAGCCCGATGTTAGTTAAGTACAGTTTAAAATGAACTCTTATATCTTGGTTGCCTAATTGAATCCGTTTGCTACAGTTTTTATAACGGTTTCTATAATTTCAGTCATTTTTGTCTAACAACTAGCTGGAAATAAGTGTATTTAAGGTCTTGAGCTGTGATGGCCTAGCGGTGCGACCGTGTGAATCTCTAGAGAGTTTTTCTATTAAAACTTATGTGTCTAATTGATAATTGCAATTTATCACATGCTTTTCGGTGAAGGAAAACATCGTGAGGAAACCTGCATATCTCTAGAGAATTCTGCAGATATGTGTAACCTACCAATCCGCATTGGAGCAGCGTGGTAGGTCTTAGCTCCAAACCTTCTCTCCAAAAACGGAGAGAAGAAGCCTATTCTCAGCAGTGGGATAGTAACAGGCCGCTACTTACTTACTTTTAAGGTCTTGAACACAAAACTGCGATACGACGCGATGCGGAATGTCAACGTAGAAAGTTGCACACGAATTTCTGCGATGCGATTTCGTGCGGCAACCCATCTCCCAGGGTGACCATTACTTAACAACAGTACTAAACGTATTTTAAATTGATAAGGGCAGGATAGCTATGGTAGCCCAGCGGTATCACCGTGCGCCTCTTTCGAGACGGTCAAACCCAGGGCAGGCACCAATGAGTTTTCTAGTAAAACTTATGTGTCTAATTGATAATTGTAATTTATTACACGCTTTTCGGTGAAGGAAACATCGTGAGGAAACCTGCATATCTCTAGAGAATTCTGGAGATATGTGTAACCTACCAATCCGCATTGGAGCAGCGTGGTAGGTCTTAGCTCCAATCCTTCTCTCCAAAAACGGAGAGAAGAGGCCTATTCTCAGCAGTGGGATAGTAACAGGCCGCTACTTACTTACTTTTAAGGTCTTGAACACAAAACTGCGATACGACGCGATGCGAAATATCAACGTAGAAAGTTGCACACGAATTTCGGCGATGCGATTTCGTGCGGCAACGCATCTCCCAGGGTGACCATTACTTAACAACCGTACTAAACGTATTTTAAATTGATAAGGGCAGGATAGCTGTGGTAGCCCAGCGGTATCACCGTGCGCCTCTTTCGAGAAGGTCTAGGGTTCAAACCCCGGGCAGGCACCAATGAGTTTTCTAGTAAAACTTATGTGTCTAATTGATAATTGTAATTTATTACACGCTTTTCGGTGAAGGAAAACATCGTGAGGAAACCTGCGTATCTCTAGAGAATTCTGGGGATATGTGTAACTTACCAATCCGCATTGGAGCAGCGTCTTAGCTCCAATCGTTCTCTCCAAAAAAATAAAAACGGAGAGAAGAGGCCTATGCCCAGCAGTGGGATAGTAACAGGCCGTTACTTAAGGGCACGATGATTGTCATGAGATGAACCGCATGCTCGTTTGCCATAGTATTTCTTAAAAATAATACATTTAAAGTGATGGTAAACAAATATACATATATACCTATGGGACACTACACACACGGTCGGCCGTCCCCAAAGTAAGTAACTTAATACTTGTGTTATGGACAGACAACTGGTGAATATATACTTATATAAATTTTAAATACATACTTAAATACACCCAGATACAAAGACCAACAAATTCATTATCTTCCTACCCTTATCCCACTCTAAGTGGGGTCGGCATATGTTATAAACATGCTGTCACATGATTTAACTGCGTTTTTACGACCGGCCGTCTGCCTGACGTCTACTTACCTTAGTCACGACACTTCTGTAAGAAAGATGGTGGTCTATTCTAGTCTGCCGGCAACCACACGGCACGCTAATATTATTAATGCGAAAGTCTGTTTGTCTGTTACACTTTCACGGCTAACCCGCTCGAATTTGGCACAATAAAAGCTTATACACCGAGGGTTTTCTTTTGCATGTTAAAACAGTTAAATCTTGTGCATCATTTTTGGCACCTGCTCTAAGTCACATTATTAACTTATCCTTTTTAGAAGGTGTATTCCCTGACAAACTAAAAAAATCGGTAGTTAAACCTCTACATAAAAAGAATAATAAGGATGAATTAAATAATTACCGTCCAATAACGCTCAACCCCATTTTGTCAAAAGTATTCGAAAAAATTATGTATAATAAAATTTATAAATTCATCGATACGTTTAAAATACTGAAGGAAGAACAATATGGCTTTAGAAAACAAAGTAGTACCACCCTTGCTTGTTTTTCACTAACAAAGTATGTATTGGAAAATCTTGACATTGGTCATAACATTGTGTCCATTTTCCTTGATATGACTAAGGCTTTTGACTTAATAAATCATAAAATACTACTTAATAAATTAGAATACTACGGAATACGAGGCGAAGCACTTAAATGGATATCCAGTTACCTTTTCGAACGGCAACAAAGTGTAGAAGTCTTAGAGACTTCAGGAAAGTTTAAAAAACCGTATCGTTCATCATTTGAAACGCAAAATCCTTATGGAGTACCCCAAGGGAGTATTCTTGGTCCTTTGCTATTCCTCCTTTATATTAATGACCTCCCAGGCATAGTTTCGCATAAATGTTTTATGTACGCCGATGACACAACGATTGTAGTTAAAACTAAAGACAAACAAAACCTTGAAAAACAAACAAACGAAGCACTCAATTCGGTTGTACAATGGTTAAATCAAAATAACCTCAAAATTAATATGACTAAAACTCATTATATATATTTTCAAACAATTAACTCTAACCCAATAAATTTCAATCTAGAGTATGAATCATATAATATTGAGAAATCAAACACGACTGTATTTCTTGGGCTAACATTAGACAAATTGTGTAACTGGAAAGCTCATGTAGAAGAACTGTGTAAGAAAGTGGACAGATTCATTTATGTTCTAAAAAAACTATCACAAGTTAGCAATAAAAGAACTGCCTTACTAGCTTATCATGGTTATGTATCATCGATTTTACGATACGGAATTTTACTGTGGGGAAATTCAACAGATGCTTCAAAAGCATTTATTAAACAGAAAGCTTGTGTACGATCTATATGCCGAGCTCATATTTTGGACAGTTGCAAACCACTGTTTAGGGAGAATAAAATTTTACCGTTACCGTGTCTTTACATATACGAAGCATTGCTTTTTGTTAAAAAAAATACCATTTTATTTCCTGCATTAAATGAAATATATCCGAACAGGAGGTGCAGGCCATATCCACCAGGTAAACTCTGGGCGCCATCACAACGGTTGGCTGTCTTCTCTAACAATTCATATTGTATGGCTATTAAATTGTACAATAAACTCCCAAATTGTAAAAAAGAATTGCCTCTACTGAAATTTAAGGGAGCAATTTTGGAAATATTAAACCAAAAAAATTATTATTCTGTTCACGATTACCTTAATGACAACAATATACTTAATGTTTCATGATAATTGTAAGAATTTTTAAATAATTGACATATGTTTACAATAATGCAATAATTCTTCTTTTGTTACATTTTATTTATTTTCTTATTTTAATAACATGACATAATTGTAATATTAATTGTAATTTCATTATTAATTAATTGTAATTTTAATATGTAAATAAATGTAATTATAATACTGTACTAGAAATGTTAGGCATTTTTAGTTTTAAATATTTGCACACTGTTAGTGACAGTAGATTGTGTTAGGGAATTTAGTAATAAGTTATATCTGTATGTACCCACAATTTCGCAAATAAAATTTATTATTATTATTATTATTATTATTATAACATGTTACGTTATGTTACGGACACTTAAACGCTTAAGTCATGGGTACCATTAAAATTAATACCATTAAGTATGAATATATTAGGGCATAAGTTCCCAAAATTATGTAAATGTGTAAATTATGTGTGGTATCCCGCTAAGTAGACCACCCTCATTTCTTACTAAGGTATTGTAAAAGGCGACTAAGGTAAGTTGACCTGCCGTGTGGTATCCGGCTGAGTAGAATAGACCAACTTCAATTCTTAGCGAGGTGTCGTAAAATACGACTAAGGTAAGTTGACGACAGGCCGTGAAAACGCAGCCGAATCCTGAGAGAACATGTTTATAACATGTTATGCTGAACCCACTTAGAGTGGGATAAGGGCAGGAGGATGAATTCAAAATATCTTGTAAAGCTGAATAAAATGTACTTCGAACAGCGTTTGGGGTCAGATGAAAATAAAAGGATCAATTCTTTCACTTTCACGCCAGTAGGTGTGTACTGATGATCACCTACAATGGTGTGTGTTATGTGCAAAAAGCGATGGTAATGATAGAAACCATTGGCGCAAAGGGCACGGGCAGACTAGCTACGCGGGTTGAATAGCGAAACATTTGCAGACCTTGACATCTCTTAGACAGGAACAGTAGTTAATTTATAGGATTACTTTGCGGTGGTCCATAATCCAAAAGTAATGATATTATTTTGCAACATTTAAAATTTACCAGCTTGTTTAGCTTAGGCGGTTCAGTGGAGCTGGTTCAACGGCTGGAGTTCGTGGCAGAGGTGGTTCACGATTTGTCCCTCCCTTCCATGATTCGCGTATTGGTGGATATAGAGAAATTTTTGGCATTGGCCTCCTACTGCAAGAAGAAGAATGTGATGGAGTATAGCGTCGATGAACATAAAGCGTTTTCCTGCTGTTAAAAATAAATAAAATTGAATTCCTTTACGATGTCTTTCATGATCAACTCATAGTTTCTAGCCATAGCAACCCGCAACCAAGAGTCTGCCAAGAGTAAGAAGTGGTCACAATTGCGTGGTTTTCAAAATTAATATTGGAATATCTAAAGTAAAGTAACGGCCTGTTACGTGTTAGTAACCCACTGCTAGGCATAGGTCTCCTTTTTTCAATTTCTGGCGAGATGGATCGGAGCTAAGACATACCACGTCGTTCTAACATGGTTTGGTAGGTTTCACATATCCCATGAATACTCTAAAGATATGCAGGTTTTCCTGTGTGCTATAAATTGCAATTATCAATTAGACACCTTACGCTTTTTAATAAAAAAAATCTTATTGGTTCTGCCCGGGGTTTGAACTCGTAACATCCTATTACAGCTATCACAGCTTTTGGAACATCTATTAGAGTTACGATCTATGGTAATACTTTTGCTTAATATAAAATCGTAGTACTCAGTCAGTAGCGAGGGGAGGCTGGGGCTACTTGGATACACGTCGCAAGCATCTCCGGGGTCACGTGCGGGTCGCCAAATTACCCGCTTGCTCACACAGACACTTATTGTGACCGGACTATATGTATAAAGGCCGCCGCGGAAAATAAAATTTTATAGCACTCCTCGGGACTGAGTGACCGATTGTATGACTCCGCCTGAACGCATCTTGAGTAGCTCATTTTTGCGAGTGCTGTCTTTCCAACCGTAATATCATAAATTATAAGAGTATTGTTTATAAGAAAGAAGTTCCTGTGTGGCATTCACAGATACTCGTACCCGATGAACAACAACATGGCGCGCCACTCCAAAATTCAAAACTTTTGAAATAATAATAATAAATATATGGATCACTTACACACACGGTCGTCCGTCCCCAAAGTAACTTAATAGTCGTTTTATGGGTGACAGACAACTGGTGAATATATACTTATACATATAATTTTATATACATAAAAGTAAGTAAGTAAGCAGCGGCCTGTTACTATACCACTGCTGAAAATAGGCTTCTTCTCACCATTTTTAGAGAGAAGGATTGGAGCTAAGACCTACAACGCTGCTCCAACGCGGATTGGTAGGTTACACATATCTCCAGAATTCTCTAGAGATATGCAGGTTTACCAGGATATGGTACGTTTTCCTTCACCGAAAAGCATGTGATAAATTGCAATTATCAATTAGACACATAAGTTTTAACAGGAAGAACTCATTGGTGTCTGCCTGGGTTTGAACCCGTGACCTTCGCAAAGACCTTCGAAAGAGTCGCACGGTGTTACCGCTGGGCTATCACAGCTTTTTTTTATTTATATACATACTTAATAACAAATATACACCCAGACTCGAAAACCAACAAAGTCATTTATAAAGTATTTGTGATTGTATTTACAAAGCGCCACCAAGATTCGCAACACGAATGTTGCGGCTGTCAACGAAGACAAATCCATGAATTTGTTGCCAGACTAGATGCACGGCTAGCGTCGTCAATAATTGCTATTATTATGCTAATTATTATTATAGTATGGCGTTGATACGATATACTCTATGAAAAGGACACGTGCGTTGTGTTGCACGATGTGGTTTGTTATGATTAGTTGACTAATACTGACTTCTTCTCAATCGTTTCGCTCTTGACAGAGCGGTCGTGATCGCCTTCAAGTTGCGGTTTTAGTAGCGGCTGTTGTTATGCGCTTCACAATTTCTCGCCATTTTTTGCGATTTTAATCGGTTCGCATGGCAATCGTGATTCCTTTGACTATACTTGCATAGCGATTATCTTGGGAAAATAGTTGCAGTGGTTTACCCTTGCCTTCTGCACCAGATTTTTTAAAGGTTATTTAGACCTTCTAATTTAATCAGTCCTTCTAATCAATCCTGAAGCCTCTTCTAATCAGTTGCCCTCTCAGGTGTATGGTTATACCGCCATTGTTCGGTCGCCAGAGCCTCGTCCGTTATCTAGCAGGGGGCACCACGTGCAGGTGAGGTTGACTGTTGGGTCCGACTAGATGTTATTGCCGTTTTCCCCCTTATCCCCCCTGACTACTACATGCCAAATCTTTCGTAAGTATGTGACTACACATTGAAATGTAATTTGGAGGGACGCACCATGTTATTGTGGTTCATTTATACCAGTGGTCGGCAAAGTGCGGCTCCAGAGCCGTATGTGGCTCTTTGGATCCTAAAATGCCAAATGTCTTTTTCGCCACCCTCCTTCTTACCGAGGTGTCGTAAAATACGACTAAGGTAAGTTGACGTCATGCAGGCGGCCGGTCGTTGAAACGCAGCCAAATCATGTTACAGCATGTTTATATCATGTTGTGCCGACCCCACTTAGAGTGGGATAAGGGCAGGAGGATATATAAAAATAAAAATAAATAAATAAATAAATAGTGCTCCAGCTGATTAGGCGTAACAGATCGGGAATCTGGGATAAATATGTATATAATTTCATTCTTATAAAGCATTTTTTAGGTATAATATTTGTTGACTGTTATGTTTTCTTTAACCAAGAGTGTTTTACTTTGTTAATCGGAAGGAACATACCTCCCAACACTCCAGCCTCTCTCGTTCACAATGACTGCTCTGTAGATATCGGCTTTCAGGGGAGCCCTTATTGTTAGCGCCCATTCACCGTCTGCATTAATAATGGGCGAATTCGTTTTGGTAGAATCTAAGGTCCTAACAATAGCAGATCGTAAACTAACTGTGACTAACCAAAATGCAGATACAACGAAAAGATAGGCGTCTTAAAAACGTCCTGTATGACCTCAATGATTCTCAATGACCTTATGCTCTTCTATTTAACCTCAATGACCTTATGCTCTTCTATATAACCTCAATGACCTTATGCTCTTCTATATAACCTAAATGACCTTATGCTCTTCTATATAATCTAAATGACCTTATGCTTTTCTATATAACCTCAATGACCTTATGCTCTTCTATATAACCTAAATGACCTTATGCTCTTCTATATAACCTTAAAGACCCTATGCTCTTCTATATAAACTTAATGGCCTTATGCTCTTCTGTATAACCTCAATGACCTTATGCTCTTCTATATAACCTCAATGACCTTATGTTCTTCTATATAACCTCAAAGACCCTATGCTCTTCTATATAACCTCAATGATTTCGTATGCTCTTCACTACCAAGGATGTACGTTCGAATAAAATCCAATAACAAAAAATTTATTACAATAAAGTCTAGCAGCGTCCACATAGTGAGTTTTAAAGAAGAAGACTAAGAGACTAAGAAAGACGACTAGAAGACTAAGAGACTAAGAAAGACGACTAGAAGACTAAGAAAACACAAGTTTTTGTAATCGTTTGTAGCGTGATGTCAAATATCGTATTGAAATAAGGATTAAGCTGATCTAATGCCATTAAGCCTAATTTTGAATTAAGTGCGATTTATAAACTGTTAACGTATAAAGTATAAATATTTTTAAATAAATATATGGGACACTTACACGTTCGTCCGTCCCTAAAGTAAGTAACTTAATACTTGTGTTTATGGGTGACAGACAAGTGGTAAATATATTCATATAGCACTTTAAATACACGCTTAAATACATATATACACCCAGACTTGAAGAACCAACAAATTGTTGTTAGAAAATGTTAAATAAATATATGGGACACTTACACGTTCGTCAGCCCCCAAAGAAAGTTACTTAATACTTGTGTTTATGGGTTACAGACAACTGGTAAATATATACATATATAATTTGAAATACACACTTTAAAGACATATATACACCCAGACTCGAAGACCAACAAATTATTGTTAGAAAATGTTAAATGAATATATGGGACACTTACACACACATTCGTCAGTCCTTATTGTAACTTAAAACTTGTGTTATGGGTGACGGACAACTGGTGAATATACATATATAATTTGAAATACACACTTAAAATACATATGTATACACCCAGGCTCGACTTTAAATTGAAAATAAATATATATTGTTGGCTCTCGACGGGAAACGAAAACATATCGCGGAGCTGAAGTCAGGATCACAACCAACTGCGCCAACAAAATTATAATGACTCAGTCACATCTGACGAGTTGAATGCAATTCGGGGCAATAAAATTTCAATTTTAAAAATTAAACTCTAATACCGCGTGTGTGACGAATGGTAACGTTACTAAAGGGTTCTTGGACGCCCCCTCTTTGCCGACAATCTGTGCTCCAAACGGCGTCGGTAAAGTTTTTATGGTGTACTATATTAGAAGAGTGAATTAATTTATTGTTGCGTTAATGAGTGTCTTAATTTTTTGAGTTATGCCGATGCTCTTTATGAGTTTATCCATTTAGAGTGTAATGTTTTAACTGTGACAAACTACGGGCTTCATAGGAAAACTTAGAGTACCACAGTTAGCGATGGAACGAACTATGGTTAGAGTATCTCTCATCATTTTGCTCCTGCCCTTATCCCACTTTAAGTGGCACAAAATCTTATAAACATGCCACATGATTTGGATAGGTATCTTAGGACCGACCGACATCCACTGCTTATTATAGGTCTCTTCATGGGATCACCACACCACACGATCTTTTCGTAAAATGCGACTAAGTTAAGTCGACCCGCCGTGTGGTATCCGACTGAGTAGAATAGACCAGCCTCATTCCTTACCGAGGTGTCTTCAAAGGCGACTAAGGTAAGCTGACCTACCGTGTGGTATCCAACTGAGTAGAAAAGACAACCCTCATTTCTTACCGAGGTGTCGTAAAATGCGACTAAGTAAGTTGACCCACCGTGTGGTATCCGGCTGAGTAGAATAGACCATCCTTATTTCTTACCGAGGTGTCGTAAAAGGCCACTAAGGTAAGTTGACCCACCGTGTGGTATCCGGCTGAGTAGAATAGACCATCCTTATTTCTTACCGAGGCGTCGTAAAAAGCGACTAAGGTAAGTCGTCGTACGAATAAAATATGTAGCCAAATCACGTGACAACATTTTTATAACATGTTATGCCGAACCCACTTAGAGTGGGATAAGGGCAGGAGGATGATGATTCTTCTCTATCAGCAAATAAAAAAAATACTTAACGGTATTTTTACGTTTAAGTTAACTCAAACGAAGTCGCGGAATCAGCTTGTTAAAAATAATTACATCAACCCCGTCTCCAGAGGGGAGAGTCGGGTGAAAGCGACACAGGCCTCTCAGCTTTTAAGGGCTTATTCAAACTTTATAAAATAAGTGGCCCCTCAAAGGGGACTCAATAAGACTCAATATTATTGCGTAGCCATCTGTGACGGAGGGTATGGGAGACATATTTTTTGATTTAACTCGTAAATTACTTGAATTCAATCGGTTTACGCTCGTGTGAATTAGACTATATTTATATGGGATGCGGTTTTTTATTGGTAGGGTGGACGGTGGATAGTTTCGTTATAAGCCTGTTGCTTCTTTAATTTTTTTAAACTGACGCTCTTTTTAGGCTCACGAGTTCAAACCCAGGGCAGGCACCAATGAGTTTTTCTATTAAAACTTATGTGTCTAATTGTAAGCTAACCTATTCTTGACACCTATCCAATTAATTGACACCCTAGCAATTTTCTTCCAGAAATAAGAAAATAACAACACTAAATAGTTCCATTTGTACCAATTTTATAAGATAATATCATAATTTCTTACTTTGGCATCATTAAGTAGCAATGAAAATAATATGGCGACTAAACAGCTGAATGAAAAAGGGCACATAATTAATTAAGTAATAATTTATCGTTTTCTTAAAAATTAAATTGTTTAGATATGTAATCGTTTCTTTTAATACATAAAAACATAAATGAGGTACCCATCTGCATGCTTCACTTAGTTTTCATCAGTATTTTTGAATACTGATGAAATCTGAAGGTTGACAATAAACTGGAATTTGAATTGTCGATAATAGGGAAGTCTGTGTCAATATTTGGGTAAACCATTGCAATTCGATAAATATCATAATTTCAATAACAAATAATATCCTACTTAGAATTTAAATTTACTGGCAACATATTAAAATAGTTGTCTATATTTAACAAAATTTATCGTTATTTGGAAACACTGTGGAACGTTTATATTTATTTCTTTTTATACGCTCGTTCGAAAAGTATCAATAATTGGGCACTTTACCCTAATTGCAATTTATCAAACGTTTTTCGGTGAAGAAAACATCTTGAGGAAACCTGCATATCTCTAGAGAATTCTGGGGATATGTGTAATCTACCAATCCGCATTTGAACAGCGTGGTAAGTTTTCGCTCCAACCCTTCTTTCAAGGAAATTAATCTTGTATATATTTTCCGAATCTTGGAAACGGCTCCAACGATTTTCATGCAATTCATCATGTAGGGGGTTACTGACGATGATGACTGATGATGCTTCGGTAGCGGGACGAAACGATTGTTGAGTTTGTCATAGTGAACGTGTGTAGTACTTGTGTATTGTGGTGGCGATGGTGAAGGTTTGTGCATGTGTTTTACTAATGCTGCGTGTATCAGATGAAAGCCGATAGCACACTCTACATTTAGCATCTATTCTAATATATAAAGCTGAAGAGTTTGTTTGTTTCTTTGTTTCAACGCGCTAATCTTAGGAACTACTGCACCGATTTGAAAAATTCTTTGACTGCAAAATAGTCCATTTATCGAGAAAAGCTATGACATTACGCTGAGATGAATAGGAGAGGCAGAGCAGCAATAAATAATATAACGAAAGCGGCATAATTTAAAGCTTTTCTTGCGTGCGCTGAGTAATCAGTGAAAATTATTAAAAAATCATGTATTACAAAATTGTTCCCATCTAAAAGTTCTAAATAAAAGTCCGCGACAGCATATGTCTATATTGCTTTTAAGTTTAACCCACTGTAACCATTTTAATGCTTATCAGAATACTATATTACGGTTTAAATAATTTCAAGTCCGCGACAGTATATGTCTAGCTTTTAAGGTTAACGCACTTTAACCATTTTAATGGCTCAATATTTCCACGCGGGCGGATCCGCTGGCGATTGTTAGTTATTTATAACAGAGACATAATCCATTTCTACTGCAATCAAGTATTGATTTACCTCTCTTACATTCACCAATTAAACGTTCAAATGCAAACGTAGCAATTCGGTACAAAGTTATTTACGTACAAACGGACCACCAATTATATCATTATGCAGCGATTTTGTATTCAACGCGGAATACTGTGAGCAAATTGTTCCTGTGTTTTATTTGTACAACTATGTATCTTATTAGTATAGTGTTAAAGTGCATAATTGAGTAGAACGCAAGAGGGTTGATTGGTTTATGATCTATGGTAGTGCGTATTCAGTTATTTAATAGGGGTTGAAGACTTAAATTGTTACTCGCTTATTAGTTTGCGAAACAACTGCTATTTTCCCGTCGGACAGTGTGTGGATATCTTTATTATGTACTATTATATTATAGCTGTGAGGAATGGTGAAAAGCCGTGATTAAAATAACTCAATTACAAAGGAAATGAATAGGTATTAAGAAATTAAAGTAAAATTTTTTTTTTCGAATTGACAATATGCTGTTAGCCCTAACGGCTTTTACAGCGTCACCGGGCGGGACGGGCGAGCGCAGAAGCATCGCCGAGGTTGCGAAATGCGTAGAGTAGAGCGCAGAAGCTCTACTAGCGTCGGAGAACGTCGTCCTAAGGGTGCCTAAAAAAAAAAAGTAAAATACCTGGGTGATTTTTTAGACGATATAAAAAAGATAAAAAAAGAAAAAAAGACTCGAATTGGGGTATTCTTATTTTACTACAACTTTGCAAAATGACAGTTTAATTAGCCTATGTTTTTAAATAATATTATAGCTGTTTTTCAATTTCGAAAAATAGGGATAAAACAAGATTTTTCAAATGAAACCTAGCTAGATCGATCTATCACCCCCGAAACACCTAAGTTTCATGAAAATCGTTGGAGCTTTTCTAAAATTCAGATTCTTTATATATAGACAAGATTAACTCATTTAAATATTAAAGAGATACTACCCAATTTACAAGGAAAAAAAAATGTTTACAAATAATGTCAAAATATATACATAATGCCGAAAATGTCCTTATTATTTTCAAAAGTGTCAAAGCACAAAATCAAAATTGTTATTCTAAAATTCACTATTAGTGTAAATTGAACGTCATCATCATCTTCCTGCCCTTATCCCACTTTAAGTAGGGTCGGCGCAATATGTTATAAACATGTTTTCACATGATTTGGCTACGTATTTTACGACCGGCCGCCTGCCTGACGTCAACTTATCTTAGTCGTATTTTACGACACCTCGATAAGAAAGAGGGTGGTCTATTCTACTCAGCCGGATACCACACGGCGGGTCGACTTACCTTAGTCGCCTTTTACGACACCTCGGTAAGAAATGAGGGTGGTACTATTCTATTCAGCCGGATACCACACGGCGTTGTAATTTGAACGTCATATCATATTAAAATAATTTTATGATTACTTTGTACTTTTATGAGCTGTGGTAGCCCAGCGGTAACACCGTGCGCCTCTTTCGAGGAGGCCGCAGGTTCAAACCCGGGCAGACACCAATGAGTTTTCTAGTAAAATTTATGTATCTAATTGATAATTGCAATTTATCACAAGCTTTTCGGTGAAGGAAAACATCGTGAGGAAACCTGCATATCTCTAGAGAATTCTGGGGATATGTGTAACCTACCAATCCGCATTGGAGCCGCGTGGTAGGTAGTAGCTCCAATCCTTCTCTCCAAAAAAAAAAAAAAACGGAGAGATGAGGCCTATGCCCAGCAGTGGGATAGTAAAAGGCCGTTACTTACTTTACTTACTTGTACTGTAGAATATCGCAAAGTATGTACTTCTATAAATTGAAATAAAATATAGTAATTACAAAGCGTTATTATAAAATAATATTATTTATTGTAACATAAACAAATAATTAGGAAAAAAAATGGTCCTTTAACTTTCGTAGGCTCGTTTCTAGTTGCATTATTCAAAGTGACCCGAAAAATCTGACTTCCTTAAAAGTTTTAAAACGACCGTCATTTGGTAAGATTGATGCTTGTCCAGATTTTTATATCTACTCTTCTCCAATCGACTTATCCTGTTGCTTCGTTAGTGCGAGATTTGATCACAATTTTGTTGTAAAAATTATGTCCTAAAGAAAACCTCATCCGGTCTTTGGGTGGGTACGCTACACACGTGATTAAGGGCCAATATGGATCTTAAGAATTGTGTTCAGAATTATATTACTCTAGATTTTGTTCTAATATTATTTTAAATCGATTGACAGCCTCGGATTACTAACTTTAATAATAGCTTATTTTATTTTGTCTGAAAAGACGGGTTATGAAATAGGCTGATGAAGATTTTATCAGGTTAGCAGAAGTTTTAATAGGTCTGTCTGTCATCACTTTTGTCTAAATATGGCTGTGGGAAGGGTTTAATTTGTGAAAAATCACAAAATCTTCCTTTTATCCGTATATAATATATCCTCCGTTAAAGCAAATTGAATTCTAACTCAATTGAATAAAGTTCTTTGAACATTGATGTTCTCAGTTAGTCGAGTTGCGAATTATTTGACAACGCAAATCTTTGTAGTAAGATAATTTAGGTCTTTCTATTGCTTTTTTTAAAGTACTAATTGAATTTTTTCTTTACGTGTTGTCTTTGTTGTTATAATATTACGATTAGGTACTTATAAGGTATTTTTCGAGACCGCCCGATCTCAATAGAGCTATTATAACTTAAAGGTTATAATATAAGTTATATGATGAGGTGATGAACCTCATAACAAGAACTATATATATATATATATATATATATATATATATATATATATATATATATATATATATATATATTGGAAAAAATTCCTATCAATTTATAAATTATGAGACTTAATATGTATATCTATGGACTAATATATTTTTGTAATAGAAATGGTTTTTATTGTATTTATGTATTTGTTTTTTTTTTCTACTTTTTGTTTGTATTAATTAAGTGGTGTTAAAAATAAAGAGAATAAATAAATAATAACATTTGCAAAATTATTGCCCGTCTAAACTTGAATAGTATGTACATTTTATCTTTTGCATAACATAAGAAATATTACAATAAACGTAAAAATAAATCAAGATTAATGATGACTCTTGCAAATAATTATACGTATCTCGCGACGCGTTTGATGTAGATAATGCGGTGTATGAACCAATATAGGTAGACATCGGTCCTCCAATGTCCGACATGTCGGTCCTATCTGTTTCGATGCATTTGTCGTTTAAACACCAACCTGTAATAAATCAGACTATGTTAAACACGGTGCCTAATATCCTATTTGCATCAAATTTAACACCAAATTTAAACTCTATTTCGTAGTTCAAAAGATTCACTTTCGTACATATACTATTAGCATTTCTTACCTGGATATGCGATATAATTTAAGCCTATCTCGACTCCACTACAGACACTCTTCATTCAATACGTTAAATGAGATTCTTATCGACCGTCCTTTAATAGATTAGTAGATTAATGATGTCTGTAATAATTAATAATGGATCGTGAGTTTTACAACAACAATAAAAGCGGTTCGGTCGCAGTAATAAACCGCGTTGCAGTTTGCGTTGCCATCCCCTTTAACTTTACGACGCGTCAATACCACGTATTTACTTCCTCTTAATTACTGGTATAATGATTGTCTTTATGGCAATTTTTTATAAAGACCTGTACACACGATGCAAAAACGCTCGATATTAATTACTTGTTTAGCCGTGTTAAGCTGTGATGGCCTAGCGGTGCGACCGTGTGAATCTCTAGAGACGATCATGGGTTCAAACCCGGGCAGACACCAATGAGTTTTTCTAATAAAACTTATGTGTCTAATTGATAATTGCAATTTATCACACGCTTTTCGGTGAAGGAAAACATCGTGAGGAAACCTGCATATCTCTAGAGAATCCTAGGGATATGTGTAACCTACCAATCCGCATTGGAGCAGCGTGGTGTAGGTCTTAGCTTCAACCCTTCTCTCCAAAAATGGAGAGAGGAGGCCTATGCCCAGCAGTGGGATAGTAACAGGCCGTTACTTACTTACTTACTTACTTACTTTAGCCGTGTGGCATCCGGCTGAGTAGAATAGACCACCCTGATTTCTTACCGAAGACTCGTAAAGACGACTAAGATAAGTCGACCCGCCGTTTGGTATCCAGCTAAGTAGAATAGACCACCCTCATTTCTTACCGAGGTGTCGTAAAGGCGACTAAAGTAAGTTGATCTACCGTGTGGAATCCGGTTGACTAGAATAGACCACCTTCATTTTTTACCGAGGTGTCGTAAAAGGCGACTAAGGTAAGTTGATCTACCGTACGGTATCCGGTTGAGTAGAATATACAACCCTCATTTATTACCGAGGTGTCGTAAAGGGCGACTAAGTTGACCCACCGTGTAATATCCGGTTGAGTAGAATAGGCCACTCTCTTACTGAAGTCTCGTAAGATACGACTAAGGTATTTTTGAAGTAAGGTATTATCGTGAGTAGTATTCATAATTAATATATAGAAACCAGCTATATTCACGTCTTATTTTATAGCATGAGCTCGACTATTTTCTACAATAATTACGACAAAGTGAAGGTAACGATAAGCAGATGGCCGGTGGCAAAATACGAAGCCAAATCATGTGACAAGGGCGGACTTAAGAAGTCAAAATACCCGATCAAGCCACTGTTATCACAAGCATTTTGCAATTTTTATTTCTTCAATTTTTATAGTAAAAAAAAATTTACGGAGCTTGGCTCGTTTACCCAGGTACTTCTTTATAATACTCACTATTCTTTATATTAACTTTTTATGCTGGTATCTGCGATGCGATTTCACCGCAGCCGCAGCTGTTTTTCCCTCTGTAACCGAGCCCTAAATTCTGTTCATAATAAAATTGATGATCCCACAACAGCACTGTGACTGGCTTTGCGCTTTTTGCCCTGCATTTTAGTGGATTAATTAAAACAGTTTAACAAGTTGTTATTAAAATCATTAATGCAGATATAAAAGCCTCGAATGATGATGGTGCTTTATAAACGAGTTATAACTTACACGGTATCGTAAATTGAAAAGATGAAGGTAGGCAGTAAAAATGCAGAACTCAATTTCTAATCAGCAAACGAAATGAATTAATACGTTTGGGATTAATCAGATAAAGTGCAATCACATTCCTTTCCAGTAATTAAATATCTTTAAATAAATCTTAAATGAATTCACCTCAAAGAACGTGGCAAATATTCACAAAATATACTTTTATTGCCAACATTGCCTAGACATCTCTATCTTAGAGAATCTACATCTATTTAAGAAAACATTTATAATCTTACTTATTTAATTAATGAATTTAAAAAAGTAATGAAAATATAAAATCGCTAATTTTTTATTGTAGGAAAATATTATTTCTATTATTTTTTGTATTAAGGACCTCTGCAAAGTAGCGGCTAATCTTCTAAATTAAGTAATGAATTATTCAAGGACAGGGCTGAAAACTAAAGTAATAAAGACAATAAATACATGACTTATGAAATAAAATGAATCGAGTAAAGTGTGAAAATATTATTACGGCATAAATATTAGACTGTCCGCTGTTTGCTTCCAACGTATTCTCAAATACATCGGACACGCAGCTCGTAGATGCCCTCAAAGCCTGATGAAGATGACATATTGGCCAGGTCGACGGGAAAAGACCACGCGGTCGCTCACCTATCCATAGGTCGTACCAAGTAAAGACGCTTACAGGCCTGCCAATAACAAATGCTTCAAAAGAAGTGTGCAAGAAAATTTTTAATTCATATATTCATATTTTACAAAGAGTTTTCTAATCAAATATAATTTATCGATCCCTAAGATCAACTGATTTATTCGTGCTGACAAAATGCAAGAGTGATCCCTCAGATTGCCTATTTATATTCAAAAAAATACACTCTCATTTATTTTCCAAAAAAACCCCTTTAAAAGCAACAAAGGCCGATGTTTGCACCCACTTATCTTTTTATCAGCTTAATTGAAATCCATACAAGAATCATTGAGATTGATCTAATCAAATGAGTCAGTAAAAAAATAACGAACAGGCACCGAACGCATCGGCCAACGGACAAGCTTTAAAAAGTTAAGTCCTTTTTCGAAAACGAGGAAAAAAAGGAGCGCCCCTAATTGATGCGTCGTCTTTGTTTAGTTTAATTCTAACATGCTTTTCCCATTAAAGTGGTCAGAAATCGGGCTCGTGTTGGAGATAAGACCGAGTGTTCTACTCCTTACACGTTATAATATTATAAGGTCGGGTCCGGTCCAACGTAACGTTAACCCTAGTTTAACTCGCGCTGCAAGCTTACCACACGACATAATAAACAAGGGAGGCAGGAGAAACGTTCGGCTCTATCACGTTTTTACATTGTCACTCGGTCCCCAGGGTGCCCGAGTATCGAGAAGCGATGTGTTTGCACTAAGTGCTTAAGTGCTTGCAGGGGATTGCGTTTCATTGATGAATAAGCAATGCAAATTTATTAGCATACACGTTTGAGTGCGTTTCAAAACAGAATTGCGGTACATTAAGGCGGCCTCGGCTTGTTGGATTCTTGTGTGTTTTACGTCTTTAGTTTTATTTAATTATTGGAGCCCACGGTAAATATTTGACCGCTAACAAGGCTAAACGAAATTATCTCAAAAGAATTTGCGTTGCAAATATCATGATATGATTTGGAGATTCAGATTTAGCTGTACTTCTCGTGCAATATCGTGTACATTATTATCTTTATTAAAATGATTAAAAATACGTTTAGATGCGAAAAAAGCTGTTCCGTGACAAAACAAACCTTAAAGTTTCTTAAACATTCACCATTTTATTATGGTATTCGATTCCACGGAGACTAAGTCACCAGCAAAATTTGTTAACTATAAATTGACATTTATATGTTACTTTACTATCTTATTTTACTTTTTTACCTGTTTGTTTCTATATAATTTTAACATCGACACTTATAATAAAATCAGAAAATCTGGCTGCCTGTCTGCTGATTTTTTTTTATACAATTGCAGCTTAATTAACGGGCTAAAATCTATATATATCTAAAAATTTGTTTCTATTTGTCTTGGTTATCGCATTGGGCGTCAATGGATGGAACAATTTCGCTTATATCTTTTTTGTTGTGTCAGTTATTGTCAAGAGAAGGATCTTATGGATTTTTAGGTTGGGTGCTTTTATATATAAACATAGTTACGGATAAAGCTTATATTCTCCGTCATCATCATTCTCTAGCTCTTGTCCCACTGTAAGTGAGGCTGGCAAAAATGATTTTCGCTTCCATTTTCTCTTCACATTTTTCAACTCTGGCACTACTCCCTGTATATGTGTCAGGCCTGCACTTTAGTATCCGCTTATTATCGTTTATTATTTTCTGCCTCTCTCTAATCACATTCATATTTAACACGCATTTCGTTACATGATGATCATCACTCCTCATTAATTATCCGTAACATCCTAATTTTTAATTCTAAGTTAATCCTTGCTAAATATATAATCAAAATTAAAAAGGACATCAGTTGTTTGTTTTAAATACAGTTTAACCGGTCCCTGCTGTGACGTTCAAGACCGCTCGGCACCTTTTGTGGATTTTATGGATAATATTCGTTTTACGTGTATTAACATGGGGACCTGTGTCCGGTCGCACGTTCGATTCCCCGTCCACACCCACTCGCTGTTTATCAGCCACGGTCAATGTTCGATAATTTTATTACAGTTTTGTCGAATTACTTATGCCTTCAAATTAAATTAAACGATACTTGAACCTCTTTGATATGAATTAATTTATATTGACCGTTTATTTTGACTCTTTTGATTGGAGTCTGTAGGTTAAAAGTTTTGCTGCTATTTTGTAGATAATCTATAGAGTTAGGCGTTACTTTACGGAGATCCATAATACAAAAGTAATAATAAAATTATTTTACTATAATCCGCGTTAAATCTCAGTTTATCTGTTTATGCGATTTATCGCGGACTATAGAAAAATAATTTAATTATTACTGTTCTATTGTGTAGAGACTAGTTTGTGACAAGTGAAGTTTTAAAATACCCTCAATGTAATTTTTTATAGTATCATGGTGGCCTTTTCTAAATCCTCTAGTAGTTATTAGAGTTTTCTCCCCCAAAACCTCCTGCATGCTGGATTTCAGGATAATCATTGGAGCCGTTTCCGAGACTCCGAATATATATATTATACATACATACAAGATTAACTCATTTAAATATCAAAGTTTTTAATGTTATCTAAAAAAATTACTCAAACAGTCTTCACGATGTAAAATACAATACAATTCGGAAATAATAAATTACAATTAGCAATAAACAAATATACTATAATAAATATCAATTATGGAAGTCTAGACGTGCAAAAAACATATCGCAGTAAAGAAAAAAACATACTGTAATTAACAGAGGTACTTATTCAAAAAGTATAAATATAACGAGATATAAATTACAAAACATAGAGAAACGTCTTTTATAGTGTTACAAAAAAGGCCGCGATAGAATATATATATAAAAAATGAATGTTTGTATATCCCTTACAGGCTTGATACGGCTGGACTCTTTTTAATCAAGTTTTTAGATAGTCTTTAGGACGATGGATGGAGGACCAGCGGATGATGACCTCTAAAGTTTGGTAACGTTTTAAGTAATTTTTTTACTGTTGAGTCCTGTTTGGAGAATTCTACTAGTCCTATGATTTCCAAGCACGATACCAAAAAAATAAAATAGTTAAACTTACATAAACTTTTTCTTTTTCTCTATATTCTCTTTCTTCTTCAATTATTGTCCTTTTCCTTCTGTTACTCAAAGGTTGACTAGAAGAGATCCTTTTAGGGATACGTCCGCCTTTACACATGTTTTTTTTTTACGTTTTCTTTCTCTTTGCTTACTATCTTTAATATTTAAATGGGTTAATTTTGTATGTATATATATTTTCGGAATCTCGGAAACGGCTCCAACGATTTTCCCTAAATTCAGCATGTAAAGGGTTTTGGGGGAGAAAAATCGATCTAGCTAGGTTTTATGTAAAAAAAACCGTGTTTTTGGGCATTAAAAAATACTAAAATTTGTATCGAATTTAATTTTTGCCATAAACTGTCAAGTCAGCGTAGTTTATTCGGAGAACCGGCAGTCTCGAGAAATGTAAATACCTGGGATCGATCCCAACAACATAATTATTTTTTTCTTTTTTTTAAGTTATTTTTTTATTTTGTAAAAAAATACCGAGCAATGCAAAGTGAAGCAGGTACTATGTATAAAAAGACATAAATATATATTAAAATATATAAATACACTAAATTTCATTTATAAATCACTTACTAATGTAATTCTGGACGAAACACAACGCGGCAAAATTACGAACAAAGGTAGTTAACATTTGTCCCGTAAAGTGAAACGGCGGTGTTGAAAGCAAGCTTTGAAAGTCCCCGTTCAGATGACATTGTAAACAAAAGTATCATATAAGTTTATTAATTACACAACCCTCCGCTCGAGCCTCCATGAATATTAATTACTGGATAGGCTTTAGAACTGAAGAGGGAAAGTTTTACAAAGAGCTTTATTATTTAAGAAGTAGCGCCTATGCCTTGGAACGAAATATGATGGGCTTGATACGCTCAAAATTAAACTTTAGTATTGTGCTACTAAAGTTGAAAATTACCTGTTTCGTTTATCATAACTAAATAAGAAAGCAACGGAAGAAAGTCAATAGACGTAGGTGTTTGGGGCAGACTTGAGAGGCCACGCCTTGACAAATAATGAGCGATAAATTTCAATTTATGCCCCGAAACGTCGGAGTTTAATACTCTAAAAATTTGAATGCAAAATGAAAAAGATAAGCCCTTACAACACGATTCCGAATCTGGGACATTACTAATTACCGGCAAACAAAGAATATTTGAAAGTGCATTTATTCAGACCGACCTATAAGTACTAATTTCGAGTCACTGAATGCATATTCAAAGTTAGTTTGACCAATATACCATCAAAATATCGAGAAAACTTTAAAAAATATTCTACGTACAATTTGAACAGAATAAGTGATTATATTAAGTTGATATTAAGTAAATTGATATTAAGCTTTAACATTATTTTCCATGTTCTTTACTCTCTTTTTCTCCGCTGTTCTCTCCAAAAACGACGAGGAGGTCTATGCCTAACAGTGGGATAGTAACAGGCCGTTATAGACTGACGAATATACAGGTTTATAAACGTTGTTTTTCTTCACCGAACAGTGTGTAAAGTGCAAATAGTGAAACACGTAATTAACAGAAAAAAAACCATTGGTACATTCCCGGGGTTTGAACCTGTGATCGCCTAGATCCCTGTATACGTAGTGCTATCAATTTTATTTAGCAACCAATTTTATTATTATGTTTCTTCACTTACATTTATCGATAGAATTAAACTTTTTTATTTCATTATTATTTTATAGTTGGGATTAACTTAATTATTACCATTATTAAGAATAAGCTTCCGCCCAAAACTAAGTCTGGACTTTAGAGCTTAAAGCTAACTTTGCCATGTCATTCATCAGAATTATAGGGTTCTATGTGATAGCCCAGCGTTGAGAGCGTATCACTCTTTCGAGGGGGTCACGGGCCCTACCAGACACCAATAAGTTTTTATAACCCATGTATCTAATTGATAATTGCAATTTATCACACGCTTTTTGGTGAAGGAAAAAACATCGCAAAGAAACCTACACATCTCTAGAGAATCCTCAGGATATGTGTATTCTACCAATTGGAGCAACGTGGTAGATCACAGCTCCAACCGTTCTCTCAAAAATTAAAAGAAGAGGCCTATGCCCAGGATAGTAGTACGCCGTTATTTTGCTTTTTTATTTTATACCCTCAATTTTAGTTAGAATTATTAGTGTGATGATAGTTAATGACAATCTGTTAACAATAAAAAACTAAAGACTAAGCCAGATGGATCGTGAAAAAGATGCTGCATCCCTTGAGATATTAAAAAAGTGTAATGGTTTTCGTTTATATTAGGTAGGGTGATAATACAGTAGTATGAAAATAGAAAATTTTGTATAAAATGTGATGTGAAAATGACATTGTTTTTATCAAAAATTTAGACGCAATCTGTTGCATCTAATTTTTAAAAACTTTCTCATCTTAATATTGATAGACTTTCAGTTCAAAAGTAATAATAAAATTACTTGGCTATAATCCGCGATAAAGTAAAATACAAAATATATAATGCTAAATGTAGAGTGGATAATCCATTTTCATACCAGATACATGCAGGATTCATAAAAACACATGCACAAACCTCCACCACCGCCACCACAATACACAAACACTAGACAGGTTCACTATCACAAATTCAACAATCGTTTCGCCCCGCAACCGAAGCATCATCGGGAGATAGATTCCACGACAAAATCGCAAAGCAAAGCATTACCCAAAAAAGCTTAGTTATATACTAATCGGTTTAACCCACCATTTATTTTATTTTGTCTCCGAATAAGCTTGAAATAGAAACATTTAAGAAAGCGTTAATGAGGGTGTTATTGTTATGTTTAATGATTTCAAGTTGTCCCAAGATGTTTAATAAGAGACTTTAATCACAGGTGTGCAGAATTTCGAAACAATGGTCATTAGGACTTTCAGTTACTCGATATCTGGATATCTATATTAGCTTGATTAAAATCAACGTAAAAAAATCCTCCCTATGGAAAGGGGATTCACGGAAGTCCTCCAAAAACGCACGTGTTTTATACAAAAACATATCAAAGGGTACGTAGAGGTACATGAAAGAGAAACATTTATATAATTTTAGATTCGTAATTCACTTCTAGTACGCCCCGGGCTTACAAGTGATTCAACCAAAGTGAGGGAGTCTTTTGTACTAATCAATTTAACATAAAGGACGTAAATCCCAAATGTCATTACTCTATTTTAAATCAAAACTTTAGAACAACAAGGTTTGAATTCATTTGCAAGTGTTTCAGTATTAGGGTTATTATACCATAATAATCCAATATCTACCTATTAAATTTTACATTGACTTTTTCTATGTTACATTCTGTTCTACGTATTGTTTGGACGCGTGTTTAATTATTCCTTACCAAATTCTGTAGTCATAGCCTAAAGGTGATACCATGTGCCTCTCTCGAGGGAATCTTTGGTTCAAACCCGAGGCAGGCACCAATGAGGTTTTCTATCTTTGTTAAATGAGTTAAGCTTGTATATATTATACATATATATTTTTTTCCGAAACTCGGAAACGGCTCCCACGATTTTCGTGAAATTCAACGTAGTAGGTCTTGCGAGGGAGAACGGACCTAAAACTAAGTTTTGTTTAAAAAAAAATGTCGTTTTATCCCAGTTATTAGTCACTATAAAACTGCTATAATTTTATAAGAAAGCTAGGGATAATTACGCAAAGTCGTGATACTTCAATTCGGTAACGGGCGGTCTCGAATTTTAATTTTTTTTTAGTATTAGTGAAATTTTCTTGTACATGTTCGAAGAGAGCTATACAAATAAGAATGTGTGGATATACTATATATATATATCCACACATTCTTATCATCCAAATAATTCTAAACAGTATAGTAGGCTTTCTGTAGCAGCCTCTTTATAACAGTGTTTTTAATCTGCTGTAATTCCAAAGCTGAAATTGATTGCAGAATTATTTTATACAATCTTATACCCAAACCCACAAACGACTTACGTACTTTAGCAAGACGCAAAGCAGGAGCCTACTTTGTCTATTATACACATCACCTATCGTTTTATAGTTCTTTATATTTTTATGTATAAATAAATAAATAAATAAATAAATATATGGGACACTTACACACACGGTCGTCCGTCCCCAAAGTAAGTAACTTAATACTTGTGTTATGGGTGAGAGACAACTGGTGAATATATACTTATATATTTTTAAATACATACTTAAATACAAATATACACCCAGGCTCAAAGACCAACAAATTCATTTATAGAAAATGTTTGCCCTCGGCGGGAATCGAACCCGCGACCCGTGGAGCTGAAGGCAGGGTCACTACCCACTGCTCCAACGGGCCAGTCAGTTATAAAAATAAAATAAAATTAGTTAAATATAAACGCTTTCACAATCAGCTAAGTTTTGTACGAATATAATTTTCACACAGAAATATCAGTTAAAATGATTACGAAACTGTCCGAAATTATATATAATTAAACGTTTTGAAAGTTTTTAAAAGTATATATATTATATTAACATATTTTTACATATTATATTAACTTGAAGAGAATGCACGATAATATCTAATTATAATTATAAATGATTTTACAAAATGAATTTTGGTTTCCATTTAATTGCGAATTTTTCTGCCAATTAAACCGGCTACAAACACTTTCGGTATAAAATTCGTAGTCATAGAGCGTAGGTTCAAATCGCACGTTAACTTATTTTAATTAGTCCTTGCTAATTGCTACATTTGAGTGGTACAATTTAAGTAGAAAAAAACAACACGGAATTAAAATTTAATACAATTATTCACAGGTGTCTAGATGTTATTATAATAAGTATTTTTGGGGAAAAAATATTACAATATAGAAAAATGATTTTCAACATTACCGTCATTTAACCAGCCAGAGTATATTATTCTAATAATTAAGTGGACCGCAATAAGTATATATTAAATACTAACTGTGCAAGCAGCTTCGCCTGGAAATCAGTGTATCACAATTTTTTTCCCGAATTGAAATTTTTAATCTAAAAGTAATTATGAGTTAATTATAACAGATTTTTGATTTTTACCATTTATTTAGCGAACGTAAGGAAAGATTGAAATTTTGCCGTTTTCGCAATATATTTTTTATTGCTGCTCCTCTTCTATTCATCTTAGCGTAATGTTTTACAGTCTATAGCCTTCCTCAATTAATGGACTATCTTATATTTAAAGAATTTTTCATATCGGTCCAGCAGTTCCTGAGATTAGCGCGTTCAAACAATTAAACAATCAATCAATAAAACAAACTCTTCAGCTTTATATATTAGTATAGATATCCCAAAAAAATAACTTACTTTCTATTTTATATATATAGATTTACTAGCGATAGCGACGTGTTGCTGTGGCTCTAATTGGTTTCGACTTTAAAACAAAACGGTCATCGGCAGTTAAAAAAATGCGATCACCACCAAACTTTAAAGAAAAATCTAAGTCAAACTAAAGATTTGAAAATTCCATTAAAATAAGGCAAGCCGTTTAGTCTATAGACAATACACACTTCCTCTTTTATAAAGATATTCCAAAACACTATACCAACTTGAGTTATAATATCATAACTAATATGTAATAATAACCAAGCAAATAATCTTCCTTAACGCAGTACGGCAGAACCACTGGCGTCGAGTTTAAAGTAATTATTTAATTAACAAGCTGTAGCAACCTCTTAAGCGAGTTAGGACAACAAGGAATTAAGTACGAAGCTAATGTTAACATGCGTATACCTACCTATTGTTCGTTGAGACCCCCCACGGCTCTATTTATGAAGGCAATATCCAACTTTTGGCACATATTCCCCAACCTCCTACTCCAAACGCTCTAATATATTTCAAAATTGTATAAATTTTAAATTAAGATTATCCATTGCTGGTATAATATGTTACTTTGTTTATAATTGATGTAAAAACCACGCAATGTACGCAAAACATTATTATTAGGTGTGAACAAAATCGCGCGTGTTGGTGTAGTGGTAACGTAGTCGAACTATGACTGTTAACAATGTATACTTACCCTCGCTTTCAACGTCATTAGTTGTGCGAGATTTCGTACGATGTTTGTTTTCATAATTCAATGTATTTCAGCCCTTTGTGTTGCGGATACATTTAATCGTTGTGGGAATTCATATTCTGATACGCCATTTTAATTTATTGATATTATATTTTTTATTGTAGTATAAAACTTTTATACTATACTAGGAGTCCCGCCCCAGCTTCGCACGGGTATAAAGCATATAGCCTATGTCACTCAGTGATAATCACAGTATTCCGCTACTCCATATTGAATTTTATTATACATAAAAACCTTCCTCTTCAATCACTCTATATACTTAAAAAAACCGCATCAAAATCTTTTGCGTAGTTTTGAAGATTTAAGCAAACATAGAGATATAAGGACAGACAGAGAAAGTGACTTTGTTTTATACTATGTAGTAACGTTTATAGCTACTACTATTTTGATAATTGTCATATTTTTACCATACTTATCCAAAGACTAAATTACGTTTAGCTGTCATTTATGTTTTGTTTTTCCATGTCATAGTCGTTTTTGCTATACCACGTTTTATAGTGACTTGACGGGATAAAATAAATACGGTCGAACGGGATAAAAAGTATCCTATATCCGTCTCCTGGTTCTAAGCAACATCTCCACCAATTTTCAGCCGAATTGGTTCATTCGTTCTTGAGTTATAAATAGTGTAACTAAGACCAACTTTCTTTTATTTATACTATATTCAATACTGAGTTTGCAGCTTCGCCCGCGCGGAGTTCAGTGCAGTTTAATTTTGAACATAAAAGTAGTTATTGTGAGTTAACCATAAGAGATAGAGACACGCTGTCCCGGACTTATTTAAAGTATTTTTATAGATCTACAATTCTTTAGTACATCACTCTAGTGTATCTCTGTTGGTTTACGAGACACACGCGACTAAAGCTCCCAGCAGGTAAGTTTTTTTTAACAAAGGCACGACGTCTTCAATACCAATATACATAAAACCCTGTACTATTAACCCTAACCTATATTTTAGTAAAAATCATACAATAATCGGTTCAGTAGATTTTGAGAAAATCGACCACATACAGACAGACAGCTTTTGGGGACTTTGTTTTATAATTAATATAGATATAGATATAATAAATGCGAAAGTATATTCGTCGGTCTGTTAGTCTATTTCTCTGTCTGTCCGTCAATATTAAATAAATTTTTCATTGAAATTGATTTTTAAAAGCTTTTATTTAACTTGATTTCTATGTATGTTTGTATGAAACGGTGTCACCAAGTCTATTTCATTATTTTACATCGCGAAACAAAATATTCTCAGGAGATAAATCCGGCGATACCATAAAGCGAAAACGGTTAAAAGGTAAAGGTATAGGTCACGAAAAAGGGATTATTTCAATTCCATTTGTTAATTTTTATATTTTCTGAATTTCGAAAACGGCTACAAACGAAAAAATTAACAAAGAACATGTACAAAGGCGGGTTTATCCCTAGAAGGGATATTATTCAGTCAACCTTAGAGTTACAGAAAGAAAAAGACAAGAAATAAAATACTGGAATTATATAGAGAAAAAGAAAAGAAAAAACATTAAGAAGATGCAATATAGATAAAAGTAATTATTTAAATTTATATAAATTTAGGTACGTATTTAATCTATACTTATAAATTAATGTTGTCAAATATGTAGTTGAATAAGATGCTACTAATATATAACTATTTAAGACAAATATTTTCTAGACTGTATCTTAAATGCCGAATCGGAAAGAGATTTGTGGATTGATACTGGTAACACCTTGAAAGGCAAATGATCTCGAGTAAGTCAGTGAGGAGCATTTAGGGAAGTCAAGATCTAAAGTATTTATATAGATCTTAGCCGGTCACATCCTACCTCCGACAAGAAGTTGAATCGCTCTTTAAGGTATATTGGGATATATAAAGAGTACATTATAAAGAAGTGATAGACCGATTTCCATGTGAGCGAAGCCGCGGGCATAGGTATAATACAGATCTTTATCTAAATGCAAAGGAAAAGAAACAATTAAACCGTTACCAAAAAAATCGTTCTTGACAAAACAATAAAAATAAACGTCCACGCCAACGCGTAGACTCTAAAACGTCAAAACGGAAAACCTTAAATTCATAACTTTTAATTAACTGAAATAACACAATTACAGGCTTTATGGGTATATCAAATTTTCTCTAACGGACTGTGCGTCGTAAAGTGTGAGAATGATTATAAATTATAAGTCCGCGCGTAAACGTTCCGGTAATTCCGGAAACTGCAACTATTTTCTTCTTATTCAATCGATGGAATAACTCAGTTCACACCACACGATCTTGAGCTGCTTGGATCTAGCGGCTCCTCTAATGTTTTTAAGATCTTTAATCCACCTCATAAGGGGTCTACCAAAACTGCGTTTGCCGTTACGGGATCGCCATTTCAACACCTTAAGGCCCTTACACCTATCGGTTCTACGTACTATGTGCCATGCCAATAGGCATTCCAGACGCTCTTACCTGTAAGTAGTTAATAAGTTGATTTTGGTGTTAGCTAAATTTCAATATGTTTTGTTTTTGTCAACACCTCAATATTATACTGACAAACTCTTGCAGTCAGAACTTTAAAACTTTCAGATATCACTTTTAAATTTGATTATTTCATTTTCATGAGAAGAATGGCCTCGAAGAAGGATCATAAGACATATTGTCACTAAATCTCGTTTAAAACTTTCGGACAGCATCCGAGAGTTTACACATAGAGAGTTTTACATATTTCTTTCTTCAACCGTACAGTTAGTGGTGAGGCAAAAGCTTGTGTTCAGCCGGAACCAGCTTTCCATTACTTTAAATATAGATATAATTTCGTAGTTATAACTAATTTAGTTTAAGTTTAGTTTAGTTAGAGTCCAGTTCGCTGACAATGTTGCATTATCACAATATACCTTTCTAACTTGCCCGTCTGAACCGGAACCGGTCCGGAAAGTTTGTAGCCGCACTAAAACAAAGCATGGCACCAAATTGCTTTCCAGCTGACGGCAAGGGAAGCTTTAGGGCCCATTTGCAGGCAGAAATTGTTGTAACAACGCTTCAGCTACCGTTAATTTTGCTGCTTTCAAATAGGGCTGAGTTTTATTTATATTCTACTTAGAAAAGAAAAAGAAAATAAACAACATGGAAATCCAAAGTAAATTTTGTGTAGCTCAAAAGGATCTGAATCTGATGAAGTGACTGGATTGGAATATAATTCGTAGAGCCGATGGAATACGTGGTCTCAAGGTACTGGAATCCCAATCTCTCACCAGTCAAAGGAGTGTTGGTAGATTCCTTTTCTAGATGGAATGATGAACTCAAAAAGGTTGCGTGGATTCGGTGAATCCTAGCTACGGTCGAAGATCATGAACCTTGACTACCTATTAGAGACAAAGAGCTGGTGTGGAGGAAAGAATGGAGAAGAAAGAGAAAGTTTCCACAATCACTTACACCACGACTTCTAAGTAAAATACATATGGTTTGCTTAGTTTTGCATTATTTTGTTAAAAAAACATTAGATATAGATAACAAATAAATATAATCCAAATCAGTAGGCACATCATGCACAGCTTTTAAAATTTGTCCACCTTTTTAGGTATATTTTACGAAGTTACTGATCTGCAAACTCGATACTCGGATTAGCCGTCTATCGGCCGTAAGGTATAGGCACAGGATCTAGCCAAACGAGATCAGTTTGTTAGGGCTTAAGTCAATCCGCGCTCCAAGCATCGACGCGTAACACCCCTGCCAGACCCCACATGCCACTCTCATGTCACAGCTTACGCAAAACTGACAGGCTCCCAATAATTCGTTGGGAAAATGTGTTAATCGCACACTTTCACGGTTGACAACACAAAATTAGATTATCTCGATGACAATGGAGACATCTGTAGTAGAATGGCGCTCGTCATATTTTGACAGGTACCGCGGCGTGTCGGCACCCCCGTTAGCCCACATACACGTGTATTTTCTCCCAGTTGTTCCCGAATTGTTCCCTGACGAACCTTGGGGTCCATAAAAGATTTTAAACCAAATAAATATCCCAATTGCATACCGCTTTAAACAATATCTTGTACGAAGTCCTAGAACTCCAAGAAATGGAAGATTTATAGATAAAAACGTAAACTTGTTTAGGCAAAATATTTGATTTATACTTTTACATCCATTTTCGCGACGTCAAAATGTAATTCGAAAGAAGTTTTCAAAATATTCGATAACATAAATGTGACAAAATAAATCTAAAAGGTTTATTTTAGTGAAAAGACAAAGTGATTTCACTTATTTCACGGCGCGATGATCTCACAGTAAGATCTTATCACATTCAGGATTCAACTTAAACTAGACATTTTGGCAGGTTAGACTAATTCCAGTCATTCTCCGAACATATACAGAGTGTGTCATGATATCGCCTTGCTTTAAAAGCGCTTGTTTAGTTATAAAATTAAAAATTTTCTTTATTCAAGTAAACTTGTAAACAAGTGCTTTTAAATCGTTAACTGTTGGTTCGGAAAGCTGTTCCTACCATGAAGAGCCAACGAGAAACTCTTATTACTAGTTACATTTAGTCTTTACTGTCTTGAACAGGATCGAATGAGTAGCTATATCCACGCATTCTTATCATGATAATAATCCTCCACAGTATAGTAGACTTTTTATATCAGCCTCGCTTTAACAGTGTTTTTAAACTATAAAGCTATCTTAAGAATCTTATACCCAAACCCACAAACGATTTACATACTTTTGCAAGGCGCAAAGCAGGAGCCGCAAGCTTATGTAAAAAGCACACCAGCTTTTATATAAAATTTACAAATGCCGACGTTAACCTAGTAGAGTTCAAAATAGTCATCATCATCATCATCTTCCTGCCCTTATCCCACTCTAAGTGGGGTCGGCACAACATGTTATAAACATTCTGTCACATGATGTGGCTGCGTTTTTACGACCGACCGTCTGCCTGACGTCAACTTACCTCAGTCGTACTTTACGACACCTCGGTAGGAAAGAAGGTGGTCTATTCTACTAAACCGGATACCACACGGCGGTAGAGTTCGAAATAGTGTTATATTCTAAATAACCTTTTTTAATTAAGTAAGTAAAAAGTAAGTAACGGCCTGTTACTATCCCACTGCTGAGAATAGGCCTCTTCTCTCCGTTTTTGGAGAGAAGGATTGGAGCTAAGACCTACCACGCTGCTCCAATGCGGATTGGTAGGTTACACATACCTCCAGAATTCTCTAGAGATATGCAGGTTTCCTCACGATGTTTTCCTTCATCGAAAAGCGTGTGATAAATTGCAATTATCAATTAGTCACATAAGTTTTAAGAGAAAAACTCATTTGTGTCTGCCCGGGTTTGAACCCGTGATCGTCTCTAGAGATTCACACGGTCGCACCGCTGGGCCATCACAGCTTTTTTCTTTTTTTAATTAATAAAATATGAATAAAATTCTAAATGCCGTTGCTTCAGAATCCTTGAGACCAGGCCGTTGCTCTTGGTACCATTAAAATGGGTACTATCATTTAACACCCGTTATAATTTAGTAAATTAAACATTATAATGGAGATTGCATATTCAAAACTGTTGTCTCTCTTAGTAAAAATTAATTGCTTTTATCACACCAACTGGGGCAAAACAAATTTCGGTGCGAACAACTTGAAAAATTATAAATTTCTCCGTATCGTTTTAACGTTCCACTTTAAACACTTACATCCTACTGTATAATATTAAAGTATTTGATCATTTATACTTCTATACTAATATATAAAGCTAAAGAGTTTGAACTTAGATAGAATATATATAGATAGAATTATAAACATATTGTCATATAACGATGTCAACTTACTTAGTCGCATTTTACGATACCGTGGTAAGTAATGAGGGTAGTCTATTCTACTCAGCCGGATATCATACGGCATGTCGACTTATCTTAGTCGTCTTTTACGACATTGATATTGCTAAAATTCATCCTCGTAAAAATTAAAAAATGAATTCCATAAGGACTCAGTGTATTCTCAACTTAATAAATAAAATTGCAAATATTATAAATGAAATAAAAAATAACTAAATATGTTGTAACTAAGTTAGAAATGTAAATATATTGTAAAAGTAACAGATTATATGTTACTTATTCTTAAAACATGCAATGGTAGTTTGTTTGATAAGAAAAAGAATTTGCATTTATTACAGTTTTTTTATTTAAACGACGTTTATAAATAGGTATTTTTTTTAGCTTTATTACCATTCTTTGTGCCGTGTAGACTGAAGTTGATAACAATTTAAAAAATGCTAAAACACAAAGTAGGTGGCTTTAAAATGTCCCATATATTTATTTATTATTTATTTATTTATATATTTTTTTAAGATATAAAAAAATTGAATGAAACGAAAATTGAAAAAAAAAAGTTAAAAAATAGTTGGGCAGGTGAAGCTCGAACCTAGATATTTTCACCTCTCTAAATCGCCTGTTCCCCAAAAAAGCTACAATGACTTTACGTTTGACAGCGAAAATTATCTTTTGAATTCAACGTAAATTTGAGCATTGATTTTTAAATCTTAGCGCACGCACGCATTAATTTTGCCGTTTTCGTTATATCTTTTAATGCTGCTCCTCTCCTATTTATCTTAGCGTGATGTTATGCTATAGCCTTCCTCGATAAATGGACTATTTTACACTGAAAGAATTTTTCAAATCGATTCAGTAGTTCCTGAGATAAGCGCGTTCAAACAAACAAACAGACAAACAAACAAATAAATAAACAAACAAACAAAACAAACAAAAAAAACGGTTGCTTGTAAAGTCGGTTTTACGGGCAAAGATTTTACGTGACAACGTCTTTTTAAATGTGATGGATTGGAGTGGGAGAGATACGCAAGGCATTCGCCAGTCCGGCGGGCCTCTCTTTCGTTCGGTGACTCATCGTAACAGACGTGAGCGGGCGTTACACTTTTTCATGAGTGACTCCAAGCCGCAACCTAATTTAAGACGTTGTCACGTCAAAAACTCTTCAGCTTTATATATTAAATCATTTATAGAATTAGGCGTTACTTTGCGGAGGTCCATAATACAAAAGCAATGAGAATATTATTTTGCTATAATCCGCGATAAAATAAATTATGTGTAATGGCTAAATGTAGATGAATTCTGCATGTATCAGGTATGAGAACGAATATTACACTCTACATTTAGCATTACACATATTTTCGTTTATCTCGGATTATAGCAAAATAATATTCTCATTACTTTAGCTTTATATATTAGTATAGATGACGACTTTGGGCACCGCTGCCCAATCCGATCCAAATCGTCACTACTCACAAAGGAGCTGATTTCACGCGGCGCGAACACCCATCCGATTGTTGCGAATCTATCTCTCACTATGTGAGATTGAAAAAAATAATACATTTGGAACCCCGGCCGCCATGTGTGCGCATCCTTTTGACACCGTTGAATGATGATAAATTTATTTAATGTATACAAATGTTTGGACATTTTTACTTTGCTGCCGTTTACACGTAACATAATTCAGTTCCCCATATGTTTAGTCGTTAGTCGCTTTGAGGAAGTGGGGAAAAAAAATGCTTTACGACTTACTAGAGTGGCTATGACAAACCCGTCCTGACGTGGAACGTTCCTTTTTTTAATGCAAAAAGCTATTGATAGATGTTAGAATTGAGTGAATAGGAACGCAGCAATATTTAATGCTTAATTATCGCATTTGGTATTAATATTATTTGGTTTATCAGTTGGTATTATTTTGGTATTAATATTAATGAATCGATTTATGATCATAATCAATATTTTTTTTTTTATTATTTAGACTTCACTTTGGTAATGGATCAAAAGTTGTTGTTAGTCTGTGTCATAATTACTTTTTATATCTTACAGTAGTCTATTCTCTTTATTTTTGTTTAAACTGAATATTATTATTATTATTTTTTTAAATATAATATAGATTTTTAAGGTAATCCTGGAAATGTAGTTACTTATCTGTGCGACATTTGAATGTCTTTTTTATGTTAATTGTGTTTGTAATGAGAATTTCATCATCGTCCTGTCCTTACCCCACTCGAAGTGGGGTCAGTATAACATGCCATAAACATGTTGTCACATGATTTGGCTAGGTAATTTACGACCGGCCGCCTCTCTGACGTCAACTTACTTTAGTCGCCTCTTGCGAAACCTCTGTAATAAAGTGGGTGGTCTCTTCTACTCAGCCGGATACTATTAGGATCACAGGCTTTGACTGAAAATCGGCGCTGCATTTGTGATGCTAACACAAATGCGGCACGATGCTGAGCTTTTTTTTCATTTACTTTTTTATTTATATATTTGTAATCATTATTAAACATAAGTTATACCTATTTAGTTATAAGCTCTTATGTATTAGTTTGTAGCACTGTGTGTAGCCCACAGATGAATAAATGTGTTTCTTTCTTTCTATTAGCGGAATATTAGAAAATAATTAAAAAAAAAACTATTTTATCATATAATTTACAATATCTGGGTGAAGCCTTGAATTTTTTTTACAAAGTAAAAAAAATAAACTTCAAAAAAAGAAAAAAATAATAGGGTAGGTGGGACTCGATCCCTAGGTATTTTAATTTCTCACAACCACACGTTTCCCGAATAAGCTACGCTGACTTGACAGTTAATGGCAAAAATTCAATTCAATATAAATTTTTGTATTTTTTAATGCCCAAAAACAGGAACAGAATGATTTTTTTTAAATAAAACCTAGCTAGATCAATTTTTCTCCCCCAAAACCCCCTACATGCCGAATTTCAGGAAAATCGTTGGAGCCGTTTCCGAGATTCCGAATATATATATATACATACATACTAGATTAGTTCATTTAAATATTAACACATTGAAAATATCTCCTAGTATCGCGGTGCGCATAGCATATTATATTAATATATCATAATGTTATCAAAAGTTTGAAGTCGCGGCGTGACAAATCGCGCGGCGTGTCAAGCTGAACTCAATATCCCAGCTGCATCAGAATTTACATACGGCAGGAAAATATATTAAAATGCTGTCAACTAGGCAAGACGTCAGCGACACCGGGCACGCCAGCGATTAGCACGGGGAGACAAGGAAAAAGGGATGCCAGCAATAATTGCTTTACGTAACCCCCCTGTGAATAATTACCCGGCCAGATCAATTAACGGCCGCCCCCCATTTGGCGAGGTTAATGAGCCGGCAAATTTTTATTTAGCTATCTTATACCGGATTGAAACGGCGGTGGGTACTGTGATTTTACCGCTTTTTTTTTTCTTTATTAGAGATCAAGTACAGAATGTTATAAGACCCTCATTTGCTACGCAGGTGTCGTAAAAGGTGACTTCGGTGAGTTGATCCGCCGTGTGGTATCCGACTGAGTAGAATAGACCACCCTCATACATTATCGAGGTGTCGTAAAAAGCGTCTAAGGTAAGTCGTCCTACCGTGTGGTATCCAATTGATTAGAAAAGACGGCCGTCTTTCCTACCGCGATGTCGTAAAAGGTAACATAAGTAAGTTGACCCGCCGTGTGGTATCCGGCTGAGTAGACTAAGACCACCTTCATTTCCTACCGAGTTGTCTTAAAATTCTATTCAGGTTGACGTAAAGCAGGCGGCCGGTCGTAAAATAACTAGCTAAAGTAACAATATGTTTAAAACATGTTGTGCCGGAATTATTATGGTCGAACTTCGACAACTAGTATAAATAAACAGTCATACCAAAATTAACACTAACCGAATAAACAGATAAATTAACGCGACTCTAACATTAAAAAGGGAATGAAAAGAGGATTTATATTTGTTAAGAAATTGTTCGTCTTCATAAAGGTTGACATTTCATTTCTGTCTGTCGACAAGTGGACCCCCCCACTCCATCTTTCCCCCTTGTTATGCATAAAATTTTGTCTTATTGCTCCCAACTTCGCTATTATATTTGACGAGGCGAAGTTGCGAAGTTATTTTGTTATTAAAATTTTTGGTCGCGGCCTGTGCTGCCAGAATAATTCCCGCTCCCCTATTTACGGGTGATTTTATTAATTAAGCGTTTTTTAGGGTAATAGTTAACACATCATATTTAGTTAGTTAACAACTGTGTATCGCGGAAGGCGAAATAAACGTTCTTTCTTTCTTTCTTCTATCTATACAATACATAAAGCTTAGCCGTGTGGTATCCGGCTGAATAGTACCAACCTCATTTCTTACCGAGGTGTCGTAAAAGGCGACTAAGGTAAGTCGACCCGCCGTGTGGTATCCGGCTGAGTTAAATAGACCTACCTCATTTCTTACCGAGGTGTCGTAAAAGGATACTAAGGTAAATTGACCCACCGTGTGGTATCCGGCTGAGTTGAATAGACCAACCTCATTTCTTACAAAGGTGTCGTAAAAGGATACTAAGGTAAATTGACCCACCGTGTGGTATCCGGTTTAGTAGAATAGATCACCCTCTTTCTTACCGAGGTGTCGTAAAATACGACTGAGTTAAGTTGACGTCAGGCAGGCGGCCGGTCGTGAAAACGCACGCAACGCAAATCATGTGACAGCATGTTTATAACATGTTGTGCCGACCCCACTTGGAGTGGGATTAGGGCAGGAAGATGAAAATGACTAATATATAAAGCTGAAGAGTTTGTTTGAACGCGTTAATCTCATGAACTACTGGACCGATTTGAAAAATTCTTTAAATGTAAGATAGTCCATTTATCGAGGAAGGCCATACATTATATAACATCGCGTTTAGATGAATAGGAGAGGAGCAGCAATTAAAAAATATTGCGAGATCGGCAAAATTGAAAGCTTTCCTCGCGTGTGCTAAGTAAACGGTGAAAGTTATTCAAAAATCATATACTACAAAATTGTTTGCCTCTAAAAGTTCTAAGTAAAAGTCCGCGATAGCTTATGTCCGCGATAGGTTATCAAAATACTATATTACGGTTTTAATCTTTGCACGCGGGCTGAGCCGCTGGCGAAACAATTTCAAATTCTTATTTGTACTGTATTTGTTTATTCTTTGTACTGTAACTGTACTGATGTTTTAGTTAATATGAATGCCGTGTGGTAACCAGCTGAGTAGAATAGATCACCCTCATTTCTTACCGGGGTATCACAAAAGGTGACTAGGTTAAGGAAACCCACCGTGTGGTATCCGGCTGAGTAGAATAGACCACCCTCATTTCTTACCAGGTTTAGTAAAAGGTGACTAAGGTAAGTCAACTCGCCGTGTGGTGGTAGAATAGACCGCCCTTTTTCTTACCGAGGTGTCGTAAAATACAACTAAGGTAAGTTATCGTCAGGCAGGCGGCTGGTCATAAAAAAGGAAGCTAGATCATGTGACAACATGCTCATAACATGATGTGCCGAGCCAACTTAGAGTGCGATAAGAACAGAAGGACTTTTTGTCAAATATGCGCGTATACATAATTAAATGGAATTTTTAAGTATGGCAAAAAAACAGTAAAACCTAAAGTCCAAAAACTGTATGATAGTCAGTCAGTTCATCTCTTTATACTTTACATAATCATCATATCAAGTTATTTGACTTATGAAGTAAGACGTACGCAATCATTAATTGTTTCACAAAATTAAAAGTTTCGTAAAATTAATTTCACAAAATCTTGATTTTAATTTTCTCAAAACTTGTATTTATATATTTTTATGAAGTGATAATACGATATTTTTCACTAAGTGGGTCTAGTCTAGTAGTCAGTAGAGCAGAAATTTCTATATAATTCAAGCATTTTTTGTAGGCTGCTCTTAAAATAATATATTATATGAATATGCATTAACAGAGATAATTAAAGTTTGCGTGCAATTTTTTTAATGTTTCACTTTATATTTAGAGAAAGTTTTTTGATTTATTTTATATTTAGAAAAAGTTTCCGTTCATTTAATGAATATTCGGGGGTATTTAGCGACCTCTCTGTGGGCATCACTTATCGCCGCTGCAAATCTAGAATGTAAATGGCACCAAAATTATAAAGCAAGAACTTATTTGATTGAACAAACCTTCAGATTCGCGGATTACTGTCGGAAACTCAGGAGACGTTTGCGTTGAACGGAACTCGAATAACTCGAATAAAGGACGACAAAATGGGATTTTAGGGTGAGAATATCAATTTACATTTGCGCACAGCGAGTAAAGAAAGTGTTTACGGACGCCCGCCTTTGATAATTAAGTTATTTCTGTTTTTGCGCCACGCTTTATTTAATGTCTTATTAAAGTTTGTTAATGTTTAATTTATTAAATGTCGCTACCATGAGATGTTTATTTTGTACCTACTAGTTGTGCTTGCGGCTTTTCCCGCGTGGAAATTTTTAACGTAAAAGCAGTTATTGTGAGTTAACCATAAGAGACAGAGACATGCTATCGCGGACTTTTTTGTAACATTTTTATATAGTTGTAATAAAAAAAAAATCTTTATAAGAAAGTTACATAAGCGCGCGCAATAATATTTACAATTTATTAATATGTTTTTACTGTATGCCCAAACTATGCTCTATAACGCTTGTTTATTTGTATTATCTATACTAATATATAAAGCTGAAGAGTTTATTTATTTGATTGTTTGAACACGTTATTCTCAGGAACTATTGGGCAGATTTGGAAAATTCCTTGAGCGTAAGATAGTCCATTTATCGAGGAAGGCTACAGCCTATATAACATCACGCTAAGATGAATAGGAGAGGAGCAGCAATAAAAAATATACGAGAACGGCAAAATTTCAATTTTCTTTGCTAAGTAAATGGTGAAAGTTATTCAAAAATCATGTATTACAAAATTGTTCCCCTCTAAAAGTTCTAAATAAAAGTCCACGGCAGCATATGTCTAGCTTTGAATGTTACTTCACTTTTATGGTTATAAAAATACTATATTACGGTTTTAATCTTTAGCAGGTGGAGCCGCTGGCAATCGCTAGTGTTATATATATTGTAAGAATCTTCTCATTAATTATTTGATCGTACTGTTTTCTATTGCTCATTACATTTCCTACTCCCCCCCCCCTAAACTTTCATTATCACACGTCCAACTAGATTTGGATAATTCTAACCATTTAATATACTATAAGACTCTTATTTTAAATATTATTTTGAAAGCCAACTAACTCACAATAAGTACTTCAGTTATATTCTCTATTGTAATTTTTATATTCATGGTTATTATATTTTTAATTTTATTTTATTTTACTTACTCTAATAATAGTTTTTTATTCCGTTAATTTTTAATAATAAACCTGTAATTAGGTTTAATATAGTGAAAATTAATGAACTTTTATTTAACTATTGTTTTGAATTAGTAAATTTCAGAATTTTGTGTAGTAAGAAACGGCCTGTTACTATCCCACTGCTGGGCATAGGCCTCTTCTCTCCGTTTTTGGAGAGAAGGATTGGAGCTAAGACCTACCACGCTGCTCCAATGCGGATTGGTAGGTTACACATATCCCCAGAATTCTCTAGAGTTATGCAGGTTTCCTCACGATGTTTTCCTTCACCGAAAAGCGTGTGATAAATTGCAATTATCAATTAGACACATAAGTTTTACTAGAAAACTCATTGGTGCCTGCCCGGGGTTTGAACCCTAGACCTCCTCGAAAGAGGCACACGGTGTTACCGCTGGGCTACCACAGCTTACAGAATTTTGTGTAGAGGAATGATTATTTTTTTTTAAATCCAGAGAATTCGGGTTTATTGTCGGTTATGTTTACTAACTGTTGCGTTAAAATATATATAGTAATATTATTTTCGTACGGAAAAATATTCATAAGTATCGAACAAAATTAAATATCATAGACCAGAGGTCACAAAAAGCTTGTGATCCTGTGTCGCGACTCAGCAGAGTCAGCAACTCATTCAATGGTCTCTGTATTCGCTTCTACAATAAAATTCCGCAATCCATACTAGACCAGTCTACAGAAAGATTTAAATTAAGTGTAAGAGATATGCTTATACGGTTAGCATATTATAAAATAGAAGATTATTTGAATGATAAAAATGCCTGGATTTGGAAATTCTTTTAGCTTCAAACAAGAATGCGGTTAAATAATATAAATTTTAAACCTTTAAGGAATTGACTGCCGAGTTACTTGTTGGTTCTTCTCGGTAAGAGCAACATTCCGAACCAGTGTCAAGTTGTAGCTCCATTAAATCTAATTAATCCTTGAATGAGTTGTTGTAAGGTGAGTTGAACTAACGTGTGGTATTCGGTTTAGTAGAATAGACTACCCTCTTTCTTACCGACGTCTCGTAAAATACGACTGACGTAAGTTGACATCAGGCAGTCGACCATAAAATACCTAGCCGATTCATGTGACAACATGTTCAGGTATAACATGTTGTGCCGACCGCACTTAGAGTGGGATAAGGGAAGGAGGATGATGATGATCCTTGAGGATTCAAAAGTGCTTGTTGGCTTACTTGAATAAAGATAATTTTGATTTTGGATTTAGTCTCGACACTTTAAAAGAGCAGTTGATTTATAAAGTCACATTTTACAACTACGTCGTTTTGTTGTACGAGAAAATGTCTGTAGACTGTAACTGAGGAAAGAAACTATTTATTTTCGAATAATGTGGTAATATAATATACAACTTATTAAAGTAAACATTTCTACAATTAAGACTTTATCATTATAATTAAGCGTTAATAGCGCTAATGCGAATTATAAGGTCGTTTTTATAAAAATTAAAAGATAAATATGATTATCATTCTCTGGTCATTATATTCGTTAAATATAAATTTGTTTTGCACCCATGACTGCAAAAACTGTTCTAAAGATAAAGGCGACTGTACATGCAGTAATAGCTATTGTCCCGAATTTATTTTTTAATTCTATTATGAGTAACACAAGATGGAAAAAAATAAATGGGGCCATCGAGATGTAAATGGGACCAATTAATAGCTTTTTATTAGTTAAATATAACTCGAAATTTGGCTAATTATGTCAATATAAAAGGATTGACTGGCCCGTTGGTGGAGTGGGTAGTGCCCCTTTACTTATTGAAATTGATAAGTTATTTTATTTGTGCTAAACACATTTTTAAAGATTTCTCAATTTCCAGATTTTTTTTTGAAACAAAAATATACCGCTTCTTTCAATCTATACCTCATTGGCCTAAAGTCCACGTTTCCAATACCCTAACCCACAAACGACTTACGTACCTTTGCAAGGCGCAAAGCAGGAGCCGCAAGCTTATGTCGGTTCCTACTTTGTCTATTATATACATCACCAGTTTTATTATCTATATAAAGCTGAAGAGTTTGTTTGTTTGATTGTTTGAACGCACTAATCTCAGGAACTACTGGACCGATTTGAAAAATTATTTCAATGTAAAAGAGTCCATTTATCGAAAAAGGCTATAGGCTACATAACATCACGCTAAGATGAATAGGAGATGAATAGGATAATATCACGCTAAGATGAATAGGAGAGACAGCAATAAAAAATATTACGAAAACGACAAAATTTAAAGCTCTCCTTGCGTGCGCTGAGTAAACGGTGATAGTTATCAAAAAATCATGTATTACAAAATTGTTCCCCTCTAAAAGTTCTAAATAAAATACCGCGTCGGCATATGTCTTGCTTTTACGGTTAACCCACTTTAACCATTTTTATGGTTATCAAAATATCACGGTTTTCTTCCATCTTCCATATTCTATCATTTTTCTTTGGTATAAGATTCTATAATAAAATTTCGCAATCAATTTCAGCTTTGCCATTACAGTTAAAAAGAGGTTGATAGAAAGCCTACTATACTCTTGAAGATTACTTAGAAGATAAGAATGTGTGTATATAGCTTTGAACCTGTACAAGACAGTAACGACTAAATGTAAATAGCATTAAGAATTATATTTTTAAAAAGAGCAACCGCCGAGTTTCTTGCTGGCTCTTCTCGGTAGGACCAGCTTTCCGAACCAGCAGTAGAGTTCACGATTCAAAAGCACTTGTTTACAAGTTTATTTGAATAAAGAATATTTTGAATTTCACGCAGGCGGAGCCGCTGACGATTGCTAGTAATCGTATTTTATTTACTTTATTTGCGTAATTTACTTAATTTATTTACGTAATTTACTTAATTTATTTACGTAATTTTATTTATTTATTTATTAAGTTATTTACGTTTTATTTATTTACGTAATATACAGAGTATTTAACACACAGTTCACAAGTTTTTCCATGACAAATGATATCACAAGTCAATTATGGACTGTTTTATCATTGTTAATAGAACGACACAACACATATGACCAGTTTTTATACCGACACCATTACGATATCGCAGCTCTTAATAACAGGTCATTAGTGACAGAATTATAATCGGTTTAATTGCTGCATTACATAGCCGTTTAATGTTCACCGATTATGAGTCAAGTTCTTCTACTAAAGTTAGTGTAATAAAAATCTTTTATGGTAACTGACTGTCTTATAATTAATTGTATGGGCTGTAGGCATTTTTATAAAGAAACTGATGTTCAGAATTACATCATAATGCTCTCATCCCATTCTGAGTTCGGCACATGTTACAAACATGTTGTCACATGATTTGGCTACGTATTTTACCTGACTTCAACTTACCTTAGTCGTATTACGACACCTCGGCCAGAAAGAGGGCGGTCTACTTTACTCGAACGGATATCACACGGTGGGTCAACTTACTTTAGTCGCCTTTTACGACACCTCGGTAAGAAATGAGGGTGGTCTAATCTACTCAAACAGATATCACACGGTGGGTCGAGTTACTTTAGTCGCCTTTTACGACACCTCGGTAAGAAATGAGGGTGGTACTATTCTATTCCGGATACCACACGGCTAACAGATAGACTAACCTATTGTACTAGAGAAATGTAGATCTTCAAAAAAAAAAAAACAGCGGATTGGTTGGTCACGATGTTTTCCTTCACCGAAAAGCGTGTGATAAATTGCAATTATCAATTAGACACATAAGTTTTAACACAACAACTCATTGATGTCTGATCTGGTTTGAACACGTGACCCCCTCGAAAGAGCCGCACGGTCTCACCGTTGGGCTATCACAGCTTTTATATATACATAGTACCTGGATGACTGAATGTTACTCGGTAATTTTTTAAATGATAAAAATGCAATAAAAAAGAAAAAAACTCCGGGTGATATGTGTGAATCAAACCTAGGTTTGATTTACTTTGATCCGCGCGTTACCATTAGGCTGTCACAGCTTCGCATTTAACAGCTTTCAGTTACTTTCTATTCCTATTTTAGAAGATTTTTTAGTTCTTAAAAACAGGGATAAACCGAGATTTTTTTTAAATAAAACCTAGATAGATCAATATTTCTCCCCAAAAACCCCCTACATGGAGAAAATCGTTTCCAAAATTCCGAAAATATATTTATGTACATACAAGATCCACTCATTTAAATATTAAAGATTATAAAACATAATCCTCAAAAGCTCTGTCCATAGTAGATTTTATCAAAATCTACAGAACGGAATTTAGTACGGTATTTACTGGAAGATTTAGTAATGAATATTTTGCAATGTTATAATACTTTTACCCAAATTTCCACCACAGCATCCCATATATTCCCCTAACAATAGTATAGACACAGTTACCAAGAAATTTGAGGGGGATGTCACGCAAAGTTATTTAGATATTTACTTGTGTGCAGCGTGGCATCAAATAAGCTACGAATTGTTAGGGGTGAGAAGCGAACCTTGGACAATGCGATCGACACCCGGCCTCGCTAATATGATTAACTTTTGCCAATCTCAGCCTGTGTAAGCGTATTTTTTGTGTTCGCTTTGCTCTTTTTTTTAAAGAACCGGAAGGTAATCTGACACTCGGGCGAGTGGTTGACAAATGTTTATGTTGAAAAACCAGGTAGGTAAGCTAACCTATTCTTGACACCTATCCAATTAATTGACACCCTAGCAATTTTCTTCCAGAAATAAGAAAATAACAACACTAAACAGTTCCATTTGTACCAATTTTATAAGATAATATCATAATTTTTTAGTTTGGCAATGATGCCAAAGTTGGCAAATTGGTTGATGGCAAAAAAGTTGCTATGAATATAATATGGCGACTAAACAGCTGAATGAAAAAGTGCACATAATTAATTAAGTAATAATTTATCGTTTTCTTAAAAATTTAATTGTTTTAGATATGTAATCGTTTCTTTTAATACATAAAAACTTAACTAAGGTACCTACCCATCTCTCTTTAATAATTCCCAACCTACAAACATCATTAACTTAAGAGCTCATGTTTGTCAACCAGTTAGTGATACCTGCTCATGCCCACAGATATCCATGAAATCTGAGATTAAATACTTAGGAGTTGTCATAGATTGTACATTGTCATGGCGTAATCATATTGACTTACTGGTCAAACGTGTCAGAAAGCTAGCATTTATTTTTAGAAAATTAGCACCTGTTGCAGATTTTTCTACTCTGATAACAGTATACCTCGGTCTTGTCCAATCCATATGTAGCTATTGTATTTCCGCGTGGGGTGGTACGTTTGTTACAACCATGCTTCGTTTGGAGAGAGCCCAGCGAGCCGTATTAAAGGCAATATCGAAAAAGCCTATGAGATATCCAACTCATCTTCTTTTTAAAGACTGCTCTGTTTTAACTATTAGACAATTATATATTTTAAAACTAATACTGAGGATTCACGCTGCTACACCTTTTCGTCACACATCTAAAAGAAGAAGATGGGTTGTTTGTCAAATTACAAGGCATAGATCAGCTCTCGCGGGGAGACACTGCTGTGTCCTTGGCCCTAGGTTATATAATAAAATAAATCGTAAAGTAGGTATTTATTCACTTCCTTTAACAAGAGCTAAGAGTGTTCTCACAAACTGGTTAAAAGAAAAAACTTATTCAGAAACTGAGGACCTACTTAAAATAAATATTTAAAAGCCCACATACCAACGTATCAAAACACGCACATATACACACACACAAACGCACGCACACACACACCCAAACACAAACACACACATACACAGTCACACACACACACACGCATGCCCACATATACATATACATATATATATTTTTTTATGATTCCGGTATAATAAATTATATCTGGTATACATATCATAATTAATTTTCGTATTATTATTGCATGTTAATAATTAATAAGCATTGTAAAAAAAAAAAAAAAAAATTTGGAATAATGATTTTCTATATTCTATATTGTTCTATTTTTGGAAGGTTGATACTCGCGATACAGGGCGACCTAGTGCGAGTATCAATAGATATCTGCCACAATTTACGACAATGTATTAGTTTAATTTATTAAATTTAAGCAGAACTATTTGTACTATATGGAATGAAATGAAATAAATTATTATTATTATTATCTGCGTGCTTTACTTAGTTTTCATCAGTATTTTTGAATACTGATGAAAACTGAAGAGTGTCAATAAACTGGAATTTGAATTGCCGATAAAAGGGAATTCTGTGTCAATATTTGGGTAAACCATTGCAATTCGATAAATATCATAATTTCAATAAAAAATAATATCCTAGTTAGAATTTGATTTTACTGGCAACATCTTAAAATAGTTGTGTATATTTACCAAAATTTATCGTTATTTGGAAACACTGTGGAACGCTTATATTTATTTCTTTTTATACGCTCGTTCTAAAAGTGTCAATAATTGGGCACTTTACCCTATATACAAAAAATTATAATCTATACACCTAAATTTAAAATGATATCCCTGTTTACTACTACTAGCAATTGCCAGCGGCTCCGCCCGCTTGAATATTGTAGTATTTTGATAACCATAAAAATGGTCAAAGTGGGTTAACATTAAAAGCTAGACATATACTGTCACGGACTTTTATTTAAGACTTTTAGAGTAAAGTGGGTAAACCTTAATAGTTACACATACATTGCTCTCGAGGAATTTTATTTAGAACTTTTAAAAGGAAAAATTTTGTGATACATGATTTTTTTAATAACTTACACCGTTTACTTAGCGCTCGCAAGGAAAGCTTTACATTTTGCCGTTTTCGTAATATTTTTTATTGCTGCTCCTCTCCTATTCATCTTAGCATGATGTAATATAACCTATAGCCTTCCTCGATAAGTGGACTACGTCACAGTTAAAAAAAATTTCAAATCGGTCCAGTAGTTCCTGAGATTAGCGCGTACAAACAAACAAACTCTTCAGCTTTATATATATAAAGCTGAAGAGTTTGTTTGATTAATTGTTTATTATTTACCGCCCTCATTTCTTACCGAGATGTCGTGAAAGGCGACTTAAGGTAAGTTGACCCGCCGTGTAGTATCCGGCTGAGTCGAATATACCACCCTCATATATTACCGAGGTGTCGCATAAAGCGACTAAGTCAACCCGCCGTGTGGTATCTGGCTGAGTAGAATAGACCACCCTCATATCTTACTGAGGTGTCGTAAAAAGCGACTAAGTCGACCCGCCGTGTGGTATCTGGCTGAGTAGAATAGACCACCCTTATATCTTACTGAGGTGTCGTAAAAAGCGACTAAGTCGACCCGCCGTGTGGTATCTGGCTGAGTAGAAAAGACCACCCTCATATCTTACTGAGGTGTCGTAAAAGACGATTAACGTAAATTGACCCGCCGTGTGCTATCCGATTGACTAGAATAGACACCATCTTTCTTACCGAGGTGCCGCCTTTGCCCAGCAGTGGGATAGTAAGAGTTCGTTACTTTGTAACTTTAATTTGTTTACGTTACTTTGTAACTTTAATTTGTTCTTAATTAAGCCATTATTGTAAAACTCAATTTTGAAAAGAGTGACCGCCGAGGTTCTTGCTGGTTCTCTCGGTGAGAGCACCTTTCCGAACCAGTGGTAGCTTCATTGTAATTTGACGATTCGAAAGTGCTTGTAAAGGCCAATTTGAATAAAGAATTATTTGAATTTGAATTTGAATTTGTATAAAGATATAGAGCACCAGATAAAATAAGGCACTGAACACTTTACGCGAAGATTAACTGAGTTAATTCTGTTTTCTCTCCATGTCTAACGGTGGTTAGTTTTTGCATGTAGCGTTTTTTCGCCTAATTTAAAGCGAATTATATTAATTCACGCCTACTACGTTTTCTCACTTCATCCGTGGTCATGTTAAACAGAGAGGAACCAAAATGTTTAATTACTTAATCAGAATACAAAATAGCTACTGGATAAGTGTGAATCGTTGGGGAACGAAATGCAATTTGCAACACAAATTACAATGGCCAACTTAAATCATATACCACATCAAATATTTTAAACTATAATACAAAATATTCTTTGTTCTGTTAGCGCACACTATATACAATAACACGATATATTAGGAATACCACTATTCCCGTTCAGAGATGCACTTTTCTTGAAAGACGAATTAAGACTGACTGTCACTGAAACGTTTTATCAATAGGAGGACTCAACCGGAAACAACACGTCACAGTGTTGGTACCATTTTAATCAAAAAGGGCGCGATACTCTTGTTTCATGACTGTGTTGCTATAAAATACAAAGCGGAAGTCAATGGCGACAACAGTTCAAATAAACTTGTGAACAAGTGCTTTTAACTCGTCAATTCTCCTGCTTGTTTGGAAAGCTGTTCCTATCGAGAAGAGCCAGTAAGAAACTCGGCGGTTGCTCTATTAAAAGCATAATTCTTTTGATTTTGCTAAGTATTTTACAACCTGCCCACCTGCTCGACGTCAATTTACCTTTTTTTAATCAAATCGTGCAATCAATTCGTCAATTTACCTTTTGCATTTTACGATATCTCGATAAGAAATGAGGGTTGTGTATTCTAGTAAGACATATACCACACGGTGTGTTAACTTACCTTAGTCTGTTTTATATCATCATCATACTGCCCTTATCCCACTCTCAGTGGGGTCGGCACGACATGTTATAAACATGCTGTCACATGATTTGGATACGTATTTTACGACCGGCCATCTGCCCGACGTCAATTTACCTTAGTCGGATTTTACAACACCTTCGTAAGAAATGTTGGTGATCTATTCTACTCAGCCGGATACACGGCGGGTCGAATTACCTTAGTCGCCTTGTACGGCACCTCGGTAAGAAATGAGAGTGGCTACTCATCCGGATACCACACGGCGGTTTAAACACCCAAACATCAGTGATCCAATATCGTTATAACACTCATATATTACAATTTGCCTCTTAATACAATGCTGTTGTGAAATCAATCATTCTAACACCAAACACTCGCGGGACGTGTCTTATATATGTGAACATGTTGAACACACGCAAATTTGTGCTTAAATACTTTTAATATAAGAGTTATATTAACTTGTCTTATTCTCATAGATTTAAGCGCCTGGTTTCCTACAGATGTCTGCGAGACGCTACAGGGATCTAATGCCAAGATAATGCTCAGACAGAGGAGTTAATTGCAACCAATGCACCATATTCGGGGCCCGTTTACTCCCATGAGACCCCCAACCCCCTGCTAAAACCCTACAGCCCTTAATCATTCACCTAATGGAAATACATTTGATGTATATCGCTAAACTGCGCATGAAATTTGTATTAGCTGTACGGATTTAAAAAAAACGCTATCCTACGACATTGTAAGGAGATAAGTGAGAAGAGAAAACGAAAATTTTATTTATGAAATAAAATATAATTTAAAAATTATATCCGTTTTAACACCTCGGTTAATTGCCTCTTCAGATGACAAGAGGGCTGGCTCCTTTTTCACACAAAGAATCAGCTTAGCGATTCAGTGCGGAAACGCTGCCAGGATTCTTGGGACCATTCCACGTGGGCATGATTTGTATAGTCCTAGCGTCTAAGTAATTTAAGTATAACTTGTACGTTATTGTTGTAAATAATAAATTTATAAAAATTTTGTATAGAAAAGTGATTTGATTTTAAGATACCATATTCGTTACGGACACATTAAAATAGAAAGAAAATACACAATACACAATAAAATAGAATAAAAAAGAACTCATAAAGAAAGAAAATTTATGTATATAACAATATAAAGAATTATAAAACAATGGGTAATTCATTCTGTCTGAATAGAATAGTACCACCCTCTTTCTTACCAAGGTGTCGTGAAAGACGACTAAGGTAAGTCGACCCACCGTGTGGTATCCGATTGAGTAAAATAGACCACCCACTTTCTTACCGAGATGTCGTAAAATATAACTAAGGTAAGTTGACATCAGGCACGCGGCCGGCCGTAAAATACATATCAAAATCATGTTTATAACATGATGTGCCGAACCCACTTAGAGTGGGATAAGGGTGATGATGATATAAAACAATGGATAATGTATATAATAGACAAAGTAGGAACCAACATAAGCTTGCGGCTCGTGCTTTGCGCCTTGCGAAAGTACGTAAGTCGTTTGTAAGTTTGAGTATAAGATTGCTATAATAAAATTGCGCAATCTATTTTACCTATGCCATTACAGCAGTTTAAAAAAAAGTTAAAAGGATATAGTGATACAGAAAGCCTATACTATTGAGGACTACTTAGATGATAAGAATGCGTGGATATAGCTACTGTTCGCAGCTGTGCAAAATATTAAATGTAACTAGTTTTAAATATTATTTTGAAAAGAGCAACCGCCGAGTATCTTGCTGGCTTTTCTCGGTAGGAACAGCTTTCTTTGTTTACTTGAATTAAGAATATGTGATATTTAATTCTGGTGGTAAGCAACAATCAGTTCTTTCGGAATAGAGAAGAGCAAGATTGAGACAAACCATCACTTTACCTATAGATTAAACTCTCTCTATCTCTCCCATCAACCAAAAGACATCCACTTGTTAGACATAGGTCTCTTCTATGGACTTTCACGCAACACGATCTCAGGCGGTACACGCCTGGATCCAGCGGGATCCTGGATCCCCGCGACTTTTTTGAGGTCCTCTGTACATCTGGTGGGGGGGGGGGGGGTCTGCCTACACTGCGTTTTCCGGTGCGGGGTCGCCACTCCAGCACTTTGAGACCCCAACGTCCATCGGTTCTTCGAACTATGTGCCTCGCCCATTGCCACTTCAGCTTCGTGACCCACTAAACTATGTCCGTCACTTTGGTCCTTCTACGGATCTCCTCATTTCTGATTTGATCACGTAAAGATACTCCGAGCATAGCTCGCTCCGTCGCCTGCTTATGATACTTGTGTCGCGACTTAGCAGAGTTAGCAACTCATTCGATGGTCTTGGTATTCGCTTCTACAATAAAATTCCGCAATCGATACTAGACCATTCTACAGAAAGGTTTAAGTTAAGAATAAGAGATGTACTTGTGCGTAAAGCTTATTACAAAATTGAAGATCATTTGGATGATAAAAAGGCCTAGATTTGAAAATCTTTGCAGCTTCATACAGGACTGCGGTTTCATTATGTAAAATTCAAAATGTCTAAAAGATTGATCGCCGAGTCTCTTTCTGGTTCTTCTCGGTAAGAGCTACATTCCGAACCAGTTGTAGCTTCATTAATCAAATTGATCCTTGACGATTCAAAAGTGCTTGTAAGAGCTTATTTGAATAAAGATTATTTTGATTTGATTTGATTTGATTTACTGAGTGACTCTGAGGATTCTTATGAGGCCCATAGCTAGCGACCAAGTTTCAAAGCTTTAAGTCATCACTGGTAACACGCACTGTTCGAAGACTTTAGTCTTCAGGCACTTAGGAATATTGGGCGAAAACAATAGATTAAACTGATCAGCATGAAATATAGATTACACATTCAATTCCAAAAAAAAACTATTTGCCGAAATGTGTCCTAAATCGAACAATGGGTATGCCACCAACGTGGCAACCCCGTGGTGAACACCATGAATAGAATAATGAAAGTCCACAGATACAGGGCAGCGTCATCAATCAATGTACTCGAATGTTTCATTAGTAAATATTAAGATGTTTGCTTACATGTCCCAATGATGTTTGCTCCGTTAGGGCGAATTCCGTGAAGTCGATTCGGTGTATAAAATATTGTTGCTAAATAAATAGTTAGGGTTGCTACTCGAGGACATTTTTAAATTTGATTATTCTTTAATCTAAAAGTAATAATTTTTGCTATAATCCGCTATAAAGTAAAATAGAATATATATAATGCTAAGTGTAGAGTGGACTATTAATTTCATACCTGATTCGTTAAAATACATATACAAACCTCCACCACCGCCACCAAAATACACGAGCACTACACATGTACGCTATCACAAATTCGACAATCGTTTCGCCCCGCAACCGAAGCATCATCAGGAAATAAAATCCACGAAAAAAACGATTTTCATGATACTTAGTATGTAGAGGATTTCAATTGCGATAAATCGATCCAGCTAGATTTTCTTTTAAAAAATGTTGTATTATCCCTGTTTTTGGACACTGAAAAACTACAACACTATAATTAGAAAACAGTAATTTGCAAAGTCATGATAGTTCAAATGGGGAACGGGGGGGTCTTGAATTCAGAATACCCGGATAAATTCCTAAGAACATCATCTCTTTCTTTTTCAAATGATTCAAAATTATTATTTTTTATATCTTTATATTTTGAACACAAAATCAGTTGTTGGCAATAAGAGATAGAGACATGCTATCGCGAACTTTTTTGTTGATACTACAAAATTACAATTAGGTATATTATTTACGCGTGTATCAGCTGATTTGAGCAGCGAACGCGAATAAAACTCCCGGCAAGTTTTTTTTAAAACTGCGCGACCTCTTCAAAACTATTTACATAAAACTGCAATGCCTATTAACATAAATATACCGGAATAATTACACAATCTTTTAGTAAAAACCGTACAATAATCTATTTAATAGATTTTGAGAAAATCTGTCACATACAGACAGACAGTTTCTGGAGACTTTGTTTTATAACAGGTATAGATTATTATGAGTGACAACCCTATGTGCCGTCCGAACAAGGTTAGGTGTCTCTTGACCACTGAAGGTGAGAACCATCAAAATAGGTTCAATACTTTTTTTTCAAATTCAACATTACAGTCCCCTAATGCGTATCCTATTGTACGGGAATATAAATCATGACTGGCCAGAAATTGACAGAAAGAGACATCACGGAAAAGACTTTTTTTTTCATCTAAGTGTCTGAGTGATTTGTTTACTCGTTCTGAATGCAACATTTGTACGTCATGTGGGGTACACATTACTGAGATTTATGTATTTATTAGTTGACAAAAAATTCAAATAGGGTACAGGGTATTCCTGCACATTACACAAAGTTAATGTTAAATTAAAGCGGGAGTAGCGGAATGGTTAGAGTAACAGACTTGTAATCGAGAGGTCGTGGGTTCGAATCCCGGTCATTATACTACCGAAGCTTAGCTGGAGGGGTTAACAAGTTTACTGCAATTTGTAACTTAAATTGCTAGTAACTTTTATTAATATTTTTATTACTAACTTCACTAACTAACTAAGGCCATGGAGTCAAAGTGCAATTTTTTTTTAATCCGTTTTAACACCTCGGTTAATTGCCTCTTCAGGTGTCAAGGATTGGCTCCTTTTTCGCACAAAGAATCAGTTTAGCGATTCAGCGCGGAAACGCTGCCAGCATTCTTGGTACCATTCCACGTGGGCATGATTTGTATAGACCTAGCGTATAACTAATTTAAGATAGATATAACATGTACATTTTTGCTGTAAATAAAAAAAACAACCTACTTTTATAACTAAATTCTGCATAATTCCGCAATCCACACTGGACCAGTTTTGAGCGTGTTTTTACGAATATTGAATGTATCAGGTATGAAAACTGATTGTCCACTCTACATTTAGCATTATATATATTTTCTATTTTACTTTATCGCGAATTAAAGCAAAATAATCTTATTTAAATAAAAAATTATTAAAAATAAAGTAAAGAAACGGCCTGTTACAATCCCGTTCCTGGAGAGAAGGGTTGGAGCTAAAACCCACCACGCGGCTCTAATGCGGATTGGTAGGTTACACATATCTCCAGATTTCCCTCGAGATATGCAGGTTTCCTAACGATATTTTCCTTCACCGAAAAGCGTGTGATAAATTACAATTATCAATTAGACACATAAGTTTTAATAGAAAAACTGATTGGTGCCCGCCTTTTAAAGTATTTACTTGATTCATATGGTGTTAAGGACTATTTTAATTAATATTAAATAAACTAACGTACGTATTTATTTAGATAAGGATTAATACTGAACAGGATATAATAGTCTCGTAAAAACAATATTTTTAATTGAAATGTTGAACTTCAAAGTAGCTATTGTAAATTAACTATTAGAGATAGAAACATGCTATCGCGGATTTATTAATGGAATTTTTTTAGATCTACAATTTTTTAGTAAGTAAATAACGGCCTGTTACTATCCCACTGCTGGGCATAGGCCTCCTCTCTCCATTTTTGGAGAGAAGGGTTGGAGCTAAGACCTACCACGCTGCTCCAATGCGGATTGGTAGGTTACACATATCCCTAGAATTTTCTAAAGATATGCAGGTTTCCTCACGATGTTTTCCTTCACCGAAAAGCGTGTGATAAATTGCAATTATCAATTAGACACATAAGTTTTAATAGAAAAACTCATTGGTGTCTGCCCGGATTTGAATCCATGATCGTCTCTAGAGATTCACACGGTCGCACCGCTAGGCCATCACAGCTTATTTTTTATTATTATTATTAAAATATTAAATTATATTATTAAATTTTTTTAGTACACTACAGTAATTAAGTGTATCTCTGCTGGTTCCATGCATGCGAATCTAGCATGTATCAGGTATGAAAACGGATAATAAACTACATTAAGAATTACATATATTTTCTTTTTATTTTATCGCGGATTACAGCAAAAAAATTTAATTTTATTTTTGTATTATGGATTTCCGCAAAGCCCTAATTGTATAATCAAAATCTTTTCTATAAATTTCGTAATATAAATTATTAATATTTAAGTGAGTTAATCTTGTATATAAGTATATATTTTACTGATTTTTGGAAACGGCTCCAAGGATTTTGACGATATTCATCATGGTATGGGTTTTGGGGAGAAAATCGATCTAGCTAGGTTTTATTAAAAAAAAATGTTGTTTTATCCGTGTTTTCGGGCACTAAAAAATACTACAATTTTATAAGAAGCCAAACGTTAATTATCCTGTTAATTTCAAAGTCATGATAGCTCGTTTGAGTAACGGAAGATCTCAAATTCGGAATACCAGGATCGATTACAAGGAACAATTTCTTTTTTTTTTTTTATATCATTCTCTTACCCTTATCCCACTCTAAGTGGGGTCGACAATTCTCTTACCCTTATCCCACTCTAAGTGGGGTCACAATATCACTTCTTCCATTCTCCTCTATCATTCGTCACCTCTGGTGCCACTCCTTTAATATGCATATCATTTTTCACACAATCCATACATCTTTTTTTCGGCCTCCCCCTAGTCATACATCCTCATCATCCTCCTGCCCTTATCCCACTCTGAGTGGGGTCGGCACAACATGTTATAAACATGTTGTCACATGTTTTGACTGCGTTTTTACGACCGGCCGCCTGCCTGACGTCAACTTACCATAGTATTTTACGACACCTCGGTAAGAAAGAGGGTGGTCTATTCTACTCCCTAGTCATACATGCATTTTTTATATATTAAAAAACATTGCAACAAGTAAGTCACCCAGCTACTTTCAATTACTACTTATAAATATTGCTTTAATTGACGCCGTGTGGTATCCGGCCGAATAGAATAGTACCACCCTCATTTCTTACCGAGGTGTCGTAAAACGCGACTAAGGTGAGACGACCCGCCGTGTGGTATCCGGCTGAATAGAATAGACCAACCACATTTCTTACCGAGGTGTCGTAAAAGGCGACTAAGGTAAGTTGACCCACTGTGTGGTATCCGGTTTAGTAGAATAGACCATCCTCTTTCTTACCGAGGTGTCGTAAAATACGACTAAGGTAAGTTGATGTCAGGCAGGCGGCCGGTCGTAAAATACGTAGCCCAATCATATGACAACATGTTTATAACATGTTGTGCCGACCCCATTTAGAATGGGATAAGGGCAGGAAGAAGAAGAAATATTGCTTTAATTGAATGCCCATAGGTGTATCGAATACCAGCTTAAGGCGACTACAGGACAAGATTATACAGGTTATAAGTTATCTGTTATCCCAATCGAGAAAAGGTCAGCGTAAAAAAACAAAACAATTCTCGAAAATCCTTTAACTTTTGCATTGTTGAACAAATTTTTAAGACAAACGTGTTTTAATATAAAAAGATGATCGCATTTATTTTATCGATTCCGTCAATATCGATTGAATCGATTATTTCTATTGTTTTTTATAGTTTGGATATATTTCGTCATAGACGCCTCACTAGACCGCGTCGTTATACTGTCTTTAAAAATATTGCTACGCACAATTCTACAGGAGTCAAATACTAAGTAAAACTCAATTCAACTTTTAAGTTTACATTTTTACTGTATTTACCATGTAATGACTGAAATTGGGAAATAAATCCATCTTTTTGATTCACGCGATATGAAATGAAAAAGAAAATGAAATGAAAAAGAATTTATTCAGCTCCATTTACTAAATTGAACAGAAAAAAACTAACTATATAATCTATTTATTTATTTATTTATTTATTTATGTACCATAAAAATTTTGGAAAAAAAAACATAATTGGTAAAAAAAGTGTACAAAGGTCAACTTATCCCTATGACAGAGATCTCTGCCAGCTAACCTACGAGGTGAGACAATTTATATTAAAGAAAAAGGTACGCAAATATCAAACATTATGAATTAGAATTACCTACTAATAATTGCCTAATTTAACAAAAAAATAAAATAAATATATAATTTATTTACAATAAATATATAATTTTAATTTATTTAATTAGGTATACACTATTATTATTAAACATAATGTCTATTACCTCCAGTACATAGGTCTGAATGGCCATGTCAGTATGAGCTGAATGTCCACATTAAGACATCATTTTCCTGCCCTTATCCCACTCTAGGTGGGGTCGGCTCAACATGTTATAAACATGTTTTCACATGATTTGGTTACGTATTTTACGACCGGCCGCCTGCCTGACGTCAACTTACCTGAGTCGCCTTTTACGACATCTCGGTAAGAAATGAGGGTGGTCTATTCTACTCAGCTGGATACCACACGGCGGGTCAACTTACCTTGGTCGCCTTTTACGACACCTCGGTAAGAAAAGAGGGTGGTACACACGACGGAATGGCCAAATTAAGACATTCAGCACTGATTTTCAGATGACGCCTAGCGGATGACGTCACGGACATAAACTCATCACTCTTACCCTTATCTCACTCTAAGTGGGGTCGGCACAATATGTCTTCTTCCATTCTCCTTTATCATTCGTCAAGTCTGGTGCCACTCCTTTAACGTGCATATCATTTTTCACACAATCCATACATCTTTTTTTCGGCCTTCCCCTAGTCATACATCCTTCATATTTAAAACTCTTTTAGTCACATGTCACGTAACGGACATAAACTATAATTACTTATTTATTTTATTTAACTTATTATTTTTCATAATTAAAAGTAACTTTAACTTCTATATCTGCGTATTAAAATAACAAAGACTCCTATTATTATTAGGTACTATTTTTTTATTGCTATTTATTATATTATTATGAATTATGACTACACTGCTATGGTTAAATAAATCAAAAAATAAAAGAAAATAAAAGGGAAATCACTACATATTATAAAACAAAGTCCATATATCCCTATGTACGCATAAAACTTTAAAACTACGCAACAGATTTTGATGCGGTTTTTTTTAATAGATAGAGTGATTCTAGAGGAAGGTTTGTACGTATAATAACATTCAATACGGAGTAGAGAAATACTGTAATTTTTGAGGTTTCTGTAAATAATTACATTTTTTTCCGCTTACATTGCAAACGCAGGCGAAACCCTAAGAGATTTATCAAAATAATGTACTAAGTATTTGTACATCTTGAAAAGGTCTACAGAAAAGTCCGCGATGGTATATGTCTATCTCTTATGGATAACCTACTATAGCATTTTTTGTCATTTACTTTTTAAGAAAAATAATGCCATATTTTTGAAACAATTTTTATACAATACAGCATTAATCCTTATCCAATTAAGCACCTTAAATAAATAGTTGATTTAATATAGATTAATATGGCCGTTTACAGCATGTAATTTAAGTGAACATTTTCGGAGATATTACAGATTTAAAATGCCGTGAGGACGCCGCGCTTCGCCCTATAACACTTCGACTTTAGCAGCTATGTCTTTCAAGAGTTTGTTTAAAGACATTCTGTAATTAATTGTAAAAATAAAATACATAGGGAAAATGTAAAAGTAAATAAGTAAAAATGTACTATATGAGTTTAGATATTCCAAAGATAGCAGGAAATCGTCTTGGTATAGGGAGAGGAAATTGTTTTTCTCCAAATTTAACGCTTCAGGGCCACGGGCAGTAATGAATAAATCAAAACTACTGGATCGATTTTAATCATTTTTTTTACACTGACTGACATGGGATATATATTTTATACCCGTGCGAAGCAGGAGCAGGCCGCTAGTAAATATATAAACAAAAACAAACATGTTTATACATGCATGCTGAGCAACCATGTCAATCTGCTGATTCAGAGAAATAATGATATGTGTTAATAACACCATTATATTAATATTGATCTCTATTAGTGCATATAAACAAAGTGAATATGATATACCTAATGGAACTACGCCGTGTGGTATCCGGCTGAATAGAATAGTACCACCCTCATTTCTTACCGAGGTGTCGTAAAAGGCGACTAAGGTAAGTCGACCCGCCGTGTGGTATCCGGCTGAGTTGAATAGTACCAACCTCATTTCTTACCGAGGTGTCGTAAAAGGCGACTAAGGTAAGTCGACCCGCCGTGTGGTATCCGGCTGAGTAGAATAGACCAACCTCATTACTTACCGAGGTGTCGTAAAAGGCGACTAAGGTAAGTTGACCCACCGTGTGATATCCGGTTTAGTAGAATAGACCACCCTCTTTCTTACCGAGTTGTCGTAAAGTACAACTGAGATAAGTTGAAACAAGCAGGCGGCCGGTCGTAAAAACGCAGCCAAATCATGTGACAGCATGTTTATAACACGTTGTGCCGACCCCACTTAGAGTGAGATAAGGGCAGGAAGATGATGATACCTAATGGAACTCTGGCCCCTAATTTACTGTATTTCAGAAGTCAGTAGTAGAGAGTCCCTAAACAGGTCATGTAATTGTACAGTAGTTAAAAAAAGGGACAGTAATTAAAAAAAGATTAATATGTGTTAAAGCCTTCATTCTGATTCATTTTTAATATTATAAAAGGCAACTTTTGAAATAGTCAGAAAAAAATCGATTTTTATTAAATGCTGCTGGCTTTTATTTAGAACCTTTAGCCCTCTTTTCCTATTTGAAATACATGATTCTTGAATAACTTTCACCGTTTACTTAAAGCACGCAAGGAAAGCTTTATATTTTGCAGTTTTCGTAATATTTTTTATTGCTGCTCCTAATAGCATCATGCTAAGATAAATAGGAGAGATCATAGCCTATAGCCTTCCTCAATAAATGAACTATCTTACACTCAAAAAAAATTTCAAATCGGTCCAGTAGTTTTAGATTAGCGCGTTCAAGCAATCAAACAAACACTCTTCAGCTTTATATATTAGTATAGATATAGATAAACTATAAAGCAACGTACACACAAACTCTTCAGCTTTATTATATATTAGTATAGAACAGGGCTTCTTAACCGTGGGTCGCGGACAGACCACTGAAAGGGGCGTCGCAAAGATCTGATACTTTTCAATCATTATTGATAAAACTACATGGCTGCAGCTGTCCTTTATAGAACTTTTCTAACAAAGATTTATTGATATTTCTCCTCCTAAGTTCCTTCACTACCCCTTTTCATTAAATTTAATTAAATAGATTTTATTAAATTTATGATTGGTTAGTTTACAACAATTGTAAATAAAATTTTAAAATTAGTATACACACTACGTACAAATATAAATACAAATAAAAATCATACAAAATACTAATGTAGTTTTATTATAACTATTTTTTGAAAAAAGTGGCAATGCAAAACTGTTATTTACATTATAAAATAGTGCGATATTACATCTACATCTACGGTTAATATATATTTCATTATATGGAGGAGGGGGTCGTTTAAAATTTCCTAAGCTTGAAGGGGGTCGCTATATAAAAAAGTTTAAGAAGCCCTGGTATAGAAATAAACGATAAAGCAACGTACACACAAACTCTTCAGCTTTATATTAGTATAGATAAAGCAACGTGCACACAGTGGAGAAGTCAACGCAAACAATAACAAACCCGCGCAGCCAGTGTTCGGACGCGTGGCGGGGATCAACAAATTTTCATATCAAAAGCGTTGCTCAGTTTTATGAATTACACTCTTTTGAGCGGGCCGTAATGTCTCCTTTATAGGGGGCTCGTGGGAGAATTTAATTTGCGTTTGTCTAATCGCATTAGTCTGTTCGCATCTTTATTTCGGTTTTATCGTGACGTTGCAGTAACATTTTTTTTAAGTAATATTAATTTTGGGGGAGGAATGAAACAGTTATGTTGTAACAACGCTATTATTCCTTTATATTTATTAAACAGTAGTAAAAAGTAGAATAGACCTCATTTCTTACCGAGTTGTTGTAAAATGCGTATAAGGTAAGTTTACCCGCCACGTGGTAATCCGGTTAAATAGAATAGACCTCCCTCGTTTCTTACCGAGTTGTCGTAAAATGCGTATAAGGTAAGTTGACCCGCCGTGTGGTATCGGGCTTAATAGAATAGACCTCCCTCATTTCTTGTCGAGGTGTCGTAAAAGGCGAATAAGGTAAGTTGACCCAACTTGTGGTATCCGGTTGAGTAAAATAGACCACCCTCTTTCATAATGTGATAATATGTTTGTAACATGTTGTGCCGATCCCACTTAGAGTGGGATAAAGGGAGGAGGATGATAATTTATTAAATAGTAGTAGTAATGAGTAAAATATACCACCCTTATTTCTTACCGAGGAGTCGTTGAAGGCGACTAAGGTAAGTTGACGTCAGGCAGGCGGCCGGTAAAATAACTAGCTAAAACATGTAACAACATGTTTAAAATATGTTGTGCTAACCCCACTTAGAGTGGGGTAAGGGCAGAAGGTTGATGGCTATTTGTCTCAACCCGGCCTCCATATGTTGCCTAGAGTTTGTTTATAATCTCATTATTGCACAAATTAAAATTAATATGAAATAATAAAATATTATTATATTCAAATTAAAATTTTTTAATTTAAACAAACTTGTAAACAACTGCTTTGTTCAAATTCAAAATATTCTTTATTTAAATAACCTTTTGTGCTTTTCAATCGTCAACTCTACTGCTGGTTCAGAAAGCTGTTCCTACCGAGAAGAGCCAGCAAGAAACTCGGCGGTTGCTCTTTTAAAAATATAATTCTTAATACTATTTACATTATGTCGTTACTGTCTTGTACAGGCTCAAAGAGAGCTATATCCACACATTCTTATCTTCTAAATAATCCTTAACAGTATAGTAGGATTCTTGCATCAGCCTCTCTTTAATAGTGTTTTTGAGTTTTATTTATTGTTATTAATAAAAAGTGTCAAAAGCTACCCTCCGTGTATATTAATTATGATTGTAATCCCAAGGGCAGGGGAGGTTATTGGTTAAGAATGTTTTTGTGTGAAAATGAGATACGGAAAATTATCAGCTGGTGTTACTAGGTGTCGAGTAAATAGTTATGGAATCAATTAAGTGTATATTATAAATAACTAGCGGCCTGCCCCTGCTTCGCACGGGTATAAAATATATATCCCATGTCAGTCAGTGTAAAAAAAATTATTAAAATCGATCCAGTAGTTTGGATTTATTCATTACTGCCCGTGGCCCGCACGGGTTAAATTTGGAGAAAAACAATTTCCTTTCCCTATACCAAGAAGATTTCCTGCTATCTTTGGAATATCTAAATTCATATAGTACATTTTTACTTATTTACATTTACATTTTTCCCTATGTATTTTATTTTTACAATTAATTACAGAATGTCTTTAAACAAACTCTTGAAAGAGGGACATAGCTGCTAAAGTCGAAGTGTTATAGGGTGAAGCGCGGCGTCCTCACGGCATGTTAAATCTTTAATATCTCCGAAAATGTTCACTTAAATTACATACTGTAAACGGCCATATTGATCTATATTAAATCAACTATTTATTTAAGGTACTTAATTGGATAAGGATTAATGCTGTATTGTATAAAAATTGCTTCAAAAATATGGCATTATTTTTTGGTAAAAAACCTTCCTCTGGAATCTCTCTATTTGCGTAGTTTTAAAGTTTTATGCGTACATAGGGATATAGGGACTTTGTTTTATAATATGTAGTGATAATAACAAATATATGAGACACACAGTCGTCCGTCTCCAAATTAACTTAATACTGTATTGTGGTTGACAGACAAGTGGCAAATCCTATTAATATTATAAATGCGAAAGTTTGTGAGTATGGATGTATGTTTGTTACTCTTTCAAGGCGAATCCGTTGAATATCTATGAAATTTGGTACAATTATTATTATGAATAACACGTAGAAAACCTGCTAATTCTACAGGAATTTTTTTTACAGGAAACAACCCCTTATGGGTACCGCCGCCCGACGGGGACAGGCGACGGTTATGTCGGACTCGCACCGACTAAAATAACCTGTGTGCTCCACTAAGCTGCTGGTGGCGGGGATAGGGTACCCATGAAGACATTGCCCCCCATCCCCGCCAGCAGCAACTCTGTAGCCCAGAGTGCGCCACCTCTGGGTCGGGGCCTCTCTGAAAGTGGCCCCTCCCTCCGCTGGACGATGCATCGGGAGCACCAGATGCATCGAGAGCCTCGGGGACCTAACTCCAGCGAGCGTTCGATAAACAATTCTACAGGAATAGGATGACATTGTAGTAGATTTTGAATAACTATCACCGTTTACTTAATGCACGCAAAGAAAGCTTAAAATTTTTGACGTTTTCGAAATATTTATTATTGCTGCTCCTCTCATATTCATCTTACCGTGATGTAATATATTATATAGCCTATAGCCTTCCTCGATAAATGGACTATCTTGCATAGAATTTTTCAAATCAGTTCAGTAGTTCCTAAGATTAGTGCGTTCAAACAAACAAACAAATTCTTTAGCTTTATATATTAATATAGATAATAACAAATATATGGGACAATTACACATAGTCGTCCGTCCCCGAATTAACTTAATACTGTATTGTGTTTGACCGAGGTGTCGTAATATACGACTAAGGTAAGTTGACGTTAGGGAGGCGTAAAATACGTAACCAAATCATGTGACAACATGTTTTGTCGGGACCACTTGGAGTGGGATAAGATGTCTAAACTTATGTGTCTAATTGATAATTGCAATTTATCACACGCTTTTCGGTGAAGGAAAACATCTATCAGCATATCTCTAGCGAATTCTAGGGATATAGTTTAAACCAATTCTTACTGCAAGCTACCCTTAGTATTCTTACCTTAAGTACTTAAACCGAGTATAGTACTAAACTATGTCATAAAGTTTTCTGTCACATTATATACTGCGTCAGACAATATACCGATATTGAATCGTATTTCGCGTCGTTCGTCGCGACGCATTCGCAGACCACCGGCGACACGAGCATTGTCCGATTTGTTACCATTTCCATGAATTTTGTTTACTCAACATTGTTTTTGTCCCTTTTTTTCATATTTGATTTATCCCTGCCCATTAGGTTATGGCTAGGTTCGCCATGAATGTAAATATATTTTCTGAGACACTTATCTTTAACTAGAATGGAAGAAGACATATTGTGCCGACCCCACTTAGAGTGGGATAAGAATAAGAGAATGATGATGATGACCTATTTTTAACTAGCTGTATAATGTGCCAACCCCACTTAGAGTGGGATAAGGGTAATAATGATAATGACTTATCTTTAACTGGCTGTATAAATCGAGACCCCGCGGGAATTCAAATGTAATGTCCTATTAATCTAAACCTACGTACCGGAAGATTTGCATTATATTTTAGTAAAAGCCGTACAAAAATTCGTTCAGTAGATTTTGAGAAATCGATTACATATTGACAGGTGGCTTTTGGGCATTTTTTTATAATATGGATATTTAAATGAGTTAATCTTGTATATTTGATCTTGTATAATTAATCTTGTATATTGATATATTTAAATGAGTTAATATTGTATACCACACGGTGGGTCAACTTACCTCAGTCGCCTTTTACGACACCTCGGTAAAAAAGAGCGTAGTCTATTCCACTCAACCGGATCCCATGTGGTGGGTCAACTTACCTCAGTTGCCTTTTACGACACCTCGGTAAAGAATGAGGATTGTCTATTCTACTCATCGGCTTGGTACTCAAATGGTGGGTTACCTTAGTCAGCCTTTACGACGCCTCGGTAAGAAATGAGGGTGGTCTTTTCAACTCAACCTTATACCAAACGGTAAGTCAACTTACCTCAGTCGCCTTTAACCACACCTCGGTAAATCTCACTCTACATTCCACAAAATCGCAAAGTAAAAATTATTTATGGACAATCCCGAATATTCCGCCGTCATGGCGCCTACATTTATGGTAAGTAAAGAAGAGGAACGCCGGGGCGCGCCGCGGGGCGTCCGATGTATTCGCTAGATAGCCATTTACATGTGTTGTCAAGTTGTATGTGTTCATTCAAATATTCGATACATTCGTAATAAAGGATACGGCGTTGTTTGAAGGTGTCACTTATTAACTGATTCGAGATTTTTTTTATCGAATTTAAACATTAATATGGGAAATGAAATCGGATCTGTATGATTGAGATGTTATGATTATCTGTTTTTTTTTTGTAAAGATAACATGTACCATCCCACTTAAGAATACCATTTTTTTTGGAATTTACTATATGCTGTTAGCCCTAACGGCTTTTACATCGTCACCGGGCGGGACGGGCAAGCGCAGAAGCATCGTCGAAGTTACGAAATGCGGAGAGTAGAGCGCAGAAGCTCTACTAGCTATGGGGAACGTCGTCCTAAGGGTGCCTCCTGTGAGGCCGGACCACGGCTTAGGGCGACGTGTAGTGAAGGGCTGATGGTAGTCATTATGGCGTCATGAGTATGGCGAGAAGCCATATAATATAATAATAATAGAAACAGAAGCGAACAAAAGGTGGAGAAATGTAACGATCAGATCTGAGGAACAGCTTCGATTGAAGCTGTTCCTTCAATACAAAGAAAACCAAGTATAAGTCATGTGGAGAGGAAGAAGCGAGTCTTCACCTTATAGCTGAGTGCCCTATGTACTCGCTGGTAAGATAGGAGCTATTTTGGCTTGACAAGAAACAAACCATCATCGCACCACCATTTGCTTAGCCTACGACACGTTAGCTTAACAAACGACCTAGATTGACTCATGCTGTTAGATAGCTAATGGCTTTGATAGCGGACGGGCGAGCACAGAAGGCACAGAAAGTTTTATTTGTATGTAATGTTGTGTGTAATAAAGAATTTCTTATCTTATCTTAAGGTTCGCCAAGTAAAATTGGTAAGATCGAGTGCATCGATACACTCGCAATTCCCTGGGAGCGTCGCCTTAAGGGTGTCTCTTGCGAGACCGAACCTCAGCTAAAAGCAGCGTGTTTTGGACGATTATATCTGGCTTTGACTTTGGAGAAATCTGTATCACGGTGGTCGCGGCAGAGTTCTGCCTGCTGTTTGTGTAAGTGTTGTGTATATATCTTGTTTGATGCTGTTATAGCATCTTCGAGGTCGTTAAGGACGCTCTTGGGATAGATAGACACCTTATAGTTGGACGCAACCAGTATAAGGGGATTTGGGTGGATGGACGCTGTCTCGAAGTAAGTCTTCGAGAATCGTCTGAAAAGATCGCCTATCGTGGGTAGATCGAGGTCTCTATGGAGATTCACGTTGCCACGAACCACGGATAGGTAGTGGCTGTATGCATGAATCGGTTTTTGAAGTGTCTGTCAATGGACACCATCGTGATTTTGGAACGTGCGCGACGATCGCATCAGACATTACGGACCTAATGCAAGTCTTGTAAAGTGTCACAACAACCTACATCGCTATTTATACCTAATTCCCCCTCCAAACTATAAACTATATTCAGTGTTTCTACGATCACAAAAATTGTGATAAATGCTAGTTTAAAAGTTGATTCAAGTTGCATGAGATCGCATGGCATAGGAATTCCATAAAAAGATATGTTTATAGAAGAAAAAATAAGGATACATGAGAAGTAACTAGTCGTATCGATAATACGCGAACCTGTCATCGATAAAACAAATCACCCAATAGAAAATATGCCCGCTCACCCACAAAACGAGTTAAACAAATCAAACTAATATAATAAACAAAGATCACTTGTCACCCGTGGGCCTTTTTTTGGATTTTTTTTAAAGGTTTTTGTTCGAGTCGATAGAGGAAGGAAACCTCGGCAGGCGGTCCTGGACCCCCGCTGGCTCCGTACACAAAACGCTTCGTGATTCATATACAGACAAAAAGTAAAAGATGCGTCTTCACCAGTATGAATGCAGAGCATCGGTGTTCTCGTACGCATTGTTTGTTGGGCAATTATTGAAAAGAATTGGAATTGAGAATTCACTTAAATATCACAGAGCTGTTGAGAGGCTTTTTGATTGAATTGGCTTGTCAAAATACCTCCGGGGGAAAAAGGGAACCCGGGAACAGGATCTTCTACGTCATGAAAACGCTGTGATGGTATATATGCTCCTGTTTTTTTTGCAATTATTAGAGCTCGAGTTGCATCGTTTTGGGGCCGACTTAGAACTTCATCAAACTCTATTTTACAAAGAGTTAACGATGGGATGCCTGGTGCTATCTTAAAATATTGGTTCATCGTAGTAACAACAGGAAATAATTGTTAAGACGCCTGGGTGTAGTTTCTCAGCAGTTAGCAATATAAGATATTTTATTTCCTTGTTATATTATATTGTTGTATATTTAATTGTTAATATTTAATTTTGTTATATATTTAATTTTCTTGTGTATTGGGTTTATAAGGCCTTTCAATAAAAAAAATAATTATTATCATATTAATTCAAATTCAAAATATCCTTTATTCAATTAAACTTGTAAACAAGTGCTTTTGAATCAAAAACTCTACTGCTGGTTCGGAAAACTGTTCCTACCGAGAAGAGCCATCAAGAAACTCGGCGGTTGCTTCAAAATTCATATTACTAGTTGCATTAAGACATTACTGTCTTGTACAAGGTCGAGTAGCTGTGTACATTCTTATCATCCAAATAATCCTCCACATTATGTATTAGCCTCATTTAAAGTATTTTTAAGCAAATAATTGCAAATAAAACGCCGAGTTTACCTCAAAAGAGGCAGCAATGTAATTGCAAGATCTTAAATAATTTACTCGCCGAAGTCCAGCATAAAATAAATTGCAGCAATAAATGAGTGCTCTCACGCCGAGTGTCAAGTCATAAGCTAGAGTGGTGCTTCGTTTCAAGTGGTCACAATATCGTCAAGCGAAACGGTCACTTGAAAAGTGACTGTATATTTGGAGACAATTTGTTTTTGAATTGACAACCCAACAGCGTTGACAGCTTGTTGAGACGGCGGTATGTACCACTCGCTTCGACCTGCAAACTAAGGTAAACGATATCACTATTAGAGCGAATGTTTGTGTGTTTGTGTATTTTCATTGCGAATGTGTTTGTTGATAACTAAACAGAGCAACGTGCTAGGTTATGTTTTTCGTCTTTAAATACGAAATTAATGAAAAAAAGGTTTTTTTTTAATTTAGAATACAAAACTAATTTTTTAAAATTTAGAATACAAAAGTAATGATAATATTTTGCTGTGATCCGTGATCATCCTCCTGCCCTTATCCTACTCTAAATGGGGTCGGCAGAACATATTGAAACATGTTACTACTTGATTTTGCTACGTATTTTACGACCGGCCGCCTGCCTCAACTTACCTTAGTAGTATTTTACGGCACATAAGAAGAGGGTGGTCTATTCTACTCAACCTGATACCACAGGGCTGGTCTACTTACCTTAGTCGCCTTTTAGGACACCTCGGTAAATAGGATGGTATATTCTGCTCAGCCGGATATCACACGGCGGTCCTATTCCTATACCTATATAGAAGAGAAAACTTCTATGGAAATACATTCGAAAAGCTGTGATAGCCCAGCGGTAACACCGTGCGACTCTTTCGAGGAGGTCACGGTTTCAAACCCGGGCAGACACCAATAAGTTTTTCTGTTAAAACTTATGTGTCTAATTGATAATTGCAATTTAACACACGCTTTTCGGTGAAGGAAAACATCGTGAGGAAACCTGCGTATCTCTAGAGAATTCTGGAGATATGTGTAACCTACCAATCCGCATTGGAGCAGCGTGGTAGATCTTAGCTCCAACCCTTCTCGAAAAACGGAGAGAAGAGGCCTATTCCCAGCAGGGAGAGTAACAGGCGGCTACTTTACTTACTGCATTCGGAAGTTTTTGTTAACAAAGACAGACGCGGTCGGTGACTTTTATGTGTAGTGGTTTTTTTGCAAGTATATCACGAGTTAAACAGGTCAACAGTTCGTTGACACTTAAATCAAATTCAGCGAAATTCGATCGACTCCCGTTCTACTTAATAGAATATGAAACAGGCTTACAAATGATGATCATGCATCAAACATAGAAATTGCTAAATCAGATGATACGCAATTGTATATGAATATAGGTCGGATGTTTGATGTATCGAATTTGTAATGTGTTTACTTGCCAATAAACAACCATTCTGTATTGGCGAGTGATTTTCCAATAAATAAATCAGTCAACAATATGCTGTGATAGCCCAGCGGTGCGACCTGGCAAATCTCTAGACGCAATCATGGATTCAAATCCCGGGCAAATTCAAATACCTAAACTTGTAAACAAGTGCTTTTGAATCGTCGTGTCTACTGCTGTTCTTAACGAGAAGAGCCAGCAAGAATCTCGGCGGTTGGCGGTTGGCGGTTGGCGATATTTTAACTTATGTGTCTAATTGATAATTACAATTTATCACACGCTTTAAGGTGAAGGAAACACCGTGCATATCTCTAGAGCAGCGTTACTCAAAGTGTGTTCCGCGGAACCCTAGGGTTCCGCGATACCTCTGTAGGGGTTCCACAAGAATTTAGAAAACAAAAATCAAATTACCTCTCTCTGGTCGAACGTTTTGACTCCGTGGCCGTATTTATATAAACATGTGTTACAACAGCTGGTGTATTAGATTTTTTCTTTTTTAATATCTTCTATTATTCAATACTTACTACCCATACCCAAACAATAATTATTATTGTACTTGCCATAGGTAAAGTAAGTAATAATTAGTAACTGTCACATTGTACTATTATTATGCTTATTAGGGTTCCGTCAAGTATTTAGCTTCCCAAAAAGTCACTGTCACCAAAAAACTTTGAGAACCACTGCTCTAGAGAATTCTCGGGATATGTGTAACCTACCAATCCGCATTGGATCAGCGTGGTAGGTCTTAGCTCCAATCTTTCTCTCCAAAAACGGAGAGAGGACGCCTATGCTGAGCTTTGGGATAGTAGCAGGCCGTTACTACTATGCATGCTGCGTCCGCGCAGCCGTGCGGACGAGTTTGAGTGTAGGGAGCTAACAATATTTGAAAATGAGTTCTAAATTTTGTAATGGGTGCAATGTTATATTGTATGATAGATCATATATGGAGTGTTCGCAAATATCGTGTAAAAAAGTTTATCATCTGAAGTGTCTAGCTTTGTCACTAAGCCAGTTCGATGAATTGACAAAAGAATACAAGGATAAGTGGAGTTGTCCGGAGTGCATGAGTGGTCGTCCAAGAGGAAACAATTCCGATACCCCGGTCCGAGGAAGCATAGGGGCGATGGAAAATACATTCACGCCGAGCAGTTTTGTGAACAGGGAACGCGGACGTCGAGTTACGCTTGATGATACTGACGTAGTGTTAGAGGACAAGCTCATTGAAGAAATTAGAGAGTTTCGATGGGAAATGAAAGCTCAGCTGGAAAAGCAAAGTAAAGAATATTCACTTCTTTCAGATATGTTTCAAAAAACAGAATCGGAATTAAAAGAAATTAAGCAAACTATGGAGGTAGTTTTATTGAAAGCTAACAAAGTCGATTTATTAGAATGTAAAATTAAGGCATTATTGGAAAGGAATGAGCACCTCGAAAAAGCTCTCTGTGATAAACATCAGGTGATAAAAGATTCGCATAAAGTACGGGAAGATCATCCGCAAAATGTCCCATCGTCCCAGCCATCATTTGCAAACGCAGTGAAGGTAAATAGTAAACAAGTTGTGGCCATGAAACCGGCGACCATACATGCTGCCGAGAACATACCTCAGAGAGTGGAGAATAAGACTCAATACCCAAAGCAAATGTCAGTGGAAATTAAAAATGGGGATAAAGAAATAAAAGATGGAACATGGACGGCTGTTACTAAGAGGAGAAATAGGTTTACTTATAATGAGGTAAAAAGGGGAGGTAGCACACAGATAACTGATTTGAAAGGGACAGAAAAAAATAAATTTTTACATGTTTGGAGGTTACAAAAGGATACTACTGTGGAAAGCTTGGAAAAATTTGTTCGAGATGTAATAAAGGAAATTCCAACAAAAATTGAAAAAATTAAGCATAAAACAGAACGAGATTATGCCTCGTTTGTAATAGGAGTACCGGAGAGTAAATATGCTCAATTGTGTCGACCAGAAGTTTGGCCAGTTAATGTCGAATTCTGTGAATGGGTATGGTTTCGTAGGGCAGCCAATTACTCAGCACAAGAGGGTGTCAAGGTCAAATAAAAATATCGAAATATATTATCAGAACGTAAGGGGAATACGGACAAAATTGAACGAATTTTATGCAGGAATCGCTTCTGCAAACGCAGATTTCTTTGCGGTGACAGAAACAGGTTGCAACGAATCCTTACACGATTCAGAGATAATTCCACCGAATTATACAATTCTAAGATGTGATCGGGCAGACGGGCGTAAGCAAGGCGGCGCGTTTCTAGTGGCCACACCGCGATATGAATTGCGTCGAGTGCACTGTGACGTCAATATAGATGCACATACTTTCGAACTGGTTTCTGCGACAGTGTATTCCCGCGGACGATTTTTGTTTTTAATATGCGTGGTTTACATACCACCTAATAGCAGTGAGAATGAATATATGCTTTTATTTAGAATCATAGAAAAGATTTGTAGTAAATATTCGGAAGTACTAGTATTAGGAGATTTCAATATGTATTCTTGTCCATCTTATGTAAGTGATTACTTCGAGTATTTTAAGACGTATTGTGAATTCACTCAGAGTAACAACATAGGTAACTGTAATAACAGATGCTTGGACTTAGTTTTTAGTAAGTTCTCGGAGGGGGCCGGGGTGAGCGTGCGTGAGTCGACGGGGCCGCTCGTGGCCGTGGACGCGCATCACCCACCGCTCGAGGTGTTAGTCACACTGTGTCCGCGTCGGCACGGCTCGGAGGGTGATGGAAAATCAGATATAACCGAGCAAACGCCTACGGACTGGAATTTTTATAAAGCTGATTTCTCGTCATTATATTCCAGAATTGCGACCGTTGACTGGTCTCCGATCTATGAGTTAGATTCAGATAATAGTTTAAATTATTTTTATAATACAATTAATTCATTAATTAATGACTGCGTTCCAATTAAAAAGCGAAAGCTTGTTACCCCGCGATACATTTATCCTGAGTGGTACACAGGTGAACTCATTCGCAACATAAAACTTAAAGCTCGCCTGCACCGGACCTATAAAAGGAGCCAATCTCCCGATGATTACGAAGCATTCTCTCGGTGTAGGGCTTTTGTAAAAAAAATGATTGTTCTCGCGCGTGAACAGTATGAGCAGCGTATTCAAAGCGAAATGTTAGGGGATCCATTGTCTTTCTGGAAATATATCAAATCAATTAGAGGATTTAGAGGTCCGCAAAAAATTTTAAAAAACGGTATCCTTTTAAAGACAGAGCAATGCGCTTCAGAGTTTGCAGACTACTTTCATTCAGTTTATAGGACAGAGCGAGCAAAACTGAATATTCACGAAGCGATAGTAGCTGCGGGCGGAAACGGAGGCGCGGCTCGTGTTCATGTTGACCGATTGACTTTGGAGGAAGTAAAAAAATCGCTAAAACATCTTAAGCCGAAAAAATCCGCAGGCCCGGATGGTATACCTCCTTTTCTTTTTAAAGATTGTTGGTCTGTACTAGCTGAACCGTTGTTGCATATTTATAATCTATCCCTTACAACCACAGTTTTTCCGAAAACCTGGAAAACAACTCGAGTGGTTCCAGTACAGAAGGGAAAATCGGGAACACAGGTAGACCAGTATCGACCGGTAGCCGTCCTTTCGACTCCTGCAAAAGCTTTAGAATCAGCTATCTATATGAACATATATAGTCAGGTGAGCGCGCATCTTTCGGAACAACAACATGGTTTCCGTCCAGCTAGAAGTACGTCTAGTAATCTCCTTACCTACATGTCCAGTATCGTACCAGCAGTTGACAGCGGAACTCAGATTGATGCAGCATACTTTGACTTTAAAAAAGCGTTCGATTTAGTAGATAATGACGTCTTGCTGGTAAAGTTAGCATCATTTGGGTTTACTCCACATTTGCTAAGTTTTTTTACTAGTTACTTGAGGGACAGGCAGCAATATGTAGAATACAGAGGGTACAAGTCAGAACCGTACTTCTCAAGGTCTGGGGTTAGTCAGGGTAGCAATTTGGGTCCTTTGCAGTTTACGTTAATGATAGATGATCTGCCAAACGTGATAAAGAATTCAAAATGTTTATTGTTTGCTGATGACCTTAAACTTTACCTTGAAGTACGTGACGAGGTTGACTGTTTGAGACTACAGAGCGACATAGACAGAGTTGTAAAATGGGGCAATGACAACCACTTGCAGTTTAATACATCAAAGTGTTCAATAATTTCTTTCTCTCGCTCAAAGACCCCTGTTCTTTATAAATACAACATAGGCGGGATTCCAATGTTGAGAGTCACAGAAGTTCGGGATTTGGGTGTTACTATGAACAGTGAGCTAACGTTTCGTAGTTACATAACTGAAACCTGTAAAAAAGCTTATAGGAATCTGGGCTTTTTGCTTCGTACTGTTCGCGGCTTTACTAATATAAGAGCTATTGTAACATTGTACAATGCGCTTGTACGGAGCCAACTAGAAAGCAATGCAGTCATTTGGGCTCCACATGAAACTAAGTATAGTCTCATGTTGGAACGGGTGCAGAATAAGTTCATCAGATACTTGTATTTGAGGTTGTATGGGGTTTATCCATATTATCCATTGATGTATCCTACCTTATTTGTCTTAGGGATGGTTGGATACAACGAGCTGAAGGTTAGGAGGGAACTTACCCTTATTACATATATATTTAAGGTGATAAGAGGTAAGGTAAGCAGCGCGGCTATACTGGCCCAGGTTGGTTTTTGTGCCCCGGACAGGTATGTAGAAAGGAGACGCCGACCGCCACTGTTAGCGGTACCTTGTGGGCGGACCAACCTGCTGGAGAAGGCGCCCCTTACGCGCGCCCTTCGCACTCTTAATATTGTTGCCAATGAGATAGATATCTTTTGTTGCTCTCTGGGTGAATTCACAAAGATAGCAAGTTGGACTATTTGTTACAGGAAAATTTGATGTATAGATTTAAAAATGATATAAGTTTTTTTTTTTTTTTTTTTAGTTAGTACTCCATTATCGCATTGGCTAGCTGTTAAGGTAATGGATGTTGGTCAATAAATAAATAAATAAATAAAAATAAATAAATAAACAGTCAAATACCACTTCGTAATTATCTCTAACTTGTAGCACAATTATAATGTAACATTAAGTAATAAAGTACTTGGGAGACTGACTTGCTTGGTAATTGTTTTAAAAAATCAAAAAAAAAAGAAAACAATAAAGAATGATTCTGGGTCTCCATCCTGGGTATTTTCATTCTTTGTCCGCCCGTTTCCAACTGAGCTATTACATTTTTATTACTATTACCACGATATTAAACTTTCTATATGTAATAATTTTGTAACAGTTAGTACATCAAAACGGGGATTAAAAGTTTTTTTTTTTAAATAAAATCTAGCTATATCGATTTATCATCCCCGAAACCCTACATAGTGAACATTAACATGTTGTCACATGATTCGGCTAGGTATTTTACGACCGGCCGCCTGCCTAACATTAACTTACTTTAGTCGCTTTTTGTGACACCTCAGTAAAAAAGAGGGTGATCTATTCTACTCAGCCGAATCTCACACGGCGGGTCGACTTACCTTAGTATATTACAACACCTCGGTAAGGAATGAGGGTGATCTATTCTACTCATCCTGATAACACACGACTAAGTCGCATCTTAAATATTAACATGTTATAATAATCATTGTAAGAAATTAAAATGGAACGAAATGTCACAATAAAAAATGCAGTCCCAATAAAGATCGTCCCAACAACATAATTCTACTTGCATTTAGTCTGTGGGAACGCAAAAATTTAAGAGCGTCGAGACTAATAATTCCATAAAGACAATACAACATTTCCTCGATGGACATAAATTTTGCGATCGTCTAAATAAGAGGAACATTTGCGCAATCTGGTCTCTCGCCATATTTCGTAACCGTCTCACAGCGTTTGCTATAATATTATACAACAATTTATTATCCAATAGCAACCGGCTCAGCCTGCTTGGAAATTATTAAACCGTATAATATTTTGATAAAAAATAAAAATGGTTAAAGTGGGTTAACCTTAAAAGCTAGACATATGTTGTTGCGGACTTTTATTTAGAACTTTTAGAGGGGAACAATTTTGTGATACATGATTTTTGAATAACTTTCACCGTTTACTTAGCGCACGCAAGGAAAGCTTTAAATTTTGCCGTTTGCGTAGTATTTTTTATTGATGCTCCCCTCCTATTCATCTTAGCGTGGTCTTATAAACCTACTCAGGAACTAATCTCAGGAACTACCGGACTGATTTGAAAAATTCTTTGAGTGTAAGATAGTCCATTTATCGAAAAAGGCTATGAACTGTATAACGTCACGTTAAAATAAATAGAAGAGGTGCAGCATTGAAAAATATTGCAAAAATACAAAATATAAAGCTTTCCTTGCGTGCAATATATATATGCTATAATTTCACTCAGGATAACTACTGATATAGCAACGCTAATTGTTTATATAACCTTAGCTGTGCCAGCAGCTTCGGCCGCATGGAAATCAGTTTTCCCAAATTTAAATTTTGAACATAAAACTGGTACCTAGTCTTCACTGATGAAGGTCGCTGCTGACATCAGTAGGCCGTGGCTTCTCACCACACTTCGAAAGGCGTGATAGTTACAGTCATGCCTCAGACCTCCACCACACGTCACTCTAAGCCGTAGTCAGGCCTCACAGGGGGAACCGTGAATATGACGTTCCCCAACGGTAGTGGAGCTTCTGAACTCTACTCGTTACACTTCGCAACCTTGACGATACTTCTGCGCTCACCCGTCCCGCACGTTGGCATTCCAGAAATTCAGAATATATAAGAGTTACTTGTTCAAAGGGTTACTTCAATGAGAAAATATATCATCGCTTTTCATGTGCGCCCAGCTTAATCCGACGTCGACATCGGGCACCTCCCGTAAAAGCATTTTGTATTAAGCCAACAAATCCAAAAACCATTCAGTGAACATTTGTTTCCATGAATAATAATATGTAAATGCCTTATTATATGGAGGTAAGGACTTCCCGGACGCTGGACGTTTGCGGCTATCAGTTTTTGTCGTATGTTTTTAAAAAAACCACACTTTTTGGTTTTATCATTGAAGCTTCTATCTTTTAGGTTGCGTAAACTAAATTATCGTGATAAGTCTATTTTCAATTTAGTGGGCTTAGTGCGAGTTTTTCTACCTACTCGATGTCGTTGCAATTTGTGTGCAAAAGTACATAAATATAAACTACGTTTTTGGACGTCCAAACGTTTTTGGAGAGAAGAATTGAAGCTAAGACCTACCACGCTGGTCTAATGCGGATTGGTTGGTTACATATGTATATCCCTAGAAGTTTCTACAGATATGTAGGTTTCCCCACGATGTTTCCATTCACCGGAAAGCGTGTGATAAATTGCAATTATCAATTAGACACGTAGGTTTTATTAAAAAAAAATCATTGGTGCCTGCCATGGTTTGAACCCGTGATCTCTTGAAGGAGCCGTTGAGCTCCGCCCGAGTGGAAAATGGTTTTTTTATAGAATTTTGATAACCGTAAAAATGGTTAAAGTGGGTTAACCTTTAAAGCTGACTTTTATTTGGAACTTTTAGAGGGGAATAATTTTGTAATACATAATTTTTTAATAACTTTCACCGTTTACTTAGCGCACGCAAGGAAAGCTTTAGTTTTTGCCGTTTTCGTAATACTTTTTATTGCAGCTCTCTACTATTCATCTTAGCGTGATGTTATATAGCTTATAGCCTTCCTCGATAAATGGACTATCTTACACTGAAAGAATTTTTCAAATCGGTAAAGTAGTTTCTGAGATAAGCGCGTCCAAACAATCAATCAATCAAACAAACAAACTCTTCAGATTTATATATTAGAATAGATAAACGCCTACACATGTGCACCACGGCACAACATATCGCGGCGTCATCGCATAGTAAAATAATGAAATCCAATATTCACACAAACTGATTTACCTAGCGTTCTATAAAAATCATTGCTTGAACATTCCTAAAAGGCACGCTTATAGCACTCCGGAAATCGTTGTAGTAATAAAGCGTTACTGCTGGAGACCCACTGCGTGATCGATGCGCGTGAAACAGTGAAAAAAAACCAACAATCTTCTTAGCGAACATGTTTAATATAACGAATGACCCGCCCGTATATCTTCACCTGCTTAGTATGACATAAATTATACAAACATTATGTTGTACAACGCCGTCCAGTCCCAACAAATGCACTACAAAATAAGACGTTCAAGAAAAAATTATAGAAATAGAAAAAGTGTGTGACTTGAGACGTCGTAGTATCTTTGTGTGCGCCATGACTAATGTCACATGAATTTGGATTAGGGATTGTATAACTGTTGAATATATCAATGACAACGCGAGACTATGGGCCGTGTGCTTAATTTTTCTATTTTGTTAGCTTACCTTTCGATAATTTGTTGTGACATCTCTTAAGTCGATATGATTTATTATAATGTTGATACTGTGTAACTTAATGATATTATTTAGAAATAATCGATATTATGACGTAGTATCGTACGCTTAGTATTAAAGTGACCTAATTCGAAACAATTTGAGACAAATTGCAATAAAGCGTAGCGCTTTCAAAAGTCGCGAGTGTTAACCCACCAGTGAGAGAGTGAGACCCATAACTTGGAAAACACATTTTTTTTAATTATTCAAAGCGTGATGTCTAATTTTGTATTCAGTCACTTTAATACTAAGGGTGCAATATATTCTTACGATCCAGCTAGGTAGGTCCAATTTTGAGAAATAGGTTAGCCGCCGAATCCAACTCGGATGGGCAGCGTTTGGGAAGCTACTCGAGATCTTTTCGTCCAAAATACCTCAATATAAATATCAAGGTCTTCGACCAGTGCGTGTTGCCAGTGATTAGCTAGTTCAAAACGACACAAACCCATGCTCTGTCAGGATCCCTTAAGAGACTTATGTCAAGCAGTGGACGTCCATCGATTTAGAAAGAAGAATAAGATATATTCTTTATTTATTGAGACCTCAAAGGGTACCTGCTATTTCTATGCTTGTATATAATTCAAATGATCAATTATTACTTATAATCTGGACAGGCAAAATAGTCATTGCTACATTGATGCAGTGGCATCGATATAGATATCGATTAAATATATTTTAGTTGTTATGAATAATTGTGTCAATTTTATTCATAGAACCCAGAATGTCTGAGTGCGCTCATGATGTTTAGCTTAAAATAAACCTGAGGACCATTTTCTGCTACATTAGATTCGCAAAATACTGATTTTTATTGACTTCTTTCTTAAAATTTAGTTAAACTAAAATCCTACTAATATTATAAATGCGAAAGTTTGTGAGTATGGATGTATGTTTGTTACAGTTTTACGACAAATCCGCTAAACTAGTATCGATGAAATTTGGTACAATTATTTCTTATACACTGAAATAACATGTGGGCTATAGATGTCCTGATAATGCAGGAATAGGATGACAATTAAAAGCGCCATCTATTATCGACCTATCACGCGACAACAGTTCACGCGAACGAAGTCGAGTAAAAGCTAGTAATAAATACTATAGTATTTATTATTTAGCATGCCGTGCGGTATCCGACTGAGTAGAATACACCACCCCCATTACTTATCGAGGTGTCGTAAAAGGCGAATAAGGTAAGACCCGCCGTGTGGTATCCGGTTGAGTAGAATAGACCACCCTCTTTCTGACCGAGGTATCGTAAAGTACGACTAAGGTAAGTTCACGTCAGGCAGACGGCCGGCCGTAAAATACGTATCCAAATCACATGATAACATGTTGTGCCGATCCCACTTAAAATGGGATACCGGCGGGATGATGAACACTTAGTGCTGAATAATCAAAGATTATTAAGCGAAACGGTATAAGATAGTGGTATATTTTTGTCTTAAAAAATATACAAAAAAATGACGTGTCATATATGAGTTTGCAAAAAGTATATAAAAACAAATATTTTTTTCTTGACGTTATATCATTTCGTTTCGTTTATCACTGCCAACATGGAAGTCATTCCGAAACTATTAAGCCTCTCCCATACATCTTGCGGCACTACTATGCAATAATTCGGTACATTAAACTTTTATTTCCCGGGGCTTTGTGTAACCGATTCGAGTTAGTGGGCATTAAAAATCGATTCGGGAGAAATGCCACGCGCCCCATTCCGACATAATTAGCGCTAAGCAATATTTAGCGGCGATTATCTGAATCGAGTTAGAGGTGTCGTAAAAATCGATTAGCGAGAGTTCATGTTATGTAACCGCACGCTTCCGAATTCCTTTTATTATCAATTAGATGGGTTTATGTGGCGTAGGTGAGGATTAGGCCGGGCGTGTCCGGACTCGTCGCCGTCGGCTTATCCTTGAGGGAGTGACCCTTAACGATGACAGCTGCCTTTGTCATGTCCGAGAAGGAATTTCGTGCCGCAAAATTGACAGCAAACTGTACGAGCGTTTCGATGCGGCAAATAAAATACACACGCTAGTATGTTGGCGCGTAAGGGCTGGCGGACGCGGCGGGGTCCGATTTATGCGGTTCTATATGAGCTTGTCCGTTTTTGTTAATGTGAAAATTAAATCGGGACCAATGTTCCCCCGTGAGAAGACCGGCCAAACGGCGCCGACGTTTAGCTCGCTAAGTACACATCGATGATTTACAACCATAACAATTATAAAAGAAATGAGACAATTCCAAAACATTGGCCGGGAATTTTTATTCCGATGTTGCTATAAACCGTTTTGGCCTTTCGTCCAATAATTTGTATGAATAACATTTATAAAGTTTCATTGGTATGGCAAAACAATATAACCTTTTTTTTATTTCTCGTAAAGGTTCTTTGTGGTAATATTTGTCATTTGGATAAAGCGTTTGGTTGTGCAATCTAAGGATATTGATATTTCGTGTTTTGTTTATTTATATTTACTAACACCTGACTTCTTTGACTCTTGTATCAAACAATTTTTGGACGTTTATGAGTGTTATGGATTTTCGTCTTTCGCATTTTTACTTTTGAAAAATTGTTTGTTAATTAATGTTGGTGGTCATTCAATTATTATTATCTGTTATATTAACATTAGTATGCTCATATTGGTTTTAAGATATGATGCGAAAAATATTTATGGGAGAATAACTGCTCTGCCTAACCGGTTGTGCAGTTGAAACAGCGACTTACTTGGTTGCTTTGATGACAAAAGTTTGAAGTTTGAAGTTGATGACATAGTGAAGTTTGATTAGATTGGTGACGCTTGGAAAGTTTATTTTTTAATCGATAGTTTTATCTTGTAATTACGGTTTGGTTGACGATAGCGGTTGAAAGGTTAGTTATATCATTTGTTATTTATAGAATTAGGCGTTACTTTGCGGAGATCCATAATACAAAAATAATAAAGTTATTTTGCTATAATCCGCGATGAAGTAAATAGAAAATATATATAATGCTAAATGTAGAGTGGACAAACCGTTTTCATACCTGATACATGCATCTTAAAAACACATGCACAGAACATTCTTCTGGAAATTCTATTAAGGTCTAGATAACGTGAATCAAACTATTCCACAAGCCCCTTGACCGAAGGTCCGTAATCATCAATACTTAAACGATACCCCTGTCAGTCCGTCATACGTTATTCAACGTAACGGAAACGACTCCCAAGATTTGACTCATTAATATTTCTATCGGAATCAAATATCCGAGTTTCAAATACTTTCACGGTGCGGGAATCACTCTGGAATTCCGGAGGGAGGGTTCGGGAACTGCGCAAAGTCCTCTAAGCCGTGTAGTTGAGATTTAATCAAGTAATATTTGTTATAATGACTGTATAATGATTGTATAATGACTGTAGAATGATTGAATAAAGTGTAAGTATCAATAGTGTGTAAATTAATTTTTTATTTATTTATAAGGCTTACCAACTAGAAATCATATACATATTTTGAAACTAATTTTAACAATACATCATCTTTCCTATATGTTTCTAAATTACAGGTACGCACAGCATTTATTTATGACTTCAAACAATAATTAGTGCAACCTATACTAATATATAGAATATAAAAACTATACTTATATCCAGAAAACTACAAAAATATATAAACTATGATCATTAAAAATGTAAAAACGTAAAAAAAAAGAGTTAAATTTAAAGGTTTTCCAACACACACTTTTTAATTTAATAATACTAAGGGCCTGTTTTACAAATTACCAATAAACTGTCAGTTAGCTTATTTGGAACATATCTGACACATATATCGAAATTTTGCGTTTCTCAGTTTTCTGATAGGCTTATTCAGCAATTAAAGATCCTAATAAGTTAACAGGTAGATCATGTGGCTGTTATTGTTTATTTGCTGGATAGCAAATACCTATTTCCAAAGGCCCCGTTCTTTTTTAACGGGTCTCTTTTAAGTGACATTTATCTGCTACTTAGTTTATTTGTCGGTTAACTATTCGACACTTTATCAGTAACTTGTGAAATAGGCCCTAAGGCTTCAGAAAGTTTGAAGTTCGTTTGTGGGCTTAGTTTAGGGCTTATTTTACACAAGTTCATAAAAGAAATTTAAAGTACACTTATTAATAAAGCTTATTCTACTGATGAGGACTATGTTAATGATAAGAAATCATGTATTTAAGCAACCAGCTACGCACTAGATGATATTGTATTTATTTTTTTTGAATTTATTGTTTTGAAATGTTCAGGGTTAGACAGGATAGGTGCGATAGTCCAGTGATGACACCATGCGATCGCTGGTTCAAAGCCGGGCACCAATGAGTATTTATGTTAAAACTTATGTATCTAATTTAGAATTTCAATTTATCACACGCTTTTCCAGCTTTTTTCGAGCTGTGATGGCCTAGCAGTGTGACCGTGTGAATCTCTAGAGACGATCATGGGTTCAAACCCGGGCAGGCACCAATGAGTTTTTCTATTAAAACTTATGTGTCTAATTGATAATTGCAATTTATCACACGCTTTTCGGTGAAGGAAAACATCGTGAGGAAACCTGCATATCTCTAGAGAATTCTGGAGATATGTGTAACCTACCAATCCGCATTGGAGCAGCGTGGTAGGTCTTAGCTCCAATCCTTCTCTCTTATAACGGAGAGAAGAGGCCTATTCCCAGCAGTGGGATAATAACAGGCCGCTACTTTTTTTTTACACGCTTTTCGGTGTAGGAAAACATCGTGAGGAAATCTGTTTTTATACCTGATACATGCACGGCTACCACAATACACAAACACTACACACGTTCACTATTACAGACTCAACAATCGTTTCGCCCCGCAACCGAAGCATCATCAGGAGATAGACTCCACGACAAAATCACAAAGATCGCTTCGCATTACGAATTCTGCATGTATCAGATATGAAAGCGGATATTCCATTCTGCATTTAGCATTACATATATGTATTTTCTATTTTACGCCGTGTGGTATCCGGCTGAATACAAAAGTACCACCCTCATTTCTTACCGAGGTGTCGTGAAAGGCGACTAAGGTAAGTCGACGCGCCGTGTGGTATCCGGCTGAGTAGAATTGACCAACCCCATTTCTTACCGAGGTGTCGTGAAAGGCGACTAAGGTAAGTTGACCCACCATGTGGTATCTGGTTGAGTAAAATAGACCACTCTCTTTCTTACCGAGTCGTATTTTACGCGTAAGGTAAGTTGACGTCAGGCAGTAAAATACGTAACCAAATCATATGACAACATGTTTGTAACATGTTATCCCACTTAGAGTGGGATAAGGGCAGGAGGATGATGACATGTATTTTCTATTTTACTTCATTGCGGATTATAGTAAAATATTTTTATTATTATTTTTGTATCTCCGCAAAGTAACGCCTAAATCTATAAATTATATTTTGTTTTCGAGAATAGTCAAAATACAACAACATTATCTTATTAGTGCCCATTATATCTATTTATGGGTTTATTTCTCTATGGTCATTTATAAACATAAAGAGGGGACATTTAGTAATGTCCAGCAAGTAGCAATCCGTAGACGGATAGCCCCAGATAAATGATACGCATCATGTTTTCAGTTATCTCGAGTGTAGGGAGGCTGGAATGTGGCAGATCACATCTCAGGAGATTCGTGTTCCGATATCGCGGTGCGCCCGGGCAATGGAATATTTCACGCCTTTTTAGGGGTCAGCAATTAAATTTTAATAAAATTGAAAGATTTTTTGATTTTTTATCCCCATTTTACACAATTCAGGTAAATAATAAATAAATATATGGGACAGTTACACACACGGTCGTCCGTCCCCAAAGTAAGTAACTTAACACTTGTGTTATGGTAAACAGACAGCTGGTGAATATATACTTATATATTGCCAAATATACACGCAGGCTCAAAGACCAACAAATTCATTTATAGAATAATGTGGGCCCTCGGCGGGAGTCGAACCCGCGACCCGTGGAGCTGAAGGCAGGATCACTACCCACTGCGCCAACGGACCAGATAGAATAATATTATATAGTTGACACTTGTTATCATTATACCAAAATACCGTCATTTTATTAATGCAAGAAAAAATAATGTTTTAATAGTGTGTATGTGTGTTACACGCTCTATATTTCTCCTGTATTGATGTAACTGACGCTTTCGAAGTCAATTTTGAAAATTTGAACGCATAGGTTTAATTTGGACTTTATACACATGAACGCGAAAAATCAATGAAATAAATAAAAATATGTGAATAAATAAAAAAAAATACCAATCGCATGAAAAAGTTAATAAATAAATATAGCATGACTTAATATTCAAATATTCTTTATTCAAATAAACTTGTAAACAAGTGCTTTTGAATCGTCAACTCTACTGCTGGTTCGGAAAGCTGTTCCTACCGAGAAGAGCCAGCAAGAAACTCGGTGGTTGCTCTTTTAAAAATATAATTCTTAATATTATTTACATTAAGTCGTTACTGTCTTGTACAGGTTCAAAGAGAGCTATATCCACACATTCTTATCTTCTAAATAATCCTCAACAGTATAGTAGGCTTTCTGTATCAGCCTCTTTTTAACAGTGTATTTAAACTGCTGTAATGGCAGTGCTGAAAATCTTAAAAAAAGATTTTATAAAACTAGCGGTCATCCACCTACGCGTCGCTGTGGCTCAGTCTAGTTTTGAATTTACTATGGAATAGAACGCAACAGTTAAAAAATGCTCTGATCCCCACCAAATTTTACAGGATGATCCGCTGGGTCATTAAGGGTATTTTCATTTCTGTAAGCCTGTTCCCCATTTGAGCTATCATTACGTTGCAAATGACAGAAAATTAACCTTGATATTCTATTTATATTTTAGCAGTTTTTCAATGTTTGAAAATAGGGAAAATAGGGGAAAACGCCTTGTTTTTAAAATGAAACCTAGCTAGATAGATTTATCGCGCCCAGAACATTCTACATAGTGAATTTAATGAAAATCGTTGCAGCCGTTTCCGCAATTCAGATTATACATATAAACATAATTATACATATAAGCTGTGGTAGCCCAGCGGTAACACCGTGCGGCTCTTTCGAAGAGGTCACGGGTTCAAACCCGGGCAGACACCAATGAGTTTTTCTGTTAAAAACTTATGTGTCTAATTTATCACACGCTTTTCGGTGAAGGAAAACATCGTGAGGAAACCTGCATATCTCTAGAGAATTCTGGAGATATGTGTAACCTACCAATCCGCATTGGAGTAGCGTGGTAGGTCTTAGCTCCAACCCTTCTCTCCAAAAACGGAGAGAAGAGGCCTATTCTCAGCAGTGGGATAGTAACAGGCCGCTACTTACTTACTATATAAACATAAAGTTTAATTAACTGTGGTCCTGTTTGTCCATAACACATCTATGTAACTCAATCCGCCGTGCGGTATTTGACTGAATAGAATAGACCACCCTCGTTTCTTACCGAAGTGTCGTAAAAGGCGATTAAGGTAGGTTGCAGGTAAAAGCCAGTTCAGTCATAAATAATAAACAAAATATATTACGCATTTCAAATATATTGGGGATGGCAAAAACGCCGGCGCAAAATATTATCACGGACCGGGGTCGAAATGCACCTTGCTTATAAATCATCCATTGAGTAATGACGCCTTTATATGCATGACCCATCGCTTATACAGATTTCCTAAGATTTATGTTAGAATAGGGCCGATTGAGTTATATAGACGCGTTATGGACAAACAGAACCACAGATTTTAAACTTTATATACAATAAAGCACAAATGGGCTTTTATTTTCAAAATACTAATATTTTTGGTTTATTTTAAATATACCTGTCATCATACGTAACATGTTGTTACGTGATTTGGCTAGTTTTTACGATCGCCTGCCTGAGGTAAACTTACCGTAGTCACCTTTTACGACACCTTGTTAAGAAATGAGGGTGGTCTATTCTACTCAGCCAGATACTACAAGGTGGATTAACTTACCTTAGTTGCCTTTTTCAACACCTTGGTAAGAAATGATGGTTGTCTATTCTATTCAGCCCGATACCACACATCGGATCAACTTATTTTAGTCGCCTTTTACGCCACCGCGTTAAGAAATGAGGGTGGTCTATTCTACTCACCCGGATATCACACGGCGGGTCAACTTACCTTAGTACCGCCTTTTACGCCACCGCGTTAAGAAATGAGGGTGGTCTATTCTACTCACCCGGATATCACACGGCGGGTCAACTTACCTTAGTACCGCCTTTTACGCCACCGCGTTAAGAAATGAGGGTGGTCGATTCTACTCAGCCGGATATCAACCTACCTTTACCTTTTACACCTTGGTAAGAAATGAGGATGATCTATTCTACTGGATACCACACATCGGATCAACTTAGTCGCCTTTTATGACACTGCGGTAAAAAATGAAGGTGGCCGATTCCACTCAGCCGGATATCACACATCACAATCTGTCATATACCAGTTTGAATAGATTCAAGTCCAAACATGTTTATTATACAAGCTGTAACATCACTTAAAGGTGTGTTCGCTGATTGATATGTCCAATTATTTAATAATTACCCTCTAATAAACCTCAAACACGATTTATAACGTTGGTACACCTGCCGCCTAAGGTCTGAACGTAAGATATTCATATCCTAACATTCAAAAGCCGTTTAGGAAACATAACTAAAAGATTTATAGGAATCTCTTTCCCTTTCAGTATTTAAGTTACAGATTAAAAAATATTTATCTTAAGTAATTATATATTTAGTAGCATTTTATCTATTTATATTAGCAAAATTATTTAATAGATTAAATAGTTCAATTTATATAAACTTTTTCTTTTTCTCTATATGACCCGTACTCTCTTTCTTCTTCAATTCTTGTCCTTTTTCTTCTGTTACTCAAAGGTTGACTGGAAGAGATCCCTTTTAGGGATAAGTCCGCCTTTATACATGTTTTTTTTTTATTTTTATTTTTTCTTTCTCTTTTCTAAATATATGTGCAAAAAGAAAAATAAATAAAAAAATCTTTGTTTTAGAAAAAAAGTTATCATTTTAAATGGAACCTATTTGCTGGCCCGTTGGCGCAGTAGGTAGTGGTCCTGCTTCAGCGCCGCGGGTCGCGGGTTACTTTCCGCCGAGGGCCAACATTTTCTCTAAAAAGAATTTCTTGGCTCTTCGAGCCTGTATATTTGTATTTAAGTATGTATTTAAAAATTATATATATATATTCACCAGTTGTCTGTCACACATAACACAAGTATTAAAATTGCTTACTTTGGGGACGGACGACCGTGTGTGTAAGTGTCCCATATATTTACATTTATTATGTCTACCGTTGTCCTATTACAATCCCAACGTTGGAAATAGGCCTTTCTCCGATTAAAGAGAAGGGTTACCTACCAGGATATTTCAATAGAGATTTCAGATTACACATATCCTAAGATTTGCCCAAAGATATGCAGGTTTACCTACAATGTTTTCCGTCACCTAAAAGCTGATTTTTTATTTATTTAACTAGAACGCACATGATCCACTTACACTAATTAAACACAAACACAATAAAAGAATATATTAAATACAATAAAAGTATATATCAATTAGGCACATACGTTTTAATATAAAACTCATTGGTGCCTCCCCAGGCTTTAAACCCATGACCCTTTGGAAAGTATTACCTAGTAACCTTGTAATGGTGGTAGAGATCGAAGCATTTTTGACAGTATTATTTCCATGGAATATCAAAATCCGACCGCTATTATATGATACAAATATTAATATTCAATCAACATCACACTTTTGTTTAATATTACAGAATTTTGTTAGTCTTTGATACATTTAAAAAACTTTTGTAAAACAACCCACATATTTTGTAAACTCGTAAACAAATGCTTTTAAATCGTCATCTACCGCTCGTTAATCGGCCCTTTTCTAATATAAAAACTTACAAAGAAAAAGTACATGAAAAGGAGGCAGAAAGGGAAGAAAAGGTTTAAAAAATATTTTGAATAACTTTCACCGTTTACTTAGCGCACGCAAGGAAAGCTTTACATTTTGCCGTTTTCGTAATATTTTTTATTGCTGCTCCTCTCCTATTCATCTTAGCGTGATGTTATATAGTCTATAGCCTTCCTCGATAAATGGACTATCTTACACTCAAAGAATTTTTCAAATCGGTCCAGTAGTTCCTTAATCAGCACGTTTAATCGATCAAACAAACAAACTCTTCAGCTTTATAATTAGTATAGATTAGCGGACCGCCTTTAGTGGAAAATTAAGATACAAACAATATGTTTCAAAGCATATCACTGAAAGTTCAACCATCGCTGCCATTTCGCCATCTGGCGAGAACCGGTGAAAACTTAATATGATAAACTGCAGCTCAAATTTTGTACTGTACATATAAATCATATGACGATATCAAATTTAACTTTATTATACAATAGACTATATTGATATACTTTAACTACTTATGAAATGGACTTTTACAAGTTGTTACGAATCATCAAATTGATAACTGACTAGCAATTGCCAACGGCTCCGCCCGCGTGGAAAGATTAAAACCGTAATATAGTATTTTTAAAACTATAAATATGGTTAAAGTGGGTTAACCTTAAAAGCTAGACATGTGCTGTCACGGACTTGTATTTAGAACTTTTAGAGAGGAACAATTTTGTAATACATGATTTTTTAATAACTATTACAGTTTATTCAGCGCACGCAAGGAAAGCTTTAAATTTTGCCGTTATCATAATATGTTTTATTGCTGCTCCTCCTCTATTCATCTTAGCGTGATGTTATATAGCCTATAGCCTTTCTCGATAAATGGACTATCTTACACTTAAAGAATTTTTCAAATCGGTCTAGTAGTTCTTGAGATTAGCGCGTTCCAACAATATGACAAACAAAACAAAATTTCAGCTTTATATATTACTATAATATATAGATTATTAGGCGAAACGGTATAAGATAGTGGTTATATTATTGTGTATGTAAAATTGTAATTGCTCATTAGGGAACGGGCGGACTAGAAAAGTCAAAATACTCTGCATAGAGCTCCATCTGCTCAAAAATATTCTTTTTCATTTCATATTGCATCTTTTATACATCTTCTTCTCATCTAAAAAAAAATTAATGGATAGTGTGAAAAATATGCATGTAAAAGGAGTGATAAAAGAGTTGACGAATGATGGAAATGGAAGAAGATATATTGTGTCGACCCCACTTAGAGTGGAATAAGGGTACGCTCTGTCACCTAGTACCTGGGTATCGTATCTGGGTTTTTAATTTGTTCTTAATTAAGCCATTATTGTAAAACTCAATTTTGAAAAGAGTGACCGCCGAGTTTCTTGCTGGTTCTGCTCGGTAAGAGCACCTTTCCGAACCAGTGGTAGCTTCATTGTAATTTGACGATTCGAAAGTGCTTGTAAAGGCCAATTTGAATAAAGAATTATTTGAATTTGAATTTGAATTTATCTCTATGCAGGATCATGGACTATCAGATCAGCCGCAGATCACTAAAAGGCTCAATAAAACGCCGCAAACAAAACGTAAAGCAAGATTTACTTAATCAGTTCAATAAATATCAATTGAATATGTAATAAAACCCCCCACCCGGCACTCATAAACCGCCCATAAACATCGACAACAGAGCGGCTAATCTATTGAACCTATCAAACGTATATATTTTATGGTTCACCTTTACGGGGTGATGGGCACAATAAAATTGTTTGCCAAAGTCATGACGATTAATTAGCTGGAAATATACAAAAGTAATAAGCTGTGATGGCCTAGCGGTGCGACCGTGTGAATCTCTAGAGACGATCATGGGTTCAAACGTGGGCAGACACCAATAAGTTTTTCTATTAAAACTTATGTGTCTAATTGATAATTGCAATTTATCACACGCTTTTCGGTGAAGGAAAACATCGTGAGGGAACCTGCATATCTTTAGAAAATTCTAGGGATATGTGTAACCTACCAATCCGCATTGGAGCAGCGTGGTAGGTCTTAGCTCCAACCCTTCTCTCCAAAAATGGAGAGAGGAGGCCTATGCCCAGCAGTGGGATAGTAACAGGCCGTTACTTACTACAAAAGTAATATCATCCTCCTGCCCTTATTCCACTCCAAGTGGGGATGGCACAACATGTTATAAACATGCTGTCACATGATTTGGCTGCGTTTTTACGACCGGCCGCCTGACTTCTACGTACCCCAGTCGTATTTTACGACACCTCGGTAAGAAAGAGGGTGGTCTATTCTACTAAACCGGATACCACACGGTGGGTCAACTTACCTTATTCGCCTTTTACGACACGTCGGGAAGAAATGAGGGCGGTCTATTCTACTTAGCCGGATACCACACAAATATACAAAAGTAATAATAAAATTATTTTGCTTTAATCCGCGATGAAGTAAAATAGAAAATATATATAATGTACCTGATACGTGTCACGACAATACACAAGCACTACACACGTTCACTATCACAAACTTAACAATCTTTTCGCCCCACAACCGAAGCATTACGAGATAGACTCCACGACAAAATAGTAAAGCTTTACTTTTATTTGTATCAATATGAAACGAATAGTCCACTCTACATTTAGCATTATATATTTATTTCTATTTTCTCTAACGCGGGCTATAAAAAGTAAGTAAGTAACGGCCTGTTACTATCCCACTGCTGGGCATAGGCCTCCTCTCTCCATTTTTGGAGAGAAGGGTTGGAGCTAAGACCTACCACGCTGCTCCAATGCGGATTGGTAGGTTACACATATCCCCGGAATTCTCTAGAGATATGCAGGTTTCCTCACGATGTTTTCCTTCACCGAAAAGCGTGTGATAAATTGCAATTATCAATTAGACACATAAGTTATTTAATAGAAAAACTCATTGGTGTCTACCCGGGTTTGAACCCATGATCGTCTCTAGAGATTCACACGGTCGCACCGCTAGGCCATCACAGCTTATACACATAACGCGGGCTATAGAAAGAATTTAAATATAACTTTTCATTCTTTGTGTACTCATTAAGTATTATTTGTACTGCAAACTCCACAAACCTAATCCTATATATCTTTAATATTTAAATTAGCTAATCTTGTATATATATATACCTTTTTATAGATTTTAATGAAACTTAGTATGTAGGTAGTTTCGTGGGCAATAAATCGATCTGGCTAGATTTTAAAATCGTCGTTTTGAGGTATTGAAAAATTTTTAAATATAAAAAGGAATCATCCTCTTGCCCTTATCCCACTCTAAGTGGGGTCGGCACAACATGTTACAAATATGTTATCACATGATTTGGCTACGTATTTTGCGAAATGCCGCCTACCTGACGTCAACTTACCTTAATTTACGACACCTCGCTAAGAAATATAAAATGAATATAAAGGTTAATTACGCTGTCATTCATAAAGTCATGGTAACTCTATCGAAGAACAGGCGGTCTAGAAAAGCGAAAGTACCTCGGATAAAGCCCCACTGTCCAATAATTTTTTCTTCAAGTTTTCTTTGTATCATCATCTTCCTGCCCTTATCCCACTCTAAGTGGGGTCGGCACAACATGTTATAAACATGCTGTCACATGATTTGGCTGCGTATTTTACAACCGCCTGCCTGACGTCAACTTATCTTAATCGTATGTTACGACACCTCGATAAGAAAGATGGTGGTCTATTCTACTTAACCGGATACCACACGGTGAGTCACTTACCTTAGTCGCCTTTTACGACACCTCGGTAAGAAATGAGGGCGGTCTATTCTACTCAGCCGGAAACGGGGGTCGACTTACCTTAGTTCAAGTTTTCTTTGTGTATATCTTTAAAAAAATACCAAAACACGGTCACCTAGGTATTTATAAAGCACCCCCTAATCACTAGCCCAAGTAAATGTACCAATAATTTATATAAGCTTTGCGATTTTGGTCGTGGAGTCTATCTCCTGATGATGCTTCGGTTGCGGGGCGAAACGATTGCTGAGTTTGTGATAGTGAACGTATATAGTGCTTGTGTATCGTGGTGGCGGTGGTGGAGGTTTGTGCATGTGTTTTTTACGACTCCTACATGTATCAGGTATGATAACCGATTGTCCACTCTACATTTAGCATTATATATATTTTCTATTTTACTTCATCGCGGATTATAGCAAAATAATTTTATTATTACTTTTGTAAATGTATCAACTTAACAGAAATTCATTACCAACATTACAGTCTTTATTAACTATAAAGATTTAAAACACCGATAAAAGCTCCGAGATTTCCTCCGATGTTGAATAATGTTGAAACAAAATGGGGCAAAAAAAAGTCGATAATGACCCTGTGAAAGTCTAAAGGGGTGCTCCCTTGCCTCTTAACTCCTAAACAATGGTTCGGTGTAATAAAAGAAACCACTTTTTTCGAAAGCCTCAAATAAAGGGCAGAGTTTTTGGTAATTTAGATTAATTTAGGGGAATTCAATTAAGGATCACTTATTGATAACGGGTTTAGCGGCTATCAGGCTAAGTAGAATAGTACCACCCTCATTTCTTACCGAGGTGTCGCAAAAGGCGACTAAGGTAAGTCGATACGCCGTGTGGTATCCGGCTGGGTAGATTAGACCACCCTCATTTCTTACCGAGGTGTCGTAAAAGGCGACTAAGGTAAGTCGACCCGCCGTGTGGTATCCGGCTGAGTAGAATAGTACCACCCTCATTTCTTACCGAGGTGTCTTAAAAGGCGCCTAAGGTAAGTCGACCCGCCGTGTGGTATCCGGCTGAGTAGAATAGACCACCCTCATATCTTACCGAGGTGTCGTAAAAGGCGACTAAGGTAAATCGACCCGCCGTATGGTATCCGGTTTAGTAGAATAGACCACCTTCGTTCTTACCGAGGTGTCGTAATATAATATACGACTAAAGCAAGTTAACGTCAGGCAGGCGGCCGGTCATAAAAACGCAGCCAAATCATATGACAACATGTTTGTAACATGTTATCCCACTTAGAGTGGGATAAGGGCAGGAGGATAATGACATGTATTTTCTATTTTACTTCATTGCGGATTATGTTTATAACATGTTGTGCTGACCCCACTTAGAGTGGGAAAAGGGCAGGAGGATATATATTATTGATAACGAGTTAAAAGTAAATGACAATGGCGTTATATACGCTGTGATGACTCAGTGAGAGTGAGGCGGAGTGTTAATCGCACTTCTGGACATTATTATTTATATTATTATAACAGCAGTGTAAAAACACTTTTCAAAAAAATTCTAGTACAATAAGCCTACTATACTATTTAGGATTACTTAGATGACAAGAATGTGTAGATATAGTTACTTTCGACCCTGTACAAGACAGTAATGACTAAGTGTCTAATCTAGCTAAATTTTATTTTAAAAAATGTTGTTTTATCCCTGGTTTGGACACTGAAATGGTCAAATGCAGAATAAACAAATGCAAATGTTTTAGCTGTCCAATGTAAAGTTGTAATAGTTCATTGGTAAACGGACGAACTAAAAAATTTAAAAACCTAGCTCGGTCACTTAGGTACTTGTCTTTATTCAAGTAATCAAGTACTTTAAATCATCAACTTTACTGCTAGTTCAGAAAGCTGTTCCTACCGAGAAGAGCCAGCAAGACTTGGCGGTTGCTCTTTACGAAATAATTCTTATAACTAGTTACTTTTATTCATTACTATCTTGTACAGGGTTGAACAGTAGCTTTATCACATTCTTATCATATATGTAATCCTCAACAGTAAGCTTTCTGTATCAGCCTCCTTTTAGTAGTGTTTTTAAACTGATGTAATGGCAGAGCTAAAATTGATTGCGGAATTTTATTATAGAAGAATCTTATACCCAAACCCACAAACGACTTACGTGCTTTTGCAAGGCGCAAAGCAGAAGCCGCAAGCTTATGTCGGTTCCTAGTAGTCTATACATCGCCATTTTTTTATATTTCTTTATATTTTTATGTAAAATATCCTTTAAGTGGTATCCGGCAGAGGATAGACCACCCTCGTTTCTTACCGAGGTGTCGTAAAAGGCGACAAAGGTTAAGTTTATCCACCGTGTGGTATCCGGTTAAGTAGAATAGACTTTTTCTTACCGAGGTGACGTAGAATACGACTAAGGTTAGTTGACGTCAGGCCGGTCGTCAAATATATCCAAATCATATGACAACATGTTTATAACATGCTATGCCGACCCACTTAGAATGGGATAAGGGCAGGAGGATTATGTTTAGTTTAAATTGCTTAAAATATACACTGATGTGTTGTGAATTGATATTTCTAATTTATCACGAATTTTATTATCCTGAGCTATAACTCACCATTCCGCATTGTAGCAGCGTGGTAGGTTCAAGCTACAACCCTTCTCTCCAAGTATAAAGTCATATGCCCAGCAGCACAGTTAATAATAGCGGGGTGAAATAAAATATAGTCCATTGAAATAAAGATTTAATTACATTCGTTACATAATTTTACTTATAATAATAATTAATAGGTACATACTCTATAAATATATGTATAGAAACATTTAATATTAAGCGAATGTATTCGTTTTGGTCACATGGTCAAGTTTCGTTCAGAAATAAATTTTATATACAAGCCTCAATTATGGTGACCTTATTATAAGGGGTTCTATCGATGTTTCTGGAAACATAACGTTATAACGGTTCAAATTCGTTGCAAAGGTCGTAGTTCATTTTAACATAGTTTTCGTTTAGAATTTTTAATTTTATTTACCTATTTAAACGAAAGTTTTATATAAAAAAAGATATTCTAAAGGCTATGGTGCAACAGTTTATTAATCAGTGACATCAAGTTTTATTAAATTGATTTCATCCAATACAAAATAGTGTAATAGAAATTTGCAATTACAAACTCATTTTTCTAAGATTGTCTTTTAAAAGTTAAAACGTAGTATCTGAATTTATTACTCTATGAACACCAACAAAAGTGTGCTGAGCTCCGTTTGTTCCACATTTACATGTATATCAGGATTCAATATAATATGGATCTTGATTTTTTTTTTATCCGTTCAGGAATCGGCCGCGACACGCTGCGAGTGCATGCGAGTGAAACCATATTTTTTAAACCCTATTTATGTTAATTATAATTTTACTAACAAAAACCTGTAATGCTGTAAAGATGTAATTAAAATTTTAAAACATTCACGTATTAAATTAACATTTTTAATTGATATAAATCGTCTTGCTTCAAGTTTGTTACGTCATACGCCGATTAAAAAAGACAAAGAATGATGTTAACGTTTGTTTTAATTTATTCTTGGATATTTCAAAGTAGCCGACTCTTGTTTAGTTTAGCATCGGATACAACTGGTTCAGTCGTTTTAGTTATTTTGTTGATTTTATCTAGCGGTATTGCTAAAATTTCTCTCCTTGTAAATAATCTTTATAATTTTTTTTATAATACATTATGAAAGCCTAGTGATGACACTGCGATTCATTCGAGAGGTTAACGGATTCAAACCCCGGGCACTAATGAGTTTTTCTATTAAAACTTATGTGTCTAATTGATAATTGCATTTTATTACACGATTATCCCTGAAGGAAAATATCGTCAGGAAACCTGCGTATCTCTAGAGAATTCTGAGAATATGTCTATCCTATCAAACCGCATTGGAGCAACGTGGTAGGTCTTAACTCCAATCTTTCTCTCCAAAAACGGAGAGGAGGCCTATGGCCAGCGTACTTTACCATACTTTAACTTTATAATACATTGAATTATGTCGCTACAGAAGTCAGTGACATTTGCTAGTATACATTACATCAAGGGTGATTGTAATTACGCATAATACAAAACAAATCCCTCCCCACTTAACTGTTTACGATAAATTGAATCATGGCCAAATTAAGGTGTATAGTAAAGTTTTGTGTAAATTGGTTAAAAATTGCGATTATAGTCAATTTCACCAAAAATGTCGATGAAACTGTCTAATCCGTTACATATATAACAAAAATGTATGGTAGGGTTATTTCTTTTTTATTTAAATACGTGATCGCATATCTATAGCTATCTTATAAGGATAGCTATTATAGATAATTATAGTATATTATTGCCATTCTATATTCTAAAAAATGGTCATGTACAATGTATTAATTTCAAAGCTAATTAAATGGACAACTTAATAATCCTTATTAAGTTAAATGCCTTAAAAAGTCCTTATTAAGTTAGGCTGTAGTAGCCCAGCGGTAACACCGTGCGCCTCTTTCGAGGAGGTCTACGGTTCAAACCCCGGGTAGGCACCAATGAGTTTTCTAGTAAAACTTATGTGTCTAATTGATAATTGCAATTTATCACACGCTTTTCGGTGAAGGAAAACATCGTTAGGAAACCTGCATATCTCTAGAGAATTCTGGGGATATGTGTAACCTACCAATCCGCATTGGAGCCGCGTGGTAGGTTTTAGCTCCAATCCTTCTCTCCAAAAACGGAGAGAGGAAGCCTATGGCCAGCAGTGGGATAGTAACAGGCCGTTACTACTACTAAAAAAGTTAAATATGTCATTTTAAGCATTTAATGCTTCACGCGTACACAATACAATGTTAAATGAATGTCTTCGTATTTATTGGAAAATTAAAAATGAACGCGCTCGGATTTACTTAAGGTGTAAAATTTCCTATACCATGTAATTTATTATTTATTATAATAGTAGAAAGAAAATATTTATAACATCGTGCAAGTCTGCAATGTAAGCAACAGGCGAGCTCAGACAAACTTAACGTAGTTTTATTATCGTAATAATGTTTAGTTCACGACCCTGTTGCCAGGATACGAGTGTTAAACTGTCTTTAAAGTGTAAATGTGCTTTTTTGTCTTATTCAGTTGGATTCACTGCTATTATTTAGTCTAAATAACGCCTGTTGCCAGAATGGCTCAATAGAACTTCTACCTAAAACACAAACGTTTATTTCGCATGATCAATATTGTACCGCAGTTAAATTTTACTATACACTCATATATTCCCTAATTTTATTCAAAACGAAAATTCGGCAATATTCTTTCTTATACATATTTTTATACGACTATACTATCGCACGTACAAATCAAAATGAACTATACTAGTAAACCAAAATTTAGAAATATATAATTAATCAAATCTAAGAGCGTAAACGAAAAATATTGAGCTGCCATTTTGCCTATGAAATTAACTTATGAAATGAATTTATAATTTAAATGTATTAATTTATTGACAAATTATTCGTATCCAAATATATCAATAAATTATTTTTAGAAAATTGAGTTAGGACACTTTGTCTTGGACGTGCGATGTGACGTAACTGGGATCGCAAAAGGGGCGATAATGGAGCGTGTAGGAACTATAAAACGAATTTTAACAACATCCAACCCCATATTCTGATATTTACATAGATTTTCTATATCATAATTAAGATCGATGTGTTGATGATTCTTCTTAAATAATTGCGATAATATAAATAAAGCATATTAAATCTGTACTGTTAAAGCCTATTCCACACGCGTTTCCCCCGCCGCCAAGTATTTATACTTAAGCGATATTCGCAAACAAAACAGGTATCATGTTTCGCGGAACACGTTTACCGAAATATGCGTAAACTTTATGGGTGTTGCCGCGTAAACTTCTAGAAACTTCGTCACGATCCGCGGCAAAGAACGTTATGGAAAAAAAAGTATCCAAGTTCCAACGATAACAAAATGTCAATTATATTAGACGTACATATATTGAGTTATCTCAGACATCTATTACATAAGTATAAAATAAATTAAAATATTTGTCCATAATATTATTTTGCTATAATCGCGCGCTTTATCGCGTATTATAGCAAAATAATACTTTCAAATTATTAATAAAAGTAATCTAAATATTATTTTTTATAATCACGCGCTTTATCGCGGATAAATATTTTCATTACTTTTGACTTGACATATATACAATTGAAGATTATTTGGATGATAAAAATGCCCGAATCTAAATATCCTTGAAAATCCTTTTGAGTTTCATACAAGACTGCAGTTTAATAATGGAAAGTAAATTAAAATTGCATAAAAGATTGCCCGCCGAGTTTCTTACTGGTTCTCCTCGATAAGAGCAACATTCTGAACCGGTTGCTTCATTAAGCATATTGATCCTCGACGATTCAATATTGCTTGATAGAACTTATTAGAATAAAGTTTTTTTTTAAATTTGATTTGATTCTACATATTTCTAGAAATACTTAACAATTTCTAGTAATTATCGCATAATATACTCAGCGGCGGTGAAAATCACACATTTAGGCGCATCGTTGGAAATAACTAACGTGCCTTATAAATACCCACGTGACTTAACCAACATCGAAATATATTTAATTTGTTATTCACAATATACGTGTAACTGAATTGCGATTTATAAAATAAAAACATTATAAATTTATTTACATATATTTCTAGTAATACTTTTAAATAATATTTATAATCAATCGCGTTTAATTGAACAAAGAGATACTATTTGTTACTATTTACACGTGATGTGAAACTAAATATAATTAATCTACAAAACCTCGCCTATTTACAATGATAACAACAATAAATGAATGGAAGAATAATCAATAAACGTATCAACAAATTAAATATTAGGAGTAAAGGGGCGAAACGGTTCGTCTGCTTTAGAACCAAATAACTCATTTTCTAAACACAATCTTTACGTTTCGAATGGTCTAGAATTCGTATCTGAATAAAGCAAAATCAAAGACTACCCTCATAACATAGTAGATAGTGTCCCCTCGCGTCACTGTTACTTTAAACCAGTCTATAGTGCATAGTTTCAGTAATGTCTTTAACATTTATAGTGTATCATATATTAAAAAATTGGGTACGGTTAGTTAAACTAGAATTCAAGGTATTGCAAACACTACGTTAAATGTCTGACTAGCAATATTTATATATAAATTAGTCGATTGATTCGATTCATTCGTAGTTAGATCTGGTATTAATGGAAGAACAAAATACATAAGAAATATAAGTGCGAATTAAATTAAATTTACAATAAATTGACTACAACGAGAGCTAATTTAATTTTAAACATATCTGCGTGCCGTGTTATAAATAATATGGGATAATTATTTACGCAATATTCTTAAATCTATAAAAATACTGAGCAACATTATTTGTCCATACATGATTTAAGTACAAAAGACAACCGCGGGTGTCCTAATCACATGAAACTTATTAAGTACAAATTAACAAATCACTTTTATATTACAATATTCTGTGCTTTTAAATTTAGGAATTTCAAATTATTCTAATTAAACAAATTTTATAAAAGTAATGTATATAATACACGCTATATAGAACAACGGCCGTTCGTTCGCTGTTCGAAAGCACTGCGCCACTATGATCGTTCGGGTATCTCTAGTCGAAGGTGCAGCGACCCAGGTTACACTTGCTTTACCTGCAACAATATTAAAATCAAAATCAAGCACAAAATTTTCATAATCTCTCTGAATGGCACCACATTTTAACAGAAAGGGTCCCCTAAAAAGAATAGCGGTATTTAAATTACCGAAAAAACAAGCTCCATCCCGATTCGATTCTATCGGATCGTCGCCATCCGTGCCCTCCGCCGCGTTCACACATAACGGCCGAAAAAAGTAAAAAACCCAAACCAATCGAGATGAGGTGACGAAACGTTCAGTCTCATTATCTGAGAATTTATTAACGAATCGCCCGGACCGGAAAACCGAAATGTGAAAGAAATAAAAATTTGACCTCGCCCGCGGTCATCTAAACTTTGTACGGCGTCAATGAAAAAAGAGGCCCGACTGGTTCGGACTCGCGACTGAATGAAACGGAGAAGGACCCGAGGATCGAAAGATAAGAGGAAAGATTAGGGCGTCGAGGTACAAAAAAAAATTTAAAGCGGCTTTAATGTGGGGGCAGTGTAATATTGTGAATGAAGAGGGCCCATTGAGCTCGCGCCCACGCTCGATCCGGAACTTTATCTCGGCGAGCGACTGCCGTGCGCCCGCGCCGACCCGACGCCAGGAACAATACTATTGTACATTCATAAATTAACGTTTTTTGGTCCTTAGAACAATTCCCGCTTTGTATTATTCAAATGAACTGCGGCGAATGGAATTAGACCTAGGTGTGTCCGGATTACGACCAAAATCGATGCACAATCGTCTCCGTGATCGGCCGTCATGAATAATGCTTTGTAATATTTGGACAACGGCATCAGATCGTAACGATACCGGTGAAATTTGCTTTTGTTTCCATTTGTTATTACGTTCGGAGATAGTGATAGACAGTTACTGATAATCTATTAGATGTAACTGCCGATATCTACCTTGTTGATGCCTAACATCGTCTACATTATTAGTACGGACACTAAGGGTTTTGATTTGGTAGCAATATTATTTCGCTAAATAAAAACGATACAGGTATGTTATTTAAGTCAAAAACGAGGACCGTCGGTTTCGGGGCCTTCTTTTTGGGGCTCCTTTAAAAGAATGCCGCGATAAGGAGTTATTTTCGCGTCAAGGAATTCGTTGGGCAAAAAGGCGTGAAAACGAAAATAATACAAAAGGTTATAGATGTGAATTTGTGAGCGTTCGGTTAAAACAGAATTCTTCGCGATGACTCCGTGTGCGGCGACGTCGCCGATGGGATTTATTGTAATGAGACCAGAATGCCGCGGTTCGTTCTAAGAAATCTTTTCGCGAGTCTTAGAAGAATGTGCTAGATGATCCAATGGGAAATGGGAGCCTAAAGGAATCTCTTTTACTCTATTTTACGCGTGATCTAGGCTTGACTTTATTGTTATCGATATTTCTCTGAATCAATCAGAATCAATATCTTGTAACTTTCCGTTGAATAAGCGTCGAAATTATCGGAAATTTGCAAATATTGTCTTACGAAGTTACCATCTGCATATTGGCACTGCTAAGTTATCGGTCCGAATTCATGATTTCGACATTTATCCATTTTTCAAATCATATAATCATTTTTAGGATATAAAGTAATTTTGCAAAACAGTATGATCGATCTATGCGTATCACAGAGATTTCCAATTTAGGCAGGTCAGCGTGTAGGTGTGCGTTTCTGACACTGACTAATGACACAAGATTGCAATCTCGCCCTCCCTTCCGAGTCGACACTCAGCGTTCCATTGTTTTCAATTACCAACATGACACTCGGCTCAAGCCTCGCTACTGAACCGCAGCTCTGTTTATGGTCCCATCGATATCTTTACTACGATCGTCCATTTACTATTTCCCCTCATTTGCATATGTTTCATCTCGGCCTCGACTTCACTAATCGAAATCTCGGTATCGTTTGAAAGGGTTTTTTTTTTGTGTTTGTGTAGTGCATTAGGAGTAATTTATCGTAAAATATATCTACATTTATATTTTTAATAGTAAACAACATGAATATGTACCTATTAAAAGAAGAAACAAAATTATTTTGCAATCAGCGGCTCGCACATGAATCTGCTTTATCTTGAGTATAATCTTGCATTTAGTCAGCATCATTAACATGCGTGGTATTTATTCTGCCCAGCGAAGATTCATTGTGTGCATATTCCAAATAGTGTATGCAAAGTAATTTTGTTTCTTTCGATCTGTATATTAAATGAAGTCTGAAGGTTTAATGTACTCATATTTACCTTTTATAGAACGGTTTGAAGGCGGCCGACCCTTCGTTGTGGTGCTGGTTGGGCTGATGGTTGTTAGCATGGTGGGGGTTGTGGTAGGGGTCGCGCTGCGGGGACTGCTGGTGCCGCGGGAAACAGTACCCCGAGCCCCCACCGCTGCCGAGCGGGTTGGCCACGCTCGGCACCTTCATATTGGGTGGCGTCTGAGGTGGAGTGTCGGTTTGCACGTCGGGAAACGCCGCCGGGTGTACGCAGGGATGTTGACCGCCGTACTGAGCTCCGGGGAATCCGCCGTACCGTCCGTAGGAGCCACTGGCTGGACTCGCCGCAGCCGTTGCCGGCAAAGCGAACCCATTCGACCCACCATCGCCCACCGAGGCACGCTCGGGTCCCGGTCCGTAGTTGTGCTGAGGCCAGGGTTGCGCCGCCGGCGGGGGTGTTTTGCACGCGGCCGTGTCCGCTAGCGACCATATCTTCGGCTTCGACGCCGGTATAGGCACCCCGCAATCCGATGTCCCCCGTTTCGATTCCTCCTTTATCCCGTAACCGAGCAGCTGGCTGTGCATCCCCTGCAGTAGATCGTCGCCTTTCCGTTCCTCATCTGTAAAGATAATCGGATTCGACAATCACAATCCACATTCGAAGTACACGCGTGAGCACACAATATCGACATGGGATTACATGTAATAGCCGTCGCCATAACGAATGCCAATAAAGAGGACCTAAAGCTTATATCACGAGATCGATACGGCTCGCATTGAATCCAACGTGACCGATACACTGGAGACGTAAGTTTTCGCTCGTAAGATGCGGTGTCCCCGGCGTTCCCTTCGGGAAAGTCGTGTGAAAATACGTTCGGCGCGCAGTGACCCATTCGTTAAGTGGTTATCCGATTAGCGAAGTGAAAATACCACTTTGGGGCGCGACTCCCCTGCCGCGGGCGATCCCTTTCGTATTTAAGCCGAGCATTTATTTCGCATTTCCCGACACTCGCCCCGCGGCACCGCACTCGTCTGCGGAATGTGGGCTGGAGCCCGCACAATTAATGGTCAACCTCGCTTCTCGTCCTTTCCATTTTCGTAGATATTTTTCCCATTTCCTTCGGGAACATTCCGAACGAACGCGAAGCTTTGGATAACTGTGCGTATAGCTGCGAAGAAATTAAGAAAGCGATCGTCGGTATGGCGAAAAAATTGTGTTATTGTGCAATTCTACTGAAATGTTTACTCGGCAAAATTTTATAAGGCTTTAAGTATTATCATAATGCCGTTTTCCGTTGTAAAGTGGGTTTTGGGGGCGCGGAGGGTCCGGGTGCGTAATCAAATTCACCGTCCCATTCGCGGGGAGGCGCGACCGCTCGACTTCATTCGCTTTATTCCATTTAATGCTGACTGCTCCTAGCTTTTAAGTGGGGTTATCCGGCTTGCCCTTCACGAGGGATAAACAGGGACGCCACTGATACTCCGCGCGAAGATATTTATCCGGCAAATTGTTTTAATTTTCATTGTATTAATCTAATAAAGGCCCACAACGGCGGGAGATAAGCGGGAATTGGACAATTCCATAATGTATTTGCGCATTCGCTCATCGTGTTTATTACATTAATTTCTGTACAAATTGTTTGGGTAGTTGGTTCGGTATGATAACAATTATACAATCTCTAATCACTTTTACACGGTTTTGTGTATAACATTTTGCTCTGATAGGTCATATATAATGACAGTGGCGGTCCATTTGGTATTAGAAAATATCTCATTTATTGAAGTTTATGTGGCACTCGACGTATTTATTACCCTGGTTGTTACGTCAATAAAATTATGGAAGAGTAATAATAATATTTTGCTATAATCCGCGATAAATTATCATAATTAATTATTAATGCCTGTGATCATTCGTAAGTCCAAATATGAATTTGAATGTCAAATCAGGTTTATATTATTTTAATTGATATCGAAATCTAAATATTATTTCAAAATTAATAATAAAATTATTATGCTATAATCCGCGCTAAATCTCGATAAAATTTGTCGCGAATTATAGCAAAACAATATTAGTATTTCTTTTGTATTATGGATCTCCGCAACTGCTACTTTATAAAAAAATTATGGAAGTCTATGGACGGATTGAAATTTCTAACGATCCTGCGTTCAAGCAATTCGAATTTCGATTTTCGACGTCGTGCAAATCGTCTATCAAATACGCATTTCGTCCCCAAATATGCAAACGACGGCATCCCGCGGGCAGGCGGAGGAATCGCGCAAACTCGCACAACGCTTCGAGTGGTTTTCCCCTTTAGTCACCGCCGGGGGCGAAGTGAGACATAAAAACTTGTAGAGGGTCGCCAACCCCCGCATTGCACTCAACTGCACTTTAACCAACGTTGCAATTTATTGCTTCTCGGGTGACATCCAAAGCAGCGCACTTGTTTGTCTATACTCGATTTCCATTAACGCCGCCCGGATTAATATTTTGTTTGCGATGTGTGTTCACGACAAAAATTAACATTTATTGGTGGGGTTCTCGGTTTTATTCATGCGGCTTAGACCTTAGTTTCTGTTTGTTTACTGACGCCGTTCGCGTGTGAAAGCTTTTATGCTTTTATGTTTGCGACTTAAAATGATATATTACATGTCGCTAACATTGACGTTACGTTAAAAGAATCGTTAAGCGTAACGCTGTTATGGTTTGTTTGGTTAGGCGATGGGAAACGCTATAATATTGTAGGATTAACATTAGTTGGATCTGTTTGTGCTGTTTGTATTATGTATGTCGGACATTAAATGTCACCAATGTCGCTCGGTTCATGCCGCTATATGGCCTGTTTCAAGATTGCATAGAATTTAGATTGATTATTTGTAATCATGTATTGTATTTTATTATAAGTGTTGTCCTATATTTATGTTTTATGCAGGGTTTAAAGAAATATTTTTCTTTCTTTCTTTCCATATGTAGCTAGTATTACTCTACATGCAGGCTGATATTTAAGAAGTTAATGTAAAAATTCCGAATTGGCTGTTCCAATTTCTAAGGTTTGATATAAAAGAAAGAATATGTCAAGCATTGGTATGAGTATTTGAAAATATTTAAATAATATGGATGATATCGCGAAAAAAGGGAGATTATTCGAATTTGAGACGACAAAAGTATTGAGATCTTTGCTAATAGAGATTACAGATATTATGTTAGAATTATTTTGGTATAATCAGCATTTTTTTAGAGAATCTATGTAATGTTAAGTGTAGGAAGCAGGCAACGTTAACATACCATGTGGAGCGTATCCTCCTGATAACCTCCTCCTGGTTACGGGCGAAACGATCGTTGAGATTGTCGTAGTAAATGTGTGTAGTGCTTGTGTGGTGTGTTGTTGGTGGTGGCGCTTGTGATACTTATGGTGACTATTCCTGCATGTATAAGGTGTGAGAACGTTCTTGCTTCCTACACTTTTCATTACATGTATTTTCTTAACAAACGCGGATTATAGCAAAATAATTCTATCATAACTTCTGTACTATCGAACACCGAAAAATAACGCCTACTTCTATAATTTCTCTAAATTGAGTTGGAAATATCTATTGGTTGTCTAAAAAACTAAACAACAAAATCTACATAATGGGAGATTGGTGACTTCACTTTTGATCTAATCTCATCAATACGGCTACTGCTTATAACAGGTCAGAATTCTCTGGTTATACTAAATTTACCTGATTCCCAGATAGTCGTAGATAAGTCGACAGGTTACTGTATGTAGATGAGGATTGAAGCTACAAAGAGTGAGATGAATCTCAGTATAATTTTATAAAACAGTTAGACATTATATCGGTTTTCTCTTGACATTATTTAAGTAGTGGACACGCGAAGACGCATTTGACACCTCAAATTATAATTTTGCAAATTTTACAGAGGCTTCTTCTACAAAGTTATATGGCAAAAGGCAAGGCAAATTAGGGAAAAAGTACATCACTCGAGTTTAATATTCCTACCTATGTCCAGACATAGATAGGAATCCCACACTACATGGTATTTTATGCTTATTAGGTTTTTACATATACATTTATGCTTGTTAGGTTGTTATTGTTAGTTTGTGGTCGCTGAGTATGGGCCTCATAAGACAGTTCAGAGTCACTCAGCAGACGATGGCTATGCTCGGAGTATCTCTACGTGATCAAATCAGAAATAAGGAGATCCGTAGAAGAACCAAAGTCACCAACATAGCTCAGCGTGTCGCGAGGCTGAAGTGGCGAAGGGCGGAGCACTAAGAGCGGAGAACCGATGGACGTTGGAGTCTTAAGGTGTTGGAATGGCGACCCTGCACTGAGAAATGCAGTGTCAATAGACCCCCCATGAGATGAACAGACGACCTCAAAAATATCCCGGGCAGCCGTGCCGGGTCATGAAACACGGGATCGTGATTTATGGAGATCATGGGAAGAGATCTATGTTCAACAGTGGACGTCAATAGGTTGAGAGAAAGAAGAATGTAGTGACTTCTTTAGATCCACTTTAAAGCAGTAAAAACTGTCGTAACTTAAGCTCTGATGAAATACATATAAGAACAAATATTATTTTTATGTAACCGAAAAACCCAAATTCTTTACCATATATGTATCCTTGCGATATTAAAAAGTTTGTATCTAAAGTCGTAAATATAGAATAATATTATTATTACAGATTTGAACTCCGGTACACGGGATGTTTGATGGAGAGTGTTGTGACCCTAAGCTATAGGCGTAGAACCGCGGCGGCACGTGCCATCGTGGGGAAATTTTGACATATTCTTTCAATTTTATCCATGCTATAGCTATACAAGAAGTGTCTACTAAAGACAATTTTATTAATTTTAATTTTTCTTCAACCGCTCTATTTTAACATACAAAGGGAAAATATTTAAATATTCCTGCGAAATGAATAGGATGTTATGTAAAACAAATACGCAATCAAAGATAGTGCATAACTGTCCACACGTCCAATTTTGAAAAAAAGAGATTTACGTCCAATTTTGAAAAAAGAGATTTAACAAAACTATCTGTTTGGTCGATTTAGGAAAGCTGTAATATTCTTAATATTATATATTATTTTTGTAAAATATCCTTACCTGCTAAAAGATTTAAGACTTCGAACAGCGCGTATTGTCATTGGCTAAACTGGGTCCCTGATAGTCACTCACATTAGAATGTCTAAAGTCACGCAATAGAGAAATGAAATAGCTTGGCTTGAGCTTTGTTTGAGCTTTGAAGTATCCGTTGAAGAGTCACTAACTGTTTAACTAAAATAGCTTTAGGGCCTTATATCAAAAAACCCACTTAAGGTCTAAAGATTATAAAATTAGAGACCTAAAATACTAGATTTATGGACATTTGTTTGTACGAGTAGACTACTCCAAACTGTATTAGGAGCAACTTAATTTGAAAGCACATTATTTTCTGGCCCAGATTTTTTTAACGTGAACCTTTCCAAAATTGGACGTTAACAAGTTTCCATAATAATGTAATTGATTGAAGATGATTAAAGATAATGATATAAATGATAAGACAGCTCAGGATCTGATTTGCAACTAGCTGTAGTGTATAGGTTTTAAATATATTAGTAGCTGATTTTTGAAAAACCAACCGATGGGTCTAGTTACTCTCGGTAAGAACATTTTTCAGAAGTGGTAGCTTTATTAAAATTTGAGGGTTCAAAACTCCAATAGGTTATCCGAATATTTTTTTTAATAATAATATAGGAATAGGCATTACTTTGCGGAGACCCCTAATAGAAAAGTAATATAAAATTATTTTGCTATAATCCGCATAAATTTTATCCAGATTTTAGGGCGGAAAAACATACCTGATTATAATTATGACGTCCAATTTCATATTTGGACTTCAATGGAATTCATAATTGGAATGATCAAATGCCGTTCGTGACTGTGTAGTGAGTTTATCCACATTTGTGCACTGTTAGATAATATAACTTAACAAGTTTCTTTAACTAGTAACCTGTTAACACTATAACAGTAAGATAAATAGCGACATCTGACAATTTACTTGTTACTTTACTGCGATGTTAGTTAATTAAAACTAATAAATGAATTAATTTTAGATTATAAACAACTGGATAGGGCATATTGTTTATTTTTTATTATCTCCACTATTTGTGTGGACGTTTGATAAGATAATGTTTATATAGAAACGTTTATTAATTAAGTTTGTATAAATTGACGTTAATTGCAAATCCGGTACATTTTTTTCGCACAACTCTAAGAGATCATCAATGCTTTACTATATATAGAGGTGACATTTTTAAAGATTTTAAAATATCCCACGCTTCGTATGTCTCTATCTATATTTTCTATAAACATAATTATTAGGAATTATTATATATATTTTTTACATTAATATGATATACGTGATAATTAAAGTTTGGTTTTTCTGGAGTTCTCTAATCGCAAACATACGTAACCAATTTTTTTATATTTTAAGATACGTCAAAAGTTCTAACCGCCGCCTCATTTAATTATCGTTTAATTTTATTCAATTAAACTCATTGAAGTTAGCGTTACATCTTATGTTTTGTAATTCAAATTATGTCATTACAGAAGTAGATAAAAGGTTTGCTTAATATAATGGCCGTTCCAGAAAATGCGAGCGCCGTTGTTCCAACATCGACACTTGTGTTATTATAGACACTTTACAGCCCCGAGCGATGTGGACGCGTGTCGCCCTCTAGCGGGAACACTTCTCTCCCAACAACAGATGAACTTCATTAACCGGCGTGCGGCAGTTGTTAGCCGTGACGCCCCCGGCACTCGCCCCAGCATCCCAATAAAAACACTCAGCCATCTCCGCAACAATGCCTCCTTATTCATGTCGTTGACAAGCGAAACTAAAAATCGTCTGCTCTCAAGCACCGTTCAAATTTTCCCCGAATAACGTAACTAACCAGACCGCGCCCGATACACAATCGTTACACATTATAAACCCCCCTAAGCCGTTACTTACTTACGGATCCCCGTAAAAGAAGCGATCCACGAACTCGACAAATCCTTTGGCAAGAACATGAAGTAGGGCAGGTCGTCAGACAAGGTAAATGCGACCTCCGTCGGCCCTGTACCTACGGAAGAAGCGTTATATGAAATTTGAGCCCGAGCGCCGCCCACTTTACTACAAATAGGAAATCCGGGAGCGAGGAGCGGTTACGCACAGTTACACGCCTGAGACCACCCCCCTCTCGTCACACGCCCTCTCCCACACCCCCCGGGCTCCCGGAGCCCGCACACCCTCCGGCCCTCAACCGGGTTATGCCAATTCACTCGACGATTTATACACCGACAAAATTAAACCAATTTTCAAGCGTTCAACACTATCGCCGAACGAACGCAACATGACACGGATCTCTGAAACCATATTAGTTGGATATTCGTATAGCATTCGCATTCGCATAGGAACAATCAAATTAAACGGTGCATTAACAATTCGCATTGCGACACAAGGGTTATATGCGCTGAGTGGAAGCATCAAAACTGTATCAACATCCGGCAGTCAATCCGTTACGGTGCCCCACTCGCCGTTTGCAAACGGCAGCCATTCGGCTCATTAGCATAACCGCTTCCGAAAATTGACTATCGGATGTTGGGAAAGATCGAACTCAACGAACCTTTGTTTGGTTTCATTTTATCGTCCTGTTCCTTCTCCTCGTCGGAGAGCATCGTGTCGTCGTCGTCGTCCGTCTTATTCTTGGGCTCCCACGTCATTTTGTTCTCCTTCTTGAGCCGCCGGCGCGCGTTCGCGAACCACGTCGACACCTGCGTTAGCGTCATCTTGGTGATTATAGCCAGCATTATCTTCTCGCCTTTAGTTGGATAAGGATTTTTCTTGTGCTCGTTCAGCCACGCCTTCAGCGTCGCCGTTGACTCCCGCGTCGCGTTCTTCCTTCTGGCGGCTAAATCGTACCCAGCACCGTATCTGTTGACAAACAGAACTTTATCCATATAACTACAGAAAAGCACGCTTCTGGCCTTAAAAAGACAATGATAAATAACATTCGCAAACGTATTCAACACATGGATATGACACCTCGCCGCAGTTTTCATAAACCTCCCCGCTTTCTCGACATTCGAGTTGATATTAATTTTTCATGACGCGATCGAAAATTTGTAGCCGTGCCCTAAATGGATGGAATAAAAATAAATGAACAGCGCGTTCTAAATTTAACAAACATTTAGCTTTGTTGGAAAAAATACGGGCATTCGAATTCAATAAACCGCCTCAATTCGAAACAGGCGTTTTATTTGAGGCAATAGATAACTGGTGGCAAAAATAAACGCACATCGGGAGCTGTTTTTAAGGCGCACGGCCCCATTTGCATCCGCATTCTAAGCGTAATTGTGGCGAAACCGTTCCCCCGGGCAGAGCTTACCTGGGTTCGATTTTCTCGGCAACATGACAAAGGCGCGGCCTAAAGGGCCCAATAAATAGGTTCCGCGTGAAAATAGTTAAAAAATGATCCCGATTTTCATTGTGCGCGGGCAAATTGGCACCATCTGTGGCGGTTACAGGGCTTAGTATCGAGCGACGTCGATATCGACTCTGAACGTGACTCGAATGAGATTTGCGACGGTGAAACCATTTGTTGGTGTTGTGACGTTTTGATTTAGTGTCGGGTCCGGAATAAAAATAGATAACGTATTTGCACGTGCATGTATTTTGAAAACGTATTTCAGAACATTGAAGCCAATATTTGATACGTCATAATTAGTAAAGTAAAGCATAAGAGTTTCTTTATTTAACTTTTTCAAGAAACCATCTTTAAAATTTTATTTTTTAAATTATCTTAGTCGGATTAATTTTTACATTTACGAAGGGAACGTAAGATTTTTTTGTTGTAAGAAATTTCGTAATTTGTACTCCATGGTATTGGAATACACACTAATAATATGTGTTTTTGTTGGTTCGTGTTTTGCGTCCTAAAGGAATAAGTAACTGTTCCTTATGATATTTGGTATAGATATAATTGAAGAGTTTCAGACTGATACAAGCTACAACGCTTCATTTTTATTTATTTTATACATTTATTTGTTATTCATCCATAAATATTGTTATAAAAGAATAAAAAAATAGCAAAAAAGGCGGAATTATCCGATTAAAACGATCTCTTCCAGACACAAAAGGAAAAAGACAATTACAGGCAGGTAATATTGAAAGAAAAAGAAAAATAACAAAAAACTATGTACGTAGATGAATATTTACACTCGAGATATCACAAAAGCAATTCAAAAAAATACGCATTAGAATTATGATAGAATATTAAATTTAACTGTTTAATTTATAAATTATTTTTTGTTAATTAAATAGATGAATAAAAACTTTTTATCTTGCTTCTGAACAATTCCGACAAAGTCACGTGCAGAAGTTGTATTATGCTTTAAGTAGTTGTTAATATCCTTTTATTTTATATAAAATATTGCCTTCCTTCTCATTATAGACTAATCTGGAGCTTAAACATGATTTTCTAATACTTATTAAACATAGATAAGGTTTTTTTAGTCCAGTGGATTAATCTAGTGAACTCGCTTCTATTGATAAGTTGCAAAAACATATTTATTTGTCTACAACTTGTGACATTTCGTCTTCACTTAAGAATGCAAATCCGGGAAATATATTACTCGTATCGCAAAATTGGTATTTTAGTTTTAACCTTTTCGCATCTCTGGACGGGTCTTAGATACATGTTTTTATTATTATAGAATCTTTAGAAAAATACTGACCGCTATCATAATTTTATTTTTAGAAATTTTAATCTAATCTAATCGATTATTAATATATAGTTATCGACAAGGTAGTGACGTTTTCTGGTTTATTTAAAGCACAGATAAACTATCAGTAAAAGGGGAATAAATCTATTAAATGTAAAACAATTATTAACAAACAACTTATTTGTATTAATAAAAGTAAATTTATTATATTAAACAACTTTGAAATATTTTAAATATTTTATATTCGGACATAAAATATATTGCTTGAAACATCCACTCCCATTTATGAGTATGTAGGTAGAATATTTTATTATTTGGAAAGTTAGTAGGAAATTAACTTTAGTGCCGAGAGAGTATATAAGCACAGCCAATAAATAAATTATATTTTGTGTTTAAAAATAAAAATATTTGTTTTAATAATTTAATAGTTGTAAAATAAATCAATTGCATTTTTATTTTCTAATTAAATTTACCTAAATTGTTTTTATATGTATTACTGTTTACTAAGAATTTCAAAAGAAGTTGATATAATGTTATTATTTATTATTTTAAATGTAATACACATAAACATAAAATGAGGCTCAAGTAAGCTAATGATCCAACATAGTTAATGAGCAAGAAAATTTACAATAGTGTGATAATGTTTTTAAAGATAAACAATTGAATAATGAAGAATGAATAATATACTTGTTATACTGAAGTCGGAGAAATACGTAAGATTGTGCGAGTTAGTTCACTGTTGTTTTAACAGAGGGCGGTACCTGAGTTGCACTTGGGTGCACCAGGGCGTTGCAGCGCACGCGTAGGCGAACATGGGCGTAAGTGCCCGAATCGATAGCGACGCCATCTTGTCGGACACCGCTTGTCGGCCGGTGACGCGACGCCGATCGAATTTCAAAAAAGTGATCAAAAATGGCGACCCGAATCGATGAAGTCGAATATTATTCCAAATTTAATTTGCACAGACGAAATTATTATAAATTTGAAATTTAAATTTAAAAATTATTTTAAAAGTATTTTTTTATTCTTCATTTTTAAATAATGTTTTTCATCTCCCTGCCCTTATCCAACTCTAAGTAGGGTCGGCACAACATGTTAGAAATATGTTGTCACATAATTTGGCTACGTACCTATTTTACGACTGGCCGCCTGCCTGACGTCAACTTAGCTTAATCGTATTTTACGACACCTCGGTAAGAAAGAGGATGGTCTATTCTAATCTACCGGATACCACACGGCGGGTCAACTTACCTTAGTAAGTAATGAGGGTAGTCTATTCTACTCAGCCGGATACCCACACGGAATATTTTAAATAATGTTTATAACATATAAATATTCGACATAAAGAATTTGTCAATTATGAACAATTTGAAATGAATAATGAATCAAAATAAAGTTGATATCATCATCATCTCATCTTCCTGCCCTTATCCCACTCTAAGTGGGGTCGGCACAACATGCCATAAACATGTTGTCACATGATTCGGCTACGTATTTTACGACCGGCCGCCTGCCTGACGTCAACTTATCTTAGTCGTATTTTACGACACCTCGATAAGAAAGAGGGTGGTCTATTCTACTTAACCGGATACGACACGGTGAGTCAACTTACCTTAGTCGCCTTTTACGACACCTCGGTAAGAAAAGAGGGTGGTACTGTTCTATTCAGCCGGATACCACACGGCGTTAAAATAAAATTGATATCATAACTATTAAATAAAAAAAATTGAAATATATAGAATATGCAAATTTTTACGATGGAATACGAAAATTATTTCCTGAAATTCGTTCAAGTGTAAGTAAATTTTGTTACAAAATAGTTTGATTACGTCGTCACCTAACCTCTATACAAATTATTTATGTATCATCCTTGAAATACCCCGTCACGTTCAACAAAGAGTACATCGAAACGTATTAATGTATTATAATTAAGGCGTACCAAAACCGACGCTGAAAACCGACCGCATTAGTTTTACACGAATTGGCTCTTCCGAACTTCACGCGGCGAAGACAGCGGTTAACGGGTAAATTGTAGCGCTTAACGCTGAACGCATTATTCAGTGGATTTGTGTATCAGCACTTGAGCCGCTTTAAGGGCTCCGTGAGCTACTTAATTAATTTTGGCGGGCCACTCTTATTTCCAATATGGCGGTGAGGAACGACTCGGAATAATGGCGAAATAAACAAAACGATTTTTCATGTCGTCACGAATAAACGAAATCATCAATTCTAGTGAATTTCGTCTTTAAACACGTGCGTATTTAAAATAAGAAATATACTTCGTCAATTAGTCTGCGGTATAATGTGATATTGTATTTAGTTATCGAAAATGAATATAACAAATTGAATGAAGGCACATTAGGTATATCGCTGGGAGTTGTTAGTGACGTATTGTGATATTTATCTTTAATATAATTAAATAATATTTAAATAATATAATATTAAATTTTAGATATCGATAATTTTTCCAGATTATTTTATTTTAAGTTATATAACGCATTCTTGGTAACATTCCACGTGGACATGATTTTTATAGTCCTAGCGTCTAAGTAGTTTAAGATAGATATAACTTGTACATTTTTGCTGTAAATAAAATAAAAAAATAAAATTATATATACATTATTTTATTTTTTATTCTTATCTTTTTAGTCATCTTGTTATTCTTGTCTCTGGGTTGTAATGTAACATTAACAAAGTCATTCTTATTTTTATAACTGATGTGGGTCTATATGATATATTCATTGTTTTGATTAATTTGAAGCGATATATGATGTATTATTTCATTTGATTCTCGATTCAGACATACTTAATGTGACAAATGATGGCAACACTGAGTAAGTAGGTTAAATATATTTATAAACGGGCTATTGTCAAAATGTGGTTGATATTTTTGGAATAGGTATTCTTACATTGGGTTCACAGTATATTTTTAGCAATATAATTTTTGTGCATAAGATTATACATAATTATAAAAAGATTGGCGATGTATAATGGACAAAGTAGGAACCGACATAAGCTTGCGGCTCTATAATAAAATTCCGCAATCAATTTTAGCTTTGCCATTACAGCAAGTTAAAAACAGTATTAAAAAAGGCTTATTAAAGCCTACTATACTACTGAGGATTACTTAGATGAATATGTGGACATTTACTCTTTAACCCTATACAAGACAGTACTGACTAAATCTAACTAGTGATAAGAATTATATTTTGTAGAACCCGCCGAGTTTCTTGCTGGCTTTTCTTGATAGGAACAGCTTTTACGTACCAGCGCTAAAGTTACAAAAGCACTTGTGTTCAAGTTTACTTGAATAAAGACTATTTTGAATTTGAATTTATCTTTAATATTTAAATGAGTTAATCTTGTATGTATATATTTTTGGAATATCGGAAACGGCTCCAACGATTTTCCTGAATTCAGAATGTGGGGTTTTGGGGGAGCAAAATCGATCTAGATAAGTTTTATTAAAAAAAATGTCGTTTTATCCCTGTTTTCGGGCTCTAATTTTTTTTTTTATATTTACGTTGAATACAATCACAATTTTTCGCTGTCAAACGTAAAGTCATGGTAGTTCATTTGGGGAACGGGCGGTCTAGAGAGGTGAAAATACCTAGGATCGAGCTCCACCTGCCTTTATTAATTTTTTTTTTCAATTTTTTTATAATTTTTTTTTACATCATTTTGAAAATTACCTAGCAAGGCTCGGTCACACAGATATTTTATTTAATGAGATTATGGATGTAGTATTTGACCACTTATAAGCGGGTCATCAATCAAAAAGGGCGATTACCGTCAAGAATAACATATATAAAAAAACATGTATTAAAGAGCACCAAGTTTTTATATTAAGATATTGTTATCATGTAATGAGATATCCGTATTAACGCTAATCTGGTATGTATTGGTTAAAACCCGTGGCTTTATTTATTTATTTTTATACATATATATCTTCCTGCCTTTATCCCACTCGGCTTCGGCACAACATTATAAACATGTTGTAACATGATTTAGCTGCGTTTTTATGACCGGCCGCCTGCCTGACGTCAACTTACCTTAATCGTATTTTACGACACCTCGGTAACAAAGAGGGTGGTCTATTTTACTAAACCGGATTCCACACGGTGGGTCAACTTACTTTAGTCGCCTTTTATGAGTCCCCGGTAAGAAATGAGGTTGGTCAATTCTACTCAGCCGGATACCATACGGCGGGTCGACTTACATTAGTCGCCTTTTATTTTTGTACATATAGACAAAAAAAGCTGTGGTAGTCCAAATGTGTCTAGTTGATAATTGCAATTTATCACACGCTTTTCAGTAAAGGAAAACATCGTGAGGAAAACTACATATCTCTAGAGAATTCTGGAGATATGTGTAACCTACCAACCCGCACTGGAGTAGCGTGGTAGGTCTTAGCTCTAAACCTTCTCTCCAAAAACGGAGAGAAGAGGCGTATTCCCAGCAGTGTGATAGTAGCAGTCCGCTACTTTACTTTCTTTATACATATAGAAAGGAGAAAGAAAAATCAAAAAAGGACTTGTATAAAGCCGGAGTTATCCCTAAAAGGCAGCTCTTGGAATCAACCTTTTAATTACAGAAGGAAAAAGAAGGAAGCCCTTACTTATTTTTTGTAAATTTCATCATCTTATACCGTAATGTATCCAGCTGATTAGAATAGATCACCCTCATTTTTTACCGAGATGTCGTAAAAGGCGACTAAGGTAAATCGACCCATCATGTGGTATCCGGTCGAGAAGAATAGATCACCCTTATTTCTTACTGAGGTGTCGTAAAAGGCGACTAAGGTAAGTCACTCATGTGATTTTCGGCTGAGTAGAATAGACGAGATATGTACAGAAAGCCTACTTACTATACTGTTGAGGATTACCTAAATAATAAGAATGCGTGGATATAACTACTTTTCGACCCTGTACTAGATAATACTGACTAAGTGTAACTAGTTACAAGAATTATATTTTGAAAAGAGCAACAGCCGAGTTTCTTGCTGGCACTTCTCGATAAGAAGAAGAAGACGATTCGAAAGCATTTGTTTACAAGTTTACTTGGAAATATTTTGATTAAATTGAATTATCGTCGTCCCAAATTCCCGTTTCGCTCTTTTTCGTAATATCGTTCCATTTTTTACTACATAATATGTTTGACATATTCTTATTTATATCAAAAGACATAAGTAACATTATTTTATATGTTATCTATATTATGTGCTTTATGGTTTCAGTTAGGCCAATATATACATTTTTATGTTTTATTCATATGTCATAGCGTTTTGATTGTCTGGATTTGATTATAATCTCCACTTTGACATGTCAATTTATGGTTCTGATAAGGAATTCAAATAAACCACATATACCTTATCTTAACGGAGCAGAATGCAAATTTAAATTATAGTTTTAATTTAATTAGATCGAAAAAAATATTATATTAACTCTTTTTTTGTGTTATTTAAATATATTTAGCTCATAAACATTTTAACGCTAATTAATTAAATTCATAGTATTTTTTATAGATTATCTGTTTTCGGAAATTTTATGTTTTTCGTTTTTTATAAATAAGTTTAATTATTCAAATTCTAGAATGGTATAAACAAGAGGATTCCATCATTATTGTTAGATTTATTTTTAAATTAAATAATAATATTTATCATTTGTATCCCACGTTAAAATAATAAATGTGTACAAAAAGATGAATTTTAAATTATAATTTTAGATAAAATAATAATAAAGAGTATAACTAAGATAAAATAGAAAAATTAACGATGAGACCGGCTTAAATTGATAAACGTGTTATTTTCAATAAAAACTTCTGCAACTTATATATTAAATACAACCGAGCGTAATATATTTTTGTCGATGACAAGAATTCAAAATTGAATTTATTTCATGCTTAATCCAGATTTGGTATTAAAATTAAAATTCTTTGGTTAAGAAAGTATAAATTTACTTATTGTGCGATCGGAACTTGGAATTAGAGTTCAATATAAGTAGTTAAAAACATTCATAGTGAAAATAGAGGCATTTTTAATAGTTTGTGTTTAAGGGACTATAAAATATAGGTCTCTGCGAACTACATTTAACAAATGACCGTCAAACCTTTTAAATAACAACCAAATCCAGCAAATTTTCAAATCTGTCCTTAACTTTCTTATGTTAAAATTTGTCACACAACACATATAAATAACACGAAAAATTAGCTCAATTAACGCTTTTTGTGTAACTGATTGGTTGTTCAACTCATCATACTAATCCTACTTATATTATAAATGCCAAAGGTTCTTCTTAGTATGGATGTATGTTTATTACTCTTTAACGTTGAATCCGCTTAACCAATATTAATAAAATTTGGCACAATTATTCCTTATACACCGGAGTAACATATAGGTTATAGAAATCCTGTTAATTCTACAGGAATAACATTTAAAAGCGGCATCTATTATCAACCTATCACGCGACAACAGTCCACGCAAAGAAAGTTGCGGGTAAAAGCTAGTATGAAATATGTGCTTTAGTCTAATCAGATTAAAGTTCGAAAATTTACAACAATAAACAAACGGACATGTGCTACAAATTATATATAAAGATAATTGTAAATAATCCCTGATAAGTACCGTTTAAATAGCCTAAGATCAAGTGACGCGTTAAATTGATAAAAAATTATAAATGGTTGCATAAAAATAAAGTAAAAGGCTTCAAAGTATTAAAAAAACCCCGAAAGAATGAAGATGTTGTGGCGAGTTACTAAAATGGAGGTCCAGCTCTGAAAGAGTTTTGGTGGTCCCTACATCTTGAGAGGAAACTAGAGTCCAAGAAGATACTATAAAGCTAAACTAACGGGTTATCCCATTGTTCATAGGTCTCCTGCATCCTTATTTGAAGAGAATGGTTAGATTTTATTTATTTATTTAAAAGGTTTACTTACAACTACATACATTGAAGCATTTACTATTCCTTATTTACTAGAATTTCTTTATATATGTATTAGTTATTTAAAAGTAAACACCGGATTTATCATAAAAGAAGCTTACATATTAAAAAAAACTTAAAAGCGAAAAAACTGAAAAACAATATAATTTTTGACCTAACACGCTGCTCCAAAGCGGACTTGCAGGTGACACATATACCCAAAATTCTCCAGCGATATGCAGGTTTTCGCACGACGTTTTCACGGCAAAGCGTGTGATATTGCAAATATCAGGCATATAAGGATTTAAATCCGTGATCTCTCGACAGATCCTTGGTAAGCTATCACAGCTCTATCGATACTGCTGTCGACAAAACATTAATAGGATTTCCTAAGTAATAAACGACGCAAATGAAAAAGGTTAACCCCGTCGGTATAAAAACAATCTATTAGAGGATTTTAATAACGCACATCCTACGTTTCTAATGCTAATTGTAATTGCAATTATGGTCAGCAGAATTGTAGAATATAATTCGCGTATACTATATTTGCGTAATTAGTGCGAATTTTTGAGAACGCGTGTCCAAACCAACAAACGAATTGCGTACTTTAACCAGGCGCAAAGCAGGTGCCGCAAGCTTATTATTTTGAAAATAATAAGTTAATCAAATCAAATGAAAATATCTTTATTCAAATAAGCTTTTTCAAGCGCTTTTTAATCGTCAAGAATCAATATGATTAATGAAGCTACAACTGGTTCGAAATGTTGCTCTTACCGAGAAGAACCAGCAAGAAACTCGACGGTCAATCTTTTAAACATTTTCAATTTTACATTATTAATCAATCTTTTAAATATTTCCAATTATTAATATTAATATTGCCATACAAAAGTGTGTCTTTACTTCGACTTAAGTAAAGGGTATTTCACTGAGTCACTGTGATGCGTGGCCATTAACATTAGCGACATCTAGTGACCGACGTTCCAGCGCTATACAAATTGGCGTTACGCTAACGCGATCGAGTATGTAAAAAAACTCTTACTAAGCACACTGATAACGCTATGGATACGGACGAAACTATTGTTGAGATTGCAGTAGTTAATGTGTGCAGTGCGGTAGTGTAACAAAGATACACTCTACTTTTAGCAATACATAGCTTTTCTCAAAATAATATTAACATTACTTTAAGTAAAGTAAGTAAGTAACGGTCTGTTACTATCCCACTGCTGGGCATAGGCCTCTTCTCTCCGTTTTTTTTTTGCAAAGAAGGATTGGAGGTCTTTACCTACCACGCTGCTCCAACGCGGAAAATTCATTGGTGTCTGCCCGGGGTTTGAACCCTAGACCTCCTCGAAAGAGGCGCACGGTGTTACCACTGGGCTACCACAGCTGATGATTACTTTATCCTACTAATATTAGAAATGCGAAAGTTTGTGAGTACGTTTGTTACTCTTTGACGGCGAATCCGCTGAACCAATATCGATGAAATTTGGCACAATTATTCCTTATACACCGGGCTATATAGAAATCCTGTTAATTCAACAAGGACATTGAAAAGCGCCATCTATTATCAAACTATCACGCGACAACAGTCCACACGAAATTGCGGGTAAAAGCTAGTACCATATACATTGATTATGCACCGGCAAAATTGGATATACCGTACCGATTGGGAATAATCGCGTATGTTAAACGCTCGAACGTACCTAATTCTAATCCATCGCCTCCCATGGGGGGGAGTGTTACTTATGTGAGCCCTCATATATAGAGGGGGGCAACCCGCAATTCCCCCAAGCGCTATCGTAAAGCTTCTATACCGAGGATTGAATGTATTCCTCTCGAATACAACGACTGAGAATCAACAAAGATTTTCAATGAAACAATATATTCGACATTATTCAAAATCTATACATATTAAACAAAGTCCCGTGTGTTGTCCGTTTGAGTAGAATAGACCACCCTCTTTCTTACCGAGGTGTCGTAAAATACTAAGCAAACTCGCAACCGCCGAGTTTCTTGCTGGCTCTTCTCGGTAGGAACAGCTTTCCGAACCAGCAGTAGAGTTGACGATTCAAAAGCACTTGTTTACAAGTTTATTTAAATAGAGAATATTTTGAATTTGAATTTAAGGTAAGCGTTAACTTACCTTAGTATGCCTGTTGTTAATCAGGCAGGCGGCCGGTCGTAAAATACTTAGCCAAATCATGTAGCAACATGTTAATAACATATTATGTCGACCCCACTTAGAGTAGGATAAGGGCAAGAGAATGATTATTATAAAACAAAGGCCCCATAAATCTGTATGTATGTGATCGATTTTCTCGAAATAAAAATGATTTATGTACGGTTTTGACTATGGGCCTCATAAGAAAGCTCAGAGTTGCTCAGCGGGCGATGGAGCGAGCTATGCTCGGAGTTTCTCTACGTGATCAAGTCAGAAATGAGGAGATCCGTAGAAGAACCAGAGTCACCGACATAGCTCAGCGGGTCGCGAAGCTGAAGTGGCGATGGGCGGGGCACATAGTGCGGAGAACCGATGGACGTTGGGGTCTCAAAGTGTTGGAATGGCGACCCCGCACCGGAAAGCGCAGTGTTGGAAGACCCCCTACTAGATGGACAGACGACCTCAAAAGGGTCGCGGGGAGCCGCTGGATACAAGCGGCACAAAATCGTGTGTTCTGGAGATCCCATGAAGAGGCCTATGTCCAGCAGTGGACGTCCATCGGTTAAAGAAGAAGAAGAAGATGTACGGTTTTTATTAATGGTGTCATTCTTCTATTCCTAAGAATTATTCTTGTAAAGAACAAGTTTAATTAAATAAAGAATATTTTGAATTTCAATTTATAAATAACTAGTAAAATCCCGCGGTTTCACCTACCGATCTCGTGGCAGTGGAAAGTCTACTAAGTCAGACTATAGATTTATTTTTGTTAACATAAAAGTTTTATTTCCATTTAAGTTTAAAAATGTAATATAGCCTATTATGCTAAGTACAGATGCAGCTTTCCAATGGTGAAAGAATTTTTGTAACCTATCCAGTAGTTTTTGTGCAAAAATATTACAAACATACTGGCCCGTTGGCGTAGTGGGTAGTGACCCTACCTTCAACGCCGCGGGTCGCGAGTTCGATTCCCGCCGAGGGCCAACTTGTTCTATAAATGAATTTGTTGGTCTTTGAGCCTGGGTGTATATTTGTATTTAAGTATGTACTTAGAAATATATAAGTATATATTCACCAGTTGTCTGTCACCCATAACACAAGTATTAAGTTACTTACTTTGGGGACGGACGACCGTGTGTGTAAGTGTCCCATATATAAAAAAAAAAAAAATAATAATAAAAAGATACATACAAATTTTTCCTCTTTATAATATAAGTATAGATTTAATTGCCCTTTTACAATTACATTATAATATTATGATCAATCGATTTCTTAACCCAAAACCTCCAACTTGTAATGTGAATGTCAGACATAACTCATTTAGATAATTAATAGTGGTATTCGGATGAACGTTATGTCAATTATAGATAGTGACAATATGAGTCATAAATCATTCACTGTTTTTTTTTCAACGTAAAGATAAGAACTTTACGAACTATAGAAATCAATGATTAATAAATATGAAACGCTAATTGTGCTTAATATAAGAACAAAATAACAGAATTTTACTATTATATATTTGTGGATTAAAGGAAAAATATATCTATAATTACGATTTTTGTAACGAAATTCCGCAAATTAACGCCTTCTTAAATCAAATATTCGAGTGATAAAAGCATTATGTTACATTGCTTTTAATTAAAAAAAACTGTAATAAACTTTCCAGGAAGAAATATTTTTATATAATTATTTTGGAAATTATAATTTAATTTTATAATTTATTTGAATATAAAACTCGGTGAATTATTAATTGAAATAATTTTCACGCCGGGCAATAACGAAAAACAATTTTAATTCCTTTAGAATTTTCAATGTTATTTATTTCTTATTAAATTCAGTATACTTTATTTTAATTCAAAAACATTTATGTTGTTGTATTTTATTAGAGTTGTATTTAAAAAAAAATATTTAAAACTATATTGTACATTTTTGTGTAAAAAAGTAAATTAAAATTTAATAATTATATAGTGTGATTCTAACAGTTACATTTCGTGATGCTACATTATTATAATTAAATAATAATTTAGTGTGCTTCTAATAGTTAGATTTTGTGATGCTACATTATTATAATTAAATAATAATTTAATAATAATTAAGTGTGCTTCTAATAGTTAGATTTCGTGATGCTACATTATTATAATTAAATAATAATTTAATAATACTTTAGTGTGCTTCTAATAGTTAGATTTTGAGATGCTACATTATTATAATTAAATAATAATTTAATAATAATTAAGTGTGCTTCTAATAGTTACATTTCGTGATGCTACATTATTATAATTAAATAATAACTTAATAATACTTTAGTGTGCTTCTAATAGTTAGATTTTGAGATGCTACATTATTATAATTAAATAATAATTTAGTGTGCTTCTAATAGTTAGATTTTGTGATGCTACATTATTATAATTAAATAATAATTTAATAATAATTAAGTGTGCTTCTAATAGTTAGATTTCGTGATGCTACATTAAAAGTGTAATAAAACATATCACCCTTGACTTGCAGCGGAATAAAACGCGTCATTTGCGCTCGTCTCGTTAACTTATTCGGTTTATTTAAAATGTAACAGCCCAAATCTTTAGCTCACAAATAATTCCCTCGCCGTGCCCCGAGCGCCGTTATTTCTTGCGTGTTTTGATCTCAATGGTGCGGGACAAGTGCCTCCTCTTTCCTCTAATTTTTGTACGGTTTTCTGTACTCGAGATTTGTGTTAAAAATAGCTGAGTAATTTTTCATTTCGGCGCGCGGGCGTGGCAGATTACAGGCTAAATTATACCGCTGGCTGGAAACTCAGCTTCGTAGCGGCCGAGTTTTGTTGCTCTTGCACAGTTTTCATACTCGTTTCTTTGTTGTTTATCCGGCTCGGCTAACTTTATATACGTTTTATAAGGACCCCGTGAAGTTTTCCCTTTGTTATGAATATACAACAATTTTATTTGATTACATTTGCATATGAATGTTTTATGCGATGTGTTTGTATCAGAGTTTATTACTGTTCGTTTTGTTTTTATACTGTTCAGTTTTAATTGTTTCTATTTTAATTATATTGCATACTTTGTCCTCATCATCCTGCCCTTATCCTACTCTAAGTGGGGTCGGCAACATGTTATTAACATGTCACATGATTTGGCTACGAATTTTACCTGCCTAACGTCTCTTACCTTTCTTATATTTTACGATGACTCGGCGAGAATTGAGCTATCACAACTTTATAAATGAGCTAAAATTTCATTTACTTTATATTCAACATTTTAGCATTTTTTTAGTGTCCGTATACATTGATAAAACGACATTTTATTTAATGAAACCTAGCTAAATTGTTTCCCCCAAAACCCCTACTTGCTGAATATTATTAATGCTGTGCATCGAACGTTTCAAATATAACACGGAACTTTAGCAAGCTAAATTTTTTCTATTGTACGCGGCTTGTAGCGATATATCAGTGAATTTTGGATTATTTTGGATTGGAGCTAAGATCTACCACGCTGCTCCAATGCGGATAGGAAGTGACACATATCCCCAGATTTCTCTAAACATATACAGGTTTCCTCATAATGTTTTCCTTCGCCGTACAGCGTGTGATAATCAATTTATCTAATTGATAATTGCAATTATCAATTAGACACAAGTTTTAAAAGAAAAACTCATTGTTGCCTGCCGGGATTTTAACTCGTAAAAATCGCACGCTGGGCGTTCACAGCTTTTTACCTAAATAAAATAAACCCACCTAATAAATAAAATCTTTAATTACTATGTGCGTCGAACGTTTCAAATATAACACGGAACTTTAGTAGGCTAAATTTTGTCTATTGTACGCGGCTTGTAGCGATATATCAGTGAATTTTGGATTATTTTGGATTGGAGCTAAGATCTACCACGCTGCTCCAATGCGGATAGGAAGTTACACATATCCCCAGATTTCTCTAAACATATACAGGTTTCCTCATAATGTTTTCCTTCGCCGAACAGCGTGTGATAATAAATTTATCTAATTGATAATTGCAATTATCAATTAGACACAAGTTTTAATAGAAAAACTCATTCTTGCCTGCCGAGATTTTAACTCGTAAAAATCGCACGCTGGGCGTTCACAGCTTTTTACCTAAATAAACCCACCTAATAAATAAAATCTTTAATTACAATGTGCGTCGAACGTTTCAAATATAACACGGAACTTTAGTAGGCTAAATTTCGTCTATTGTACGCGGCTTGTAGCGATATATCAGTGTATTTTTGTACGCGTTCGGATATATCACATCTTTTTTACACATAAAAACTAACGCGCCTAATTATTTATAGATTACAACGCACCGACCGCTATATATTATGTCGAGCGGAGAATTGTCAGCATAACTCCGCTTTGATGTGCAATGATTTGTTTTTATTTTAGCCCACTTCCAGGCTGATTCATGGGTGGATAAATTTCTGTGCCGTCCTGAATTTTATTTAATTGATCCATTGGAATGACGCGTTGTTATGACATTCAAGCTATCCCGCCGGTATAGTCAAGTATTGACATGTGGTTTTTTGAAAAATTGGAAGTTAGAGAAAAATATAGTATACTAGTAAGTAGTATCCCGCGGTTTTTTTACACCTTATTACATTTTTATAACGGATCTCTATTTTTTTTTTGAAAATGTAATATAGCCTATGTTGTTCAGTAAAGATGCAGTTTTCGAATGGTAAAAGAATTTTTGAAATCGGTCCAGTAGCTTTTGTGTGAAAACATTATAAACATACATACAAATTTTTCCTATTTATAATATTAGTATAGATAACATTGCGAAAAAGGGGATAATTCGAATAAAGGAAAAAAATTATTAGAGACAAAGGACGAATATTTTGCTATAATCCGCGTTTGTTAAGAAAATCTATGTAATGCTAAATGTAGACAAACGAAACCGTTCTCATACCTTATACATGCAGAATTATTTATTTATTTTCTTTATAGTACATAAATATACAGGATTAGTTACCGCACGTATCAAAACACCGCATACAACAACACACTACACAAGCACTACACATATTCACTACGACAATATCGACGATCGTTTTGCCCCGAAGATGAAAAATCATCAGGAGATAGGCTTCACGACAAAATTGCAGATCGCTGCATCACCAAAACTTAGTATTATATACAAATAATTCAACCCCCACCATTGATTGTGCTTTCAAACACGCAGCAAACTGGCGAAACGATCGTTGAGATTATCCTAATGAATGTGTAGTGCTTGTGTAGTGTATTGTTGGTGGCGGTTTTCTATAATACGTGACTATTCCAACTTGTATAAGGTATGAAAACGGTTTTTGCATCCAACACAGCATTACATAGATTTTCCTAACAAACGCGGATTATAGCAAAATAATACTGTCATAATTTTTGTACTATGAAATTTCGCAAAGTAATGCCTGCTTGTATAATTGGATTGCTTGTGTGATTGGAGTTTAAAAAACGCTTCTATGAGGATTGGTAGGTTACGCTTATCTCCAGAATTCTCTAGGGATATGCCGGTTTTGATATTTTCCTTTACAGAAAAGCGTGTGATAAATTGCAATTATCAATTAGACACATAAGTTTTAATAGAAAAACTCATTGGTGTCTGCCAGGATTTGAAGTCGTGATTCTCTCAAAAGAGTAGCACGGTCTCACAGCTGGGCTATCACAGCTTTTTAACTAAATAAACTAAAACCTAATTTTAACAGAAAACTTATTAGTGGCTCACTGAAGAGTCGCGCGATTTCAACATCGGGCTATCATAGTTTGTTCAAGTTAAAAGTACATATTTTTTTTGGCAACGCAATCCATATCACTCCTGTGGTGTATCAGAATATTGTGATGCATCAATCATTTTAACTGCTCAGTATACATTCATCACTGAAACAAATCTGCAAATCTGCTAACACTTTGGTAACAGATTTGCAATCGTGACCGATTGGATTCTCCCAAAAAATATCAGACTATTTCAGTTGATTTTTTCAGGGGAAAACATGTTATTTCTATCTTTAAATACTGCTTTATTATATTTATATTTATTCTTTTTTATATATTAAAATAACATTAACGGAATTAACATTTAATCGTAATGTACTGTTAACCTAAACTGTCTGGAATTGCACTAGTTACTTGTTGATAAAATCATCATCATGCCTTTATCCCCCTCTTAGTAGGGTCGGCACATGTTATCAAATGATTTTGCGACCTGACCTGACCTGCCTGACGTCAACTTACCTTAATCGTATTTTAGGCACGTCGATAAGAAAGGGTTCTATTCTACTCAACCAGATACCACACGGCGAGTTAACTTACCTTAGTCGCTTTTCCGACACCTTGGTAAGAAATGAGAGTGGTCTATTCTACTCAGCCGGATACACAGCTTCTTTTAAACATTTTCAATTTTCAATGTAACAGTATTTTTTCCTGGCGTATTTCGAGAATGATCTCTCCGACACTTAAGAGGTATGTATAATGACTAAAAGTGTATTCCACAAGCCGGTCGTAAAATACTTAGCCAAATCTTGCGAAAACATGTTTATAACTTGTTGTGCCTACCCCACTTAGCGTGGGATAAGGGCAGGAGGATGAAAATGTTTAAAAGATTGACCGTCGAGTTTCTTGCTGGTTCTTCTCGGTAAGAGCAACACTCCGAACCAGTTGTAGCTTCATTAATCATATTGATCCTTGACGATTCAAAAGTGCTTCCAAAAAAGCTTTGAATAAATATTATTTTGATATTTATATGCATTTCTTCACATAATCCATTCATCTTTTTTCAAACCCCCCTTAGTCATATGGAATTTAAAATATATTTGTAAAAAATAAATGTTACTCCATAAAATTCTTTGTGAGTTTTTTAAATGTCAGTTACATATGAACGATGAATTTTACACAAATACATTTTTACAAGATTTATTGCTGCTAATGTTTTATTTATCTTTTTGTGATACTCTTTATGAATAAAAGTATGTTCTTATTCGTAAATCATGTATCAAGTTGAATGTATCCATGTATCCATAGCCCAGTATTCCATAATGTATCCAGTAATACATGCAGTGTCCCGTCTGGCGTGTTAACAAGTTCGCCAAAAACGTCGGAGGGACGGATCGCTTTTCGAAGAAAAACTGCGAATTAATCAAGGCCTAGAATGGATGCGGCATCATCTGTCTCTGCCAAAGAACGGCGAGTGAGCGAGATGGAAAACAGGAGTGGTTACATGGAAAATCCTATGCAATTTTAAAACCGGTATCGGTTTGCGAGTCAAGTCTATCTGAAAACGATGCGCATTGCTTGTGTAGTGAGTGTGTTTATTGTGGTGGTGTTTGTGTTAATGGCGGCTATTAGTCCTGCATGTATAAGGTATGAGAACGGAACGAGCTTCCTATTCTTAGCATTTCATAAATTATCTTAAAAACGCAAAATTAAAACATTTCTATTATTACTTTTATATTCTAGAATTCTGCAAAGTAACACTTAATTCTCTAAAACTTCTTTTCTTCAGCGTGTGTAGTGTGTTAATCGCGGTGGTATTTTTTGGAAAGTGCGTCTATTAATCCTGCATGTATAAGGTATGAGAACGGAACGAGCTTCCTATTCTTAGCATATTATAAATTTTCTTAAAAAACGCGAATCAAAGCAATTATTACATTTATATCATAGAATTCTGCAAAGTTCTTAATTCTCTAAAACTTCTTTTTTTCAGCGGTGAAAGTTATTAAAAAAAATCTTATTATCAACTCGCGATAACTACTTTTGTTAAAAACTTAAATTTGGCGCCAAATTTGTGACACACTGATTTGCGGGCGAAGCTAATAAATGATAATCATTTACGATGGAAGTATTTATGAAAATTGCGGCTCGGTGTCAATTCAATACAATAAAATTACATTAATAAACTTCTAATACGCGATCGCAGTGCGCCCTTCGCATATCGCGGCATGTTAATACGCTAGCTTTATCGGACGCGAGGTCCGAGCCCCCAGGGACTTACCCGTAGGCCGCGAGCGTGGGGTCGTAGGGGTAGTAACCCCCAGAGGGCTGGAGGCCGGCTGAGGTCCACGCTGACATTTCACCGCCGCCCTCCTTCAACGCGTACGGATTGCTCTGAAAAATAAGACGATCTCGTGAGATGTTTGCTTAGAGTTTATGATTAGATGGTGAGAATTTGCAGCCGCATCGTCGCGGGTTCGATTTTTAATAGTAGTAGATATAAGTAATAGCTTTGTGGTGTCACAGAAGATACAAAGATATTCAACATTTAAAATAATTTTGCTATAATCCGCGATGAAGTAAAATAGAAAATATATATAATGCTAAATGTAGAGTGGACAATCATACCTGATACATGCAGGATTCGTAAAAAACACATGCACAAACCTCCACCACCGCCACCACAATACACAAGCACTATATACGTTCACTATCACAAACTCAACAATCGTTTCGCCCCGCAACCGAAGCATCATCAGGAGATAGACTCCACGACCAAAATCGCAAAGTAACGCCGCAAAGTAAAAGTGGCGGTGGTGGAGGTTTGTGCATGTGTTTTTTACGAATCCTGCATGTATCAGGTATGATAACCGATTGTCCACTCTACATTTAGCATTATATATATTTTCTATTTTACTTCATCGCGGATTATAGCAAAATAATTTTATTATTACTTTTGTATGGATCTTCGCAAAGTAACACCTAATTCTATAAATTATTTAACATTTACTTTTGGCATGTGACAGAAATCGAATTTTGAGAGAATTATTAATTTGTGAATTTCAATTCAATGTTAGCATCTTCTTTGGGCAATTCAACCGTTAAAGTTTATGAGTTTATTAGTGCTTCTTTCAAAAGTTAACCATAAGATTTAGATACATAATATTAAAGGTTAACGTAATTAGGTTATGATGGGGCTTGCAGACACCGAATTACCTAAAAAAATAAAGATTAAAAAAAAAGTGATAGCTGAACGGTGAGATATGTTTATAAAATTGTTTTTATTATTAGTAACACCATCTCTAATTGTTCTATAGACTAAGTTTGAATTATAAATTTGACTTTTTCACCACTAACCCATAAAGTCCCATATATTATAAAAAATATTTTAAAATCTTGTTAGGTCGGTATTATAGGCTTCAATCGTAATTTTATCAATCTCTTTAGCAGACGTTAAGAACGATTGTCTGGTGGTAGTAACTCAATGAGAGCTATGTCAAAAACAGAAAGAGATTCTGTTAAAGTTTCATTTTAATAGAAACCAAAGATGAATCACGGCAATCATCATCCTCCTGCCCATATCCCACTCTAAGTGGGGTCGGCACAACATGTTACAAACATGTTGTCATATGATTTGGCTACGTATTTTACGACCTGCCGCCTGCCTGACGTTAACTTACCTCAGACGTATTTTACGACTTCTCGGTAAGAAAGAGGGTGGTCTATTTTACTCAACCGGATACAACACGGTGGGTCAACTTACCTTAGTCGCCTTTTACGACACCTAGGTAAGAAATGAGGTTGGTCTATTCTACTCAGCCGGACCACACGGCGGGTCAAATCACGGCAATAACAACATTAAAAGGCCGCGTGTCACGATCCCAAATAGTCTGTAATACTCTCAGTCAATCGGCCCAACAAATATCGGCTCAAATTTAATTAAAGTTAACTCAATGAAGGAATACACTCACGAACAACAATAAACGTCCCAAGTGTACTGGCTGACATATCACTAACGGATTTGCATAATGTACGAACCGGAGGGGTTAAAACTATTAAGTTTCGCGCACCCTACTCCTGATAGTTGTTTAAATGTGAGGGTAAGCCTACCCTCTTTGCTAACTTATTCGCATACATTAGGAGCAACTAAATTAAAAGTGTGAATGATTTTCCCCGGAGCCAGTCCCTTCTCCCCTCGCTCCTGATAATAAAATGAAAGGTATTAGGATACATATGGAACACTGTTTGGGACGCGATAAACGTATACAGCTTATTTGTTCCCCTCGGTTTTTGAGCAAGAAAACGCGGCGGATACATTGTTAGGCGTTTCTCCCTCTTACTTTCTCGCCTACATCATTTGATGTCTATGGTTTGTTTTGTAAGGAAAATTCAATATAGAATAAAGGTTATAACACACTACTGATTGATATCTTCATTGATTTGTATTTTATCTTTAATATTTAAATGAGTTAATCTTGTATGTTTATATATATATTTTTGGAATATCGGAAACGGCTTCAACGATTTTCCTGAAATTCAGCAATATAATGCGACTACGGCAAAATTGCGCTTTAAAATCTGAAAAAGAGTTTGGAAGGTAGTGTATTAATAGTAAATATATACTTTTTTTATTCTTATGAATACTTCATTGGTTTTTTTGTTTTATTTGTCTTTTAATTATTTATTGTATAACTGTATGTACCTACTATATATCTGTAACTTTGTCCTTTCATCGACCTGGTTGGCTGGAAGAAATCGCTATTTAGCGATAAGTCCGCCAAATTGTAGCACTACTTTTTTAATATGTATTATTATTATTTTTAGTTTTTACTGTTTTAATGTGGTTTTCAATAAAAGCGTTAATTCATTCATTCATTCATGTTTAAATAAAATAAATAAATTTAAAGGATATAAAGAAAAACAAACGTTTCAAAAAATTACAGTAAATGATTTTTTTTATCTATTTAATATTTAAATACAAATCGTAAACGAAGTTTTATAGAGAAAGAAAGAAATTTATAGAGTTACTGTGCGGAATTCAATAGTACAAAAGTTATGAATTATGATGTAATTATTTTGCTACAATCCGCGTTCGTTAATAAAATCTATGTAATGCTAAGTGTAATCGGTCATGATAAGTTAACGAATAATACACTACACAAGCCCTACACACATTCATTACGAATTTGTCATAAAGTCTAATTCCTGATGTTTCGGGTGCGCAACGAAACAATTGTTAAGTGTGGCAGTGATTGTGTGCAGTGGTTGTAGGTATATTGTTGTGTTATTGGTGTTGGATGAGTTTTTACGAACTCTGCATGTATCTGGTATAAGAACGAATAACATTTAACATTACATATATTTTCTTATATCGCGGATAATATTGTCGTCAATTTTGTAAAAATATTTTAGAGTCGAAATTTCAAAACTCGAAAAAACTTTGAAATCGTTAAAGCGAAACATGATATTTTCAGATTTCGCGAACATACACGCAAGTAGTATTACATTCATTATTAGCATTGGTACCAGATAATAGCTTAATTATGGTGCTGCAGTTAAACCGGGTCTCGATTAGGGATGTGAAAATAATAATCGATTTTTTTACATTACAGATCGATTATTTTAATTTACTATTTTTCTCTTTAACTCTTATTTCGTATTTTTTAAGATTATATATGCATTTTTTGATAAAACCAATCTAGCCAAAAACACATTAACACATTACACAAACAGCGCATCTGTTATTACCGAGGTGTCGTAAAAGGTGACTAAGGTAAGTTAAGGTAAGTTGACCACCCTCTTTCTTACCGAGGTGTCGTGAAATACGACTAATTTAAGTTGATGTCAGGCGGGCAGGCGGTCGTAAAATTCGTGTCATGACAACATGTTTATAACATGTGGCGACCCCACTTAGAGAGGGATAAGGGCAAGAGGATGATGATGTTGTCCACTTTAATTAGCCTTTACTCTAATTAATTATTAATATTAAAAAAGGCAACTGTTCAAATAATCTATTCATATAGTTGAATAGTTAAATAATTGCATCTCACTTTTATCTATTTATTTTAACAAAATTATTTAATAGATTAAATAGTTCAATTTATATAAACTTTTTCCTTTTCTCTATATGACCCGTACTCTCTTTCTTCTCCAATTCTTGTCCTTTTCCTTCTATTACTCAAAGGTTGACTGGAAGAGATCCCTTTTAGGGATAAGTCCGCCTTTATACATGTGTTTTTTTTTATTTTAATTTTTTTCTTTCTCTTTTCTAAATATATTTGTATAAAGAAAATTAAATAAATAATTAGTAATAGTTTAATAGATAGTAGTTAAATAGTTGTTAGTCTAAAAAATCATTTATTATTAATCGATTATTTTAACACGAAAAATCGGTTTTTAAAAATAAAGTTAATTTAAAAGGAAAAAAGCGATTATTTATTAATCGATTTTTTACACCATGTCACATCCCTAGTCGTGATTGTAGCAATGAGACAAATTGTTCGACAATTAAACCAAGTTTGAGAAGTACATTCGAAAGGGTATCGCATATTCTACGCAAAAAACTAATTGCGAAAAATAACTCCATTTTTAAGTGTTCAGTCGTTAATGATACTGCATTTTTATCATTCGTAAAATATATAATATTTTATATAACATAAATTCCGATAACTATGTCCATTAAAAAATTAATTAGGTAATTAATTTAATACTTTATGTATAATATAAGCCGTGTGGTATCCGGCTGAATAGAATAGTACCACCCTCATTTCTTACCGAGGTGTCGTAAAAGGCGACTTAGGTAAGTTGACCCACCGTGTGGTATTCGGCTGAGTAGAATAAACCAACCTCATTTCCTACCGAGGTGTCGTAGAATACGACTGCGATGATTGATGTCAGGCAGGCCGGTCGTAAAAACGCAGCCAAATCATGTGAGAGCATGTTTATAACATGTTGTGCCGACCCCACTTAGAGTGGGATAAGGGACAGGAAGATGATGATGATTATGTAATGAGTGTATTGTAGCTAAATAATTTTATTATTACTTTTGCAACATTCTATCAACACTCTTGTACTATGGAATTCCTCAAAGTAACGCCTTCTTCTATAAATTACGTTTATAGTATGAATACAATGAAACTCCGATTATTAATGAGATGGGCACGTGACCTAATGTGGGGGGCGTCCATATCTCATGGTTAGGCGGGGGCCACACGTCACTACCAAGGGAAGACAATTTTTATCACGGTCCCGCAAAAGAGTTGCGAATTTGTCACCGACTTATATTAGGGGTGTGTTCAATGATAGATATTAATGATGCAATGGGAAATGCGAGAGAGATCTCGTTTTTCTTGATTTTTATGGATTTTTCTTGCTGGCCCGTTGGCGCAGTAGGTAGGGACCCTGCCTTCAGCACCGCTGGTCGCGGGTTCGATTTCTAAGGGCCAACATTTTTTATAAATGAATTTGTCGGACTTTGAGCCTAGGTGTATATTTGTATTTAAGTTTGTATTTAAAAATATATAAGTATATATTCACACAAGTATTAAGTTACTTACTTTGGGGACGGACAACCGTGTGTGTAAGTGTCCCATATAATAGGTCAAGTAAAAAGTAATCCATTATTTTTCGATCATGCCGTCAGTAATCTATAACTCGCCTTGCATAAGTGCTATCAATATACACTAAACGGTGTCAGAAGCGTATGCTTTCGTACTAAAAGCAGACAGACAGACATTTTTGTGACTGCTTGATTGAATATTGTTTGCAAGTGCCAAAGATGGGTACCAAAAAGAGAAATTTTTTCTTTTTTTCAGTTTTTCTTAGATAAAGGTGAAAACGTAAGCCAGGTGGTTGAAAATTTAAATAATGTCTATGGTCCTGATACTGTATCAGCTAATCATGTGTAATTTTGGGTTCGTCGATTCCGATCCGGTTGTTTTGATCTTAAAGACGCACGACGTTCCGTAGGACTAGTTGTCGAAAATGTCAATAAAATAATGATAATCTTCAATTCCGACCGTCATACCAGCACTTTTTCGATTGAGCAGGAGCTGTATATTGCACAAAAAACTTTTTAGAACCACTTTAATAGGCTGGATATAAAAAAATGCTCTATGTAAGGGTGCTACATGAATTTTCGTAGAAAAAACCACATGGAACTAATTTCCATCTGCGAATCACTGCTGAATCGCAACAAAATCAACCCATTTCTTCAGTGGATGTTTACTGGAGATGAAAAGGGGATCACTTACGACAACGTTAAGCAAAAATGGTCGGGGTCGAACTGCGGTGAGCCGGCGCAATTGGTGGCTAAGCCAGGATTAATGGTCAAAAAAGTTCTTCTGTGTGTTTGGTGGGATTGGCTCTATTATGAGCTGTTCTACTAAGGCCAAACTCTTAATTTGGACCTGTACTGTCAATAATTGGACCATCTGAAGAAAGCAATCACCCAGAAGCGGCCAGGTTTGGCCAATAATAAAGGCGTTATGATTTATCAGGACAGCGCTAGACCACACATTCAATAGTGCCTCGCCAAAAGTTCCTAGTGCTTAGTTGGGAATTTTTTTTGCGTCCATCTTATAGTCTTAACCTAGTTCCAGATGATTACCAACTGTTCTTGCCACTGGCAAATGTTTTTGTTGGTGAAAAATTCGTCTCAAGAGAAGCTTGTGAAAATCGACTGTCCCAATTTTTTGCCAATAACAAAAAAGATTTCTGTGAAAATGGCAAAATAAAATTACCTTAAAAATGGCAATAAGTTATCGAACAAAACGATGCATAAATGAACCAAATCGGATATGTTTAACTACACTAGATGAAGCCGTCAATATCGTGCAAAAATAATGGATTACTTTTTACTACACCTAATATTTATTTATATTAAATTTTTTTCGTGCTACTTTTCTCCATATAAGTCCTGAGAATATTCAGTATAGTTTGCAAGTAGTAATTTTGAAAGACCCGTTGGAACAGGTAGCAGTGACCCTGCTTTCAGCTCCATAGATCGCCGATTCTCCGAAAAAACGTTTTCGAAAACAAAAGGAATGAAAATAAAATTTTGCAAAATAATATTCAAATTTAAATTCAAAATTTTTGTTTATTTAAATAAACTTGTAAACAAGTACTTTTGAATCGTCAATTCTACTGCTGGTTCGGAAAGCTGTTCTTACCGAGAAGAGCCAGCAAGAAACTCGGCGGTTGCTCTTTTCAATATATAATAAGTATTTACATTAAGTCATTACTATCTTGTACTGGGTCGGACAGTAGCTATATCCACGCATTCTTATCGTCCAAATAATCCTCAATAGTACAGGCTTTTCGTATCAGCCTCACTTTAATAGTGTTTTTAAACTGCTGTAATGGCAAAGCTAAAATTGATTGCGGAATTTTATTATAGAATCTTATACCCAGACCCACGAATGACTTTCGTACCTTTGCAAGGCGCAAAGCAGGAGCCGCAAGCTTATGTCGGTTCCTACTTTGTCTATTATATACATCACCTATCTTTCTATATAATTAACAAAATAGTGTACTAACAATTTGTTTGTCTTTGAGTAATTATTTAATACTAGCTTTTACCGGCGACTTCGTTAGCGTAGACTATTGTCGCGTGATAGGTTGATAATAGATGGTGTTTTTCAATGTCTACCTATTCCTGTAGAATTAAGAGGATATATAGCCTAAATGTTACCCCGGTATATAAAGAATGATTGTACCAAATTTAATCGATATTGGTTCAGCGAATTTGCCGTGAAAGAGTAACAAACATAAATCCATACTCACAAACTTTCGCATTTATAATATTAGTAGGATATCTAACCACGGTGTATAAGGAATAATTGTGCCAAATTTCATCAATATTGGTTCAGCGGATTCGCCGTGAAAGAGTAACAAACATACAATCATAGTCACAAACTTTCGCATTATAATATTAGTAGGATAAAATTGACGTTGGATGCATTGTGTCGATTCTACGGAACCGTTTGTTCGGGAGCTCGACACCGAACCGCTTTATTAAGGGTTAATAAATGAGGTTTATCGCACAGTTAAATAGGAGTAACGGTTTTTATAACGACGCTGCGATCGTTAATAGGTCTTAAAACGGAATGGGCCTTCTGTGGTTTTGTGGAAATGTCGGCTTCCAACGCTTTACTGTAACTTGTCATGAAGAAACTTTCATGGCTGGCGTCGATCGTGTGTAGTTTTCCATTAATTATGTTCAAATAATCACGTGATTTAGGTATTAACTGCGAACACCCGTATATATCGTTTCTTTAACGTGGTAATATTTCTTATAAATCGTTCTCAAACTATTTTAGCAATTATATAAATCTATATTTTGTTTATGACTTAGCTTGAGTTATAGAGTAAATGTTCGTTAAAGTTGATTATGTAATAATTTTCTAATAAAAAAACTTAATAGTCACGTAATATATATGAAACTGCGAATTTTGGAATTAATAAATTCGATTTTTTTTTACAATACCATTTGCTTAAAACATTAATTAATAAGTACTTGGGTGTTGCCTTGCTCCATGCAAGGCGGAGTTGTGGGTAAAAGCTTGTCTTTTAATAATGAACACAACTGAAAGCAGCTTTACAGTAAATGATAATTAATGCAAGCTCATGAATTTATGTTTCTTCTTCTCTTCTTCTTTCTCAACCGGTGGACGTCCACTGCTGAACATAGGTCTCCTTAAGGGATCGCCACAATCCACGATATTATGCCGCTTGGATCCAGCGGCTCCCCGCGACCTTTTTGAGGTCGTCAGTCCACCTCGTTGGGGGCCTACCAACGCTGCGCTTTCCAGTGCGAGGTCGCCATTCCAGCACCTTAGGACCCCAACGCCCATCAGTTCTACGTACTACGTGCCCCGCCCATTGCCACTTCAGATTCGCGATACGATGATCTATGTTGGTAACTCTGGTTCTTTTACGGATCTCCTCATTTCTGATTTGATCACGTAGAGATACTCCGAGCATAGCCCGTTCCATCGCCCGCTGAGTGACTCTGAGCTTTCTTATGAGGCCCATAGTCTTTATGTTTATTTTCTGTTTTTTTAATGAAAATCGCTTACTATAGTCCACTGAGTTCGACTTCTTAACTATAGTCTTATAAAACGTTTCATAAAGTAAATTTTCTGTAATCTCGGGGCAAAATCTATCAGCACTCAGAATCGTATATTTGATCACTACTACTCAGAATGATATATTTCGTCATTCTCCTCCCCTTATCCTACTCTAAGTGGGATCGGCACAACATGTTTTGGCTAGTTATTTTACGACTGGCCGCCTGCTTGATATAGAATTAGGCGTTACTTTGCGGACATCCATAATACAAAAGTAATAATAAAATTATATTACAATCCGCGATGAAGTAAAATAGAAAATACATATAATGATAAATGTAGAGTGGACAATCCGTTTTCATATCTGATACATGCCTGATTCGTAAAAACACACGCACAAACCTCTACGACCGCCACCACAATACACAAGCACTACATACGTTCACTATCACAAACTCAACAATCGTTTCGCCCCGCAAACGAAGCACCATCAGGAGGTAGACTCCACGACAAAATCGCAAAGCCTTCGCTATCACTTCGCGATTTTCTATTTTACTTCATCGCGATTTTATTATTACTATTGTAATAAAAAACTTTAAATAATTTATAGAATTAGGCGTTACTTTGCGGAGGTCCATAATACAAAAGTAATAATAAAATTATTTTGCTATAATCCGCGATGAATCATTCAATTCAAACAATTCAAAACATTCAAACAATTCATCGCGGATTATAGCAAAATAATTTTATTATTACTTTTGTAAAAAACTTTAGTTAAATAGCCTTAATTGCGCTATTTAACCGTCATTATCTTATCCAGCCGTTAGTTAACATTGAGTCATTGCGCAGCGGATTTCCAAATCGTATCAGCACAAATCCACCCCATTCTTCTGAAACACTGCACATAACAACATTTTAATCAATTCTCCACAGAGTTCTCGAGTCGCTGCGTCAGATAGGCCTCATTACGACCCCCAAATAAACATAAACAGTAGATGGGGGCCGCGTCGGACCTACTGTTAACGTTATTCACACGCGTCGCTAGATCTATAAATAAAACTTAGATGCAAAAAAGCGGTAATGCGTTGCGCATTAGCCCCCCTCTGTCAGTTTTCATTAATCTATTTAAATTGGAGTTAGGTGATGTGAAATTGCAGTTAAGAAGTTTGTTTAAATCGAGATTTGCTAATGTCGAAAGTCTGTATGGTAAGCCTTTGCAGATAATCAGATGAACCAATCATCATCCTGCCCTTATCCCACTCTGAGTGGGGTCGGCACAACATGTTACAAACATGTTGTCATATGATTTGGCTACGTATTTTACGACCGGCCAACTGCCTGACGTCAACTTACCTTAGTCGTATTTTACGACTTCTCGGTAAGAAAGAGGGTGGTCTATTTTACTCAACCACTAAACTTAAAGCTAATCTTAATCAACTAGTAATCAATCATCCTGCTGCCCTTATCCCACTCTAAATGGGGTAGGCACAAGTTACAAACATGTTGTCATATGATTTGGCTATTTATGGTATCTATGGCATTTACCGGCCGCCTGCCCGATCTCAACCCATTTTAGTCGTATTTTATGACACCTCGGTAAGAAAGAGGGTGGTCTATTTTAATCAACCGGATACCATATGCACTAGTAATTAATAGTACCTGGGTGACTTGCTCGGTAATTTATTAAAAGATATAATAATATGCAATTAAAAAAAGAAAAAAGGAAAGCAAATCCCAGGTTAAGAACTTCTTTATAGAATGCTATATCTCAAATATCATTTAATTTCTATTCAAAATTTTAACATTTTTTTCAATGATCAAAAATAGAAATAAAACGACATATCTGTTAAATGAAATCTCGCTAGATCGATTTTTCTCTCCCAAAACACCCTACATGATAAATTTCAAAAAATCGAGTCGTTTCCGAGATTCCGTAAAGATTAGAGAATTAGTAAAGACAATATGTAAAGTATATAATAATGTAATAATATAATGTAATAATAAATGTAATAAAAATGTAATAATATAATGTATATCATAAATATTTTCTTAACTGTCCTCTTTAAATTATTATACAACTGAAAGTATTTTGTCGTCATAAAATTTTTCATTTTAAACTTACTTAGAATTAACATAAAAGTAAAACTGAGCGCAATTCAAAAACTGTAATGTTAAAATTGCATGAATATCATGCAATTGTAAAATTATCACTAAGAATAATATGATTTCCTGTAAATGGTACTACATAATTCGATTATTTATTTATGTACCATAAAAAATGTTGGAAAAAACATTATTGGTAAAACAAAGTGTACAAAGGTCAATTTATCCCTAAGACAGAGATCTCTGCCAGCTAACCTACGAAGTGAGACAATTTATAGTTATGCAAATATCAAACATTATGAATTAGTATTACATTATTAATATTTTCCTAATTTAACAATAAATAAAAGAAATATTTATATATATATATATATATATATATACATATATTATATGTTATGCAATTGGAGATCAATATAAATAAAAAAATATAAGTAGCTCACAGCACATGATTACCTCGTGAGTACCTACGAATAGTCCTAATTATTGTTAAGTATGTTTTTGGTAAATAAAGATTTTTATTAAAAAAAAAATATCGTTAGTAAAAGAAATTAACAACAATCACCAAACAAACCCCAAGAAGTCAAAAGCCGCCATTATAGACACCGGTTTGTATCATTGCATTAAATTAAGTGATAAGTTATTTGACGGCTCATAAACTCGCACCCCATACAGGCGCCTGCCCCGGGCGCCTCTCCGACGGCCCTGCTGCCAAATCGGAGCCACTACATCATGGATCCTGGCTCAAGCACAGCATTTACTTTGTACTGTTGTGATACCATTTTCTGCTTCATAAACTGAACATAATGAAGCTTTTGGAGTGCCAAATCTGCACGGAATTGGCCGTTGGTGTATTCTGTAGGCTATTATAGAGCTATCATTATTGTGACTTGGCGTTTGAGAAATATTGCCCTTGACTATATACGTTTATGGAACTGTTTGGAACAGTTTGATATTACATTATGTGTACATAAATTCTCGGTAATTTTATTAAAAATATATAAAAAAATACAATTAAAAAGATAAAAAATAAAGATACAGCCGGGGTGACACGTGGGATTTGAGCCCGGGTTTTTTCTCATATGTAGATCGCTTGTTTACCATTACGCTGTGACAACTTCACAAATAACTTTGAATTTTTCAATGCCTGAAAACAGAGATAAAACGATATTTTTTTAAATAAAACCTAGCTAGATCAATTATTCTCTCCGAAAACCCTCTATATGCTGAATTTCACGAAAATCGTTGGAGCCGTTTCCGAGATTCCGTAATTTATATATATACATACAAGATTAACTCATTTAAATATTAAAGATATAGGCGACGTAATTAAAACGTATAATGCCATTGTTGTATATAAATAATATTTTACGGATTTTGTAAATTAATAATATTTAAATAAAGAATGTGTATAAAGGAACGTGCTTCGTGTGGCGTTCGTGAAACGGACAATTTTCAAATTTGACATATCTCTTATACGCGCATTTTAGTTCAAAAGAGCCTCTGATTCCTTATATCGTTAAACCCAACGCACAATTCAAGTCTATTTTAAAACCTTCGCTCGTTTTATTTAAATTTGGAGTCCTTATCAACAAGTGAATTGAGGAATTGACAGAAATTATTAAATATTTTTACAATCAAATAACATTGATAAAATAAATTTCAAGTCAATAATAATATTAGTCAAAGTAACGCAAACACATTCACTGATTAATTTCGAAAATTAATTGTCTGTCACGGTATAAAAAATAACATTTTTAAACAGGAATTAAAACCTGTTTAATTATTTATTGTCTGGGTTTGTAATAAAAATTAATTTATTGAGACAGAATATGAATTAAGAACTTAAATTACAGTGATGTTTGTATTTTAAGAAATTGTTTATATCGAAAACATTAATAGATAAAAATGGTGATAATTTTAATGAAATGTAAATTTATTTTATTAACACAGATAAAAGTTAAACTGAATAAATTAATTAAATGACACAATGCATCACCGACGATTTTAATTTAATGCCATGACAATTAACACAATATAAAATTAATATATTAAAATAAATGAATGCGTTAGTACAAAATTATCACCTTTAAATTTGGAATTTAATTTATTAATACAAATAATAAACTAATGTTAACAAATATATTTATGTTCTTGTTCCTTGAAATGAATATTTAACTATTTCTTTGGGTTCCAATGAAGGAATCAATAAACAACGAATTATATAGTATAAAAAACAAACTATACGATTTGAAAATTGACGAATCGAAAATTACAAGAGATCGCTTAAGTTTCGATTTAATTTATTGACACATTAAAAATTAAACTAGAAAAATAAAACTTGTTCTTTTTAAAGAGAGTCATATATTAAAGTTAAATTGAATTCGTTATTGATTTCGGTTTTCTTATAAATTAAGTAAATTTACAAATAATAATAAAAAAAATAATTAAATGCTATTATTAAAAAATAATCAATACTACCTATCGTGCAATAATTTAATACTTAAAGAGCAATTTGTACATCTTAGCTAACTAAAACTTCATTTGCTCAGAAGTTATTATAGAATTATTTTGCTGTAATACGCGTTTATTAAAAGAATCTACATATACCTATATCCCGATAATAACTCCTGCTTTGCGTCTTGCAATAGTACGTAAATCGTTTGTGGGTTTGGGTATAAGATTCTATAATAAAATTTCGCAATCAATTTTAGCTTTGCCATTACAGAAGTTTAAAAACACTGTTAAAAAGAGGCTAATACAGAAAGCCTACTATACTGTTGAGGATTACTTAGATGATATGAATGCGTGGACATATATAGCTAATCTTCGAAACTAAGGGGGTTGTGAAAAGAGCAACTGCCGATTTTCTCTCTGGCTCTTCTCAGTAGGAATAGCTTTCCGAACCAGCAAAAGAGTTGACGTTTCAAATGCACTTGTTTATAAGTTTACTTGAATTAATAATATTTTATTTCAATGTAAATATTGTTTGTGAGACTTCTGAAAGCAATAAATTCTAATTGAATTGATGGTAATATAGCAGTATTGTTTCTTTAATGCATCATATTTTACAATGTACTTCAAAGTAGGAAGTGAACGCGAGCTGTATTTTATAGTCTTAGTGTACTTCGAAAATTAATTAGTTCCATTTAATTAATTCCCAAGTTCATAATGATACCTGTTACGCGGAATAACTGGAGACAGTTAATTTTTTTTTATCGCGGGTCGGTCGTAAATTTTCATTACAATAAAACACGGGTTACTTTTAAGAATTGTTTAACTGTTTTTAATTACATGAGACTTTTGATGCCTAACAGATAGTAATACTTTGGCGATGTTTTATTTTATACTCAATTTTATACCTACTTGTTATAAAACAAAGATCCTAAAGTTTCTGTATGTTATCGATTTTCTATATATTTGTATTTAAGTATGTATTTAAAAAATATATAAGTATATATTCACCAGTTATCTGTCACCATAACACATGTATTAAGTTACTTATTTGGGGACGGACGACCGTGTGTGTAAGTGTCCCATATATTTATTTTTATTTTTTATTTTATTTTCTGTGCCGTATGATATTCGACTGAGAATAGACCACCCTCATTTCTTACCAAGGTGTAAGAGGTGACTAAGGTGAGTTGACCCGTTTTGTGGTATCCGGCTGAGTGGAATAGACCATCCTCATTTCTTACCGAGGTTTAAAAGGCGACTAAGATAAGTCGACCGACCTTGTGGTATCCGATTGAGTTGTGGCAACATGTTTATAACGTGTTGTGCCGACCCCACTTAGATTGGGATAAGGGCAGAAAAAATTAAATGATATTTTATAATAATTGTTGATATTTTATATTATATATTATATTAATGGTTGTTGATATTTTTCAATATTTTCAATTAATTTACTAATAATTGCACTTAATTTATAATAATTTCCCCAGCCCTCAGTTAACAGAAAACCTAATATATTATACACATAAACCTTTCTCATAAATCAATCTGTCTATTTGTGAAAATTGCATAAAAATCCGTTCAGTAATTTTTGAATTATGGTCAGACAGACGCGGAGTAGTTTATTTTATAATATGTCCAGCTTCAATTCGTAATTTTGCGTATATATGAATATGAAAATAGTTAATATATACTCCTGTTCTAAAAAGAGAGGACACGCCCACCAGTGGGATTACAAAAGCCCACTTTATATTACATAACCTGAATGGAGTTCGTACCCGCCACTCCCCATTAAAATGTGGTATATAAATCACGGCTCATGAATACTTATTAACAAATACCTCACAAACTATTCAAAACGTGTAAACCCACTTTCCGCAAGCATTTCGAAAAATAAAAAAAAAGTTTGTATTATTCATGCTATAAAATAATAATGATACTCAACACGACTAGGGAAATCTGAAAGTGAATTGTAACGAGTGGAAAAAGGAAAAAAATAACTAAGTCAGAAATCGGCAACCTGCGGCTATTTCGAAAAAAGTTCTACAGTTCCGTAACCAAAAATTATTAGTGTAAAATGTTTACGCCAATGCTAAAATATGATTTGAAAAATTAAAAGTGAATTTGAATTGAATTTTTTGAATTCATTTATCTTAAATCAGATTCCAAATTTATAAAATCGATACTATAATTTTTCTATATTAGTTCTCTATCTGGATTTTTTTGTAATTTCACTTATAGTTGAAATCTTAGAAGGTTGCCGACCCCTGCTCTAAGTGGATAAGGAGTGAATACAACTAAAAGAGTCATTTCATGCCCCATGGTGACGCAATAGCCAGCAGCCAAACCATAATGGACTGTATACTGTTAACATCAAGGTATATATTTGTATAACAAACAAACATTGCCAACTTCAATAATGCTTTCCCCCAAAATAAGCTATAAAATGAGCGTCAACCGGCCTCGGCATATTCCAATTATTTGTTTGTGGAAGAACAGTTTTATTTTACCTTTTATTCAACGTTTATATCGTTACGCCAATTTCATGGGTATCAAGGAATCACTAGGTTGTGATTTAAAATGAATTGCTCATTTTCCACATGGACAAAATGCGTTTCGTTAAATATTATTTTATTGCCCGTGATATTGTTTTTACGGTATCGGGTAATATTTTTTACGCAAGATTTCCGATCGTTAATCGATAATTCGGTGCCGCACTTTCGTACAACAAATGTCGATATAGGAAATTAAGTTGTTTGTGAAATGTTTACGTTAATTGATATTTAGTATAAATTGATTTTGTGACCACGTCAATTATAGCGACATCGGAAATGGGATTGTTTTTCGCGTAATTTTTATTGGCTTATAATTAATTGACTATTTTAGGGGAAATATTATATGTAATAATATATAGAATATCTATAATATAAGATAGAATGTTTGATAACACATTATTATTCAATAAGCAGTTATTTTAGCAGTTAATAGAATAATTTATAGAATTAAGTGTTACTTTTCGGAGATCCATAATACAAAAGTAATAGTAAAATTAGTTCGCTATAATCCGCGATAAAGTAAAATAGAAAATATATATATAATGCTTAATGGACTGTCTGTTTTCATATCTGATACATGCAGGATTCGTAAAAACACATGCACAAACCTCACCCACCGCCACCACAATACTCAAGCACTACACACTTTCGCTATCACAAACTCAACAATCATTAAAAAAAAAATCGTTTTATCCCTGTTTTCGGACTCTAAATTTTTTTTGGTAATTTACGTTGAATCACAATTTTTCGCTACCAAACGTAAAGTCATGGTGGTTCATTTGGGGAACGGGCAATCTAGAGAGGTGAAAACACCTAGGGCCGAGCCCCACCTGTTCTATTATTTTTAAATTTTTCTTTTAAATTTAAAAAAAAAAAATTTTTTTACAACATTTTCAAAATTACCGAGCAAGCTCGGTCACCCAGTTTACTACAAGATTAACTCATTTAAATATTAAAATATTGTTAAATTAGTTACTGTTATATGCAAACAATTTCACTAGGTTAAAGTTTGTGTATAATGCGTAAAAATCTGCAAATTGCACGTGATTAAATCGATGGCCAGTAATCAAGGAACCACGGTCTGACCTAATTCACTCACATGGCTCATTAAATCGCGTCAGTTCAGTAATTAAATCGGATCTTTATCGTTCCCGGTCGCATCTAATTGATACCGTTGAACTGGTTCACGTCGGATTCGGCTGGATCTGTGACCGCACTCCCGAATCACGTTCAATCCCATTGTTAATTTATTTACGCGTTGTTCAGGTGCCCTGAGGATTATGTTGATGTGGAAATAGCTATTTCCACATAATAAGCAGTGGTAGCCCAACGGTAACACCGTGCGACTCTTTCGAGGAGGTCACGGGATCAAACCCGGGCAGACACCAATGAGTTTTTCTGTTAAAACTTATGTGTCTAATTGATAATTGCAATTTATCACACGCTTTTCGGTGAAGGAAAACATCGCGAGGAAACCTGCATATCTCTAGAATTTTGGAGATATATGTAACCTACCAATTCGCATTGGAGCAGCGTAGTAGGTCTTAGCTCCAAACCTTCTCTCCAAAAACGTAGAGAAGAGGTCTATTCTCAGCAGTGGGATAGTAACAGACCGCTACTTACTTTTTTACTTACATCAATATACAAAGTAATTATGCTTATTTTTTTTTTAATTATAATGTTTAGGTATCTTTTCTTTTATATTTAAATGAGTTAATGTTGTATATAGTATATGTATATTTTCTGGATTTCGAAAACAGCTAACGATTGCCATTAAATTCAGCAGTTATGGGGAGAAAAATGTCGTTTATCCCTGTCTGGTACTGAAAAATGCTAGTTTCTATATAACTAAGCTTATTTGGGTATTGCTTCGCTTTGTGATTTTGTCGACTATGAGTTTATCTTCTGATGTGGCTTCGGTTGCGGGGAGAAACGATTGCTGAGTTTGTGATTGTGAACGTGTGTAGTGCTTGTGTATTGTGGTGGCTGTAGTGGAGGTGTGTGTATGTATTTTTACGAATGCTACATGTATCTGGCATGAGTTCTTCTATATTCTATGCCTATACCTAGTAGTGGAATATATAGACGGTTTTATGACTTTAACTATTCAAATTATTAATTTACAGAATTAAAGATTAGATTAGATTTATAAAAGTAAGTAAATAAGTAGCGGCCTGTTACTATCGCACTGCTGAGAATATGCCTCTTCTCTCCGTTTTTTGAGAGAAGTATTGGAGCTAAGACCTACCACGCTGCTCCAATGCAGATTGGTATGTTACACATATCTCCAGAATTCTAGAGTAATGCAGGTTTCGTCACGATGTTTTCCTTAACCGAAAAGCGTGTTAAAATTGCAATTATCAATTAGAAACATAAGTTTTAACAAAAAAACTCATTGGTGTGTGCCCGGTTTTAAACGGTGAACTCCTCGAAAGAGTCGCACGGTGATACCGCTGGGCTTAGATTAGATTTATAGAAGCGGGAAATTATCGTTAACCTTTAAAGCCTCTGTAATTGATTCGGTCGCGCCGATTCTCGCGACACCTCAACACAAATCTTCGAAAACCTCACTATAAACCCCTCCAAACTCTCTTAGGCCACAAAACACCGTTCACCAAAATGTGACGCGTATGTCTATAATCAATCGAAAACTCAACCATCTGAATTAATAACTTACAAAAAAAACCTTCCGGGACGCTAATAGCCTTTAGGGTGAGCAGCTGATCGTATAAATTACATATAAAATAAGGACATTAAAAACAATTTAGTGCAATGACTATTATAAAACGGAGATATAAATAAATTGTATAAATTAATATATTATTTCGGTGCGAGTTGAGGTGTCAGTGTTAATGGTGGATGCGGGGAGGTCGGGGTAACAATGCACCCCCGGGGCGCTTTGTTACCCCCGGAATTTCTGCCCGTGACATCTGTCCGAGTAGCAACAATAACTCGCAAAAAACGCAGTCCAAATTTAGCGAATGCGGAGCAACGTTCTGCGCTGTGAAACATTGTGCCCAAAGTTGCAAACCTCTTCATCTCTATTGTTGGATGTGACGTATCATTTATCCTATTTTGTATGACGGTTGTATAACGCTTCGGTGGTCTCGTTTTTATTTCTGAATACTATCTGCCAATTATGTTGTCACAATATTGCATAGGCCCATAAATTTTGACTTCAAGCTGGGCGCTCAGTTTCCGATTCAAAGATTAGATTGTAATCATTATCCTCCTGCCCTTATCCCACTCTGAGTGGGGTCGGCGCAGCATGTTATAAACATGTTGGCTACGTATTTTACGACCGGCTGCTTGCCTTATGTCAATTTAACTTAGTCGCCTTTTACGACTTATTGGTAAGAAATGGATGGTCTATTCTACTCAGGCGGATTGGAAAGGTCGGGTCAACTTACTTTAGTCGCCTTTTACGATACCTCGGTAAGAAATGAGGGTTGTCTATTCTACTCAGGTGGATTGGAAACGCTGGGTCAACTTACTTTAGTCGCCTTTTACGATACCTCGGTAAAAATTAGGGTTGTCTATTCTACTCAGGCAGATTGGAAACGTCGGGTCAACTTACTTTAGTCGCCTTTTACGAAATGTCGTAAGAAATGAGAGTGGTCTATTCTTCATAGCCGGATACACACGGTGGTTTAACTTACCTTAGTCACCTTTTAGAACACTTCGGTAAGTAATGAGGGTGGTCTATTCTACTTAGTCGGATACTACACGGCATACAAAGATTAGATTGTAAATATACAGTATTATTCATTCAAACACACTTTAACAAGAAATTTTCAGTAAGTAAGTAAGTAGCGGCCTGTTACTATCCCACTGCAGCTAAGACCTACCACGCTGCTCCAATGCGGATTGGTAGGTTACACATATCTCCAGAATTCTCTAGAGATATGCAGGTTTCCTCACGATGTTTTCCTTCACCGAAAAGCGTGTGATAAATTGCAATTATCAATTAGACACATAAGTTTTAATAGAAAAACTCATTGGTGTCTGCCCGGGTTTGAACCCATGATCGTCTCTAGAGATTCACACGGTCGCACCGCTAGGTCATCACAGCTTTTTCAGTAATTAACTGTATTTTGTTGATAAAGCTATTACTAATTCTAAACGTTCGTCAAACACGAAGTTTGAAATTGACTTTTGGGTTAGAAATTTCAACAATCCGAAGCGATACCTCATATTGAGATTGAATTCCGATTGAAGCGTTCCCTGAATAACTTATGAACGGCGAAGGACATATTTGTATTGCTATAATGTTTGGTGAAGGCCTTTTAATAATAGAAAGAGATTTGCTGTCTTCGTGTACCTTCTTGGTTGTGTAACATAGTGAATAAATATGAAGTACCTGGGGTATTTTTTTTTAATTATAAGAAAAAAAAATATAAAAACAAAAAAAAAACATTGATAATAACGGGGGCTTGATCCAGATTGAACTTTGTTCACTTCTTAAGTCTGTCCGTTACCCACTGCGCTATCCCAACTTGACAAATGACAGCTAAAATATTATATGAATTTTAATCAACATTTTAGTATTTTTTCAGTGCCCAAAAACAAGGTTAACATGACATTTTTTTAAAAGAAACCAAGCTAGATCACATCACAAAAAATAAGCTATAACACCATAAAGAAATAAACCTTCAGACATATTGTTTGACGTATTAATTATCCCTTATATTACGTCGCAATGCGAAGTTACTAACTGCGCAATGCGAAGTTACTAACTGCGCAATGTGAAGTTACTTACTGCGCAATGCGAAGTTCCTAACTGCGCAATGCGAAGTTACCAACTGTGCAATGCGAAGTTACTAACTGTACGGCGCAATGCGAAGTTACTAACTTTAGAGAAGTAAGAAGTAACGGCCTGTTACTATCCCACAGCTGGGCATAGAGCTCTTCTCTCAATTATTATAGAGAGGGTTGGAGATAAGACCTACCACACTGATCCAATACGTAACGGTAGGTTTCAAATATAGAATTTTGTAGACGTTTCCTCACGATATTTTTACTTCACCGAAAAGCGTGAGAAAAATTGAAATAATCATTAGACACGTAAGTTTTTCATTCACATTTCAATGGTACCTTCCTGGGGTTTTAACTAGTGACTCTTTACAAAAAACCGCACACTTTCACGGCTGAGCTATCACAGATAACTCTTTAAACAGAGTTTTAAATAAAATATCAAAATTCTCATGGGTAAATTTTGGATACGTAATTTAAGATTATTGAATGATTGGAAGGCTTTTAGGCGGGGACGTAGGGGCCGATATCTAACAAAGTACCGCGCTGAGAGTTTATTCAGTAATTAAGATCCCCAGAGTCCGATAGTTAATTAAATTAGCTGCTTATATAAGTAATTGAATTAGGAAGCAATAGGCAATCACAAATTTCTTCTGACGATAAGAGGTTAAACGTGTACTTGGAGGTAACCAAGCACTCGGTAATTTAACCAATAAACCATTTTGTTATCCGATACAAAGCATTAACGTTAGAGTTATACATTTTAGGTTACTTCTTATTCAATAAACAGTCTAATCTATACTTATTATAAAACAAAATCTGTATGTGATCGATTTTTTGTATGTTTATTACTAAAAGTTAGTTCAATTCCGGGAGGTTAAAACTATTAGTACATTAGCCTGCTGGGAGCTTTAGTCGCGTGTATCGCGTGAACTAACAGAGATACACTAAAGTAATGTACTAGAGAATTGTAGATCTACAAGAATACTACAAAAAAGTTTAGAATAGCATGACTCTATCTCTTATGTTTAACTTACAATAACTACTTTTATAGGTAGGCGTAGACGCAGGTACAGACCTAGTGTAGACATGAGTCTCTTCAAGCGATACTACAAGATGTTTTGATGCTTGGATCCTTTGGTTTGCTACCTTTTCAAGACCTTCCACTTAGTGGGGAGTCTATCAATGCTGCAATTTTTTATCTACTTTAGCACATTTTGGTCGCTACCCTGATATCCATTAGATGTGCACTGTCCTTAGCCAGTACATCTTCGCGACTTTATGAAAGTGTGTGGTATCCGGCTGAGTAGAATAGACGATCCTCAGTTCTTACTGAAGTGTCGTAAAAGGTAGGTAAGTTGACGTCAGGCAGTCGAATCTATGTAACAATATGTTTAAAACATGGATTGCCGACCCCACTTAGAGTGTGATAAGGTAAGGAGAATGATGCTGATCAGTCATCATTAAACAACATTCTTGATACGTGCGGTAATTAATTCTGCATGTGTAAGATAGGAGAACGGTTTCAGCTTTATTTTTATATGAGTTAATGTTGTTATAATAACTTGGCCCCGTAACCGAAGCATCGTCAGGAGATAGACTCCACGACAAAATCGCAAAGCCTTGCGATTTTTGCGAAATAATTGTTGAGATTGTGGTGGTGAATGTGTGCAGTGCTTGTGTATTGCTGTGTTATCGGTGTCGGGTAGTGCATGACTTCTTACAAATTCAGCATGTATTAGGTGTGAGAACGAATAGTACAATCTACATTTAGCATTGCATATATATTCTTTTATCGCGGATTATAGCAAAATAATATTCTCATCAGTTTTGTATTGTGGACCTCCGTAAAGTAACGCCTAATACTATAAATTATACACAATGCAATTATAGCATTTCTTAATTACCAACCTAATAGGGAATTTTTCATATCACAAACATAATTAAACTGTTCACACAAAGGGAAAGCTGAGTTAAAATTAGACATTTTACCAGTATAATTGCTAACTTCTTATATTAGAAAGTTTAGTAAACACAAAAGAGTTCAGAATAACCACTATCGCGCAATTAGTTTTACTAGTCTAGCAATGATAGTTAGTAATTATAATTTACTAAAATTATCGTTCAAAATAACTAGTAATTATCGTATTAGTAAAACTTTAATGTTAATTTTATATGAGTTAATTAAGTTATAATAGATTTGACTGGCCCACGCCGTGTGGTATCCGGCTGAATAGAATAGTACCACCCTCATTTCTTACCGAGGTGTCGTAAAAAGCACCTAGGTTAGTTGACCCACCGTGTGATATCCGGTTTAGTAAAATAGGTAACACCATCATTCTTACCGAGGTGTCGTAAAATACGACTAAGTTAAGTTGACGTCAGGTAGGCGGCCGGTCGTAAAAACGCAGCCAAATCATTTGACAGGATGTTTATAACATGTTGTGCCGACCCCATATAGAGTAGGATAAGGGCAGAAGGATGATGAGATTTGACTGGCCCGTTGGCGCAGGTGGCAGAAATCCTGCATTGAGTTCTTCGGATCGAGGGTTCGATTCCTGCCGAGGACCAACATTTTCTATAAACAATTTAGAATTTGTTGGCTCATCAGGGTTTAACAATATGCTTAATAATTTAAAATGTGTAAAAGATTGACCGTCAAGTTTCTTGCTGGTTCTTCTCAGTTTAAGCAATATTATGAACCAGTTGTAGCTTTATTCATATTGATCCTTGACGATTCAAAAGTGTTTGAAAGAGCTTATTTGTAAATTATTTTTTTTTGCTGCTGGGCTTAGGCCTCTGCTCTCCGTTTTTCTTTTTTTGGAGAGAAGGATTGGAGCTAAGACCTACCAGGCTGCTCCAATGCGGATTGGTAGGTTACACATATCCCCAGAATTCTCTAGAGATATGCAGGTTTCCTCACGATGTTTTCCTTCACCGTAAAACGTGTGATAAATTGCAATTATCAATTAGACACATAACTTTTACTAGAAAACTCATTGGTGCCTGCCCGGGGTTTGAACCCTAGACCTTCTCGAAAGAGGCGCACGGTGATACCGCTGGGCTACCACAGCTTATAAAAATAATAATGAGCTAGTAATAATATTTGATTTGATCTAATTTGGTCTTATTATCGCTAATCTTAAAGACTACAAATGTTTTGATGATGTTGAGTCATCCGGATCGGATCGATTATTTGTTTCGTGAACCGTTTGAAGTCTTCTTTACTATTCTAGGACTTCGGTACATCGATGTTTTTGTAATGCTCATATAAGTATACGAGAATTAAGTAATATCTATAATATCATATAAGTATATCTCATATTTCATATGCAATTTTTAAATTTAAACTATCGTGAGTAGTATTCATAGTTATTGTATAGAACCGGCTATACTCACGTGTTATTCTATCGGGTTAGCCCGACTAGTTTCGAACCCATCCGGGGCACTTATTCATGAGCTCTTTACATGACGTTATCGCGGCGGGAACTGACAGTCCCGCCGACGTGAACTAGTCGTGAAACTAGTCGGGCTAACCCGATAGAATAAGACGTGAGTATAGCCGGTTCTATACAATAACTTTTCATATGCTTATGTTTAACTATTGTTACCTCAAAAAGTTGGCGGAGAGCCGCTGGATACAAACTGTATAAAATCGTACAATGGTAACATTTTAAATAAATATTGACTTGATATGGATTAATAATGGTCACGTACTGCAGACAGATTGAAGACAGACGGACTGTCGCATCTATCTTTAATATTTAAATGAGTTAATCTTGTATGGATATATATGTATATGTATATTTTCGAAATCTCGGAAACGGCTCCAATGATTTTCCTAAAATTCAGCATGTAGGCGGTTTTTGGGTAGAAAAATCGATCTAGCTCTAGGTTTTATGTAAAAAAAATCGTTTTATCCCTGTTTTTGGGCATTAAAAAATACAAAAATTTATATTGAATATAAAACACTATTTTGCCATAAACGGTCAAGTCAGTGTAGCTTATTCGGGGAATGGTACAGTCTTGAGAAATATTAGTACCTAGGATCGATCCCCAACTACCTAATTTTATTTTTTTTATATTTTTTTTTATTTTGTAAAAAATTACCGAGCAAGTCCCAGTCAACCAGGTACTACTATAAAACAAAGTCTTCAAAAGCTATCTGTCTGTATGTGATTGATTTTATATAAATTGTGTTGAATTGTGTCGGTGTAATAAAAACTCGCATGCTAGGAGCTTTAGTGGCATGCACCGCGTAAACCAGCAGCAACAAACTAAAATAATGTACTAGAGAATTGTAGATCTACAAAAATACTATAAAAAAGTCCTTAACAGCATGTCTCTATCTCTTACGGTTTACTCACAATAACTACTTTTATGTTCAAAATATCGATTAGGGAAAAAATTGTAACAAACCGCTTTCTAAGCGGACAAAGTCGCTGCCACAGCCAGTTTATTATACAAGTAAGGTTATTATTATACAAGTAAGGATTCAAAGATACAAGGTATAGTTTGAAAAACAAGCCATATCTGGTAATCATGTTCCACGCACGGCTGGTTATAAGTGACTCGAAACTTTTTTTTCTATCGTTTACATAATCTTCAAGTATACTATACATTAAATTATGTGTGGGTAAGTTTGAAACTGTTGAGTGGAACGAAAGCATTGATCCAAGGACTAATAATTTGTTGCCTTTACCTAAACCCTTGAAATGTGTCTAAGTATTCAGTAGGCCACACTCAGTAAAAACATTCGAGGCCTGACGTCAACTTGCCTTTGTCGCCTTTTACGACACCTCGGTAAGAAATGAGAGTGGTCTATTCTACTCAGCCGGATACCACACGGCGTCCTTACCTACGTTAATATTTGCCAAAAACAAATAATAAAATTTTGATTTATTATTTAATTATTTTCCCGTCTAAACCGTAAAAAATAAAAGTTAAGTTAATAACATGTTTAATCTAGTGATTATGCATTGATAAGAAAATTATCTTAATGCAATAATTTATTATTGTAATTTAAAAATCACAAATCTCCAAAAACTATTCTACTCAGCCGGAGACCACACGCCGCTTATTTGGAATAACATTAATAAAAACTTCAGAAGATTACAAAACAATAATTAAATATGTACACAAATAATAAACCTAACACAAAAATTTAAAATATTCCACTAAATAATAATATAAAAGTAATGAAAATATTATTTAACTACAATCCGCAAACTTTTATCACTTTTGTATTATGGACAAAGTAACGCCTAATTCTATAAATTACTAAACAATAAAGAAAGAGAATAAATAATTACATATATAAATAAATACATAATATACATTAATTTATTATCTATAGCATAATTATTGTGTTTCAACGCAAAGAGGTCGTATATAGAATAATTTGTACAATTTAAATTCAGAATTTTTTTTATACAAGTAAACTTATAAACAAGTGCTTTAAATCGTCAACTCTTCTGCTGGTTCGCTGTTTCTACTGACAAGAGCCAGAAGAAACTAGAGAATTGTAGATCTACGAAAATAATCATGTCTCTATCTTTTACGGTGAACTCACAATAACTATTTTTATATTCAAAATTTAAATTAAATACCTTTCAATGCGGGCGAAATATACACGCATTCTTAGAAACAAGTCTAGTCTACAGAAATCTAGTGTAGGGAAGAGCCTGCAGACTTGAAAATAGATCGTGTTTTATTAATTTCTGTATTAATTATGGTTTTTCTAGAGTTAGGTCGGTGGCAAGTATTATTTACATGTGTGTTATCCGCTATTAGTCGGTCGCCAGAACCGTGTCAGTACATCGTGCGACGACGCACTGCCCCCTAAAACCGCCAAATATTACCTATTATACATACATAAATACTCAAGGGGGTTATATTACATGACATATAAAAATACTAAGTGTAATTTCTTTACGATTGTCTGGAGTTAGGTTAGTTATTTAAATTTATGTTATCCACTATTAGTCGGTCGCCAGAACCGTATCAGTACCCCGTGTGACGACGACCTGCCGCCTAAAACCGCCAGGTATTACCTATTATTCATACATAAAAGCTCACGGGAGTAGTAAATGAAATATAAAATTACTAAGTGTAATTTCCTTATTATTTATTAGTCGCATATCGCTTCATTGCGTAGGGTTGGGTCACTTGCAGGCATTAATTTAAATTTATGTTACCCACTATTGAAGGGAGGCTTTTTTGACGTAATTTATGGATAATGTATTATTCATACGTACAAAGGACTCCTAAAACAAACTTAAATGAAATAATAACGCGGTCAGATATCTTGAGTTGGATCGAGAGGTTGTTTTTTTATACGTTTAATGCTCTTTGGCGACCGCGGACAAAATTACGCCTGGATCACTTTTTTCCAACTTCCGGCCGAGATAACGGTCTGAGCGCCTTTGGATTAAAAGGTGACCAGTCAACATTGAACTGTGCTCAGGTAAACTAACATTCTGGCCATGTTTTTGTCTAGAAACAACTGAGCTGTTCTCTGCGACTAGGTCAGTATTGATATGTACTGTATTCTTTTATAAAGAAATATGACGCTTAACCCCTCAAACTTCTAGTGTACATCACCTATATCCAAAAACAAGCGTCCTATATGACCCTGACGATCAAATAACGATCGCAAACATAAAAACACATAATACACACAGATCAAATATCGCAAAAACAGACACACGTAATGCACACATACAGCGTTTTCGCCGGCGAAAACCAGGTCCCAGATTTAAGACGTCGTTTAGTCGTGACTTCTTGCCACCCTTCCGTCGTCGTATTGACTAATCAAAGTCATACCACCAGCCCTCCACTACACGTCGCCCTAAGCTGTGGTCCGGCCTCACAGGAGGCACGTTCTCCGACGCTAGTAGAGCTTCTGCGCTCTACTCTCTGCATTTCGCAACCTTGACGATCCTTCTGCGCTCGCCCGTCTCACGCGGTGACGCTGTAAAAGTCGTTAGGGCTAACAGCATACAGATGATTTGGCGCTCGCCAGTCCCGCCCTGTAATGCTGTAAATGCCGTTAGGGCTACAATAAAGTCGAAAAAAAAACTATGTGCACAAACTCAATTTTGTAACATCAAAATATTTTCGTCACCCACTATAAATGTATTATTATAATATGATTAATTGTATTCAATGGGGAATTTTATAACAAAGAAAATGTTAAACAATGCACTGGTATAAATACTATGTAGTAAATAACATGATCTAGAAATGAATGTCAAAAATTCGTTCACACCCCTTGACGGTCAAAGAGTTAAGGCGATATGTAATGAAGAACGGGAGGTAAATAGTTTATATAGCATAAATAAACAAACAAGGTCCTATTTGCATATAAACCCTTCGGGTCAACTTACCCTAGACGCATTTTACGACACCTGGGTAAGAAATGAGGGTAGTCTATTGCACTCAGCCGAATACCACACGAAGGTGCCCTCAGTATTAAAAATATTATCATTTGTGAATATAAGTTTTCTTCTTTTAAGGAAAGTGGGATAAGGTAAGGAACCTTATCCCACTTTCCATTATCTTTTCCATTATCTCATATCATTCAACTCTAGCGCTACTCCTTTTATATACATGTCATTCACATAATCCAACCATCCCTTTTTAGGACTCCCTCCAGTCATTTACGAAATATAATTATGCATTATTATAATATTAATGTGATCATCTCTCACTTACTATCTCTCTTTATTTCCATCTCCCCTTGTATCATGTAAAATTGTTCCACTCCGTGTTGCGCGTCATCAAAACAATGGCCAATGTAACTGTCATAGGTTTCAATTAGTCCACACTTCCTGCGGAGAGCGATCTATCGCAATAATAGCGGTTGTCTCCGCGCGGAACGGCGGCAATATCCATTCCGGAGGAGGGTCGTTACCGACTTCCTCCGAAATGCGGCGTCCGCAAATCTACGAGGCCGACGTGCGGTCAACGTTTCGGCGTGCGAAGTGTGTCCAAACAATAGTAAATGCATTTAGCTCGGCCATCGTTTGATTTATGATGGAGCGGTGTCGGTAATTTATAAGTGCGAGGGCGCGCGCCCGCGGGACGCCCGGGAAAATCGGGGAAAGCCGAAGATTTATTGCCGGGCCGGAGCCGGTTGACCGCGCGACCGCGTCTGTTTGCCCACTCATTAAAGTCGGCAAGCAAACGTTTAGTGCGAAGATGAGTATATTTGCGGTGCAATTAACAAGGCCGAGGTGGCGGGCGGGGATTGTTTGGATTACGCTCACACGAGGCGTTCCGAGCTGACAGATTTTTGTTTGTGGAAACCATGTATTCTCGACTCGGATAACGCTGAAACGCTTATGTGCCGGCAGATAACGCGACAGAAGTGTACCTTATCTGTATGTAAACAAGCCGAGTGTCAATCACGGCGAGGCGGTGCCTCACAACGTTTTTTATCGGTTGTCATATAATCTAACGCATTTATGTCAAATCGCCGATGTACCTTCGATAAGCCCACCCACGTTTCGGCTTGCATCACGTTAGTTATGGCGGATGGTATTAGTATGTGCGCGTGATAGGGAACCCCTTATTGTAAACTACTTTAGCGATCGATGTAAGCGAACAGCTGTGATCGCAGCTCTAAATGGAATTATATGAAAAATTGTTTATTTAGCTTCATATACAATACAATCATCACTCTGCCCTTATACCACTTTAAGCGGGGTTAGCACAGCATGTTACAAACAACTGGTTCGAAAAGCTGTTCCTACAGAGAAGATCCAGCAAGAAACTCAGCGGTTGCTCTTTTCACAATATATAATTCTTATTAACTACTTACAATTTTCTTATTATTTTCTAATACATTTACAACTTTTTGTTCTATTATTTTACATTGTTTTTAATTAATACTAATGTACGATGACTTTTACTCCGCCGTGTGGTATCCGGCTGAAGAGAATAGTACCACCCTCATTTCTTACCGAGGTGTCGTAAAAGGCGACTAAGGTAAGTCGACCGCGGTGTGGTATCCGGCTGAGTAGAATAGACCAACCTCATTTCTTACCGAGGTGTCGTAAAAGGCGGCTAAGGTAAGTCGACCGCCGTGTGGTATCCGGCTGAGTGGAATAGACCAACCTCATTTCTTACCGAGGTGTTGTAAAATACGACAGAGGTAAGTTGACGTCAGGCAGGCGGCCGGTCGTAAAAACGCAGCCAAATCATGTTGTGCCGACCCCACTTAGAGTAGTATAAGGGCAGGAAGATTTTGTATGATGACTTTACTATTTTAGTATTATTTTACTTAATCAAATTTTATTTAGCATTAACAATCTTTATCATTTTTATATAGTCCAAAAATGTTTTATAATGTTTACTCACTGATTTGACACACTGATTTGAACGCGGGCAGAGCCGCAAGGCCAGCTAGTCAATAAATGTAACAATGTAATGCAATAAAACACCTGTTTATTATCAGGCATCCACGTTTCAAGTTAACCCTCCAAATGAATATGTAAGTTAGTTTTCATATCACATGGTTCAATAGTTTCGTACGCATGCTAGTCATACAATTAGCTTTTTTGTATTATTACCATTTATAGACGCTTTGGAACGGTTACATTAGTCGTAGGTAAATGTCATTCGTAATGAATACGTTGTGTGAAGTAATTATAGCGAGACATAACGATCCGTGTAGTTTAGTGAGGAAAAAATTATACAAATTCATTTAGCGAGCAAAAAATATATGAAATTTATCACAATACTTTTCGGTGGAGAACATAATGAAACCTGTACATCTTAAAGAATTCCGACGATATCTGACCCTTTTCTCCAAAATTAGAGAGGAATATGCCCAGCTGTGGTAGCCCAGCGGTAACACCGTGCGCCTCTTTCGAGGAGGTCACGGGTTCAAACCCGGGCAGACACCAATGAGTTTTTCTGTTAAAACTTATGTGTCTAATTGATAATTGCAATTTATCACACGCTTTTCGGTGAAGGAAAACATCGTGAGGAAACCTGCATATCGCTAGAGAATTCTGGAGATATGTGTAACCTACCAATCCGCATTGGAGCAGCGTGGTAGGTCTTGGCTCCAAACCTTCCCTCCAAAAACGGAGAGAAGAGGCCTATTCCCAGCTGAGGGAGAATAACAGACCGTCACTTCAACAATTTTAACTTGCCATTACGGCAGTTTAAAACACTTAAAAGGAGTATATCTTTCCTGTCCTTATCCCACTCTAAGTGGGGTCGGCACAACATGCTTTTCTCTTCCATTCTGTTCTATCATTCGTCAACTCTGGCTCTACTCATTTTATATGCATGTCATACTTCACACAATCCAACCATATCTTTTTAGGCCTCCCTCTAGTCACACATCCATCCACATTCAGATTTAACACTCGTTTAGTCACATGACTTTCATCCCTCCTCATTACATGTGCATACCATCTCAATCTTGCACCTCTCGTCTTTTCTATAATGGGCGCAACTTTTAGACTTCCCCTTATATACTCGTTTCGTATTTTATCCAGTTTTGTCACACCACACATCCACCTTAACATTCTCATTTCATTTGCATGTACTCTTCTTTCATCCGTCTTTTACATTGTCCAACATTCTGATCCATACAATACGACAGGTCTTATGACTGCTTTGTAAATTTTTCCCTTAACTAGGCATTCGAGGGTAACATATCGTCCCTGAGTGACCGCCACTTCATCCATCCTGCATTCATTCTTTTACCCACATCTCGGTCACACTTAAAAGGAGTCTAATACCGAAAGCTTACTATACTGTTGAGGATTACGTGAATGATAAATATTCGTGGATACACCTAGTCTTGACCCTACACAAAATAGTAATGTAACTAGACTTTACTTATTCATAAAACTTTTTATACTCTTGAAAACTACGTAAAGTAAAGTAGGGGCCTATTACTCACACTGCTGGGAATAGGCCCCTTCTCTCCATTTTGGGAGAGAAGGATTAGAGCTAAGACCTACTACGCTGCTCCAATGCGGATTGGTAGGTTACACATATCTCCAGAATTCTCTAGAGATATGCAGGTTTCCTCACGATGTTTTCCGAAAAGTTGTTACCGAAAAGCGAGTGATAAATTGCAATTATCAATTAGACATATAAATTTTAACGGAATAACTCATTGGTGTCTGCCCGGGTTGGAACCCGTGACTTCCTCGAAAGAGGCGCACGGTGTTACCGCTGGGCTATCAAAGCTCGAAGACTACGTATATGATAAAAAAGCTCGGATTTAAGTTGCGACCTATGCACTAGATTATATTGTAATTTTTGATTTGTAAACAATTATATATTAAATAATTATTTTTGAAAAGAGTGACCGACGAGTTTCTTGGTGGTTCTTCTCAGTAAGAGCTTTCCGAACCAGTCGTAGCTTCATTATAATTTGATGAATCAAAAGCGTTTGTAAAAGCTAATTTGAACAGAGAATTATTTACAGCTTTTCGAACCAGTAGAGTTGACGATTCAATGTTTATAGTTCAAGCTTGTTACACGTGCTCGCAGGCAAAATAAAACAAATGGTGGGGTTGAACCGATTAGTATAATATAACTAAGCTTGTTTGGGTATTGCTTCGCTTTGCCGCTTTGTCGTGTAGTCTATCTCCTGATGATGCTTCGGTTGCGGGCCTAAACGATTGTAAAGTTTGTGATAGTGAACGTGTGTAGTGCTTGTGTATTGTGGTGGCAGTGGTGGAGGTTTGCGCATGTGTTTTGACAAATCCTGCATGTATCAGGTATGACAGCGGATTGTCCACTCTACATTTAGCATTATATATATATTTTCTATTTTACTTTATCGCGGATTATAGCAAAACAATTTATTATTATTTGTGTATTTTGAATTTGAATTTGACCTCCTGGTAAGTCAGGTGGTCTAACCACTCGGTTATCACATCATCATCCTGCTGCCCTTATCCCACTCTAAGTGGGGTCGGCCCAACATGTTATAAACATAAAGTAAGTAAGTAACGGCCTGTTACTATCCCACTGCTGGGCATAGGCCTCCTCTCTCCATTTTTGGAGAGAAGGGTTAGAGCTAAGACCTACCACGCTGCTCCAATGCGAATTGGTAGGTTACACATATCCCCGGAATTCTCTAGAGATATGCAGGTTTCCTCACGATGTTTTCCTTCACCGAAAAGCGTGTGATAAATTGCAATTATCAATTAGACACATAAGTTTTAATAGAAAAACTCATTGGTGTCTGCCCGGGTTTGAACCCATGATCGTCTCTAGAGATTCACACGGTCGCACCGCTAGGCTATCACAGCTTATGTTATAAACATGCTATCACATGATTTGGCTGCGTTTTTACGACTGGCCGCCTGCCTGACGTCAACTTACCCTAGTCGCCTTTTACGACACCTCGGTAAGAAATGAACCACTCGGTTATCACAGTTTATATTAATACAAATAAATTCAGTACTAATATACTCGTACAACTTTTCTCTTGCGTTCGCCAGAAATATCTGATGGTAAAATCTATTGAGTCTCTCGCCAATTAATTAGTCCCACGACCTTGCCTCCGTAATGGGTTTACTTTATTCTCTTACTAATTAGTTAGGGACTGACTTATACACGAAAATAAATACCCAGCCAATCGAGATGTTTACGATTTCTCCCGTAATAAGGGGTTTTAGGTGACTTTATGGTTGAATGATTTATGGGGAAAGTGTTTCATAAATAAACCTACTAATGGATTTTTTTTCCTATTATGATGTACATCACAATGGAGGTACTTTACGCCGTGTGCCATCCTGCTGAATAGAATAGTGCCACCCTCATTTCTTACCGAGGTGTCTAAGGCGACTAAGGTAAGTTGACCCACCGTGTGGTATCCGGTTAAGGAGAATAGACCACCCTATTTCTTACCGAGGTTTGCGACACCTCGGTACCAATACGACTATGGTAAGTTGATGTCAGGCAGGCGGCCGGTCGTACAATACGTAACCAAATCATATGATAACATGTTTAGAACATGTTGTGCCAACCCCACTTAGAGTGGAATAAGGGCAGGAAGATGATGATGAAGTGACTTTATGGTTGAATGATTTATGGGGAAAGTGTTTCATAAATAAACCTGCTATACTAATGGATTTCATAGATAACTGGTTTTTTTTGCCTATTATGAAGTACATCACAATGAAGGTACTTTATTGTAGTCATAATCTAGCCTTAAGGCTAATAAGCAACCTAATTTCAACCTAAACTTATAAATTAACTTATATATATTTTGAATTTCAATTTTCATATTCTTGGAAACACAACTATTAGTTCTCATGCTGACATGCACTACCCGCTAACAATACACAAGCACTGCACACATTCACCACCACAAAATCAACAATCGTTTCGCCCCGCAACCGAAGCATTATCAGGAGATAGTCTATGATGCTTCGCGGATTATAGCAAAATAATTTGATTATTATTTTTGTATGAAGCTGTGATGGCCTCGCGGTGCGACCGTGTGAATCTCTAGAGACGATCATGGGTTCAAACCGGGGCAGACACCAATGAGTTTTTCTATTAAAACTTATGTGTCTAATTGATAATTGCAATTTATCACACGCTTTTCGGTGAAGGAAAACATCGTGAGGAAACCTGCATATCTCTAGAGAATTCCGGGGATATGTGTAACCTACCAATCCGCATTGGAGCAGCGTGGTAGGTCTTAGCTCCAACCCTTCTCTCCAAAAATGGAGAGAGGAGGCCTATGCCCAGCAGTGGGATAGTAACAGGCCGTTACTTATTACTTTTGTAGATACAGATTATTTGATCGACTCAAAACGGATTAACGAACAAAAGCCGACCACCCACGGGCTGTAGACGACTTAATAAGGTCTCATTAACACCTTAATAGCGGGGCCCGATTCGTCTTTTTCGCTTCACTTTTATTCGATACGTCTGTCCCATTCGCACAGCCAAACATAACATAGTCCGTCGCACTCGGACGCCCTCTAATTGAATTTCTCCTCTAAACTTTATCCTCTCCAAGTCAAGATTAGTTGATTTCGAATTGGACTTTTGTATGTTTAGTTGGGGACGGTTCTTTTCTTATCTGCCGTTTAATTTTGGTGATAATGAAGCTGACATTCCCTTGGACGCCCTATGGTACCGGCCAATCAGGCTGCGTAAAGATTCAATTGCAACAATTTGAATAATTTAAAGAATCGTTATATTGCCGGGTCAAAACTAAAGTAATATTTAAAAAGTAATAATAAAATAATTTTGCTTTAATCCGCGATAAAGTAAAATAGAAAATATATAATGCTAAATGTAGAGTGAACTAACCGTTTTCATGTCTGATACATGCAGGATTCGTTAAAACAAATACACGAACCTCCACCACAGTACTTAAGCACTACACACGTTCACTATCACAAACTCAACAATCGTTTCGTCCCCCAACCGAAGAATCTTCAGGAGATCGCAATACTTATATTAAAAGTAATATTACTTTGGTATAATCTGCTATTGAAAAAAACATATGTAATGCTAAAATAAATGTAGAGTGTGGTATTAGTGTTTATACCTGAATCCGACTAAAATCAAAAACAATCGTATTTTGGATTTTGGACGTGTAATATGGATGTGCGCAAATCTTGCATATGTCAGATATAAAAACGAATATATTTTCTATTCAATATCAATTCTATAGAATAATGATTAGTTTTAAACACTTACACAACAATAATAGCATATTTTATCATTGCAGTTTATAATTATTATTGCCAAATAATAAGATATTTTATCATTGCCAGTTTATAATTATTGTCGCCGAATGTTAAAATATTTTATCATTGCCGGTTCATAATTATTATTGCCAAATAATAACATTTTATCATTGCCAATTTATAATTATTATTGCCAAATAATAATTATAAATGGCAGAGATCTCTATCATAGGGATAAGTTGACCTTTGTACACTTTTTTTTACCAATAATGTTTTTTTCCAACATTTTTTATGGTACATAAATAAAATAAATAAAAAAATATTAAAAAAAAATATTTTATCATGGCCAGTTTATAATTATTATTGCCAAATAATAACATTTTATCATTGCCAGTTTATAATTATTATTGCCAAATAATTATATATTTTATCATGGCCAGTTTATAATTATTATTGTCAAATAATAACATATTTTATCATTCCTAGTTTAGGTATAATGATTATTGCTAAAATATTAACATATATTTTTAATTATTATTGCCAAATAACAACATATTTTATCATTTATATTTTACGTCATTATGTCAATGTATTCTAAATAACACTTGAATACCTCTGAATGAATACTCCACCGAATTTATTTCACAGCAAAAAATATTAAAGTTTTCAAGAAATTCGAGTTATAAATTGCTAGATACTGAAGTAAGATATTGACTCGAGAAGAATATAAAATGATAAAATGTTACATTTGAAGAGTGGATTGCTTGTGGAGACGTCGGCTACTGTATGCTGTAAGTTGCTTTCTTTGATTGCCAATTTCTTTCGGCATTGTTTGATTTGGAGTCTGGCCATTTGAAGGGCGCATCGATTTGCTCTTGACTTTTCAATCGCTAAAGTAACAGTAGGTAGTATGATCTTCATCTTTAACTAGCAATTTCCAGTGGCTCCGCTCGCGTGGAAAGATTAAAGCCGTATAGTATTTTGATAACAATAAAAATGGTTAAAGTGGGTTAACCTTAAAAGCTAGACATATGCTGTCGCGGATTTTTATTTATAACTGTTAGATGGGATCAACTTCATGATACATGGTTTTCGAATAACTTTCACCATTTACTAAGTGCACGCAAGGAAAACTTAAAATTTTGCCGTTTTCGTAATATTTTTTATTGCTACACCTTTCTTATTTATCTTAGCGTGATGAATAGGAGATTCCTGACATAAGAGCGTTCAAACAAACAAACACTACAGTTTTATAAATTAGTATAGATATTTAAATAAAATTAAATTAAAAAATTAAATACCTAAATTTTCTAAATTTCGGAACCGGCTCCAACGTTTTTCCTAAAATTCTGCATGTACGGGGTTTTGAGGGAGAAAACTGCTAAAATAGGAATAGGAAGCAGATGATATTTTTGGCTGTCATGCGTAATGCTGTGATAGCCTAATGGTAATGCGCGAACCAAAACAGTCAAAAAACTGAATCGATTCTCACATGTCACTCGGCGCTATTTCTTTATTGCGTTTATTTTTTTTTTCTTAATTAAGCCATTATTGTAAAACTCAATTTTGAAAAGAGTGACCGCCGAGTTTCTTGCTGGTTTTTCGCGGTAAGAGCACCTTTCCGAACCAGTCGTAGCTTCATTGTAATTTGACGATTCGAAAGTGCTTGTAAAGGCCAATTTGAATAAAGAATTATTTGAATTTGAATTTGATTTTGAATATATCTTAAAAAATTAAAGTCTTGGTCATCCGAGTACTTATATTAAAGATTTGCCCTGCCTTGAGCTACAGGGGTAGCGGGTTCGCTGAGAAACAACATTTTCTTGGTTATTCCCAACAATTCGTTGATTTATCGAGTCCGGGTGTATTTATTCAAAATTATATTCACATTAGAATTCAAATTATTACTGAATTAATTAAACTTGTGAACAAGTTTTGAATCAACTCTATTGCTGGTTCGGAAAGCTGTTCCTACCGAGAAGAGCCAGCAAGTAACTTGGCGGTTGCTCTTTTCAAAATATTTCTGATAGTTACATTTTACCATTGCTTTCTTGTATATACTATATCAGTTTGAAGAGTAGCTATATCCACGCATTCTTATCGTCCAAATAATCCTCAACAGTATAGTATAAGCCTCTCTTTAACAGTGTTTTAAACTGTTTTATAACTACGAGAAGTTACATTAGAATATTTACCAATCGTCTGTCACCCAAACCACAAGTATTAAGTTACTTTTAACACAGACATACTTTGACAACCGTGTATGTTATTGGCCTATATATTAATTTTATTTTTATATTCTAAATAAATTTGATGTTTTATGTAATCGGCAATTATCTGAATATTTCAAATGAAATTATTTGTTATTAAATAAACATTAATAGAAGTTTATACAATAAAGCTTTATTGTACAAACTTTTATTATTGCGTAAATATAATTTGTTTTTTTATAAATATTTCACAATTTCAAACTAAGAACCGGTTCTCTTGTTGATATGTTAGGAGTAAAATTTGTAAAATATTAATATTTATATATATATATATATATATATATATATATATATATATATATATATATATATATATATATATATATATATATATATATATATATATATATATATATATATATATATATTTAATTAAGCGTATATTTATTTTGTAACGAATTTACAAGATGAATATACAAGTTATACATGTCTAAATTATTGTACTAACATGCTATAACTATACAAATCAAATAATTCTATATTCAAGTAAACTTGTAAACTAGTTCTTTTAGAATCAATATGTTATAATAATATTATAGAAATCAGAACGATTCAGGCTTTTTTTTACTTTGATTCAAATTGATTGAAATTCAATATTTATTTAGCGATTGTTTATATTTGTACATACCTATTTATTAAGTAAGGTCGCCGTGTGGTATCCGACTGAGTAGAATAGACCACCCTCATTTTTTACCGAGGTGTCGTAAAAGGCGATTAAGGTAAGTTGACGCGTCGTGTAGTATTCGTTTGAGTAGAATAGACCACCCTCATTTCTTACCGAGGTGTCGTAAAAGGCGACTAAGATAAGTGGACGCGTCGTGTGGTACCCGTTTGAGTAGAATAGACCACCCTCATTTCTTACCGAGGTGTCGTAAAACGCTAACGCTGACGACTAAGATGAGTCGACGTCAGACAGGCCGGTCGTAAAATACCTAGCAAAATTATTTAACAACATGTTCATAACATGTTGTTAAATGATTTAAGTCATTAATTGAAGAAGCTCCTTTCTCACTTATATACATTATATATGAATATACTTATATTCATATAAAAATTAAAAGTTTAAAAAGCCGATAATAGTTGTATTTAAACACTGAAACTGAGTCAGAACTAAGGTGAGAATCATACGTAATAGCATTTAACTAACTTCAACAAAGAGGCCAGAATGTTTTAGTTTGAATAAAATCAACTTCATTAAACCGTGCACCCCAATTTCACAGCTAATGATTCCATAACACACGACGAGCCGCAAAGAAGCGACATTTTATCGAACATCAAAGCGGACAATAGACAAAAGATGGCGTTGTGTTTTGTTGGCAACTCTGGGCCGACAGACGGCGCCACCAGGATCGCTCGTGTACTGAAATGGCAGTTGAATATTTTTACCAACAATGGTTATATAATCCTTCAACAGAAACTCAATCCTAATACTTTGTGATTAAGTTCAGTTTTGTACAAACGGGGCAGAAGACTTACGAGTCCAACCTCGGTATATTTGTGGCGAGGCATCGTCATTGTTCGCTAAATTGTCGCTTGCACGGAACCGGCCGGGCTTGTCGTGAGTTTAGGTACGAGAGCCGCACACAGCGAAAATATACATACATCCAAACACCTGTTATTAAATGAACGGGGTCACAGCGTAGGTACTCGCTTAAACACAATGACAGATAGAGATCGCGGTTGTGATTATTTTGGATCCACAATAACCGCGTCACATTTTATAATTACAGAGTTAGACGCTCGCTGTAAATATTTTATTAACCGTAACTCGACTATAAAAAAGGATATAACGAAATATAACTGCGTATCTGTAAAGGTGCCTACTGTAAACCAGCGCTACCTGTTGTAGCATATGAGCTGAGTAGGACTCCTTATTTGGTAATTTATAGAATTAGGCGTTACTTTGCGGAGATCCATAATACGAAAGTAATAATAAAATTATTTTGCTATAATCCGCGATGAAGTAAAATAGAAAATGTATATAATGCTAAATGTAGAGTGGACAATCGGTTATCATACCTGATACATGCAGGATTCGTAAAAAACACATGCACAAACCTCCATTGCCACCACGATACACAAGCACTATATACATTCACGATCACAAACTCAACAATCGTTTCGCCCTGCAACCGAAGCATCATCAGGAGATAGACTCTACATTTAGCATTATATATATTTTCTATCTTACTTCATCGCGGATTATAGCAAAATAATTTTATTATTACTTTTCCTTATTTGGTCACAATATTCGTATATATATATAAAGGTAAAAATGTATTTTATTTGTTTCTTTTTTGTTGGAATTGTGTCCAAATAAATTTCTTTCTTTCTTTCTATATTCCTCAAAACTTCAGCCGTATCGGCGCTTATAGATTAATCCGTTCCTTTTAACACTTGACAAAAACCGGATCATCTTTTCGTTGGATTGGATTTTCTGGGCTTAACGGATTTCACATGTGCCCCGTGTCAATGAAATCACATAAAAACGAACGGCGCCGAATTGCTCTATAGACTGACGATTTCGGAATCTTATTTTGGTAAAAATAAACTCGAGTGTTACGCTTGCGGACTTTTGAATCGCAGATAATGCGCTCCTTTATCGGTATTAAGCTTCGTTAATCCAAATTAAAAAGTGGCAAATATTAAAGTAAAATTGAGTTTAGAATGATATAGCCGTGTGGTGTCTTAGAATAGACCACACTCATTTCTTACCGAGGTGTCGTAAAAGGCGACTAAGGTAAGTTGACCAACCGTGTGGAATCCGGTTTAGTAGATCAGACGACTCTCTTTCTTACCAAGGTGTCGTAAAAGGCAACTAAGGTAAGTGTAGCCGCCGTGTGGCATCCAGTTGAGTTGAATAGACCACACTCATTTCTTACTGAGGTGTCGTAAAAGGCGACTAAGTTAATTTGACCCATCTTGTGGTATCCGGTTTAGCAGAACAGACTACTTTCTTTCTTACCGAGGTGTCGTAAAATGCAACTGCCAGTTGAGTAGAATAAACCACACTCATTTCTTAAAGAGGTGTTGTAAAAGGCGACTAAGGCAAGTTGACCCACCGTGTGGTATCCAGTTGAGTAGAATAGGCCACCCTCATTTCTTGCCGAGGTGTCGTAAAAGGCGACTAAGTTAATTTGACCCATCTTGTGGTATCCGGTTTAGTAGAACATACCAATCTCTTTCTTACCAAGTTTTCGTAAAATACGACTAAGGTAAGTTGACGTCAGTCAAGCAAGTCATGCGACAGCATGTTTATACCATGTTGTGCCGACCCCACTTAGAGTAGAGTAAGGGCAGGAGGATGAAGAGTTTACAGTGTGAAGCTTCCGAAAAAAATTAGAAACTAACTCATTTCGAAATACGCAGACATCCAAAGCTGGCCAGAGGGAATGTAATTGGTATAATGGCGGTCGGTTTTCGAGTTTATTTTTCAAGTTTAAATATTAATGTGTCGTGACAGGGCGTCGGCGCGGCCTGTGAGGTGTCGGTGGTTTTCTGGCCCAGCGCCCACCAACCGGTTGGCCGCCTCGCACGCTACAGAACCAAACAAGTATCTTTAAGAGCGATAAACTTTGCTCCGTACGAACGGCTGAGCTATTCGTAGCAATTTGCAACCCCTGTTATGTTTTTGGCAACGATATACTGTTATATGTTAGATTCTGTTAGATATGACTAATACTTGATATAATTGGGTAGTGACCCTGCCTTCGGCTCCACGGGTCGCGGGTTCGATCCCCGCCAAGGACCAACATTTTCTTTAAAATGAATTCGTCGGTCTTTGAGCCTGTGTGTATATTTGTATTTAAGTATGTATTTAAAAATATATAAGTATATATTCACCAGTTGTCTGTCCACCATAACACAAGTATTAAGTTACTTACTTTGGGGACGGACGACCGTGTGTGTAAGTGTCCCATATATATTTATATATATTTATTTATATTTAATTTTCATAATTGTTACGAGATACCTGTAATAATCATATATAAATTATAAAATATAAATACAAAAGTAATGAGAATATTATTTTGCTATAATCCGCGATAAAAGAAAAGGAAATATATGTAATGCTAAATGTAGAATGTACTATTCGTTCTCATACCTGATAAATGCAAAATTTGTAAGAACTCATGCACTACCCGACACCGATGGCACAACAATACACAAGCACTGCACACATTCACCACCACAATCTCAACAATTGTTTCGCCCCGTAACCGAAGCATCGTCAGGAGTTAGACTCCACGACAAAATCGCAAAGCTTTGCGCTTTGTTGAGATTGTGGTGTTGAATATGTGCAGTGCTTAAATTCAAATTCAAATTCAAAATATTCTTTATTCAAATAAACTTGTAAAGAAGTGCTTTTGAATCGTCAACTCTACTGCTGGTTCGGAAAGCCGTTCCTACCGAGAAGAGCCAGCAAGAAACTCGGCGGTTGCTCTTTTAAAAATATAATTCTTAATACTATATGTATTGTTGTGCCATCGGTGTCGGGTAGTGCATGAGTTATAACAAATTCTGCATGTATCACGTATGAGAACAAATAGTACACTACATTTAGCATTACATGTATTTTCTTTTCTTTTATCGCGGATTATAACAAAATAATATTCTCATTACTTTTGTATTATGGACCTCCGCAAAGTAACGCCTAATTCTATAAATTAAAATATAAATATATACGTTATTATGAATAGAATGATAATGAGGAAGTATTTTGTCTACCATAATATGTTGTCTGTCATTTGATGGAACCGAACAAAGATTGTAACACGAGTCTTGTTCTTTAACGTCATTCAACAGTTTAAGGCATTCCAATACTAACCATCGAAGAGTTAATACGTCCTAAAAGTAAAGTATTGAGTTAGTAAAGTCTGTTAGGCTAACTGATATAAGTCAACTGGTGGAAATGTATGGCCTTAGTCGCTTATACTAACGTTTGTCCTGTATCGTATTTCATATCATTTATTGAACAGCTTTCCCGTGTTGAGAGAGTTGCTGTCCCACTAAGCTAAACAGAAACAATTGGATCTAAATTTGTCTATATTGAAAGCGATATAAATGTGTTGCGAATCGAAATATTTGTTGTTCTTTAGTTTGATTCAAATTGAGTAGAATTTTATTTCAAAGCAGACAATACAATGTCTAGTTGTAAATGCTTAATCATTACGATCATCAGATGACCTCGTGTTTACGTCGTATTATTTTTTGTCTTGCTAAAATAAATTGGTACATTCTCGTGGCATAGTTAATGACAACGAAGTCTATCTTTTAATTTAGTTACTACCTAAGTAAGTAAAAGAGTAAAGTAGCGGCCTATTACTATCCCACTGCTGAGAATAGGCCTATTTTCTCCGTTTTTGGATAGAAGGATTGGAGCTAAAACCTACCACGCTGCTCCAATGCGGATTGGTAAATTACACATATCTCTAGAATTCTCTAGAGATATGTAGGTTTCCTCACGATGTTTTTCCTTCACTGAAAAGCGTGTGATAAATTGCAATTATCAAATAGACACATAAGTTTTAATAGAAAAATAAAATCATTAGTGTCTGCCCGGGTTATAATCCGTGACCTCCTCAAAAGAGTCGCACGGTGTTACCGCTGGGCTACCACAGCTTATTTCTAGTTGTAAACGCTTAATCATATTGATTATCAGATGCTCACGTGTTTACGTCGTATTATTTTTTGTCTTGCTAAAATAAATTGGTACATTCTCGTGGCATAGTTAATGGCAACGAGCTCTGTCTTTCAATTTTTAGTCGCTATCTATCTGTATTAAATATCCTTTGCCGTTTTCCTATAAAAGGATTAAATACAATTAAATCGATGATTTTATGAAATCAGCGTTGATACTCAAGGAACTCAAGATCGGATATTGCCCGGAAGAGCGATGACAATCTAGAGAAGATAGTCATCACCGGAAAGGTCCAGGGGAAGAGACCACGAGGACGAAGTCCAAGGCGCTGGACGGATTAAATCCGCACCACTATCGACAGTCAGATGTATGAAGCCATCCACGTTGCGAGGAACCGAAACCGTTGGCGCAACATTGTCCGTGACAAATTAATCCGTGGAGGGGGTCACGACCCTCAGCATTGAGGAGATCGACGCAAGGAGGAGGATGAAATCAGCGAGTATTAATATTGATAAATTGACATTTCTATAATAGATTATTACTTAAAAATAAGTGTCAAGGTGTTAGAAGTAACTTACCAGTGGTGAATAAAACGCTGAGCTGTCCACTCCAATGCTGGGGTAGGGGTTTTGGTCTGTTGACGGATATGGGGTGCCATACACGCCGACTGCAGCGCTTGACAGTCGAGGATACGAGGTCAGGGCGAGCCTCGCCCCATCGTATTGACAAGAGCAGACCGTCTGCCCCGAGACCGGATCGGTGATGATTGGTCTGGGGGTGTCGCAGCAGGACGCGGCAGGGGTGCTGGCGTGGCTACCGGCGCCAGGGGACAGGGCTCCGCCAGCGACCCCCGAGCCCCCAGGAGATAGGGGCGGGGCGGAGCTCGAACCCCCGTCGGGCGATGTTGCTGCTCCGCCGTTGCCCGTCCCGCTACTGCCCACCAGCAACTGGAAGAATGAGAAAATTCAAAGACATATTCAAAAAATTCTTTACTATAGGCTACCCGCTTGACTTAGTCCTCGCTTGCGTGGTACAAGGGCGCGGATATAGGACGACAACGAAGAATAAGGGAAGGCGGCGGGCGGCGTTCGTACAAGAGGCATCTGCCCGCGTCTACCTCAATTTATTTTCTAGTCCTACCTCCGTGCCCTTTTACGCAGGCCATGACTGAGTTAAGCGTTAGCCTATATTTGTACCCGTGTCGTCGTTCGCGTCAACTTTAGTGTTAAAATATGCCTAAATTATATATTATTTTTTTCAACTCCCGAAAAAAAGCAAATTTCTTTATCCTATGTTATACCCCGTGTACGCTTATTTTATTAAAATAGACTGACAAGCAGACCTATATTTAAGACTTTAGCATTTAGAAATTCAGCATGTAGGGAGTAGTTTTCATGTAGTTTTAAGAGGTAATAATCGATGTAGATTTCATTAAAAAAAATGACGTTCTATCCCTTTTTTCGGGCATTGAAAAATTCTAAAATGTTCAATAGAATGTAAATGATAAGAGTATTTAATCTGTCATTTGTAAAGTTGTGATAGCTCAGTGGATAACGAGCGGACTAAAAGAGTGGAAATACCCTGTTATTACCAACCTTTTTTTGCTTTTTTTATTATTTCATTTTATTATAATTTTAAAAAAATACCATACATGGCTCACCCATGTACTAATATTATTATAGACATAGATAAGAGGAAATGACATGATTTTTCGTTATTTGATTCTGAAAAATAGTTTAGATAAACCGCAATTTGAAAATAGAAGCATCACAATTCACTCGAACTTTTTTAATATAATGTAGGTATCAAAGAATAACACGTCTTCTAACAGAGATACCATAAATATAGATGTCATCATTCTGGTCGTCTGGCTCATTACCGTAATATTTGTCAACGGTCACCTTTGAGCTAGAAAGAGAGGCTACTTGTAAAAAAAAGACGTACCATTTCACGCGCGTCCAATATTTATTGTTTGCTTTGATAAAACATTAAACACGTTATAAATGTAAATAAACTGCGCCGTAAACAGCGGTATTTATTTCATCGACTTCATTGGCTGTATAAAGAAATCATAAATCTATAATAATAATAAAAGTTTGGGAAGCACAAGCTACGGATCGAATTTATTGGACATATTTATCACCGAGCGTTCCTTTACAAAGATCAAAGTTTAATTGGTCACTCATTTTTATTTCTACCGTCGTTATATTGTTTTTTTTTTTCAATCTCTTTTTCCGCTTAGATAAAATAGACACTTATAGTCATTAAATCATTCCGCGTTCGTTGGCTATCTCAAACTGAAAGTAAATTGATTCATTTAACATTTTTACAAGAGCGAGCTTCTTTTTATGAAGTGCAAATAATATACTTTAAATAATTTATGGAACGAGAGGTTAATGTAAGGAAATACATAATTCAAATTTAATGATAATGTTATTTTGTTATAATCTACGATGAGCTTTCTTATCTTTAAATAGTTTTTGCCGCGACTTTTTACGCGCGGGAAAAGTAACACTTTTACAATCCCACAGCTGGGCATACGCTTCATCTCTCTTACCTTAAAGAGAAGTGTTGCAGCTTAGACCCACCACGCTATTTCCAGATTCTCTATAGATATTCAGATTTCCTCACGATGTTTTCCTTCAACGAAAAGCGTGTGATCAATTACGAGTAAGCCCGTTATTGATAATAGATGGCGCTTATTTATGTCATTCTATTCCTGTAGAATTAACAGGATTTCTATTGCGTAGGTATATGTTATCCCGATGTATAAAGAATAATTTTGCCAAATTTCATCAATATTGGTCCAGCGGATTCGCCGTGAAAGATTAACAAATATATATCCATAATTACGAACTTTCGCATTTATAATATTAGTAGGAAGTAGGATGTACATATAAACGTAATATTTTGGAATTTTTACTATGTTATAATTCTTGCCTAATCTTGATTAGCGCAACGTAGCGACATAAATAATGACATAAAAACAAATAAGTAATAAGTTTACAAAAGGTATAATAAGCCCTCCGGTAATAAAACCCACCACAAGTATAAAAGGTTGAAGTGAAAACACGTTATAATAAAATTTAAAGGGCCTTTCTAATAAATTCGTGGGGAATTATATAGATAAAGAGACGTCAATAAACGACTTGCCGGGTTTCGCGGGTCATGCAACACCTGTCTAGATATTTTAGTCTAAACCTTTATACGATAATAAACTTTTGAAAACAACGCGTACGACTTTCACGCTTAAGTTGTAAGCGCAAAGCGTATTATCCTGTGGATGTATTTGACATGTTTTCGTCTGTACGTGTACGGTGTGTAACGTCGTTTGTTGTATTTAATGTGGTTCGATTTTCGAATTTATGTAAAGGCGATAGGGTAGGTTTTTTTAAAATAAATTTTGTGAAGTGGAAGGCTGTATTTACTAGGGCACAGTTTCACGCAATGTATGGGTGCGTGTAATCGTATTAATCGAATGCACAGTTTTTGTAACGTTATTTATTCGTCGCTGTAACGTTATTTATGAAAATATTTCGTTCTCTTACTTTCTTTAGTTTCATGCATTACTTCGTTCGTTCTTTGATGCATAATATAATGTAAATAAATAAATATAAATATATGGATAATTTATAGAATTAGGCGTTACTTTGCGGAGATCCATAATACAAAAGTAATAATAAAATTATTTTGCTATAATCCGCGATGAAGTAAAATAGAAAATATATATAATGCTAAATGTAGAGTGGACAATCGGTTATCATACCTGATACATGCAGGAGTCGTAAAAACCACATGCACAAACCTCCACCACCGCCACCACGATACACAAGCACTATATACGTTCACTATCACAAACTCAACAATCGTTTCGCCCCGCAACCGAAGCATCATCAGGAGATAGACTCCACGACCAAAATCGCGAAGCTTTGCGATTTTATTATTACTTTTGTATAAATATATGGGACACTTACAGACACGGTCGTCCGTCCCCAAAGTAAGTAACTTAATACTTGTGTTATGTGACAGACAACTGGTGAATATATACTTATATATTTTTTTAATTACTTACACGCTATAAAAATCATGCCCACGTGGAATGGTCCCAAGAATGCTGGCAGCGTTTCCGCGCTGAATCGCTAAGCTGATTTTTTTGAAAAAGGAGCCAGCCCGAAGCAAAATTAACCATGGGGCATGGTTTGTATAGTCCTACCGTGTAAGTAATTTAAGATTGATTATTGTAAATAAAATAAAAAAATTAAATACATACATAAATACAAACTCGAACAAATTTATTTGTATGTGAATTTTATGAATATTAGAGGAGCATAGATATTTCACACGGACAGTCCACAAAAAAAAGCGGGACAGTCCCACGACATTCGGGACGTGTGGTCTTCGTGGGACTTTACTACTAAGAACATCGTGCTTTGCACTTTTAACCCTCGGCTTATAAGAACAAAGAGAAAAAACCATCGCTAGGGGCTATGTCTAAATTGATTATTTGGGTCTAAAAAGTACCTAGAAACCGTTTGCATGTTGGCAAAGATTATCCGAACGATAGCATTATCCTATTTTAAAATCAATCATCCGCATTTTACAAATCGATTCGATTATTTCCCCGAAATCGTTTCCGAATCGATTTCGATTCGGAACCATTGTGACGCCTTATAATGCATGCTAAATCTAGGTCAGTAAAGGAGAGCGTATACTGCGGCAAAGTTTGCTTTACAAATGTTATATTAATAATCGTTGAGATATGCCGTGTGGTATCCGGCTGAGTAGAATAGAACACCGTAATTTCTAATCGAGGTGTTGTAAAAGGCGGCTAAGATAAGTTGACTCACCTTGAGGTATCCGATTAAGTAGAATAGTCCTTCTCAATTCTTATCGAGGTGTCGTAAAGAGGCGAATAAGGTAAGTTAGACCTCCATGTGGTAACCGATTGAGTAGAAGAGACCTCCCTCAATTCTTACCGTTGTTGTCGTTAAAGGTGACCAAGGTAAGTTGACCCGCCATGTGGTATCCGATTGAGTAGAATAAACCAACCGAGGTATCGTAAAATACTACCAAAGTAAGTTAACGACAGGCAGGCGGTCGCTCGTAAAATACGTAGCCAAATTATGTGGCAACATGCTTATAACATGTTGTACCGACGTCTCTTATAGTGGAATAAAGGTAGGAGGATGATGATATTAATAATCGTGATGACAATAACGGACGAAAACTTTAAGAGCGCGTCAGTTTAAGCAAGGACGTCCGAGCTTAAAGATCCGTTTAAGTGATATTTACAAATCATTAAGAAAACAGTCACAAAATGTCCCAATAAAAACCCCTCCTGGAATATGTGTGGTTACACATATCCGCAAATCCGCCGATCATTTGAGCACCACAGCGGGTACTAAATGAATTTAGTGTTCGCTCAACCGGTTAAGTCAGCGAAACTAAATGACAAATGATTTAAAAACTGATTGAACGGAAATAATCCTGAATGAAACTGATACCGGTTTTAATATTGAGCCTTAACTTATGAAAATAATCAAAACTTATATTGACAATAAACAAGTAACGATAAAATGACTCTATGGTTGTCAAAAACGCCGACAAAGTGGCAAACACATTAAAAGTTATGTCCGATCTGTAATCACGTTGATAATTATATGTTTGAGTAAAATGTACTGATAAGCCAAGATTACGTATGATGAACATATAAAATCAGTGTACGTAGATTTTTTTAACCTACTTGAACGCGTTAGCGTAACCCCAATTTGTATGGCGCTAGAACATTGGCCACTAGATGTCGCTGTTGCAGCGTCATACGAATTGGTGTTTTGCTAACGCGGTCGAGTAGGTTAAAAAAACTCGCACTAAACACAGGTTGTTATAACGTCTATATACATTGTATGAAGACTATATTGTATAAGAACTAAGACTATATTGTATTGAAGATTATTTAGAAGATAAGAATGTGTGGATATAGCTCTCTTTGAACCTGTATAAGACAGTAACGACTTAATGTCAATAATATTAAGAATTATATTTTTAAAAGAGCAACGTTTTAAGTTTCTTGCTGGCTGGTAGGAACAGCTTTCCGAACCAGCAGTAGAGTTGACGATTCAAAAGCACTTGTTTACAAGTTTATTTGAATAAAGAATATTTTGAATTTTGAATTTGAATTTAAGATAGTCTTCAATATTGCCAGTGGTAATAAGCGAATCCGAAACTAGGTTGTCACAGGGCGTTATAAAGCTCAAAGTCAGAGAAAATGCTTGAATATCAGTATTTTCAAACCAGAATCATGACGAATTGTAGAAAATCGAAAATTACCGACATCTTGCTATGCGTCTCACTTCTAAGCTAACGATGTGTAGCACATAGTATGTATAACTGATAGGCTGGTGTTGTAGAGGCTTTAGCATCAGATGAATCATCTTTTTAAACGTCTCTATAAATAGTATGCTAAATGTAGTCTTATAAGATTTGTGCTTTTCTCAATACCTTGTAATTTATTTAAGCATAATAGTAAGTAGTAAGTAAGTAACTGTTACTATCCCACTGCTTCGTATAGGCCTCTTCTTTCCGTTTTTTTTTTTGGAGAGAAGCATTGGAGCTAAGAACTACCACGCTGCTCCAATGCGGATTGGTAGGTTACACATATCCCCAGAATTCTCTAGAGATATGCAGGTTTCCTCACGATGTTTTTCTTCACTGAAAAGCGTGTGATAAATTGCAATTATCAATTAGACACATAAGTTTTACTAGAAAACTCATTGGTGCCTGCCCGGGGTTTGAACCCTAGACCTTCTCAAACGAGGCGCACCGCTGGGCTACCACAGCTCTTAGTAAGTAGTATTTAGTATTAAATATATTTTAGTTTATTTATGTTAATGTTTATGACAGCTGAATTTTGACGAGTTCCCGCCGCGATTATCGTGTAAAGAGCTCATGAATAAGTGCCGCGGATGGGCTAACCCGATTTAATAAGACACTGATGGGCTAACTCAAATGATTGACCTGAGAAAGTAACGCCAGTTTCTATACATTAACTTTAAATACTACTAACAATAGTTCAAATTAAAATAAAAGGAATTTTAATAATCTTATTTAAGCAAGAAGTTAATTGATACAGGAGTATCGACTATAACAAGTTATCTCATAATCACATGCTAGTATTCGCAAGTCAAATTAAGCACTTATCACCAAATAGTTTTACATATGTATCTTTTTCTACATTGTTCAAAGTTCCGTCATATATTTATCAAATTAAGTCAAACTGAACTGTTGATAAAGATCAACGAATGTCTGGCGTAAGCTTTACATTAGATTAACCAGCGATATTATCTAACTTGCCCTAGAAATGAATTAATTTACATTATAGAAAATAATACTAAACCACTCTCGTTTTGTCGTGTTAACTGTCCGATTAAATGAACTTAAAATATAAAAAATTATTTTGGACAAGTGAAATGTGAGACCTTAGTTGAGTAAAGGCGCGCGTATACTCTCATTTGTTGTCGGTTATATTTTAAAGGTATTTAAATCTTTTAGATTACAATCGTTAAAACCGTTATATAGCCGTGTGGTATCCGGCTGAGTAGAATAGACCACCCTCATTTCTTACCGAGGTGTCGTAAAAGGCGACTAAGGTAAGTCAACCCGCCGTGTGGTATCCGGCTGAGTAGAATAAGCCACCCTAATTTCTTACCGAGGTATCGTAAAATACGACTGAGGTAAGTTGACGTCAGGCAGGCGGCCGGTCGTAAAAACGCAGACAAATCATGTCACAACATGTTCATAACATGTTGTGTCGACCCCACTTAGAGTGGGATAAGGGCAGGCGGACACACGTTAAGACTGTTATACTGAAATAACACGTATATATTTTTATTATTGCAATATGTAGATCTTTACATATTTGTGTAGCGAAGTAGCAAAAATGTTAACCATTTGCAACTAGAGAATTTAATAAAAAAAAACCTCGCGCTAAACCTGTCACTATTAGTGAAAAGAAATAACAATATTACTTCGAAAAATGTCTGATACAATAAACAAAACGTAGAAATTTATTAAATTTAAAATAAAAGAATTCTGTTTGCAGTTAATTCAAAGTATTTTTCAAAAAATTATAGACGCAGAAAACGCTATTCTTTTTCAATATTGCGTATTTTTTTGTATTAAAGAAACAGCTGACCAAATTCCACGGCTTGAAAACCCTCTTGTTAGTAGCTCGGATATTTAGCGTACTCATAACGCGGGTAGAATGGGTTTTGGCGCATCTAGTAAATTGTTTAAAGATATAGGCAGAATGTGGCGGTTTGTTATAACTTTAATATTTAAATGAGTTAATCTCGCATGTGTATATATATTTCGGAATCTCGGCAAAAGCTTTAACGATTTTCCTGAAATTTAGCATGCCCCTACATGCTACATGTTTTGGGGGAGAAAAATCGATTTAACTAGGTTTTAATTTAAAAAATCGTTTTATCCCTGTTATTAAAAAAAATATTTATATTTAAATTTATTATAAAACACTATTTTTGCTAGTTTATAAATGGGGTGCTCTTCGTTTTTTAGAAAGAAGTATTGAAGCTAAGACCTACCACGCTGCTCCAATGTGGATAGGTAGGTTACACATATCTCCAGAATTCTCTAGAAATATGCAGGGCACGATGTTTTCCTTCACCGAAAAGCGTGTGATAAATTGCAGTTATCAATTACACGCATAAGTATTAACAGAAAAACTCATTGGTGTCGCCCGGGGTTTGAATCTATGTCCCCTCGAAAGAGTCGTGGAATTTTACTAGGATTGAAAGTTGATGTGTAAAATGATCATTATCAGCCCACTTTAGTCCACAGCTGGACAAAGGTCACTCCAATTATACGCCACTTAGCCCGATCCTGGGCTTTGTGCTTCCATCCACTGCCCGCTGTCCCACGTATATCGTCACTCCATCGAGTCTCAGGGTGTCCACTACGTTTCCCGATTCGCGGTCTCAACTCCAGAACACGTCTACACCAACGGTCATCGGTTCTGCGACAGATATGGCCCATTGCCACTTCAGCTTGCTTATGCGCTGAGCTATGTCGTTAACTCTAGTTCTCTGACGGATTACTTCGTTGCGAATACGATCCCTCAGATAAACCTCGAGCATAGCTCTTTCCATAGCTCACTGAGCGACTTTAAGCTTGTGGACCGCCTCAACTGTTAGTGTCCACGTTTCGGCACCGTAAGTCATGACAGGTAGGACACACTGGTTGAATAATTTAGTCTTTAGACTCTGTGGGATGGGTGACGAGGAGATGACATCCTACTAATATTATAAATACGAAAGTTTGTGAGTATATCTAGAACTAATATCGATTAAATTTGTCGCACTTTTCTTTTATTCACCGGGGTAACATATAGACCAGGGCTTCTTAAACTGTGGGTCGCTACCCCCAGGGGGGTCGCGAGACTACTGAAAGCAAAAGGCGTCGCAAAGATCTGATACTTTTACAATCATTATTGATACAACCACATGGCTGCAGCTGTCCTTTAAAGAACTTTTGTAACAAAGATTTATTGATATTTCTCCTCCTAAGTTCCTTCATTACCCCTTTTCATTAAATTTAATTAAATAGATTTTATTAAATTTATGATTATATATTTCATTATATGGAGGAGGGGGTCGTTTAAAATTTCCTAAGCTTGAAGGGGTTCGCTATATAAAAAAGTTTAAGAAGCCCTGATATAGATTATAGAAATCCTGTTAATTTTACAGGAATAGAATGACATTGAAAAGCGGCATTTATTATCAACCTATTACGTGACAACAGTCCACGCGAACGAAGTTACGGGTAAAAGCTAGTCCAAATTTAATCGAAAAATTCTACGTACAAACGTACACGCGTAACTAAATACCTACGTAGTAATACGGATTATAATTATGTGTGAACTCGCTCATTATTCAAGATCTTCTGTTGTTGTTAATTAAACTTTTGTATACTGAGTTGATTATTAATATATTAATGTAATCCATAATTGGCTCGCTTTTTCTATTTATGATTTACAAGAGTTACTTAAGCGATTTGGGATTATATAAAACACTGACACAGACGTTCTGTCTTAACTATTTAAGTTAATTTTCTATAATTTTCGCCTTACTATGTTTCTTTTATAAGAAACTTCTGTACATCGCGTATCGTAATATAGAACTTCCTTCTTTAATTTAGATTTGACTTTGACACATTTGTATGAAAAACTTTAATACTTATATTGACATCCGTCGAAAATATGTCGAACAGAAGTAAATTTTAGCATCATCTTCCTGCCCTTATCCCACTCTAAGTGGGGTCGGCATAAAATGTTTTAAACATGTTGTCACATGATTTGGCTACGTATTTTACGACCGAACGCCTGCTTGACGTCAACTTATCTTAGTCGCCTTTTACGACACCTCGGTAAGAAATGAAGGTGATCTATTCTACATCGATTTATCTTAGGTAGGGCGTAAACAAATTTGATTATCTTACCAATATTGTAAAAGCGAATGTATGTTTGTTCGTTTGACGCTTCAAAAGCCTAACATAAAAAAGTAAGTAGCGGCCTGTTGTTAACCCACTGCTGAGAATAGGCCTCTTCTCTCCGTTTTTGGAGATAAGGATTGGAGCTAAGACCTACCACGCTGCTCCAATGCGGGTTGGTAGGTTACACATATCTCCTATTCTCTAGAGATATACAGGTTTCCTCACGATGTTTTCTTTCACCGAAAAGCGTGTGATAAATTGCAATTATCAATTAGACACATAAGTTTTAAGAGAAAAACTCATTGGTGTCTGCCCGGGTTTGAACCCGTGACCTCCTCGAAAGAGTCGCACGGTGTTACCGCTCGGCTACCACAGCTTTTTTGCCTAACATATTTGTATAAATTACATAAAAACTTATTAATGTGTTCATTATTTTATAATCGACCCGTTACATATATATCCATAAATTCATAGAAACATAATACCTTATCAAATAATATAAAAAAGTTAAAAAGCTCAATTAAATATTCATACGGACGCAGATACCATCGCCCTTAAATATAAAGTTTTAAAAACAACCATTATTACTGTTTACACCTTTAAAAAGTTATAATTTGGTAATATTTTAACGTCTGTATACATTAGTTAACTATCATCTATGATTAATTATTTAGTTATAAAAACAAGTAACGCAAATATTTTTTTGATATACTTTCTCCTAAAAATAAAACTTTTATACTTGATTAAATAAAACATACATTTTGATCATAACCAAAGTTTTTATCGTTTGAATACAGCAATTTCCTACAATTTACAATTTCCGTGTGGTATCCGCCTAAGTAGTATAATACTACCCTCATTTCTTACCGAGGTGTCGTAAAAGTCGACTAAGGTAAGTTGACCCACCGTGTGGTATGCGGTTTAGTAGAATAGACCACCCTCCTTCTCACCAAGGTGTCGTGAAACACGACTAAGGTAAGTTGACGCCAGTCGTAAAAACGCAGCCAAATCATGTGACAGCACGCGATTTGGCTGCGGGCTAAGGGCAGGAAGATGATATCGTCTGTAACATGGAAGGTATACTGTAGGTATATTGTGTGATTTCTGGACCAGTTTGGAAAAATGCATTAATAATTGAACCGCTATATCAAACCGTATATTGTATTGGGAATTATTATTATTGTTCACAAAAAGGACCCTGTTTTTAAATGTACAACTCGAATACTTTAGTGGTCTTTGTTTAAACAAAACAAGTTGAGGTCCTTAACCGAAGCATTAGTGGTTGAGATGATGTCTTGTGTGCACAGTAACTCATGCTATTATTTCTAAGACAAGCCCACCATGTTTGATCAAATCTTTTGACATCCTCCGGACCTCTTTCCTTTCATCTGCCCGCCCAAACTTTAAGTATATCTTGAATAAATATAATTTTGTTTGCCATATTGAATTCGAGCTGAGTGGATTGTCAAGAGGGCGTAGAGAATTTTTTATTTGCCTTTCTACTTGTCTCGTTGGTTTCACTATCTTCACACTGTTTTCGAAAAGGGACTGGGCAATTGACCATGTTTGTTTTAATTTGATAATACATTTGGTTGAGAGACATCTTTGAACTCTTATTTGCGAATTAATGCGGCGACTCAATCATTATCTATTATATTTACATGGATTGTACAATTCAAGTGAGGGTAGATGAACAAAATAATGACTGTAGTAATCGGGAACGAAGACGCCGCGTGCCCCAGTCAGTTCGTGACCACGGTGGATGCAACTCTGCCGAAACGTCCAACCCTATAAAAGGTAATTTCATTATAACGCGATGTGACCAGTATGTTTATATAATAATCAGTATGTTGCGAAAGTTTCAAATCTACCATCAATCATTATCATTCTCCTTTATCCCACCCTGAGTGGGGTCGGTGAAAGATTTTTGTCTTCAATATTCTTGTATAATTTCACAACTCTTGTGTTAGTCCTTTTATATCCATTTACTTTTTTTTCACCCTGCATGTTATCTATCCATCCACAGTCATATTTAAAACTTTATTTGTCACGTGATAGGCATTACATGTCCATACCAACTTAAATAGACTAGACATTTGTTAACCAATGGAAGTCTATTGCTGGACGTAGGGTCTATGAAGAAATTAGCCATACCACGTTATCTTGTGCTGTATATTCAATGGCTTTTGTGGTGACTTGTCCTTCATGTATGTATACGGTGTTTGAATGTTGCCTGCTTCATACACTTAGCATTACATAGATTCTCTTAAATAACGCAGACTACAGCAAAATAATTCTGTTGTAATTTCTATGCTATGGAATTCCCTAAAGTAAGGCCTGCTTCTATAAATCATTTAAATATTAGCTTTTAATAACAGAATAACCCAAAAAAGCATCGTGAAATTTGATTCGTTTAACAAGAGCACTTCACAGCTACGGTTACAAAGCGTCCGCCAATGGTCGCCATATTTGTTCAATCGCTATCAACAACAGATTAAAAACGTCGGTGTTGTCAATAGTATATAAAAAATAAGACTAATTTTTCAAATTTTTGTATTGTCATCGGTTTTTCATAAGTATACAATTTAAATTAAATCAAAAATTTAGTTTAAAAAAGTTACAATATTAAAATCATTAAAAAAGTAAGCTTTTTACGAACTAGGTCCATCTATTATTCTGTTATGGTTTTTTATTATCGTTGAATAAATATGTACAATAATGTAGATCATATCTTATATATCAATATTTAATCATGGAATTCATGAATTCGTTATCAACATCCTTCTGCCCTTATCCCACTTTAAGTGAGGTCGGCGCGCGTTAAAACATGTTGTCACATGATTTGGATACGTATTTTACAAGCGGCAGCCTTACTGACGTCAATATACCTTAGTCGTATTTTACGACACCTCGGCAAGAAAGAGGGTGGTTTATTCCACTCAACCGGATATCACACGGTGATCGTGAAAGGCGATTAGGGTAAGTCGACCTTACCCTAATCGCCTTTCACGATACCTCGGTAAGAAATGAGGGTGGTATATTCTACTCAGCTGTATACCACACGACTTAATTCATGTATTCGTAATATAAAATTTAAAAAACCGTTTTGGATTATCTTGAGAGTTAAAAGCAACAGCCGTCTATATTTCTGTCAAATATAGATTATGTTTATAGATTTTAACATTAAATAACAGTTTAATATTAGATAAAAATTACAACAACTATTTAAAAAAGGTTGTATTTGAAACATGTAACGAAATGTATAATTTTCTATATCAAGCTTTGACCCCTTGCGACGAGCTTACTTTCGGGAATAGTTCTAGATTTATCGATTAACTTTGTAATAATCACCATCACCTATCATCATCTGACAATCAATTAGCAAGCGGTTCGATGATCACATTGCTCAAAAAAATCCAAAACCAAACACACCTAATGGAAATATAGATTTAAAAAAAAAAACTTTTACAATACACGAACTAATAAGACCACATCGATTCTATAGTTTTTAATAACGGCCCAATTATAACACGATTCATTGGACTTTCCGACTTTGGTTATACGAGAATAAACCTTATAAACTGTATTGTAAAGTCGATATTACCAAAATCGTTTATTCGTCACCACAACGGCTTATCAAGGCAGTTGACAACGAAATCAGAGATACCTATATATCGGGACAACCTGTAATAACACGGCGGTTTATCGCCGATATTACTAATTACAGGAACACACGCCACAGCCAGCTTAAGCACTATCGCACTGAATATACCCTGTCATTAAAATAATACCGGTTATAGCACCGCAAAAAATATGGCATACAAATTTATTGTCGACTTTCATCGATTTCACACATTAATGCCCGCAAACATACGCCTAATAGTTAATGGGTTGGTAACTTTTCTGATATACATGAAGAATCGAAAACAGATCAAGAAATCGTTATCATTTCGATAAATATACAAAAAATTGTAAATACGTACGTCTTAAGCTATGTCACTAAAGCATCTTTTGATTATACAAAAAAGTAGGTGTATTTCAGCTTCCTTAGTAACTAATTTTCAGCCTTGTAAATACATAGGAAATATACATGACATAAAACATAACTTTAATGCCTCTAAAGTTATCACTGAACTTAATTATACTGGAATAGGCACCAATCCCCTTCCTATAATTTATAACGCAATTAAAGATACCTAGGTATCAATTTGTTACTTAGATTGGGTCTAGGTAATGCCCTCCCACCGTTAACGGTTTCATATATACAGGCGATATTAGGTCTAGACGTATTTAAATCGACAATTTTACATAATTATTCAATTTGTTCTCTTTCCGGTCTCAAATCGTACTAAAATTAAGTTTATCATTTGCGTTTTAAAACATCCACAAGACATTAAATTTAAATGTTATTTTAATATCTATAACCAAGACCAAAAAAATATATAAATATCAGTTAAGCACTTGAGTTTAGCATAAAGATAAGGGTCAACTAGAAAAAAAACATTGAATTGACGCAAATTAAAAACTAACATAATTTCTAACCAAATAATAATAAAGCAACAGTATCAGTTAATAAAATCAAATTAGGAGTGATCTTTATTGAAGATGTGAAAAGCAATGATACGGGAGGGTAGATTAAATCAAATAACGACGATGTTGTTTCATACAATCCGAAGAACAAGCATAACCGCTCGACTGCCTCAGTCAACAAAACTTCCAATAAAAACTACTTAGAAAGACCTCACGACAAAACAAACACTCAGCCTCCTACAGTCTCTATTACCCCTTAAATTAAATAAAAAAGCTAAAGTAATTTAGACCAATCTGTCAAATGAAAAGTGCTCGGTAAAGAGAGGGGAGTAGATTAATGCTTTATGTGGGCGTATATTAGATATGATAGGGTGAAAACAGTATGCGGACAGAGGGTGAAAATGTGTGGCAATCTAAGCGTAAAGTTTTATTTTCTATTTATGTTGACACTTTTCCATTTAGGTCTTTTTATTTACGTGTTGCACTGAGTTGGATACAATTTGGATGTGTTATGAAATATTGGCTTTTAGTGTATTTTTGTGGTTACTTTTTACACTTTTATCTGCAGTGAACGAAATTTAACTGTCACGTATTCTTTGGTGGGTAAGTTTTATATGCAATTTAGCTTGCGATATTTAGCTTGCCATTAAATAGTGTACTTGCAACGATTTTGATTTTTTGTATTTACATATATTTTATAATTGAGCCGTGTGGTATCCGGCTATGTAGAATAGACCACCCTCTTTACCGAGGTGTTGTAAACGACGTCTAAGGTAACTTGACGTCAGGCACGCGGGCAGTCGTAATATACCTAACCAAATCATATGACAACATGTTTATAACATGTTATGCCGACACCACTTAAAGTCGGATAAGGGCAGTAGGATGATGCTGATGATATATTTTATAATTTATAATAATAAAGCATTTGTTTTCATTTCCTTCCAGCGGTTTACGTTTGATCAATATCTGAGATGTCTGCGATCTTTAGATATGATATTGTACGAGGTTATCATAATGCTAAGAATTTATAAACACAATAAAATAATAAATAAACATAGTATAACACAAAAGTACTTATATAGATGATATTATTCGGATAGCTCAAGGAACATTCCTGGATCCGCTTTTATTGAATTTATTTTAAATTGCCAAAGTTCACGATAACTTTCAATTATTTATCAAATCATGTGAATAAAGATATAAATCAGTTAACAGATAATATTTGACTAAATATGATCTAAAATAGATCCAATATCATAACATAAGTTAGTGTCGGCAATACATTATAATTGCTTAATACCGATAACATCTACAACAAATTCTAATCTGTTTTAAATGGTTTTCCATGTTTTCACTAATTACGTCCGAATCTATGGCGCCATTTACTGCGCTAATGTTTGTATAATCGTATAAATATTGGAAATTTAAATTAATGAAAATATTCATACCGCTTTTTAGTACATACAAGTTTGGCATAATGAGAATTCATACAGTAAAGAAGTGCAGAAAAATAAAAGTTAATCTATATATGTATTTAAAAATGAATCTCTATTGTCCTTGGTCATCACAACATGCGTTTGTTGTGATAATTATTGTCGTTACTCATGAAATACAAAAAATAATCCATCTTATTCTTAATGCCTATTAAGTACCTATTCAACTCTGGTAGTACCGCGGGACGCAACTAGTAATTTAAATGAGCAATCTTTTTGACAGAAGGTATTTAATAAATATTGATTATGTTCAATATATGCAACTCAATTAGCAAAATTATGTACCAGTTAAAGGAACAGCATTAAGTATTTAAGTAACGAGTTTTTTTATAACATAACGAGGCCAATAACAAAGTTTTTAACAAGACAGCAATAAAATGAAACTAATTAATAGAGTGTACAATAAATCTTAATTTATTACTCGATAAAATACTAATCTAAAAAGGGATCAATTAATTAGTGTGTTTAGTGTATTTCAAATCCACAGGAAATTAAACTAGCACAACAATTCTCAAGAACATTATCAAACCGGAATATCGCGCTAATCCTATCTGAGATTACATCTCAGATCTAATCTTAAAATGTTTAAACTGACAGTCTAAAGATAAAGGTGGTAAATTGATGAAATGTAAAACTACTAGTTCTTTTAGAAACGTGAGAGCTGTGAATTAAGAATATGGCTAATTCCACGGCCAATGGTGCTTGATTGATAGTATTCCAAATAAAATTTCCTATTGAATCTAATCAACTCATTCTAGAAACTTTGAGCTTTAGTAGAATTTGACCTTAACTGATTATGATGATATCGCTTTAGCATGCCGTAAAATACCGAGAACAGGTTATCGGAATGTCATCTGAGACTAACTACATCATCACAAAGATAAGGCGTAGACATGCGCAATGTTGTACTCGACAAAAAAGGCAGTTGTGAAAAAACAAACGAGAGAAATTCTAAATGTAATACAACATCAGTATGATGGCTTTATATTTGTTGGCAAGTTCAAATGTTTCAAATTCGAAATATGCACAAATAAGACATCGATCAGCTTTCACCGGGTATGTTGCTCTTAACGAAAAAATGACACAAACAATTCGACTCCAAATTCATTATTACATGTTTTGAGCTTGTTGAAAGCTGTACTAAAATCAACGCCGCATTAACATTTACATCATTTACGGAGAAGCAGACACTACTGATAAGACTAATTTAATTTGTTGTTTAAGCTTAAGTCAAGGTGTATCTAAAACTTCCTTGGAAATAGAAGTGACAAGTGCCAGTGATAAGAGAAATGTCAATAAGAAATGATTTATTCAAACTATCCAAAAATTTAACGGCACTGTCTTAATTGAAGTTAGGCGTGGCTTTATCTAATATGCGCCTAGTAAATCTGTCCATTGGGCAGTCGGAGGTAATGGGGACGCTTTCAGAGCGTCGTCAATATTTGATGAGATTCGGACGCAGTCCACTGTCACATCATCGACCCGTATCTACCGAAAACGCGTTTAAATATTAATTTAAGCCTACGTCGGCCTCCGTTGCCTATAATGCTGTTATGTGCAAAAAGTAAACTTGGCAAACGTTTATAAATTTATTGAGTATTTTAATTTTAGTTTTCAAGTGTTTATTATATTGCTCAGTATGATTCGTTGTATTGGTAACAATTTTTTTTAAGTTACCAAAGGTTCATCCCTATAGTTGTACTCGACATTAGGTAATTTAATCTTTAATTGCTATTTAAGCCACGTTGATTATTTGTTTATGAATAACTAGTAGTGCCTGCGGCTTCGCCCACGTGGAAATCAGTGTTCCAAAATTATACCCGAAATTGAAATTTTAATCATAAAAGTAGTTATAGTGAGTTAGCTATAAAAGATAGAGACATGCTGTCGCGGACTTTTTTGTAGTATTCTTGTGGAGCTACAATTCTCTAGTACATTACTTTAGTGTACCTCTGCTGGTTTTCGCAGCGCACGTGACTAAAGCTCCCAGCAAGCGAGTTTTGTTACAAATGCGTGACCTTTTCAACAATATTTACATAAAACTAATGTACTATTAACCTAAACTTTTCGGAAAAATTGCACTACCTCTTAGTAAAAACCGTACAAAAATCGGTTTAGTACATTTTGAGAAAATCGATCACATTCAGACAAAAAGCTTTTGGGAACTTTGTTTCATAATAAGTGTACATTAGTTTCTTCGATCTTTAAATAAGCAACGTAATATTCATACATACATTGTTGGAATTTACTTTTTGTTTGTTGGAATTTAGATTACAATAACACTTTATATAGTTCTTCTACACATTGCTATTTCGCCTTAATGGTTCATAGGTGATTTTACGCCGTGTGGTATCCGGCTGAATAGAATAGTACCACCCTCATTTCTTACCGAGGTGTCGTAAAAGGCGACTAAGGTAAGTCGACTCACCGTGTGGTATCCGGCTGAGTAGAATAGACCACCCTCATATCTTACCGAGGTGTCGTAAAAGGCGACTAAGATAAGTTGACCCACCGTGTGGTCTCCGCTTAAGGAGAATAGACCAACATTCTTTATTACCGAGGTGTCGTAAAATACGACTAAGGTAAGTAGACGTCAGGCAGGCGACCGGTCGTAAAATACATAGCCAAATCATTTGTCAACATGTTTATAACATGTTGTGCCGACCCCACTTAGAGTGGGATAAGGGCAGGAAGATGATGATGGTTCATAGGTGATTTTGAATTGACAACGATAAATCTGTGACATTGATCGAAAGTGCGAATATGTTGTATTCGGCTGAATAGAATAGACATATAGGCTACAGAAATCCTGTTAATTCTACAAGAATAGGATGACATTGAAAAGAGTCATCTATTATAACTTATCACGCGACAACAGTCCTTGAGAGCAAAGTTGCTGGTAAACGGTAGTATTATAAATGCGAAAGTTGTAATTATGGATGTACGTATGTTCTATAATAAAATTCTGCAATCAATTTCAGCTTTGCCATTACAACAGTTTAAAAACACTGTTCAAAAGAGGCTGATACAGAAAGTCTAATACTGTTTATGATTACTTAGAAGATAAGAATGTGCTCTATTTGAACCAGTACAAGACAGTAACGACTTAATATAAATGGTATTTTTAAAAAGAGCAACCGCCGAGTTTCTTGCTGGCTCTTCTCGGTAGGAACAGCTTTCCGAAACAGCAGTAGAGTTGACGATTCAAAAGCACTTGTTTACAAGTTAATTTGAATAAAGAATATTTTGAATTTGAATTTGAATATGATTACGGCGAATCCGCTGAACCAATGTCCATGAAATTTGGCACAATTATTCGTTATACACCGTTAGCCTATGCCATAGAAATGCTGTTAATTCTAACATAAAATTACATTTATATTCGCTATCTTATAATTATTAACCGATGGAAATATTTGAAGGGTTAGAGAGTGACAGAAGCTACTGTTTATTTCAAGACTACCAAGAACGAAGTTGGTGAAGCTGTGATGGCCTAGCGGTGCGACCGTGTGAATCTCTAGAGACGATCATGGGTTCAAACCCGGGCAGACACCAATGAGTTTTTCTAATAAAACTTATGTGTCTAATTGATAATTGCAATTTATCACACGCTTTTCGGTGAAGGAAAACATCGTGAGGAAACCTGCATATCTCTAGAGAATCCTAGGGATATGTGTAACCTACCAATCCGCATTGGAGCAGCGTGATAGGTCTTAGCTCCAACCCTTCTCTCCAAAAATGGAGAGAGGAGGCCTATGCCCAGCAGTGGGATAGTAACAGGCCGTTACTTACTTACTTTACTAAGAACGAAGTTGCGGGTAAAAGCTAGTTTTATACATTGGTTCATATTTAAATTCAAAACTTTGCTACTTTAACAAGAGAGAGCTGGTTAACATTGCGTGCAAATAATTAAGACCAACAGCTCGGAAAATTCCTATCTGATGTCAATGGTTAAGGCAAGTACTTAGTTCTTTTGCAACTATAATTTCTTGCGTCATTTTCGTGCATAATAATGCAAACCCAAAATAACACCTTTCTTATTAGTTATTTTGAAGTTCAAAATAGAATTGCAAAAAAATGATTTTTTTTTTGGTTTCTTAAATCTGGGTGTATTTATAATCAAACTTCTATTTACTAAAACAAATTGATCTATTCTAATATATAAATCTGAAGAGTTTGTATGTTTGAACGCACTAATCTCAGGAACTACTGGACCGATTTGAAAAATTATTTGAGTGTAAAATAGACCATTTATCCAGCAAGGTTATAGACTATATAATATCAAGCTAAAATTAATAGTTGAGAAGCAGCCATAAAAACGGCAAAATTGAAAATTTTCCTTGCGTGCGCTAAGTAAACGGTGAATGTTATTCAAAAATCATGTATTACAAATGTGTCATCCTCTATAGTTTTAAATAGAAGTCTGCGACACCATATGTCTAGCTTTTTAGGTTAACCCATTTTAACCATTTTTATGGTTATCAGACTGCTATTACAGTTTTAACCTTTCCACGCGGGCGGAGCCGCTGGCGATTGCAAGCAAAATTATATAAACATAATTATATAATTATAAATAGTAACAAAATTTAAATAAATTATTTTAAAACTTAATGATAAATAAATTAGAAATAAGAAAAAATAAAAGAAATATATACATAAATTTTTATTTAGTCGAAACCATTTAGTGGTCAAACTTGCAATAATAATAATAATTTAATTGCAATTAATTAAAAATCTCGCATTTGCCTTATGGATTAAATTATTATACAATAAATATTAGTTGCATTAATCTTCATTTGTATTATTATTTAAATGTAAAGTAAAATAAATTTTAATATGATAAAATTTTTAGAACGTTCGTAATTCTTAATCTTGATTTTAAATTCATGTCTAAACAAGTTACCAAATTACAATTTTCATAATATTTTTGTTAAATTTGTATTATCTTAAACAAATCTATGTTAAACATAATCTTATCAAATAAAATTAAATAAAAATGTTTTTAACAAAATTAAATGAATATTTTTTAGTTCATTTAATCATTATTGCAGTCTGCCAAAGCTAGTTAAAATACTACAAAAACTTTTAAAATTTATATATAATATTATTTTTATTGTATATTTATTATGTTAATGTAAATGTATTATAGTTTAATTCCATGGAAATTAAAAAATATATTATTTAGGAATTGGTATCCGGCTGAGTAGAATTGACAACCCTCATTTCTTACTGACGTCTCGTAAATGACGACTAAGGTAAGTTGACCCGCTATGTGGTATCCGGCTGAGTAGAATAGACCACCCTCATTTCTTACCGAGATCTCGTAAATGACGACTAAGGTAAGTTGACCCGCCGTGTAGTATCCGGCTGAGTAGAATAGACAACTCTCATTTCTTATAGAGGTGTCGCAAATGGCGATTAATGTAAGTTCACCCGCTGTGGTATCCGGCTGAGTAGGAAAGACCAACCTCTTTCTTACCGAGGTGTCGTAAATGACGACTAAGGTAAGTTCACCCGCTATGTGGTATCCGGCTGAGTAGAATAGACCACCCTCATTTCTTACCGAGATCTCGTAAATGACGACTAAGGTAAGTTGACCCGCCGTGTAGTATCCGGCTGAGTAGAATAGACAACTCTCATTTCTTATAGAGGTGTCGCAAATGGCGATTAAGGTAAGTTCACCCGCTGTGGTACCCAGCTGAGTAGAAAAGACCACCCTCTTTCTTACCGAGGTGTCGTAAAAGGCGACTAATATTAGTTGACCCGCCGATTTCATCCGGATGAGTAGAATTAACCGTTCTCGTTTTCTTACCGAGATGTCATAAAAGGCGACTAAGGTAAGTTGACATCAGACAGGTTGGTCGTAAAATATACATATATGTATATCTAACAAGATGTTTACAACATGTTGTGAAGATCCAAAAGTGGGATAAGGGCAGAATTATGAGTGTTTACGGAGCAAATAAATTAATCATTCATTGAAAACAATTTGATTAGCAACAAATGTATACAACACGTTCCTAACTTGTATTCGACGCGAAATAACATTTCAAGAGAGCATTACATGGTATCAGATTACTCTAATTGTATAACATTAGCTACCTGCACAAAATAAAGTTCATTTAGCACTCGAAGGGATCATAAACCCTAGCGGACATAATAATGTGTTTATTTTAAAAGCACGGTTAACGCGCCGCTGTTGCGTCCATTACATTAGATACATTATCTCGGAGATTCACTCCAATTTCGGCCGAACGGGATATGTTAAAGAGGTTATTATAATAATTAGATTGTTGTCAGATGTTATTATAAGAATTTACGTAAATTATAAGATGACCGAGATAAGTTGACGATATCGTAACGGCTGTGTGGAGATTATAATATGATATTGGTAACACTGGTCGCGTGCGGCGGATATTTCTACCAAATTTCTAATATATTTAGATGATGTTTGAATCAAATCAAAATGATTTATAGAATTAGCCGTTAATTTGCGGAGATCCATAATCTATATATATAAAAGAAAGTTGGTCTAAGTTACACTATTTATAACTCAAGAACGGAAGAACCAATTCGGCTGAAAATTGGTGGAGAGGTTGCTTAAAACCAGGAGACGGACATAGGATACTTTTTATCCCGTTCGACCGCATTTATTTTATTCCGTCAAGTCACTATAAAACGTGGTATAGCAAAAACGACTGTGACATGGAAAAACAAAACATAAATGACAGCTAAACGTAATTTAGTCTTTGGATAAGTATGGTAAAAATATGACAATTATCAAAATAGTAGTAGCTATAAACGTTACTACAATATAGTTTTACAACATTTTACTACATAGTATAAAACAAAGTCACTTTCTCTGTCTGTCCTTATATCTCTATGTTTGCTTAAATCTTTAAAACTACACAGATGCGGTTTTTTTTAAGTATATAGAGTGATTGAAGAGGAAGGTTTATATGTATAATAAAATTCAATATGGAGTAGCGAAATACTGTGATTATCACTGAGTGACATAGGCTATATGCTTTATACCCGTGCGAAGCTGGGGCGGGACTCCTAGTATAATATAAAAGTAATAATAAAATTATTTAGCTATAATAAAAATTTATATTATGTATATAGATAATAAAAAATTATAATATACTAGCTGAACCAGCAAACGTTTTTCCATATAAATTATTGCTGTTTCTCCTATTCATATAGGCATGATATTATATAGTCTATAGCCTTCCTTGATAAATAAACTATCTTACACTCAAATATTTTTTTTAAATAGATCCAGTAGTTCCTGAGATTAGCGCGTTCGAACTATCAATCAATAAAACAAACTCTTCAGTTTTATATATGAGTAAAGGTATATAATATATATAGATTGTAACAAACTAATTTTGTTATTTCTTTTGCAAATCAAAATATCTTTATGCAAGTAAGCTTTTGCAAACCCATTTGAATCATCAGGGATCAATTAGTTTTAATGAAACTACAACTAGTGCGGAATGTTGCTCTTAAAGAAAAGAACCAGTAAGAAACTAGGAGGTCAATCTTTTAGAAATTTTCAATTTAGATTATTAAACCTGTCTTATATGAAGCTGAAAGGATTTTCTAATTCAAGTATATTTATCATTAAAATAATTTTAATTTAATCTTAAATCAGTTAATAATTAATCAATTAATTAAATGTTAGATCAGGAATCATGAATAATATGGAGACTTTTTATGAAATTTAACTGACTGACTTTAGTGTATTATCTAGATTATTAACGTAATCGAATTTAACTCATCCATTGAGTTTTACTTTTAAAACTGATTGCCTAGTTGAGACATTGAAATAAATGTGTCTAATTGTTAATTGAAATTTATCACACGCTCCTGTGAAGGAAAACATTGTGAGGAAACCTGCATATCTCTAAGGAATTCTGGGGATGTGTGTAACCTACCAATCCGCATTGGAGCAGCGTGGTAGGTTTTAGCTCCAATCTCTTCTCTTCAACAACAGAGAAAGGACGCCTGTGTCCAGCAATGGGATAGTAACAGGCCGTGATTATTTATATTATTATTTCATTTTTGTGCGTAAGAATATACTTAATTATAATAAGATTGGTGATGTATATAATAGACAAATCAGGAACCGACATAAGCTTGCGGCTCCTGCTTTGCGCCTTGTAAAAGTGCGTAAGTCGTTTGTGGGTTTAGGTATAAGATTCTACAATAAAATTCCGTAATCAATTCCGCTTTGTCATAACAGCAGTTTAAAAGCACTGTTATAAAGAGGCCGATACAAAAAGCCTACTATACTGTTAAACATAACTTAGATGATAAGAATTTGTAGATAAAGCTACTCTTCGATCCTGTACAAAGTAGTAATGACTTGATGTAACTAGTTATAAGTATTATTTTGAAAAAAGCAACCGCTGAGTTTCTTGCTGGCTCTTCTCGGTAGGAACAGCTTTCTGAACCAGCAGTAAAGTTGGGCCTATGGGCCTCATAAGAAGGCTCAAAGTCGCTCAGCTGGCGATAGAGCGAGCTATGCTTGGAGTATCTCTACGTGATCAAATCAGAAATGAGGAGATCCGTAGAAGAACCAGAGTTACCGACATAGCTCAGCGTGTCGCGCAGCTGAAGTGGCGATGGGCGGGACATATAGTGCGTAGAACTGATGGGCCTTGGGGTCTCAAGGTGTTGGAATAGCGTCCCCGCAGCGGAAAACACATTGTCGGTAGACCCCTCACGAGATGGACTGGCGACCTCAAAAAGGTCGCGGGAAGCCGCTATGTCCAAGCGGCACAAGATCGTGCGTTATGGAGATCCCATGGAGAGACCTATGTCCCATGAAGAGACCTAAGTCCCATTAAGAGTCCATCGGTTGACAAAGAAGAAGAAGAAGTAGAGTTGACTATTCAAAAGCACTTGTTTACACCTCCTTGCGTCGTTTTCCTCAGTGCTGAGGGTCGTGACCTTTACCACGGATAACTGATCGCCAGGTTTTGCGATCACTTGCTTTTAAGGCTTCGTGGACGACGTGGACGACTTGTTTACAAGTTTACAAGAATATTTTGAATTTGAATTACTTTTGTTGTATATACGTTGATGCAGAGGGTTGCCGCGGGCTCGTTACAAATGGAGAAGCACGCCATACAAATCGATAACCGATCATTATAATGATTGGGCCGCGGCACAGGAGCCTCGCTAATGGCACCCAGGCGGGGCACATGAGAGCCATCGCCAAATAACCAAACACAGAACAATTACCTACTACTTTCGTAAATTATACTCCTCTAGATGCGAGTTTAAAAAATTATTATGAATTAAACGGAATCGCTTAGCTTAATTTCAGGCTTTTACATTTCCCTATATCCATATTTTAATCTATACTAATATATAAAACTGAACAGTGTGTTTGTTTGATTGTCTGAATGCGCTAATGTCAGACTGCTGGACGGATTTGAAAAATTCTTGGAGTGTAAGATATTACATTTATCGAGGAAGGCTTTAGGTTATTAATATTATTTAATTTACAGATATGCTGTTATCCAATTTCTGGCCTTCTCTATCCTATGTAGAGGAGGATAAGAGCCTATCACGACAGACCTATCACATATCATCACTGGGATAAACATATCCCATCAATTCCTCTGCGATATAGAAATTTATTAAAATAATCTTTATATTTAAATGAGTTAATCTTGTATATACATATATATATATATTCTGAATCTCGGAAATGGCTCCAACGATTTGCCTGAAATTCAGCATGTAGGAGGTTTTGGGGGAGAAAAATTGATCTAGCTAGGTTTTATGTAAAAAAAATATTGTTTTATCCCTGTTTTTGGGCATTAAAAAACACTAACATTTATATTGAATTGAATTTTCGCCATTAGCTGTCATGTCGACGTAGCTTATTCGGGTAACGGCAGCCTCGAGAAATGTGAATGCCAAGGATCGATCCCCAACTAAATAAATGTTTTTTTCTTTTTTTTAATTTTTTTTTGTAAAAAATTACCGAGCGAAGCTCGGTCACCCAGATATTTAAATTTAAATGTAATGAATGTATTTTAATTCAATTTTAGCTTCTCCTTTGTGTAATTCAGCCGTTAAAGTTTATGAAATATATTAGTGCTTCTCTCAAAAATGAACCATATTAATTAGTTATTTTATTATATGTATTAATATAAAATTTAAGTTAAATGTAATTAGGTTATGATAGGGCTGACATGTATCTGCAGATACCAAAGTATTTTTACATTGTAATGGTGAATTAAATAACAATTTAGCAATAATTTACTCTATAGTGACTGCGGATTGAACCCCGGACCTCCTGTTAAGAATGATCGTTCCTCACATAATCAATAGTCATGCAAGCTATTAACATGTCCACAGATAACATCAGTTTGTTGGTTTATGTTTAGTGGCTTTCAGATTCACTGATATCGACATATTTAGCGTGATATACTATATTTAGTAATAGTAAAGATTAGATTAAATCTGTTTTGAATATACAAATTTTTTAGCTTGCTATAGTATTAATGTATAGTGTATGTTCAAATTCAAATTCAAAATATTCTTTATTCAAATAAACTTGTAAACAACTGCTTTTGAACGTCAACTCTACTGCTGGTTCGGAAAGCTGTTCCTACCGAGAAGAGCTATAAACTCGGCGGTTGCTCTTTTAAAAATACAATTCTTAATACTAGTAACATTTAATCATTTCTATCATGTACAGGATCGAACAATATCTTTATCCATGCATTCTTATCTTCTAAATAATCCTCAACAGTATAGTAGGCGTTCTGTATCAGCCTCTCTTTAATATTGTGATGTGCTATGAAAACGCTCAAAGCGATTTTTTTAAAGTAATTTATTGAATACATTTTGTACAATATAAAAAGTACTTAGGTGATCGAGTCTTGCTCGGTAATTTTTTTTTAAATATATAAAAAAAGAATTAAAAAATAAAAAAGAAAGGAAAAAATGCAATTAACAAAAATAAAACTGAAAGAAAAAAATACAATTATAACAATAAAAATCAAAGATAGAAATGCAATTTAAAAAATAAAAATGAAAGAAAACAATGCAATAAAAAAAATTAAAAGAAAATTGTCTTCTTACGGAGATATCTTAAAATACGACTAAGGAAAGTTGACGTCAGGTAGGCGACTGGTCGTAAAATACATAGCCAAATCATGTGACAACATGTTTATGACACTTTGACTGGCCCGTTGGAGCAGTGGGTAGTGACCCTGCCTTCAGCTCCGCGGGTCGCGGGTTCGATTCCCGCTGAGGGCCAACATTTTCTATAAATGAATTTGTTGGTCTTTTGAGCCTGGGTGTGTATTTGTATTTAAGTATGTATTTAAAAATATATATGTATATATTCACCAGTTGTCTATCACCCATAACACAAGTATTAAGTTACTTACTTTGGGGATGGATGACGTGTGTGTAAGTGTCCCATATATATATATATTTATTTTTATTTTTTTATAACATATAACATAAGTTACTTCGATAGCTTAGTGATGTACAAAGTACTTAAGTCTTTTATTATTCTGGCAATCGCCAGCGGCTCCGCCCGCGTTGAAAGATTAAAACCGTAATATAGTATTTTGATAACCTTTATGGTTAAAGTGGGTTAACCTTAAAAGCTAGACATATGCTGTCGCGTACTTTTAATTAGAACTATTAGGGGGGAACAATTTTGTAATACATGATTTTTGAATAACTTTCATCGTTTACTTAGCGACAGGGACAGCTTTCAAATTTTGCCGTTTTCGCAATATTTTTTAATGCTGCTCCTCTGATATTCATCTTAGAGTGATGTTATATATCCTTCCTCAATAAATGGACTATCTTACACTCAAATAAAAAAATATAAATAAATATATGGGACACTTACACACACGGTCGTCCGTCCCCAAAGTAAGTAACTTAATACTTGTGTTATGTAGTAAAAGAAAGTAAGTAAGTAAGTAACGGCCTGTTACTATCCCACTGCTGGGCATAGGCCTCTTCTCTCCGTTTTTTTTTTTTGGAGAGAAGGATTGAGGTAAGACCTACCACGCTGCTCCAATGCGGATTGGTAGGTTACACATATCCCCCGAATTCTCTAGAGATATGCAGGTTTCCTTCACCGAAAGCGCGCGATAAATTGCAATTATCAATTAGACACATAAATTTTACTAGAAAACTGATTGATGCCTGCCCGGGGTTTGAACCCTAGACCTTCTCGAAAGAGGCGCACGGTGTTACCGCTGGGCTACCACAGCTCAATGCATGTGTTATGGGTGACAGACAACTGGTGAATATATACTTATATATTTCTAAATCTATTCTTAAATACAAATATCTCTCAAAGAATTAGCACGTTCAAACAACAAACAAACTCTTCAGCTTTATATATTAGTATAGATTTATAATATTACTATGGATTTGAAGACAGCGTAAAATATAAATACACGCTTACATATTTGTAGGTGCTTAACAGACGAGTCGTAAAAAGAGTTAAATTGTCATACATCTCCTTTAATTACACCGCGATTCGCCCATAAATGGTGAACGGTTGAAATTATGGTGTTTTCGAGACAATAATGAGCGCGGCCTTAATGACAATCGGCGTTTAATATCGATTATAGGTTTCATTATTCTATATAAGTCTGCGGACATAAAATAAAACTGTTTTAAAATGTATATTTATTACGATACTGTCTTGTATACTTATGTTCTATCATAAAAGTGTATAACAGAAACATTTTATATAAATTTTCCTATTATTTATAGTATTTGAGTGAGGAGATCAGATTTATAGTATCCGAGGCTTGCTCGTAAATTTTTTAAATAAAAAGATATATAAAAACACAATTTAAAAAAATTGAAAAGAAAAATGAATAAATAATAGGGCAGGTAGGGCTCGATCCTAGGTATTTTCACCTCTCTAGACCGTCCGTTCCCCGAATGAACTACCATGACTTTACATTTGACAGCGAAAAATTGTGATTGTATTCAACGTAAATTTAAAAAAAAAATTAGAGCCCGAAATCAGGGATAAAATGATTTTTTTAAATAAAACCTATCTAGATCGATTTTTAAAAACCCCCTGAATTTCAGTAAAATCGTTGGAGCCGTTTCCGAGATTCTAAAAATATATACATACAAGATTAACTCATTTAAATATTAAAGATATAGGCAGAATGTGACGGTTTGTTATATTTATATGTATAACATTGTGTACTATATTAAGAAAATAAATAAAGCTGATGAATTTCAATTCCAGGATGAGGCTCTGTGCTATTTTAAGGTCGTATTAAAAAAAAGTAAAGTTACTTTACTGTAACACTGCTGAGCATTGGCATACTCTTCGTTTTTTGGAAATAAGGATTTGAGCTAAGACCTACCACGCTGCTCCAATGCCTAATTCTCTAGAGATTAAAAAAAGAAAATTAAAAAAAACTTACTCGAATATGCAAAAAAGGTTCATTTGCGTCGTGCATCGTCAACATAATAAACTGTGAAGCAAGCAATCGAGCCAATAATCTAAGCGTGCGCGAAATATCAATTGGGCGCAACGCTGCAATTTGAAAACCGTGTACTATGGTAAGTTATTAACAAACTTAATAACGTGTGAAAAGATTAAACATACATAATGGCAAGATATTTTATTGATTTTGTAAACTATTATAACCGCAATTATTGTTCATTTATTTTTCTTAAACCTAACTTTTTACATTTTGAAATATTTCTAATTTTAAAAATATTAATAAAAAATTGTCGTCCGCCGGGAACGGGGAAATATCCCGAGTTGCCGGTGGTTAGGGATTTAAGTCAGGAACTTCCTCACAATGCGCGCCGTTTCAAGCAATACTGCCTTCTGCGGATGCAGAAGGCAGTATTGCTTGCACTTTATCCAACTGTTAAGCGAAAGCCTCTGCAGATGTTGGTTGAGGCTCTTCGCAATCAGACCGTTAACCGACACAACTATGGGAACAAATATTATTATACTAGTTTATAGTAGTTTATAGTACTGATTTATAGAAATCTTCGATTTAGTAGTTGATATAATTACAATAGAGTTCAGTAAGAAAGAGGGTGGTTTATTCCACTCAGCTGGATACCACACGGCAGGTCAACTTACCTTAGTTACCTTTTGTCACACCTCGGTAAGAAAGAGGGTGGTATATTCTACTCAACTAGATACCACACAACGGGTCGATTTACCTTAGTCGCCTTTTACGACACCTCAATAAGAAAGAGGCTGGTATATTTTACTCAACCGGATACCACACAACGGTTCAACTTACCTTAGTCGTATTTTACGATACCTCGGTAAGAAAGATTTTGGTATATTCTACTCAACCGGATACCACACGGCGGGTTAACTTACCATTGTCGCATTTTACGAAACCTCGGTAAGAAATTTATCTTAAATAATTATATATTAGTAGCATCTTTTCATCTAATTTTTACCAAAATTAATTAATAAATTAAATACTTAAATTTATATAAACTTTTTCTTTTTCTCTATATGACCCGTACTCTCTTTCTTCTTCAATTCTTGTCCTTTTTCTTCTATTACTCAAAGGTTGACTGGAAGAGATCCCTTTTAGGGATAAGTCCGCCTTTATACATGTGTTTTATTTTAATTTTCTTTCTCTTTTCTAATTATATGTATAAAAAGAATAAATAAATAAAAGAAAGAGGGAGGTCTATTCTCAACCGGATACCACACGCTTGTAGCGTACAAATACAATTACAATTAAAACTCAATCCCACAAGTGGGACTCAATAAGAACGTGCAATACGAATAAAAAGCAATAAACGCAAGTGCGAACCGTTTGTGCGGCTTTTGGTATAGGCTAAAATAAAGGTACAACTCGCCGGCGGGCGTTGCGTACAGCTTATAAATAACATTTAGCGAGGACAGGGAGGCCGGGATTATGAGGTTGGAGGACTCAATTAAACTGTGCCACCGGACCGAGCTTTTGTTGTGGACTTTTGCCGTGACCTCCCATCGGATTTTCAGATAAATGGAATACACTTTGGGCATTCGCTACGAGTATTCGCTCCCGTCGTTCATTTGTGTTGGTCGAGGGCTGTATTTAATACATTGTTTTACGCTATCGTGAACTTTGTTTTGTATTACTGTTTAATTGTTTGATGCAATAACAGACGTTGGTAAAAAGTAGAGTAACGGCCTGTTACTATCCCACAGCTGGGTATAGGGTTTCTTAGGTTTTATTGGAGAGAAATGTTGCAGTCCTACTAATATGCGGATTGGTAGGTTACACATATCCCACTATTCTCTAGACATATGTAGGTTTCCTCGCGATGTTATTCTTCAGCGAAAAGCGTTTTAAAAAGCTGATACATGCAGGATTCGTAAAAACATATGCACAAACTTTTTGGTCGTGGCGAAACGATTGTTGAGTTTGTGATAGTGAACGTATATAGTGCTTGTGTATCGTGGTGGCGGTGGTGGAGGTTTGTGCATGTGTTTTTTACGACTCCTGCATGTATCAGGTATGATAACCGATTGTCCATTCTACATTTAGCATTATATATATTTTCTATTTTACTTCTACGCGGATTATAGCAAAATAATTTTATTATTACTTTTGTATTATGGATCTCCGCAAAGTAACGCCTGATTCTATAAATTATCGCAATGTATAAGTTATTATATATAAATTGATATTATAAATAAATTATTATATATAGCTTTGATAGCTCAGCGGTGTGACCGTACGACTCTTTAGAGAAGGACATGGGTTCAGACCCCGGGCGACCCAATGAGTTTTTCTACTAATTTAATTATAATTGTTTAAATTTTTGTAAATTAATTTCTTAGGCTTCTAACTTATTTAACGTACTGGCCTTTATTGTAATTTGTTTTTTATTTAACTGCATCATTTTATAAATCTGTGTTGATTGTAATGACATCTCAACGCATGATGAGTTTGCTTTAAACGATTTTGCATATATGTATGTATTAATTTATTTGTAATTGTGTTTATATTTTATGTTGTAATCGCTAGCGAACTAATAAAAAAAAATTGCAATTTATCACACACTTTTCGTTGAAGGAAAACATTGTAAGAACATGCATATCTCTAGAGAATTCTGGGGATATGTGTAACCTACCTAAGCTTTTGGGTCCAATCATTCTCAAAACTGGAGAAAGAAGGCCTATGCCCAGCAGTAGGATAGCATCAGGCTGTTACTTTACTCTACTTTACTTTACTATAAAAAAATTCAGCGTTCCTGACATAATAACGCCGTATACAGAGCTCATGAAAGCCTCAGATGGGCTTGAAAGTAGTCAGATAGAGTAGGACATAAATTCAAATTCAAATTCAAATTCAGTAAAAGTCAAGTCAAAATTGGTAGAAAAACAAATACAGAAAGGTGTTAATAGCTATAAATATGTAAATTTGTATAATCGTAGAAACGATTTAATGAATTATATCATTTGCATCTTTTTTGTATAATTAACTTAAACGTTTGAATCGTTTTTTTATCTTTATCCCACTATAAGTGGGGTCGGCAGAAATGTTTTATTCTTCCATTCTCTCCTATCATTCAACTCCTTCTCTCCTATCATTCAACTCTGGCGCCACTCCTTTTATATGCATGTCGTACTTCACACAATCCAACCATCTCTTTTTAGACCTCCCTCTTTTCACATATCCATCTAAGGTAAGTGCACTAGTAATTGATCATGCACTAGTAGTTGACCGTTTTGTATGAAATTTTAAACAATAAGCGTTTTGTTTGTTGTAGCTAATATAAACATCCTCTCGCCCTTATCCCACTCTAAGTGGGGTCGGCACAACATATTATAAACATGCTGTCACATGATTTGACTGCGTTTTAACGACCGGCCGCCTGCCTGACGTCAACTTACCTTAGTCGTATTTTACGACACCTCGGTAAGAAAGAGGGTGGTCTATTGTACTAAACCGTATACCACACAGTGGGTCAACTTACCTTAGTCGCCTCTTACGACACCTCGGTAAGAAATGAGGTTGGTACTATTCTATACAGCCGGATACCACACGGCGGGTCGACTTACCTTAGTCGCCTTTTACGACACCTCGGTAAGAAATGAGGGTGATATTATTCAATTCAGCCGGATACCACACGGCGTTGTTTGTTGTAGCTAATAAAAATAATAAATAAATAATATTAAATTTTAAATATTATACAATGGACTACAGTTCTGAGGTTTTGGGCAGTTGTTAATAAATGGCCACAGGTAATTACAAATTTATTTTGTTAGAAACATGTTGTCACAAGATTTGGCTACGTATATTACGACCGGCCGCCTGCGTGACGTCACATTACCTTAGTCGTATTTTACAAAACCTCGGTAAGAAAGAGGGTGATCTACTCTACTCAACCGAATACCACACGGCGGGTCAACTTACCTTAGTCGCGTTCTACGACACCTCGGTAAGATATTAGGGTGATCTTTCTACTTGGCCGGATACCACACGGTGGGTCGACTCACCTTAGTCGCCTTTTACAACACTACCGTAATAAATGAAGCGGTCTATTATATTCAGCCGGAAACACGGCGGGTTAACTTACCTTAGTCTCCTTTTACGAAACCTTGGTAAGAAATGAGGGTGGTCTTTTCTAATCAGCCGGATACCACACGGCGTATCTAAATACTATATCTAACTGACAATATTCTCCGTTAGGATTTCAAATTATGAGTTGCATTATTTATACGTAATTACAACACGACCTAAATGAAAAATGCAATGTTTTTTTTTTGCTACCTTCCTCGCAATATTTATTTATGGCATGCGATGGCAAGCTGTATTAAAAAGTATAAAGAACTAATTTTTACATCGTGGCTAAGGAATTAATTATCATTCATTTCAAAGTTAATCAATGACATGTTGGGCTTTGTGAAAAAATTGACATTTCATATCGAACTGTTTTCATTTGGACGTTTTGAAAAAGTAATTTCTTTTTCCGGTTGTGTAGTTAGGCGTATCTTAAGTTTATTATTAACATGTTAACGCACACTATATACAATAACACGATATAATAGGAATACCACAATTCCCGTTCCGAGATGCACTTCTCTTGAATGACGAACAAAGACTGACTGTCACTGAAACGTTTTATCAATAAGAAGACTAAACCGGTAACAACACGTCACAGTGTTGGTACCATTTTAATCAAAAAGGGCGCGATAGTCTTGTTTCATGACTGTGTTGCTATAAAATACAAAGCGGAAGTCAATGGCGACAACAAACACAAGTATCACATAACCATTTAGGTCCTGTTTCACAAGTTACCAATAAACTGTCAGTTAGCTTATTCGGAACATATCTGACGCATATCTCGGGATTTGCGTTTTTCAGGTTTCTGATAGAATATAGCACTTAAAGTCCATAATAAGTTAACAGGTAGATCATGTGGCTGTAATTTTGTTTATGTACTGGATAGCAAATGTCTATTTCAAAATGGCCGCGATTTTTTTTTAATTTTTAACTTTTTAGAGTCTCTTTTTAGAGACATTTACCTGGTGCTTAGTTTATTAGTCGGTTAACTATACGACACTTTATCAGTAACTTGTGAAACCGGCCCCAAGTAGTCTTATTGTTCAGAGCTATTATAGCCCAAACGTGAGACCGTACTACTCTTTCGAGAGGATCACGGGTTCAACCCCAACCAGGCATCAATACGATTTTCTTTTAAAATTTGTGTCTAATTCTTCTTCTTCTTCTTCAACCGATGGACGTCCACTGCTGGACATAGGCCTCTTCATGGGATCTCCAGAACACACGATTAATATTTGCAATTTATCACACGCTTTTCGGTGAAGAAGAACACCGTGAGGAAACCTGCATATCTCTAGAGAATTCACATTATATTATTTTACAATTATACAGATAAATAATAAATTACACTTAATAAGGAACACTTACACACACGGTCGTCCGTCGCCAAATAAATAATTTAATACTTGTGTTATGGACAGACAACTGGTGAATATATACATATATAATTTTTAAATACATGCTTAAATAGAAATATACACCCAGGCTCGAAGAACCAACAAATTCTTTAATAGAAAATGTTGGCTCTCGGAATTGAATCCGCGACCCGCGGAGCTGAAGACAGGATCACTACCCACTGCGCCAACGGGCCAGTCGAACAGATTCTCTCATGATAATCTTTAACACCTATAAACATGGGAAAACTTATTACCTAATATATAACAAATTGCTATACACTTACAAACCCATGACTCTATGTTAGAGTTAGACCATGTATGCATGGAAAGGATGTACATATGTTCTGACAGCCTTTTGATTGCGAATTTAGTATTATAAAACAATAGGTGATGTATATAATAGACAAAGAAGAAACCGACGTAAGCTTGCGGCTCCTGCTTTGCGTCTTGCAAAAGCACGTAATTCGTTTGTGGGTCTGGGTATAAGGTTCTATAATAAAATTCCGCAATCAATTTTAGCTTTGCCATTACAGCAGTTTAAAAACAATATTAAAGAGAGGCTGATACAGAAAGCCTACTATTTGAGGATTAATTAGACGATAAGAATGCGTGGATATAGATATTGTTCGACCCTGTACAAGATAGAAACGATTAAATGTAACCAGTATTAAATTGTATTTTTAAAAGAGCAACCGCCGAGTTTCTTGCTGGCTCTTCGCGGTAGGAACAGCTTTCCGAACCAGCAGTAGAGTTGACGATTCAAAAGCACTTGTTTATAAGTTTATTTGAATTAGGAATATTTTGAATTTGAATTTATTTTCAAGTGACTAGAGCTAAGTTGTTGGGCGTAATGGGAGAGCTCGTCCCAGTTTGCCCCCACTTTATCACCTTGATATCGACCAACGAGACTTTTGCATAAATAACCGATCGTACCAGGTGACTCAAATAATATTAACTGATAATCGACAACGTTATCAGTGCGATAACACCTACGTCGAGGGAAAGAGATAGGGTGATATATAAATTTCGCACAGAAATCAATATTGCCAATGTGAAACTCTTAATCTAATTTTTTAATAGCACGCAGCGATACCCAAATTCTAAACTAGAATAAAAACCCACCACGCTGCTCTAATGCGGAATGGTGGGTTACATATATCACCAGAATTCTTTAGAACTACGCAGATTTCTTCACGATGTTTTCCTTCACCGAGACAATTTTTTTTTTGGAAATCTCTAAACTGTGACCCCTTCGAAGAAATCGGACAGTATTACCGTTAGGCTAATACTGCTATCGAATATAATTAAATACCCAGTACCTGGGTGATCGAACTTTGCTCGGTAATTTTGAAAATGATGTAAAAAAAATTGAAAAGAAAAATTTGAAAATAATAGAGGTGGAGCTCGATCCTAGGTATTTTCACCTCTCTAGACCGCCCGTTCCCCAAATGAACTACCATGACTTTACGTTTGACACCGAAAAATTGTGATTGTATTCAACGTTAATTTAAAAAATATTTTAAAGCCCAAAATCAGGGATAAAACGACTTTTTTTTTAAATAAAACTTATCTAGATCGATATTTCTCCCCAAAAACCCCCTACATGCTGAATTTCAGGAAAATCGTTGGAGCCGTTTCCGAGATTCTGAAAATATAAACCTATGTATAAATACATACAAGATAACTCATTTAAATATTAAAGATAAAAAAGTTAAAAAATTAAGTCTAAGCTTAGTATTAAATTGACCTTTTTAGGTTAGGTAGGACCAAAATTAGGTTTAATTCAGTTAGAAACATTGTAATCCTAATTTCAATGCCATCTATGATATCAATCTATGAACTATTAAAACAGCCAGAGTTTTCTTGCTCTTCAAAGTTATTGGTTTCTTTAACACTCATGAGGGATGCAGCCGCTATGCTGCGGTTTATTGCAATTTGCCAAATAACAACTTTTTAGAATTAGGCCACTTTAATACTAAGCGTGGGATATATTTTTTGATTTATGACAAATCCGCGTTTCGTTCATTGTATTATTAATATTGTTTATTATTATATTATTATTATTGTATTATTTACTTTTATTACCTACTGTTATAGCCCTGTGGCATCCGGCTGAGTAGAATAGACCACCCTCATTTCTTACCGAGGCGTCGTAAAAGACGACTAAGTTGACGTCAGGCAGGCGGCCGGTCGTAAAAACGCAGCCAAATCATGTGACAGCCTGTTTATAACATGGTGTGCCGACCCCACTTAGAGTGGAATAAGGGGAGGAGAATAATAATAGTTATAACCTATTGTTAATATATTTATTTAATTCTTTGAAATTATAATGAATGAAAACTTTTAATTCGAGATTTGTATAAATTATCAATAATTTATTTATTAATTATTCACTGATAATTATTAATTAAAAGCTGTTATATTGATTAGTAAATAAGAGGAAAACAATATGGCGAATTGCATGATGGCGCGTAAAATGGTGCTAAATGAAAATATAAATTACAAATGTTATCGCGTATATAATTTAAATCATCCTCCTGCCCTTATCCCACTTTATGTGCGGTTGGCGCAACATGTTATAAACATGTTGTCACATGAATTGGCTGCGTTTTTACGACCAGCCGCCTGACGTCAACTTACCGACACCTTGGTAATAAAGAGTGTGGTGTATCCACTAAACCGGATACCACACGGTGGGTTTTTTTTTTAATTTTATAAAATAACTAGCAATCGCCAGCGGCTCTGCTCGCGTGGAAAGATTAAAACCGTAATATAGTCTTTTGATAACCATAAAAATGGTTAAAGTGGCTTAATCTTAAAAGCTAGACATATGCTGTCGCGGACTTATTTAGATTAATAAGGGGAAACATTTTTTACATAATTTTTGAATAACCATTACCGTTTACTCAGCGCTTGCAAGAAAAGCTTTCAATTTTGCCGTTTTCGTAATATTTTTTATTGCTGCTTCTCTTATATTATCTTAGCATAATAAAGCAGTCCAGCAGTTCCTGAGATTAGCGCGTTCAAACAATCAAACAAACAAACTCTTCAGCTATATATATTCGTATAGATAAATATAAGGCTTTACAGTACTTTATTCCATAATATAATTAATAAAATCAATTTTAGATCAGGTAATCGAAGCGACTAAGTTTAGTCGACCCGCCGTGTGGTGTCCGGTTGAGTAGAATAGACCATCGTATTTCATACCGAGGTGTCTTAAAATACGACTAACGTAAATTGACGTCAGGCAGGCCAAATCATGTGACAACATGTTTATAACATGTTGCGCCGACCCCACTTAGAGTGGGATAAGGGCAAGAGAATGATAATTTTGAAAAGAGTAACTGACTCTTCTCGGAAGCGTTGCTGACTCTTCTTGGTAATAACAGCTTTCAAAGTTGACGTTTCAAAAGCGCTTGTTTACAAAATTTACTTAAATAAAGAATGTTTTGAATTTGAATAGTTTAAACAATTATTAACTATAATCTCAGGTCATATAATCCATTGTTAAAAGTGTAATAGAACTTACGACTTTTAGTCATACATTGCACGGCTTCTCGGCAATATCAGAGCAATTAAGCATTACCCAAGCTGAATGGTCAATTGGATTCAGTCAATTAAACGGAAAATTGTTGAGAGATCGTGCATACAAACGCTTCCAGTGTTTACTAAGTCGAACGCCATTAAAGTAGGCGCACAAAGCGTATTGATTAATGGCGTTTTAATAGCTATAATGCGATTACCTTGGACGCATATTTTCTTAACAGAAAGCTTACGTGAGCGAAACAAAATGCCATCGGTTTCAGTATTAAAGTTACTGTTGTGCGAGTTTTTTTTAACCTACTCGTTCACGTTAAAGTAGTCGGCAAAGTGCGGCTCCAGGATAGCATGTGGCTCTTTCACTCTTTTGAGTGCGGCTCTGGCACAAATATCTACGGAAGGCGCAATAATATTTTCAAATAAAAAAAGTACTCAAACTTTCCAAAGAGATGCAAGCCCATTCGCATTAATAAATCTTTAATATTTAAATGAGTTAATCCCTATGTATATATATATATATATTTACGGAATTGCAGAACTCGTGGCACAGGTGGGGCACGATCTCTCCTTGCCCATCGTGGTTCCTATCATAGAAGGGAAGAGTTCTTGGACAGCGATAACCTCCTGCGAGGCCGTAATCTCGCGGAAAGCAGCGGGGTTTGACTCGGGAAGTCAAGTTCTTAGAGAGCGGGGCACATATGACTCTACCGAAATCGCCCAAATAGGTATCTCCGGGCGTTCTGAACGGGGTTTATTTGATGTCCATTTGAAAAGGTCCCCGAGGCGTTCGTTGCATCTGGTGCACCTGCATCGATTAGTGGAGGGAAGGGCCACTTCGAGAGAAGAGGTGGCGCTTACCGAGATGCAAGGAACTGCTGGTGGGGAAGGGGGCAATGTGTCCAACGATACCCTGTCCACCAGTAGTGTGGTGGAACACTCAGATTTAGTCGGTGCAAGTCCGACATACCCACCACTCGTTCCCGTCGGGATATGACGAAGGGTCTTCTCGCTTACAACGGGGATATATGGGGGTTTTTCCTAATTAAAAAGAGCAATTACTAGATGTCGCTATTACAACGTCACAGATATGGACGTTACGCTAATCGAGTTGGTTAAAAAAAACTCGCACTAAGCACACTGTTGTTAAAACTTGCCCATGCATTACAGTGACTCAGTGAAATACCTTACATATAGATACACTTTTTTACGGTAATATTAGGTTATTTTAAAAATAATAAACTCGCGGCTCCTGCTTCGCGTCTTGCAAAAGTACGTAAGTCGTTTGTGGTTTTGGATATAAGATTCTATAACACAATTCCGCAATCAATTTTAGCGTTGCCATTATAATTTAAAAACACTATTAAAGAGAGGCTGATACGTAAAGCCTACTATACTGTTAAGGATAACTTAGATGATAAGAATGTGTGGATAGAAATGGGGGTATTATATTCTACTCAGCTGGATATTTCAAGGCATCGTCTGATACATTATGTCTGTACAAAATATTGTCTAACACTATTAAAAAGAGGCTGATTCAGAAAGCCTACTATACTGTTGACGATTACTTAGAGGATAAGACAGTAATAACTAAATGTAACTAGTAATAATAATTATATTTTTTAAAAGAGCAACCGCCGAGTTTCTTGCTGGCTCTTCTCGGTAGGAACAGCTTTCCAAAGCAGCAGTAGAGTTGACGATTCAAAAGCACTTGTTTACAATATTGTTTGTTGTCTTTATTGCATAAATGAATATAAAATGATAAAAAAAAACAACAACAAGTTTACATGAATAAATAATAATTTGAATTTGAATTTGAATTTGAAAAGAAATAATAATATTATTTAGTTATTCCAAGAATCCTGAATGCATAAGATATAATAACATATAACATAGTACTAATTTGAGTATCACATAGATTTTCTATCGGATTATAACAAAATAAAATACTATTATTAACTTATAGAATTAGGCGTTACTTTGCGTAAATAATACGAAAGTAATAAAACTATTTTGTTATAATCTACGATAAAGTAAAAAGAAAATATATATAATGCTAAATGTAGAGTGGACTATCCGTGTTCGTATATGCAAGTAAGATACGTCAACTATAAGCCACCAGCAACTCTACACTGCACACATTCATTACCACAATCTCAATAATAGTTTTGCTCTGTAATAGAAGCAGCATACCGACATAGTCAAAGTGACATAAGACTTATAATATTCATCCAGTATAATATTCATATACGGCATATGTCTATGGATTACAAAATTAAAAAAAATTCTCAAAACATGACTTGCCTACAGCAGGTTTAAATTAATTATAAGGCGTATGCCTATACGTAAACCATATTATACAATTGAAAGATATATAAATGATAAAAATGCTTAAACTTGAAAATCCTTCCAGTTAAAAGAATATTTAAAAGATTGACCGCCGAGTTTCTTTCTGGTTCTTCTCGGTAAGAGCAACATTCCAAACCAGTTGTAGCTTCATTAATCATATTGATCCTTGACGATTCAAAAGTGTTTCCAAAAACTTATTTAAGTAGAGATTATTTGGATTACACTTAATATAATTATTCCGGATAATCATAATAAATTAGGGTTTAAACAACCTTGGAATATGTGTAAATTAGATTTACAATTACTTTTAAATTGTGATGAAATAAAAAAATCCTAATTAAGTATTATTTAATTAATAATAATTAGAATAAATAATGTTTAATTAAATTAATTGAATTGAAAATCAATGTAAAAAAAAATTAGCCTATACCATTTAGCATAAACCAAGATGTTTAAGGTTAAATAAAATTAAATTTTGTTTATTATAAACTGTGATCAAATAAAAAAAGTAATCTTTCTTTATTTATGTACTATTTAACTAATAATGATATATTGGAATAATTATTTGATGAAGTTGATTAAAATGAAAATAACAATTAAAGTATGTAGCCTGTATTTTTCAGTTTAGATGTAAATAAAATTAAATTTTGTTTATTATAAATTGTGATCAAATAAACAAAATTATCTTTCTTTAATTTATGTATGACTTTATTAATAGTGATTACAAAAAACCTATATTTAATTAAATTAATTGAATTGAAAGTCAATGTAAAAATGTAGCATATATTATCTTGTTTTAGAGCTAAATAAAATTAAATATTGTTTATTATAAATTGTGATCAAATAAAAAAATAATCTTAATTAATTATGTATTATTTATTTAATTGTGATTAGAATAAATAATATTTGATTATATTAAAAAATAATAATTAAATTATGTAGCCTGTATTATTGTGGTTTAGAGGTAAATAAAATAAAATTATGTTTATTATAAATTGTGATCAACTAAAAATCTTTTTCTTTCTTTCATTGCGTATTTATCCGTTAACTACAAGTACCTACACACACGCACAAACTTTCCCCATATTATTAGTAGGATAGTGTATTATAGGGTTGCTTGGTTATTATAGCCTTTTTACAGCGCCTTATTGGGAGTTGATATACGTTTATTAAACCCATATTAAGAAGCATTTATTGATCCTAACATTGTAACGTTCGAATAGGTTATAACTTTTTTTTTAAATTTAATTAGCATTTAATAAAGATAAGATTTTATGAACGCTATCGTTGTATTTTATAATTTTACTTCACTTCAAAGGCGGAAACCAACGAGTTTTGTATAAAAAAGCTTTGCGCTGAATTGATAATAAGAATTCATTATGCGATTTTAGCTGTGATAGCTCAACGGTGAGACCGTGCGACGAGACGATCGTGGGTTCAACCAAGAGCAGGCACCAATGTTTTTCTATTAAACCTTATGTGTCTTATTAATAATTGCAATCTATCATACGCTTTTTTGTGAAGGAAATCATCGTGAGGAAAACTGCATACTCGTATCTCTAGAGAATTCTGGGGATAGTTGTAACCTATCAATGGAGCAGCTTGGTAGGTCTTAACTACAATACTTCTCTCCTAATACGGAGAGAGGAGACCTATGTCCAGCAATGGAATAGTAACAGGACGTTACTTTTTTACTTTTATGCGATTTAAAGTAGCAGAATATACCGTGAGGCAAATTGCAAATAATTAGAGAGTTCTGCGGTTGACGATTGAGCACTTGTTTACAAGTTTACTCGAAGAATATTTTGGATTAGATTTTGCAATTGAGCTTTCTTACTTTTTCTACAATGAAAAAAACCTTTATCCAGCAGTAGTGTTAACAAAGGTACGCTAATACAGCTGATAATAAAGAATGTGATTTGATTTACTTTGATTTCAATTTCAATAGGTAAGTATATTTAAATAAAGAAGTACCTATTGTAAGACTATAATGACTGCGACATTCATAAATTCTTATGAGTCTGAATTATAATCGTAACTTTTTTTTAAACATGATATATTAATTATTGAATATTCACTTAATTTCAAATCCATTTCTCCGAAAATGTAAATCCATGAAAATATTAATTGAAGTAAAACTTTAAGAAAATAGTAATTATTTGTTCAAAAATAAACATCATCTTCTTTTTAAATGTCATTATCATTAATAATTAACAATTTATTTCAATTGATTTATTTATACAAATTAATAATATAAACTTCCTATTACTTATAGGTTTATAATATTGAATATTGTATTATGATATATTAATAAATTAATAAAATTTTAAATAAAATTAATGTGTTGTCATTTTTATCAATTATTTTTTATTATTATTTAAACAATTCAAATAAGAACGAATTAGAAAGCATAAAACAAATTGTTTAACGCTTCTATACGCCGACGGAAAATGCATCATCATAATTATTAATTATTATAACATATCAAATTATTTATAAACAATTCAAAACTAATTATAGACAAATATTTGACATGACAATAACATTTATTGATGTATGCAATTTGTTATGTAAATTGTAAATTCAATTTGAATGCATATAAAGTGTAAGAGAAATACAGTTGGGAAATTCTATATTAATTTATTTAGAATTTGTTTATAAATTCAGTGAAAATATGAAATATATATTATGTTACAATTTATTGTTCCTTTTTTAAATATAATAATTAAAATTATAAAATAATTTAATTCGTTTGGTTGGACGGCAGTTTGATACGGTGTTTATTATGATATTTTACTATAAACGTTTAATCCCATATAATTGTTTATTGTAATATAATAAGACAATATAATTTACAATTAATTATATGCAGTTTAATAACATTACAACTGAGATCTAAACAATTTAATATAAACCTCGGAATTTAATTTATGAATGTTTACAAACTGGTAACTTTTTTTAATATAGAAAAGTTAAAATTGTCGCCAAAGTCACCAATATGACATATGATCCTTAAAAACTTCTTAAAGGTACTAAAGACAGGTTAACTATAATTTTAATAATACAATAATAATTAATATAATAATTGTATAACCGATAGATAAAATATAAAACACGTTTAGGTATTCTGAAGTTAAACTGTATAGGTATATAAGAATATTCATGTTTCACAATAGACACTACCCTATAAAGAAACAACAAAATCTATATGAGAATTCAGTGTTCAGTATAAAAAAACTCAGTCAAATCTAATCGGATTTAATAATATCGTGTTGTAACTCAAGCTGCATTTATACAGTATTTGAACAGCTGTTTATTATCGAATTTGCGAACAGATTAGGCGTCCATAGTACGTGATGGCGTATAAAAGTTGCTTCTCAACTTGTTAGTATACATTTGAGACGTAAATTTAATTTGGTTATACTTGTTAAAATTATGTAATATCTTGGTTACATCTTTTATTATGTGTAAGTGGATGAAGTCTAATTAAATTAAGACGTACAACCGAGTGATGCAGTGTTTTGCGCGTTCGTACTTGAATCGTCACTAACCTGGGAAGCGGACGGGTAGGAATAGCCGAATTGTGCATACGCTGCCATAGGGACGATCATAGGGCCGGTTTCACAGAACACACTGTCTCTCAAAGTCTTACACGGACGGGTTATCTATACGTAATATTAAATTAATTAAGTTAATCTATCACAGTTGTTTGAATGCGCGGCGGCGGCGCGGCGCGCGCCCATCCTGCGCGTCAGAGATCCTCACGAGCGAGCATGCCGGAAGACACGGCACGACACCTTCGCGCTGTCGAATCTAAACACAGACTGGCGCGCGCCAGACCACCGTCTCCCCACCATTGTAGGATAGGGCAATCTAAGCCCCGCCTAATGGGACGGGCTTAGCCGCGACGGCCAATGAAATTCAAATTTTTCTATCCTTCTCGAACGCCAGTTTGAAAATTCGTTACGCCATTGGCCGCTCTATCCCCACTACGCTTCAAACCCGCCCCCACAAAGGTAGCCGCCTGGATTGGTGGGGGTAAAAAGCGGCAGAGCCGGAGTTCATGTTTATGGGATATCGGGACAGACGCGCGTACCACGAGAAAACAAATCTTTATAGGCAAAAAATGGCTCGCCGGGCGACAAGTTGTTTCACGTTGTCAGATTTACGAAGCGCCGGCTCGATCTCGGCGTTATATTTTTTACCTGTGGATATATTTTATATTTGCGGTACGGAGTTGAATAATGACGCGGCAACACCTATTGATAAATGTATTCGGTGGACGGGATAGTTGTAATAAACACATTATTAGTATATTATTCATAGGAAAGATTGACATCAGTATGTTTGACTTTTTTTTTGGGAGAAAGTTAATATTTTCTTTTAGTAGCTGTGCCCTGCGATACTACCCAAGAATCCTACTTCCTATCCTACTAATATTATAAGTGCAAAATTTTGTGAGTGTGGATGTATGTTTGTTACACTTTCACGGCGAATCCGCTGAACCGATATCGATGAAATTTGGCACAATTATTCCTTATACACCGGAATTCTACAGGAATAGGATGATATTGAAAATGACAACATATCAGGCGAGAACAGCCCACGCAAACGAAGTTGCGTGCAAAAGCTAGTGAGTTTATTAGAGGATAGCTGAAAGTTGCGCTTATTATAGAAAATATGAGATGTGCCCCTTAAGGGGGTATGGATATACAATAGGAGGGATGAAAATGACCAAACGAGTGTTTAATATGAATGTGGATTGTGTGAAGTATGACATGCCTATAAAAGGAGGATAGCCAGAGTTGACGAATTATAGGAGAGAATGGAAGAGAAAAACGTGTGCCGACATGTAGAGTGGGATAAGGACAGGAGAATGATGTGTCCAATTATTTATGGGATCGAAAAACTGTTTTTTTCTTATACTACATCGATATTTTTTATATAAATAAACCTTAAATTTCATCAGAAATATGTAGACCATTAGAGAAAAGGTACCTATAACCAAATTATTACAACTTGAAAAAGGTTCCTTTAGAGGGTTATTTTTATAATTTTTAACAATTTTAACAGTAGGTATATACGTTTCTATTTATTTATTTATTTTATTTATTTATATACCATAAAAAATGTTGGAAAAAACATCAGGTATCTATTGGTAAAAATTTAATTGATACACCAACGATATATTATAGAAACATTAACAATTAATCCTTATATTAAATCTAGTTCCATTATAAGTAAGTACCGGCCTGTTACTATCCCACTGCTGGGCATAGGCCTCTTCTCTCCGTTTTATTTTTTTGGAGAGAAGGATTGGAGCTAAGACATACCACGCTACTCCAATGCGGATTGGTAGGTTACACATATCTCCAGAATTCTCTAGAGATATGCAGGTTTCCTCACGATGTTTTCCTTCACCGAAAAGCGTGTGATAAATTGCAATTATCAATTAGACACATAAGTTTTACTAGAAAACTCATTGGTGCCTGCCCGGGGTTCGAACCCTAGACCTCCTTGAGAGAGGCGCACGCACGGTGATACCACTGGGCTACCACAGCAGTTCCATTATAATTATCATTTATAGGCGTATTCAGAATTGTTTTTTGTGCGTACTTAAAAATTATATTGTAATTATATCATATATTAAATATAAGGGTTCCATAAATCAGGCCTTGATGAAAATGAATGACAAAAATGCCAAAACTATAAACGTATCATAAATGTCAAAAATATACAAATATAATAATTATAAAAATAATAATTGTCCAAGAAATAAAGTTATTTTGTCAAATGAATATCTATTTATATTAATTTTTTATTACCATAGTGGTATCCGGCTGGGTAGAATAGACCACCCTCTTACCGAGGTGACCCGTGACCTCCTCGAAATATTCGCACGGTGTCACCACTGACCTCGCAACTCGCAAAATTATTTTGCTAAATTCATGTATTTTACATGTAAAATAATTTTTAATGTAAGACAAAGAGTTTGGAAAACACTCGTTTAAAACATAATAACAGACATGTAGATAAGAGTATAAACATTTCCTTAACACATGTTTATTAGAGACTAATAGATTAATAAAAAATATGTTACTTATAAGTATATTCGCTTATCATCAGGATAAGAAACCAATAACGATAGGTGATGTATATAACAGACAAAGCAGGAACTGACATAAGCTTGCGGCTCCTGCTTTGACGAACAAAAGTACGTAAATTCAAATTCAAAATATTCTTTATTCAAGTAAACATGTAAACAAGTTCTTTTGAATCGTCAACTCTACTGCTGGTTCGGAGCTGTTCCTATTCTGAAGAGCCAGCAAGAAACTCGGCGGTTACTCTTTTAAAAGTATAATTCTTAATACAATTTACATTAAGTCGTTACTGTCTTGTACAGGTTCAAAGAGAGCTATATCCACACAAGAATATCTTCTAAATAATCTTCAAGAGTATAGTAGGCTTTCTGTATCAGCCAATCGTTTGTGGGTTTTGGTATAAGATTCTATAATAATATTCCGCAATCAATTTTAGCTTTACCATTACAGCAGTTAAAAACACTGTTAAAGAGAGCCTGATACAGAAAGTCTACTATACTATATATCTTCCTGCCCTTATCCCAATCTAAGTGGGATCGGCACAACATGTTATAAACATGCTGTAACGTGATTTGGCTGCGTTTTTACGACCGGCCGCCTGCCTGACGTCAACTTACCTTAGTCGTATTTTATGACACCTCGGTAAGAAGGATGGTGGTCTATTCTACTAAACCGGATACCACACGGCGGGTCGACTTACCTTATTCGCCTTTTAGACACCTCGCTAAGAAATGAGGTTGGTCTATTCTACTCAGCCGGTTACCAAACGGAGGGTCAACTTACCTTAGTCGCCTTTTACACCTCGGTAAGAAATGCGGGTGTGCTATTCTACACAGTCGGATACCTGAATGTAGTTGTAAAATTTAGGGGGGAAAAACGCAACCCTTTTAATTAAGGTCATCTGCCCGCTTCGCAGTTAAACTGTAATAAGTTGACTGAGCGAGTCGCAAGTTCGATTCTCGCCGAAGGCAAACATTTTCTTTTAAATCAATTTGTTGATACTTCGAAGCTGAGATATATTTGTATTTCAGTATGTATTTAAAATTATATATGTATATATTCAATTTCTCACCTATAAAACAACTATTAAGTTACTTTAAGGATGGACGACGTGTTGCATATATTTTATTTATATTTATTAATTAAACCCGATTAGTAGGTACCTATTCATTACGCTTAATATTAGTTGTATGTGTGTATATAAAAACTCTTTTGAGTTTTTTCAACTTATTTTGATCAACAGATTTCATTTTAAATATGTGCAGTTAGTGACGATACAATAATAGTAGATTATTTATTTATTTATGTACCATAAAAAATGTTGGAAAAAAACATAATTGGTAAAAAAAGTGTACAAAGGTCAACTTATCCCTATGACAGAGATCTCTGCCAGCTAACCTACGAGGTGAGACAATTTATATTAAAGAAAAAGGTACGCAAATATCAAACATTATGAATTAGAATTACCTACTAATAATTTCCTAATTTAACAATAAAAATAAAATAAATATATAATATATTTATATATAAATAAATATATATACATACACACTATATATGATACTGTTGCATAATAAGGGTTCTTATAACACGAGTGTGTTTTAAAAAAACGAGCCTCAAGTGAGTGTTTTATAGTTTCACACGAGTGTTATAAAACTGAGTTAAGTACAGTGTCATACACTACTTTATCTACTCTCATACAATACGTAAAACAATATTAATAAAAACGAAACTTTGTTTGAATATTGAAAAGTTTTTTTAAATGTCAAATATTAGCGCCAAGGCGCAAACATCGGTTACGCATGCGTGTTGCGTCGCCGCGGACTCGTTCATTGAAACCTTTTTTTTAAGGTAGAGGTGTATTGTATAGGTGTATCGTTATGATTTAAAAGTTATATTATGATACAAGACCTGTATCGTAATAAAACTTTTTGATTTTTTATTTTTGGCCTATACGTAATGTTTTTCATAAGAATTTTGGTTTTAGTTTTATAATCTTTGTTTTATAGTATCAGAGTAGATAAAATAAAATGCCATCTGCGCCAACGAGTCACTTAGTTTGGCAGTTGGGATTCAGGCCGGGACGGGCTAGCCCCCTACACCCCAAGGCAATTACAATGTAGCATGAATTTTTGTTGCATTTTTGTTGCATTATTTAAATAATTACCCCTGTTTGGTGGTAGCGTGCGCGCTCGCGGCGAAATTGTTCGCGCGAGCGCAGACACCTTGTAATTTGCTAAATGTTTCAAATGGGTTTTTAATTGAACACAACCCAAATATAGGACTATCCCACTATTGGGCAAAACAATAATATACTCGGACATAGTATAAACAAGATAGGCAGGCTTGAGTGCGAATGTCCAAAACAATAAAGGGAAAATGTGAGAGACATATAATACTTAAATTTTTCAAATCATACAAGCACAGAGATATAACAAATATATATGGCGAGTTTTTAATTTAAATACTATTTGGTACACCTTTAAAATAGGGCTTATTCATGCAAAAGAACAAGCTGTGGTAGCCCAGCGGTAACACCGTGCGACTCTTTCGAGGAGGTCACGTGTTCAAACCTAGGCAGACACCAATGAGGTTTTCTGTTAAAACTTATGTATTTAATTGATAATTGCAATTTACCACACGCTTTTCGGTGAAAATCTTCAGAGAATTCTGGAGATATGTGTAACCTACCAATCCGCACTGGAGCAGTGTGGTAGGTCTTTGCTCCAAACCTTTTCTCCAAATACGGAGAGAAGAGGCCTATTCTCAACAGTGGGATAGTAACAGGCCGCTACTTACTTACTTACTTATGCAAAAGAAAAATTAATATGAAATTTTCCAACATGCAATTTGATCCAACTAAATCAATTTTAATCAGCCTCCTGCTCTTATCCCACTATAAGTTTTAAACATGTTATTACAGGATTTAACTATTTTTTTAACGACCGGCGACCTATAGACGTACATCTTACCTTAGTCGCCTTTACGACACTTCGGTAAGAAATGAAGGTGGTCTATTTTACCCAGCTGGAGACTACACAGCACTTACCTTAGTCGCCTTTTACGACACCTTGGCAAGAAATGGGGGTGATATATTCTACTCAGCTGGATACTACACAGCACTTACCTTAGGCACCTTTTACGGCACCTTGGCAAGAAAAGAAGGTGGTTTATTCTACTTAGCCGGATTCCATAAATCAAATGTAAATAATGCGCTTAACAAACGCGGATTATAGCAAAATAATAAATAAAAAATTAAAAAATCTTTCATAACTTTCGCTATTTACTAAATTTTCTATACATAGGACTCAGCAACTTAACGCTTTATTATTTTTTTTAATTTCGTTGTATTTTTCCATAAAGCGAATGGTAAGCGAGTCGAATTGTAAGTTTTTGAAAAACTTATTGGTGCAAGGGAATTGAATCCGCGACCCTCTGTCAATGGTCATACGGTCTCACTTATGTTGAAGCATAAAAAAGGTTTTTTTAATTCGCCCTCGGAGGGTCCATAAAGGCTATTAATTTTGTCTGACCGCATATCAACCAGCCCCCATTTTGTTAATGCAAAAAGGGTCGAATTTTTCAATACGTGCAGAGAAACACTGTTTTCCCAATTTCCAACCTCATCTGCTCACTGACTGACTAGATGGCCGATATGCAAATCTTTTTGAAAGTTATTTATAACTTATGTCAGTAGGTTTCCTATGTTTCATGTAATAAATATAATCTTTTGTATTTTTGTTGGTTATCTAATAAACAAGTTGACAGTTGTTATAATGTTGCGTCAACAAATTGTACAATATTTTAATAGTATATAATATATATAATAGATATATATTTATCTTAAGTAATTATATATTAGTAGCATCTTTTCATCAATTTATTTAACCAAAATTAATTAATAGATTAAATAGTTAAATTTATATAAACTTTTTCTTTTTCTCTATATGACCCGTACTCTCTTTGTTCTTCAATTATTGTCCTTTTCCTTCTGTTACTCAAAGGTTGACTGGAAGAGATCCCTTTTAGGGATAAGTCCGCCTTTATACAAGTGCTTTTTTATTTTTTTCTTTCTCTTTTCTAAATATATGTATAAAAAGAAATAAATAAATAGACTATAACAGACCAACATAAGCTTGCGGCTCCTGCTTTGAGCCTTGCAAAGGTACGTAAGTCGTTCGTGGGTTTGGGTATAAGATTTTATAATATAATTCCGCAATCAATTTCAGCTTTGCCATTAGTTTATACTGTTAAAAGAAGGCCGATAGAGAAAGCCTACTATACTGTTGAGAATTATAAAGACGATAAGAATGTGTGGATATAGCTACTGTTCGACCCTGTACAAAATAGTAATGACTTAATGTAACTAGTTATAAGAATTATTTTGAAAAGAGCAACCGTCCAGTTTGTTGCATAGTCTTCGGTAGGAACAGCTTTCCGAACCAGCAGTAGATTTGACAATTCAAAAGCACTTGTTTACAAGATTACTTGACTAAGGTCCTATTTCACAAGTTACCGATAAACTGTCGGATAGTTAACCGACAAATAAACTAAGTAGCAGATAAATGTCTCTAAAAAGAGAAAAATTAAAAAAAGTCGCGGCCATTTTAAAATAGGTATTTGCTATACAGCAGATAAACAAAATAACAGCCACATGATCTACCTGTTAACTTATTAGGGACTTTAAGTGCTGAAGCCTATAAGAAACCTGAAAAACGCAAAATTCCAAGATATGTGTCAGATATGTTCCGAATAAGCTAACTGACAGTTTATTGGTAACTAGTGAAAATTAACCTTCAAAATTCATAATATTCCTTAGAGCCTGCCTTAAGGAATATTTTGAATTTGAATTTAAAAATTTAGGCTTTCTCAACGCTGCTAGGAATTATGGGTAATTGAAGCATTGTCGAGGATGTAAAATATTTAAAGGGAAAGCAGAAATTTCCAACGCAAAAGGATGGGAGTTTGGCGTCTGCCTTAATACAGAATAGCTTCCCGTCGAGACCTCTCATGTAGTAGTCAAAATTATCCACCAAAAGTATAAATTAACATACATTAAGTTGTACTTATAAAAAAAACTAGCTAGAAATAAAAGTGTAATGTTTTTTTTTTGTTTAAATATATAATATATGGCCCCTTGCGAGTGACGCGCGGCGCGGGAACAACAGCGCGAACCGCGGGCGGTCAAATATTTTATGGGCCATGGAGGTCACTATATAATACTGGTGTTAGTCTGTCCGTTACTTAGCAAGTATATAAAAGTAACGTAGAATCACGTTGAAGCGGAAAAAAGGCTAAGGATTAATACGTAATTATTATCACGTTATAAGCTGTGGTAGCCCAGCGGTAACACCGTGCGACTCTTTCGAGGAGGTCACGGGTTCAAACCCGTGCAGACACCTATGAGTTTTTCTGTTAAAACTTATGTGTCTAATTGATAATTGCAATTTATCACACGCTTTTCGGTGAAGGAAAACATCGTGAGGAAACCTGCATATCTTTAGAGAATTCTGGAGATATGTGTAACCTACCAATCCGCACTGGAGCAGCGTGGTAGGTCTTAGCTCCAAACCTTCTCTCCAAAAACGGAGAGAAGAGGCCTATTCTCAGCAGTGGTATAGTAACAGGCCGCTACTAACTAACTAATCCGCGATAAGGTAAGTCGACCCGTCGTGGCTGACTAGAATAGAGCACCCTCTTTCTTACCGAGTTGTCGTCAAAGGGGACTAAGGTAAAGAAAGATTGGAGCTAGAACACTCTGTAGGTTTTCCTCACTATGTTTTCCTTCATCAAAAAGAGTGTTATAAATTGCAATTATCAATTAGACACATAAGTTTTAATAGAACAAATTTATGGTGTTGAACACATGACTCCTCGAAAGAGACAAACGGTCTCACAACTAGGCTATCATAGCTCAAGTATAATAGATATATTTGGATCATCATCATCATCCTCCTGCCTTTATCCCACTCTAAGTGGGGTCGGCACAACACGTATTTACCATGTTGTTACATGAATCGACTACGTATTTTAGTGGCCTTTTACTACTCGTCGGTGAGAAATGAGGGCGGTCTATTCTACTCAGCCGGATACCACACGACCGGTACATACACCCACATGCACATACACACAAACAAATAAACACGTTAATTTTTTTTTTTTTTTGGTTTATGTAAATATTTTATATTGTCTACTCAACAAACAATTATTTGTAAAAGAAAAACCTAATTGTGTAATCCTTATATGGCCTTAGTTTACCTTACCATAGTCGCCTTTTACAATACTTCGGTAAGATATGAGGGTGGTCTATATTTAGCCGAAAACTACACAGCATTATCGATATATTTGATTAAAATTCATTTATTTTCCCTTAGATGAGTTTCACATCTAACATAACTAAGTAAGTAACGGCCTGTTACTATCCCACTGCTGGGCATAGGCCTCCTCTCTCCATTTTTGGAGAGAAGGGTTGGAGCTAAGACCTACCACGCTGCTCCAATGCGGATTGGTAGGTTACACATATCCCTAGAATTCTCTAGAGATATGCAGGTTTCGTCACGGTGTTTTCCTTCACCGAAAAGCGTGTGATAAATTGCAATTATCAATTAGACACATAAGTTTTAATAGAAAGACTCATTGGTGTCTGCCCGGGTTTGAACCCATGATGGTCTCTAGAGATTCACACGGTCGCACCGCTAGGCCATCACACCACACAAAATAACTAGTATTAATATAATTAGCGACATAAATACCGTCGACCACGAACTATATCTCTTCATCATCAGGAATACTTAACAAAAAATCTTTGCCACTTGCATATCCTCTTATATCAACAGATCCGATCTGTCTCTCTGTACGTACGAACTATTTGAATAGCAGCTTTATTAGTAGTGGCCAGATTTGAGTTTCGTGCGATGTGACTTTCAGGCCTGGCGCCAACACATCTGTCATCGTTAATAACAAGCAATTTGAGGCAATTTCGCATTTTTGGAATACGAGTAAGCGTCCAGGCGTCTCACTCGGTCTCAGGAAGTGACATAAAAACAAAACACTAAATAAAGTAGCGGTTGACAAGGTATGTTTTTGTCAGTATTAAACTATTTTACCAGTGTATGATATGCTATTTTTGATTTTGGTAAAACCGTACCACAGTTTCGATGGGTACAAAACCCAAGCAACAATTTTTGTTTTCATTTTATTAGGACATCTAGCTGTGTGGTATCCGGTTGAATAGAATAGTACCACCGTCACTTCTTACCTAGGTGTCGTAAATGGCGACTAAGGTAAGTCGACCCGCGGTGTGGTATCCGGCTGAGTAGAATAGTACCACCCTCATTCTTACCGAGGTGTCATAAAAGGCGACTAAGATAAGTTGATCCACCGTGTGGTATCCGGTTTAGTAGAATTGATTAACCTCATTTCTTACCGAGGTGTCGTAAAATACAACTAAGATAAGTTGACGCCAGGCAGGCGGCCGGTCGTAAAAACGCGGCCAAATCATGCCGACCCCAATTATAGTTGGATAAGGGCAGGAGGATGATGTTGATAAGAAAGAGGGTGGTCTATTCTACTAAACCGGATACCACACGGTTGGTCAACTTACTTAGTCGCCTTTTACTACACCTCGGTAAGAAATGAGGTTGGTCTATTCTACTCAGCCGGATACCACACGGCAGCCAAATCATGTTACAACATGTTTATAAAATGTTGTGCCGACCCCATTTAGAGTGGGATAAGGACAGGAGGATGATGATCCATTTACATTATGTGCTTTTATTTTAAGTTGCTTACGTTTCAGGTGCCCAAATTTACCTATACTCAATTTCCAAAAAAAATTGTTTGATCTGCCAATAGTTAGAATGTAGTAAATACATTTTTTTTAGAGCATGTATATGTTATATATAAGTTTTGAAGTGATATGACTGACTTCTGCACACGACTTTGTTCACATAAACGTCAGTGGTGATAAAAAATATAAACAAGCCGTAATTCACTGACTTAACTGACTTGACTTGATAACTTAAAACCCTTAATTTCAAACCCCTTTTAATTTTAATAGCTTTAAGAATAAAATATACACGTACGGGCACTTGTGACAGCAGTCTAATTAGTTTTTATATAATATTTTTATTTTATTCAGTTGACATAATAACATTATTTCTGAGTATAACAATTATCATACTAATTATTTTATTAATATTTTATACTTATATTATTTGAAATATAGGATCATTTATAGTTTTAAAAAAATTTTGACATATGTATTTTCAGAAAGAACTAATAAAAAAATACAATTGGCTGAATACGCCTGTAAATGATAATTATATTGGAACTTGAATTAATATAAGAATTTATTGTTAATGTATCTATAATATATCGTTGGTGTATCTAATAAATAAATAAATAAACCCTGGGGTAAAAAAAACAAGGGCTTAACGTATCCTTGCACCCAACTCTCTCTTTACATAATTTTAAAATAACACGGTTCACAAATAAATATACTTTTTTACACGATTTTTTTGTTTTAGCACGAGTCCTTAAATTTTGGTCACCAAGCAAAGCTCGGTCACCCATCTTTGATATTAACGCTATATCATCGCTTCAGGTGGACGCTCGGCGTCGTTAATTACTGTACTATGTGCGTGCTGTAAACGCTAGCAGTTTAGATATTTACTAACATGTGTACGCAATTAATTTTTACGACGGATCAGATAACGAGCGCTGTGGAGCGATACGGTTGGTGTCTTAGCAATTGGTGAGCGTTGGGGTTAATTGGGAGGCATGGGGTTAGATGAGGTGGTTTAATGGTGACATCCCTTTACGTTATGTGCAATGTTACTATAGGATATGGGTGCTGTATATACTTTCTAAAGAAATGCTAAATCATCTTTCTCTTGTCCGTATCTCACTCTAAGTGGCGTCGGCACAACATGTTATTAACATGTAATTGTTGACATTTAAATATTATACTTTGTATTATATATAGTGTGTATGTATATATATTTATTTATATATAAATATATTATATATTTATTTTATCTTTATTGTTAAATTAGGAAATTATTAGTAGGTAATTCTAATCCATAATGTTTGATATTTGCGTACCTTTTTCTTTAATATAAATTGTCTCACCTCGTAGGTTAGCTGGCAGAGATCTCTGTCATAGGGATAAGTTGACCTTTGTACACTTTTTTACCAATTATGTTTTTTTTCCAACATTTTTTATGGTACATAAATAAATAATTAAATAAATGTCACATGATTTGGCTATGTATATATAATATGGCATAATATGGCCGGCCGCCTGAATGTACTGACATGAATGACTGGCCCGTTGGTGCTGTGGGGTTTTTTTCCGATTTTGAGTGGGTCGCTACTGTATTCGGCCCACTGCTGAAAAAACGCCCCATTTGGCCAAACTCATCCAGGTCAAGGGTGGCTTCCGCGATTGGATACGTCCACCGCCACACTGCCTGTTCGTTTAAATTGGTACACAGTATTTACAACTTACAACTAAAAATCTTAAACTAACTTAACAGTTAACACTAAAAGAACCAACATAACTGAGACTCATACTAAACAGGTGACGTAAACATTATTTTTATTTTTTTTATGAAAGAAGGAGGTGTATAACATAAATAGCAATAACATGCAAAATCAAACACTTAATTAATTTTTTTTTTTATATATTATAAGTTAGGCAAGAGCGATTGGTGCAGTGGGTAGTGATGCTGTATGGTATGTATGTATTTAAAAATTATATATGTATATATTCACCAGTTGTCTGTCACCCATAACACAAGTATTAAGTTACTTACTTTGGGGATGGACGATCGTGTGTGTAAGTGTCCCATATATTTATTTATTTAATGTAGTCAACCTTAGTCGCGTTTTACGACACCTCAGTAAGAAAGTGGGTGGTCTATTCTACTTATGCAGATAACACACGGAAAGTCGACTTACCTAAGTCGCCTTTTACGCCACCTAAATATAGTTTTTCTATTCTACTCATCCGGATACTACACGTTGGAAAATTTTTAACAAAATTAAAATTAAGAAATTATTCATAATATAATTACTTAGTAATTATTAAATAACTTAAAAAATATATAATTGTATTTTTATTGCAAAAACTCTTGTATAGGATTAAAAAAAACAACCAACCATGTGAAAAGGTCTTTTCTAAATTGTCAGAGATTCAATTAGGCTAGGACGTAAATTATTAAATATTTTGACGCATATTACATGGCTATTTTGTTTGTAATATTCATGTTTACAGACAGAAAGTCATTCACATTTATATCATACTAGCTGTGCCAGCAGCTTCAGCCGCGTGAAAATCACATTTTTTTTTTCCAAATTGAAATTTTGAACATAAAAGTAGTTATCGTGAGTTAATCATAAAATATTTTTGAATAACTTTCACCGTTTACAAAGCGGACGTAAGGAAGCTTTAAATTGTGCCGGTAAATATTTTTCATTGCAGCTCTCTCTTAATCATATTAGCGTGACGTTATATAGCCTATAGCCTTCAACGATAAATGGACTATCTTAAACTAAAAGAATTTTTCAAATCGGTCCAGTAGTTCCTGAGATAAGCGCATTCAAACAAACAAACTCTTCAGCTTTATATATTAGTTTAGACTAGCTGTTAGACACTTATTTCACAATTTTTCAGTGAGTAAAACAGTTTTATAAATCAGTATGTCACAATTTATTTCCGAATTGAATTTTTTTATTGCTGCTCCTCTCTCAATCATATTAGCGTGACGTTATATAGTCTATAGCCTTCATCGATATATTCACTATATTAAACTTTAAGAAATTTTCAATTCGGTCTAGTAGTTCCTGAGAAAATCGCGTTCAAACAATCAAACAAAATTAATGTATAGAAACCGGCTATACTCACGTGTTATTTTATCGGATGAGCCTGACTAGTTTCAAGCCCGTACGGGGCTCTTATTAAGGCTCAATAAGCCGGTTTCTATACATTAATTATGAATTCCACTCACGATAGTTTAAAATTCAATTAAACAAAACAAACAAACTCTTCAGCTTTATATATTAATATATATATATAAGAATCACCCTAAATATCACTTATGGTATACACACTAACGACGTTGTAACGACTGTCACTCCATTTCCATTAAAAACGCATTTTAATTTACAAAACTTCCTCTCTTACGACACCATTAAACCAGCGTTGTTAAACATTGAATATGTTAAAATTTATTAAATTATTCTTAAACTCATGGGAAACTCATGGGACAACAGGAAGAACATATAGAACCCATAGAACAAAAATAATATTATCATTAGTTTTGTATTATGGACCTCCGCAAAATAACGCCTAATTCTATAAATTATTTGAACCCATAGAAGTTGGAGATATAATGTCACAATAACTCCTTCTAGAGTATAATCAATGGAATTTCGCATTACTTTCCGCAGATATATAGGACAGAAGTAAAAATAATGTTATTTTGCTGTAAATTCGCTATATATTTCATCTTCTAGATTAGGTTCCGAAAGTTTTCTGAGCTTTGGCCATCTAATACAAGTTTCTAAACTCAGAACCCTACCTCGCAAACAGCGTCTTCGCCGGCGAAGACGAGGTCCTAGTTTTCTGACGTCGATCGGCCGTGGCTTCTCGCTATACTCCCGACGCCATAATGCCTAATCGTCATACCATCAGCCCTTCAGTACACGTCGCCCTAAGCCGTGGTCCGGCCTCACAGAAGGCACCCTTAGGACGACGTTACCCATAGCTAGTAGAGCTTCTGCGCTCTACTCTTCGCATTTCACAACTTCGGCGATGTTTCTGCGCTCGCCCGGTGACGCTGTAAAAGCCGTTAGGGCTAACAGCATATAGTCAATTCGAAAAAAAACCCCACCTCTAGCCAACTTGACTGTTACAAATATTAATTAAGGGCGTGTCAAATAACAAAGTTTAAATATAATGTTTTATAACGTTATTAGATAACAACATCAAAAAGTTATTTCAATGGGAAGTCAAAGACCACCCTCATTTCTTACCGAGGTGTCGTTAGAGGCGACTAAGGTAAGTCAACTCGCCGTGTGGTATTCGGCTGAGTAATAGACCTCCCTCATTTTTTACCGATGTATCATAAAAGGCGACTAAGGTAAGGTGACCCGCCGTTTGGTATCCAGCTGAGGAATAGGCCACCCTCATTTCATTCCCTCGACTGACTAACTCCTCCTGCCCTTATCCCACTCTAAGTGGGGTCGGCACATCATGTTATAATATTGCTGTTACATGATTTGGCTGCGTTTTTACGACCGGCCGCCGTCAACTCACCTTAGTCGTATTTTACGATACCTCGGTAAGAAAGAGAGTGGGCCTATTCTACTTAACCGGATAACACACAGTGGGTTAACTTACCTTAGTCACCTCTTACGACACCTCGGTAAGAAATGAGGGTGTTCTATTCTATTTAGCCGGATACCACGCGGCTTATTAAATTTGCATAAGGATCAATCAAAAAACCGAACCAATATAAAGTCAATAGTGGAATCTACAACAAAACACTAGTCGCCGAAGACACGATCGCACAATTCAGCCCGTGCCTATTCTACAGGCGAATTCAATTAACAGTACAAGGCACGGGGGTAATAAATTCTCTAAACAATCAGAACTCGAGGCCGGTAATATGTCCGTCCGTGCATACGCATTGCGGTCGAGTTTAATCAACGAATAAACAAGGTGTAGCCAGCGTCCCATAGGACATGTGCGCTGTGTATGTATTTATAAAAGTGCCTTTTTACCGGCCGGTCAAACAGATATGTCCATTTTTCCGAGCCATGTGGGTTGGTGCGATAAAGATTAATATTACCGCATTACTGTTGGCAGATGGTTTATCCATCTAATCTAAACTTATTATAAAACAATGTCCTGAAAAGCTGTCTGTCTGTGTGCGATCGATTTTCCCAAATCTATTGAACGGATTTTCCTACGGTTTTTATTAAAAAATAGTATACTTCTGGATGATTTAGATTTATAATACATTACGATTTTATTAGCCGTGTGGTATCTGTGTAGAATAGACTACTCTTTTCTTACCGAGGTGTCGTAAAAGGCGACTAAACTAAGTCAACCCGCCGTGTAGGTATCAGGCTGAATAGAATAGACCACCCCCATTCTTACCGAGGTGTCGTAAAAGGCGACTAAAGTACGTCAACTCGTCGTGTGGGTAACAGGCCAAGTAGAATAGACCACCCCCATTCTTACTGAGGTGTCACAAAAGGCGACTAAGGAAAATTGACCCGCCGTGTGGTATCCGACTGAATAGAATAGACTACCCTCATTTCTTACAAAGGTATTGTAAAAGACGACTAAGGTAAGTCAACCCACCGTGTGGATATCAGGCTAAGTAGAATAGACCACCCTCATTTCTTACTGAGGTGTCGTAAAAGGCGACTAAAGTAAGTCAACTCACCGTGTGGGTACCAGGCTAAGTAGAATAGATCACCCTCATTTCTTACAAAGGTATTGTAAAAGGCGACTAAGGTAAGTCAACAAACCGTGTGGGTACCAGGCTAAGTAGAATAGACCACCCTCATTTCTTACAAAGGTATTGTAAAAGGCGACTAAGGTAAGTTGATCCATCGTGTGGTATCCGGTTGAGTAGAATAGACCACCCTCATTTCTTACTAAGGTATTGTAAACGGCGACTAAGGTTATTCAACCCGCCGTGTGGGTACCAGGCTTAGTAGAATAGACCACCCCCATTCTTACTGAGGTGTCACAAAAGGCGACTAAGGAAAATTGACCCGCCGTGTGGTATCCGACTGAGTAGAATAAACTACCCTCATTTCTTACAAAGGTATTGTAAAAGACGACTATGGTAAGTCAACCCGCTGTGTGGATATCAGACTAAGTAGAATAGACCACCCTCATTTCTTACTGAGGTGTCGTAAAAGGCGACTAATGTAAGTTGATCCACCGTGTGCTATCCGGTTGAGTAGAATAGACCCCCATTCTTACCGAGAAGTCGTACAAAATGACTATGATAAGTTAACGTTAGGCCGGTCGTTAAATATGTAGCCAAATCATGTGACAACGTGTTAATAACATATTGTGCCCACCCCACTTTAAGTGGTATAAGGGCAGAAAATTGATGAACATATAAGGATTTTATACAAATTATATAGAAGAGGTAGCATTGATGCAATAACGCTTGCTGGGAGCTTTACTCGCGCCTCGTAATCCAGCAGAGATACACTAAAGTAATGTAGTAGAGAATCGTAGATCTACAAAAGTACTACAAAAAAGTCCACGACAGCATGTTTCTATCTGTTAAATAACTCATAACTACTTTAATGTTTAATAAATGCTATAAAAAATGACAATATTTCTTCAGAAACAGTATCAGTACACGAATTTCAAATGCTAAATAGTCAATTAAACTAAACAAGTGCTTTTGAATCGTCAACTCTACTGCTGGTTCGAAAAGCTGTTCCTACCGAGAAGAACCAGCAAGAAACTCGGCGGTTGTTTTTTCTAAAATAATTCTTATAACTAGTTACATTTAATTATTGATGTCTACAGGGTCGAAGAGTAGCTACATTCACGGATTTTAGTCATCTATATAATCTTCAACAGTATAACAAGCTTTCTGTATCAGTCTCATTTTAACAGTGTTTGTAAACTGCTGTCATAAGAAAGCGGAATTGATTGCGGAATTTTATTACAGAATCTTATACCCAAACCCACAAACGACTTACGTACTTTTGCAAGGCGCAAAGCAGGGCCGCAAGCTTATGTCGGTTCCTATTTGTATATTATATATTTAGCTATTTTTTTTATAATCATGTATATTGTAATGCAAATAAATTTACCGATACACTCCTATTTTAGCGTATCTATATCTTAGCGTTATCTAAAGTAACTGTGAGAATAGGCTAGTACACGCGAGGACGATTCAAAAGGACAAAAGTAATAATAAAATTAATTTGCTATAATCCGCGATGAAGATTATATCTTCATCTATATACCTCATCGCGGATTATAGCAAAATAATTTCATTATTACTTTTGTATTATGGATCTTCGCAAAGTAACGCTTGATTCCAAAGGACTTGTTTACAAGTTTTAATGTGAATTAATTTATCTATCTTGTATTAATTTCTCTCATAAAATACGTGAGGATTTTTAGAAGATCATTTCCTAAATAGTAAACTCCTATGAACAAAACGAGTCCTCTATTCGTTACACATAAAATGTACCGTCAATTTATCAGAAGCAGTATTGAATGGTGCGTATAGAAACCAGTATTTAATTAACGGCAAATCTTATACAAAGCGCTAACCTAATTAAATGCCAGCGGTACTTGCAAAGATATTTATAATACTTCATAGGGCGCGTCCAAATACAAGCTATTCAAAAAAAGTAATATATTGTTAGAAATATGTACAAGTTATATCTATCTTAAATTACTTAGGTATACGCTAGGACTATACAAATCATGCCCACGTGGAATGGTCCCAAGAATGCTGGCAGCGTTTCCGCACTGAATCGCTAAGTAGATTCTTTGTGCGAAAAAAGAGCCAGCCCTCTTGTCACCTGAAGAGGCAATCAACCGAGGTGTTAAAACGGATAAAAAAAATTTTGCACCTTGACTCCATGGCCCTAGGGTCTCGACTGCAAACGGCACAAATATATAACTCTCGATGAGAGATGCATACTTCCGCCGTTTGCCGGATTCGGCCATTTCCGCCGCTGCTCCAGGTCTTGACGCTGTTTCCCTGATATGGGACGAGGCTAACGTATCAACGCATGTTGCGTCCCACATTAAGGCCCGTCCCCGTTCCCAAGGAACCAGCGTCAAGCCATCTGTTCTCTTGCCATCATCCCGACATATCCCGGAAGGCTCGAGAAGAGCAGGAATTTCGATGGTGGCAAGAGCTCTTTTGATGGTAAGAGAACCTTATTAAGAGTTATTAAGGGTTATTAAGAGAACCATTGTTAGAAATTAAGTCTAAATTGAATTTAAAATGAATAATAAAAAAATAAACGAATTTTTTTTAGAGTGACGCCGGACACCCAACACATTTCACTACAAAATCCAACGACAGAATGATTCTACCACCAGTTCGGAACACGAATCCACTTGAGAAGAACTATCAAGGAACTCAGTGGTCGCTCTTATCACGAATAGCAATTACTTGAGGTTAGATTCTAATAACACCAAATACAAAAGAGGTCGCCCAAACACGTCTACCTCTTACGAATGCCGCACGCCAAAAGAGAGGGCTAACAGCATTAGTTTCGGACACTAACTAATGCTGTTAGCCCTAGAGGCCTTGACAGCGTCACCGAGAGTGGGCGAGCGCAGAAGCATCGCTGGAGTGAAAAATTGAGAGAGCGAGTCTCGGTGAGACTCGCAGCATCCTGGGAGCGTCACCTTAAGGGTGCCTCCTGTGAGGCCGGACCTCGGCTTGAAACGACGCGTTGTGGAGGAATAGGCTATATAAGACAACGGCTTGTCTTATATAGCCTGTCACAGCTTAAAGATCTGGATTCCTAACAATATATTAAAAGATCTGCCCTGTAGTATCCGGCTGAATAGAATAGACCTTTTCATTTCTAATGGTGATGTCGTGAAACGCAACTAAGGTAAGTTGACCCGCCGTGTATCCGGCTGAATAGAATAAACCACTTCATTTCTTATGGTGGTGTCGTAAAAGGCGACTAACGTAAGATGACCCGCCGTGTATCCGGCTGAATAGAATAGACCACCCTCATGTTTTACCGAGGTGTTGTTAAAGGCGACTAAGGTAAGTCAAACCGTCTTGTATCCGGCTTAGTAGAATAGACCACTTCATTTCTTATCGCGTAAGTGTAGAATAAAATGCAAATGATATTTTAGCTGTCAATTATGTAGTTGTCATACTTAAGCGGATAAAAGTAAACAATATAGGCCTCCTCTTTCCCTTGCTGGACTCGACCTTTGTATGCTTTATAAGAACTTAGTTATTAGCGGCCTATTACTCTCCCACTGCTGGGAATAGGCCTCTTTTCGCCGTTTTTGGAGAGAAGGGTTGGAGTTGAGACCTACCACGCTGCTGGATGCGGATTGGAAGGTTACACATATTCCCGAATTCTCTAGAGATATGCAGGTTTCCTCACGATGTTTTCCTTCACCGAAAAGCGTGTTATAAATTGCAATTATCCATTAGACACATAAGTTTAATAGAAAGCATTGGTGCCTGCCGGGGCTTAAACTCGTGACCCTCTTGAAAGAGTGGCACGGTCACACCGCTGGGCTATATCAGCTCAGCGGATTATGGGCGAACCCAAGCCAATTGTTATTATCACATGCCTTTTTTTTTTTCAAGTCTTATTCTTTTTATATTTAGAAAGCCTACTATACTCTTGAAGATTATTTAGAAGATAAGAATTTGTGGATACAGCTCTCTTTAAACCTGTAAAAGACAGTAACGACTTAATGTAAATAGTATTAAGAATTATATTTTTAAAAGAGCAACCGCCGAGTTTCTTGCTGGCTCTTCTCGGTAGGAACAGCTTTCCGAACCAGCAGTAGAGTTGACGATTCAAAAGCACTTGTTTACAAGTTTATATGAATTTGAATTTTGAATTTGAATTTTTATATCTTTTAAAAATTACCAAGCAATACTCCGTCAACCAGGTACTACCAATAAAATTACGCAAATTATTAGTTTTAGAAACAATGATAAATGATTGATATATCTTACAAGCTCGGAGCGTGTTTTGTTTTAAAATAATGGGCGCTCGCCTCAAATATAATTAATGGGGCCCGATGTAAAGATAAGTTTTGTATTGGTAATTATGATTAGCATAAAGTACTACGGCTATGGAGTTATCTCTATTAGATTAGGGTTACCACGCGTTCGATACGAATTTCCTATCAACAAGACCAAATTCGATGTGTATCATAGACATACGAGAGGTCACAAAAAGCTTCTGATACCTGTGTCGCGACTCAGCAGAGTTAGCAACTCATTATACGGTCTCGGTATTCGCTTCTACAATAAAATTCAGCAATCCATAGACCATTCTACAGAAAGGTTTAAGTTTAGTATAACAGATATGCTTATACGTAAAGCATATTACAAATTTGAAGATTATTTGGATGATAAAAAAGCCCAGATTCGAAAATCCTTTCAGCTTCATACAAGACTGCGGTTTAATAATGTAAAATTGAAAATGTTTAAAAGATTGACCGCCGAGTTTCTCTATGGTTCTTCTCGGTAAGAGCAACATTCCGAACCAGTTGTAGCTTCATTAATCATATTGATCCTTGACGATTAAAAAGTGCTTGAAAGAGCTTATTTGAATAAAGATTATTTTGATTTGATTTGTTTTAAACAAGTTTATCCGATAATTTATAAAGCATGCGTTACTTTGCGGAATTCTATACTATAGAAGTATTTCGCTAAGTGTAGGAAACAGGCGACGTTCACATACCTGTACAGATAGACAGACATTCGTATTAATAAAATTAGTATGTACATCTATACATTATTATAATCTATACATATAAAAATGTATAATCTATACATTATACATAATATAATATATAATCAATACATTATTGTTAACATTACATTTAATTTAGACTTATTTAGAATTATTTTTTTATTTTGATCTCAAATATGTGTTTATTTTTTGTTATTAAGTTTATGAATGTTGTTTCACTCCTTTTATTAGTAAGTAGGCTAGCTTTCAAATATTTTAGTGACCTGTATTTAGTGTATGTTTGGCCTATTAACTGTTGGCGTGCCAATAAATTAATAAACAAATATACATATAAAACATAGTCCTACGAGCTGTCTATCTGTATATGATCGATTTTTTCAAAATCTACTAAACGGATATTTATACGGTTTCCACGTAAAGTAGGCGCAATTCTTACGAAATGTTAAATTAAAGAGCAGTTTTTAAAAAAATTTGGAAGCTTTAGTCGCTCGCCCGCGTAAACCAAAAGAGATACCCTAATATAATGCATTAGAGAATTGTATATCTACAAAAATACTACCAAACAGTCGATATATCTCTATCTCTTACGGTTAGTTCACAATAACTACTTTTCTGTTCAAAATTTCGATTAAATACACAGATTTCCACGGGCGAAGCAGTAGGCACAGCTAGTATCACATAAGAAAACTACTAAGGGCCTGTGTCACAAGTTACTAATAAAGTGTCGGATAGTTAACCGACAAATAAACTAAGTAGCAGATAAATGTCTCTAAAAAGAGACTCTAAAAGTGAAAAATTAAAAAAAAATGCGGCCATTTTAAAATAGGTATTTGCTATACAGCAGATAAACGAAATAACATGCACATGATCTACCTGTTAACTTATTAGAGACTTTAAGTGCTGAATAAGCCTATCAGAAACCTGAGAAACGTAAAATTCCGAGATAAATATGTTCCCAATAAGTTAACTGACAGTTTATTCTTGTGAAACAGGCCCTAAGAGTTCATCTTTAAGTAACAATTTGATACAATATAGAAACGGTAATTTAGTTTTGGAGGTGCCATTTAAATCTTAGCATACAATGAGAGGAAGTGGAAACAATTTTGACCTAGCTTCCGTTTGTTAACAACTATTTAAAGTGCGTTTTATGTTTGTAAAAAAAAATAAGTACCCGTTAAAGGGACAATAGTCGAGAACTTTCTCTAGTAAGGATGCAAATTGTTTATGGTGTAAGTAACTAAGCGCATGCGGCTTCGCGTGGAAATCAGTGTATTCTATTGAAATTTAAAACAAAGTAGTTATTATGAGTTGATTATAAGAGATAGAGACATACTGTCGCGGACTATTTTGTTGTATTTCTGTAGATCTACATTGCCATGGTACATTACTTTAGTGTATGTGTATAGTGGTGCCTTAACGGCAAGTTTTCTTACAATCGCGCGACCTCTTTACCACAATGAACAAAAAACCATAATGTATTAGTAACCTAAAGCTTCCGAAAGAATTGCATGATCTTTTAGTAAAAACCGCACCATAATCAGTTTAGTAGATTTTGAGAAAAGCGGTCAATTACAGACAGTTTTTGGAGACTTTATTTTATAATAGTATTATTATAAAATAAAGTCACCACCACCACAGTACGCGGGTAAAGCTGAGCCTGCTGCTTTACCCGCGTGGTTTTCATTTAAATTTTGAACTTAAAACTAGATATTGTGAGTTGACCATAAGAGACAGAGACATGTTATGGGAAACTTTTTTGTAGTACTTATGTAGATCTACAATTCTCTACTACAATATTTTAGTGTATTTCCGTTGGTTAATGCGGCGACCTATTCCACACAACTTTCACAAAACCGTTACTAACCTAAATCTTTCATAAAAATTGCACTACTTTGTAGTAAAAACTGTTCGTTCCGTTCCGTTCCGTTCAGTAGATTATTAGAAAATTGATCACGATCAATCATTATTATCATCATGTTGAGTTTGTGATAGTGAACGTGCGTAGTGCTTGTGTATTGTGGTAGCCGTGGTGGAGGTTCGTGCATGTGTTTTTACGAATCCTGCATATATCAGGTATGAAAACCGATTGTCCACTATACATTTAGCATTATATATATTTTCTATTTTACTTCTTCGCGGATTATAGCAAAATAAATTTTATTATTCCTTTTGTATTATGGATCTCCGCAAAGTGACGCCTAATTCTATAACTTATTATTTGGATGATAAAAAAGCCTGGATTCGAAAATCCTTTCAGTTTCAAGACTGCGGTTTAATAATGTAAAATTGAAAATGTTTAAAAGGTTGACCGCCGAGTTTCTTTCTGGTTCTTCTCAGTAAGAGCCACATTCCGAACCAGTTGTAGCTTCATTAATCATATTGATCCTTGACGATTCAAAAGTGCTTGTAAGAGCTTATTTGAATAAAGATTATTTTGATTTGATTTAATTTAAACTAGTTTATCCGAAGACTTTGCGAATTCTATAGTACAGATTTTTTTTCCGATTTGACTATATGCTGTTAGCCTAAAGGCTTTTACAGCGTATATTTATTTTCTATCTTACTTTATCGTCGATTGTAGCAAAATAATTTTATTATTACTTTTGGATTGAGAATATATATTAAAACACAACGTCCCCCAAAGTTGTCTGTATATATGATCGATTTTTTTAAAATCTACTCAACAGATTTTTTATACGTTTTTTATTAAAAGATATTGCGATTCCTGATGAAGGTTTAGGTAATTATAACATTACGGTTTAATACAAATTGAAATAGGAAAAATTTTGCGAAACTCCGCTTGAAAGAGCGAAGCGGTTGGTACAGTTAGGCCTACTAATATTATAAATGCGAAAGTTTATGAGTATGGAAGTATGTTTGTTACTCATTCACGGAAAATCCGCTGAACCAATATCGACGAAACTTGACCCAATAATCCTTATAAATCGGGGTAACATAGGGGAACATATAGAAATCCTGTTTATTCTACAGGAATAGGATGGCATTGAGAAGCGCTAACTATTATAAACCACGCGACAACAGTCTACGTAAATAATAATTGCGGGTAAAATCTTGTAAGAAATAATTCAAATAGCCATACACAAAATAAATTGAAGGCACGTGTGTCTACGAAACATTTAAATATAGTCGATATCGATATACCGATATCGACATGTCCAAATAGCCGAGCGCCTACTATAAACATGTCTGATAAAATCTTCAATACAATCAACAGCCAATATTCTCGAAGTACAAAAGCAATAATAAAATTATTTTGCTATAATATAAAATTGTTATGCTATAATATAATATAATATAATATAATATTAATATTATTATATTATATTCAGACTGATACCACACGGTGGCTCAACTTATAATAGTTGCCTTTTACGACACGTCGGTAAGAAATGACGGAGGTCTATTCTACTAAGCCAGATACCACACGGCGCGTCGACTTATCCTAGTCCCCTTTTACGACACCTCGGTAAGAAAGAGGGTGGTCTATTCCACTTAGCCGTATACCACAGGGCGGGTCGACTTAACTTAGTCACCTTTTACTACACCTTGATAAGAAAGAGGGTGGTTTATTATACTCAACCGAATATCACACGGCGGGTCAACTTACCCTAGTCGCCTTTTACGACACCTCGGTAAGAAATGAGTGTGGGTTATTCTAGTCATCCAGATACCACACGGTAGCGGGTCGACTTACCTTAGTCCCCTTTTATGACACCTCGGTAAGAAATGAGAGTGGTCTATTCTATTCATACGGATACCACACGGTGGGTCAACTTACCCTAGTCGCCTTTTACGACACCTCGATAAGAATGAGAGTGGTCTATTATACAAAATGATATATAAACGCGTATATCTAACACGCTGTAAACACTTTTCTCAAATAGAACTACCCACATTCCAGCGTCTCAAACGTTAAGAGCATTCTTAGATGAAAATGCATTTACATCTCTAGTGTGGGAATGTACAGGTGGCGTTGATTGTGCCATGTCGCCCTGCACGATATTACTGTAGAATTTATACCGTGTTCCGCATGTATTTGAATACTAGACAGTGTAAAATCGATTTGGGGGTGTACACACACTTGTTAAGGTTTAAAACAAACGAACATCTTTAAGTGTAAACGAAAATATTTTAGCATTTACACCAGAATATCAACGAGCATCATCATCATCCTGCCATAATCCCACTCAAATTGGGGTCGGCACAACACGTTATAAATATGTAGTCATATGATTTGGCTACGCTGGTCTATTCTACTCAACTGGATACCACTCGGTGGCTCGACTTACCTTAGTCGCCACACGGCTGGAAAATATCAACACCCTAAATATCAAGCCGAACGAATGCTTTACAAGAAACCACTTTGGTATACGAGCGCGTCCGAACACGCAAGAACGTTATAATCATCTGTTCGCGAGCTTTAGGATCGTTTACATTAAGCTAGTTATCTTAGATCCAAAAAATTTGGAATTGGAATTTTCTTTGGCCTTGACTGCCGAAAGGATGGGCGAGTGCAAAAGCTCCGCGGGGTATAATTGGTAAGAGCGTGTACATTGACGCACTCGCAACTCCCTAAGAGCGTAGCCTTAAGGGTGTCTCCTGCGAGACCGAACCTATAGTAACAGATAACCTATAGAACAGACCTGGGATAGTAACAGATAGAACCTAGGCTTAAAGCGGCGCGTTTTCAAGGATTATATCTGACCATTGACTTTGAAGAAGTCTGCATCACGGCGGCCGCTTGACATAAGCAAGCGGGACCCTGGTCTTAGCCGGCGAAGACGCTGTGTGAATGTGTTGTGTGTAGATCTTGTTTGATGCTGTTATAGCATCGTCGGGGTCTTTAGGCACGGTCTTAGGACGCCTGTGAAATCTATTGGGGAAGTTAATCGCCTTATAGTTGGAAGGGGCCACTGTGAAGGAATTTGGGTGGATGGACGCTTTTTCAAAGTAAGTCTTCAACAATCGTCTAAAAAGATTAGAATCTTTACGAACGCAAAAACAACGAAGGAATTTTCTATATGTGTGTACCGTAATCGAATTTCATAGAGTGGGGTTAGAAGGAGCGAACGCTCGTCTGATGTAAATCGACCTTTACATTGTGAATTATTAATTTTATTCGATGGTCATCCAGATTTGCGGACAGATTTTGTGGCGCGAAATCTGTTGGCTTAATCTGACTTTTTGAGTTCATTTATGCATTCGTCTCAATGGGCATTAGTTAGGCCATCGCTCAAATTATTTAAATGAATTCATTTTTCTAATAAATTTTATATTTTTAATCAAATTATACATTATTATTTTATATTATCGCTTCATAATTTGTGAACCATTGTTTAACATTTTGTTATAATCATATGATTACAATGCCTATGCTAACATTTGGTTTAACGCTTAAATGAAAAATCCCTATAAGTAGGTAAGCTATAAATGAATCTCTAATTCCCTTGGTGATCGGATCACGCGTGAACGGATGAAATAATTTCGTTTATTATTTATTTTGGTGTGTTAATGTTGATTGTGTTTGTTTCATGCTTGCTTTCGACTATATTCTTAGAACTTCTTTAAATTATTAGATACCAGAAGAAAGTTCTATACCAACAGCGTCATGAAGGATTTACTTAGGAAAATATTTATCTAATACCTGTCTAAGGAATTAAATAGGCTTGACTCGGTCGGTATACAACCTAAAATAACAACGTCCTTTTCAATTTCGCTTTCAATTATTATGATGATAAATCATTCTCATAAAAATCAAGTATTTGGCTTTTTACTATCCCACTTCTTCGATACGGCCTTTACGCACTTTAAAATTAAATTACGAAATACGCATGCACGTGTCCGATGTTTCCAACATGTTAAAATTGCTCTGTCATGACTTTAGTCCCTTTCACTATATTTTAAGCTAGTATGTCTTGCCCGCTTTGCCGTGCTTAATTAAAAAAATTGTTAATTACAGTTACAAAAAAATACTCCGATCGCTACCAAACTCCTGATCCACTGATGATCCAGTAATCATCTGCTAGGTTTTTATCGGATCAGTGGTTTTCGAGATCAGCGGGAACAAACGCGCAGAGTTTTGACATTTCAACGATTTTATTTTATTTATACATAGTATATTAATTGCTAATCAATGTTTTGGTTTATACTAATACAATTAATTAAGCAAGACCCAAAATTTTTGTGTTGAATCGGTACCGAATGCAAAAAGTTTGAACGTGACGCAGCGTTGCGAAACGATCCCGTGTGCTAACACCCCTTTGTTTCCATTGTACGTACGTTTGATCTGTTTACCGTAAAGCTTATTATGGACTGGTATTTATTACCTGTGCTAAGCTCGGTTGCTGAACAAACACTTTGGAAGTAATCTGTTTTGTTTGAGTATTGTCTTTGTTTGACAGCTCGAGCTTTGAACACCGTGTACGACCAAAATGCCAATACCTAAGTATTAACGCGAGTATATTTCGAAATCCTTAGCTATATAGTTACAGTGGTACCTCGGTGCCCTAATATATTAGTGATTTGAGATAGGAATTTATTTTGTTAACGAGCGATATCTTAGGGGGTTAGTGCAAGATTTGAGATCCGAGGAATCGCACTTGACGACGCAATGATTAGACCCCAATGTTGGATTCCTCTACAGTGTTTTCAGTCTATCCAACCTCAGACTAGACCTCCGTCTCTATGCTTACCTTGTTTTAGAAGCATTTTTAATTTTGGGTTCGCGTTTTTTAATTTTTATACATTTTCAAAACATTAATTTTTATCAGCTTGGGTTTAAAGAAGATTAACGGGGACTTTTGAGAGTTCCTAATGGAGTTTGTCGGACGCCTATCTTAAAAGGTCTTCGAGGCTGTCGACGCATCTGGTGTTCGCGATGCATCGGAGGGTCCACTATTAGAGAGGCCCCGACCCAGATGTGGCGTACTCTGAGGTTCAGAGTTGCTGCTGGCGGGGATGGGGGCAATATGTACAACGATACCCTGTCCCCGCCACCAGCAGCGTGGTTGTTTTAGTGGCAAGTCCGACATAACCGCCGTCGCCTGACAGGGACCTTGACCTGATCTTGGCAAGAAATGAGGGTGATTCTACTCAGCCAGATACTAAACGGTATTATAATATATCAGATATTATATGTCTGTACAAAATGTTATCAATATTGCTTCTGCGATTTAATTGTGAAAGTGTAAAAGCACCGATTATTAAAAAACTATATCGTTAAAAGATCAGATCGCATCTTTATTCACCTGCTACATGAATCTAAGATGGATCTCCAATTATAATCCTACAGTGTAGCATCGGGAAGCAACTGAGGTCCCTTAATATTATAATATTATTCTAAACACGGAATATATTAAACGGGTCCTTGTATCTCAGAATGTCGCCATTTCAGGGGGCTTCTTAGATCGAGCTTTAGTATTTGCGTGCATAACAGTGACTTTTCGAGAATAGACCAACCTCATTTCTTACCGAGGTGACGTAAAAGATGACTAAGGTATGTTGACCCACCGTATTATATCCGATTTAGTAGAATAGACCAATCTTTTTCTTAGTGAGTTCTCGTAAAATACAATACGACTAAGTTAATTTGACGTCAGGCAGGCGGCCGGTCGTAAAAACGCAGCCAAATCATGTGACAGCATGTTTATAACATGCCGACCCCACTTAGAGTGGGATAAGGGCAGGAGGATGATGGTTATGGAACAGTGACTTTTCGGTACAGGAAACATTTTGACAAATATTTGTCACCATTGTAACAAAAGATTGTTTTGCTATAATCCGCGATAAGAGAAAATCTATTGTTACATCATACGACCTGCTTCAAATGTCAATGTGATATTTGTGCATATTTTGGATTCTCTCGATACAAGTGGCTGTTAATGTAAGTTACTAAACCATTTGTTAAGGGGTGATGTTTATTGTAGATGATAAGAAAGTAATAATTAAATTATTTTGCTATAATCCGCGATGAAGTTTTGACAAAATATTGACAATCGCATATCGGGTTCAGGTGACAGACTTTACGACAATATCACAAAGCATGTTGTGGAATCTATCTCCCGATGATTAATTAGTTGATAATGTTAAGTTTCCTGACCTCTTTCAAGGAGGTCTAGGGTTCAAACCCCGGGCAGACACCAATGAGTTTTCTAGTATAAAACTTATGTGTCTAATTGATAATTGCAATTTATCACACGCTTTTCGGTGAAGGAAAACATCGTGAGGAAACCTGCATATCTTTAGAGAATTCTGGGGATATGTGTAACCTACCAACCCGCATTGGAGCAGCGTGGTAGGTCTTAGCTCCAATCCTTCTCTCCAAAGGCCTATGCCCAGCAGTGGGATAGTAACAGGCCGTTACTTAATGTTAAGTTTAATCGATAGTAAGGGTTACCTAAAGTAATAAATTATTTTACCTGTCTGCGGCCTGCTATCCCACTGTTGGACATAGACCTCCTATCTTCGTAATTGGAGAGAAGAGTTGGGGTTAAACCTACCACGCTCCTCCAATGCGGATTGGTTACACATATTCCTAGAATTCTCTAGAGATTCGCAGGTTTCCTCATAATATTTTCATTTACAGAAAAACATGTTTTAAAATACAATTATCTAATTAATAATTGCATTTTAACACAGGCTTTCACTGAGAAAAAGCTCATTGTTAGGCTATTATTGAGGTACTTAAACAACTAGTTGTAATTATATATTACGTTAGTTCTTATAGCTGTGGTAGCCCAGTGGTAACACCGTGCGACTCTTTCGAGGAGGTCACGGGTTTGAACTCGGGCAGACACCAATAAGTTTTCTGTTAAAACTTATGTGTCTAATTGATAATTGGAATTTGTCACACGCTTTTCGGTGAAGGAAAACATCGTGAAGAAACCTGCATATCTCTAGAGATTTCTGGAGATATGTGTTACTACCAATCCGTCTTGGAGCAGCGTGGTAAGTCTTAGCTCCGATCTTTTTTTCATAAACGGAGAGAAGAGGCCTATTCCCAGCAGTGGGAGAGTAATAGGCTGCTAATAACTAAGTTCTTATAAAACATACAAAGGTCGAGCCTTGAATCGGATTCTAAATTCAAAACTCACTTAACAACCAAGGATTTACGCTTCATAACAAGTTTAAATACACTTTTGTTTTAAACAAAACAATAACTTTTTCAACAAAAATCATTAAACACATCACCCACACGCTCGCGTTCATTCAAGGGCCGATGTCGCAGCATCCCTTCATCTCGCCTTATCTCGGTTCATTCATTACCATCTAGTTTTATAAGAGTCGACGGGCCGAGAACGCATCACGCCTCCATTTTTTGTCCCACCACTTAATTATCTGGATTTATATCACGATAAAATCGACTAAGATAAAAAACGGGATGTATAAGAATAAAACGATAATAAAAAAAAGAACACACTTTTACGTCTGTTGATTGATCACGGCTTAAAACAATGGGTGATTTTTGGATGTGAATTTTTTTTTAATTTAGAAAGTAGATTTGCGTTCGTTGATAAGTGAGCTGTCGTTTTTGGTGATGTTTACTGGTTTGGTGGAAATGATGACCGCTATTCAAAATTACCATAATGATATCTGTACTTGTTGTTTTGCTCGGTGTTTTTTACAAAATAAAAAAGGAAACTTAAAAAAAAAGAAAAAATAATAGGGTAGGTGGGGCTCGATCCTAGGTATTTTCGTTTCTCGCGACCACCCGTTCCCCGAATAAGCTACGATGACGCTCAATTAATGGCAAGAATTCAATTCAAAATAAATATTAGCTTTTTTTTACTATTATAACCTATTTTTATAGACTGGCCCGTTGGCGCAGTGGGTAGTGACCCTGCCTACAGCGCGCGGGTTCGATCCCTCCGAGTGCCAACATTTTCTATTAATGAATTTGTTGGTCTTCGAGCCTGGTATATATTTGTATTTAAGTATGTATTTATAAATTATACATGTCTACATTCACCAGTTGTCTGTCTACCATAACGCAAGTATTAAGTTACTTTGGGGACGGACGACCGTGTGTGTAAGTGTCCCATATATTTATCACTACATCTTACAAAACAAAGTCACATTCTTTGTTTGTCCATATATCCCTATGTATGCTTAAATCTTTAAAACTACGCAACAGATTTTGATGCGGTTTTTTTAATAGATAGAGTGATTCAAGAGGAAGGTTTATATGTATAATAACATTCAATACGGAGAAGAGAAATACTGTAATTTTTGAGATTTCACAGATTATTACAGATTTAAAATGCCGTGAGGAGGCCGCGCTTCGCCCTATAGCACTTCGAATTTAGCAGCTATACGTCGCTCTTTGAAGAGTTTGTTTAATGACAAGAAAGCTGTGAATGTTGTATATAAAGACATTCTGTAATTAATTGTAAAAATAAAATTCATAGGGAAAAATGTAAAAATAAATAAGTAAATATGTAGGTAGTATATAAATTTAGATATTCCAAAGATAGCAAGAAATCTTCTTAGTATAGGGAGAGGGAAATTGTTTTTCTCCAAATTTAACGCTTGCGGGCCACATAAATCAAAACTACTGGATCGATTTTAATAATTTTTTACCTGAGTGACATGGGCTATATATTTTATACCCATGCGAAGCAGGGGCAGGTCGCTAGTTTATTATAAAACAATGTCTCCAAAAGCTGTAAATTTGTATGTGATCGATTTTCTCAAAATCATTGCAATCAAATAATTATTTTGCTATAATCTGCGATGATATCCGCGCATCGCGGTTTTTAGCAAAATAATTTTATTATTACTTTTGTATTATGGATCCCCGCAAAGTAACGCCTAATTCTATAAATTAAATAAAAACGCTATTAATTCGGTACATTTTCATCTAAGTCCACACCCACTGCCCCATCAAACACACCCACACACTCACTCACACATATACATATACACATATTCACACTAGATTATAATGGCATGGCAAAGAAATAAATAAATTATTAATCATTGTTACATACACTCAAACTTACTTTAAATCTTATTAAATGTCATAAACAATGTATCAATTTTTTAACCCAACTAATCTATTTTAAGTAACTGCTACTAACTAAACTAACACCACTATGTAATCATATTAAGGGTTATTATTACAGTTAAATCTAGTTTAGGGGTCAGGGTTAATAAATCATGTAAACACTTGATATAAGTAAAGATTATTATTTAAAAAAAATCATCTTTCTACATCTTAACATCACTCAAGTGTTACATTCTTTCAGCATGCCCGGTTTCAATTTCAGTTAGAATTGAAATAACCCGTTTTAGACTTAGATTGGCTTACACGGCCCATAGTTTAGCTTCAGAGCTATTCATGGCGTTAATTGGAACCATTTCCATCTTGCGAATAACAAGCTAAACCATTTAATCCCTAATTGTTTCTGGATATTTTTAGTTTCGCTAAGGTAATGCAAATCCTGGCATCAAAATGCTGGTTAAATGAATCTATTTGTTAGTTTTCTTTATTGAACTGTAAATATGAATAAAGATGTCTTGATACAATCCACTATTAAAGAAAATCAATAAGAGTTCTGTAAATCATCATCTTCCTGCCCTTATCCCACTCTAAGTAGGGTCGGCACAACATGTTATAAGCATGTTGTCACATGATTTGGCATCGTATTTTACGACCGGCCGCCCGCCTGACGTCAACTTACCTTAGTCGTATTCTACGACACCTCGGCAAGAACGAGGGTGGTCTATTCTACTAAACCGGATACCACACGGTGGGTCAACTTACCTTAGTCGCCTTTTACGACACCTCGGTAAGAAATGAGGGTGGACTATTCTACTCAGCCGGATACCACACGGCGGGTCGACTTACCTTAGTCGCCTTTTACGACACCTCGGTAAGAAATGAGGGTGGTACTATTCTTTTTAGCCGGATACCACACGGCTAAATAAGAGTTCTGTAAAGTAATGCCTAATTCTATGGACTAATTAGATTGAAGCTCCGTTAGTATGATATGATTGAGAAAGCTTCAATATAAGTTATAACTAATTTTTATATTGAGCATTTATGTATTTTTGTATGTATTTATAATTATATACACAAGTATTAAGTAACTTTGGGGACGGACAGCAGTATGTGTAATTGTCCCATATATTTATTTACTAGCAATCGCTAGCGGCTCCGCTCGCGTGGAAAGATTAAACACGTAATATACTGTTTTAATAACCATAAAAAAACCATAGTGGGTTAACCTTAAAAGCTAGACATATGTTGTCGCGGTCTTTTATTTAGAACTTTTAGTGGTGAACAATTGTGTGATAGATGATTATTGAATAACTATCACCGTTCAATCAACGCACGCAAGGAAAGCTTTTACTTTAGCCGTTTTCGTACTATTTTTTATTGCTACTCATCTTAGTGTGAAGTTAACCTTTAGCCTTTCTCGATAAATGGACTATCTTACACTCAAAGAATTTTTCAAATCGGTCCAGTAGTTCCTGAGATTAGCGCGTTCAAACAAAAGAAAATTCTTCTGGTTTATATATTATCGTTAATTTTTAAACTATTTAAGAACATAGCTAGGTATCATGCTATCCCTGTTTTCATGGGCTGAACAACTTTTACAAAATTATTTGAAAACAAATGTTAATTATGCTGTCGCTTGCAAAGTCATAATAGTTAATTCGGAATGGGTAGACTTGGATTCAGATTACCTGGATCGAATCCAGCTCTCATCTGCACTGTATCTTAATTTATATTTTTGAAAAAAAATACCAAGCTCGATCACCCAAATTATGACGGTAAACATATGAATTGCCTCTTCAGGTGACAAGAGGGCTGGCTCCCTTTTCGCGCAAAGAATCAGCTTAACGATTCAGCGCGGAAACGCTGCCAGCATTTTTGGGACCATTCCACGTGGGCATGATTTGTATAGTCCTAGCGTGTAAGTAATTTAAGATAGATATAACTAGTATATTTTTGCTGTAAATAAAAAAAAAGTTAAGGATTAAAAAATGAATTCTTCGCCCGGAAATTGGGGTTTAAAAATCTTCTACGAAATTAGACGCGATCCAATTCTATTTCTTTTTATCATACATCTAAATCATTTCTTTATGTACCTCATCAATAAATTGTTTTAATTTATGTTAATCACACTCATGCGGAAATTATGGCTTAGGATATCTTATGATCGTTGTTGAGTAGAAGTTATGGACTAAGAGCCCGTGAACCCCAGACCTTCGTCATTTTATAAAAGCTGGAAGTTTTTCAGCGCATGCTCCGAATACAGGTAAAAACGATGGTACATTATGGAATTTGAATTATCGTGGCTTTGGGAGATAAACGGTATATACGTAGATTAGTATTTTACACATCTTTTTTACAAAAAAAAAAACTTCAAAAAAAAAATTATTGCGTAGGTGGGGCTCGAACCTAGGTATCACCCGTTCCCCGAATAAGCTACGCTGACATTTATTGGCAAAAATATTCAATAAATTTAAAGAAAATTTTACTATGTTTTCAATGCCCAAAAACAGGGATAAAACGATATTTTTTAAAATAAAACCTAGCTAGATTCATTTTTCTCCCCCAAAACAGTTAGAGCCATTTCCGAGATTCCGAAAATATACAAAATATTAAATATATATACAAGATTAACTCATTTAAATATTAAAGATTAACATTATAAATACCAGCAAGAAACCGGCTGATACCCCTTGGAAAAAAACAAAAGAACTATTTGATTAGACAGTCTGCATGCAGTTGAAATATGTATATGAAATATTATATAATTAAAATTAAATTTTCATTACCAACATTTACCGTGTTATTTTGTATCAAAAACACGCAAAACAAGTACAACTTTGAAAACAATGCAATGGTTTTAATGTTTTAACTTCAATAACAAACGATGTTAAATCACATTACACTATAAAAGCACTACACACATTCACTACAACAATCTACACGATCGTTTCGCCCCGTAACCGGATTAGAAGATAGGCTACAAAAAAAATCGCAATGCAAAACTTTTATGATGTGATTTTATACATAGTATTTTATAGTGTAATTGTTATTTATGACGTACTAATTATTAAATAATTAAACATCTAAATAAATAAATAATTTTAATTTTTGTATCAGATTTTATATTAAATTAAATTCCGAAACTTAATATTAAATTTAATGGTCAATATTAAACAAGATGTGCGCTACGCGTCATATACATTCAAGACAAATTCAAATTCAAAATATTATTTAAATTAATGATATAATAAGTAGTTTTGAATCACTAACTCTACTTGATCGTATAAATTAACTATCATAATTATTCCAACCGCAAAGTATCACTTAAAACAACAATACAACAATATTTTCCGACATCAATTGCAAATAATTATACGATAAGAGAATATCCAACAATTTACACTATACAATCGTTTAAGAATACCGCATTCTGAATCGTTAATTAAAAAGCAAAAATTCCATATAATTATCTCACCTATTATTAAACTTGTACATTTGTATTGTTATGCTGTTTTGGTATACTTTACCTCATCGATCGCGCTGTGTATCAGATAATTATTTTTTATTGTTTTTTAATTGGTACTCTGTAGGCTATTTCTTTTGCCAGATGGCTTTTAATAAGGTTCATACCGAGGTGTCGTAAAAGGCGACTAAGGTAAGTCGACCCGCCGTGTGGTGTCCGGCTGAGTAGAATAGACCAGGGCTTCTTAAACTTTTTTATATAGCGACCCTCTTCAAGCTTAGGAAATTTTAAACGACCCCATCCTCCATATAATGAAATATATATTAACCGTAGATGTAGATGTAATATCGCACTATTTTACAATGTAAATAATGTAAACAAACCAATCATAAATTTAATAAAATCTATTTAATTAAATTTCATGAAAAGGGGTAATGAAGGAACTTAGGAGGAGAAATATCAATAAATCTTTGTTAGAAAAGTTCTTTAAAGGACAGCTGCAGCCATGTAGTTGTATCAATAATGATTGAAAAGTATCAGATCTTTGCGACGCCTTTTGCTTTCAGTAGTCTCGCGACCCCCCTGGGGGTCGCGACCCACAGTTTAAGAAGCCCTGGAATAGACCACCCTCATTTCTTACCGAGGTGTCGTAAAAGGCGACTAAGGTAAGTTGACCCACCGTGTGGTATCCGGTTAAGTAGAATAGACCACCCTATTTCTTACCGAGGTATCGTAAAATACGACTATGGTAAGTTGATGTCAGGCAGGCGGCCGGTCGTAAAATACGTAGCCAAATCATGTGACAACATGTTTATAACATGTTGTGCCGACCCCACTTAGAGTGGGATAAGGGCAGGAAGATGATGATGGCTTTTAATAAGGTATTTTATCATGTTAGGTAGGTTATCATGTTAACGCACACACCATACAATAACACGATATAATAGAAATACTACAATTCCCGTTCGGAGATGCTCTTCTCTTAAAAGTCGAACAAAGACTGAACTGAAACGTTTTATCAATAAGAATAAACTTCACTTCACTTGAAACTTCACTGGTAACAACAACGGCATAGTGTTGCCACCATTTTAATCAGAAAGGGCGCGATACTCTTGTTTCATGACTGTGTTGCCATAAAATACAAAGCAGAAGTCAATGGCGACAACAATTATATATGAACTTGGTCTTATTTATTTAAATTACCTGCTTGACCGAGCCTTGATTGGTAAATTTTTACATAAATAAATAAATAAAGAAACTTTAAAAAAAAGAAAACAATAATTAGGAAGTTGGGGATCCCGGGTATATACATTTCTCAAGACTGCTCGTTCCCCGAATAAGTTATACTGACTTGACAGTTAATGGCAAAAATTCAAATCAATATAAATTTTATTATTTTTTAATGCCCAAAAACAGGGATAAAACGATTTTTTTTTCGATCGATTTTTCTCCCCTTGAATCCCCTACATACCTTTTAGGAAAACATATATATATGTCGCATCCTGGCAACCAACGTTCCATCATTAAAAATATATTGAAAATACATTGAAAATAGAAGGCGCAGCGGTGACAGAATGCAGACGGCGCATGTGAGAGATGAAGACAGATGCTTGTCATGGAGCAGTTGTGAAAATTGTTAAGAAGAATATAAAGTTGAAGATAAGCGTTGTACTTTTCCATATGCACGATACCCTTATTACGCCCACTAATCTCTAAGAATAATGCCCAAGATACTGATAAGTCTACATCAGAAGTGGGATTCAATCGTGCTAATGGATGGATAGTATGAAGGGACTATGATGACTCACAATGGCGGATATTATAAGAGTTACGAAATAAAACAATTCAAACACCAAAAACAAAAAGAAAAAAAAAATCCAAGTGAGACGAATAATATCAATCGGCCGAAGTTTAAACCCGATAAATGATGATTTTACGTAAAATTGTGGTGTAATACAGCGTTATACTTGGACGGAAAAACAAAAGAAGATACGTTTTCTGGAAATTTCTGCGGCTGCACTTATTAATTTCAACAATGATAGATCAATGGATAATTAAAAATCATTCTGTATATGCCTGTTTTCGTGTTACGTATTTGATGAATTGTTGGAAGAATTTAAATATAGTGCAAATTGCATCATGAACGGTGATTACGCATTTGGTACAAAATGATATATAACTTGATATATGACTTGATATATGACTGCAATGGCTTGCATTCACACCGGAGATATCTTGGCGTAAAAAGCTGCACCAGGAACTACAAGTATACTCCTATTTGAAACGAAAGTTATTTATAGAGGATCGCAGATTCAACGCGATCCCAATTCAAGCGTCTTAGTTGCGATCAGCAGTGCACAGAAAAATGGAGTGTCGCAAACGGATTTTGGAACCAAAAGACTATTGTCTGTGGTACTGTGGTAAGCTCTGAACAACGATGACAAGCAGATTACAAATTATTTGTGTGCTACAGGTGTAGCAGGCTGGGTCACGTCGCGAGTCGCTACATGGCCAATGGACCTGCTCTTTGAGGTACCAGTACACCGACGAGTAGACTGTAGACCAAAGTCTGGTCGAACCGCCATCAGGAGCTTTCACATTATTTGGTAGGTGTTATTACTTTGATTTGTTTCTGGGCCTGGATGTTCTCTCATAAAAGAGACTATAGCTAAAAAAATTAGTTCGGAAATAATTGTTAATGTTGTCATTAATAGGGATGGCTAACAAGAATGTTTATAGTATCTTTCAAATAATTGTCAAGTAAAAGTAATCGGTTTTGCAACTGAAATTATAAGAAGAGGGTGAACTGTTTACCTTTTGCCAATCCAGCTCTTTTAGTCAAAAACATAATGTGTCTTATTGTTTTACAAAAATACCTGAGAGTCAAGTACCTATTGATAATGACAAGATTTGTGTTAACGTAATTTATGTTGATGTTTATACAGACGGGTTCTTGGTTCGGTGGGTCGGTGACTGTACCAGAGTATCGTCTGTAGCCCAGTAGAAATCGGCATCTGCTCAGGGTGGTCCGTGGGTACGCAGTGAGCGATAGCTCTGAGGGTCGATGACACCAGGGTATCGTCTGTAGCCCGGTAGAAATCGGTATCTGCTCTGAGTAGTCCGTGGGTACGCAGGGAGCGATAGCTCTGGGTGGTATAGTCGGGTCTAGCTGTGTAGCGATGGCCGTGAGTCATGTGGACTCGTTATCCCTGAGGGAAGACCCTTCTGCTGAGACAGAAGCGGTAGACCACGAACAAGATACCTGGGTTGTTTTTGAAGTAAATTCTGATAGGTTTTCTGTTTATTTTTGTAATGTCATGGTGAGTGTCAGTCAATGGTACTCTGCCTCAGTACTTTTCGTATGCATTATGGGTTTGGCATGGCCTTACATGTTATTTGTTGGGTTTCATAGTTCAATGATCTTATCACTATCACTTATCACTTATGACGAGATATAATTTTCCTTGTTTTGTTCGTTTATTAAAAAGATCTAGACCCCAATGACCCAGATGTTGTAGGATAGGCCGAACGGAATTTCTGGGTTCGTTTATTTGTTACAGATCAACACACGGGGACGTGTGTCTCGCAGGATGGCCGTGTCGCATCCTGGCAACCAACGTTCCATCATTAAAAATATATTGAAAATACATTGAAAATAGAAGGCGCAGCGGTGACAGAATGCAGACGGCGCATGTGAGAGATGAAGACAGATGCTTGTCATGGAGCAGTTGTGAAAATTGTTAAGAAGAATATAAAGTTGAAGATAAGCGTTGTACTTTTCCATATGCACGATACCCTTATTACGCCCACTAATCTCTAAGAATAATGCCCAAGATACTGATAAGTCTACATATATATATATATATATATATATATATATATATATATATATATATATATATATATATATATATATATATATATATATATATATATATATATATATGTAGACTCATCAGTATCTTGGGCATTATTCTTAGAGATTAGTGGGCGTAATAAGGGTATCGTGCATATGGAAAAGTACAACGCTTATCTTCAACTTTATATTCTTGTTAACAATTTTCACAACTGCGCTATGACAAGGAGCTGTCTTCATCTCACACACGCGCCGTCTGCCATCTGTCACCGCTGCGCCTTCTATTTTCAATGTATTTTCAATATATTTTTAATGATGGAATGTTGGTTGCCAGGATGCGACACGGCCATCCTGCGAGACACACGTCCCCGTGTGTTGATCTGTAACAAACAAACGAACCCAGAAATTCCGTTCGGCCAATCCTACAACATCTGAGTCTTTGAGGTCTAGATCTTTTTAATAAACGAACAAAACAAGGAAAATCATATCTCGTCATAAGTTGATCATTTTCAAATTCAAATTTAAATTCAAAATATTCTTTATTCAAATAAACTTGTAAACAAGTGCTTTTGAATCGTCAACTCTACTGCTGGTTCGGAAAGCTGTTCCTACCGAGAAGAGCCAGCAAGAAACTCGGCGGTTGCTCTTTTAAAAATATAATTCTTAATACTATTTACATTAAGTCGTTACTGTCTTGTACAGGTTCAAAGAGAGCTATATCCACACATTCTTATCTTCCAAATAACCTTCAAGAGTATAGTAGGCTTTCTGTATCAGCCTCTTTTTAACAGTGTTTTTAAACTGATGTAATGGCAAAGCTGAAATTGATTGCGGAATTTTATTATAGAATCTTATACCATACATTGAACTATGAAACCCTACAAATAAAATATAAGGCCATGCCAAACCCATAATGCATACGAAAAGTACTGAGGCAGAGTACCATTGAGTGACACTCACCATGACATTACAATAATACACATAAAACCTATCAGAATTTACTTCAAAACAACCGGTATCTTGTTCGTGGTCTACCGCTTCTGTCTCAGCAGAAGGGTCTTCCCTCAGGGATAACGAGTCCACATGACTCACGGCCATCGCTACACAGCTAGACCCGACTATACCACCCAGAGCTATCGCTCCCTGCGTACCCACGGACTACTCAGAGCAGATACCGATTTCTACCGGGCTACAGACGATACCCTGGTGTCATCGACCCCCAGAGCTATCGCTCACTGCGTACCCACGGACCACCCTGAGCAGATGCCGATTTCTACTGGGCTACAGACGATACTCTGGTACAGTCACCGACCCACCGAACCAAGAACCCGTCTGTATAAACATCAACACAAATTACGTTAACACAAATCTTGTCATTATCAATAGGTACTTGACTCTCAGGTATTTTTGTAAAACAATAAGACACATTATGTTTTTGACTAAAAGAGCTGGATTGGCAAAAGGTGAACAGTTCACCCTCTTCTTATAATTTCAGTTGCAAAACCGATTACTTTTACTTGACAACTATTTGAAAGATACTATAAACATTCTTGTTAGCCATCCCTATTAATGACAACATTATCAATTATTTCCGAAATAATTTTTTTGGCTATAGTCTCTTTTATGAGAGAACATCCAGGCCCAGAAACAAATCAAAGTAATAACACCTACCAAATTATGTGAAAGCTCCTGATGGCGGTTTGACCAGACATTGGTCTACAGTCTACACGTCGGTGTTCTGGTACCTCAAAGAGCAGGTCTATTGGCCATGCAGCGACTTGCGACGTGGCCCAGCCTGGTACACCTGTAGCACACAAATAATTTGTAATCTGCTTGTCGTCGTTGTCCAGAGCTTACCACAGTACCACAGACAATAGTCTTTTGGTTCCAAAATCCGTTTGCGACACTCCATTTTTCTGCGCACTGCTGATCGCAACTAAGACGCTTGAATTGGGATCGCGTTGAATCTGCGATCCTCTATAAATAACTTTCGTTTCAAATAGGAGTATACTTGTAGTTCTTGGTGCAGCTTTTGACGCGAAGATATCTCCGGTGTGAATGCAAGCCATTGCAGTCATATATCAATTTTGTACCAAATGCGTAATCACCGTTCATGCTGCTATTTGCACTATATTTAAATTCTTCCAACAATTCAACAAATACGTAACACGAAAACAGGCATATACAGAATGTTTTTTAATCATCCATTGATCTATCATTGCTTATATTAATAAGTGCAACCGCAGAAATTTCCAGAAAATGTATCTTCTTTTGTTTTTCCGTCCAAGTATAAGTCAGCTGTAGTACACCACAATTTTACGTAAAATCATCATTTATCGGGTTTAAACTTCGGCCGATTGATATTATTCGTCTCACTTGGATTTTTTTTTCTTTTTGTTTTTGGTGTTTGAATTGTTTTATTTCGTAACTCTTATAGTATCCGCCATTGTGAGTCATCATAGTCCCTTCATACTATCCATCCATTAGCACGATTGAATCCCACGACTGATGTAGACTCATCAGTATCTTGGGCATTATTCTTAGAGATTAGTGGGCGTAATAAGGGTATCGTGCATATGGAAAAGTACAACGCTTATCTTCAACTTTATATTCTTGTTAACAATTTTCACAACTGCGCTATGACAAGGAGCTGTCTTCATCTCACACACGCGCCGTCTGCCATCTGTCACCGCTGCGCCTTCTATTTTCAATGTATTTTCAATATATTTTTAATGATGGAATGTTGGTTGCCAGGATGCGACATATATATATATATATATATATATATATATATATATATATATATATATATATATATATATATACCTACAAGATTAACTCATTTAAATATTAAGATATGAATGTGAATGGATGTATGGCTAGGGGTAGGCCGAAAAAAAGATGGATGGATTATGTGAAAAATGATATGCATGTTAAAGGAGTGGAAGACTTGACGAATGATAGAGGAGAATGGAAGAAGACATATTGTGCGGACCCCTCTTAGAGTGGGATAAGGGTAAGAGAATGATAAGATGATGATCATGATTGTCTCAGTGGTACCTCCAATTTATCCCAATGGCCTTAAATGGTGTTGTTTTGCCAGCCTACTCCGATTTATCGTATGTTAAAATAGATCGATGTGAAATAGCTACAAAAAACACAACGCTTATTATTTAAAATTTCATACAATACGGTCTACTACTAGTGCATGCTCAATTACTAGTGCTCTTACTTTAAATAATATTTTATTATTTATACAAACACAAACAGAAACTACATAAATTAAACGTGGCTAGTATTAAAGTGATACACACAAAGCTATCTCGAATTTTTAACCCCAACAGAAATACCTTTGGCGCGTTTCTTTTTGTTTGTTATTCGAATCGATCCGCGCGGATTTTAGTTAATTACCAGGATCTCCCCGGTGGGCCGCACAAAGAGGGTCGATGGCACCGATAAACGTTTATTTTGTCTTATTTTTGCGTTTAATTAGGGAAATATTCTCATATAAACTGCCCAGGGCCGAATTGTCTTGGCCATCGTAGCCTGAGGCGACTCCGTAACGACCCCGTAAGCCGCGGCTTCTGTATTGTGAAACAACTCACAATATTTCATCTAAGGGGTTTATAGATTTAAAAATATTCAATATTGTCTGCTGCGAAGAGTTTAGATGAAAACTATATGCCAGAGTTCAAGCGATCTCCCATGTTTTATAATAAATTGCGCGTAATACCTTAGTTAAGCTATAAATACAACAACACAACTAAAGAGAAATATGGATAGGTAATTTTACAATGTAAGAGTGTTTGACCGCCATGTGGTATCCGGCTAAGTAGAATAGACCACCCTCTTTCTTACCGAGGTGTCGTAAAAGGGAACTAAGGTAAGTAGACCCACCGTGTTATATTCGGTTGAGTAAAATAGACCACCCTGTTTCTTACCGAGATGTCGTAAAAGGCGACTGAGGTAAGTTGACCCACCGTGTGGTATTCGGTTGAGTAAAATAGACCACCCTGTTTCTTATCGAGGTGTCGTAAAAGGCAACTAAGGTAAGTAGACCCACCGTGTTATATTCGGTTGAGTAAAATAGACCACCCTCTTTCTTACCGAGGTGACGTAAAAGGCGACTGAGGTAAGTTGACCCACCGTGTGGTATTCGGTGGAGTAGAATAGACCACCCTCAATTCTTACCGAGGTGCCCCGTAAAAGATTACTAAGGTAAGTTGACATCAGGCAGGTCGGTCGTAAAATACCAATCTAAATCATGTGACAACATGTTTATAAAATGTTGTGCCGATCCCGAGCAGGATAATGATAAATTAATTATGAAAATTTAAATTTAATATAAAAGACTATTTTTGCCGTAATATGTCAAGTCAGCGTAGTTTATTCGGGGAACGGGTGGTCCCGAGAAATGAAAATAGCTAGGTCACCTACCGAAATATATATTTTTTTTCTTTTTTTTTTGTTAAAAAATTATCGAGCAAGGCCAGGTACTTCTTTATTAAATAAGCTAAATTTAAGCTTGAATCGCCAACATGTCGTCGGCAAGTTACTCCTACAGAAAATAGCCAGTAAGAAATCAACAGTTGCTCTTTTACAAACTGTAATTCTTATAACTAGTTACATTTCAACATCTTGTGCAACGTAGAATATTTAAACCCACTCATTTTTCATTCATATAAACCTCAAAAGCATAAAGCTATATATGATACTTTTTGTCGTTGTAAATCAATACTGCAAAAGTTCAGATTTGTTTTTCAAATTCAATTTTTCTTTATTCAAATAAACTTGTAAACAAGTACTTTTGAATCGCCAATTCTGCTGCTGGTTCGAAAAGCTGTTCCTACCGAGAAGAGCCAAGAAACTCGGCGGTTGCTTTTCAACATAATACTTATAACTAGTTACATTAAATCATTACTATCTTGTACAGGGTCGAAGAGAGCTATATCCACACATTCTTATCATCCTCAACAGTATAGTAAGCTTTCTGTATCAGCCTCTCTTTAATAGTGTTTTTAAACTGCTGTAATGGCAAAACTAAAATTGATTGCGGAATTTTATTATAGAATCTTATATCCAAACCCACAAACGATTTACGTACTTTAACAAGACGCTAAACGAGTTACTATCAAAATTAGTTAAATCAAAACAAATTACCGTGGTATGTACCCGAAACTAATAATTTATAATTAGTTACATTAAGTCATTCCTATTTTGTACAGGTCGGACAGTAGCTATATCCTCACATTCTTATCATCTAAATAATCATCAACAGTACAGTAGGCTTTTTTACTCGATGATTGTGCCGATTATAAACGATCACATAACCAACGATCGTCACAGATAATGAATAGTAGGCTTAAGGCCTTCCACGGCAAAATCGCAAAGACTCACTGTCTTTTAATATTTTATAGAATTAGGCGTTACTTTGCGGAGATCCGTAATACAAAAATAATAAAATTATTTTGCTATAATTCGCGATGAAGTAAAATAGAAAATATGTAATGCTAAATGTAGAATGGACTATCCATTTACATACCTGATTCATAGACACCCAGGCTCAAATACCAACAAATTCATTTATAGAATACTAGGAGTCCCGCCCCAGCTTCGCACGGGTATAAAGCATATAGCCTATGTCACTCAGTGATAATCACAGTATTTCTCTACTCCATATTGAATTTTATTATACATATAAACCTTCCTCTTCAATCACTCTATATATTTAAAAAAAACCGCATCAAAATCTGTTGCGTAGTTTTAAAGATTTAAGCAAACATAGAGATATAAGGACAGACAGAGAAAGCGACTTTGTTTTGTACTATGTGGTAACGTTTATAGCTACTACTATTTTGATAATTGTCAAATTTTTACCATACTTACCCAAAGACTAAATTACGTTTAGCTGTCATTTATGTTTTGTTTTTCCATGTCATAGTCGTTTTTGTTGTACCACGTTTTATAGTGACTTGACGGGATAAAATAAATGCGGTCGAACGGGATAAAAAGTATCCTATGTCCGTCTCCTGGTTCTAAGCAACCTCTCCACCAATTTTCAGCCGAATTTGTTCATCCGTTCTGTACCAACGGGCTTGAGGCGAACGAAGTTGCATTTACCGCTAGTATTGTTAAACGAGGCACGTCAGCATTTTATACCAATCAATCAATGTACATGTAACATATTTAGCTCATTAAAACACATATTAACATTTCGTTACATTATAATAATATATAATTAGTGAAACGGAGGGACAAGGGAGTGTTTTTTTTTTCAAAAGCTGTTTACAAGAAACAACCGCCAACACAATGTCTTTAGTAATTATATCTGAAACGGTTATTTTAAACGTGCCTAATTAGCAGCCTGGCCTTTATTAGATCGGAATCGGCTCTCGTCGGATTATGAAGTTCTAGATTGTAAGATCCGATTTTTAATTCACTTTCAAGTGGCCTGCGGTGTTTTTTTTTATTGACTGGCCTGTATACAACTGCCGTGTCGTATCCGGCTGAATAGAATAGTGCCACCCTCGTTTCTTATTGAGGTTCGTAAAAGGCGACTAAGGTAAATCGACCCGCTGTGTGGTATCCGGCTGAATAGAATAGTACCACCCTCGTTTCTTACCAAGGTGTCGTATAAGGCGACTAAGGTAAGTCGACCCGCCGTGTGGTATCCGGCTGAGTAGAATTGACCAACCTCATTTCTTACCGAGGTGTCGTAAAATGCAACTAAGGTAAGTTGACGTCAGACAGGAGGCCGGTCGTAAAATACGTAGCCAAATCATGTGACAACATGTTTATAACATGTTGTGCCGACCCCACTTAGAGTGGGATAAGGGCAGGAGGATGATGGCGCTTGTATACAACTCGGATCGATAAAAGAAAGATCGAGTGATTTATAGAATTAGACGTTACTTTGCATAGACCCACAATACAAAAGTATTAATAAAATTGTTTTGCTATAATCCGCGATAAAGTAAGTAAAAAATATAAAAAAGTAAAAAGTAAAGTAACGTGCTATTTTTTTTATTCTGATACAATACGACAGGTCTTATTACCGTTTTATATAATTTTCTCTCAACTTTAAGATACATTCGGGGGTCACAATGTTTCTGGGATCTGTCGCCACTTCATCCATCCAACATTCATTAAAATAAGAAAGAAACAATAAATATATAAAACTCACGAAAAGCCATGCCATATGTGCTTTATAGCACTGTAGAAAGACGCTCAACATCTAAATTAAATCTATCCAAATTCAAAAGCGTAAAATCGTTCTTAAAAATGTGAACGCAAACCGGCGTTCATACTTTAAAAAGACAAAACATCTAATCCAACCCTTCAGAGCGCCGTGTACTTTTTAGCCGACATTTTATTTGCTCGCTTTACACGGCCCATAAATCCAACAATAGGTACGCTCGGATCCGGCGTCGCACGACCGCGCCGCGTCTACATCGGACATTATTTCCAACGGTGTTAACTAGCAGATATTTCAACGATACGAATGCACCGCAACGATGAAATGCAACGATCGTTGTGCGTTCGTCAAATTCGTAACGAAACATGCATGTTTGCAACGACGTAACTCAATGTGCGAGGCAATTTGTCACTAGTCAAGAAAACATATCGTTTAAAAATGGAACATTACATTCTTATTCTATTAAATAAATAGTGATATTTTAATGATACTAGTTTAGGTACCACAACAATAAAATGTAACGATCGTTGTGGATTCGTCTAATTCGTAACAAAACATGCATGTTTGGATCAATGTAAGAGACAATTTGTCACTTTGAAGAAAATATAATTTAAAATTGGAACATTTTATTCTAAAGCGTACTGTAAAATAAATAATGATATTTCAACGATACTAGTGCATCGCAAGGATAAAATGCAACGTTGTTGTGCGTTCATCAAATTCGTAACGAAACATGCATGTTTGCAATGACGTATCTCAATGTACGAGGCAATTTGTCACAATGGAAATATATCTTTTTAAAAATGGAAGATTTATAACGAATACGTGCTATAAAATAAATTGTAATATTTCAGCGGTATCAATATAACGATAACGATCAATTTACATAAATTAAGAGCGTAAATTTAAAAACATAGGAAACAAAAATATACAACATATTGACAAAGTATTATTTGCACTTTTAAAGTTTTAAACTTTTAAAATTAAATAAATAATTAATAATATTAATAATTAGACTTAGGAATTAGGGAAAAGAAAAGAATTATTTTATTATTAATTTAACTAAATTAACTATTATTAATTTTTTTAATACTTATTTTAAAAATGAAATGTTTTCTTTGTGTAACATAACAATGCAATAATACTATAAAATATAAGTTTTCTCGTGATTGTTTATGATATTATGTACCTAATTTAATTTATGAAACTTAACATTTTTTTGTTATCCGTCAAGTAAAACAAACAACTCTTTTTTATAATTTACACACAGATTCAAGATCAGCAAGTAAAAATATTAGAATTTTAGAATTTACACTGATTTTACAATTTAATTACATATAAAATAGTGAAAATACGAAATTTTTAATTTATATTTGTTGATAAGAAACAGTTCTTCACGCGTGTAATTTTTAGGGTCACACAAATGAAAAATAAAAAAGGCAGGAAGTATCATGTTTAATTTATCACTACAATGTTATTTAGCATTTAAACATAGCAAGTGCTAAACATTATTGTAGATTATCTGCGTACACCAGAAACAGTGTGTTTGTGTAATACATGATTATGTCAAATTAGTACAAGCTTATGGTTACATGTGTAAATTATAACATTCACATACAAATGGCAACTTGCCTACAAAATGTGGGAACATTCACAAATAAAGTATATGTAAATTTAGACAAACGTAAACGGCATGCAGCGGACAAATGTTTATGATGAAATTATGGTCTGTGTGGTATCCGGGTAGAATAGACCACCCTCATTTCTTACCAAGGTGACGTAAAAGGCGCCTAAGGTAAGTCGACCCACCGTCTGGTATCCGGCTTAGTAGAATAAACCACCCTCATTTCTTACTGAGGTGTCCTAAAGGCGACTAAGGTAAGTTGAATCCAATGCGGATTGGTAGGTTACAAATATCCCCAGAATTCATACATAATCTCATCAGGGTAATATCATTATTTTATTGATTGAAGTCAGAATATCAAGACGTGGTGCTACCCAACAGAGACCATAAAGTAACGGCCTGTTACTATCCCACAGCTGGGCATAGGCCTCCTGTAACCCATATTTAGAGAGAAGGATTGGAGCTAAGACCTACCACGCTGCTCCAATGCGGATTGGTAGGTTACACATATCCCTAGAATTCTCTACAGATATGCAATTTTCCTCACAATGTTTTCCTTGACTGAAAAGCGTGTTATAAATTGCAATTATCAATTAGACACATAAGTTTTTAACAGAAAAACGTTTTTATCAAATCATCAGATCACGTTAAGAAATTTACACCACATTAAGGGGAACCAGCTATATTCACAGAATAATTACTTACACATATTTACATACGAAATAATTATAACCACAAAAATGTAAATACCCCACTCGATCCACAGCGATGTCAAATCAAACTATTTGAATTGGAAAATTAGGGCTCGTAAATTATTCAACAAAAAGCATTATAAGCTATGAATTAAGTCCTTAATAGGTACCTCGAATATATTTAAGGTCAAGCGATTTGTCGCTGATATCGGGTCGAAAAATGTTTATTCGCGACATTAGCTAGCTTTACGGGTAATTCTATAGAGTAAAGGTACTGTCAAACAGTGAGCGCATCTACAACACCCATGTAACAATATTTCAATAACAAGAATATCAGCATATATTTTAATTGTTAATCATCTTGGTAGAATAGACAACTCATTTCAGACTCATCTGTAACCGATAAATATCTTAGTAGAATAGACAACTCATTTCTTCACCACCACACTCATCTCTTGCCGAGTCGTAAAAGGCGACTAATGTTGATGTCAGGCAGGCAGGATGTAAAATAACTAGCCAAATCAAGTAACAACAGATTTGAAACATGTTGTGCCGATCTCACTTAGATTGGGGAAAAGGTATGGAGAATGATGATGTGACTGCTAACAGTTCAAGCAGCAATCGGCCGTACAAAGTTAGTTAACCGACAAATAAACTAAGTAACAGATAAATGTTTCTACAAAGAGACTCTTTTTAAACAAAAAATCGCGTCCATTTCGAAATAGGTATTTGCAATCCAGCAGATAAACAATATAACAGCCACATGATCTACCTGTTAACTAATTAGGGACTTTAAGAGCTGAAAAAGCCTATCAGAAACCTGAGAAACGCAAAATTCCGAGATATGTGTCAGATACGTTCCGAATTAGCTAACTGACAATTTATTGGTAACTTATGAAACAGGCCCAAGAGTCGTTAAAGTTGTCGTTTCTTTAATTCAAAATATTGCTTTAGTCTCCTACAGTAACAAGGAACTTTCTTTATTAACCCTTATTACAGGATCTTATGGTTGGAGTGATTATATTTTTAGTATTGAAGATATTTTTAGCCCCACATAAAAATAACCTATGGCGGTGGTGACCTTCCCGTTGAACGTTAAAGTATTTAGGGTTAATGTCACGATAATTTATATATTTTTGTACAATAACTTTAACTATAAATGTTTTTTAAAACATACGTAAACATAACATGTTTTTGTTTATTGTATTTTTTAAACATATGTATACTTTTCCTTATTGTAATAATTCACGATTAGATTCTAGGAGAATTTTTGTATTTTTTTTGGATTTTTCACTCAGCAAGTGATAACTTTCTATATATAAATTAATAACGACAAATTCAAATATAAACAACCGGGTCACATCGCGATAATAACGTTACCTTTGTATAAGGTTCGACGTTTCGGCAGAGTTGCATCCACCGTGGTCACGAACTGACTGGAGCGCCGCGGCGTCTTAGTTCCCGAGTACTACAGTCATTATTCTCTTCATCTACCCTCACTTGAACCGCACAATCCACATAAGGTCTCTTGCACACCACACTGATATAATCTGCACGCGATATAGCTTTCAACGATTTTTTCCGCGAGTTATATTTATTAATTACTGGATCCCAAGTCGTTGACAATCTGAAGCCCTCTTCTCGGTTGAAAGTATTATGCTTTCGAATCTCGATGGCTTCACGCGCCATTCTCGCATAATAGTGGGCATCAGTTGACAGTACCTTGGGATCGTGAAGCTCAATCCAGTGATTGCTCCCTGAATTAAGCAGATGGTCTGCGATCGCTGATTTCGTTGGCTGGTTATTTTTAACTGCAGCTATGTGCTCTTTCACTCGCTCAGCAATGGTTCGCTTAGTTTGGCCGATGTATGCGCTACCACAACTGCAGTTAATTTTATATACCCCTGGGGTCTGGAAGGGGATGACATCTTTCGGCGTGCGTAGAAGTCTAGCTACCTTATGTAAAGGCGTGAAGACGGTCTTTATAGAAACCTTTCTTAACATGGTTCCGATTTTGTCGGTGACGCCTTTAACATACGGTAAAAACGCCGGCTGTCTGTTCACCTCAAGACGTCTTTCCTTTCGCGTGCATGGTCTTATTAATTTTCTGTTGGTGTAGCCGTTCTTTTTTAGTGTCTCCTGAATATGTTTTAATTCACCGTCAAGGTGTTCAGGGTCGCACAGATCATACGCTCTATTCGTCAACGATGTTTTCACGGCCTCTAGGTGCCTAGGGTGATGGTGCGATGTGGCATGAAGGTATCTATCGGTGTGGGTGGGTTTTCTGTAAACCGTATGTGCCAGCGATCTGTCTGCCTTTACCGTGATCTTTAAATCCATAAAAGCAAGCGATTTGTCTGATTCCATTTCAAATGTAAATTTAATTTTTGGGTGAATGGAATTTAGGTGTAAAAGATATTGTTCTATTTCCTGTTTTCCTCCTCGAATTATACAAAAGATGTCGTCCACGTATCTTTTCCACAATGAAATAATAGGTGGACCTGTAGACAGTGCTTTTGACTCAACATCCTCCATCCATATATTGGCAATGACCGGAGCTACAGGAGAGCCCATGGCTACGCCATCTATCTGCAGATAAAAATCACCACGATATAGGAAATAGTTGCCATCGATGCAGCTTTCTAACAGAACAACTATCTCTTCAGACATTCCGCTTGCTCTTATCTTGTCTCTGACGACATTGAGACATTCCTTCACAGGAATACTGGTGAACAAAGAGTCAACGTCGAAACTCACCATTATTTCATCTGGTTCCAATTTTATGTTCTTTATGATGTCCACAAAATGACGAGAGTCTTTCAGAAACGATGAAGCTTTACCCACTAACGGTTGGAGAACATAGCCTAAATGTTTGGCCAAACCGTAAGTTGGAGAGTTGATCTGACTGACGATAGGCCTGAGGGGTATATCAATTTTGTGGATCTTGGGGAGACCATAAAGCTTAGGCGGTTGTACTGTCCTAGGCATGCTGAGTTTCTTGTATGTGTCCTCTGTAAAGAAGTCTCGGTGGTCATTTATTAAAGATCTGATGCGGCGAGTCACTCTGGCTGTGGGATTATATTTAACTAACTTGTACGTGTCAGTATCTCTCAACATATTCCGTAACGGTGGATGCAACTCTGCCGAAACGTCGAACCTTATACAAAGGTAACGTTATTATCGCGATGTGACCCGGTTGTTTATATTTTAATTAGTATGAATCGCGAAAGTTTAAAATCTACTAACGACAAATTCATTGAAAACCAGAATTGACATACCTGAACTAGTTATTTTTTTATTTAGGAAAGATAAAAGTAAATGTATTGTCTATGAAATTGTCACAGAGCATCAAAAATCTCGTGCACATAATCCAATACATTTTCACAAGTTGCCTCTAGCTAGTAATCAGGGGAATATTGGATAATAGTGACACAAAAAGGAATATGTGACATTGTAATTCCTTGAAAATAACTGTATTACGCTGTAGAAGTTAGTAAATTTAGACAATGAAAAAATTACGGAGTTTTTTATATTCAAATATGAACATAAGTCAAACTGCAAAAATTATCTATACTAATATATAAATCTGAAAAGTTTGTTTGTTTGATTGTTTGTTGCTAGTCTCAGGAACTAGTGGACCGATTTAACAAATTCTTTCAGTGTTAGATAGACCATTAATCGACGAAGGCTATAGGCTATATACCATTACGCTAAGATGAATAGGAGAGGAGTAGCAATAAAAAATATTACGAAAACGGCAAAATTTAAAGCTTTCCTTGCGTGCGCTGAGTAAACGGTGATAGTTATTCAAAAATTATGTATTACAAAATTGTTCCCATCTAAAAGTTCTAAATAAAAGTCCGCGACAGCATATGTCTAGCTTTTAAGGCAAAGCCATTTTAAACATTTTTATGCTTATCAAAATACTATATTACGGTTTTAATCTTTTCACGCGGGCGGAGCCGCTGGCAATTGCTAGTAATATATAAAATAACAAAGTGATACTGGTGTTGGCTATCAGGCATGCCAACTGGGGACTTGACTTTGCCAATGTTAATGATGAACAATACAAAGGAGATTGTTCGTTGACAAATCATTATATAAAACGAAGACATTCACTCACCGCTGTCTATTTGACGTGGTGTTAAAGGCGCTCGACGCGCCGTCGACTTCTTATGAATAAATTATAATATGGCGGCAGGTGGAATGACCTGACACAAAATATTTTGATGGAATTGTTTTAATTGGCCGCTATCTCGGCCGGCTATCGCTACGTTTTGAAAATATGAATTTATTTATCAAACATTCACACCATCGTCGCATTTGATTATAAAATCGATCTTTATATCGATTAGAAAACAAATATCCGGACTTGGCCGATTAATTGTTTCTCAATCGGTAATAAATTATATCTGTATTGAATGTTTAATTAAACTGCTGTTAGTAATATTTGTACGCGGTATATCTCGCTGACTTATCTATTTATTATATGCGCCATAAGTATTCTTTATTATTATTAAGTAAAGTTAACTATAGAAGTTTAAATAAAAAACAATGATTTGATTAAATTAAATTTGATTAAATAATTAAAGATTTTCGAAGCGCCAAAATTACAATATTATTATATCTATATGCATTATAAAACAAAAACTAAAAGATGTCTGTCTGTATGTGATAGATTTTTATAAAATCTACTAAACGTATATTTGTACAAATTAAGTTTTTACTACAAGTTTAGGTTTAGGCTAAGGAAATGTATTAGATTTTAAAAGGTAAATCTCACTTAAATTTATTTAATTTTCTTTTCTTCCGGATGAGTAGAATTGACCACCATTATTTCTTACCGACCTTTTGTAAAATACGACTAAAGTAAATTGACCTCAGGCAGGCGGCCGGTCGTAAAATACGTCATGTGACAACCTGTTTATGATATGTTGTGCCGACCCCACTTAAAGTGGGATAAGGACAGAAGGATGATGACTTGGATTTTACAGGGGATAAACATAATAAATTTATATCTGTATTATTTTTAATCAACTATGTTTATAGAAAACTGTTAAAAAAATGGTTATTTTAGCAGTAATATTAGCTTACCGGAGTCTAGGAATTTTGTTTCTCAGTTTTTCAATTCAACAAATAAGAAACTTCGAGAAATAAACACAACAAAACATATTGCAAAAACAAATTGGCATCATGTAACATTTGCAATATAAAATGTATCGGAACAATGCGTAACGGCGCTGTAAACAAAACGATCCAATCGTTTTAACATTTATGTTTTCATATCGAATCATTGTAACATTATTTACTTCTGAGTGTATTGTTTGATGGATAAATCAGTAAGAGGAAGCAAGTGGATGGATTGTGTGAAGTATGACATCACACGGCGGCGACAGGCGACGGTTATGTCGGACTCTACGACTAAAACAACTTGTGTGCTCCACCACATTGCTGGTGACTGGGACAGGGTACCGTTGTACATATTGCCCCCATCCCCGCCAGCAGCAACTCTGTACCCAGAGTACGCCACCTCTGGGTCGGGGCCTCTCTAATAGTGGCCCCTCCGTCCGCTAGACGATGCATCGGGAGCACCAGACGCTTCGGGGACCTTATAAGGCGGACATCCGATAAACTCCGTTCGGAACGCTCAGAAGGTCCCCGTTAGGGCGGCACGCGATGGTCTTGAGCGAGTCGCCTGCGCCCGACTTGCCTGTGGCGGTTCGGATCCAAGGACTCAACAGGTTCCACTAGATAACGTCCTCGCAAAAAGAGGTCATCGCTGCCCACGAACTATCCCTGTCCATTATAGCACGAACTACGGTGGTCAAGTAAAGATCGTGCCCCACCTGTACCATGAGTTCCGCACGCTGAACCACCCAAGATGGACAGTCTGCGAGCGTGTGCATCATTATTCTATTACCCTTATCCAACTCAAATGGAGTCGGCACAATATGCCGGAATAAAATAGTAATATATAAAATGCAATTAAAGAAAAAAAGCAGAAAGAAAAGACTGGTAATATCTGGGACTTGATTCTAGGTATTTTCTATTCCTCAGTCCGCCTGATCCCAACTAAGCCGATATAAACTATGCTAAGACATCAAAACATTATGCGGCTATGAAGCAAAATTAATCTTTGAATTCTGTTTTTATTTTAGTAGTTTTTCAGTGCCAGAAAATAGGATTAAAACTTTTTTTTAAATTAAACCTAGTTATATCGATTTATGGACCGTAACCTCCAGACATCAAGTTTTACGAAAATTGTTGTAGCTGTTTGTCATAAATTCAGATTTTATATATCTATCTATTATTCATATTTCATATTTCAAATCTTTAATATTGAGTTAATCTTGTGTGTATATATAAATGTGAATTCAGCACGTAGGAAGTGTTTGGGGAAAAAAATCGATCTTGCTAGATTTTACTTTAAAAACGCACTAATAAACTGCTATAATTTTTTTATTTTTATTGGCTTATTAAATGTTTTACAATATCAAAGATTATTTGGAAAGGAAATTGTGATTAAATAATATGATAGTATTAAATTGATAATGTATGTATGATGTAAATACTTTTTCTCTTTGTAAATTAATACATAAATAGATTTTTTCTTTTCTCTATTCTGACATTAATTTTTGCATGCGTTAATCGGTTAAATATACTGATACAAAATTTGTTTTGCCAGCATTCATGTACGTATATTTATGCAATAAATAATTATTATTATATGAATATTAATATTATAATGTATTAAAAATGTACAAGTTATATCTATCTAAAACTACTTACACGCTAGGACTAGGACTACAAATCATGCCCACGTGGAATGGTACCAAGAATGCTATCAGCGTTTCCGCACTGAATCGCCTGAAGAGGCAATTAACCAAGGTGTTAAAACGGATAAAAAATTTTTTGCACCTTGACTCCATGGCCCTAGGGTCTCAACTGTAAACGGCACAAATACATAACTCTCGATGAGAGATGGATACTTCCGCCGTTTGCCGGGTTCGGCCATTTCCGCCGCAGCTCCAGGTCTTGACGCTGTTTCCCTGATATGGGACGAGGCTAACGTATCAACGCATGTTGCGTCCCACATTAGGGCCCGTCCCCGTTCCCAAAAAACCAGCGTCAAGCCGTCGGGTCTCCTGCCACCACCCCGACATATCCCCGAATACTCGAGAAGAGCAGGAATGTCGATGGTAGCAAGAGACCGGTTAAATATACTGATACAAAATTTGTTTTACCGGCATTCATGTACGTATATTATGCAATAAAGAATTTTAATTTATTTTTCTTAAACGTAACTTTTTACATTTTTAAATATTTCTAATTAAAAAATTATTAATAATAAATTATCGTCCGCCGGGAACGGGGAAATATCCTGAGTTGCCGGTGGTTCGGGATCCAAAGTGAGGAACTTCCTCACAATGCGCGCCGTTTCAAGCAATACTGCCTTCTGCATCCGACACTTGATCCAACTGTTAAGCGAAAGCCTCTGAAGATGTTGGTCGAGGCTCTTCGCAATCAGACCGTTAACCGACACAACAATAGGAACAATTATTGTCGAGTCAACATTCCACATGGCGGTTAACTCATAATAAAGGTCTAAATATTTAGTTAATTGAACACTTGAAGTAAATAAGGCACTAAGTACCTAAAAATTAAAATTCGAACTAGGTATGCAATTTGGTTCCAAAAGCCTTTTAGAACCAAATTGCATACTTAGTTCGAATTTTAATTTTTAGGTACTTAGTGCCTTATTTACTTCAAGTGTTCAATTTTTCTCAATAAAGAATTGTTATTATTATTTAGATAGCAAAGAAAGATTTGAATACATCAAAATGTAAGTAATTATTATGTATTCTTTAATAAATATGTATAAAAAGAAATATAATTTTAGTGGCGCGTTGAGCTCGTGAGGCCTGCATCAATTAGGACACTCCGGAAGTCGGTCGCGTGCTTCCATCGATAGGGCCTTGAATTATTTATGCCTTTAATATTGTAATTATCATACACCAGGCTTATTATCGTTTGTTATTGTATTAAATGTTGTAATAACCGCTGTTTCGAGGATATAGAATCAGCTGAGGACAATCTTTTATTATTTTACTAGGTGTGACAGAGATTTCACACGCGTGGACGTCAATGTGTCACAAAATTTTTCCCGAATTGATATTTTGAACATAAAAGTAGTATTTGTTATATAGAGATATTCTACATGGAACTTTTTTGTAGTATTTTTGTAGATCTACAATTCCTTTGTATTTTGGTGTAACTCTTTTAGTTAACGAGGCGCATGCGACTTTAACTCCTAGCAGGCGATTTTTTTTACAACCGCGCAAACTCTACACAATTTACATAAAACGTTATTGTACTATAATATTAACATAATCTTTCTGGAGGAACAACTACCTTTTGTTAAAAACCATACTAAAATTTAATAGATTTTGAGAAAATACAAACAGACAGCTTTTGAAGACTTTGTTTTATAAGTATAGATACGACTTAAAAAAAAGATCAGTATTCACAATTCAGGAGATATGTGTAACCTACCAATCCACATTGGAGTAGCGTGGTAGGTCTCAAATTCAAATTCAAAATATTCTTTATTCAAATAAACTTGTAAACAAGTGCTTTTGAATCGTCAACTCTACTGCTGGTTCGGAAAGCTGTTCCTACCGAGAAGAGCCAGCAAGAAACTCGGCGGTTGCTCTTTTAAAAATATAATTCTTAATACTATTTACATTAAGTCGTTACTGTCTTGTACAGGTTCAAAGAGAGCTATCTATATCCACACATTCTTATCTTCTAAATAATCTTCAAGAGTATAGTAGGCTTTCTGTATCAGCCTCTTTTTAACAGTGTTTTTAAACTGCTGTAATGGCAAAGCTGAAATTGATTGCGGAATTTCATTATAGAATCTTATACCAAAACCCACAAACGAATTACGTACTTTTGCAAGGCGCAAAGCAGGAGCCGCAAGCTTATGTCGGTTCCTGCTTTGTCTATTGTATACATCACCTATCGTTTTATAACTCTTTATATTTTTATGTGCATAAATTAAATTGCTTAAAATATACTGTGAAGCAAATGTAAGAATACCTGTTTCCTTAAACTTCTCTCGCAGGGAATCACGCGGTCTTAAATTGTAAATGCCACGTATAGCTCTTTTTTGTAAAACAAAAATTTTTTCACCATCCGCGCATTTACCCCATAGCAATATTCCATAAGACATAATGCTATGGAAGTAGGCAAAATAAACAAGTTTCGCTGTTTCGACGTCTGTCAATTGTCTTATCTTTAGAAGCGCCAATCCTTCTCTGCAAAAAGGGAAGAGGCCTTTTCCCAACAGTGGATAGTAACAGGCCGCTACTTTAAACAATTCTGCTCTTCAACAGATGGTAAGAGATCTATACTTATCAGCGGGATTAGATATTCTAAACTTGTGGTTAGCACGTCAAATTAACGATGTCAAAATGTCAAGAGCACGTTAACATATCGCCTATATATGACAAAGTGTTTAATGTAGTTAATATATCAAAATATTTTAATAACAATCATTCTGTTGGCACATAATAGATTGCAAGGTAGGTGTCAATTTGTTGGTGTAACAATTTGTCGGCCATCTTATAGGCCTTAGGCTACTGTGTTACGCGTTGAAAATCGATTATCAGATATCAATCTCACGTATGTCCCAACCCACAAATATGTGCTGACATCTCATAAGATCAGAACCGATTAGCTGAAAATCAAAATTATTGTACAAAAATTTGTTACTTCTTACAAAAGGAGATAGACTCCACGACCATAATCGCAAAGCCTTTGCGATTATCTTCTGATGATGCTTCGGTTGCGGGGCGAAACGATTGTGGAGTTTGTGATAGTGATCGAGGTGTCATAAAAAGCGACTAAGGTAAATTGACGTCAGGCGCTTACCTGACAGTAATCATCTGAATTTCATCAATATTGGTTCAGCGGATTCGCCGAATAACATACATACATACTCACAAACTTTCGCATTTATAATCTTAGTAGGATAGGAGAGTTATTAGCAGAACTTGTTTCGGTATCGGGAGTGTTATAGCACGGGAAAGGTTGACATTATAATGTTACAAAACATTTTTTGTGCGACCAAATATATTTTACATTGATACTATCTTCATCAAATCGGTGATCAATCTATCATTGAATATATAATTAATATTAACGGGCCAAAACAAATCTAATTAATCAAATGTGATCTGATTATTTGTTGATGTAAATATTAAAGAATATGACAAAAACTTGATTGTATTTTTACGAGCTAAAATTGAATGTACCAATGTGACCTTTTTATTTGGGTTGATGTTTTAATAATGTTGTTTATTAATGACAAATTTAATTACGAGCATAATGTACGAATCGTGTTCCCGGTTGATATAAAAAAAATACGAAATCAAAACAAAAACAAATTTTAGCGAACTGTCCAGTGAAGTATTAAATACTTTTAGTCATGTTACAAACAAAAGTAATGATAATATTATTTTGCTGTAATCCGCGATAAAAGAAAATATGTGTAATGCTTAATGTAGAGTGTACTATTCGTTCTCATACCTGATACATACCTGAAGTTGTAGTGGAGTCTATCTCCTGACGATGCTTCGGTCACGGGGCAAAACAATTGTTGAGATTGTGGTGGTGAATGTGTGCAGTGCTTGTGTATCGTTGTGCCATCGGTGTCGGGTAGTGCATGAGTTCTTACAAATTCTGCATATATCAGGTATGAGAACGAATAGTACACTCTACATTTAGCATTACACATATATTCTTTTATCGCGGATTATAGCAAAATAATATTTTCATTACTTTTGTATTATGGACCTCCGCAAAGTAACGCCTAATTCTATAAATCAGGTTACAAACAATAAAACGAAATACATATTACTTATCCTATTGCCCTTATTTCACTCTAAGTGGGGTTCTAATGGGGGTCTGTATGTAATAGATATTCTCAAAATCTATTGAACGAATTTCTGTACGACTTTTTGAAAGTTTATGTTAATTATCCTAAACGGCTAAACTGATTTTATCGGGACTTTCATTGGTAGATAAAGAAAAGTGTCATGTAAAATATAGGCTTTGTATCCTAGAATTCCCGTAGAATTGAAATTTATACTAAATACACAGTGATTTCCATGGATGCATCTTCCTACAACACAAGTATTAAGTTACTTATTTTGGAGAAGGACAAATGTGAGTGTAATTTTTATTTACAACAAAAATTAAAAAGTTGTATATATCTTTTAATCACTTACACGCTAGGACTATACAAATCATGTCCACGTGGAATGGTACCAAGAATGCTGGCAGCGTTTCCGCGCTGAATCGCTAGGCTGATTCTTTGTGCGAAAAAGGAGCCAGCCCTCTTGTCACCTGAAGTGGCATTGTCCCATGTATTTATTATTTACTAGCGGCCTACCCTGCTTCGCACGGGTAGAAAATATATAGCCTATGTCACTCAGTGAAAAAAATTATTAAAATCGATCCAGTAGTTTTAATTTATTCATTACTGCCCGTGGCCCGCACGCGTTAAATTTGAAGAAAAAAAATTCCCCTCTCCCTATACCAAGAAGATTTCCTGCTATATCTAACATCAAAGTAATTATTAATTAAAAAGAAAAAAAAGTAATTATTTACGACATCACATTAGAAACATTACAGTATTTCTCTACTCCATATTGAATGTTATTATACATTCCTCTTGAATCACTCTATCTATTAAAAAAACCGCATCAAAATCTGTTGCGTAGTTTTAAAGATTTAAGCAGTCATAGGGGGGACATAGGGACAAACAAAGAATGTGACTTTGTTTTATACTATGTAGTGATAATCCATAGGGATTATCACTACATAGTATAAAACAAAGTCATAATCATGCTATAGAGCATGATTCAGTATTCACGCGCGATGGCTTATTATTAGCGTATTTCATGTATAACTTTGGTGTTTCTATACCGATTTCAATGATTCTTTTTTTATACAATGGTTAATACTATTCACTTTTTTATTTAGGGATGACTGAGAGTGATATAAACGTAGGAGTAGACAAATATAACCAGAAAGCTTCGAACTGCTAAGCTATCGGGAGTTACACGTCTTATTGTCAGTCAACCATAAAAGATAGACATATGCTGTCGTGGGATATTTTTTATATAATTTTAAGGAGAACATTTCCGTCATACATGACTTCTGTGTAGCTTTAACCATCAAGGTTGCACACGCGACGGAAGCTTAAAAAATGGAGTAACTTCTCCCGTTTTCCCGACATTTCCCTTCACTGCTCTGCTCCTATTGATTGTAGCGTGATGAAAAGTATACTATAACCAGCTCAGGAGTATGAAAAATAATTGTACCGAGTTTCGTTAAAATCCGTCGAGTAGTTTTTGTTTCTATAACGGTTATACAGACAGACAGACAGACAGACAGACAGACAGACAGACAGACAGACAGACAGACAGACAGACAGACAGACAAAATTTTTACTGATTGCATTTTTGGCATCAGTATCGATCCCTAATCACCCCCTGATAGTTATTTTGGAAATATATTCCAGTTACAGAATTGACCTCTCTACAGATTTATTATAAGTATAGATATAGATTACTATTAATGATTATGTTAAGAATGTTCATCAAATTATAATTTATAACAACAACTTGTTAACGTAATGGTGTCAAAAAGTAATTATACATTTTTGTAATTCAGTGTATTTTTGTTAGTTACATAAATCTTGCTTCTATTTATTTCTAATTTAAAAATATTGAATGTTTTATACGACAATCGATTATAACTCGCATGCGTGCGATATTTTCACCCCTAATGCAATCAATCAATCGGTAAATCATTATTAATTTATCTATTTGATGTAATAACTATTCAAGTGTCGGCATTCATCACTCTGTACTCGATTATTTTTTATTTATACACCGATATTAATATAATCGTTGGTAATTTGACCTTTCCCTATATTAAATTAAAAATTCAGCACGCATTTTGATGCGCAAGTTTATTCTTAGAGTAAATTCATTGAAGCGTGGCTCACAGCTGCAATTTGGTTAGGGTTGCCAGGCGTTAACATATAGACGGGACAATATCAATCTAAAATGAAGTGGAAAAAGGTAAATGGAATGGACAATGGATTCCTCCTTCGCTTATAATTATCCACATTACTGAGGTCCGCGATTTCCTAGTGCCGAGTGATCGTCTTTTCGAAAGTTCCTCGACACTTTTTCCTCGCCTTTGCCGAATGAACGAACGTGCAGATTAGTAATTTATAGAATTAAGTTACTTTGCGGAGATCCATAATAAAAAAGTAATAATAATATTATTTTGAAACCAGCTTTTACCCACCACTTCGTTTGCGTGGACTATTGTTGCATGATAAGTTGATACTAGATGGCGCTTTTCAACGTCATCCTATTTCCTGTAGAATTAACAGGATTTCTATAGCCTGTTAATCCGGTGTATAAGGAATAATTGTCCCAAATTTCATCGATATAAGTTCAACTGATTCGCCGTGAAAGAGTAACAAACCTACATCCGTACTCATAAACTTTCACATTTATAATATTAGTAGGATATTAGGATGCTAAGTTACTACCCCACTAATATTATCACTTTACCTCACACATGAGATACACAAATGAGAAGAAAATGTTAAGGTGGATGTGTGGTATGGACAAGACTGGATAAAATACGAAATGAGTATATAAGGGGAAAATAAAAGTTGAAATAGTTAAATTTCTACAAATATAAAAATTATTTTTTATAATAACTATTTATAAAAAAAAATTATAAATAATAATATTTTTTAGAATAATAAAAAGTATTTTTTATAAATAATTATATTATTTAAAATATAAAAATTATTTTTTAAAATAACTATCGATAAAAGTTAATACCAACCACCGAATGCTTATTCTAGAGCAATTTGAATCTATTGAATTTCATATACCAGGCTAAAAGTAAAAAAAAAACTATTTTTCGTTCGAAAATTGAAAAAAAACGTAAGCAAAAGAGTTTATTGTATAAAGAGATATAATAAAGATTCATGGTAATGCAACACAGTAATTAAACAAGCAAAAATATAACGTGACCAAATAAACCGATAAAGTAATTGGGATACAAAAAATAGGGAACCTTGGAGCATAACTTTACATTTTCAATTCGAAATACAATTTTATTGTCAACGTTTGAACAATAAACCAATCAATTAGTAACAATTAATAACAATTAAATTTGACGAGAAGATAACGGGCCGTTAATTGGCTTCATAATTAAATCCCCACGTTGTTATAGTCAATAATGACCAAAGATTTGCATCGGTAATGCGTTTTGCTTAACGAAATTACTGAATCGACATTATTGTTAAATAGCGGTCCTAAACAACGTATTACTTAATAACGCAATATAATGTCTGCTACTCAATTAATTATTATAATTGAAGCTTATGTATCGAACTAATATATAGCATAAATAATCCCACATTTTCACTTTGAAATCTGAAAATGGCATGTAAGGCAAGCTGTGATAGCTCAGGCTCAGACAGAAAACTGGATATCTCTGGAGAATTCTAGCGATATGTGTGACCTACCAATCCGCATTGGAGCAGCGTAGCGAGTCTTAGCTCCAATCGTTCTCTCCATAAAATGGAGGCCTATATCCAGGAGTGGGAACGTAACAGACAGCAAAATTACTTTATTATATATATATATATATATATATATATATATATATATATATACCAACAAATATAAATAAAAAGCTGTGGTAGCCCAGCGGTAACACAGTGCGCCTCTTTCGAGGAGGCCTAGGGTTCAAACCCCGCGCAGGCACCAATGAGTTTTCTAGTAAAACTTATGTGTCTAATTGATAATTGCAATTTATCACACGCTTTTCGGTGAAGGAAAACATCGTGAGGAAACCTGCATATCTCTAGAGAATTCTGGGGATGTGTGTAACCTACCAATCCGCATTGGAGCAGCGTGGTAGGTCTTAGCTCCAATCCTTCTCTCCAAAAAAAAAAAACGGAGAGAAGAGGCCTGTGCCCAGCAGTGGGATAGTAACAGGCCGTTACTTACTTTACCAACAAATGTTTTATAGAAAATGTTGGAGTCGCACCCGCAATCCACTGAGCTGTCAACAGACTAATCAAAAGACTCGAAAAGTAGTCTTGCTAAATTTGACATGAATTAAATCACGGGTACAGATGTGTCAAAAAATTGGTGTATTAAAGAAATAAGGAATTCCAGGACAATCCCGTATACCCCGAATGCCTGGTTACTCTGAATTTAGTATAGAATAACATTAAAGTTACCGGTCCTTCGATAAAATGCGGGCGAAACGGTTAAAATGCATACACGTGTGTCCAAGGAGCACCTGAGCAATTTCACATGACTTTCACACAAATAAAACATTAGAGGTAATGGAAAAATGTGGTCAAAGCACTTAAGTTTTCGTCTAAGTGTTTGAAAAAGCGTGTATCATTATGCAGTCTTAATTATACCATACTTTGTATCTAATTTTGTATGCGCATGTCTAAGATGCGACTTCATTAAACGCTTAGCGGCGGGTTCTATAAAAAGCCTCTTTTTAAGTAGACTTTGGTATTTAACGCGAATTCAGGCGAACAATACGTTTAGTTGATATATATCTGACTGGCCCGTTGGCGCAGTTGGTAGTGACCCTGCCTTCAGCTCCGCAGGTCGCGGGTTCGATTCCCGCCGAGGGCCAACATTTTCTATAAATGAATTTGTTGGTCTTTGAGCCTGGGTATATATTTGTATTTAAGTATGTATTTAAAAAAATATATAAGTATATATTCACCAGTTGTCTGTCTACCATAACACAAGTATTAAGTTACTTACTTTGGGGACGGACGACCGTGTGTGTAAGTGTCCCATATATTTATTTATTTATTTATTTATATATGTAAAATAGCGCGTGGAAAGATTAAAACCGTAATATAGTCTTTTGATAACCATAAAAATGGTTATAGTGGGTTAACCTTAAAAGCTAGAGATATGCTGTCGCGGACTTTTATTTAGAACTTTTAGATGGGAACAATTTTGTACTACATAATTTTTGAATAACTATCACCGTTTACTCAGCGCATGCAAAGAAAGCTTTAAATTTTGCCGTTTGCGTAGTATTTTTTATTGCCGCTCCTCTCCTATTCATCTTAGCGTGATGTTATATATCCTAGAGCATTCCTCGATAAATGGACTATATTACACTGAAAAAATTTTTCAAATCGGTCCAATAGTTCCTGAGATTAGCGCGTTTAAACAATCAAACAAACAAACATTAGTAGGTTACACATATACCTAGAATTCTCTAGAGATATGTAGGTTTCCTCGTGATGTTTTAATTAATGTATAACGTATATTAATTGATTTTTATTAATATTTATTTATTACTGATAATATCGTACGCTTTGTATTAAAGTGACCTAATTAAAAAAAGGTGTTTTGTGGAAAATAGCAATACCGCGTAGACTAGCGCCTACAGAACTCCAGTATTAAAGAGACCCTTAACTTAGAAGAGCAAGAAAACACCAGTTTATTTAGTATTCATAGCGTGATGATGGATGGCATTGAAATAAAGATTGCAATGTATCTAGTTCAATTAAACCTAATTTTGAGTTAGGTCAGTTTAATACTAAGCGTGCGATATATCAAGAAGGTCGTAGGGTATTAAAGTCTCGCAACGTCGTGTCGTATGAAGATACATTAAAGCGGTTATCCGGAAATGGTTGGACAAGAAACAGAATATTCATTACTGGCTGGTTACCACGTTTGCTAAAATATTAGAGACCTATAAAGTAAGTACGCACGGTCATAAAAAAAACGCAAAAGTTAAAACAAAAGTTGAAACGGATTAACGAGTCGTAAAGTACAATTCACAGACATACGACATAGACACAATACAACTTGCAGACATGGTAACAAATCAAACGATCAAGTCCTAAGAAGCTATATGTAACAGAGCTTAAGACTTTTACAAGTTTTTTCACGTCAAATGTACTAAAATAACAAGCTAAAGCCTAAGCTAAAATAAAAGAATTAGTGGCTAATATTTTCAAAATATAATTCTCATAAGTTATAGTACATGGGTGACCGAACCATTGTTCAATAATTTTTATTAAAATAATCAAAAAAAAATTTAAACCATTTTTTTCGAATTGACAGTATGATATTAGCTCTAACGGCTTTTACAGCGTCACCGGGTGGGACGGATGAGCGCAGAAGCATCGCCGAGGTTGCAAAATGCGGAGAGTAGAGCACAAAAGCTCTACTAGCGTCGGGGAACGTCTTCCTAAGGGTGCCTCCTGTGAGGCCGGACCACGGCTTAAGGCGACGTGTAGTGGGGGGCTGATGGTATGACTTTGATTAGTCATTACGACGACGGAAGGGTCGCCACAGGTCAAAGGTCGAAGCCACGACCAACCGACGTCAGAAATCTGGGACCTCGTTTTCGCCGGCGAAGACGCTGTGTGTTATTTGATCGTCAGGGTCATATAAGACCCTTTTTGGATGCCTATATTTTCGGTGATCAGAGTTAAAACCAAAAAAATGTTGGTAACTACAGGGGTTTGATCCCGCGTATTTTCACTTTTTTAGTCCGCCCGTTTACAATTGAGCTATCACAACTTAACAAATAACATCTAAAATTTCATTTACTTTCTACTCAACATTGTAGCATTTTTTCAGTGCCCGAAAACGGATAAAACAACATCTCCGATCATTCGATCAACGATCGATTCCCCCTTATCGATACCCCCTATCGTCGCTTTTTTTATTTTCTACAAAATTGTACAAGTTATGTCTATCTTCAATTACACGCTAGTACTATACAAATCTAAGGAAGCATGGTCTGATGATGCTGCCAGGATTGGTTCCAGACGAGAGATCTCCTCAACGGTCAACATTAGGAGCATGACATTTTGTTAAAAGCCTTTATTTACTTGAAAGCTTTTATTATATATAAATCATTTAAAATCAGTTCGGGTACCATAATACGAGTACATAAAAGCGGATGAAAATGTGGGTGTCAGAATTGTTTCAGCACAAACGTGATGTCCACACTGATGCTAATAACGTGAAATGGTACTGGCGGGATATTTTGACCACACCTTAAGAACTCTTCAATATGGATCTTGTCTTATTTGTAACAGAACCTTCTCTCTATGCTCAATATCCTGCGGGTAATTAGATCAGGAGGCTTAGCTTTTGGAATCGCTCCACCGACTTTTAGAACATAATGTTCCAATGTGTATAATTTCCTCCAGAAGAAACCATCGTTGCCGTCAACTTCCTTACCATAGGGATTTACAAATTTTACTTCTAAAGCTACTCAAGCGAGCTTAACTACTCAATTTTAATTTCGAATAAGGGAAGGGCACCTAATTGCGCTAAAAAAAGTCAATGCCGCGTCGCAAGTCTGCGTTTTCCCGTAACAGCCATAAAAAACTTGCAATTAAGTACGAAGAAGTAATTATTGCCGCAAGAATCTCACAGTTTTAAAATATCCTTACGTTTGAGTAAAGTTGCATTCAACTGAATTATTACACAGTTTCTTGTTTTGTTATTGTTCTGGGTTTATATGACATTATCACCTGCAATGGAAATACCTAATTTAGGTATATGTACAATTATGAATGGGAATGGAGTTAGCGAGAAAGCTAGTGTTTAAGTTAATTGATACTAGTGTTTAGTTTTATTGCCAAGAGATCGAGATTGATCTATTACCAATTTAAATGAAATCATCATTCTCCTGCCATTCGGTTGAGTAGATTAGAGCACCCTCTTTCTTACTGAGGTGTCGTAAAATACGACTAAGGTAAATTGAAATCAGGCCAGTCGTAAAATATGTAGCCAAATCTTGTGACCACATGTTTATAACATGTGCCGATCCTACTTACAGTAAGATAAGGGCAGGACGATGACTTTAATATGCAACCAATCATATACTTATCTTATAACAGGTCGCCTTATCATTAGTGATATTATAAGTCTAGTCAAATGTATCATAATTGGACAAGAAAAGAGCTTGCGAATCTAGCTTTTAAGCTCAACTCTTCGCAGTACACGTATAAGTTTCATTTCTCAAAGTTAAGAGTAGTAGAACGTTTATGTTGGCGTTAAAGAAGTCGATGTACCACTAATATCTCCATCTATACTTATTATAAAACGAGGTCCCCAAAAGTTGTCTGTCAATTTTCTCAAAATCTACTAAATGGATTTTTATACGGTTTTTACTAAAAGGTAGTATAATTCTTCCGAAGGGTTTCAGATAATAGTACATTACGATGTTATGTAGATTATGTGGAAGAGGTTGCGCAGTTGGAAAAAAATTCGTCTGTCGCTTTAGTCGCGTAGACCAACAGAGATATACTAAATTAATGTACTAGATAATTGTAGATCTATAGAAATACTACAAAAAGTCTTTAACAGCATGTCTCTATCTATTATGGTTGACACACAATAACTACTTTTATGTTCAAAATATTAATTAAATACATTGATTTGTAAGCGGGCGAAGCCGCAAATATAGCTAGTGCAATCAAGGCAATCCTATCCTATCCTATTCTTCCTACTAATATTATAAATGCGAAAGTTTGTGGGTATGGATGTATGTATGTTTGTTAACTGTTTTACAGCGAATCAACTGAACCAATATCGATAAGATTTGGCACAATTATTCCTGGATTAAAATATAGGCTATAGAAATCCTGTTAATTCTACAGGAATAGGATTTCATTGAAAAGCGCCATCTACTATCGACCTATCACACAACAGTCCGCACGAAGTCGCAGGTAAAATGTACTGTTTACATGCAAAATTAATAAAAAATCGATTCGATTCAATTTGTATTCTGAACGCAAGTCTGACTGACATACAGACAGCTATCAAGTCGATGTTTTCAAATAAATGCCACTGTAATGACTCTCTGGTTAATACGAAACGTTTGTTTCTCTTATTAAGAAATTCTTTGACAATTTCTTACCGCCGTTATGGTCTTTACATGTTAATTTCGCATTATATGATTTCCTAGACGTTGACACTTATTGCGAACTTGAATGGGCATAATTGTTGTATCACTTTTTTATATGAGACGCTATAAGTTTATTTAATGAGTTTGTGCTGAATTCCTACACTTGAAGTGTTAAATACCTCTTGGTCGCCATTGTCCTTTTTTTTATAGATAACTCGCACATTTATGACGCCTATAGGGTTGAGAAATATCTTTAATTGTTTTAATTGAGTTCGTAGTTTTAATTATCGTTTTTCCTCTGTTTGATAGTTTCAAGTTTAACATGTGTCTTTACCACAATGCTATGTAAGTTACCTTGCACAAATTTCTTCTGCTAAGTTTTAGTATTTCATTTAGCCGTTTTGTTAAAGGCTTCCAAAAGCGCTTCCAGGTTTCCTTTTCAGGGATGTGTTTCGTAACAGTATGTTTTCAGAGCATGGCCAAGATCCTTCGAACTCTATAGAAAGGTTCAAGTCCTGAGTATCTTTAGCTCCTGCTTTTGCAACATGCAAAATTGCATTACATGCAATGGCAAGTGAGCCTTTCACACTATGAGGGATGACAATGTATCCGTCCAACATTAGGGAAATATCATCTTCAGCCATTTCTAGTCCAATTTTGAACGTAGGCCTCTTCCATTTCCCCTTCATGCCAGACTCTCACATCCTGTCTCAAACTGCGTGTCGACTTATGTCGTCTACCCATCTCTTGGGAGGACGGCCATGGGATCTACTGTTAGCCCGTGGTCTCCATTCCAGAAGTCATTAGGTCCAACGAGTAATATCCATCTGTGCCATCTATCTGTGCCTTGCCCATTTTCACCTTCTTTTAGCAATAACGGAGACCACATCTTTCAGACCAGTCTTACTCCTGATCCATACATTTCTCTTGTGGTCACGCAGAGTAATACGTAGAATCGCCCGTAGGCAATAAACTCTATGAGGAAAATGAACTTTCCTATTTCCCTAACAAGGGAAAGGAGAGATTTTATTTTCCTCTAGCCCAACGATTTCAGTTGCTGATTTTTTGTCTAAGCACCGAATCAGCCCAGAGTGCTAAAGAACTGCAGAATTTAACGTTTATCAAAAGTCGGAGGCAGCAAGCACATCTAGTGTCTTGGGTGCGTTATTGACCCTTTAAGGAAGGCTGTTTAGGCTGCTACGCTTTGGGGTTAAGGGCTAAAACATAGCGCATAGCATGAGCATGGGACACTGGGGGTTTTAAAGGATGCATGCCCCATATTATCAGTTCTGCTAAGTAACAGCAGACTTAGAATGTTTATAGAAAGTGGGAGATGGCAAACGCATCTAGTGTTTTGGGTGCGCTATTGATGAAATCAAAAGACGTATGGCAATGGCAAGGAGTTCTATGGACAAATTAAAAAGAATATGGAGAAGCCGGAAAGTGACAAAAGCCACAAAAATTAGACTGGTACGTTCACTGGTATTCCCAATCTTTTTATACGCTGCTGAGACGTGGACATTACGCGAAACAGAAAGGAAGAGGATAGACGCTCTGGAGATGTGGTGCTGGCGAAGGATGCTTCGAGTATCTTGGACTGAATTTAGGACGAATATGTCGATACTCGAAGAGCTCGGCATCAGACAGCGTCTATCGACTACAGTCCGAGCACGCATTTTAAAATATTTTGGCCACGTCTCGCGCGGAAACGAAGAGTCCATAGAACGCCTTGTAGTCCAAGGCAGGGTCGAGGGTACCAGACCTCGCGGTCGATCGCCTACGCGGTGGACCGATCAAATAAAATCTGTTGTTGGTGGCCCTCTTCATGAATGCGCCAGGAAGACGGCAAATAGGGAAAAATGGCGAAACATCGTCAAGCAAGCGATAAGCGCCCCAACTACGTGACGGCCACGACCGCTCTGCCAAGAGCGTATCGACGGAGAAGAAGATTGACGCTTTAAGAAGGTTGTTTAGACGGCGCTTTAGGGGTTAAAGGTTCAAACACCTTGGTGCTGGAATCCTCGCCTATAGCACGAGTTGGGACACCGGACGTTTTAGCGGATGCAAGCCCCATATTATCAGTTGTACTTAGTAACGGCAGACTTAAAACGTTTATAGAAAATGACACAGCAAGCGTACCAGGTGTACTGTGTGCGTTTTTACGCTTTAAGAAAGGCCGATGGGAGATGGGACACCGAGGGTTTTAGCGGATGCAAGCCCCATATAGTCAGTTGATGTCACTCTTGGTGGCGTATGAACTTTAGAAATTTCCCCTCAACAAAAAGGAAAGTGTCCAATTCACAGTGTTTTTTATGCGCATAATTTCTATCCACGTTACAGTTCAGTCACTTTGTTGTTCATTTTGTGAATTGAATTCAACAAAATAGTCAACGTTTTTGTAAATAATCACAATGCAAACAAAAAGCGTATGCCTAGTTGTTTTTATATGACAGTGAGGCTTAAGGCACATTCCTTGAGATGTTATAAACTGTTCAATAAAAAATGACCGAGCCTTGCTAGGTAATTTTCTTTAAGGATAAAAAAATGTAATAAAAATAGAAAATAGAAATAGAGCTGGTGATATCTGGAATTTGATTCCGCGTATTTCAAGTTTTCTAGTCCGCCCGTTTCCCACTGATCTATCACAAGTTTACAAATGACAGCCAAATTAATCTTTGTATTATATATATACTAGCGGCCTGCCCCTGCTTCGCACGGGTATAAAATATATAGCCCATGTCACTCAGTGAAAAAAAATTATTAAAATCGATCCAGTAGTTTTGATTTATTCATTACTGCCCGTGGCCCGCAAGAGTTAAATTTGGAGAAAAACAATTTCCCTCTCCCTATTCCAAGAAGATTTCCTGCTATCTTTGAATATCTAAATTCATATAGTACATATTTGCGTATTTATTTTAACATTTTTCCCCTATATATTTTATTTTTACAATTAATTACAGAATGTCTTTAAACAAACTCTTGAAAGAGCGACATCGCTGCTAAAGTCGAAGTGTTATAGGGTGAAGCGCGGCGTCCTCACGGCATTTTAAATCTGTAATATCTCCGAAAATGTTCACTTAAATTACATGCTGTAAACGGCCATATTGATCTATATTAAATCAACTATTTATTTAAGGTACTTAATTGGATAAGGATTAATGCTGTATTGTATAAAAATTGCTTCAAAAATAAGGCATTATTTTTCGTAAAAAGTAAATGACAAAAAATGCTATATAGTGGGTTATCCATAAGAGATAGACATATACCATCGCGGACTTTTCTGTAGACCTTTTCAAGGTGTACAAATACTTAGTACATTATTTTGATAAATCTCGTAGGGTTTAGCCTGCGTTTGCAATGTAAGCGGAAAAAAAAATAATTATTTACAGAAACCTCAAAAATTCCAGTATTTCTTTACTCCGTATTAATGTTATTATACGTACAAACCTTCCTCTGGAATCACTCTATCTATTAAAAAAAACCGCATCAAAATCTGTTGCGTAGTTTTAAAGTTTTATGCGTACATAGGGAAATATGGACTTTGTTTTATAATATGTAGTGATAAATTAAACTACGACCAGAAAAATGACACGCTGAAAAGCACGTTTTGTCTTAAAAAGGAGTTCACTAATTTTTAAACTACTATCATACAATTATTTATCGTAACGTACTTATAAGTACGGATACGTTGTCGCGCTAAAAAGCACGTTTTTATAAAGTATTGTTATTTTCCTCGCTAGAGAGCTCCGATCATAAATGCGTCCGATCGCTGCTAAATTCAAATGGTTAAAGGGCGAACCGCGATTTTTTTTTTCGAATATGACTAATGCTGTTAGCCCTAATGGCTTTGACAGCGTCACCGATAAGACGGGCGAGCGCAGAAGCATCGCCGAGAAGAAAAGAATCGAACCGCGACCTCCGACGCGCTATTTATAGGCACGCGGCGCGGCCCCTGCATTTTAAATCTGTAATATCTCCGAAAATGTTCACTCAAATTACATGCTGTAAACGGCAATATTGATCTATATTAAATCAACAATTTATTTAAGGTACTCAATTGGATAAGGATTAATGCTGTATTGTATAAAAATTGCTTTGAACATAAGGCATCATTTTTCGTAAAAAGTAAATGAAAAAAACTGCTATTGTGGGTTATCCATAAGAGATAGATATATACCATCGCGGACTTTTCTGTAGACCTTTTTAAGGTGTACAAATACTTAGTACATCATTTTGATAAATCTCGCAGGGTTTAGTCTGCGTTTGCAATGTAAGCGGAAAAAAATGTAATTATTTACAGAAACCTCAAAAATTACAGTATTTCTCTATTTCGTATTGAATGTTATTATACGTACAAACCTTCCTCTGGCATCACTCTATCTATTAAAAAAAACCGCATCAAAATCGGTTGCGTAGTTTTAAAGTTTTATGCGTACATACGGAAATATGGACTTTGTTTTATAATATGTAGTGATTTTTCAACAGAAAAACTGTTGAAATATATATAAACATCGTTCAACTGAAGCTTATAGACATAATCTTAGTGACAATAACAGAAACTAAAATCTTAGTACGTTCTTATCTTCTTCTGCTCATATCTCACTCTAAATGAGGTCTGCATAACATGTTATAAACATGTCACATGATTTGGCAACGTATTAACACTTATTGTATCTGCATTAAGATTATATCGTTTTCTTTACAATATACAATATATTGTAATTTTATGTGGTGCGATCCAAAATATTCTATTCTATTCTTATAGTGGGATAAGAGTAACAAAATGATGAGAGGCGAATAACACATGTTAGGTTCAAAGTGTAAGCTTTTATTTAAGAAATTATTAAAGAACTTTTTATTGGAAAAGCAATTACAATTTCAGAATTTTGTAGCGGAATATTCTTACCTTTAGTGTTTGTGTTTGTGTTGGAATTCTATTTTTTAATTTATAAATAATAAAAATATTGTTAATAATATAAATTTTTGTGTATATATAATGAAAGATAGCATACCGTTTATGGTAGATTTTATACAGCTATATATTTATATGTTTAAGTAATTTGTTTAGCCAGTCGTCCGTAACGTACCTCAATAGGCTTTAGCTGAAAATCAGTTCTGTGTGCTTCCTGTCGGGGCACACAGTATTATGCTGAGTCTAAAGCCTATTCTGCATTGTGCTACAGACATTTATTTCTTCTTCTTCTTCTTCAACCGATGGACGTCCACTGCTGGACATAGGCCTCTTCATGGGATCTCCAGAACACACGATTTTGTGCCGCTTGTATCCAGCGGCTCCCCGCGACCCATTTGAGGTAGTCTGTCCATCTAGTAGGGGGTCTTCCAACACTGCGCTTTCCGGTGCGGGGTCGCCATTCCAACACTTTGAGACCCCAACGTCCATCGGTTCTCCGCACTATGTGCCCCGCCCATCGCCACTTCAGCTTCGCGACCCGCTGAGCTATGTCGGTGACTCTGGTTCTTCTACGGATCTCCTCATTTCTGATTTGATCATGTAGAGAAACTCCGAGCATAGCTCGCTCCATCGCCCGCTGAGCGACTTTGAGCTTTCTTATGAGGCCCATAGCCAGCGACCAAGATTCAGAGCCATAGGTCATCACTGGCAACACGCACTGTTTGAAGACTTTAGTCTTCAGACACTGAGGAATATTGGACGAAAAGATCTCGCGTAGCTTCCCAAACATTTGGGACATTTATTTATTTATTAATATTTATTTAGCTTTAGTCTAATCTCTGTTAGCACTTTTGGGGAATAAATTTCATTTCACATGTCGCAGAGCTCTCTGAATGGACTTTATGTATCTTTTTCCACGTTTCTAACTCTACCTACTCGTTAACGTACATTTTGAGCACGCAAACTTAAAGGCTCGTTGCACACGAGCGGCAAAAACATATGACAAGTGTTTTGTGATAAGCAACATGCGTGTATTGTAACACCGTACTTCTTATTAATGGTGGGGCGATTGTAGATTCGCAGTTGTAATCACTTGTAATAATCGATGTTTTTTGACATGGAAATCGTAGTGGGAAATTGTTTGTGCGTTTAACATTGTGATTACACGATCGTAATCTGCACTGTTATTAATAAAGTCTGCTAGTTGTTTAACATCTTGGTGTTTTGTTCATCGTGTCCGTTGTTACATACTTTATGTTGAATTATTTATATTTAGTAACTGGGTGACCGAGCCTTGCTGGGTCATCATCGGGGTCGGCACGACATGTTATAAACATGCTGTCACATGATTTGGCTGCGTTTTTATGACCGGCCGCCTGGCTGACGTCAACTTACCTTAGTCGTATTTTATGACCGTGTGGTATCCGGTTTAGCACAATAGTACTAAACCGGATACCACACGGTGGGTCAACTTAACTTAGTCACCTTTTACGACACCTCGGTAAGAAATGAGGGTGGTCTATTCTACTCAGCCGGATACCACACGACGTCGAGCCTTGCTCGGTAATTTAACAAAACAAAAATAATAGGAGGGTTTCGACCCTAGGTATTTCTCGAGACCACCCGTTCCCCGAATAAGCTACGCTGACTTGACAATTAACGGCAAAAATAGTGTTTTATATGCAATGTAAAAATTAGTATTTTTTAAGGTCCAAAAACAGGGATTAAACGAATTATTTTGTTCATATAACCTAGCTAGACCGATTTTTCTCCTTCAAAATCCCTTATTGCTGTATTTTAATAAAATCGTTGGAGCCGTTTCCGAGATTCCGAATATATATCTTTAATATTTAAATGAGTTAATCTTGTATGTATATATATTTTAGGAATCTCGGAAACGGGTCCAACAATTTTACTGAAATTCAGCATGTAGGGAGTTTTGGGGAGAAAAATCGATCTAGATAAGTTTTATTTAAAAAAAAATGTCGTTTTATCCCTGATTTCGGGCTCTAAATTTTTTTTTAAATTTACGTTGAATACAATCACTATTTTTGGCTGTCAAACGTAAAGTCATGGTAGTTTATTTGGGGAACGGGCGGTCTAGAGAGGTGAAAATACCTAGGATCGAGCCCCACCTGCCCTATTATTTTTTAATTTTTGTTTTCAATTTTTTTTAAGAACAATTTATGTTATCAATTTTTTTAAGAACAATTTTTGTTTTAATTTTTTTTAAGAACAAGATTACCTCTTTCAAATATTAAAGATTAACTTTTACCCGCGACTTCGTTCGCGTGGACTATTGTAGCGTGATTTGATTTTGAGATTTATAATAGATGGCACTTTTTATTGTCATCCTATTCCTGTAGCATTAACATGATTTTATAGCCTATATGTAAATCTGGTGTATAAGGAATAATTGCGCCTAATTTCGTCTATATAGGTTCAGCGGAGTCGCCGTGAAAGAGTAACAGACATACATCCAAACTCACAAACTTTCGCATTTATAATATTAGTAGGAAGGATATACATGTCGTTGTCACATGCAAATTCCATTACGGTACTAGTTCGCAGTAAAGCCAGTGTGCACATTATACCCGTACTGGTTTTAATTCGCTTAGCCAGTGTTGCGTAATGTTTCTGTAAATAGCTGATGCGCACAACGCGCTAAACAAATTTATATATGTAAGCGCACACCTTCAACAATAACACGATATAGGTTATAATAGTTGGCAGTAGAAGGGAATACCACCCTTATAAGTCGCGAAAGATGATGAATATAAGAAAGAATAGGTATGTAGAATGAAATAATGTATAAAAGCAAGAACTGGTATGACTGACTTTTGATAAATACAGGCTCCGATCATGTTGTAAATTCTGAAAATCTAAATCTAAATATGATAATATTTTGAAAATCACTCACAAAACTAGTCCGTTATCTAACAGATTGGTGATAAAAAAATTCAATCTACTATTGCCGTGCAAAAATATAAAATTCAATCGGTGAAATGAAATCTAAATGAAAACTACATACATATTATAAAGTGGAAAATTCTGTTCAGTTTTCAGGTGGGCGCTCTCGAAATTCAATATGGGAAAGTCTAAAAATAATTTTCATTTAACTTATAGATTTTGTCTGATTTAAACTGTTTGGATGTCTGTTTGTTTTATTGCCTAGTAATAACTCTTTGTATTTTATTTATCTTTAACCGCCGTGTGGTATCCGGATGAGTAGAATAGACCCTTATTACTTACCGAGATGACGCAAAAAGCGACTAAGGTAAGTTAACCCACCGTGTGGTATCCGGTTCAGTAGAATAGACCACCCCCATTTCTTACTCAGGTGTCATAAAATGCGACTGTACCTCAGTCCAAGCCAGGCAGGCGGCCGGTCGTAAAATAACTAGCCAAATCATGTGACAGTATGCTTATAACATATTGTGTCGACCCCACTTAAAGTGGGATAAGGGCAGAAGAATGATACAATACAATTTATTAAATCAACAACCTAATTATAAACAAATTAGTTAACATATATCTTACTAACATCAAACAACCTGTATATCTCATTATAATCATTAAATAAGAAACGTACTAATTTATATAATTGAACCGTTTTTAAAAGTACATTTAACAAAAGTAGAAAGGAAAAAAGCAATAAACGCCTAAATTTTTTAACATTAATGATGCCAGTTAATCGGCGACTAGGATGAAAAAAAAATTAACTATTCATTTTCGAAATCGATGGAAAGATAAAGTTCATGCCGGGTTCAACCCCGCAAGTGTGCGTTGATATTATAAGATGAGCTTTATTATTATATGTATAAGGTTCAAATAGTGGCGTATTTAACCGATACATAATTACAGAGTGCAACGTGTCATTACAGACTTTATAAATAATAGGCTATGATGTGACACCCGCATGGTATGGCCTAATTTAAAAAGAAATCGTTATGATGGAAATATTGATATCTATAGTATGACGTACTAAGGTTTTTACCTTTTTTTTATTCATCATCATCATCATCATAGCAGCCTGTTACTTTCCCACTGCTTATTCCCAGCAGTCTCTCAGCAGTCTTTCAGCCTCTTCTCTCCGTTTTTGGAGGGAAGGTTTGGAACCAAGACCTACCACGCTGCTCCAATGCGGATTGGTAGGTTACACATATCTCCAGAATTCTCTAGCGATATGCAGGTTTCCTCACGATGTTTTCCTTCACCGAAAAGCGTGTGATAAATTGCCATTATCAATTAGACACATAAGTTTTAACAGAAAAACTCATTGGTGTCTGCCCGGGTTTGAACCCGTGACCTCCTCGAAAGAGTCGCACGGTGTTACCGCTGGGCTACCACAGCTTTTTTTTTTTAGGACACTTTAATAATACGTGTACATAAGCTACAATTGTAGTAAATCATGTCATTAAAGACTTTATAAATAAGTTTTAAATGATATAAAAAAAATTGAATTAAAAAAAAATTGAAAAGCGAAATGAAAAAGTTATTGGCAGGTGGGGTTCGATCTAGGTATATCACCTCTCTAGACCGCCCGTTTCTCAAATGAACTACCATGACTTTACGTTTGACAGCGAAAAATTGTGATTGTATACAACGTAAATTTCAAAAAAAAATTAGAGCCCGCAATCAGGGATAAAACGATTTTTTTAAAATGAAACTTATCTAGATCGATTTTTCTCCCCCAAAACCCCCTACATGCTGAATTTCAGGAAAATCGTTGAAGCCGTTTCCGAGATTCCGAATATATATATATATATATATATATATATATATATATACATATATATATATATATATATATATATATATATATATTTATATATATTCAAGATTAACTCATTTCAATATTAAAGATAGGCTATTATATGAAACCCGCATGGTATGGCCTAATATAAAAAGAAATCATGATACATATACATAATTTAATCCACGATTAAAGGAAATTTATTTAACGCTAACTGTAGTGTACTATCCGTTCTTATACTTAATTCGTAAAACTCATTCTCTACCAACGTCGTTTAACACAACAAAATCACAAAAAGTATGCAATTATGTCGTAGAGTCTATCTTCTGATAATGTTTCGGTTACAGGACAAAAGGATTGTTGTAATTGAGGTAGTGAATATTTCTAGCGCTAATGTGATCGTGTATTAGTACAAAAAGAATTAGTATGATCAACTGTATTAATTATTTGTTGTATTACAATTATTTAATTAATAAAAGACAACCCGGGAACCGAAATAACGTATATTACGATGGTAAAAAGTTCAGAAATGTTACGCCCCGTAAACGAAGCATCATCAGAAGATAGACTCCATGACAAAATCGCAAAAAGTCGCATCGTAGATCTCCGGAAAGTAACGCCTAGTTATATAAACTATACAAAGGCTTGCATTTTATATAATTGCAACAGTTACACACTAGACTATGTAATGTAATAGCTTGTACCCGCAACTTCGTTTGCGTAGACTGTTGTTGCGTGATAGGATGATAATAGATGGCGCTTTCCAATGTCATCCTATTCCTGTAGTTTAACAGGATTTCTATAGCCTATATGTTAACCCGATGTATAAGGAATAATTGTGCCAAATATCATCGATATTGGTTCAACGGATTCGCCGTGATATAGTAACAAACATAAACCCATACTCACAAACTTTCGCATTTATAATATTAGTAGGATGCATCTAGTTCTTACTAAGACCAACTTTTCAAGGTATCATTCGAAATTTCTTGTATAATATTTGGAATTTGAATCGGGAAGGTGTGAAACCGTGCGATAAATTCAACCCGTTACAAGTTGCCCACCGCAAAGACAGTAAGTTACAATCTTCGTGCTTTAAAACCGGACAGCGTCATGGCATGGTGCCCATTGGTGGGCCAGTTGTGCGATATTGCTTCACTTAGTCTCGATAGAAACACCTGATTTATTATTCACTAGCTGCTGCCTGCAAGTTTGTTTATGCGGACTTCGATACCGAAATAGAGATAGCGAATCAATGGCACAATATTTTGGTCATGTTACACCGATCATGAAATTTACTGATGATATAAACATTGTAAATGTAAAAGTAACTGCCTGTTTTAACTATCTCACTGGCAGAGGACTTCTCTCTCCGTTTTTGGATAAAAGGATTGGAGCTAAGACCTACCACGCTCCAATGCGTTTTGGTAGGTTACACATATCCCTGGAATTCTCTAAAGATATGCGGGTTTCTTCACGATGTTTTCCGTCATTGAAAAGCTTGTAATAAATTGCAATTATCAATTAGACATAAGTTTTAATACAACACATTAGTCTGCCCAAGGTTTTGAACCCAAGATCATTGAGAGAGTCGCATTGTCTCAGCGGTAGGCTTCCACAGGTTTTTGTGTAAATGTAACTAGGTGTCGTAAAAGACGACTAAGGTAAGTTGACCCGCTGTGTGGTGGCCGGCTAAACAGAGTAGACCACCTTCATTTCATACCGAGGTGTCGTAAAGGGCCACTAAGATACGTTGACCCGCTTTGTGGTGTCCGGCTGAGTAGAACAAACCAATCTCATTTCTTTTCGAGGTGTTGCAAAGGGCGACTAAGGTAAGTTGTAAGCGGGCGGTCGTGAAATGCGTAGCCAAAACATGTTTAAACACGTTGTACCACTTAGAGTGGGATAAGGGCAGGAGAATGTAGAAAAAAAGAAAATAAATTACATATGAAATAGATAACACGCCATTGACAGTTGAAAGGGAATTAACAGTTAAAATATAGTTATTACCATAAAAAAACAATGGCCAAGAGCCTCGTGATCAATAAATAAATCAAAAATATATGGATTTGATTTATAGCAATAGGGGTTCCGAAAACAATCTTACAAACACAACGGTGAAAGTTTCACGTTAAAATCGATTATCATGAACTGATTTTAAGTAACAACGTCGATAAGATCTTATCAGTGATAAAACTTAAAATAAATGTGTATAGATAACACTAGGTAATAGTAAAAACACTTTGCAATAATTGTTCGTGTGTTTTTTCTTATTCTAAAAGACACGTGCGCCGCTAATGAAAAAATTCATATCTTTTTACTCATTGCAATTGAATGACTAACCTAAGAGTGGTCAAAAATACTGAAGAGTTTGTTTGTTTGATTGTTTTGCGCTAATCTCAGGAACTACTGGACCGATTTGAAAAATTCTTGCAATGTAAAATAGTCCTTTTATTGAGGAGAGGAGGCTATAACATGACGCTAAGATGAATAGGAGAGTAGCAGCAATAAAAATAGTACGAAAAAGGCATAATTTAAAGCTTGCGTGCACTGAGTAAATGGTAATAGTTATTCAAAAATCATGTATTACAAAATTGTTTCCCTCTAAACGTTTTAAATAAAAGTCCGCGACAGCATATGTTTAGCTTTTAAGGTTAACCCATTTTAACCATTATTATGGTTATCAAAATACTATATTACTGTTTTAATCTTTCCATGCGGGCGGAGCCGCTGGCGATTAAAAGTAAAAGTAAGTAGCGGCCTGTTACTATCCCACTGCTGGGAATAGGCCTCTTCTCTCCGTTATTGGAGAGAAGGATTGGAGCTAAGACCTACCACGCTGCTCCAATGCGGATTGGTAGGTTACACATATCTCCAGAATTCTCTAGAGATATGCAGGTTTCCTCACGATGTTTTCCTTCACCGAAAAGCGTGTGATAAATTGCAATTATCAATTAGACACATAAGTTTTAATAGAAAAACTCATTGGTGTCTGCCCGGGTTTGAACCCATGATCGTCTCTAGAGATTCACACGGTCGCACCGCTAGGCCATCACAGCTTATTGCTAGTTACGCTGGCGATTGCTAGTGACTTTATAATCAACTCGCTGTGTTTCGGCCGCGTGGAAAGCGGAGTATCACAAAATTTATACCGAATTGGAATTTTGAACAAATGTAGTTATTTTGAGTTAACCATAACACATATCTCTATATGGTTAACTAGTATACTATAAAAGTTGTGTAATTGGGATAATTTATAGAATTAGGCATTACTTTGCGGAGATCCATAATACAAAAGTAATAATTAAGTTATTTTGATATAATCTCCGATAAATATTATCGCGGATTATAACAAAATAATTTTAATAGATAGAGACATTCTCTCGCAGATTTTTTTGTAGAATTTTTGTAGATCTATAATTCTCTAGTATATTAATTTAGTGTATCGTTTTACTTTAGTGTAGTGTATTACAGCAGTTTAAAAACATTGTTAAAAAGAGGCTGATACAGAAAGCCTACTATAATGTTTAGGATTACTTAGAGAATAAGAATATGGATATAGCTACTCTTCGACACTGTACAAGACAGTATTGACTAAATGTAACTAGTAATAAGTATTATTTTGAAAAGAGCAACTGCCGAGTTTCTTACTGGCTCTTCTCGGTAGGAACAGCTTTCCGAACCAGTAGTAGAGTTTTTCAAAAACACGTGCTTACAAGTATATTTGATTAAAGAATATTTTAAATTTGAATCTGAATTTGAATATCACTGCTAGTTTACACAGCGAACGTGAGTAAAGCTTCCAGCAGGCGAGTTTTTTTACAACTTCGACTTCGTTCGCGTGGACTGTTGTCGTGTGATAGGTCGGTAATAAATGGTTTCAATGCTATTCCTGTTGAATTAACAGGGTTTCTATAGCCTATAGCCCGGTGTATAAGGAATAATTGTGCCAAATTTCATCGATATTGGTTCTGCGGAGTCGCCTTGAAAGAGTAACAAACATACATTCAAACTCACAAACTTTCGCATTTATAATATTAGTAGGATGGTATAGGATTATGCTACCCGATATAATAGTATTCTTCTCTCACCTAAGGTTGTTTGTGAGAGATCGCTTTAACCATAATATGGATAGGATAGCATTTCTAGTCGTGTGATATCCGGCTAAGTAGAATAGTACCACCCATATTTCTTACCGAGGTGTCGTAAAAAGCGACTAAGGTAAGTCGACCCACCGTGTGGTATCCGGTTTAGCAGAATAGACCACCCTCCTTCTTACCAAGGTGTCGTAAAAGGCGACTAAGATAAGTCGACCCGCCGTGTGGTATCCGGCAGTAAAATAGACGACCTTCTTTCTTACCGAGGTGTCGTAAAAGGCGACTAAGGTAAGTTGACCCACCGTGTGGTATCCGGTTTAGTAGAATAGACCACCCTCATTTCTTACCGAGTTGTCGTAAAAGGCGACTAAGGTAAGTTGACCCACCGTGTGGTATCCGGTTTAGTAGAATAGACAAACCTCTTTTCTTACCGAGGTGTCGTAAAAGGCGACTAAGGTAAGTTGACCCACCGTGTGGTATCCGGTTTAGCAAAATAGACCACCCTCCTTCTTACCAAGGTACAATACCTTGGTAAGAAGGAAGGAAATACGATTAAGGTAAGTTGACGTCAGGCAGGCGGCCTGTCGTAAAAACGCAGCCAAATCATGTTACAGCATGTTTATAACATGTTGTGCCGACCCCACTTAGAGTGGGATAAGGGCAGGAGGAGTTTATGTATAGGATAGCATGACGTCTGTTCTGTAAATAACACTGATGAAAAGTTCAGGTTGGCGCAATACCACGTGATCGCCTTAAATATATCTATTACAAAGCCTTATCGGTGATAGAACTTGGTTGGTTACGACATCCGAGAGCCGCTAAAGAGATTGTGTGGTTATGTTCAGACGACAACTGAGATATATTAAACTGTCAGGTATTGCTTAAAGTTAAAACAATATATGTGCTCTGCAACAATGTACATTTTGATATTAATAACTGACTAGAGTTGATTTCGTTCTAATATACCCTCAAATAATTCTGTCATAACTTTTGTACTATGGAATTTCGCAAAGTAACGACTATTTCTATAATTATTTGATTACGGCTTAATTTCAAAATTTTTCAGTTCTTCGAATCTCCAAGAATTTCAGAATAAAAAGTACCTATTAAAAATACTATTAAATAAAATATAATGTTTTGCAAATAACTTAAGTCACTTTTGCAAACTTATCTTTCTAATGTATGTGATAGATTAAAATATACAAATAGTTTAATTTGAGTATTTTTGAGTAAATTTGATAATCGATTCTATGTTATCGTTTTATCGCAGTTACATAGAATATTTTGATTTAATAAATAATTTTATTTTGTAAATATTTATCTTAGTACTTGACAAGTGCAAAAGGAATGATAATATTATTTTGTTATAATACTTTTGTCGCGGATTATATCAAAATAATGTTATCATTATGTTACAACACGTTTCAAATACAACCTTCAAATAGGTCAATTACAGAAAAAACACTGTCGCCGTCAATTTGACAAGTTGTGAAAAAGAATCAATGGTTTGACTTTTAAGAAAATTGCTTCTTATTGAATAAGTATTTAGGAAAATATCGTTGTTATAATTTTGTATTATAGACCTCACCAAATTATCGCCTTATTATCTTTAATACTTAAATGGCATAATCTTTTATACACCTATATATTTTGCAGAATTTTGGAAGATTTTCATAAAATTCACCGTTGTAGGGGGTTTTGGGAGGGAAAAATCGGACAAGCTAGGTTTTATTAAAAAAATTGTTGCTTTATCCCTGTTTCGGGGATTGCAAAAACTCCTAGAATAAAAATAAATAGCAAAATTGAAATGTGCTGTTATTTGTCATGTTGTACTCATAATAGCGCAGTGGTAAACGAGATGAAATATGTGAAAATACCTGGGTTCGAGACCCACATGTAACTCTTTTCTTTTTTAAATGCTTTTTTTTATTAATTGTAATAAAATTACGGAGCAATGCTTCGGTTACTCAGGTACAATAAATTAATTGACAATCAACAAGTCTTTATTATAATTTCGTTTGTTATATCTAAGTTGTAAGAGTAGTAAGTAAAGTTCCGACTGTATTAGACAATTAGATATATCGATAGATCGTAATCGAGGTGATCGTGATTGTATCTATACTAGACTTACGTCTTGCTGATTAAAGAAGTCGTCTTGGGCCTCCTCATTGGGGCAGCCCATATCCTGGAGCAAGGGGGTCACGTGCCGCTCCCAGTCATCCATAATGGGATAACTCATTGGGAACTCGTACCACCTCAGCGTTCACAAGACATCGTCTACCACAATAACCAACACGCTTTTCGCGCCAAAAGCAACTCAAACTTTGGGAATTTGGCGGGCTTTCGGACGGGGGTGTCGCGTTCGCACGCACGGTCTCGCCGGGGCGTGTGAGGGGGAGAAAGGATCCCGCGGGTCGCCGAGCCCGCGTCCGGTACTAGAAGTCAGTTCAGCGGCGCGCGGATTCCCGGCCGCCCGTGGACGCGACCGGAACAGGAGTGTGTGGCGGTCCGCGAGGCCGCACGCCCTCTGCGTCGCGCCGCCTCGCGGCCCTCCCTCTCGCACGCGCGCCGCCCGCGTCGCGCCGTCCCTCTCGCCCGCTTCGGCGCCTCACGCCTCCCATGGGCGGCCGCGATTTCCCGCCGTCCGTGCAACATGGCCGTGGCGTGTACCAGCAGCGAACATGACCATCCGCGGCCGGTGCCGGTCTGCCAGCGTGACAAGATGTGCGGATTTTGGCGCAACAAACACTCTAACGCACCTTTACGTTACTTCCTCAAAACTGATCCTTGCATTAATTTCAGTAACCGCGATTGATATGTGTCGCGGATTTTGGCGCACCAAACACTTGAAGGAACTTTTACGATACTTGCACAAAACTAATTTTTGCATCAATTTCGAGAACCGCGACTGATATGTGTCGCGGATTTTGGTGCACCAAACACTTTAAAGCACTTTTACGTTACTTGCACATAACTTTTCTTTGCATCAATTTCGGCAATCGCGTATCTAATGATATATGTCGCGGATTTTGGCGCGCTAAATACTTTAACGTACTTTTGCGATACTTACACAAAACTGATCTTTGCACCATCGACAGCCATGTAATGTATCGTAGATTTTAGCGCACGATCCACTTTAACGCACTTTTGCGCAAAACTGATCTATGCAACTTCGAGAGGAGTGTAATGATAACTATCGTAGAATTTTGCGCGCAAACCACTTTAACGCACTTTTGCGTTAGTTGCGTAAAAGTAATCCTTACATCAATTTAGAGAGCTCGTAATATGTTGCGGATTTAAGCACACCGACAACTTTAACGCACATTTGCGTTACTTGCGCAAAACTAATGCTTGCATTAATTTTGACAGCCGCGTAATGTGTTGTGGATTTTAGCGCACCAACCACTTTTACGCAGTTTTGCGTTACTTGCGCAAAACTGATCTTTGCAATATCGAGAGCAGAGTAAATGTAACGGATTTTTAACACACTTTTACGTTACTTGTATCAATGTTTTATTTTGACAGACAAACTTATAGCGTCATTAAATATATACGAAAGAATAGGAAATACAATAAGCCAACAAGTTTTCAAAAATAAATGTCTAAAGCAAAAAAACTCGTTTACAAATAAAAACTTATTAATATGCAAAACTATTTCTGGTGTTATAAAAAGGCAGTAATTACAAATCTATGTATAGATCTAACAGTGGTACAAAAATATATATTATATTTTATGCTTGTTGGAAATAAGCTGTTGCGTCTGTCGTTGGTATGCGAAATTGGCTCCTGAATTTAACAGTCTTGTGCTTGCACTTGCACAAGACTGTTAAAATGTTATCGCCTGCCCTTATCCCACTCAAAGTGGCACAACATGTTGTGAACATGTCACATGATTTGGCTTCTTGTTGGTTCTTCTCGGTAAGAGCACCTTTCCGAACCAGTCGTAGCATTTGTAATTTGACGATTCAAAAATACCTGTAATCGCCAATTTGAATAAAGAATTATTTGAAATTGAATTTGAATTTATTAATCCATGCTGGTTCAAAAGAGACGTCTATTCCAAGAAACAACAACTGAAGAACTAATATATAAAAACCAATTTTGCATAGAAATTTTTCTTGACGAAGTTTGAACAATTGACTCTTTAGTGAGAACGGTGTCACCGCTGAGCTATCACGGCTTGTACTTTGATAGTGCATCAGACAAATTCTTTAAAACGTTATATCAATTGATAAAACATTATGTTTTTATTAATTTACAACATAAACATGTCTATTCGTAATTTATCGGCTAATAGATTCCAAGATTAATATTATCTATCGATATATACAAACATAGTAATTTACACTAAAATATTGATTGATCAATAAGTCCTAATAATATATAAAAAATGGAAGTTTAATGTGCTTGTGTGTGTATTTATATCGCCCAAACCTGCAAACGTTTGCCATATAAGTTTTTGCTGCTCCTATTTATCTTAGTGTTGTAGCGTTCCTCGATAAATGGACTATCTTACACTCAAAGAATTATTCAAATCGGTCCAGTAGTTCCTGAGATTAACGCGTTCAAACAAACAAACTCTTCAGCTTTATATTTTAAGTACTAGCTTAACTAAAGCATTATCAGGAGACAGCTTTGCGATTTTGTCGTGGAGTCTATCTCCTGATGATGCTTCAGTTGCTGGGTGAAACAATTGTTGAGTTTGTGATAGTGAACGTGTGTAGTGCTTGTGTATTGTGGTGGAGATTGTCCGATCTACATTTAGCATTATATATATTTTCTATTTTACTTCATCGCGGATTATAGCAAAATAATTTTATAATTACTTTTGTAAAATGATTGTATTGGGAATGGGTTCATGTCGGTAATATAATAGCTGGGATTCGAACCCACGACCTCTCGATCGCAGGTCCGGTACCCTAACCATTCCGCTTTGACATATCTAAGTTGATCTCGCCATTTTATGACGCCTACCGTCTTAAAGCAAAACACCCTATCTCCTAACTGAGGTAATAAACGGTCCACTAAGTGCTAACACACTAAAAACGGATTGAATTTCGCATTTAACAATTACTTAACTGAAGTTTTAAATAAGATTAAACTTGTACTTAAAAAGCAGCATTTGGTTTTTAGATTATTTATGATTAAGTATGTAGCTGGGCATAGACCTCTTGTCTCCGTTTTTTTTTTGGAGAAAAGGATTGGAGCTAAGACCTACCACGCTGCTCCAATGCGGATTGGTAGGTTACACATATCCCCAGAATTCTCTAGAGATATGCAGGTTTCCTCACGATGTTTACCTTCATCGAAAAGCGTGTGATAAATTGCAATTATCAATTAGACACATAAGTTTTACCAGAAAACTCATCGGTGTCTGCCCGGGGTTTGAACCCTAGACCTCCTCGAAAGAGGCGCACGGTGTTACCGCTGGGCTACCACAGCTTGTATGTAGATGCTTAAGTTCAAGTGAACAAAGTCGCGGTTACCACTAGCAGATAGTTTGTAGGGTAAAAAGTGGGAAACACTTTGTAGGTATGTTTTATCTAAAAGCAAAACTCCACGTAATAGATATCGTTATGGCCCATTCGCCCCATGCCGTCTACTAGAGTGCTTCTGAGAGCGTATCCCAAAATGGCCTTTGACATACATTTATTAGAAAGTCTATGCTGTCCTATCATAATCACAATAAGCTCTTTCAAACACTTTTCAATCGTCAAGGTTCAATATGTACTATGAATTAATGAAGCTACAACTTGTTCGGAATGTTGCTCTTACCGAGAAGAACCAGAAAGAAACTCGACGGTCAATCCTTTAAACATTTTCAATTTTACATTATTAAACCGCATTCTTGTATGAAGCTGAAAGGTTTTTCAAATCCAGGCTTTTTTCTCATCCAAATAATCTTCAATTGTGTAATATGCTTTACGTATAAGTTCATCTCTTATACTTAACTTAAACCTTTCTGTAGACTGGTCTAGTATGGATTGCGGAATTTTATTGTAGAAGCGAATACCGGGACCATCAAATGAGTTGCTAACTCTGTTTAGTCGCCAATAGACCATCTTTCTTACTGAGGTGTCGTAAAAGGCGACTAAAGCAAGTTGATATCAGGCAGGAAGCCGATCGTAAAATACCTAGCCAAATCGTGTGTATCGTGGTATCCGAACCAGCAGTAGAGTTGACGATTCGAAATCACTTGTTTACAAGTTTACTTAAATAAAGAATATTTTGAATTTCAATTCTAATTTTTGTCTGTAGAATTAACAGGATTTCTATAGCCTATATCTTAATTTGGTCACACGTTAATATGTTTTTAATTTTAGTAACATTAATATGTTAGTCAAATAGTATTTTTACCATTGTTGAAAAGAAATTCCTTGCATTAATACAAAATGCGCAATCAGCGAGGTGTGGGATCGCCAAAACATGTTTGTATTAATTAACTTAGTAGTAAGTAAGTAAGTAACGGCCTGTTACTATCCCACTGCTGGGCATAGGCCTGTCCTCTCCGTTTTTTTTGGAGAGAAGTATTAGAGCTAAGACCTACCACGCTGCTCCAATGCGGTTTGGTAGGTTACATATATCTCCAGAACTCTCTAGAGATATGCAGGTTTCCTCACGATGTTTTCCTTCACCGAACAGCGTATGTTAAATTTGCAATTATCAATTAGACACATAAGTTTTATTAGGAAACTCATAATTAAATTAGTCGTGTGGTATCTGGCTAAGCAGAATAGTACCACCCTCATTTCTTACCGAGGTGTCGTAAAAGGCGACTCAGGTAAGTCGACCCGCCTTGTGGTATCCGGCTGAGTAGAATAGACCACCCTCATTTCTTATCGAGGTGTCGTAAAAGGCGACTAAGGTAAGTTGACCCACCGTGTGATATCCGGTTTAGTAGAATAGACCACACTTTTCTTACCGAGGTGTTGTAAAATACGACTAGGGTACGTTGACGTCAGGCAGGCGTCCGGTCGTAAAAACGCAGCCAAATCATGTTACAGCATGTTTATAACATGTGCCGACCCCACTTAGAGTGGGATAAGGGCAGGAGGATATATATTCTATTTCAAGTAAATGCATCCAGATCGACAAAGTTGTTAAATATGTAGCCAAATAAAACTTTTTCAGGTAAGATTCTCACATAACCGTTCTTCGTTCACGTCAACCTTGCTAAAGTAAAGCGTGCGACATTGTTAAACACTTACAAACTTTGCTTCCCGTAGACCTTACTAGGTACCAATTAAAAGTTTAATGTCTAATTCTTGTTACCGAGCGAGTCCGCAACTAGTATCGGAAGTTTCACGGAATAGGTACAACGTGGTGTGTACCAACTTGGGTAACTTAATAAGTTGGAAAATTGTCCCCTCTACTTTATTAGGAGTTTGTTAATAAAAATAACTACTTAACAACGAAATAAAGATAAATATATGGGACACATAAACACACTCTCGTCCGTTTCCAAAGTAAGTAACTTAATACTTGTGTTATCGTAGACAGACAACTAGTGAATATATACTTATATATTTAAATATAAACTTAAATATACACCCAGACTCATCAAGACCAACAGATTCATTTATAGAAAGTGTTGGCCCGCGGCGGGAATCGAACCCGCTACCCGCGGAGCTGAAGGCAGGATCACTACCCACTGCGCCAACGGGTCAGTCTATCTAGATATCTTTAAATTTGAAAAGGCACAAAAGTCTACTATATTCAATTCAAAATATTCTTTATTCGAATAAACTTGTAAACAAGTGCTTTTGAATCGTCAACTCTACTGCTGTTTCGGAAAGCTGTTCCTACCGAGAAGAGCCAGCAAGAAACTCGGCGGTTGCTCTTTTAAAAATATAATTCTTAATACTATTTACATTAAGTCGTTACTGTCTTGTACAGGTTCAAAGAGAGCTATATCCACACATTCTTATCTTCTAAATAATCTTCAAGAGTATAGTAGACTTTCTGTATCAGCCTCTTTTTAACAGTGTTTTTAAACTGCTGTAATGGCAAAGCTGAAATTGATTGCGGAATTTTATTATAGATAATTCGGATATCGGAGAAAGTGTCCATCCACCATCTCTGTTAAAATTTGGTTAGCGGCCAAATTGACTGTTGATTCCATGATATCTGGATATCATAGAAGCCTCTAGTATTAATCTCTAATTATTATCTAAATTAATATCTATCTAATTATCTAATTACTATATTATCTCTAATTATGCCGGTGTGTGCTACTGACAAATTTCATCTGATTCCACCTTACCATTGTACAATGTGACTGGCTCGTTCGCGCAGTTGGTAGTGAGCCTTCGCGCGGGTCGCGGGTTTGTTTCCCGCCGAGGGCCAACGTTTTCTAACAAAAATGTGTAGGTTCTTCGAGTCTGGGTCTATATATATATTTAAGTATGTATTTAAAATTATATAAATATATATTTACCACTTATTTGTCACCCATAACACAAGTATTAAGTTACTTTGGGGACAAATTGAATTGTTGAGCTATATCCACACATTATCTCCTCAATACTGTTGAGTATTTAAGTAGTCCTCAACAGTATAGGCTTTCTGTATCAGCCTCTTTATAACAATGTTTTTAAACTGCTGTAGGTACATATTAACGTTGTGTAGCACTCGATTTGAATTCCAATTGCTAATTCCGGGTGAAGGACCACGAACACGAATTGTCGTGATGATCGATCCAATTTACGCGCGTGTCCCACTACACGACACGGTTCGAATGTTTGTCTTATTAATATGTATACTTGGGTGTCTTGTAAGGACTTTTGGCGATACTTGTGTAGTAGTATTAGCAGAGCTTTTGCCAACTAACACCTTTTAATTATAGTAAGGTGAACGAGCCCTGCTCGGTAGTTATTAACAGAAAAAAAAGAAACTGGGACTCGATCCTAGGTATTTTCATTTCACGTGGTTACGTTCCGTTCCCCGAATAAGCTAATGTAAAGTTTAGTATTTTTTAATACCCAAAAAAAGGAATAAAACGATTTTTTTAATAAAACCTAGCTCCATAGATTTTTCTTCCCCAAAATCTCCTGTATACTATCCTATGTAATTTCAGGTAAAACAAAATCCAATTAAAAAGTAAAAATTGAAAGAACATTGTTACATGTGGTATTTGAATCCGTGTATTTTCACATAGGTATTTAATTCGCCCGTTTACTTTTGGAAATTACATCAAATTTATTTAAAATTTATTTTTATTTAAGCGGTTTTTCAATGCCCTAAAAAAAGGATAAAACATTTTTTTAAATAAAACCTAAATCGATTTTTCTCCCCCCAAAACCCCCTAAATGATGAATTTTTTGGAAAATCGTTAGGGCCGTTCTTAAAATTCAGAAAAATATATACCTAGGTAGACACAAAATTAACTCATTTAAATATTAAAGATTTATTACTCGCTGATTCGGCAATTGTCTTATCTTATAAATCATGTTTATTAAAACACCTTCAATGTATTATTTTAGAACATTTATTATTGTATTATTTAGAATAATCATAAAAATGCTTAAAATGGGTTAACCTTAGACATATGCTTTAGAGGACTATTAACTATTTTGTGATGCAAGATTTTTAAATAACTTTCACTTTCATAAGTTATTCAAAAATATAATAAATAAATAATAATATATATGGGACACTTACACACACGGTCGTCCGACCCCAAAGTAACTAAATACTTGTGTTATGGTAGACAGACAACTGGTGAATATAATAATAATAATATAGCCTTTATTAATTCCTTAAATATAACATACATTTTTTACATATATTCTCATGTCAAACATTTCTATTTATTATGTTTTTTTTTAATTTTTATTATTAATACAATTTTTAAAATAACTTATGTCATTTTTGTTTATTTATATTTAGGACCTCTCTCGAGTAAAGGCCTCCTCCATACGACTCCACGTATCTCTATTTGAGGCTGTAGATACCCACAAAATAAAATAAAAATAACTACTTAACAACGAAATAAAGAAAACTATATGGGACACATAAACACACTCTCGTCCGTTTCCAAAGTAAGTAACTTAATACTTGTGTTATGGTAGACAGACAACTGGTGAATATATACTTATATATTTTGAAATACATACTTAAATACAAATTTACACCCAGGCTCAAAGATCAACAAATTCATTTATAGAAAATGTTGGCCCTTGGTGGGAATCGAATCCACGACTGCGGAGCTGAAGGCAGAGTCACTACCCACTGCGCCAACAGGTCAGTCAATATAATCACTATAACTACTTTTATGTTTACAATTTCAATTCCGGGAAAAAAATGAAAAAATGATTTCCATGAAAGCGAAGCTGTTGGCACAGCTAGTTTTTATATAACTAGCTTTTGTAAAAAAATCTAAAACATTTGTAGACAAAAGTTTTCAACATGTAATTAAGAATGCTTAAGTCTGGACGGAAACTGCGTGTGGCGGCACTGATCACGGCTGACAACTCTCTACCTAATTAATCATTTCACTGTATTAATTTAAATTAACACTAGTGATTTTAACATTGGTACATTAAAATAATGAGATATATCTCACATACTATCAGTTATTTTAAGGTTTAATTTTAATAATTTAATATACATAGAAGCTGTGGTAGCCCAGCGGTAATACCGTCCGCCTCTTTTGAGGAGGTCTAGTTCAAACCCCGGGCAGGCACCAATGAGTTTTCTAGTAAAACTTATGTGTCTAATTGATAATTGCAAATTTATTACACGCTTTTAGGTGAAGGAAAACATGGTGAGGAAACCTGCATATCTCTAGAGAATTCTGGGGATATGTGTAACCTACCAATCCGCATTGGAGCAGCGTGGGTAGGTCTTAGCTCCAATCCTTAGAAAAGAGGCCTATGCCCAGCAGTGGGATAGAAACAAGCCGTTACTTACTTTTTTTTAAACATAACATTTAAGTTCATAAAGTACCTGGGAGACGGAGTCACCGTAACTTTAAAAAGTACCGGTAACTTTTAAAAAGATGTAAAAAAAATTAAAATTAAAAAAAAAATTACGAGAAAAATGAAAAAATAATATGGCACGTGGGGCTCGATCCTAAGTATTTTCACCTCTCTAGATCACCCGTTCCTCAAATAAATCACGATGACTTTACGTTTGACAGCGAATTGTGGTTGTATTCAACGTAAATTAAAAAAAAAAATTAGAAAACAGGGAATAAACGACATTTTTTTTAATAAAACTTATCTAGATCGATTTTTCTCCTCCAAAACCCCCTACATGCTGAATTTCAGGAAAATCGTTGAAGCCGTTTCCGAGATTCTGAAAATATATATACATATATACATACAAGATTAACTCATTTATATATTAAAGATAATCAGATATACATATCGCACATACTGTCAGTTTTTTTAAGTTTACTTTTAATAATTTAATAAACAACACATTTAAGTTCATAAAAATGCGCAATTTTGTTTTGTCTTTCGTAGATAATGCGGGCCTTGATTTAAAAAATACCTAAATAAATAAATAAATATATAGGACACTTACACACACGGTCGTCCGTCCCCAAAGTTAGTAACTTAATACTTGTGTTATGGGTGACAGACAACTGGTGAATATATACTTATATATTTTTTAAATACATACTTAAATACAAATATACACCTAATAATAAAGAAGCGGACTAATACTAACTTCAAGGGCAAGTGCGGATTGACAAGTTAAATATTATATCCTCTACACTATTCTGGGTTTCTTCAGGATATTTCATTGAAGGATGCATCGTTAAGTCCATGACTAATTGTAAATTACAATATTACACTTAAGTTTTATTATAAACTTTAATGAGTGTCCTGGTATGAAACCAACTTTCTGGAAGATGTTACATTTTTTGGAAAAAAATGGGAAAAAATTTAAGAAAGTACACGGTACTTTTGTTTGTTATAAATTTTGTTTTTTTTTGTCATAGGAAAAACCTATTTGACAATAATTGTATTTTTTTATCAACATTTTTGTATTTTTTTAGAGTAAAATTGGTTATATTTCGATAGGTAAGTACTTATATCTGAAGTTTTAACAAAACTGAAACAATGGAATACCTACTAGTGGGATTACAATTATTGAAGAAGTTTTTATTTTTAAATTTATCCATCTATCTCCTAAAAATACAACCAAAGAATTAGGTTACCAGTCGAATTTTACGTCAAATCTAATTTTTATTACAACTTATAGAAAGGTTTTTTCGTAATTAATAAGATTTTTTAAAATTATATTTTATTGTATTAAAGTAAAGTAAATTTTTTAAGTTATGTTATTGACATTCTAAGAAAAATATTGCATCTTAATAATTTAAAAAAAAAATTTATTAATGTATTATTTTGAACAAGAATGAAATAAATTAATAAAATAACCTTGTAATATAAATATTCATAAACGGAACGCAGATATGGGAGCAGTATTGAATATGCAGAAACGGAACGTATACAGTTGACAATATCAATTAGATTGTTTTGACATTTACATAATTTTTTTAAAGTTCTCAAAGTTTTGATATAGTTTCCTATTCATGTGATTCATGTGAATTTATATAACAATGTCGCCACCAACGGAGTTGAGTTTTGACGAAATATTAAAGTTTATGTTGGCGCACAACGGCAAAGTCACAAATCATGAACTTGTTAAGCATTTTAAAGTGTTTTTGATGAACCCAGATATGAGAGGTAAGTATAAGAAATCTACACTTTTGTAATATTAAGTCTTGTATTGGTTATGCCCGATTTTCATACTCGTTACCATAGAAATACAGTTTATACAACAGAGTACTAAATTAACATATTTTACAATTCCATAAGATTCAGATTTTCTGTTGTTTTCAATACTGAAAATCGTTGCAGATGAGGCGAGAAATACTTTTAAGAAGCATGTTAACGCATTGGCGATTATCAAAAATCAAAACAATGAAAAATGGTTGATCCTGAAGAAGAAATACATGGTCAATAATGGGAAGGAAAATGAGAGTACAGCAAATAAAGTTGTCGAACCCACTGTCACACCAGAAAGTATAGAACCAGAGAGTAGTGTTAGCCAACCACCTTATAGGCCTCCACCACCGTTACAACTGAATCAAGACTTTAATGTCCTTAATAATATTATACAAGACTCAACTCCAGTATCACTGCCGGTAACTAACTTAGAGACATTACATAACGACAGCAACGAAACATTGGTCATGAGCGAGGATATACCACCAAAAGTTCACCCACGTAGGAAGTCATCAGAAAAAAACACATTTGAAAAACGTTCCAGTATTCCTAGTTATAATCCCAGCCCTCGGATGTCAATACCGAACACCTCAGAATTGGTTGAATCATCAACACTTACCTCCTCAAGGAGTGAAAGTATGCTTGTGGAGACAGAACAAAAAATTTCTGTAAAGGAGAGAAAGCAGATGTTTAATAGAATGGCCTCGGAGAGTGATGTATTGAAAACTCAAAAGCTCAGTTTGAACACATCGGTAAGTACATGACACATTAATGTTAATTTCTCTTATTTTAGGTTTACATATAACCCAGATGATGCATAGTGTGTTGACATAAAACTCACTTTGTTTTTCACTCAAAACAATACGTCTTTATATTTAAATGAGTTAATCTTGTATGTATATATATATTCAGAATCTCCAAAACAGCTCCAACGATTTTCCTGAAGTTCAGCGTGCAGGAGGTTTGAGGGGAGAAAAATCGATCTAGTTAGGTTTTATTTGAAAAAAAATATTTATCCATGTTTCTGGGCATTAAAAAAATACTAAAATTTACTTTTAATTTATTGAATATATAAAACACTATTTTTCCCGATAAATGTCAAGTCAGCATAGCTTATTCGGTGAATGGGTTGTCTTGAGAAATGGAAATACCTAGGATTGAGCCCCACCTAAGCAATTATTATTATATTATAAGTCTCTTTTTTTAATTTGTAAAAATTACCGAGCAATGCTGGGTTAACCAGGTAACATAACATAAACATAAAGACAATATATTAATAAAATATATATCGTGTCTCATATTAGTACATTTATATATATTTTATGTAACTACTTGATGTCAGCTATGAATAGAATTTATCTCTATTTTAATTTTCTTAATTGAAGACTTTTTTTTGTATGAAGGATACTATTTTTTTTATCATTTATTAAACAATTTAAAAATTATAAAACAAACATTACTTAACACTAAAAAACCACAGAGATATGTAAAAAGTAAAGTAAGTAACGGCCTGTTACTATCCCACTGCTGGGCATAGGCCTCTTCTCTCCGTTTTTGGAGAGAAGGATTGGAGCTGGGACCTACCACGCTGCTCCAATGCGGATTGGTAGGTTACACATATCCCTAGAATTCTCTAGAGATATGCAGATTTCCTCACGATGTTTTCCTTCACCGAAAAGCGTGTGATAAATTGCAATTATCAATTAGACACATAAGTTTTTTACTAGAAAACTCATTGGTGCCTGCCCGGGGTTTGAACCATAGACCTCCTCGAAAGAGGCGCACGGTGCTACCGCTGGGCTACCACAGCTTATTAGCAGAGATATGTGCTTAGTGCTAATTTTGTCTATATTACAGCATATAGTACAGTATTACAAGGTTGTATTTATATTTTTTTAATTTATTAACTAAATAATATATCCAATGATTTTTTAATAAATTACTTATTTATTTATTTAGACAGCCAGTTATTGTTACATATAAAATTTACATATAATAAAAATAGAAAAAAAAACATTATTTTACATGTACAACTTATAAAGGTGTCACAGCATGCACCAAAAAATTATTAAACAATGTATATTAAAAAAAATTACATAAAAACTTAAGCATATGACATTAATATTATAATAGGTAGAAAAAAAACCAATAATATTTAATGTGAATGAAACAAGTAAACAAAAAATTGAATTAAATTAAGTTCTAAGAAAATGTCGATTGCATCTAATTAAATAATTTATAGAATTAGGCGTTACTTTGCGGAGATCCATAATACAAAAGTAATAATAAAATTTTTTTTTTTGCTTTGTGATTTTGGTCGTGGAGTCTATCTCCTGACGATGCTTCGGTTGCGGGGCGAAACGATCGTTGAGTTTGTGATAGTGAACGTATATAGTGCTTGTGTATCGTGGTGGCGGTGGTGGAGGTTTGTGCATGTGTTTTTTACGACTCCTGCATGTATCAGGTATGATAACCGATTGTTCACTCTACATTTAGCATTATATATATTTTCTATTTTACTTCATCGCGGATTATAGCAAAATAATTTTATTATTACTTTTGCATCTAATTAATTAACAATCTTAATATCTTTTTTTAAATTTTTGTAAAGTTGTTACTTATCTCTTACTATGAAAAGATTTTGATCAAAATTTTTGCTTTTGTCACAGAGATAAAATTTAATATTATCACATATTTTATATATAAAATTCTTTGGTCATAATGTTAGTCACCATAATGGCTTGACTGATTTTTATGAAATTTTATATACATTTTCAGTATATCTGAGGATCAACAACTATTTATTTTTCATACCCCTAAATGATAAATGTTTTCCACCCATAACGATTTTTTTTTTTATAATGTGCACTAGAAATTACCTAGAAATAGTTTATATGGGAAAATAATCTTTGCCAGTCAGCTAGTTATAATGTTAAATTGTTTAGTTCTCTCTGTCATCATCTGCCTTCTCTTATCCCACTCTGAGTGCGGTCGGCACAACATGTTACAAACATGTTGTCACATGATTTGGCTACGTTTTTACGACCGGCTGCCTGCCTGACGTCATCTTACCTTAGTCGTATTTTACGACGCCTCGGTAATAAAGAGGGTGGTCTATTCTACTAAATCGGATACCATACGGTGAGTCGACTTACCTTTGTCGCCTTTTACGATACGTCGGTAAGAAATGAGGGTGGTACTTTTCTATTCAGCCGGATACCACACGGCGTATCTGACTAATATAGGTAATTTAAGAAATTAAAATGTATCTATTGTTGGTTGTCCAATAAAAAAAATATATATATGGAGCATTTGTTAAAAATGATTTTAAAAATATATTAAGATTAGTGTAAGCAACTGGCACAAAACTTTCTAAAACTGGGCGCTGTTTATAAAAATATCAGTTTTTTGGGAAATAGTTTAGTGCCATCAATCTTTGGAAGTCGGAAGTGACAGGCAAATCACTGTTATTTTTTACTATATCTCCCGGACCACCAGTAAACGTACCGATTTAAATATAGCCACAACTCGCAGGTCTTATTATACGCTCGTTGGTTATTTAACTATTGGTCGTACATAATTTATAGAATTAGGCGTTACTTTGCGGAGATCCATAATACAAAAGTAATCGAGTAAAAAGGGAAAGAAACTGTTCTTTTATCTATCTATCTGTCCCTTTATCACAGTTACTAGCCAAAGATAAAGTCAACCATACAACCCTAAGAGTGAAATTCTAACTATTCTTTCTTAAAAAAAATGGTTACTAGCAATTTGGGTTAGAAATTACTAGTAAACTTCTTAACCCCTCCAGCTAAGCAAAAATACTTGTAAATATAATATCTTCTATATATATAAAAGAAAGTTGGTCTTAGTTACACTATTTATAACTCAAGAACGAATGAACCAATTCGGCCGAAAATTGGTGGAGAGGTTGCTTAGAACCAGGAAACGGACATAGTATACTTTTATTCCGTTCGACCGCATTTATTTTATCCCGTCAAGTCACTATAAAACGTGGTATAGCAAAAACGACTATGACATGGAAAAACAAAACATAAATGACAGCTAAACGTAATTTAGTCTTTGGATAAGTATGGTAAAAATATGACAATTATCAAAATAGTAGTAGCTATAAACGTTACTACATAGTATAAAACAAAGTCACTTTCTCTGTCTGTCCTTATATCTCTATGTTTGCTTAAATCTTTAAAACTACGCAAAAGATTTTGATGCGGTTTTTTTTAAGTATATAGAGTGATTGAAGAGGAAGGTTTATATGTATAATAAAATTCAATATGGAGTAGCGAAATACTGTGATTATCACTGAGTGACATAGGCTATATGCTTTATACCCGTGCGAAGCTGGGGCGGGACTCCTAGTAATTTATAGAATTATGCGTTACTTAGCGGAGATCCATAAAACAAAAGTAATAATAAAATTATTTTGCTATAATCCGCGATGAAGTAAAATTGAAAAATATATATAGTGCTAAATGTAGAGTGGACGATCGGTTATCATACCTGATACGTGCAGGACGATTGTTGAGTTTGTGATAGTGAACGTGTGTAGTGTTTGTGTATTGTGCTGGCGGTGGTGGAGGTTTGTGCATGTGTTTTTACGAATCATGCATGTATCAGGTATGATAACCGATTGTCCACTCTACATTTAGCATTATATATATTTTCTTTTTTACTTCATCGCGGATTATAGCAAAATAATTTTATTATTACTTTTGTATTGCTCGTACAGTGAAATTCTTAATATATCCTCCTGACCATATCCCACTGTAAGTGGGGTCGGTACAACATGTTAAAATAGTTATAATAGCCAAATCATGTGACAGTATGTTTATACTGTCACATGATTTGGCTGCGTTTTTACGACCGGCCGCCTGCCTGACGTCAACTTATCTCAGTCATATTTTACGATACCTCGGTAAGAAAGAGGGTGGTCTTTTCTACTGAACCGAAATACCACACGGTAGGTCAACTTATCTTAGTCGCCTTTTACAACGCCTCGGTAAGAAATGAGGTTGGTCTATTCTAGTCAGCCAGATACAACACGGCGGGTTGGACTTACTTAGTCGCCCTTTACGACACCTCGGTAAGAAATGAGGGTGGTCTATTCTACTCAGCCGGATACCACATGGCGGAACAAAGAATAGTTTCAATCATAACGTATATATATATTTGACAATTACACACATAAACACACACACACACACACTCACACGCACACGTTTAGGTTTCGGTATAGCCTTTTAAAAAATATTCAGTTTACCTTTACCCGGTTATGAAACGAAACCAAACATTAAAAGCTAAGGTTCTAAAAATCCTAAGTTATCTTAGTTTGTAAAGCTAAGAAATAAATCGAATCGTTATTTCAAAAATAACCGTCACTACGACGTACCTACTTAAAATGCTTCCTAAGCAAAGATGTTTTCAAAATGTCACTAATCGCCATTTTAATTAAGCACCTTGTTACTTATATTGTAGGATATTTACTTACTTAATTATTGCTTTGAGTAACTGGTAATTATATAAAAAATTGGGGACCACTAACTTTGGAGGGTCGACGCACCTGCCGATTTTGTACAGTGAGCTTAAGATAAAGGTTTAGCTATGTTCTTTTTTTTGTATTTCATTTCACACGTCAATGATTACGTTGCCGCGTCAGTACTTTGGACTTGTATTTTTTTACAAAGGTGCATTTAATGTGTATTAAAATTAAAAAGCAGTCCGTAAGTCGTTTAGAAAACATTTTAATTCGTTTATGGTATTATCACAATATGTGTTTAGGCGTACATCCTTTGGTGAGCCTAATTGTTCTAAGAGTATTCCAGTATTTTAAAATTATTTTATTATACTTATGACATGTAAATCAAATCAAATCAAACAGCATTTACATGTAGTCATGTGGACATGTATTTAATGTATTCCGATTAACTAAGATAAGTATTTACCTTCTACTCACGTCATATAATTTGATTTGCATCAAGAAGATAACGTGAGAAATAAAATGAATATTTAAATACGTTATATTAAAAGAATTTTCTATCGTTATAGAAAAGAACTTATATTAGAAGAAAAAACTCATAATATGCTCTATACACATGTAAATATTTAATTTCAGTCCTTATCATATTTAAATTAGTGCATGCCAAAAAGTAGGATTTATTTTTATATATTTATGTATATGTAAATATTTTACACTTTTTACTATTGATGACAGGGAAAGTAACTTGACCTCAAAAATTACTTTTAGGCAATTCTAATGACTAATACTACTGATCGTGTTTCTTTTGTCACAAAATCTTAAAACTCAAAAGATCGTAGGACCGGTGTGCGTTTAGTGCGAGTTTTTTAATCTACTCGATCGCGTTAGCGTATTGCCAATTTGTATGATGCTGCAACAGCGACATCTAGTGACCGATGTTCCAGCGCCATACAAATATGTGTTACGTTAGGTTAAGAAAACTACGCCGTGTGATATCCGGCTGAATAGAATAGTACCATCCTCATTTCTTACCGAGGTGTCGTAAAAGGTGACTAAAGTAAGTCGACCCGCCGTGTGGTATCAGGCTGAGTAGAATAGACCAATCTCATTTCTTACCGAGGTGTCGTAAAAGGCGACAAAGGCAAGTTGACCCACCGTGTGGTATCCGGTTTAGTAGAATAGACCACCCTCTTTCTTACCGAGGTGTCGTAAAATACGACAGAGGTAAGTTAAGGTCAGGCAGGCGGCCGGTAGTAAAAACGCAGCCAAATCATGTTACAGCAATTTTATTTCATATTATTAACATGTGTATTAACATGTTATGCCGACCCCACTTAGAGTGGGATAAGGGCAGGGAGATGATGTTAGGTTAAGAAAACTCGCACTAAGCACACAGACCGCTTACGCTGTGGCATTGGGGTTTTTGATGTCGACTGTACAAATACTTCTGTAACAACGTGATAAGTGACAATGTTGGCGATAAACCTTGTTAGTTTTATGTTACTTCATTGTTTTTACAACTACATAATATAATGGAGTCTCTATCTACAATTTTCAAATAAAATTAGCATTATATCAGCAACAGTGTCGCGTTAACATATATTTATATGATCATCATCTTCCTGCCTTTATCCCACTCAAAGTAGGGTCGGCACAACATGTTATAAACATGCTATCACATGATTTGGCTGCTTTTTTACGACCGGCCGCCTGCCTTACGTCAACTTACCTCTGTCGTATTTTACGACACCTCGGTAAGAAAGAGGTTGGTCTATTCTACTAAACCGAATACCAAACGGTGGGTCAACTTACCTTAGTCGCCTTTTGCGACACCTCGGTAAGAAATGAGGGTGGTACTATTCTATTCAGCCGGACACGGCGTGATGTTACTATAAGATAATTTTTCCTTATTCCTCTCCACCGATGATTGAATAAAAAGTAAAAGTAAGTAACGGCCTGTTACTATCCCACTGCTCCTCCTCTCTCCATTTTTGGAGAGAAGGGTTGGAGCTAAGACCTACCACGCTGCTCCAATGCGGATTGGTAGGTTACACATATCCCCGGAATTCTCTAGAGATATGCAGGTTTCCTCACGATGTTTTCCTTCACCGAAAAGCGTGTGATAAATTGCAATTATCAATAAGACACATAAGTTTTAATAGAAAAACTCATTGGTGTCTGCCCGGGTTTGAACCCATGATCGTCTCTGATTGAATGCGGGTTGTGATTTGATTTGTGACTATAATATAGATCTTTTTGTACCAGTGTTGCATCTGAATTTGATATTTATAAGTTTTTATTTATAAACGGGTTGTTTTAGTTTGAAATAAAATTTATTTGTGAAAACTTGCAATTGGCTTATTGTATTTCCTATTGTTTTGTATACATTTAATATCGCTGTAAGTTATCCTGTAAACAAAAATAAATAAGTGTAGCAAGTTCTATTTATAACCCGATTAAAGATTCTCTTAATTTCTTAATTTATAATTATTATTATATAATTAAGAGTATATTATAAAATATACTCTTAATTTCTACCTCCTGATAATCGTATTATAATTGGATGTTATTATTATAATGCGGGCTGGTGTTTCTGTATGTTCCACGATATTTAGCTACAGCAATTATGTTGACTTTATCGACTTTATATAATTTCATATTTTTGTTACTCGGTTGCGTATAATCTATAATAACATGGGTGCCATTATTATCAAGTACATCATTATATTGTCGATGACACTTTTAGTTCAGCATTAATTGTCGTTGGACATTTCATTATCGAAATTGCTCATACATTAACCACGTCATGAACTACACCATTTTACGACTGGCAACGTCAAATTACCTTAGTCGCCTCTTACACTTCGGTAAGAAATGAGTCTACTCTACTTAGCCGGATCTACACGACGAGCTTATTTACCTTAGTCGCCTTTTATAACACCTCGTTAAGAAATGAGGGTAGTATATTTTACTCAGCCTGATACCATAATGCGGGTCAACTTACCTTAGTCGCCTTTTACAGCACGTCGGTAAGAAATGAGAGTGGTCTATTCTATTCAGCCGAATACCACACGGCGGGTCAACTTACCTTAGTCGCCTTTTGAACACTTCGGTAAGAAATGAGAGTGGTCTATTCTACTCGGCCGGATATCACACGGCATAAATAAGAAGCTTCTTGTACATTTTATAAATACTAAGCAGCGAAGGCTCGTAGCCTTATATACGAGAGGTGATCGCTCACACCTATCTCAGTCACGTTCTCGTCCTACCTCCGCTCCTTGTACCGCGCACGCGAGGACTGAGTTAAACGGTTGGCCTATAGTAGTTGTTAGATAAAGGTTTGTGATATTCGGTATAATTAGAATGGTAAATTATTCTACTACAGTAAAGTTATGCTGACTGTATTACGCTTTATCTAATCCCCCACTTCATCTTCTATTATCGTTTATTACGGCATAATTCTATAGCTTTTAGACCGCTGAATTGCGCTAAATGACCTAAGAATTCTTAATAGTAGGATATTTTACCCTAAATGTTGGTCGGTAAGCTTCAATTGTTCCAAATTTCATCAATATCATTCTAGCGGAATATCGTAACAGAAAGGCCAAAAAGACAGTCTTTAGCATTTATAATATTAGTAGGAATTAATGATAAATTATTCAAGCTCAGAGCAACTGCAAAGGGCGAATGTAAATTATTTATTGAAATAAAACTATGAATATCGTTATCGAGTCAAATAAAACTCTTTGAATAATAAAATGTGGTGCGTCCGTCTTCGGGTAGACGTTTGCTCTCAGCCGACACCTGGCCCAACTAATTGAATTGTAAAACTTTCGACATTAACCCCTTTGGCGGTCAAACTGACGTCACTTTGATTATCAACAACTTTTTGGTGATAGAGGTCGTTAAACGTACGTTTTCTACAATGCCACATCTGAAAACTACTTCTATATAGAAACCTAGACCATAATAAGGGATAGTCAATAGTGCAAAAGTGTTTCTTCTCTGTTCCTAAAAGAAAAATTAAGTTTTTACCCTATATGTCCGGTTTAAAAGCTTAATTGTGCAAAATGTTATCAATATTGTGCCACTTGATTCCAGCAGCTCCAGCTCCGCACGACCATCCTGAGGTCTTCCGTCTACCACTTAGGGGGTACCTATCAATACTGCCTTTTTCGGTCTCCATTCCAACACCTTAAGACCCAAACCCCTATCGGTTCTCGCCACTATGTGCCCCGCAAATCGCCACTTCAGCATTGCGACACGCTGGGCTATGTCGGTGATTGTGGTTGGTTTGGTGGTCTACAGATTACCACATTTCTGATTTGATCACGCATATATACTCCGAGCATTTCTCTCCATTGCCCGCTGATTGACAATGAGCTTTGAAGCCCATAGTCAGCGACCACGTTTTGGATCCGTGTATCAGCACTTACAACACGCTCTGTACGAAGACTTTGGTCTTCAGGCACTGAGCAAAAACAAATGATGATGGGAATAGTTGCTGGGAAGAGGAGGCCCAGTTGTATAAGGAATTGTTTACGGAACATCCGGGAATGGACAAGAATTAAGAGCACTGAACTCTTCCATTTACCCAAGAATAGCAAGGATTAGGCAAAGCAGACTTCCAAGCTTCAAGTTCTCTGGTATGATCTGGTCAAGGTCTTTGACTGTTCCAAGTCTTGGTGTCCAACTATTTTAAAATCTAGTATCGCTATCGCTGTCTTAAATCTAGTGTCTAATCTAATCTAGTGTCGCTATCGCCATCGCTGTCTTAAACCCAAAGTAATGTTTGAGTTAGAGTTCAGGCATGTATAACTGATTTTCAGAAATAAATTGTACTTAGCTACTGGCTATATATATCAGGGAAACGGGACATGCAAATTCTATTACAAAACGTGACAAATAGCGGCTTTACAAGATAATAAACATTAAGCTTGGCCGTACAGCTAAATGAACATCACATCACTACACCCAGAGGGCACATAAAAAAAATAAAAAAGAGGGATGGTCATTGCGAATATTAAAAAAATGCAATTAACTAGCACAACCCTCAATTTCGGTTGCGCGTATGATCTCTTCGTTAGTGATGAAATATTTAGATGTTGAAAATCAATGTTGTTATATGATAATGTGATAGCCAAACTGTATGACCTTGGGAACCTTTCCAGAGGGTCACAGGTTTGGTCACTAATGAGTTTTTCTGTAAAAATGCTTTTCGGAAAACATGATGAGGAAACCTGCATATATCTGGAGAATGTCTGGGATGTGTAAACTAATAATCTGTATTACCCGGTGGTGGGTCTAAAAAAAAACCTGTTTGTCCAAAATAAGAGACGCGAGAAAAATAAAACAAACTCCCAAAAAGCTGTCTGTATGTATGCGATCGATTTTCTCAAAATCTACTGAATATATTTTTGTACGGTTTTTACTAAATGGTAGTGCAATTCTTCTGGAAGGTTCAAGTTAATAGTACACTATAATTTTATGTTAATTGTGTTAAAGACGTCGTATGGTTTAAAAAAACCCCTAATGGAAGCTTTAGTCGCGTTCGCCGCGTAAACCAGCAAAGACACAAAAAAGTAATGTACTATAGAATTAAAGATCTACAAAAATACTACAAAAAAGTCCGCGACAATATATTTCCATTTCCTATGGTTAATTTCCAATACCTACTTTCATATTCAAAACTAGTAATATCCCGCGGTTTTACTCGTGTACATACCGATCTCATGGCAGTGGAAAGTCTACTAAATCGGACTATAAATTTATTTTTGTTAAATATTTCAGCAATAGTTTTCGCAGCGCATGCTATGACAGATTTTTATGACTAATTTTTTACACCTTATTACATTTTTATTACGGATCTCTATTTTAAAAAATATATAATATAGCCTATGTTGCTCAGCAAAGCGGCTATCCAATGGTGAAAACATTTTTGAAAACGGTCCAGCAGTTTTTTTGTGAAAAGATAACAGACATAAATACAAATTTATCCTCTTTATAATATTAGTATCGATTTCAATTGAATTCAATATTCATAGTTAAGTCTTCTGCCGTGTGGTATCCGGCTGAATAAAATAGTACCACCCTCAATTCTTACTGAGGAGTCGTAAAAGGCGACTAAGGTAAGACGACCCGCCTCGTGGTATCCGGCTGAGTAGAATAGACCAACCTCATTTCTTACCGATGTGTCGTAATAGGCGACTAAGGTAAGTTGACCCACCGTGTAGTATCCGGTTAAGTAGAATAGACCGCACTCTCTCTTACCGAGGTGAAGTAAAATACGACTAAGGTAAGTTGATGTCAGGCAGGCGGCCGGTCGTAAAAACGCAGTCAAATCATGTGACAACATGCTTATAACATGTTGTGCCGACCCCACTTAGTGGGATAAGGGCAGGAAGATGATGATTCATAGTTAAGTCTGTCGATCACAAATAAAACGAAATGTAGTAACTCGTAGTAAGTCGTGTAGAAATCATTTTATCAATCAATTACCTAAATCAAATCACTTGTCATATAGATGTACAGACGCATAATAATTCCTTTATTATGTGTATAAATAATTTACTCTCGTCGGAACACCCCCTGTGAGGGTAAAAACAACAATAGCTCTAATGACAAATATTAGGCCCGCCGAGTACGCCTCTGAGCACCTAATGGCCTCGTACAAACGCTTCACACCACGTATCCCACAATGTCGCCTATTAAGAGGACGGCGGGCGCCATTAGCTCAGCCATATATAAATATTTTTGTTACTTTGCGTTTTTAACGATAAACTATACAGTTTTTGACCAAACGACTTTTTCACTAATCATTTTTCTAATGTTATATCCGCCAAGTTTTTGTTTTACAACCGCGCGACCTCTTTAATACAAAACTGTTATGTACTAGTAACCTAAAAATCCGGAAAAATTGCACTACGTTTTTGTAAAAACCGTATAAAAATCGGTTCAGTAGATTTGGAGAAAATCGATCACATACAGACAGACAACTTTTGGGGATTTTTGTTTAATAATAAGTATAGAGTGTGATATCCGGCTGAATAGAATAGTACCACCCTTATTTCTTACCGAGGTACCGTAAAAGGCGACTAAGGTAAGTCGACCCGCCGTGTGGTATCCGGCTGAGTAGAATAGAACACCCTATTTCTTACCGAGGTGTCGCAAAATATGACTAAGGTAAGTTGACGTCAGGCAGGCGGCCGGTCGTAAAAACGCAGCCAAATCATGTGACAACACGTTTATAACACGTTGGGCCGACCCCACTAGATAAGACTGCCCTTCCTGCCCTTATCCCACTAAGAGTGGGATAAGGGCAAGAAGATGATGATGATGAAATGTATATACCGTAAAAGTAAGCTGATGTTCTGTCATATTATTCAGAAGCTATAATAATAATGTTGTCGCCATTGACTTCCCCTTTGTATTTTATAGCAACACAGTCATGGCACAAGAGTATCGCGCCCTTTTTATTGAAATGTTGGCAACACTGTGCCGTTGTTGTTTGTCTTCCTACTGATAAAACGTTTCAGTGACAGTCAGTATTCGTTCGTCATTCAAGAGAAGTGCATGTCGGAAAGGGAATTGTGGTATTCTTATTATATCGTGTTATTGTATATAGTGTGCGTTAACAATAATCATCGCACTTAAGCATGAATAAATCAATATTAATCGCCCGCCAGCAATTAGTGCAGCACTTACAAGCGTTCCGACAAGATTGACACAAGTTACAGTATATCGAAACACTTACATCTGACGCGGAAGCTAATAAATTAAAGGAACAATCCACTCCTCACCGATATGCCATATTGCCACACGAGCGGGATCCTGTCGCATAAATCAAAACCCGAAATAGACCGGCGACGCGCGTTTCCGCCCTCAATTGAGACACTTTTTCAAAATTAATCTACAAAGATTTTTATGAAAGTGCACAGTATTTTTCAACACACTATAAAAGGACACTTTAAGTTTGGAGCTTAGAGGTTATTTTTTTTTCTATCCGCTTCCTCTTAAGGGCAGATTACGTTTGCCACATCAATCGTTTTGGATTATGCTTATGTAGATTTATATCCGGAGAAAGTAACTGAAAGATATTGAACTGCATAAGATGAAGAGATTGAAGAAATTGAATCTCTAACTAATATATACCTATATGCAATTAACTAAGTAACTGAAAGAAGATAATTGCATATATATGCTAGTTAGAGATAGACTGTTGTCGCGTTAATAATAGATTGCGCTTTTGTGCGCTAATGTCTTCCTATTCCAGTAGAATTAACGGGATTTATGGTCTTTATGTTATTATAGTCTATAACATATACCCCAGTGTATAAGGAATAATTGTGTCAAAGCGTAACAAACATACATCCATACTCACAAACTTTCGCATTCACGAGTATAATATTAGTAGGATAGGATATAATGCTGTTGGAGATCCGTATCTATACAAATATATAAAGCTAAAGAGTTTGTTTGTTTGATTGTTTTAACGCGCTAATCTTAGGAACTATTGGACAGATTTGAAAACTTCTTTCAGTGTAGGATAGTCCATTTGTCGAGGGAAGCTATATAACATCACGCTCAGATGAATGGAAGAGGAGCAGCAATAAAAAATAGTAGGAAAACGGCAAAATTGAAAGCATTACTTGCGTGCGCTGAGTACAGTAACAGTTATTCATAAATCATATATAACAAAATTGTTTTCCTCTAAAATTTCTAAATAAAAATCCGCGACAGCATATCTCTAGCTTTTAAGGTTAATCCACTTAAAGCATTTTTATGGTTATCAAAATACTATATTACGGTTTTAATCATTCCACGCGGGCGTAGCCGCTGGCGATTGCTAGTAATTAAATAAATTCTGATACTCGTACGTTACGGTAAAGAAATTGTTGATTGTCAATATAACCATTGTTATTCGTGATCAAGTATTGTGTATTCTGCGTGACGCGTAGCCGATTGTCCCTATACAATTATTGTCGTGCGATGTTACGTGCACGAATATTGCTGGAAATAGGTCATTCGTGCGACGGTTTTGTCGCACTTTATGCTATTATGTTGTGTATTGATCATCCTTCTGCCCTTATCTAAGTGGGGTCGGCATAATATGTTACAAATATGTTACATAATTTGGCTGCGTATTTTATGACCAGTTGCCTGCCTAATGTCAACTTACCTTAGTCGTAAATAATTTTTAGAATTAGGCGTTACTTTGCGGAGATCCATAATATAAAAGTAATAATAAAATTATTTTGCTATAATCCGCGATGAAGTAAAATAGAAAATATATATAATGCTAAATGTAGAGTGGACAATCGGTTATCATACCTGATACATGCAGGATTCGTAAAAAAAAACACATGCACAAACCCCCACCACCGCCACCACAATACACAAGCACTATATACGTTCACTATCACAAACTCAACAATCGTTTCGCCCCGCAACCGAAGCATCATCAGGAGATAGACTCCACGACCAAAATCGCAAGGCTTTGCGATTTTGGTCAGGCGCGTGTCTGCGCCGACTTACCTTAGTCGCCTTTTACGACTTCTCGGCAAGAAATAAGGGTGGTCTAATCTGCTCAGCTGGATACTACACGGTGGGTCGATTTACCTTAGTCGCCTTTTACGACACCTCGTTAAAAAATGAGGGTGGTCTTTTCTATTCAACCGCATACCACACGGTGGGTCGACTTACCTTTGTCGCCTTTAACGACACCTCAGTAAGAAATAAGTGTGGTCTATTCTGCTCAGCCGGATACCACTCGGCGGATTAACTTACCTTAGTCACCTTTTACGACAATTGGGAAAGAAATGAGGGTGGTCTTCTCTATTTAACCGGCGACTTACATATATCGAGCCAATACAAGATTATCTATCGCTTAATCATGTGCGTTAACGGCTGTTTTTTAAGTACAAGTTAAATCTTTAAAGCTTCAGTTAAGTAAGTGTTAAATGCGAAATTCAATCCGCTTTTAGTGTGTTGGCACTTAGCCTACCGTTTATTACCTCAGTTAGGAGATAGGGTGTTTTACTTTAAGACGGTAGGCGTCATAAAATGGCGAGATCAACTTAGATATGTCAACGCGGAATAGTTAGGGTAACGGACCTGCTATCGAAAGGTCGTGGGTTCGAATCCCAGCTATGATATTACCGACGTGAACCCATTCCTAATACAAGCATTTTACAAAAGTAATAATAAAATTATTTTGCTATAATCCGCGATTAAGTAAAATAGAAAATATATCATCTTCCTGCCCTTATGCCACTCCAAGTGGGGTCGGCACAACATGTTTTAAACATGCTGTCACATCACATGATTTGGCTGCGTTTTTACGACCGGCCGCCTGCCTGACGTCAACTTACCTCAGTCGTATTTTACGACCCCTCGGTAAGAAAGAGGGTGGTCTATTCTACTAAACCGGATACCACACGGTGGGTCAATTTACCTTAGTCGCCTTTTACGACACCTCGGTAAGAAATGAGGTTGGTCTATTCTACTCAGCCGGATTCCACACGGCGGGTCGACTTACCTTAGTCGCCTCTTACGACACCTCGGTAAGTAAATGAGGGTGGTACTATTCTATTCTATTCTATTGAGCAGAAAATATATATAATGCTAAATGTAGATCGGACAATCCTTTTTCATACCTGATACATGCGGGATTCGTAAAAACACATGCACAAACCTCCACCACCGCCACCACAATACAAAAGCACTACACACGTTCACTATCACATCAGCATCATCAGGAGATAGACTACGACAAAATCGCAAAAGCGGTGGAGGTTTAGTCCAAGTTGACTGTAAAAACTAGTATTAGACACTTAGTATGTATTTTATGACAAATGCATTATTTCCGTAATTATTTTGACTTTGAAGTCCAAAATAAATTTCTTTTACACTGATTATTTTATTTTTCTAATTTTACCGCATTTCATTTAATTTTCAATTTGAACGACGTATACAAAGAAATTTATTCTTACATCCATGTATTTTATGATTTAGAAGGCTAGCATTTTTGTAGTTTCTGTTGTAATATTTAGAAACATGTTAAAGATAATCGTTATATGTATGTTATTATTTCATTTCGTTACATATTTCGCTACATTGGGAAAGGAATCCAAATTAATGTAGCCGTAACCACATTGGAACGTTTCCATGAAATATATGCATAACACTTGTTTTGTTTTTCAACTCATAATTTCTTACTAACTTCCTATTACCGTTAAAAAAACATTAGAAATTAACATTTTACTATTATTAACTGAATAATTAGAATTTTTATGGCTCATAAATAACTTGAGGATTTGGCACAAAATAAACATCACGATTTTGGACAGTATGTAACTGTTTGTTATGCGCGATACGAAAGATAAGCGACCACGGTCCGCTGCGAGTTGGCAGGAAAATATGACCGATTTCATTGTTCTCTGCTATTTAGCTGTAAGAAATCACTTGTAGCCATCAACATCGCAACAACAAACGAGGCTTGTCGATGCCGCGGAAATTGTGAATTAGCTATTGAAAGGAGAAGTGAGGCTCGCGGTGCGTATGGAACAATTGAATTTTAGCATCGATCTTTTCGCATTGCGATATACGTGACGGCAAAAAATGTTTGGCCAGACACGCGTGATGTGAACTGTGATCGAGATTAGAACGGTCGGGTTGGATGTTTTGTTTTTTTTTAATTCACTGTGATAGATTCGCTTTATGATTTTGCTATTCTTCGAAGTACTGTGGCGTTTTATCCACGAGCGTTTATCTTTTACCGTCAATACAATGGAGAGAATGAGTTCAGGTATCAGCAAATTGAATTCATATTTGTTAGCGCTCTCTTTCTAAAATAACACGATATAATAGAATACCACTATTCCTGCTGCGAGATATACTTCTCTTGAATAACGAGCAAAGACTGAATGTCACTGAAACGTTTTATCAATAGAAAGACTCCGGAAACAGCAACGGTACAGTGTTGCCACCATTTTAATGAAAAAGGGCGCGATACTCTTGTTTCATGACTGTGCTGCTATAAAATACAAAGCGGAAATCATTGGCGACAACATATTACTATATTAGTTGTACTCGCGAATTGATTGGCGCTTACTCAAGCGTTTAAGTACTCTTAATAATGCAGTGTATTTCCCTGTTCTTATATGTTAGCCCGGTGTATAAGCTATAATTGTGCCACATTTTATCAGTATCGGTCCAGTGGTTTAGCTGTGAAAGCGTAACAGATAGACTTTCGCATTTATAATATTGCTATGTATTTTGCAATGAAAAACGAAAACAGTATATATAACTATGCAAAATATCAGAAGTGATCAAAATAGTGACAGCGCACAATTTTGGAAAATTTTTGAGAGATGCCTATAACAATGGACCAAATAATTACATAAACAGTTTATAGAATTAGGCGTTATTTTGTGGAGTTTCGTAATATAAAATATAATAAATTATTTTGCTATAATCCGCGATTAGAATAATTTTCTGCACTCTATCTCCCAATCACGTATTATAGTAAAATAATTCATTATTTTTTGTTCGTGCCGTGTGGTATCCGGTTGATTAGAATAGATCACCTTCATTTCTTACCAAGGTGTCGTGAAAGGCGACTAAGGTAAGTTGACGTCAAGAAGGCAGCCGGTCGTAAAATAAGGAGGCAAAATATGTGACATATTAAAACATGTTTTGCTGATCCCACTGAGAACAGGATAAGGGCAGGAGAATGATTATAAATTAATTATTAAGTTCTTCCTACATCTCAGTTCAAAAGCTGTGATAGCCCAGCGGTAACGCCGTGCAAATCTTTCGAGGCGGTCACGGGTTCAAATCCCGACAGGCACCAATAAGTTATCCTATTAAAAACTATGTGTCTAATTGAAATTTATCACATGCTTTACGGTAAAGGAAAACATCGTGAGGAAACCTGCATATCTCTTAAAGATTTTTGGGGACATGTCTAACCTACCAATACGCATTGGAGCAGCGTGACAAATCTTAGATCTAATCCTTCTCACCAAAAACGGCGAGAAGAGGCCTATGCCCAATAATGGGATAGTAACAGACCGTTACTTTACACCTTTTTTTATTACATCTCGGTTCAAATCCACCGAGTTACTGCGAGAATTATCTAAAAGGACATCTATCACCAACGCATCCTTCCCATACTTTGATAACACCACCGTCTATCGGTTCTTAGCTTTATATGTCTGAACAATTAAACGAACAGACAAATGTTGTAGATACGTTGATACGAGAGAACAAAAACAAGATAAGCCAAGATAACAATTATATGAGCGGGGACACCTATCAGAATTGAGTCTTGACTCATCACTTCATTTGTAGAACACGACCCATTACAGATAACGGCTCAAATCCTTGCAAAACGCGATAAGATTTCGTAGCTAGCTTACGATATAGTTAATCTTTATTAATAACTAGCGGTCTGCCCCTGCTTCGCACGGGTATAAAATATATATCCCATGTCAGTCAGTGTAAAAAAAAAGATTAAAATTGATCCAGTAATTTTGATTTATTCATTACTGCCCGTGGCCCGCAAGCGTTAAATTTGGAGAAACACAATTTCCTCTCCCTATACCAAGACGATTTCCTGCTATCTTTACTTATTTACTTTTACATTTTACCTATGTATTTTATTTTTACAATTAATTACAGAATGTCTTTAAACAAACTCTTAAAATATTCGAAGTGCTATAGGGTGAAGCGCGGCGTCCTCACGGCATTTTAAATCTGTAATATCTCCGAAAATGTTCACTTAAATTACATGCTGTAAACGGTCATATTGATCTATATTAAATCAACAATTTATTTAAGGTACTTAATTGGATAAGGATTAATGCTGTATTGTATAAAAATTGCTTTGAACATAAGGCTTTATTTTTCGTAAAAAGTAAATGACAAAAATTGCTATTGTGGGTTATCCATAAGAGATAGACATATACCATCGCGGACTTTTCTGTAGACCTTTTCAAGGTGTACAAATACTTAGTATATCATTTTGATAAATCTCGTAGGGTTTAGCCTGCGTTTGCAATGTAAGCGGAAAAAAATGTAATTATTTACAGAAACCTCAAAAATTACAGTATTTCTCTACTACGTATTGAATGTTATTATACGTACAAACCTTCCTCTGGAATCACTCTATCTATTAATAAAAACCGCATCAAAATCTGTTGCGTAGTTTTAAAGTTTTATGCGTACATAGGATATATGCGACTTTGTTTTATAATATGTAGTGACTAGTAATCGCCAGCGGCTCTGACCGCGTGGAAAGATTAAAACCGTAATAGTCTTTTGATAACCATAAGAAATAGTTAAAGTGGGTTAACCTTAAAAACTACACATATGCTGCCGCGGACTTATTTAGAACTTTTAGAGGGAAACAATTTTGTAAATGATTTTTGAATAACTATCACCGTTTATTCAGACGCAAAGAAAGCTTTATATTTAGCCGTTCTCGTACTATTTTTTTATTGCTGCTCCTCTCCTACTCATCTTAGCGTGATGTTATATAGCTTATAGCCTTCGATAGACACAACTTACCTTACTAAGAAGTGAGTCTATTCTACTAAACCGGATACCATACGGCATCAAAAAGTAACTTAATACTTGCGTTTAATTCTTAAGTCTTATTTTAAATTGTTACTACAAGCGGCCCTTAAAGATGTTCATTGTTTTGGACGGTACTTAGATAGGTTTCAGTAATGAGCGGGGTGGGGTGTTGGGACATGTATGTGCGTGCGTTTATCGCCACTATAGGCTCGCACACCCCGACGCGTCCGGAGTCCTGCGGTGCGGCGAGCGCGCGGGGACCCCACGGCGACGCGACGGCGTCTGTTGCTTTTCAATACATTCGAGTTTGGTTCACTCGTAAATTTTAATACACCTCACTTTGTCAAGTGTATGACGATATCCAACAGGTAATACTTTTTTTTTCGACATTTACTGTTGGAGCGTCCCTTTAAGCTAAATATCTGGGTGAACGAGCTTGCTCGGTGTTTTTTTAGAAAATAAAAAAATGATACTTCAAATAAAAAAGGAAAAATAATAGTGTAAGGTGGGGATTGAACCTAGGTATTTTCATGTCTCGCGACCACTCGTTCCCCGAATAAACTAAGCTGACTTGACAGTTAATGGCAAAAATTCAATTCAATGTATACATTTTAGTATTTTTTAATCACCAAAAACAGGGATAAAATGATTTTTTTTAAAGTAAAACCTAGCTAGATCGATTTTACTCCCCCAAAATCCCTACATGCTGAATTTCAGGAAAATCGTTGGAGCCGTTTTCCAGATTCCGCAAAAATATATATATATATGTATACAAGATTAACTCATTTAAATATTAAAGATATGCTGCCGTAAGCTTATAGCCGAGCATGCTGTGATAGCCCAGCGGTGAGACCGTGCGACTCTTTCTAGGGGTCACGTGTTCAAACACCGAGCAGACACCAATGATTTTCTCTATTAAGACTTATTGTCTCACTTCGTAGGTTTTTTATTAATAATGTTTTCCAACATTTTTTATGGTACATAAATAAATAAACGTGTCTAATTGATAATTGCAATTTATTACACACTTCTCGGTGAAGCAAAACATCGTGAGGAAACCTGCATACCTCTAAAGAATTCTAGGGATATATGTAATCCGCATTAGAGCAGCGTGGTAGGTCTTAGTTCCAATCCTTCTCTCTAAACGGAGAGAAAAGGCCTAGCAGTGAGCTAGAAACAGGCAGATACTTTACTTTTTTAATACAGTGCTATACAATCATACGGCATTTTATACTTGAATATTCGTGGTTTAAAGACATAATTATAAATTATTAGTTTCGGGGTATTCGCCGATATTTCGACCCAGTTGCATGGATCGTGGTCACGACGGAACTGCAGGTAGGCGGTACTTCAAGCTGAGATGTTAGGGGCAGTATCTAACTACCCTCCGTCTCGTTCTTTTTATCGGCGCGTCAGGGATTGTTCGGCATACTACACTCACAACGTCACTTTTAAATTTTGAATTTCGGCGCCGTTTCTGAGTTTTACACAGTTCTACCATCGGCGAATCAAAACAAATTACCGTGGTATGTACCCGAAACTAATAATTTATAATCCTATGGCATTTGAACCAATCACTCCACCCCTGGATATAACTTACTAAACTAAAGGTTTACTAATATTCCTTCAGGGCATCTTTCTTAACCATTCGTAGCTTCATTCATTCGATTCGAAGGATCTGGTAAAAGCCAATATGAGTAAATAATAATTTGAATTCGAATTGCGCGTTGTACTCTTTAACAACTGAGTAGCACTCTAACGTCCATTCGTCCTTTAAACTATGTTCCTTCTAATAAAGTAGAACCTCGTTAAGTTAAAATCCAAAGGAAGAATAAAATATTTTAAGTGATAGAGTTTTTATTAAGGGATTGTGTTAGAGACTAAGATAAGTTGACTCACCGTGTATCCGGTATCCGGTTGAGTAAAATAGTCCACCCTCTTTCTTACCGAGGAGTCGTAAAATACGACTAAGTTAAGTTGACGTCAGACAGGCGGCCAGTCGTAAAATACGCAGCTAAATCTTGTGATGATGAAGGGATTTTGTTAGAGATAACTCTAGTCGTGAGTTTATACAATTTGTACCTGTAATTTGTAAAAAAGTCAAATATTTTTGTTTCAAAGAGTTTAGAGGTTCTATTCCGTTTTGACTTTTCAGTCATAAATAGCTTCAAAAATTTTACAATGCACAAATGTCATTCTAACCGCCGATTTTTTTTATTTCGCACATTACATTCGATATTACTGGAATTGGCAGATAGTTTAAGTACATAGTGCGTCTAAACATTTCTTTTGGTTATTGAGGATCAACGAAGAAATTATTAATTTAAGTTATAGAGGTTGCGTATCTTAAGTTTTAAAATTTTGGGGTTTGAGGTGGAGGGAGCTAATTATTTTAAGTTACAGAGGTTTTTAACTTATCGAGTTACCGTTAAGTTCTACGGATATCCTAATGTATGACCAATTTAGACAAAATCTTAACAAATCTACACGTAAATCATCCTTTTCAATTTCGAATGTTTTCATTAAAGAAATTCGTATCCTAATCCTTTAATCAGTTTTGAATGTATCGCTAATAGATAGATAGACGACATGGGCCTTTGTTTCATCATATATAGTGATGAATTATTGGATAGTGTTTAGTCAAGGCAGATTTATATTAAATGAACATTTCCGGAAATGCTCTGGTACACAGTCTGCGTTATGCTTATGTGGCGGCTACAAATCACCCTTGTAGCCATTTATTGGAGCAATCTCGGCGCAATCCTGAATCGAGTGTAAACTTCCTCATGTACATATGGCTATATACTCTTACTTTCTAGTAAACGACAATCTGGAGTTCATCCTTATTTGTTATTCTAATGAAAATAAATCTCTTTAATCATTTCATCACGTGTAAACGTATGGAAACTATCGCTATTTTTTGTTGTTGTTATTTATTATTAGAAGGTTCTTATAAAAGAAATTAAGCTGAAACATCAGAAAATCTTAGGGAACTTTCTTACTTAAATAGTTTAGTCAGTACAAAAGACAGGACAGCATTGGGTCAGCTAGTCTTTAGATATTAGGCCACTGTTTGGCCTAACCAAAGTTAAGTTGGCGCTGTTCCGGGTTTGAAGCTGCTGTTCACGTGGATGGGGGCAATTTGCACAACGGCACCCTGTCCTTGCCACCTGAAGCATATTGAAGCTTTGTCAGGTCGTTGACAGTCCGACATAACCGAAACTCGTCCCCGTCGAAAACCCACAATGGGTTTTCCTGGCAAAAAAAGTCTTAGATATTAATCACCTAAGGTCACCTTACGACACCTCGGTAAGAAAGAGGGTGGTTTATTCTACTCAACCGGATGCCACACGATGGATCCACTTACCTTAGTCGCCTTTTACGACACCTCGGTAATTGTAAATGAGGGTGGTATATTCTACTAAGCCGGAAACCACACGGCATCAAAAAGTAACTTAATACTTGCGTTTATTATTCCTTAAGTCTTATTTTAAACAGTTACTATAATCGGCCCTTAAAGATGTTCATTCTTGTTTTGGACGGTACTTAGACCGTCGGTCACATTGGGTTTTCCTGACATAAAAGTCTTAGAAATTAATAGTCTATGGTCACTTTTGATAAATGTACATTCACTCTAGATTTGGTCATTTTATGACTAATGGACTATCGCTATTACAAATAAATCGGACGGCATTAGTCCAATCGTTAATTGTGTATATCGCAGAACCCAAAAAACCCGGCAACGTACAAACTTAATCTTCTTATTAAATCAAACACATCACATTAAGGATGTTATCTCGTCAATATTGAAGTCCGTAACAGTGAGGGCAATAGTGTAGACATAAATATGTAACGACAGGTGGTAAGGTGCCCATGCTGGGCAACGTACGCCGGGACCTCCGTCGGATAATGTCATATCCACAAATGGCGTTGCAACAAATATGGACCCTAAAGCACTCGTCACAAAATCTCTAACTGCAACACAAAATTTTACACCCCAAGGACCTTCCACCGGGAACGGCAATCGCAACGCAAGCCCGAAGACGGGAGAATTCGAATTTATTGACCATTAATTCAAAATATTATTTTCACAATATAAGTACTCATTTATTAATTTTGAAATATTAGGTTCCGATTAATTTATATGTGTCTTTAAGATATTTATTGTGTATGTAAATATCGTCTTTATTTATAAAGGCTAATCTTTTGTTATCAGCTTTGTATGTTTATTACGTTTATTTGATAACGTATGCGACAGGAGATTTTTGGATGGCAAAAAGACGCTGCGGTTTAGATGGGATTTAATACTGCGTGCGAAACGATTGTCAACACCTTCTTTATTAACTGTAGCGTACAATATAAGGAGATCATGTCTTTTATTTTATTCATACCATTGTATTTGTAAAGTTTTTAACATTTAACACTTTGAATGTATTGTTTGCCGTGTAGTATCCGCCTGAGTAGGTTACACCACTCTCATTTCTTACCGAGGTATCGTGAAAGTCGACTAAGGTAAGTCGACTCGCCGTGTGGTAACCGATTGAGTAAAATAGAGCACCCTCATTTCTTACCGAGGTGACGTATAAGGCGACTAAGGTAAGATTAACCGCCTTGTAGTAACCGGTTGAGTAGAATAGACCAACCTCTTTCTTATCGAGTTATCCTCAAATACGAGTAAGGCATGTTGACGTCGGGCAGGCGGCCGGTCGTACAATAGGCATGTAGCCAAATCATGTGACATGTTTATAACATGCTGTACCGACCCCACTTAGAGTGGTATAAAGGATTAAGAACATAATGAGTCTAAAGATATTCTATAAGCCATAATCTAATATCTAAACAGAAGAATATATGTTATAAATATATAAATATAAATATATCTGGGACACACACGGTCGTTCGTCCCCAAATTAAGTAACTTAATACTTGTGTAACTTAATAATGGGTGACAGACAACTGGTGAATATTTACATATATAAATTTTAAATACATACGGAAATACAAATATACACCCAGGGTCGAAAAGCCAATAAATCCTTTTATAGAAAATTTTGGCCCTCGGCGGGACTCGAACCCGCGACCCGCGAAGCTGAAGGCCGAATCACTACCCACTGCGCCAACGGGCCAGTAATATTATCATATAAGAGTCATTTAATATAAATTGTTGCATGCAAATTGTTCTTTGGTCCATATATTGGCTCCTACTAATATAATTCCGGAAATCGTATTAGATTTATCTACAGACAGATGTAAATTAAGTGTATGGATATATACGTAAAGCATATCATACAATTGAAGATTCTAATCTGTTCAAAAACTACCCCCGATTCTTTTATTAATTTAAATTAAATTAAATTATGTAAGCAAGAGATATTTTAATTTTGGTTTTCTGCTTTGTTTCAGAGCGTCGATGAAGACGATAGAGCTTCTGTAAGTATAATTTATCTGTAATTATAAATTTATTACCGATTATTAATAATAGATTTTATTACTGCTCCAAAAGGTGCTATATAAAACGTGATTTTTAATATTTATAATTAACTATCATACAATACTACTACTTCTACCAGTCTATCCTTCGTGAATTAAAAATCAAGGATAGGCTTTCCACTAATTGCTTACGAAGGGTTATGGAGTTCTTTGGTCTCATCGCCCGGAAAGACGGTCATAACCTAGAGCAGCTCTTGGTCACCGGGAAAGTGGACGGAAAACGGCCAAGAGACCAGCCCGATTAGATGGTCAGACCAGATCCGTGCTACACTGGACTCCAAACTGCATGATGCACTCCACATGGCCAAGGACAGAAGCAGATGGAAGGAAGTCCTTCGAGAAAGTCTGCTTCCTAATCGTAGGGATCACGACCCTCAGTAATGAGGAATGCGACGCGAGGTGGGAGGATTATACAATACAACAAAAACTAATTACATGAAATAGTAGGTACGGATTAAAATTGCTGTCTTTATTGCGAAATTCGATTAAAATTTAAGTTTGGATACATTAGTGTTATCTAACAACGCATAAAACAAACTTAAAATATGTACTTTATAAGAATTTAAAGAACCTACACAACGTTTTGCATTAGTCTTTTAAATATATTAGTCTACATACAAATATAAATAAATAAAAATGATGTTTAAAATATATAGTTTAAATTAATTAATTAAAGTTTTAATTTGTAAATTTTTTACCATATTATAAATATATTTATACCTACATATATATATAGTAAATTAGTTTAGCTTTTATCTGTTGCTGACGTCCGTGCGTAAAAAAAAATGGCGGCCACTGAAAATCGGTGTTCGGGTTTCAAATTCGAACCAAAGCCGAGTGGTTACCCATTTTATGGCGTCACACCGCGCCTTTAAATATATATATATATATATATATATATATATATATATATATATATATATATATATATATATGAATATATATATATATATATATATATATATATATATATATGAATATATAGTATATATGAATATATATATGGGACACTTACACACACGGTCGTCCGTCCCCAAAGTAAGTAACTTAATACTTGTGTTATGGGTGACAGACAACTGATGAATATATACTTATATATTTTTTAAATACATACTTAAATACAAATATACACCCAGGCTCAAAGACCGACAAATTCATTTTAAAGAAAATGTTGGTCCTCGGCGGGAATCGAACCCGCGACCCGTGAAGCCGAAGGCAGGGTCACTACCCATTGCTCCAACGAGCCAGTCAAATTTTTATAAATATATTTATCATAATTATTATGTCCTTATATGTAAAACTTAGTGGTGTACGTTATAAATAAAGTTTTTCATTCTTTCTTTGCATATATAGCCATAAAAAAAAACTAAAAATTAATGGTTCAGCGGATTCGTCTTGAAAAAGCAACAAAAATACATCCATACCCAGAAACTTTCGCATTTATAACATTAAATAAATTAATAATGGGATATAATATATGGGACACTTACACACACGGTCGTCCGTCCCCAAAGTAAGTAACTTAATACTTGTGTTATGGTAGACAGACAACTGGTGAATATATACATATATAATTTTTAAATAGATACTAAAAGTCCAACAAATTCATTTATAGAAAATGTTGGCCCTCGGCGGGAATCGAACCCGCGACCCTTAGAGCTGAAGGCAGGGTCACTACCCACTGCGCCAACAGACCAGTCTATTCCTTAAGTTTAGTTTTAAATTGTTACTGCAAGCGGCCCTAAATCATAAAAATAGCGTGAGGCAGTATAATTAATCCTCGTTCATACGTACTGTAACTGAAAAGGAATAACATTTTTACACATGTGTTATGCTAATGTATGACAATTTATTTTACGCTTTAAAACGCGTGTTTGACATATTCAACTATGTTATTGCTGACTGGATTAACAAAGAAAACAACTTAAGTATCCGTGTATGTAATGTGTACATATTTTAAATACGTAATGTGTACGTTTTATAGGTTTGAACTCAAATTGAAGGCTTTTGTAAAAGCTTAGACGTGTGTGTAGAGGTTTTTTTCTAAATTATTATTTTTTATTTAAACCAAAGAAACATAATTATAACAAAAAATACAAAACCTAAAACCAAAGAGGTTTGTCTGGTATGTTGGTGACATAGTTAGTGCGGCCGCGGCTTACTAGTAAACTTGTGTGTGTATATGTAGGTGAATATATATAAAAACATCATCCTCCTACCCTAATCCCACTCCATGTGGGGTCTGCATACTATGTTATAAACATTGTCACATAATTAAGGTACTTGTTTTACGGTGCCGGTCTGACGACACCTCGGTAAGAAAGAAAGTGGTCTATTCTCCTCGACCGGATACCACACGGTGGTTCAACTTACCTTAAGCGCCTTTTACAGCACCTCGGTAAGAAATGAGGGTAGTCTATTCAACTCAGCCGGGTAGCACACGACGGCACTTACACATTGAATATATTCAAAAGTGCCCCTTAGACTTATGGGGGTAAATTTATAAAACGGTCATTAGACCTGTCGTAATGTATTGATCAGAATGTTGGGAAATAAAAGAAAAGAAAGAAAGATGCATGAAATGAGATGAGAATAAAGTGGATGTTTGGCGTGAATGCATTTTATAGAATATGAAATGAGTATATTAGGGGAAGTCTAAAATTTGCATTATTGAAAACACGAGAAGTGCGAGATTAAGGTCATGTAATGAGGAAGCATGAGAATCATGTGACCAAAACTAGTGTTAAATATGAGTGTGGATGGATACAAAGCAAGAGGGAGACCTTAAAAGCGATGGATGGATTGTTTGAAGTTTGACATGCATATAAAAGGCGTAGCGCCAAAGTATTTTTTTTTTATTTGGTTCATTAAACTGGATATAATCAATTAACATGTATAAAAGCAGAAGTAATAACAAATACACAAGATTATAACCTACTGGAAATGAACACAACATGCAAGTACTAGTATACATGTTCACTTAAAGTAAAAGTACCTGGGTGACCGAGCCTTGCTCGGTAATTTTTAAAATAATGTAAAAAAAAAAAAATGTTTAAAAAAAAATTCAAAAACAAATTATGAGATACCTGGGGTTCGAACTGTGGTATTCTGATACATCAATCCTCTAAAGTTATACCATTAAACTATCAGAGAATGACATTTATTGGCGAAAATACCATTTGCTTTCTATTCCAGTTTTTTTTAATGCCCAAAAACAGGGATAAAACGTTTTTTTTTACATAAAACCTAGCTAGATCGATTTTTCTCCCCCAAAACCCCTTACATGCTGAATTTCAGGAAAATCGTTGGAGCCGTTTCCGAGATTCAGAAAATATATATATATACAAGATTAACTCATTTAAATATAAAGATTACTCTTATAAATTACTTAGTGTTTCGCAAGTATTTACCTACACAATTTGCTTTTGAATGAGGCTAAAGAACCACAGAAAATATCTACGTCGCTTCTGAATGAGTTTAATTGAGAACAAATTCGGTATATAGGGGCATGATGTCTAAGAGTTGAATGATAGGAGAGAATGGAAGAGAAAAACATGTTCCATCGGAAATCCATAATACACAATGGATAGAATGGATGTAAAATACGTGGACAAATCATGTAGCAACTTGTTATGTTGACCCCACTTAGGAGTGGGATAAGGGCAAGAGGATGATGATTCAATGTGTAAGTGGAAGTTTAGTATTAAATGACACATGGTCTAATTGCTTCTCATCCCTTCCTTTCTCAGTTGGAGCAGAAGGAGACTGATCCTCTGGACCCGAAGCAGAAGCAGTGGATTCTCTGCGCTGCCAGAGGGGAGTATCACACGCTAGCTAAGATGTGTAAAGAGAACGCTAAACTTGTTCGGACCAAGGTCAGTGTCTTTTTATGTGCTTTATATTAGTTTTACGTGGATGTATGTGTCTAAAAGACTTTCTAGAGTTAAATTTTCATTCACTTCGAACGGACGGTTTCAATTCCACCGTATAATATATAACTTTAAGATACAATAATTTGATAATTATAAATAAATACTATCGTTTTTTGAAAAATAATTTACTTTTTATTTCAATGTACTATAAAAGAGTTTATTTTTAACTTTTTTTTTTACCTTGACTCTCATTTTATCACATTCCCAGAAGTGTTCTTAAAGTAATGATATTAGTATTTATTATTTTATAGCTTTAGCTTTTGTTTGTACAAGTTTTTGTTGTTTATTGCAAATTTTACACAGTATACGTCCTTGAAGTCAGTGAATATGTTGTCACTATTACTGTGTCAATAAAAGTAATAATACATATGTGGAAATTTTCTTTTTCGTAAAAGAAAAAGAGGAAGAAACGCGAGATTAAATAACTAAAGAGATGACATTTGACTATTTCCATTTGTAACAACTTTAAGATGGTGCCACAATCGCTGGCGCTTAAATAATTATGTCAAAAGAGTATCATATATACTTATTTAAAGATGCAATAAGTCATAACTATAGCACTTGATATAAATATTGATTATTAATTATTATACATCACTAGATGTGACATATTCCTTTGTCTCCTATTAATTGTGCGGTAACATTTTTTAATACGTAAATTTTTTACGTATTAAAAATACTATTTTTCTTGGTATATCTTGGTATATTATCTTTAGTAGGTATATCTTGTTTAAGCTCGACAAGTGGGGCAACACTAGTAGCAGCTCAAAGTGCTGTGTTGCAAAACTTTAAATCAAAACAACCTCTCTAGTCAAAGATGTGTCTAGCAAAAAAATCGTTCGACACGCAAAAAACGACGCAGATTCCCCAAATAAAAAAAAGGGAAAAGCGATAAACGGTAACGGATGTAGTGGTCCCTCATCCCGAGTTTTTAGCCCTTAGTTAGCGCCATCCAGAGCACATGTCCAAAAGGTGTGCGTCTAATTGGGTCCTACAGGAGAGGCCGGCGCCGCGCCTTCGCCCCCCGCCGCATGCTATCTTGACATATCTCCGGACGTCCCTTTTATTTTACGAGCCATCTCTCAAGTCTTTTTTTTTCGACCATTGTTTATGCTCGAGCGACTTAAGCAAGCACTTGATATATTTTACGTCTCATGAACTCTGTGACGTCTAATTCTTCGTTGATTTACTTGGTCTGTGTTTGTTCCTTTTTATTTTTATTTATTTATTTTTACCTACACTTTGCACTAAATTATTTTTTACACAATAAGTATTATTTTTATAGCACTACTCATTTTATTTTACTTTTGTTTCATTTTATATACAACATTGTCGCGTGCACGATTCAAAGGAGCCACAGAAAATCAGATTTAGGGGTAACTCCCCCCAAAATAGTCTGAGTGGTGATCCTTTTTGCGTCACATCCATAATATTTAATATTTGTATATATAATGATTTAGGATAGTTTGTTTTTTTTATGTATTAATCTTATTATTATTATTTTTTTATTTTCTTTCTTGTTTCTTCTTCTATAATGGTGTGACCAAACAAATTTATTCTTATTCTTTATCTATATATATAAAAGAAAGTTGGTCTAAGTTACACTGTTTATAACTCAAGAACGGATGAACCAATTCGGCTGAAAATTGGTGGAGAGGTTGCTTAAAACCAGGAGACGGACATAGGATACTTTTTATCCCGTTCGACTGTATTTATTTTATCCCGTCAAGTCACTATAAAACGTGGTATAACAAAAACGACTATGACATTGAATAACAATATGCCAATGTCAGTGGAATACAAAACATAGATGACAGCTAAATGTAATTTTGTCTTTGGTGAAGTATGGTAAAAAATTTGACAATTATCACAATAATAGCTAAACGTCACTACATAGTATAAAACAAAGTCGCTTTCTCTGTCTGTCCCTATGTCCCTATATCCCTATGTATGCTTAAATCTTTAAAACTACGCAACAGATTTTGATGTGGTTTTTTTAATAGATATAGTGATTGAAGAGAAAAGTTTGTATGTTTAATTCTATGTGAAGTAGGGAAATACTGTAATTTTTGAGGTTTCTAATGTGATATCGTAAATAGTTTTTTTTCCCGAGATATATTAAAATAATGTACTAAGTATTTGTATACCTTGAAAAGGTCTACAGAAAACTCCGCGAACGTATATGTCTATCTCTTATGGATAACCCACAATAGCATTTTTTTGTCATTTTCTTTTTACGAAAAATATTACCTTATTTTCGAAGCAGTTTGAAACAATACAGCATTAATCCTTATCCAATTAAGGAGCTTAAACGCATTGCTCATTTAATATAGATCAATTAGCCGTTTAGAGTATGTAATTTAAATGAACATTTTCGAAAATATTACAGATTTAAAATGCAAGGCACAGCGATTGTGCGCATTGCCCTATAGCACTTCGAATTTAACTGCGATTGGACGGGTTTCTTTTTCACATGCCCAACTATATGTCGCTTTATCAAGAGTAACCTCTAAAGAAAACATGTATGTATACCCGTGCAAAGCCGGAGTGGGCCACTAGTATACAATAAAAAGTGCAGTTGAATATTGAATATAACTAAAAAGTAACCCCTAATAGGTGTTTGTTATGAGGGGGTTAGAATCAAACCTAGCTATCATCATCTTCTTGCCGTTATCCCACTCTAAGTAGGGTCGGCACAACATGTTATAAACATGTTGTCACATGATTTGGCTACGTATTTTAAGACCGGCCGTCTGCCTGACATCAACTTACCATATTCGTATTTTACGACACCTCGGTAAGAAAGAGGGTGGTCTATTCTACTTAACCGGATACCACACGGTGGGTCGGCTTACCTTAGTCGCCTTTTACGAAACCTCGGTAAGAAATGAGGGTGGTACTATTTTACTCAGCCGGAAACCACACGGCGGATCGACTTACCTTAGTCGCCTTTTACGACACCTCGGTAAGAAATGAGGGTGGTACTTTTCTATTCCGCCGGATACCACACGGCGTGGAATCAAATCTAGCTATATCCCAAATAATTAAAAAGGATTTAGCTATTTTTGACTCTAATCCCCTCATGTGTATGTGATCGATTTTCTTAAAATCTAGTTACCGCATTTTTGTACGGTTTTTACTCACAGGTAGTGCAATACTTCGGGAAGGTTTAGTTTAATAGTACATTACGGTTTTATGCAAATTGTGTGGAAGAGGTCGCGTTTGTAAGAAAACCTTCTGCTGGTAGGTTTAGTCGCGTGCGCCGCGTAAACCAGCAGAGATACGCTAAAACAATGTATTAGAGAATTGTAGATCTGCATAAGTAAGTTATGTACTTGTCATCTGCTATCTTGTCAGCTGTGATAGCCCAGCGGTGCAACCCTTTCGAGAGGTCACGGGTTCAAACCTCGGGCAGGCACCAATGAGTTATCCTGTTAAAACTTATCTGTCTAATTTATAATTGCAATCACACCCTTTTTGGTGAAGGAAAACATTTTGAGGAATCCTGCATATCTCTTGTGAATTCTACGGATATGTTTAATCTATCAATCCGCATTGGATCAGCGTGGTAGGTCTTAGTTCCAATTTATTCCAAAATAAAGAGTGGAGACCTATGGGCCAGCAGTGGGATAGTATAGCAACAGGTCGTTACATTATTTTACAACTTGTCATCAATTATATTTGCCACTCAAATGATAGTCTATAAGCAATTTAGGTAGGTTTTAAATTTTGCATTAAGGTTTCAATTTAAACATTTAGCTCGGAATGCATTATTTTTATTGTGTGCGTAATAAAAGCGGTAATGATTGCCTTCCCTTTTATTGATTCGTTGTAAATCTTAGCTCGGCTCAATTGGATTTGGATTTTATAGGCATCCTCTTGGATATGTGAATAGTTGTTAAGTAAAGTTAATGAGAGTTGATCGAGATTGTCTCTAAGTGAAGTATTTTTTGTCTCTCGTTTTACTACATATACATCCTGTTGTGTTTTAATGCCGATTTCAGTTTGCTTCGAATCTCGCGATTAAATCCGGTAGATTTAGATTAAGTACCATTCCGTTGCAGTTTTATGATCGCGTCGGTTATGTAAATAGTTGAATTAATTGAGGATCAGAAGTACTTCATTTTTCGCTTAATTGCTTATTTTTAGCTGTGCTTGGTAATTTATTTAAACAAATCCAATTAAAAATATAATAATTTGTTGGGTACCATCCTAATATTCTGAACTGGAGACCGCCCGTGACTCAAATAGACTATTATGAATTTGCAACTGACAGCGAAATTATCCTTTGCTTTCTCATAAAATTATAGCAGTTTTTTTCACTGCCCGATAACATTTTTTCATAATAAAACCTAGCTAGATCGATTTTCCAACTCAAACCCCCAAAACATGCAAAATTTCATGGACATCGTTGGAGCAGTTTACAAAATTCAGAAAAATATATATAAGTATAGAAGATTAACATATTTAAATATTAAAGATTAAAGATTAAAGATTTCACTTTAAGAAATCCTTATTATTATTTTTCAGTTTCAACTTTTTATATCTTTAAAACTAAAAAAAACCAGTCGGGAATGAAAACGGATGATCAATTCTACGTTTAGCATTATATTTTTACTATTTAGTTTATCGCGGATTACAGCAAAATAATTTCATTATCACTTTTGTATTACGGATCTCCGTAAGATAACGTCTAATCCTATTAATGAGTATGGGTGTATGTTTGTTACACTTTCACGGCGAATCCGTTGAACGAATATCGATGAAATATGGCACAATTACTCCTTATATACTGGAATAACATATATGTTATAGAAATCCTGTTAATTCTACAGGAATAGGATGGACATTGAAAAGCGCCATGTATTATCAACCTATCACGCGAACGAATTCGCGGGTGAAAGCTAGTTCTATATATCACATTGATATGATAATATCTTATGCTCACGTGTAAGAAATTATCTCGCTTCACAAACATGTGTTTCATTTGGCGGTTAAACGCGGAGGACTCGGGCCGGTTAATAAAAGTTATTCCGCTGTATTATTTCAAATTTGTCCCCAATTAGTATGTCACCGAACCTATTGGTTACGAACATCTGCTTTGAAATTTCGTTTGGTTGTTTTCATTTTCTACTACTAATAAAGCAACAGTGAATATTGTACGACAGTGCGTAACATGTGTTTGCCACCGTGCCGCGCTGTTTGACATTTCTCCTTTCCACACTAAAAAACACTTTGAAGATTATTTTCGTATTCGCCCTAACCGATGAGAGATATATTGATTTGTGGAACTGTAACAAGTCCTTATGATAATATTTGGGGTTCAGTCGGTGCGGTTGCTAAAACACCAGTCGTAATTTAAATCATTCTCTATTCAAGTTGGTATTTACACACGGTAAAGGTACTACTAACTTACTAAAGGTTTTTTTCGCCGTCCGACGGGGACGAGTGACGGGTATGTCGGACGTTCACCGACTAAAAATCTGACAGTGCTCCACCACGCTGCTGGTGGCGGGGACAGGGTACCGTTGTACACATTGCCCCCATTCCCGCCAGCAGCAACTCTGATCCCTAGCGTGTGCCACCTCTTGATCGGAGCCTCTTTACAAGTGGCCCCACCCTCCGCTAATCAGTGCATCGGGAGAACCAGATGCATCGACCGCCTCGGGGTCCTTTAGGTGGGCGTCTGATAAACCTTGTTCGGAACCCCCGAAGAGCCCCATTAGGAAAGGTGCTCTTACCGAGAGGAACCAGCAAGAAACACTGATGTCACTCTTCAAAATTAATTATTTCAGTAATTATTCGAATTAAAATGAAAAGCTTACAACATAACCTAGTACGAAAAGTAACGGTTTGTTTTTATCTCACTGCTGGGAATAGGCCTCCTCTCTCTGAGATAAAGGACTAAGAGAGACGCTGCTCCAATGCGGATTGACAGATTACACATGCAGGCTTCCTTACGATGTTTTCCTTCACCGAAAAGCGTGTGATAAATTGCAATTATCAATTAGATTGATGAGTTTTAAGAGAAAAACTTATCAGCGTCTGCCCGGAGTTTGAGTCCGTCCGTCAACTGGGCGCCTAGCTAAAGTCAAGCTGACTTTAGCTAGTCCTTAGACCTTAGTCCTAGACCTTAGTCGCCTTTTACGACACTTCGGTACGAAATGGGGGCAGTTCTACTTAGCCAGATACCACGGCGTACTATTCAATCTGGCTTCAGATTTTTTGAAAATAATTTCATTATTGCTTTTGGTATTATGGATCTCCGCAAAGTAACGACTAATTCTATAAATTAACAAAGCACATTAGCAGGAATCCTTTAAGAGAATTTGTACATCTCGGCCTTTAATTTTTTTTTATACAGCCCTCATGTATCTTAGAATGAGATACTTAAATATGTCATCGTTGTTTCCTATCTAAAGAGCTCGGATGTTTATTAATTGACTAAGGACCGCCCGCGGGGACGCTCGCCCATTTCCGACTGTTAGGAATTCCACAAATAATCAATATCGATTTCGTTATTTGATCGATTGATCTTTTATCTGGTCCATTTTAGTTAAATTTTTTAAGCTTTATCTTTTGAGAGTTTTGCTGTTTTTTTTACTATATGATAAAAAAGGACTCGTTTGGGCGCACTCCTTATTTTTTTCCCTTTACCCTTTTATCCTTGAATAATCAAAGAATCGTTCGCCTATTGTTTACACCTCATCAGGTCGTGAATGCCACACTTTTTTTTTCAATCAACGTCGATAACTTGTTTATGTGCTTTTTGATTTTTTTTCGAAATCTTGGTTTTAATTCCTGTATCATTTTAGGAAATGATGTTTTTTGTATACTAATAATATTGGAATTATAGATAGATATTATGGGAAGATTTAGAATTTTACCTCAAAACATATATATTTCTTCCTTAAAAAAGAAGTAACTTATATCGTACTATCAGCTATTTGTAGAAAGAACTGTCGATCCTGTTAGTTACAACATAATGCTACTAATGTAATATAATTGTTTTTTCAATCGGTCTTGGTGCCAGAGAACATATTGAAAATATAGGTACTTGATTTTCGAGTATAGGTTGGTACCGATAAAACCGTTTGGTATCCGGCTGAGTAGAATAGACCACCCTTATTTCTTACCGAGGTGTCGTGAAATACGACTTAAGTTAGTTGACGTAAGGCAGGCGGCCGGTCGAAAATGCGGAGCCAAATCATACATGTCCCATGTATAAGCTTGGAAATGTGACTTTATTCTTTGTAGGGCGATACGTAGAATAAACGTTACAGAAGACTATGGAAGATGAAAATATATCGCCTATCCGAAGAATAAAGTCACATGTCTTCTGTATAAGCATAGGAAATGTGACTTTATTCTTTGTATAGGGCGATATGTAGAATATACGTTGTAGAAGACAATGGAAGATGAAGACATATTTCTCTATCCGAAGAATAAAGTCACATGTCCCATGTATAAGCATAGGATATGTGACTTTATTTTTCGGATAGGATATCGTAAATATTACACAAGTCAGCGAGGACAGAGGAAAATAAGTCTTCATAAATTGATGACAGATTGAGCTCTTCACTAGCAACGTATATATTTATTTTACAGGATGTTTATAATAGTCTGCGATGTCAAATTTTATTGTTTTCGTCGTGTAGGCGACACGACAAGACGCATAAATGTCAAATTATCGTTCCTTAGTATAGCAACCTCCGAGTTTTAGTCGTTGGCAACATTCATTATTGCCTTGTATCAAAATATCCATTTTAATTTACGCAGTCGTTACAAATATTTGCTTTGTGTCCAAAACCATGTATTTTTCCTGTTTACGTTTTGATATAACAATAAATAAAACTATTTGTGTGACTGAAAATTATTTTTTATGACTATTTTGCATGTAGTTTTGTTTGCTTGGAATTCAATTTTGACTACTTTTACTATCTACATAGAAAACTTCGTATCAATTAGATATGCTGCTGAGTTGATAAAGCACTGGGAAATACTTTCAAATTCAAAATAATTTTTAATCAAGTAAATTTGTAAACAAGTACTTTTGAATTGTAAACCCTACTACTGGTTCGGAAAGCTGTGACTACCGAGAAGAGCCAGCTAAAATTCGGTAAATACTAGTTAAAGTTAGTCATCAAATAATTTATAGAATTAGGGGTTACTTTGCGGAGATCCATAATACAAAAGTAATAATAAAATTATTATGCTATAATCCGCGATGAAGTAAAATAGAAAATATATTATTGTGCTAAATATAGAGTGGACTATCCATATTCATACCTGATGCATGCAGGATTCGTAAAAACACATGCACAAACCTCCACCACCAGTTAGTCATCACTGTCTTGTATAGGGTCGAAGAGTAGCTTTATCCACGCATTCTTATCATCTAAGTAATCCTCAATAGTATAGTAGGTTTCCTGTATCCGCCTCTTTTTAACTGTGTTTTTAAACTGCTGTAACGGTAAAGCTAAATTTTATTATACAATCTTATACCCAAACCCACAAACGACTAACGTACTTTTACAAGGCCCAACGCAAGAGCCGCAAGCTTATGTCGGTACCTACTTTTGTTTATTTTATATTGTACATCACCAAGTTTTTATAATAATGTATATTTGTATGCACAAAAATTAAATTGCTAAAAATATTATGTAAAGCAAATGTAAGAATACCTATTGCCTTAAATAAATAAATAAATAAATATATGGGACACTTACACACACGGTCGTCCGTCCCCAAAGTAAGTAACTTAATACTTGTATTATGGGTGAGAGACAACTGGTGTGGTATATACTTATAATATTTTTTAAAATACATACTTATATACAAATATACACCCAGGCTCAAAGGCCAACAAATTCATTTATAGAAAATGTTGGCCCTCGGCGGGAATCGAACCCGCGACCCGCGGAGCTGAAGGCAGGGTCACTACCCACTGCACCAACGGGCCAGCCTAAAACTTCTCTTGCAGGGAATCACGCGGACTTAAATTGTAAATGCCACGTATGAGACTTTTATGTAATACAAAAATATTTTCGCGTACTATTAGCATAGATTTATTTAAAACTCCTTAACCAACCGTCGCATATTTTGAATGCTTTTCTCAGAAGCAGCAGTGTTTTGAAGAAGCTAAGTCGACAATTTAAAAGTACTCGTAGAAGGCTATTTAAAAAAAAAACTAATAAACTGGTTAACACCTCCAGCTAAGCAAAAGGACGGTAGTCTAATGGCCGGGATTTGAACCCACGACCTCTCGATCGCAAGTCCGTTACCTTAACCATTCCGCTACCACTATTTCATAATAAAAAATACTTTTAGTTTGATATCCTGTGATGTTTGAAATAAGCTTTAAATATATCTTTTTGTAATTACCTTATATCTTCCTTTTTCTGTACAAAGTTGCAATATTTCGTTGTCGTGTCTGCAGTCGGATAAACGCGTCGGGTATACAATAAACGTCTCGGAGAAACTGAAATTTATCCGTTGTAGATAAGAGTTTGCTATTTTTTCAACAAAACCGATCCCATGGGCTTTTACAAAACATTCTCGTATTACAAATAAGATAAGGTGATTCGAGATTTAAAAAAAAACAACTTTTTCCCTGTTAGAGAATCACTGGTAATGACCGGGTATTTTTGATGCCAATGCTTCGATAGGGCTGCCGGCTGTGGCAAAAGTGTGATCGATTGCAAATGCTTATATTATTGCTCGAATTTTTGGTGGGTTAATTTTTATTGTGTCAACTTCTAATAAAAATAAAATGATTATTGTATTAGATTATTAGCTGTGGTAGCCCAGTGGTAACAACGTGCGCCTCTTTCAAGGAGGTCTAGGGTTCAAACCCCGGGCCAATGAGTTTTCTAGTAAAACTTATGTGTCTAATTGATAATTGCAATTTATCACACGCTTTTCGGTGAAGGAAAACATCGTGAGGAAACCTGCTAATCTCTAGACAATTCTGGGGATATGTGTAACCTACCAATCCGCATTGGAGCAGCGTGGTAGGTCTTAGCTCCAATCCTTCTCCCCAAAAAAAAACGGAGAGAAGAGGCCTATGCCCAGCAGTGGGATAGTAACAGGCCGTTACTTTATTAGATTATTGTCGAAGTTAGTTAGTTAAAAATCATGTGACCAAAAGAGTTTTAAATATGAATGTGGATGGATGTATGGCTAGGGGGAGGCCGAAAAAAATATGATTGTGTGAAAAATGATATGCATGTTAAAGGAGTGGCACCAGATTGACGAATGATAGAGGTGAATGGAAGAAGACATATTGTGCCGACCCCACTTAGAGTGGGATAAGGTTGAGAGAATGATGATGATATTGTCGAAGTTAGAATCAAATCAAGTATTTTAATATAGTTTAATTAACCATTTATTTAACATTTTCTTATTTTTTAAATAAGTTGTGATAGTGAACGTGTGTAGTGCTTGAAAAAACGGATAATTCACTCTTCATTTAGCATTATATATATTTTAAATTTACTTTATACCGGATTATAGCAAAATAATTTTATTGTTACTTTTGTATTATGAATCTCCGCAAAGTAATGCCTAATTATATAAAAGCAATTTTAACAACCATAAAAATGGTTAATGTGGGTTAACACTAAAAGCTAGATATATGATGTCGCGGACTTTTTATTCCGAACTTTTAGAGGAGAACAATGTTTGATACATGATTTTTGAATAACTTTCACCGTTTACTCAGCGCACGCAAGGAAAGCTTTAAATTTTGCCGTTTTCGTAATATTTTTTATTGCTGCTCCTCTCCTATTTATTTTAGCGTGATGTTATATAGCCTTTAGTCTTCCTCGATAAATGGACTATCTTAACTTAAAGAATTTTTTCAAATCGGTCCAGTAGTTCCATAGATTAGCGCGTTCAAACAATCACACAAACTCTTCAGCTTTATATATTAGAATAGATGTATTAAAAAAGGCCAATATTTGATTCAACCCTACATTTTCCTGCCCTTATCCCACTCTAAGTGGGGTCGGCACAACATGTTATTAATATGTTGTCACATGATTTGGCTACGTATTTTAAGACCGGCCGCCTGCCTGACGTCAACTTATCTTAGTCGTATTTTACGACACCTCGATGAGAAAGAGGGTGGTCTATTCTACTTAACCGGATACCACACGGTGAGTCAACTTACCTTAGTCGCCTTTTACGACACCTCGGTAAGAAAAGAGGGTGATACTATTCTGTTCAGCCGGATACCACACGGCGGGTCGACTTACCTTAGTCGCCTTTTACGACACCTCGGTAAGAAAAGAGGGTGATACTATTCTATTCAGCCGGATACCACACGGCGGGTCGACTTACCTTAGTCGCCTTTTACGACACCTCGGTAAGAAAAGAGGGTGATACTATTCTATTCAGCCGGATACCACACGGCGGGTCGACTTACCTTAGTCGCCTTTTACGACACCTCGGTAAGAAAAGAGGGTGATACTATTCTATTCAGCCGGATACCACACGGCGGTTGATTCAACCCTAATATACATTATTATTTTTTTAATTTCGTATTTGATTTGTTGACGCGCTGAGGGTCGATTGGATACTGGTAGTTATTTAATTATTCGTTGACGACCGTGTAATTTCGTCGATAAAGGTTTGTTTGGTCAATAAAGGAGGAAAGCTTTGTGTTTATTATTAGTGATTTACGATTTGCAGTTAGGGCTACCGCTAGTGCGTTTTTTGTGTGAGCTAATCTTAACTAAACTAGTAAATAAAAGAAGTTATAGTAAACAGGGCGTATATTTGTTCACTGACACTAGTGACGCGAGGCGACGCGTCCGCCACAGACAATTATTGTCTCTTATTTTTTTTCACCTAAAAACTTCCTATTGTTAAACAATAAAGGAAGAAAGCTTCGTTTAGTTTGTGATTTATGGATTGTAGATAAGGCTACGTCAAGTGCGCTTTTTTTTGCTACGAACTAAACTTAACATTTTAAAACAATAAAATCAATATGGTCAAGCAATAAAATTTTGTGTTTTTGATTGTGATTGTGATTTACGTACGGTATTTAGAGTTCACAATTTTTTTTTTATAAATTTAAAAGAAAGACCCTTAAACCTGTCTGTATATTTGTGATCGATTTTCTCAAAATCTACTCAATGAAATTTTGAGCGGTTTTTACTAAAAGGTAGTGCAATTGTTCTGGAAGGTTTAGGTTAATAATGCATTACGGTTTTGTCTAAGATGTGTTAAAGAGGTCTTACGGTTGTGAAATAACTTAGCTGCTGGGAGCTATAGTCGCGTAAACCAGCAGAAATAAACTGAAGTTATGTTCTAGATAATTGTAGATCTACAAAAATACGCGATAGCATGTTTCTATCTCTTATGGTTAAATTACAATAATTTCTTTTTTGTCACACTAATTTGACGCGGGCGAAACCCCAGGCAATTCTGGTATATTTATAAATGTAAAGAAAGAAGTAAAAACCTTTTTATTTATAAACATATTAATATAATATTGACGCTGTGTGGTATCCGGCTGAATAGAATAGTACCACCCTCTTTTCTTACCGAGGTGTCGTAAAAGGCGACTAAGGTAAGTCGACTCGCCGTGTGGTATCCGGCTGAGTAGAATAGACCAACCTCATTTCTTACCGAGGTGTCGTAAAAGGCGACTAAGGGAAGATGACCCACCGTGTGGTATCCGGTTTAGTAGAATAGACCACCCTCTTTCTTACCGAGGTGTCGTAAAATACGACAGAGGTAAGTTGACGTCAGGCAGGCGGCCGGTCGTAAAAACGCAGCCAAATCATGTGACAGCATGTTTATAACATGTTGTGCCGACCCCACTTAAAGTGGGATAAGGGCAGGAAGATGATGATATTAATATAATATTGATTAATTCTATGCAACTTATTGACAACCCTAAACGTTTCTCATATGCTTCAAAATTGAAATAATAATTTGCATTAAAATTGTATACGTTTAGCAATAATAATAGTCCTGTATGTTTTTGACATTTCAATTATGTTATTAATTGGAATTAATATAATATTTATTGATTATATATTCTCAAATTTCCTCGTCAGGCCAACATGTGCATTTTAATAGTGTAACATGTGTATTTTGTCGTAATGATGATATGCTGTTAAGCCCTGATTGCTTTTACAGGGTCACTTAGCGGAACTGGCGAGCGCAGAATCATAGTTTCCAATTTGTGGGAAACTATAATTCTATAATAATATACTGTAATTCCAAAGCCTTGGTAGCCCAGCTGTGAGACCATGCGAGTCACTCGAGTCACGCGTTCAAACCCCGTGCGGGCACCAGTGAATTTTTCTGTTAAAGACTTATGTCTCTAATAGTTAATTGCAAGTTATCACACGCTTTTTACACTATGTGAGTGCCTACCACTTCCCTACGAATTAGCATTGGATCAGCGTGGTAGTTTTCTAATCCTTCTCTCCAAACACTGAGAAAGAGGCTTACGCCCAACTGTGGGAAAGAAACAGGTCGTTACTTTACTGTAGTTCTAATGACGACAAATAAGTTTTGTGTTTTGTATTCCTAAAGCTGTTCTTTTAATTTTTATTCCATAGTATTAACTAATGGCAAAAAATATCATCTGTCAATATTGTTTTACCATATAAAAATTTACGAATGATTAGTAAGATTTCTATTGTAGGAAATATATCGCCATAATCGGGCAAAACTGGCTCAATATTATCCCTCTTAAATCCAGCGTACTTTAATAGTTCCTCTACCCACTCTGGCAGTGGTGATTATTGGTATAAACCATCACAGTTTTTCAAGGTCTGCCAACATTAGAAGGCAATTAGTCTCAGCCTACGGAACCGTGTAAAATATACACACGTGGCTTCACTTAGACGCCACGGATACTGTTACAGAGCGAAAAAAAGATAAACGCCAGATGAAATTGAAAAATCCATTCGAAACCACGGGTTGCACGCGCGATTAACACCCAACGAACTGTGGGCGGGGCGTTGCGGAAAGCAATTTTACACTGATTTATTCCTCACAAGCCGCTGTTGACGTTTCTCTGTCTAATTAAGATACTGATGCGGGTAGGGAATTAGTGATATAGTTAATGTATAGAACCGGCTATACTCACGTCTTATTCTATCGGGTTAGCCCGACTAGTTTCGAACCCATCCGGGGCACTTATTCATGAGCTCTTTACACGACGTTATCGCGGCGGGAACTGCGTACAGCAGTCCGCTGGGCACACAGCAGCAGCGGTGGCCGAGCCTCTTCAACAATTTTTAATAATAAAATTTTTCTTATATTTCTTTTTTTAGAGTGTCTTTTTCTCTGCTACTTAGTTTATTTGTCGGTTAAGTATCCGTCACTATATCAGTAACTTGTGAAAGAGGCCCTAAAAGTCATCGATTCTTTTATATCTATAGATAATCTACATAACTTTAAAACAATGAGGTCCTCGTCTTGAAATCGATCTGGCAGTTTTTTTCCGGGAATCCCTTTGTTACACTGTTCCTGTTAGTTACCGAATGTCGAACTAACGCTCCGTTGCATTGTAGATTTTTTTTTGTCGCCAATGGGTGCAAAGCAAAAATGTGTGGCGCCAAGACGTCGAAATACGAGACTCGGATCGCCTCATTTGACCCGTCATGGAATTATGTTTATGCGTGTTCGACAAGAAATTTACAAACGATACATTGGCCAAAAATATGATATGTTGCGTTCAGTAATTCAGTTAACAGCACAAACAAGTTATATGTAGATATCGTCAATTACAGAATGTGACGACATGAGCATTACAGTTGACAAAACATAAACAAAATAACATTAAGGAAAAAAAGTTATACAAAGTTAAGAAAATTCAATACAAGGACATTCAAAATTTGAACATTTTGATCATAGAAGTAGTAATCGTGAGTTAATTTTAAGTGATTATAATTATCTCACGATTGATTGATTTTCTTTTGAAGATGTGTGTGACTTCTTGCAATTATCAATTAGACACATTAGTTCGAATAGAAAAACTCATTGATGCCGACCCTAGTTTGAACGTGTGAACTTTTTTACACTTCTCTTTAATATTTAATTAAGGTAATCTTGTATAAATATTTTTCTGAATTTTGAAAACGGCTCCAACGATTTTCATGAAATTTAGTAGATTTGGGGGTAATCGATCTCGCTAGGTTTTATTTAAAAAATTGTCGTTTTATCTCTATTGTTGGGCAGTAAAAAAACTGATATGCTTTACGAGAAAGAAAAATATAATTTCGTTGGCAATTGTAAAGTCATGATAGCTCAATTGGGTAACGGGCGGACTCATATTCTGTACACCAGGATCGATTCCAAACAGAACAATTTTTTTGCAATTTTTTATACATGTATTTAACAAAAATACCTGACAAGGCTGGGTCACTCAGTTATTATATATTATTACTTTAGTATTATATTCCTTGGGGCCTGTTTTACAAAAGAAAAAGCGTCGGATAGTTAACCGACAAATAAACTAAGTAGCAGATAAATGTCTCTTTACCTTACCCTTACCCTTTTGCAATAGGTATTTTCTATCCAGCAGATAAACAAAATAACAGCCATATGATCTACCTGCTAACTTATTAGGGACTTTAAGTGCTGAATGCTATCAGAAACCAGAGAATCGCAACATTCATATGTGTCAGATATGTTCCGAATAAGCTAACTGACAGTGTATTGGTAACTTGTGAAACAGGCCCTTAGCCGTTAAAATGGATACGATCAGCTTAATTCATTTTGGACGTTTTGTTTGTATCAAATTATTAATTTGACTGTCGGACCTATAAAAAATAGTGAAGTGAGTCTGTAAAACAATCAAAGTGGATTACGTATCCATTTAAACGGGGGGTCCAGAACACAGCATAAAGCACTTGCTAGTGCAAGTCACTCACTCAATAAGTGATTTCCAACACGGTGACGTGGCGTTATTGTAATAGCTGTTTGTTTAGCCAGTCTACCTTACTCGTGTACCGACCTAATCATATATGCCGAGTTAAGTTTTTTATACGCGTGTATTATTATAGTTTTATTTATAGTACACTAGCTTATACCCGCTACTTCGTTTGCGTGGATTGTTATCTATATAGGCGCTTTTCAAACATTCTATTCCTGTAGAATTAACAGGATATCTAGAGCCTATATGTAAACCTGTATAAGGAATGATTGTGCCGATCGATATTGTTTCAGCGGATTCGCTGTGAAAGAGTAACAAACATATATCTCTCACAATAGGTACTTAATATTTAAGTTAAGGCTCAGTTTTGAAATTTTGAATAAAAGTAGTTTTTGTGAGTTAACCATAAGACAAAAAGACATGGTGTCAGGAACTTTTTTGTAGTATTTTTGTAGATCTACAATTCTCTAGTACTTTACTTAGTGTATCTTTGTTGTTGAAGTATTAGACTAACTAATTTATAGAATGAGCGTTACTTTGCGGTGATCCATAATACAAAAGTAATAATAAAATTATTTTGCTATAATCTGCGATGAAGTAAAATAGAAAAAATATAATACTAAATGTAGAGTTGATTATCCGTTTTCGTACCTGATACATACAGGATTCGTAAAAACACATGCACAAACCTCCACCACCTTTGCGATTTTGTCGTGGAGTCTATCTCCTGATGATGCTTCGGTTGCAGGGCAAAACGATTATTGAGTTTGTGATACTGAAGGTGTGTAGTGCTTGTGTATTGTGGTGGCGGCGGTGGAGGTTTGTGCATGTGTTTTTACGAATCCTGCATGTATCAGGTATGAAAACTAATTGTCCACTTTACATTTAGCATTATATATATTTTCTATTTTACTTCATCGCGGATTATAGCAAAATAATTTTATTATTACTGTTGTATTATGGATCTCCGCAAAGTAACGCCTAATTCTATAAATTAGTTAGTCTTATAAATTAGTTAAAACATATAGTACACTCTGAATTTAGCATTATATATATTTTATATTTTACTTCATTGCGGTTTATAGCTAAATAATTTTATTATTACTTTTGTATTGGACTAACTTTTAGTAAAAACCGTACGAAATTCCGTTTAGTAGATATTGAGACAGACAGACAGCTATCGGCGACCTTGTTTTATATGTGTGGATGGGTGTGTGATGGGCACGATCAAATTTGAATGGAGACAGGCCAGTGTTTTCCGTTGCCTTTATAATTTGGTTCTGGCGCCGTCGGGGAGGTGTTGGCAGTGCCCAATTGAAACTTATTTATTGGATAGCATTGTTTCTTTTATTATGACCGTTTAATAGTCACCGTTCCTTGTATTTGTTTAGGATCTCTGTTCGTAATATGATTTGTTGTTGTTTTTGTTATTTGTTCTTTTATTCCTGCCTTTGGATTTATGGCGCAGGAACAAGTTATTTAGGACGTATAAAGGTTGTGTTCGCAATTAAACGACGGAATTTTTGTATTAATTAGACTAATTTGAATAATTAGTGACTAGATTACCGGCTGCTATACGGCTGAGTAGAATAGACCCTCATTTCTTATAGAGGTATCGTAAAAGGCGACTGAGGTAAGTCGACCCGCCGTGTGGTATCCGGCTGAGTAGAATAGACCACACTCATTTCTTACCGAGGTGTCGTAAAAGCCGTGTGGTATCGGGTTGAGTAGAATAGAGCATCCACATTTCTTACCGAGGTGTCGTAAAAGGCGACTAAGTGGAGTCGACCCGCCGTGTTTTATCCGGCTGACTACAATAGACCAACCTCTTTCTTACCGAGGTGTTGTGAAATACGACTAGGGTAAGTTGACGTCAGGCAGGCGGCAGGTCGTAAAACACGTAGCCAAATCAAAGATAAAAAAGCTCATTAGTGCCTGCCCGGGATTTGAACCCGTAACCTCTTCGAAAGAGTCGCAAGGTGTCACCGTTGGGCTATAATAGTTTTTTATATTTATTCATTTTTTCTTTTCGATTTTGTCGTGGAGCCTACCTTCTGATAATGCCTCGGTTGCGGGGCGAAACGACATTGTCGTAGTGAGTGTGTGTAGTGCTTGTGTGGTGTGTTGTTGAATGAAAATATTATTTTACTATAATCCGCGATAATTTTTTATTGCGGATTATAGCAAAATAATATTTTCACTAGTTTTACATTACTTTCTCTAAATTAAATTTAGCTGCAAAATAACAATTTGGTAATTCACCTCAAATATGTAACATTGCAAAAGCTGTTATTATGAAACTGTTGATATGAAAATATTTACTGTTCACGACCCGAAAATTATACGAGGTCATCTCGATGACCCCGTAGTTTGAAAATAAGCTATTAAACCTGATAACATGACTGTCAAAGTTAGTAGAAACTTCCAAGCGATTGTCCGAACCTTGTCCGTCACTATATTCCGTAGGTTTTACTACTTAACTAAAGGTAAACATTCCAAAAAAAGGTCTTTTAAATTTAAACTATCGTGAGTAGTATTCATAGTTAATGTATAGAACCGGCTATACTCACATCTTATTCTATCGGGTTAGCCCGACTAGTTTCGAACATTAGTTCATGAATAAGTGCCCCGGATGGGTTAGAAACTAGTCGGGCTAACCCGATAAGACGTGAGTATAGCCGGTTCTATACATTAACAAAGATATTTTAAATAGGCATATTATGACACATTTCATCATCATCATTTTCCTGCCTTAATCCCACTCTAAGTGGGTCGACACAATATGTTGTTACATGGTTTAGCTATTTTATTACCGGACGCCTGCCTGATGTTAACTTACCTTAGTCGTCGTTTACGACACCTCGGTAAGAAAGAGGGTTGTCTATTCTACCCATTAGAATAACACACGACGGATTAACTTACATCAGACGCCTTTTACGAGACCCGTTAGAAATTGGGGTGATTTATTGTACTTAGCCGGATACCACACGGCGTGTCAACTTACCTAAGTCACCTTTTACGACACATTGGTAATAAATGAGAGCGGGGCTATTCTACTCAGCCGGATACCACACGATGGGTCGACTTACCTTGGTCGCCTTTTACGACACCTCGGTAAAATGGGGGTGGTTTTTTCTACGCAACCGGATACAACGCGCCGGTCAACTTTCCTTAGTCACCTTTTACGAGACCTCGGTAAGAAATGGAGGTGATTTTTTCTACTCATCCGGATACCAAACGGCGATTATGTTAAAAATAATATAATTGTGAATTATTTTATTTTAGATGTTTAAGTTAGGCTTTTAGAGCGTTATAGCGGTACAAACTGACTCATAATATAAGTACGATAAAAGCGTGCGGTTATATTTTCTGATAATTCTTTTTAAAAAAGGGAAGAGCTTGTAGTACTCCGATTTATGGTCCAAATAGGGTTGCCACCTTTTTTTTTTGAAGAAAAATAGTATTTTTCTTTTTAAATCAAAAAAATATAGTACTTTTAGGAAATTCAGGAAAAAAAATAGTACACACCTATTTTTAATCATTATTTATTTTTCCATTATTATTTATTATTACTTTTCGCTGGACAATGACGAAGGAGTAAGAGTTACTAACTAACTAAGCCCCGTAAATACATGAATGAGTGTCATTCAAACATTCCCTATGCATTGCGTTCCATTCACAGTGGATTAAAAAAAAGCGCGACAATTGAATTAGCGATAAAAATATAGTATTTTTCGTCCTTTATTGTTTTTCTATAATATATAGTACAATTGACTAAAATATAGTACGATACTATATAATATAGTACGGGTGGCAACCCTAGGTCCAAAGGACGTCCATGTGGGTGTCACGGCCTTTGGTGCTTGTCACAAGGAATGGAAGATAAACGCAATTCTAGCACACTTTTAGATTTGTGTCCCGTTGAAATAATAGTGTAGGTACTGTAGAACAGTGATGAGCAACACGCGGCCTCTTAAATATTAGTATTTGTTGGACCGAGCCTTGTTTTACAAAATAAAAATAAAAATATTTTTGAATTTAAACTATCGTGAGTAGTATTCCTAGTTAATGTATAGAACCGGCTATACTCACGTCTTATTCTATCGGGTTAGCCCGACTAGTTTCGAACCCATCCGGGGCTCTTATTCATGAGCTCTTTACACGACGTTATCAGTTAGACGTATCAGTTCTGCCGCGATAACGTCGTGTAAAGAGCTCATGAATAAGAGCCCCGGATGGGTTCGAAACTAGTCGGGCTAACCCGATAGAATAAGACGTGAGTATAGCCGGTTCTATACATTAACTAAAAATAAAATACTTAAAAAAAATTAAGTAGGTGGGGATCGATCCTAGGTATTCACATTTGTCGAGACCACCCGTGTCCCGAATAAGCTACGCTGTTTTGACAGTTTATGGCAAAAATAGTGTTTTATATTCAATGTAAATTTAGCTATTTTTTTAATGCTCAAAAACTTGATAAAACGATTTTTTTTAAATAGAACTTAGCTAGATCGAATTTTCTCCCCCGAAACCTCCTGCATGTTGAACTTCAGGAAAATCGAAAAATTATAGATATTATATATTATAGATTTATTGTATAGACTCTCCCATTAATATGTTGTAAATTTTTTTTACAAAAAAGTGGTTAATTCAATTTCAAATAATTCATTATTCGAATTGGCTTTTACAAGCACTTTTGACCGTCAAATTACAATGAAGCTATGACTGGTTCGGAAAGGTGCTCTTACCGAGAAGAACCAGCAAGAAACTCGGTGTTAAATCTTTTAAACTTTTTCAATATACATTATTGATCGCAGTTTTGTATGAAGCTTAAAAGATTTTCAAATCCAAGCATTTTATCATTCACGTAATCTTCAATTTTGTTATATGCTTTACATATAAGCATATTATTTAAACTTAATTTAAAGATTTAAGATTGAAATGAAGCTATTCTTCAAAACTAGCTATTTAATGACTAGCTTTTACCCGCAACTTCGTTCGCGTGGACTGTTGACGCGTGATAGATTGATAATGAATGGCGCCTTTCAATGTCACTTTACTCCTGAATTAACAGGATTTCATTAGGTAACCTATATGTTACCCCGGTGTATAAAGAATAATTGTGCCAAATTCAATCGATATTGGTTCTGCGGATTCGCCGTTAAAGTGTAACAAACATCACAAACTTTCGCATTTATAATATTAGTAGAATAGATTTAGTAGATTATTTTTATATTTATAAACATGTCGGATGGGTTAGGGGTCAAACGTTTGACCCAAATTCGATCGGGTTGAGGTTAGAATGCATTAGGCGACGGTAGTTTGTCATGCGATCTCCACAATAGTTTGAGTGACGGCCCGGCCCGCCCTGATTATCCCTTCTATGGTGAATTTTAAACAGCGCGTTCTCGTGTTTGCAACACAAACCCGGTTACGTATCGCTAACAATGCATGGGCATCGCGTCTATCGGAACAGTGCGAGTTTTTTGTTAACCTACTCGATTTGTATAACGCTGCAAAAGCGACATCTAGTGACCGCTGTTCAAGCGCATCAAACAAAATCAAATCTTTATACATCGGAAAACTGAAAAGTGCTAATTTCATTACAGATGATAGCCACTTTCATATTAGTAATATAATTTTGCTATAATCCGCGATAAAAGAAAATATATGTATGTTATGCCAAATGTAATATTCGTTCTCATATCTGATACATGCAGAATTTGTAAGAACTCATGCACTACCTGACACCGATAACACAACAATACACAAGCTTTACTTCACCACCACAATCTCAACAATTGTTTTGCCCCGTAATCGAAGCATCGTCAGGAGATAGGCTCCACGACATTGCTCTTTGTGTCGGGTAGTGCATGAGTTGTGACAAAATCTGCATGTATTAGTTCATCATCATCTTCCTGCCCTTATCCCACTCTAAGTGGGGTCGGCACAACATGTTATAAACATGCTGTAACATGATTTGGCTGCGTTTTTACGACCGGCCGCCTGCCTGACGTCAACTTACCTCTGTCGTATTTCACGACACCTCGGTAAGAAAGAGGGTGGCCTATTCTACTAAACCGGATGCCACACGGTGGGTCATCTTACCTTAGTCGCCTTTTACGACACCTCGGTAAGAAATGAGGTTGGTCTATTCTACTCAGCCGGATACCACACGGCGGGTCGACTTACCTTAGTCGCCTTTTACGACACCTCGGTAAGAAAAGAGGGTGGTACTATTCTACTCAGCCGGATACCACACGGCTATCTGCATGTATTAGTTAAGAGAACGAATAGTACACTCTAAATTTAGCATTATATATATTTTCTTTTATCACGGACTAGTGGCCCGCTCCGGCTTCGCACGGGTATAAAATATATAGCCTATGTCACTCAGTGAACAAAATGATTAAAATCTATCCAGTAGTTTTGATTTATTCATTACTGCCCGTGGCCCGCACGCGTTAAATTTGGAGTAAAACAATTCCTCTTTCCCTATACCATTTAGATTCCTTGCTATCTTTGGAATAACTAAATTCATATACTACATTTTTCTTATTTACTTTAACATTTTTCCCTGTTTTTAATTTTCACAATTAATTACAGAATGTCTTTATATACAACATTCACAGCTTTCTTGTCATTACACAATACAAACATGTTTTCTTTAGAGGTTACCTTTGAAAGAGCAACATATAGTTGGCCATGTGAAAAACAAACCTGTCCGATCGCAGCTAAATTCGAAGTGCTTTAGGGCGTAGCGCGCAATCGCTATGCCCTGCATTTTGTAATATCTTCGAATATGTTTTGTAATTGGTATTATAGTCGTTTTTGTTATACCACGTTTTATACTGAATTGGCGGAAACGCGGTCGAACGGGATAAAAAGTATCCTTTGTCCGTCTCCTGGTTTTAAGCAACCTCTCCACCAATTTTCAGCCGAATTGGTTCATCCGTTCTTGAGTTATAAATAGTGTAACTAAGACCAACTTTCTTTTATATATATAGATTATAGCAAAATAATATTCTCATTACTTTCGGTATGAGATTATTAGTCGCCCGATACATTTTGCTAGCGCTAAACCGTCGAGAGTTTCAATTTGGCCGAGCGTACATCGGGGAGATACTGGGTCGCAATTTACACAAGCCTACGTACTGGGGAAGCCCCGCCGCATAGCATTAATTAAACCGATGGGCTCGGACGCGGCTGCATTGGCGGTGAGTGCAGATTTACGACACACGAACGACATCTATCGGCTAGACGGATTGCATTGAGGGGCTATTGTTCTTAAACACTAAGCGATAGGTCCATGATTGTGCGTTCAGGAATTGTTCTATGCAATGCGTAGGTTTATTGTCTGTGATCTGTACCAAATTCGTGCGCGTAAACATATTATTTATTATCTATACTAATTAATATATGAAGGGGGGAAACGCCGTGTGGTATCCGGCTGAATAGAATAATACCACCCTCATTCCTTAACGAGGCGCCGTAAAAGGCGACTAAGATAAGACGACCCGCCGTGTGGTATCCGGCTGAGTAGAATAGACCAACCTCATTTCTTACCGAGGCGTCGTAAAAGGCGACTAAGGTTAATTGACCCACCGTGTGGTATCCGGTTTAGTAGAATAGACCACCCTTTTTCTTACCGAGGTGTCGTAGGCGGCCGGTCGTAAAAACGCAGCTAACTCATGTGACAGTATGCTTATAACATGTTGTGCCGACCCCACTTAGAGTGGGATAAGGGCAGGAAAATGATAACTAATATATGAGGGGGTTAAAATAAACCTAGCTATATCCAAAATAATTAAAATTGAGTAAAATGAAGTACCTAATTGATTTATGTGTTTAATTCTTGGAGTTTCGACAAATAAATATGTTAAACACAGATTTAATCGTTTTGAATTTAAGTAATATCAATCTTTTCGTTTCCTGCAAAGTGTTATTCAAATATTTAAAATTAGCTGATTTTGATTGTGACTTTAGGATCTAGCTATTTATGATTCGGATCCCCTCATATAAAGCTGAACTACTGGATCGATTTGAAAAATTCTTTGAGTGTAAGTTAGTTCATTTATTGAGGAGGGCTATAGGCTATATAACATCACGCTAAGATGATAAAGAGAGGGCGATAAAGCGATCTAGCTAGGTTTCATCCTTGAAAAGTGCGTATTTGTCCCTGTTTTCAGGGATCGAAGCAAAATATTATAAAAGAAATGGTTAATTTTGTTGTCATTTGTAAAGCCATGGTAGCTCAATTGGGGAAAACGGGCGGCGTCAAGAAGTGATAATAACCCAAATCGAGCTTTACCTGACCAATAATTTTTTTCTTCTATTTTCATCTTTATTTATACCTTCCAAAAACACCGGGCACAGCCCGGTCACACAGGTGCTCTTATATCTTTATTGTACATACATATAATTAGAAAACTGAAAAAAGGCACATGTACATTGGCGGACTTATCCCTAAAAGGGATCTCTTCCAGACTTTGAGTAACAGAAGGAAAATGACAAGAAGTGAAATACGAGTAATATAGAAAGAAAGAAAAAGAGAAATAACAAAAACTATGTACGTCCTGCCCTTATCCCACAGCAAGTCAGCTCGACACGACATGTTATAAACATGTGGTCACATGATTTGGGTATATATTTTACGACTGCCTGACGGTCAGACATGACAGTAGTTTAAATCCCGGGTAAGCAGTTTTGAATTTGCTATAAAATCTATATGCGTAATTAATATTACGATTTATCCAACGTCTTTAAGTGACAGAAACCATCATAAGGTAACCTGCACATCTTCGGACAATTACTGCTATATGTGCAAGGTGGGGGTCTAAAGTTTGATCCTTCGTTTGTCTATACTAATATTATAAAGAGAAAAAAATTGTATGTATGTTTGTAATGTTTTCACACAAAAACTACTGTACCGATTTCAAACATTTTGTCACCATTGAAAAGCTGCATCTTTACTGAGCAACATAGTATTCAATGTAAAAATTAATGTAAAAATGTAATAAGGTTTAAAAAAATAAAATTTACGCGGGTAAAACCGCGGCATATTACTAGTCTATAATATAGTTATGCTCCGACTTATAGTGCACTAGCTTTTACCCGTGACTTCGCGTGGACTGATGTTTTGGTAACATCAGTAAATTCTGGTAAACAGTAAATTCTGTTACTCTCCCTGCAAGAATCTCCATCACAATAATCAGATCGATCCGGGAAAACTGAGAGATTTATCGGTTTCTTGGGGGCATAGTTTAATTATTTTAGTTAATAGGTACCAGAGATATCTATATATATAAAAGAAAGTTGGTCTTAGTTACACTATTTATAACTCAAGAACGGATGAACAAATTCGGCTGAAAATTGGTGGAGAAGTTGCTTAGAACCAGGAGACGGACATAGGATACTTTTTATCCAATTCGACAGCATTTATTTTATCCCGTCAAGTCACTATAAAACGTGGTACAACAAAAACGACTATGACATGGAAAAACAAAACATAAATGACAGCTAAACGTAATTTAGTCTTTGGGTAAGTATGGTAAAAATTTGACAATTATCAAAATAGTAGTAGCTATAAACGTTACCACATAGTATAAAACAAAGTCGCTTTCTCTGTCTGTCCTTATATCTCTACGTTTGCTTAAATCTTTAAAACTACGCAACAGATTTTAATGCGGTTTTTTTTTAATATATAGAGTGATTGAAGAGGAAGGTTTATATGTATAATAAAATTCAATATGGAGTAGAGAAATACTGTGATTATCACTGAGTGACATAGGCTATATGCTTTATACCCGTGCGAAGCTGGGGCTGGACTCCTAGTATAATATAAAAACGTTGAAATAAGTCTTTCAACGTATCCCAACAACGTGAAATATAACCTTTTTTAAATTACAGATTTGATTTGACTTTGACACATCGTGAATAAAAAACTTTGATAGGTCGATAAAAAATGGCGCTTCACAATGTGATCTTATTCCTATTGAATTAACAGGATGTGTTTATAGCTTAAATGTTACCCCGGTTTACAAGAAATAATTGTGCCAAATTTCATCAATATTTGTTCAGCGGACACGCAGTGAAAACGTAACAGACAGAAAGACAGACTTTTGCATTTATAATATTACTTATGACATGTAACATGAATAATATTATACTACCTATACTTAAATTTATGTAAACTTTTTCTTTTTCTCTATATTACCCTTTTCCTTCTGTTACTCAAAGGTTGACTGGAAGAGATCCCTTTTAGGGATCTCTTCGCCTTTATACATGTGCTTTTTTACTTTTTCTTTCTTTTTTCTAACTATATGTATAATAAATAAATAGAAAAAGATTATTGCCGCCTTTTTTCAAATGAAAATTCGAATGTCTACTTTAGTGTATATGTTGAATTTGAAAAAGGAATATATTCTTTAATACTGAGTTTCAATTTATGTGAAATATATAGATCGTTTAGAAACGCTCAGTTAGCGTAAACATTCGCACGGGGAAGCCCCACTACGTCGCACCGATTAACTTGCGGTGGAGCAGACTTACGATTTTCTACCGACACCTATTTGTGACTGTTTGCAGAGGAAAACTTAGAGCATGTTTCACAAGTTACTGATAAAGTGTCGGATATTTAACCAACAAATAAACTAAGTAACAGATAAATGTCTCTAAAAAGTGAAAAAAAAAATCGCGGCCATTATGAACATGGTCTACCTGTTAACTTATTAGGGACTTTAATTGCTGAATAAGCCTATCAGAAACCTGAGTAACCCAAAATTCATATGTGTCAGATATGTTCCGAGTAAGCTAACTGACAGATTATTGGTAAATTGTAAAACAGGCCCTTAAGTTTCTAAACGGTCTTTTTAAATTAAAGTTCAAATTCATAATATTCGAAATGGAAGCTGACTTTTACAAGCTTTGGATCTTCAAATTGTACTATAATTAAAGCTACCGGCTGGTTTTTAAAGGTACTCTTACCGTACTGTTTCGGGCCAAGATTTTGAATCAAGCATTTTGGAATCGGCAAGGATCAATATGATTAATGAAGCTACAATTCTTCAAGAAACTCGGCGGTGAATCTCTTATATATTTTCTATTTACATTACTAAACCGTAGACTTGTTGAAGCTAAAAAGATTTTGAAATCTAGGCATTTTTATCATCCAAATTTTATTTAATTTTGTAATATTCTATACGTATAAGCATATTTCTTACACTCAATTTAAACCTTTCTGTAGACTAGTCTTGTATATAAGTGTTTTTATACCAATTTATAGTCAACTTAATCGAAAATTATATTTAATTCGCATTCGTGTCTTACAAACGTATCACACGCGCGATCATTTCTATATTGAAAACGAGGTCTATGCCCAGCAGTGGGATAGCAACAGGCCGTTATTTAAGAACGATATTATAACTTGTTTAGACGAAATCCTCTAATAGAAATTGCGAATAACGAAAAATTCAATTACCAGTATCATAGTATACCTTTAAACTTAAAATTGACATTTAATTTATTGATTGACCGATTGAAATAAAACTTACCTTATGTTAAGTGAGGCTTTCTACTATCATCATCTTCCTGCCCTTATCCTGGGATAAGTGGGATCGGCACAACATGTTATAAACATGTCACATGATTTGGCTATGTATTTTGCGACCGGCCGTCTGCCTGACGTCAGTTTATCTTAGTCGTATTTTACGACACCTCGATAAGAAAGAGGGTGTTCTATTCTACTTAACCGGATACCACACAGTGAGTCAACTTACCTTTTTTTACGACACCTCGGTAAGACATGAGAGTGTTCTATTCTAGTCAGCCGGATACCCCACGGCGGTGACTTTCTACTATATATTAGTGAAAACAGCGTCTAAATCTGATCAGCGGTTTCTGAGATTATCGGGAATAAACGCACAGATAATAATAATAAATAATAAATATATGGGACACTTACACACACGGTTGTCCGTCCCCAAAGTAAGTAACTTAATACTTGTGTTATGGACAGACAACTGGTGAATATATACTTATATATTTTTTAAATACATACTTAAATATAAATATACACCCAGGCTCAAAGACCGACAAATTTATTTTAAAGAAAATGTTGGTCCTCGGCGGGAATCAAACCCGCGACCCGTGGAGCCGAAGGCAGGGTCACTACCCACTGCTCCAACGAGCCAGTCGATATTTGACATCACAACGATTTTATTATATGTATAGATATAGAATTAAATGTGACAGTTTTTATAGTTTTTTGACGTCATTTTAATCAATTAATCAAATTGGCACTGTTATTAATGTTTGTGTTTATTTCAATTTATAATACAATCAGTATTAATAATGTTAACATTACGCAAGCCGAGGTCATATCCAAAAATGTTTGATGTCCTATATATAATTACAAATATATGACCTAGTTTTTAAATGTTTTTATGAATCGACTAGCTGTGCTTGCGGATTCGCCCGCGTGAAAATCAGTGTATTTAATAAAGAAAATTACAAAATTAGTTATTGTGCGTTAACGACCCCACTTAGAGTGGGAAAGGAGAGGAGGATGATGATATACCACCACAATCTCAACAATTGTTACGCCCCGTAACCGAAGCATCGTCAGGAGATAGACTCCACGACAAAATCGCAAAGCCTTGCGTTAGTTTTTACAAATTCTGCACGTATCCGTGATGAGAACGAATAGTACACTCTACATTTAGCATAACATATATTTTCTTTTAACGCAGATTACTTATTAATATTCGTAATACTTTTGTAAAAGCATTTGATTTGACAAAGGTTATTCCGTAATAAATGTACTATGTCGGAAATTTTCAACGGAAATCTACCGTAGAGTACATTGACGGTTGAATTGCGGTACATAGTAGGCACGTCGTTGCATTCGCCTCGGGGATACACGCGCCGCACCCCGCGGGCCCTGCGAAAACCCCGCTTGATACATTATAACGTCTGCCATTGTTAACATATTTGTATTATAATATTATGAACGATTATAGTTGAATTAAATTCTTAATGAATTAATCAACATTTATCATACCTTTCTCTAAAAGAAAATACGCAGGAAATAGGTTTATTGACAGAAGTTGCAAACAATTTAATAACTTGACTTTTTTCATCTCTCCCTCTTAGAATTTAAATTAAATATTAGAAATTTAATAAACAAATAATTAATTAGGTAATTTTTTTGTACAATTTTTGTGTCTAATTGGTAATTGCAATTTATCACACGCTTTTCGGTGAAGGAAAACATCGTGAGGAAACCTGCATATCTCTAGAGAATTCTGGGGATATGTGTAACCTACCAATCCGCATTGGAGCAGCGTGGTAGGTCTTAGCTCAAATCCTTTTCTCCAAAAAAAAAAAAAACGGGGAGAAGAGGCCTATGCCCAGCAGTGGGATAGTAAACAGGCCCTTACTTACTTATTTACTTTGTACAATTAATATTTTTTCCGTATATTTATTATGTCTGTAATCACTTTTTTATTGCTATACTCTCATTTATATGTATCTTTTATCGTAGGGAACTGTTAATGGTTTAAGGTACGTTTTAGTGTACTTTACTTATAAGAGCTTATATATACTGTATGTTTCCAAAATATTTAAATAAATAAATAAATAAGAGGAAGTCTGAAAGTTGCGCCCATTATAGAAAAGACGAGAAGTGCAAGATTGAGATGGTATGGACATGTAATGAGGAGGGTTGAAAATCATGTGACCAAACGAGTGTTAAATTTGAATGTGGATGGATATGTGCCTAGAGGGAGGCCTAAAAGAGATGGTTGGATTGTGTGAATGATATGCATATAAAAGGAGTGACGCCAGAGTTGACGAACGATAGGACAGAATGGAAGAGAAAAACATGTTTTGCCGACCCCACTTAGAGTGGGATAAGGACAGGAAGATATATGCAGTTGAATAAAATTTGATAGGTATACGACAAATGCCGTGTGGTATCGGACAGAATCGACCGTCCTCATTTCTTACCGAGGTGTCTTAAAAGGCGACTAAGGTAACTTGATCCGCCATGTGGTATCTGGCTGAGTAGAATAGACCGTCCTCATTTCTTACCGAGGTGTCTTAAAAGGCGACTAAGGTAAGTTGACCCACCGTGTTGTATCCAGCTAAGTACAATAGACCGCCCTCATTTCTTACCGAGGTGTCTTAAAAGGCGACTAAGGTAAGTTGACCCACCGTGTTGTATCCAGCTAAGTACAATAGACCACCCTCATTTCTTACCGAGGTGTCTTAAAAGGCGACTAAGGTAAGTTGACCCACCGTGTGGTATCCAGTTAAAGTACGTTAGTAAGTTTGGGTATAAGATTATAGGTATAATATAATAATTTTCCGCAATCAATTTTTGCTTTGTTATTACAGCAGATTAAAAATCTGTTAAAGGGAGGCTGATACAAAAGTATACTATACTTTTGAGGGTTATTTGATAAGGGTAGGGTTATTTGATAAGGGGATAAGGGTTTGATGATAAGAACGCGTGGATGTAGCTACTGTTCTATAACATAGTAAAGTCTAGGGTGTAACTAATTATGAAAAGTATATTATTTAGCTGAGTTTCTTGCCGGCTCTTTCCGGTAGGAATTCTATACTAATATATAAAGCTGAAGAGTTTGTTTGTTTGATTGATTGATTGTTTGAACAAAATATAAATTGTAATTGTATATAAAAATATAAAAAATTATAAAACAATAGGCGATGTATATAATAGACAAAGTAGGAACCGACATAAGCTAGCGGCCCCTGCTTTGCGCCTTGAAAAAGTACGTAAGTCGTTTGTGGGTTTGGGTATAAGATTCTATAATAAAATTCCACAATCAATTTTAACTTTGCCATTACAGCAGTTTAAAAACACTATTAAGGAGAGGCTGATACAGAAAGCCTACTATACTGTTGAGGATTATTTAGACGATAAAAATGCGTGGATATAAATATTGTTCGACCCTGTACAAGATAGAAACATTAAATGTAACGCATTAAGAATTGTATTTTTTTTTTTTAAAAAGAGCAACCGCCGAGTTTCTTGCTGGCTCTTCTCGGTAGGAACAGCTTTCCGAACCAGCAGTAGAGTTGACGATTCAAAAGCACTTGTTTACAAGTTTATTTGAATAAAGAATATTTTGAATTTGAATTTGAATTTGAATTTGAATTTGAACGCGCTAATCGCAGGAACTACTGGACCGATTTTAAAAAATTCTTTCAATGTAATATAGTCCATTTCTTGAGGAAGGCTATAGGCTACACGCTAATATGAATAGAAGAGAAGTAAGTAACGGCCTGTTACTATCCCACTGCTGGGCATAGGCCTCCTCTCTCCATTTTTGGAGAGAAGGGTTGGAGCTAAGACCTACCACGCTGCTCCAATGCGGATTGGTAGGTTACACATATCCCCGGAATTCTCTAGAGATATGCAGGTTTCCTCACGATGTTTTCCTTCACCGAAAAGCGTGTGATAAATTGCGATTATCAATTAGACACATAAGTTTTTAATAGAAAAACTCATTGGTGTCTGCCCGGGTTTGAACCCATGATCGTCTCTAGAGATTCACACGGTCGCACCGCTAGGCCATCACAGCTTAGAAGAGAAGTAATACCTATTAAAAAATTGTACGAAAATAAGTACTAATAAGAAACACCAACCAGAACATAGGTACACACTATTTAGGTATCGGCCTTGATATTACAGCGTCAAAAAAAGCTTTATTAAATATGTTCATACGCTTTGTACACGTGTTAAACGGACGCATTGGCTTAATCCTTGAGAACGGTTCAGGCGTCATCACGTCTGAATTCACTTTCATCTCCGTATATATCCGTTGTAAAGCAGCACGAGTCAACGACAAAAATAATTATAACCGCGAAACGGTTCGCCGCCGCGACTCCTTTAAGCCACGCAGTTCGCGGCAAAGACTCTTGTAAATCAAAGGGATTCAAACATAATTAAGCCAATAATTAATGTGAAGACTCCTTTATTTATAGGCGCGCTCATTCTTAAAATTGCTCCCCGCCTTGATAAGATACCCCTCTGGTGTGATTAACACATGTAACACTTTAATGGGCAGAGATAATAGAGGAATAACGTCACAATAATACTATAAGGCGTGTAACTTTTTTTAACGTTCTATAAAAATATATATTAGAGGCGACCAAGGTGAGTTGATTTGCCGTGTTGTATCTGGTCAAGTAGGATATACCACCCTCTTTCTTACCGAGGTGTCGTAAAAGACGACTATGGTAAGTTGACACACCGTGTGGTATCCGGTTGAGTAGAATATACCAACCTCTTTCTTACCGAGGTGTCGTAAAGGCGACTGAGGTAAGTTGAAACACCATGTGGTATCCGGTTGAGTAGAATATACCACCCTCTTTACCGAGGTGTCGTAAAGGCGAATAAGGTGAGTTGATTTGCCGTGTTGTATCTGGTCAAGTAGGATATACCACCCTCTTTCTTACCGAGGTGTCGTAAAAGACGACTATGGTAAGTTGACACACCGTGTGGTATCCGGTTGAGTAGAATATACCACCCTCTTTCTTACCGAGGTGTTGTAAAGGCGACTGAGGTAATTTGAAACACCATGTGGTATCCAGTTGAGTAGAATGTTCCACTCTTATTTTTTCCCTCGTCAAAGGCGACTAAGGTAAGTTGACCTGCCGTGTGTTATCTGGCTCATTAGAATAGACCACCCTCTTTCTTACTGAGGTGTCGTAAAAGGTGACTAAAGTAAGTTGACACACCGTGTGGTATCCGGTTGAGTAGGAAGAACTGGATTTTTTAATTTTGTAAGTAAATGAAATAGTTTAATTTACTATTTTTATATTGCATAATTTTTTTTTGATGTGTGATATCTGAGTAGAATAGATTGTTCATCATATAATATTGTCCAAATACGACGGGTTCAGTTTTTATATCACATTTCCTGTCTTCGACGTCATGATTATGATTTTAAAGGAAGCATAACTCGTTATGATTTTTATGGGTCTACTCGTATTTTATTATACGTATACAATTTTATTGTTTCACCAGCGGGTACGCTCCATCCGTACTAATATTATAAATACGAAAGTCTGTCTGTTATGCTTTCACTAACGGCTAAACCGCTGGATCAATAGTGATTAATTTTGGTAAAATTCAAACTTGGCTTAATTATTATTATTTATTTATTTTATTGTTATAAAAGAGGAAAAAAAATAGTGAATGTATCAAGACGGACTTATCCCTAAATCTCCTTCAGTCAACCTTTGAATAACAGACTGAAAAAGGCAAGAAGTGAAATACGGAAAATATAGAAGGACAGAAAAAGGAAAATAACGAACTCAGAATGTACCTAGATGAATAATTGCACTCGAGATAACACATATGGAAAAAGTTAAAAAAAATCATTATTCTCCTGCCCTTATCCACTCTAAGTGGGGTGCGCACAACATTTTGTCACTATGATTTGACTACGTGTTTTACGACCGGCCACCTGCTTAACGTCAACTTACCTTCTTCGACACTTCGGTAAGAAAGAGGGTGTACTATTCTACTCAGCCGGGTACCACACGGCGAGTCGGGTAAAATCTATTTTTCATGCCCCAAGTGATAAGAGTTGTCCCTGACATTTTTATTTTATTTTTTGATTTTTTTTTGAATATCTTTATAATGAACCTACATCGGTAATTCCATAGAAATAATTGATGTGGCAAAACAACGTTTGCCATGTCAGCTAGATAACTATAAGGATATGATTGAGAGTTGATTTTTATGTAAACGACATATAGATTTTAAAGAAATATATAAGTATAATAAGATGAAAGATTTTTAGTAGGCACATGTCAAAGCGGGCTGAAATATGCCCGCCGCGCCGACCGACGGGGCTCCCTATTAATTTGTTTATATTAGAGAAGTTCACTTGCGCAGTCAATCACGATTGTCGTCGGCAGCCCGATACACGATTTGTTTTCGAAAGATACTAACCGTGTTTCGGTTATTTCTGTACAATTGAAGCTTTTAAATTTAGTGTCACCGCAACTCTCTTGAGACGCTCTAAGCATTTGTCTCGGGATATTTATCGTCTGCGGACGCCGAATATATCATCCAGCCGCTATTGTGGCGATCGATCAGGAGCCACGCGGCCCAACTGAACTGATTATTTATTCAAGCTTAGTTAAATCTTCTTGAGCGGGTTTGTTCGGGTACTAAATACATTGCAAGTCACATTTAGTAAAGCGTTCGTAGAAAAATTAGAACTTGAACGTCGTGTGGTATCCGGCTGAGTAGACCGCACACATTTCTTGCCGAGGTGTCGTAAAAGGCGAATTAACATCAGGCATGCCGGTCGTAAAGTACTTAGCCAAATCATGTGACAACATATTTAGGGTAAGTTGACGCGCCGTGTGCTATCCGACTGAGTAGAATAGCCCGCTCTCTTCCTTACCGAGGTGTCGTAAAATACTGTTAAATATTCGTTGAAGTGCGGCAGGCGATCGGTCGGAAAATACGTAGCCAAATCATGTGACAACATGTTTGTAACATGTCGTGCCGATCCCACTTAGAGTGGGATAAGGGCAGGAGAATGAAGATGAGTACTTATAATTTTTAACAGATGTCATGTTGAATTTTCTTTATTTGTTGTACAATTATTGTCTGGTGTTTTGTTTAATTCCCAAATATTTTCATTCTTTACATTAATAACTACAAGCAAATCCAACTCGAAGAACTCGTAAGGATTTAAAGTTTGATACACTAAACCTATATCATCTTTTTGAGATAGTTTTATTTCTTCAGAGATAAACACTAAAGTTTACATTGACCTAAGATAGGAATTTAACCACGTTTCTTAACGGTACCCATTATTGATACGGGATTACTATAAATCCTACAGAAGATTAATAATTGTTTAATTATCAGGAGCTTAATATTCTCCTTTGTGCTTGAAAGCACGGTTAATCGCCAAATCAGCATAACACAATTTACATGTATACACATCATCATTCGCCTGCCTTTATTCCACTCTAAGTGGGGTCGGCACAACATATTCTTCTATTCCATTTTCTACAATCATTTGTTAACTCTGGCTACTCCTTTTATATGTTCTACTGCCCTAATCCTACTCTATGTGGTCAGGTCAGGTCTGGTGTGGTGGTGTGTGTGTTTTTCTCTTTCATTCTCCTATCATTCGTCAACTCTGGCGCTTCTCCTTCTATATGCATGTCATACTTCACACCATCTATCTCTGTGTTGGCCTCCCTCTAGTCTCATATCCACATATTTAACACTCGTTTCACGTAATTGTCATCCCTCCTCATTATATATGCATACATTAGCCCCAATTTTATACAGGCTCGTTCTTTTGAAGGATTTATTGTTATGATGATATATTCACTGTTAGCAAGTACCTCGTACCACCATAAATAAACTATATTTGTCTAACAATCACCTGTTGATGTGGAATCTAACGAATTATATTTCAAAATACGCTTTATTGGATGTGGTTTTACGACTTCTTTTGATACGTCAACGGTCTGATATTTGTAATCTATATCAAACTATAAAAGTGGTAGCCCTCTATTTCCTTGTATAATTGTGAATTTTATTTATGGCCTATGGGTTTTTTATTTTTTTATTTACTCCAAAAGCTAATATTGTGTCTTTGATATAGTTTTATTATGCTCAAATTAAATACGTTGATTCGACAAGTCAGTAAATGTGTTTGATAAATACATTCAGATAGTATTTTTTTGTGTAATAAAGTAACAGTTTGTGGCCATTTCTCACTTTGTATTTAATGGAGATCGGAGTAATAGAAAATTATGGTAATGTTGTTTTATTATTCTTCATTGTATTCATTACAATTAATGGTTAATTTATATAATAGTTTAATTTAATGGATATCCGTAACACAAAAGTAATAATAACATTATTTTTCTATAATCCCCGATAAAGTAAAAAGAAAATATATAAAATGATAATTATAGACGATCAAAGGTAATAGTAAAATTATTTTGCTATAATCCGCGATGAAGTAAAATAGAAAATATATATAATGCTAAATGTAGAGTGGACAATCGGTTATCATACCTGATACATGCAGGATTCGTAAAAAAACACATGCACAAACCTCAACCACCGCCAAAATAAAATAAATAAATGGAATAATAATAAGCACCGGTTATAAACTTATCCAGTCATTTTGTTAGTAACAGACAAACAACAATACTAGTTCCGAACACCATTATTAAATTCAACAATGTCTACCGCATCACCGGGACAATACTAAACACTAATGAGCGAACATTATTATTATGGGGATGATTTTACACACAAAACTGTACCGGCAAAGCTGAAGCGTGTCCCTTTGTAATATCAGGTACTTGATAATACTTGAGGGCCGTATGACCTCCCGGGGCAACCGGGGTTGAACATGCCTCATGGAAATATAAAATACGTTCATTATTTTAAGGTTAATTGGCAAAGGCCTGCAACGTAGGTGCGAGCGTTGTGAACGCCCACGGCGGTACCAAAATCGCGGTAACAGCCTCATTATTGTATAAACGTGGATATATGTATAGACAACGTTACTGCATTAAGCCCCCCGGTACTTATACTTAGTTGCGTGTAATATAAACGCGCGGTTCGTGTGTTAGACACGTTTCACACTGGCGGTCCGGTAACGCGACTACGTTAAGGCATTTTTTATGGCAGCAAAACCATTATGGCTAATCACCGCCAGATGGGGACGAGCGTCGGGTATGTCGCACTCGCACCGACTAAAACAACCTGTGTGCTCCACCACGCTGCTGGTGGTGGGGACAGCGTAACGTTGGACACATAGCCCACATCCCCGCCAGCAGCCGCTCTTTACCCGCTCTTTACCCCGAAGAGCACCACCTCTGGGTCGGGGCCTCTCTAACAGTGGCCTTCCTCCATAAAAAATGTTGGAAAAAACATTATTAGTAAAAAAAGTGTACAAAGGTCAACTTATCCCTAAGATAGAGATCTCTGCCAGCTAATCTACGAAGTGAGACAATTTATAGTTAAGAAAAAGTTGGTACGCAAATATCAAACATTATGAATTAGAATTACCTAACTTATAATAGTTTACTTAAGCGTCTCCAAGGGTTGCTTTGCATAAAGACTACCTATATTCATTCGGACTATACATAATGACAGTGCCTTCCACCTTTCAAGTTAATTCCACCAATTTCAACAGACATGCCCTCATAAATGCATTCTCTTTGTTTTAATATAAATACGATACACATTTCACGTCCAGTTTTTGATAGGGTGTTTTTGCGTTTTTGTATGCGACAGTCGCGCTGATAGGCGTCTTATCTGAAACGTGCCTAAGATTTGTGTATGTGTAGCGCGCCGAGTGCTACCTCGCTTCATGAGGCAGGATTTTTAGCGTTGTTCAGATATGTTATTAAATAATTGTGTTTTATTTTAAATGTGCAAGCGAGTTTTAAAGTCCACAGTCGTCTTTACGACTATGTAGGGCTGTATCTGGCGCTAGAAACACTCCTGAATTCTATTAGTTAAGCATTTAGTTGTCTGATTAAATTGCCTGCTTTAAGTTGTTAAGTTTTAGTATTAGTTTTTATCAAAATTTTCCTTAACGTATAACTTAATTTAACTCCTTTTAGTTATATAAATATAAATACCTTTTGTACCCACGATAACGCTGTACTCGCCTTAAAAAGTGTTTTACCTAGAACTAACCGTATGAAAATGTGTTTTAATAAGTATGTGTAAAATACTATTGGCTTGTCATAAATAAATAAAATAAATAAATAAATAATTATTTCTCTAGATTTGGGCTGAGGCTTATCACCAACCAGTTAATGGCCAATCAGTAAATAGTCATTATAGTTACCGATTATTGTAGAATTAAAAGCTGCAATTATTGCGATTATTATAGAATTAGAGATGTGATAGCCCAGCGGTAGCTCCGTGCGACTCTTTCGAGAAGGTACCGGGTTCAGACGTGGAAAGACAATAATGAGTTTTTCTTTTCAAACTTATGTGTCTAATCGATAATTGCAATTTATCACACGCTTTTCGGTCAAGGAAAACATCGTGGGAAAACCTGCATATCTCTAGAGAATTCTGGAGATATGTGTAACCTACCAATCCGCATTGCAGCAGCGTGGTAGGTCTGAGCTTCAATCCTTCTCTCCAATAACGGAGAGAAAAGACCTATTCCCACCAGTGAGAGAGTAACAGGCCGCTACTTTTATAGAAATCAAAAAATATTGTACAGGTTCCGCGCCGTCTTAACTCTTCTCAAGTTTATTTAGTATAAAACTTTAATGAAATATAAATAAATAAGTTATTAAAATAATACTTCTAAAACCTGTAAGGGTATGCATTTATACAATAAGCAAGTAAATACACAATCGAATGTTTAGTTTTTAGTATTAATTTAAATAAAATCTATTCTAATATATAAAGCTGAAGAGTTTGTTTGTTTGATTGTTTGAACGGGCTAATCTCAGAAACTACTGGACCGATTTGAAAAATATTTTTGTATAAGACAGTCCATTTATCGAAGACTATAATATAATAAAAGTCCGCGACAGCATATGTCTAGCTTCTAAGGTTAACCCACTATAACCATTTTTATGGTTATCAAAAGGCTGTATTGCGGTTTTAAACTTTCCACGCGGGCGGAGCCGCTGGCGATTGCTAGTAAATTAATAAATTGCTGCTTTAGGTTCTTAAAGTAGCATGAAAGAGAATAGGTTTTCCTTTATCTATTACCTAGAGAAAGGTTAGAGCTCAGGCCCACTGCGCTGATCCACTGGAATTCTTCGAAGATGTATGCATTTTTTCCACATATTTCATTAGTATGTTGGTTTCTAACTGTCAATCAAACATTAATCTTTGGTGCTTGCCCGCAATTTAAACCTTAAAATTTCTTTAAGAAGAATCATTTTAAACAGGCTATCACTGCGAAAAATTAATTTAATATACATGTACGTACGAAGCTAAATCACGAGAAGAAATATATAAGCGGCGGAAGCGGAATGGTTAAGGTAACGGACTTGCGATCGTCTTAGTTTCGAATCCCGGTTATTATACTACCGACGTGAACCCACTCCTAACACAAGCTTAGCTGGAGGGGTTAACAAGTTAACAAGTTATTTGTAACTCAAATTGCTAGTATAACCTTTATAAAAAAATAATCATCATCCTTCTGCCCTTATCCCACTCTAAGTGGGGTCGGCTCAACATGTTATAAACATGCTGTCACATGATTTGGCTGCGTTTTTACGACCGGCCGCCTGCCTGACATCAACTTACCTTAGTCGTATTTTACAACACCTCGGTAAGAAAGAGGGTGGTCTATTCTACTCAGCCGGATACCACACGGCGGGTTGACTTACCTTGGTCGCCTTTAACAACACCGCGGTAAGAATTGAGGTTGGTCTATTCTATTCAGCCGGACACCACACGGTGGGTCAACTTACTTTAGTCGCCTTTTACGACACCTCGGTAAGAAAGAGGGTGGTCTATTCTACTCAGCCGAATACCACACGGCTAAATAATAAATAACATGCTATTTTATTTTGTTAATATCTAAACGCCTGAATATAATGGGGTAATTTTGAAGTGAAAACTTTCAGAACATCGCGCGTTTAAATTTGATTAATTAAAAGTTTCGCGGGAAAAAGAGTGATAGCTTAAAGGGTTGTAGCGAGAACTTCTTTTGAATTTTCACTCTATTGAAAGAACTTTTTGAAACAAAGACGACCCGCAAACAGAATATAAAACTTTTAGAAACCGTGCACGCCGCGGGCTGCAGCGTCAAAGCCCAACTTGCTATTGGATTATTTCAATTATAAACGCGAAATATAGGAAAACATAAGAATATAATAGAATAGAAATACTTTATTTATGTGGCACATTACAATACAGAGAGAAGAGAAACAAAATGACAAAATATACATAACTTAAAAATAAAAAAAGAATCTTAAACAATATTAATACCTAAAATTACATAATTTATAGAATTAGGCGTTACTTTGCTGAGATCCATAATACCACGACCAAAATTGCAAAGCTCTTTGCGATTTTGGTCGTGGAGTCTATCTCCTGATGATGCTTCGGTTGCGGGGCGAAACGATTGTTGAGTTTGTGATAGTGAACGTATGTAGTGCTTGTGTATTGTGGTGGCGGTGGTGGAGGTTTATGCATGTGTTTTTACGAATCCTGCATTTATCAGGTATGATAACCGATTGGCCACTTACATTTAGCAATATATATATTTTCTATTTTACTTCTTCGTGGATTATAGCAAAATAATTTTATTATTACTTTTGTACCTAAAATTACCTTAAATTACTTCACCAACAACTCCCAGCGAGATAATGTGTGGTATTTCTTAGGTACAAACCTTCTCTCCAAAAACGGAGAGAAGACGCCTATTCCCAGCAGTGGGAGAGTAACAGGCCGCTACTTTTACTTTTTATACTAATATCTAGGTATACTTATTATAAAACAAAGTGCCAAAAAGTCGTCTGTCTGTAAGTGATCAATTTGCTCAAAATCTACCGAACAGATATTTGTTCGGTTTTACTAAAAGATAATGCTATTCTTTCGGAATGTTAGAGTTGATAGTACATTACGGTTTTATGTAAATTGTGATCAAGAAATCGCGTGGATGTAAAAAAACTCGCCAACTGGGAGTTGTACTCGCGTGCGCCGCGTAAATTAGAACAGATTAACTAAAGCAATGTACTAGAGAATTGTAGATCTACATAAATACTGCTAAAAAGTCCGTGACAACATGTCTCTATCTCTTATGGTTAACTCAAAATTTTATTGCGGATTTTTTTTGACATAGTGTGTCAAAAAATTTTTTTATTTCGCTACACACATGAACACAGCTAGTTATAAAAAAAGGTTTGTTTCATAATGATGATATCATTTAGGGTATTTTTAACACTCAAGTTGAAACGAATGCAGTCGCGAGTATAGCTTTTTTCATATACACAAAATTATAAATATATTTACTGGTCCATTGGCGCAGTTGACAGTGACCCTTCAGCTCCGTGGGCCGCGGTTCGATTCCCGCCGTGAGCCAACATTTATATATATAGCCAAACTATAATTTGTTGATTCTTCGAATCTTGGTGTATATATGTATTTAAAAATTATATATGTATATATTCACCAGTTGTCTGTCACCCATAACACAAGTATTAAGTTACTTACATTACATCAGTTTAAAAACACTGTTAAAAAGAGGCTGATACAGAAAGCCTACTATACTCTTGAAGGTTATTTGGAAGATAAGAATGTGTGGATATAGCTCTCTTTGAACCTGTACAAGACAGTAACGACTTAATGTAAATAGTATTAAGAATTATATTTTTAAAAGAGCAACCGCCGAGTTTCTTGCTGGCTCTTCTCGGTAGGAACAGCTTTCCGAATCAGCAGTAGAGTTGACGATTCAAAAGCACTTGTTTACAAGTTTATTTGAATAAAGAATATTTTGAATTTGAATTTGAACATACTTTGGAGACGGACGAGCGTGTGTGTAAGTGTCCCATATATTCATTATTATTGAAAATATAAATCTATACAGTCTGTATAAAAATTCACAAAATCTTCTCGAAATCTTCAAAATGATCTACGAAATAATAAAGTTTTTCGATAAAACGCTCGAGGCGAGGTATCGGAGAGAACAAAACCGAATTAAGTTTACAAACGTTCTTTTAAAGACTTTGTCGGTAGTCTTTATTTAAAAATTGGTAGCATTTTAATTCAAAATTATCCGTCCGTCCGTCCGTCCTTTCGGATATTGCGACATTCAACTGCTAGGGCGTATTTTTACTAATATATAGTAATATATAAAGCTAAAGAGTTATATACTAGCTTTATATACTAATATATAAAGTTAAAGAATATGTTTGTTTGTTTTAAGAGTTTTTAATCTCAAGAACTGGACCGATTTGAAAAATTCTTTCAGTGTATCGAGGAAGGCTATCGACTATATAACACCACGCTAAGATGAATAGGAGAGGAGCAGCAATAAAAAATATTACGAAAACGGCAACATTTAAAGATTTCCTTGCGTGTGCTGATTAAACGGTGATAGTTATTAAAAAATCATGTATTACAAAATTGTTCCCCTCTAAAAGTTCTAAATAAAAGTCCGCAACAGCATATGTCTAGTTTTTAAGGTTAGCCCACTTTAATCATTTCTTATGGTTATAAGAAGACTATATAACGGTTTTAATCTTTCCACGCGAGCAGAGCCGCTGCCGATTGCTTGTTTATAATAAAAATAAGATAACACATGAAGTAAATAGTACTTGGTTTTAATGTTGCAGATTGAATTATTATAACGAGTAAGATCGTTCTAAATTCGCGGGTAAATCTACACAAATTTTCATCTAAGGCAATCTCCCCGGAGATTAAACGTCCTCGGAGATATAGTTGGATTACTGGGAAAACAATGGCTGAATCGTATTATGTTATTAATATTACATTTCAGTTTAATTCGAGAATGATATTTATAACTAATATTAAAGTGACTTAATTCAAAAAAAGTAGCCTTATGGCAAATTGCAAGATACGTAACTTAGCGCCTACAAAACTCGCAAACTAAAGAGGCCTTTAGCAATGAAACAATAGCTTTAATAATTATAAATAATTAGCTTTATATAATTTTGAATTAGGTCTGTTTAATACTAAGTGTGCGATTTATGGGGCAACGTATAGGATAAAAAACATTTTTTAAGGGAATACGGAAATTACACATTCCTAATTAAGGACGTTAATAAAATTATGGTTTTATACTAATTTTGATAATAGCTTGTATATATACTTATCAAATCAAATCAAATCATCAAAATAATTTTTATTCAAAAAAGCTCTTTCAAGCACTTTTAAATCGTAAACGGATCGTAGATCGTAAATCGTAACTTAGAATTAGATTTATTTATTTGACGTAAAATTTTATACAAAGTCGAATCGTCGAAATGTAATATAATCTGTTGACATCATCATCATCCTCCTGCTTTTAACCCACTATAAGTGGGGTCGGCACAACATATTATAAACATGTCATGTTGCCACGTGATTTGGCTTATATTTGGTGTATTTTACGACCGGCCGCCTGGTGGACGTCAACTTACCTTAGTAGTATTTTCGATACCTCGGTAAGGAAGAGGGTGGTCTATTCTACTCAGCCGGAATGCACGCGGCGGGTCACCTTACCCTAGTCGCCTTTTACGACACCTCGGTAAAATATGTTCACATCATTTTCAAAATTAAAAAATTGACGACTTGACAAACGGATACTGTGTTATACGGACGATTAAAAACAGAGTCGAAAAACCAACTTTATATCATTTACCAGCTACAAAGAATATCTTCACATCTTCTTAGAAGAAACAGATACAAACAAACACACTATCGCCTCTTTATGATTAGTAAGATTGTATACATATTAGATGCCTCATCTCAAGGATCGCACCCAGTGACCTCAGTTTGTCTGTTCATTGTTGCTAGCCTACTAGCCGTTGGATGAATGACTGACGAGGCATTTGAATCGATTTGTCGTGAGCTGACAGGGGCATGTCAAAATAATAAGGCAACGAGTACAGTATGTCAGAGGCGTCCATTGAAATTATAATAAGAACAAAAAAAATCAGTCACGCATTGCGGTATCCAAAAAAATTTGGATTTATAAAAATCTCAATCTCAAATCAAATCAATTTTTTTTATTTACAAGGTTTTCGTCACCACGTTTACAAGCACAATGCATCGCTGTCTTAAATCGGATAAATTCAACTTATTGTAAATTTTTTTAAATGAAGCATTTCAATATACAGAAAATGTTTTTAAAAGCTTAAGATCATCAGAAACAGATATATTGTGGGGTCGGTACAATATGTCTTCAGTCTCCATTCTCCTCTATAAGTCATCAACGTGTTACCCCTTTTATATGAATCTCATTCTTCACACAATTCATTCATCTATTTTTGACCTCGCTCCCTATGCAATACATCGACATTCATATTTAACTCTTTTGGTCACATGATTCTTCCCTTCTCATTGTATGTAACTTCTTTTCTTCGTCAACCGATGTACGTCCACTGCTGAACATAAATCTCTCCACGGGTTCTCCACACCACATGATCGTGTGTTGTACTGACCTTTTTGAGGTCGTCTGTCCACCTCCTAGGGGGCCGTCTATACGGAGGCTGTCTATACCATCTTAATCTTGCACTTCTCGTTTTTTCTCTAATGGGGGCAACTTTCAGTTTTCGCCTAAAATATTCATATAGTATTCTACCAACATCTAGTCACATCTTAACATTCTTATCTCATTTGCTTGCACACTTCTTTCGTCATTTTCTTATTCGCCCAATATCCATACAATACGACAGGTGTAATGACCGTTTTAAAAAGACTAACATCAAAGCAAAACAAAGCTGTAAACATATATAAAACCTGCAGTATCTTCGGCTATACGTCTCAAGAGAGAATCGAGAGCCTATACTTAATCACTATTCGCATCTGTGATGAAGTGTACCTCAATTGTAATTACTTCGTGTGTTGATTTAAGCTTTATCAGCCGCGGCCGGCCCCCTCTTCAATATTGGATTTATCCCTCCACAAATACTTTATATAATTACCAGCGGAGGTGCCGCCACGGAAACGTATTAAAATATGAAAGATAAGATCGAATTTTTAGTGCAGACGAGATGGGCCGGGCCGTATAAGCTCGCCCGCATATGAACCGGTCCGAACTTGTGTATATTTATGTCAATAAATTCGATCGTGTTAAGGACTTAGTCGCTCGATTCGATGTGAAGATTTCTGTTTTTTACAAAACAAATTTAATGTGATTTATAGAATTAGGCATTACTTCGCAGAGCTACATGACACAAAAGAAAATTTTAATTTCTACTGAATCATCATTATTCTCCTGCCCTTATCCCAATCTAAGTAACATAAGGGTAGGAGAATGATGAAGAAGGTATGTGGAAAGGAACGTGGGGTACAACATGTTTATAACATGATTTTGATAGGTGTCTCACATTAGTCGCCTTTTACACATCAATAAGAGATGAGGGTGGTCTATTCTACTTAGCCGGATACCACACGGCAGGTTAACTTACATTAGTCGCCTTTTACGTAAACCTCGGTAAAAAATAAGGGGAGGTCTAGTCTACTCAGCCGGATACCGCACGGCGGAGAATTTGTACTGAATAATTGTATACAAATATTTTGATGTGTAAATATAATATTTAAAGTATTAAATGTTTTAAAAAACATATTTTCAATTATGAAATCCAATCCAACACTACCAAATGGCGACTTTTGAAGTAATATGACTAAGGCGTCTGTTTAACGCATCGGTAAGCCAAACCGGATCGCTATATTGAAAGTTTTGTCCGGGTCGTGTGCGTCCCGCTTAACAAGAATCGGATGCTGATCGGCTACTTCCACATCTCCAATCTCGCTTTATAATTTCTGTATATCCAATTGTTTCTAATTACGTACCGATCAGACATTCAATTCAATATTGTTTTATAATTATTTTTATGTTGTTTGATTTTATTTGTAATTTGTTCTTTAATTGGCTTCTGATTATGAATGAAATATTCTCGAGCTGTTATCTCGTTAGCCACTCGAGTGTTATTAATGACTTGTATTATTAAGTTCTATTAGAGAAAGTTTAATTTTTTTTCACTTAACTGACAATACGCTGTTAGACCGAAAATTAATAAAACAGTCATTAGACCTGTCGTAATGTATGGATTAGACTTTAAGTTACAGATTAGAAAATATTTATCTTAAGTAATTATTTATTATTAGCATCTTTTCATCTATTTATTTTACCAAAATTGTTTAATAGATTAAATAGTTCAATTAATATAAACTTTTTCTTTTTCTCTATATGACCCGTACTCTCTTTCTTCTTCAATTCTTGTCCTTTTCCTTCTATTACTCAAAGGTTGACTGGAAGAGATCCCTTTTAGGGATAAGTCCGCCTTTATACATGTGTTTTGTTTTTTTTAAATTTTTCTTTCTCTTTTCTAAATATATGTTTAAAAAGAAATAAATAAAATTAAGGATGAAAGAAAGGTGAATTCAAATGAGATGAGAGTGTTTAGGTGGATGTGTGGTGAGACTAGATTTAGACTAGAAGTCTGAAAGCCGCGCCCTTTATAGGAATATGAAAAGTACGAGATTAAGTTGGAATGAACATGACATAAGGAGAGATGAAAATCATGTCACCAAAAGATATTTATACATACAAAAAGAGTAGCCCCAGAGTGACAAATGATAGAAAAAAATGGAAGATGTAGACATGTTGTGCCAACCCCACTTAGAGTGGGATAAGGGCAGGAGATTGATGACTGATTGGAGGAGGCAGAAGATTGATTGACTGACCCGTTGACGCAGTGGGTATTGACCCTGCCTTCAACTCCGCGGGTCGCGGGTTCGATTCCTACCGAAGGCCAACATTTTCTATAAACGAATTTGTTGGTCTTCGAGTCTGGGTGTATATTTGTATTTAAGTATGTATTAAAAAATTTATATGTATATATTCACCAGTTGTCTGTCACCCATAACGCAAGTATTAAGTTACTTACTTTGGGGATGGATGACCGTGTGTTTAAGTGTCTCATATATCTATTTATTTATTGATGAGAAGTCATCAAACAAGAGACACATAATAAGACTTGATTATTCCTTACTCACTTTATTGCGTATAAGTAAATTTAATCTCTTATAATTGGCTATCATTAGTTCTCGTTATGGGTCATTTATTTTTCGCAAATACGCACTGCCTTGTCGGTAGGCTGGTACTAATTAAAAACTGTATTCAGACGCGCAGATGGTGGCCGCGGGCATTTAGTTATATATTCCCTTCTATAATAAAATTCCCCAAAACATATTAGTCTTTTTTTAATAGCAATGATAGAAATTTAACTGTAATCGGCGTTGTAGGGGCAGAACAAAAGAAAAATAATCTAAAAAAATAAATGTACTATGGAATTTCGGATAGACTTCGCAATGAGTTTTCTACAAATTTTATATGTCTAATTAATAGTACCTGGTTGACCGACCCTTGCTCGGTAGTTTTTCACAAAATAAAAAAGAGAAATTTAAAAAAAACATTGGGTTGGTGAGGATCGATCCTAGGTATTCTCATTTATCTAGAGCGCCCGTTCGCCAAATAAGCTACGCTGACATTTTAATTGACATTAATTTTTGACTGCCTGAAAACAGGGATGAAACGATATTTAAAAAAAAATAAAACCTGGCTAGATCTAGATACATGCTGAGTTTCACGAAAATCATTGGAGCCGTTTCCGAGATTCTGAAAAAATATATATAGATACAAGATTAACTATAAGTAATAAAGTAAAATTAAATATTAAAGAGATTTGGCGCAAATTAAGCTCATACGTCGCTCTAACATTTTTTCCGTGAGGAGATATAAATCCCTGGCGACTCGCACGTTTTCCTTCCCTCTTTCACAGCCGATCAGCACGGAACCGCTTTCGCATTTCTTCGTGTTGATCGTTTCTTTAATTTGCTTGCCTTTCTTTTTTCTTTTCTTTTTCTCTCTGCTCCATTTTAATCATGAGTTTCCGTAGAACATCCACTTGTGCCACTCCTCCTTACTTTCGAGAATACGTGGTACAAGGTTTTTTTTCCATGTATACTCTTAATCACAATTCAAATTCAAAATAGTCTTTATTCAAATAAACTTGTAAACAAGTACTTTTGAATCGTCAACTCTATTGCTGGTTCGGAAAGCTGTTCCTACCGAGAAGAGCCAGCAAGAAACTCGGCGGTTGCTCTTTTAAAAATATAATTCTTATTATTACTCGTTACATTAGTTACTGCTGTAATGGCAGAGCTAAAATTTATTGAGGAATTTTATTAAAGAATCTTACACCCAAACCCACAAACGATTTTTGCAAGGCGCAAAGCAGGAACAACAGGCTTATGTCGGTTCCTACTTTGTCTATTACATACATAGCCAATCTTTTTATAATTGTGTACATATATTCTTATGCACAAAAATTAAATTGCTCAAAATATACTGTGAACCCATTGAAAGAATTCCTATTTCCTTAAACTTCTCTCGATCATCTTTTCGCCCTATCCAAAGAAAAAGTCACATTTTCTATGCTTATACATGGGGGATGTAACTTTATTCTGCGGATAGGGCGTTTTCTAGTTATAACTTAATCATTCCAATTCAAAAGTGTTAATTAAAGCAAAATGTAACCGTAATACGGTTAAAGCAAACGTACAATGCATCGGAATGGAGCGGAGTGAATTGCTTAGGGTCCCGTTTACCCCATCTGTAGTTAATTTTATTTAATCAATTAACTGCGGCGCATATTAACCCGTCCCGCGGTGGCTAAACGTAAATCTTTCTCGAGGGTAGTTGTACAGTTACTTAATATATCGCTGTGCGCGAATTTACTATGTATAGCAAATGTGAAAGTCTGTCTGCGACGCTTTCACGTATATGCCGCTTGAAGAATGTTGATTTGTATTTGTTAATTTGGGACTATAAAGCTTATATATCGGCGTAGCATACAGGATGAAAATATTTCGTGTTTCAGCCGAAAACAGTAATAAAACGCATAGTACATATTAAGGGTGTATTAACTCTTAAGTCGCTGCAAACGAAGTAGCGGCTACCAGTAGTTATATCTATACATATTAAAAACAAAGTCCGCAAAAGCTGTCTGTCTGTATGTGATTGATTTTCTCAAAATCTACCGAACGGATTTTTGTACGGGATTTTCTAAAAGATAATACAATTCTTGAGAAAAGTTTAGGTTTAGGACATTAGGGTTTTATGTAAATTACCCGAAATATAAGGCGGGGTACAACTTTGTGTCACACTGACTTCCACGTGGGCTGACCCGCGGGCACAGTTGGGATATACATAAATATTAAAAAAATAAATACATAAAATATAAAAAAAGAAGATTGTCTGGTTTAGTTTCCTGTGATTAATGTAAAGACAATGTTTAGAATTAAGAACTTAAGAGTAGTTTCCCTTCTTCTTCTCAATTCGAGTCTTAAAGTTAAGTTATAAGTTAGTTTAAGGTAGAACTATCCCTATTAGGGATAAATCCACCTTTGTGCATGTTTTATTTTACTTTTTCTTTCTCTATATGTATGAAAATAAATAAAATTAATCACTTCTATATATCGTGAAAATTATAATGGACATATAATGAAGATGGATGAAACCATGAGACCAAACGAGAGTTAAATATGAATGTAGATGGATATATAGAGAGAGGTGTAAAAAAAGATTTTTGGATTGTGTGAAGTATGACATGCATATAAAAGGAGCGCCAGAGTTAACGAATGATAGGAGAGAATGGAAGAGAAAAACATGTGCCGACCCCACTTAGAGTGGGAAAAGGGCAGTAGAATGATGATTGTGAAATAAAATCTGCTCCTTACTATACTTGTTCTAATCTTATAGTAGTCTTCTCCGAGATGAAACTTATTGCCATAATCATTAATTTAGATGTTGTACTATCATTATATAAGAAATTTGTGCGTATAAGATTAATGATGGGAGCTGCCAACTCAAATTAAAGTTCTTTCGGAGATTTTAATAAGGCCTTTGTCAAGTTGAAGTTTTGGATTTATGTAAATTGCCAAGTTTCGCAGTTGCCAACTTGGGCCCCGTTCCCGTGTATTGTGTGTTAGTAATTTGTTAATGAACTCAGGTACGGGCTGGCGTCTGACGGTTTATATCTTCACTCGACGTTGTTACGTCGTCAATTGGCGAGATGGTGATAATTCGCCCCATCCGAAGAATAAAAGTACATATCCCACGTATAAACATAGCAAAGGTAATTTGATTCTTACGATGGGGCGATATATACTTAAAATTTGGTCTACTTATTTTTGGAATCTAGATAACTTTTCATTTAATTTTTTTAGAGTATAATTAGTATTTATATGTTTAATTCAACAATAGAGGGAAACAAGATGTAACTTGCGTATAAAGAGCGTTCTTAGAATCTACGAATTCTAATGGTTTAAGTTGCAAAAAGAGCTAGATTTAAGCAACGATTTTCATGAATTCAGCATGTAGGGAGTTGTTTGGGGGGAGGGGGATTGGTCCAGCTAGGTTTTATTAAAAAAATATCGTTTTATACCTGTTTCGGGCATCTAAAAAATGCTAAAATGTAGGATTGAATCCAAATGATATTTGAGCTGCCAAATGCTGCTGTGATAGCTAATGGTGACAGGCGGACCAAAAAAGTTCAAAACTTGGGACCAATTCCCACATGTCACCCGGCGGTTTCTCTTTATATCTCTTATATCTTGTTACAACATGTTTTTAATACAACCTCCTTCATAGAGTTGACGATGAATATGAAAAAGCATTGTGGCTGTCATATTTTTTATGTGTCATTCATTGAGTTGTTGCGAGAGAGTAAATGGGTTGACTTCGGGAAAATTGCTTTTTATTTATTGAATAAGAATAAAGGAGAAATATAGTCGTTTCATTATATTCAGAAGGGGATGTAACCTAAACTCACAAATAGAGTGGACATAAGGAATATCTGCAAATTTTAAGAGTTTTTAGAAAAGACAAATGACGATCAATATCTTGAGACAAAACGGAGAGTGCGTATTTCGTATAATTTGAGAAATAGTTGGGATATGCGATGCTATGGAATAAAAAATGGAGTTTTTATTGGAGAGATTAATGATGGTAATTGGTATTCGGTTAATTAATTCTGTGAGATCAACGTGACGATGTGCTATGTGAGGCCTTAAACGCGCCCGTGACTTTTGTTCGATGGAACTGTCAGCTAGAATGACGATTGTTCTCTGGATCTTTCCAGTTGTAACGATTGTTTTCTAGACTGTGGACATCTGCAACGACTGTCAGCTAGGCTCTGCCTAGAAGTGGTGATTGTTCTTTGAGCGTTATCATTTGCGAGTCTGTTTACGTGTGTATCTGCTGAGTTGGTTGCCACTAATTGAGCTGTGTTATGCCATGGCAGTGATTGAGGGTGAGCTTGAGGTGCGAAATGCTTATGGTGCGAAAAGCTTAAGGAGTTGAGGAGTTGAGCTTAAAGAGTTGAGCATAAAGCGTGAGCTTAGAGTTGAGCATAAAGCGTGAGCGTAGTCCTGTCATGTCATGGCATGTGCGGTTTTCTTTTACAGATTAAAAGAGCAAGTACTGAGTTTCTTGCCGATTCTTCTCAGTACAATCAGCATTCCGAATCGGTGGTAGATTCATTCCCAGAAGTCAGCTTATGAGATTTGCGGGGTCGCAAATGTTGTCAGGATGGTCGACTGTTACAACATGTTTTTAATACAACCTCCTTCATAGAGTTGACGATGAATATGAAAAAGCATTGTGGCTGTCATATTTTTTATGTGTCATTCATTGAGTTGTTGCGAGAGAGTAAATGGGTTGACTTCGGGAAAATTGCTTTTTATTTATTGAATAAGAATAAAGGAGAAATATCGTCGTTTCATTATAATCTAATTTAACTTTTAAAAAAATAATTAAAATTATTAATTAAATTATAATATAAATGACACAATAGAATATATTCAGCGAAAATTGGCGTAATGGGACAATTGGTTAAAGGGTTAATAGAATCAATTACTTTTGGAAAAATGCAAGGGGACCGTCATGGGCGTTGCGGTGCATACAGGTGCGCCAGTTAAGCTTATATTTTTTACTTGTGATCGCAAGTAGGACGCCAGTTAAGCGTATATTTCTACCACTTTGTCACTAGAATATATACTAATATATAAAGCTGAAGTGTTTGTTTGTTTGAACGCGCTAATCTCAGGAACTACTTGACTGATTTGAAAAATTCTCTGATTGTAAAATAGTCGATTTATTGAAGAAAGCTATAGACTATGACATCGCGCTAATATAAATAGGTAAGGAGGGAGCAATAAAAAATATTCCAAAAACAGTGACAGTGATTTCTATGCGGGCGAAGCTGTAGGCACAGCTAGTATAATATATGCCTCCGGTTAACGACTATAGAGATGTCAGCTTTTTGGTGGCTTTAAATAAGAAGAATTTATGGACTTTAAATAAGAATGCTAATAGTTATTCCATACACATAGATGGCACATTCTAGAAATCGTTATGAATCGTTATGAGAGCTTTGTTTTTCGGCATGAGTCACAATGCACATATTACTTAATGATATTTACATTTAATCGCGTGCTCTTCGGCGAAGAAACCATTGTCAGGAAACCCGCATATTTCTAGAGGTTTAACCGGAAATTTTGTAACGAATAAATCCGCATTGGAGCAAATGGAAAGAGGAGGCATTTGTCAAACATTTGCTTTTGAATGCTTTTAATTTTATTGATTTTTCTCAGTTAAATTTCTAGTCAAGATTATTAATTTTTATAGATCACTGGTAAGTCCTGCTTTGCGGATCTTAATTCAGTGATTACAGCTATATGTTGTGACTACCTCACTTAAGGACAGAAGGTAAAGGACAGGAGGATAATGATTATAAATTACACTGCAAAAAAATTACAAAAAATGCTCCGTTCGCCACCAAACTTTACAGGATTATTTGCTAGGTCAATGTAAAGATTATCTGAAAATTTCATAAAAATCGGTCCCGGTTTCAGGGTCAATAGAGACATACAGACAAACATTCATTTTTATATATCTTTAATATTTCAAAGAACTAATCTTGTATTAATATCTTTTTCTGAATTTTGGAAACGGATCCAATGATTTTCATGAAATTCATTTAAGGGTTTTTTTGTTTTAATCGATCTAGCTAGGTTTTATTGATAAAAAATGTTTTTTTTATCCCTGTTTTATAAGAAAGCAGAGGTTAATTGCGCTTTCAATTTTAATCTCATGATAGCTTATTTGGGTAATGGACGGGTCAAATTCAGAATGCTATCGATTCCGGACAACATTTCTTTTTTTTATTGCCGAGCAAGGCTCGATCACGCAGGTACTATAGATTTAATAGTTTTACTTTCATACTGTCACATCACTATAGTTTTCAATTACGCCCGTCGTCGACCCCGCTACCGTTTTTGAATTGGCCCGTCGACCGCTTTGCATAAATGCCCGCCAGCTGTTTACAATAATCGATATGTTTTTACCTTTTCAATTTATCGATATCCATTCACGGACGGACAATTTATTTGTATCAATAATACGACTTCTGTTTGTTTTTGTACGCTGACGGGTTTATGGGGGTCGATTTTTGATCGAATATTCAGAATCGATTACGTATCGACTTATAAGGGGTTTTCGGCAGTTTATTAATTGGATTTACGTGTAATTTTTTTTATAAACTTGGAGTGATGCGAACGACGCGGCCTAAGATGGGTTGGGCCGTGTCTGAATGATGGCTGTTAAATTTTCTTTTGGAGGCACCCAAGTCAGGGGATTCGATGTATTGGCTGTGCTTATAAGTAGTGATGGGATAAAACCCTTATTAGGGTGGTATACTGAGTTCCAAGTATAAACTTACTGACCCGTTGGCGCAGTGGGTAGTGATGCTGCCATCAGCTCCACGGGTCGCGGGTTCGATTTCCTCCGCGGGCCAACATTGTAAAATAAATTTGTTGGCTCATCGACCCTGGGTGTATATATGTATTTAAGTATATATTTAAAAGTTATACATTCACCAGTTGTATAAGTGTCCCATATATTTATTTATATTTATATTTAAAAAAAACTAGTAACATATTAAAGTCGAGTTACCTCATTCTCCTCTTTAAACCTCAATCTTCACCATCGTGGTTATTCAACTTTCATATGTATGTGAAGGTGTAATCTTGCAAGTTAAATTTGACCCACTTCTCCCGATTGAGCTGAAATTTTATATACTGGTCCAGTCCGGAAGAAAATGAATGTTTATGATATGCACATGCATGACCTGATAGTCCTGCCAAGATTGGCTCAAGACGAGGGAACTGTTCAACAGTTAACAGTAGGGACATGAAATTTTGTTATACTAGTGCAGTCCCAATGACAAAGCAAGTTTATGGTAAGCTTGACCTGATGCTGCTACTAGGATTGGCTCCAGACAATGGAACTGGTCAAAGGTTAATAGTAGTAACATGAACTTTGTTAAAAGCTTTTTTAAAAGCATTTTTAACGTTACTTGTTAATAGTTATGTTATAGTGCTATAACAGAGCTAACAATATATATCAAGAAAATAAATATTATGATGATAATGAGAATAAATAAAAGAAGAAGAAGAATAAAATAAAAGATGTGGTAGGCCAGCGGTAGCCACCGTGCGACTCTTTCGAGGAGGTCACCCGGGTTCAAACCCGGGCAGACACCAATGAGTTTTTCTGTAAAAACTAATGTGTCTAATTGATAATTGCAATTTATCACACGCTTTTCGTGAACCCAGGGTTCAAACCCGGGCAGACACCAATGAGTTTTTCTGTAAAAACTTATGTGTCTAATTGATAATTGCAATTTATCACACGCTTTTCGGTGAAGGAAAACATCATGCATATCTCTAGAGAATTCTGGATATGTGCAACCTACCAATCCGCATTGGAGCAGCGTGATAGGTCTTAGCTCCATCCCTTCTCTCCAGAGAAGAGGCCTATTCTCAGCAGTGGGGTAGTAACAAGCCGCTACTTACTTTTACTTTAACGAGATTATATCATGAGGTACAGGAGATTCTTCATCCAAATCTTAGGATACCAGGTCAAATATCCCCAAGGCGGTTGATGCATCTGGTGGTGCCGATGCATCGTCTAGTGGAGGGAGGGGCCACTGATAGAGAGGCTCCGACCTGTTGCTGCTGGTGGGGATGGAGACAATGTGTACAACGGTACCATATCACCGCCACCAGCAGCGTGGTGGAGCACCGTCAGGTTTTTAGTCAGTGCGAGTGCGACATACCCGCCGTTCGTCCCCGTCGGGCGGTGATGACCCATAATGGGTTGTCCTGACATAAAAAAAACCAGGTCAAATGTACGTAAGATCAGAAGAGGTAATAAATAAAATAAATAAATAAATATATGGGACACTTACGAATACGGTCGTCCGTCCCCGAAGTAAGTAACTTAATACTTGTGTTATGGGTAACAGACAACTGGTAAATATATACTTATATAATTTTAAATACATACTTATGTACAAATATACACCCAGGCTCGAAGAACCAACAAATTTGTGTAAGAAAATTTTGGACTTCGGTGGGAATCGAACCCACGACCCGCGGAGCTGAAGGCAGGGTCATTACCAACTGCGCCAACGAGCCAATGACTCTGCCGTTGTCGACGCGACGCAACCGAGTGACGTCAGCGCACCGACAACACCGTTTCAGACCGACATAAGTGCATTTGCTTGTATCAACACGGCCCGCTGCGATGGCCCGAGCGCCGTAATTAACGACGCTGAAAAGAAATACTAGTATCGGACGAAGTTATTCGAGCACGTAACGAAAATGTCAATATATTTCAGATTTTCGTTTGTAACGAACGTTAAGATTCTTCGCTTGGTGTCCGTGGTAATGGAAGATTGGCAGCAACTCTAGAGGCTGTTGAGTTATTGTTAAGGCTTAAAGTAATAATAAAATTATTTTGCTATAATCCGCGATGAAGTAAAATAGAAAATGTATATAATGCTAAATGTGTACTGGACAATCCGTTTTCATACCTGATACATGCTTTCGTAAAAAAACACATGCACATACCTCCATCACCGCCACCACAATACAAAAATACTTCATACGTTCACTATCACAAACTCAACAATCGTTTCGCCCCGCAACCAAAGCATCATCAGGAGATAGACTCCACGACAAAATCGCAAAAGCTTTTGCTTTTACTAATCCTGCATGTATCAGTTATGAAAACGGACTGTCCACTCTATATTTAGGGATCTCCGCAAAGTAACGCCTAATTCTACAAATTATTTATTCGAGATTATCTCGTCATGGGGAGTTTGGACCGCCAACTACTGACAAAGCACGAACTTAAGGTCAGAACTTTCGCATTTGTTTTTGCAGTCCATCATCATCCTCCTGCCCTTATCCCACTCTAAGTGGGGTCGGCACAACATGTTATAAATATGTTGTCATATGAATTGGCTACGTATTTTACGACCGGCCGCCTGATGTCAGTTTAGCTTAGTCGCTTCTTACGACACCTCGGTAAGAAAGAGGGTGGGCCATTCTTCTCAGCCGGATACCAAACGGCGGAAGGAATATCTATACTAATATACAAAGCTGAAGAGTTTGTTTGATTTTTTGAACGCGCTAATCTCAGGAATTACTAGACCGATTTGAAAAGTTCTTTACGTGTAAAATAGTCCATTTATTGAGGAAGGCTATAGGCTATATAACATCACTCTAAGATGAATAGGAGAGGAGCAAAAATAAAAAAAATATTACGAAAACGGCAAAATTTGAAGCTTTCCTTGCGCGCGCTAGTGTAGTAAGTAAACGGTGAAAGTTATTGAAAAATCATGTATTACAAAATTGTTCCCCTCTAAAAGTTCTAAGTAAAAATCCGCGACAGCAAATGTCTAGCTTTTAAAGTTAACCTATTTTAACCATTTTTATACGGTTTTAATATTTCCACGCGGACGGAGCCGCTGTTGATTGCTAGTATTTTATAATTATTTGACCAGTTAAATAGTCAGAATGCGGCATAAATTTTGTCCCTATAATTAGATATGGATAGAAAGCTCAACATTTGCGAAAAGTTTATGTACCAGATGGCGTTTTATTAGTGTATCTGACATAACGTTTACTATAAATCGATTTTATTACTTGTTATACATTTGATAAATTAATAGCTTTACAATTAGCAGGTGCTTGTCGCGTTATTTATATATTATACCGACGTTTATCATGTACTATTAGGCAGTCATGTTTCGCCAGTAGGCTTATCGTGTCCTAATAAAATATGATTTTCTTTGAAGACGACTGGTGTAATTTCTCTAAAGTGGAATACAAAACGATAAGGAACTCACCGAGTATTTTATGTGGTTATAAATTAAGTGTTTAAGGACTCGGCCGAAAGAAGATTTATATTGGGGAGCGTCGGGAAGCGTCTGACAATTGGCTCAGCGTAACTGTTCTTTGATCGACGCTTGAGTCGTATGTCTGACAGGCGGAAATTTAATGACTTTTGGTTGCATGTAAGAACGAATAATGACAAAGTACCTAGGTAGGCGTTTCTGTTAATAGATATTACCTGGGTATGGGCCTTGCTCGGTAATTTTTTAAGGAAAAAAAAGGAAGAAAGCGCCTGGCAACATGTGGAAATCGATTCCAGGTTTTGAACTTTTTTGGTCCGCCCGTTAACTAGTTAGGCTAGCACAGTTTTGCATTTGACACCTCAAATATCATTTGCATTAAATTCTTATTTAGCTAGGTTTCATTAAATTTTTAATGAAACCTAGCTAGATTGATTTTCCCCCCAAAAAAACCCCCTAAATACTGAATTTAATGAAAATCGTTGAAGCCGTTTCCGAGATTCAGAATATACAAGATTAATTTATTTAAATATTAAAGATAAAAAATATGAAATATGAAAAAAAGGGCTGGTTATATCTGATTTGATTTGATTTGATCCGGGGTATTTTTACTAATTTACACCTCTCATTGCTAACTAAGCTATCAGCTTAAAGTGTTATATTTTAGCAATTTTATTCAAAACCTGAAATCAGGGATAAAACAATTTTTTTGTTATCAAACTTAGTCGATCTACGATTTAGCGCCCCCGAAACTCAAATCGATGGAATCTTTACCGAAATTCAGATTCTATATATATACAAGATTAGCCCATTTAAAGATTAAAGATAACCTGATTCGTGATACTTTATTCTAAAGCGAAGTTACGACCATGTCGCAGTATTCTGAGGATATACCCTTAGAATTTCCTCGCAAACTTACGTAAATAAAGCATCATTATCATACTAAACTTAAGAAGCTAAAAGAGTGTATACAAAATATTACGAATATAATCCGACAAATGTAAGATGTATTTGCAGCATAAATTCAAAACTTTTGCAATGATTATATACATTTCATATCATGAATTTCTTCGGGGTTTTTATTGTGTACATTTTTGATGTATGATGTATGTAATATAGGTAGGTACGTACCTAGTAATGCAGAAACATGTATAATAGAGACATTTAAAAAACCATCTTGCTTTAAAAATTAATAACCTGCAATTAAAGGTTTTTTTATGCGGATTTAGTACTGATTACTTTGTGATTATATTATAATAGTAATTTTAGTTTACTAAAAAATGTCTATCTTAGACTTGTTTCGCTAACAATAAACAATAGAGCAATAATTTTATTAATTGATATTTGTAGTCGCTCGCGCCGTCTGGTATCCGGTTGAGTAGTATTCTACTGATCTATTGATCACCATCATTTCTTACAGAGGCATCGTAAAATACCAAGCGAAATCATATCAAAAGATATTTAAAACATGTGTTTTGTTGTATATTTTAAACATAGTGGAACTTTTCTAAATTTGATGCTCTCGTTCACCAAAACCAAAAAAACAAGCGTATTTGTCAAATACAAATTTAAATTCAAAATATTCTTTATTCAAATAAACTTGTAAACAAGTGCTTTTGAATCGTCAAATCTACTGTCAATGAAGCAATTCCAGTTCGAACCTGCACTCGCACCCGACTCGCCGCAGCCAAATCAAAATCGCGTCTTCTCAGAAAGAGAAAACACATTTACCGCACCATAATGCTAATGCAAACAAATAGAAATGCGAGAGGGCGAAACGAAAATTGAACGTAGCGTTGATAAAATAAGAATGTTTAGTAGTATAACGTGAGGAATGAGACATCGACGCAAGAGTGCAGAGGCGTCGGAGCAGCTGACATCTGTCATCGCGCAATTTATTACCCGCTCCGAAATAACAGAGTCAGCGAACGCCGGGACAAAATGAAGAGACAACGCTCTATTAACGACACATCCTCGGGGTGAGTCGCTAACAGCCACGCAATTAAATTCACAATGTTTAGTTGCCGGCCGGCGTACGAAAAACAACAATTGTACACACCCAATCTGTACACCGCGTAATTATTCGTATTTTGTTCACAATTAAAGCCGACATAGTCTTAACTTTTTTCAGCAGTATTGGGTCAATTACGCGATACTTTCTTTAAGCTATATCGTGTCAATTAATCGTAAGCTACTGCACAAAATTTACCCAATGGTAAAATCTCTTTCTTATTTAATTCTTGTCCTTTTCCTTCTATTACTCAAAGGTTGACTGGAAGAGATCCCTTTCAGGGATAAGTCCGCCTTTATACATGTGTTTTTTTTTAATTTTCTTTCTCTTTTCTAAATATATGTATAAAAAAAATAAAGAGAAAAGTTTATAATTTGTTTGCAATAATGAATGTTTCCTTACAATGTTTTCCTTCACCGAAAAGCGTGTGATAAATTGCAATTATCAATTATACACATTAGTTTTTATAGGATAACTCATTGTTGACTGCCCAGGGTTTGAGCCTGTGACCTCCTAAAAATAGTCGCACGGTGCTACCCCTGCGTTTATCACAGCTTACTTTTTCAGTATTATTGGACAAATTTAGCTAGCGTAAGAAAAATAGGTAAATATAAAAAGGGAGAAGATATTTTTGAGCGTCAGATAACGTGCCGTAGTTGCATCTATGAGATATACACAGCTGGTCTGTACACAACTTAATTATAATTCTTTAGTACACAATTAAAGCCGCTATGGACTTTACGACGATCAATAAACGGTGCGTGAAGTCTTTATGTGCATACCTTTGTGTAACTTCTATTTTAACTTCATCTAGTGAATTACGCACAGAAGTCGCAGGTGCTATCCGGTTGAGTAGAATAGACCACTCTCATTTCTTACCGAAGTGTCGTAAAAGGAGACTAAAGTAAGTTGACGTTAGGCAGGCGGCCGGTCGTCAAATACGTAGCCAAATCAAGTGGCAACATGTTTACGACATGTTGTGCTAACACCACTTAGAGTAGGATAAGAGCAGGAGGATTATGGTTAAGTGCTTCTGAATTATGTGTATTTATAAATTTGTGCCACTTTAGTCATAACAACGGCAGATAAAAGATGCTTAAGGCGTCATCGGGCTATTTTTTAGCTACAGACACTGTGCTTAGTATGCCTTTAAGAGTAGGGAACCTTTAGGGTCATTTTACGATTAAGTATAACGTGGAACGGGTTAAAACGCAATTAACTTCACAATGTTTAGTTTCCGGCCGACGTACGAAGAACAACATTATACATTCCCGATCTGTACACAACGTAATTACACCTTTAGTTCACAATTAAAGCCGCTATAGACTTACAACAGCCGATAAACGGTGCTTTAACGCTCTCCTTTGATGTACTTACTGGGTTTATATTTATGTCGGCGACCCTTAATTACTTCCCAACCCGTAGATATGGGCTGTGGTCAATTGTCCTTGCTATGATAAAGAAAAATGTATGTACGTCCTGGGAGGGAGATCCTGACAAATACATAATGATGGAATATGCAAAAATACACACAGCCTTTTCCTCACCGATAGAGACGAATCATTTACGTACGCCACTTCTATGACTGACCCGTTGGCGCAGTGGGTAGTGACCCTGCCTTCAGTTGCGCGGGTTGCGGGTTCAATTCCCGCCGAGGGCCAACATTTTCTATAAATGAATTTGTTGGTCTTGGAGCCTGGGTGTATATTTGTATTTAAATATGTATTTAAAAAATATATAAGTATATATTCACCAGTTGTCTGTCACCCATAACACAAGTATTAAGTTACATACTTTGGGGACGAACGAACGTGTGTGTAAGTGTCCCATATATATATTATATATTCCGTCTATATTCTGTCTTTTTTATTTTTTTTTATTGCATTTTTTTTAATATATTAAAAAATTACTGATCAAACATCGGTTATTTTTAGGTACCATTATTTTATCGTGGATTATAGATAAGTCAAACTAACGTCAGATTCTATTAAACATCCAGAACCAAATGCTTTAAACGTACCGTTGACAAAAACAAAAGAAAAAAAAACAAAAATTCTGATCTGCCAAGTGTCCATATATTTATTAGACCAGCCCAATCGTGGGAGAGTGATGGGATCTTATTTGTCAACGGTTTGATATATGAAATAGTCTCGGATGCCGCACGCGGGAGGCGATTCTATCTCAACGTATCGAGTTCTTCGTTTTGATGCAGTGTTCTAGCGCTTAATAACTGTCGACGAATGTTTGCGTCACTTGCCTGCAGTGCTTTCGATAATAAATTAGCTCTTATTTTAGAAATGCTCATTCACATCCACACTCTCGCCGCAATCGTATTGAATTTACTTTAAGAGATGGCTGCTATATGTCCATCATCCTCCTGCCCTTATCCTACTCTTAGTGTGGTCGGCACAACATGTTATAAAATGTTGTTACATGATTTGGCTGTGTTTTTACGACCGGCGGACCTGACGTCAACTTACCTTAGTCGTATTTTACGACACCTCGGTAAGAAAGAGGGTGATCTATTCTACTAAACCGGATACCGCACGGTGGGTCAACTAACCTTAGTCGCCTTTTACAACACCTCGGTAAGAAATGAGGTTGGTCTACTCTACTCAGCCGGATACCACATGGTGGGTCGTCTTACCTTAGTCGCCTTTTACGACACCTCGTTAAGAAATGAGGTTGGTCTATTCTACTCAGCCGGATACCACCTGCTATATGTCCATTGAAGGAAATATACAGAAAAATGTCTTACTTTGCTTATCGCTCTTAATTTACTAAACAGTCAAGTTACAACTATTCAAACTAATTTTATACTAGAGCTATTGACTGTTGATTTTGTATATAAATAAAATGCATAACTGCCCCGTCTAAGCTTCTATTAAACATATTACAAACTATAAACTGCTTTCGTCAACAATTTTTTTTTGTAAGTCCTTTAATTTAATCGTGTATTAAAATTTTGAATACAATCGGAATATTTTTTGTTTCTCGAATTGCAGCATCAATGTTATATACATTTAAATTTAAATTCATATACATTTAAATAAATTATACAATTAAAACACAAAATTGATTGATTTATTTTTCAAGATTATTAGCCAATAGATTTGCATACAAATTAAATACTAATTTAAACGCTTTCTCTATTAAATGTATATTTATCGAAAAAATCGTATCACTTATTTAATATCTATACGTATTAATTACCATATATATTATAATATACTATACATAAAAAAGTCCCCCAAATCTGTATGTCTGTGTGATCGATTTTCTCAAAATATAATTAACGGATTTTTGTAAAGTTTTTAATAAAATATAGTGCAGTTCAAAAAATAGTTTAGGTTAATTGCGGTTTTATATGTTTTAAAATAGAAAACACTTTCTGACACATTGAAACCATCACGGGCGAAGCCGCTTGCACATCTAGCACTTTTTAATATATTAACGATGACTCGTCGTTCTTAATTAATTACAAAATAACAACTGACTCTTACACTATTTCTAAAGCATCATTTACACTCGCGACACTCATTACTCCTAATGACGTTCGATGAGTAATTATTTACTGTTTCGTGGTTTTATGATTGAGATTAATCTTTAGGATTTCCTTTTCGTTTAATTTGAAATTTCTTCGGTGTAATGTAACGATTTTATTAATATTCTTGAAGAACAGATGATAAATTTTCATATACAAAATTTTTGTACGATGACTGATGTGTAAATAACTCTTATCGAAAAGAAATATTAGGTTAGTTCTATTAAGCTTTTTAGTTAATATTTTAGAGATATTAGTAACAGGGGTAAATAGGGGTATATATTTTAGGGATATATTTTGATCTAACGTGTACGATACGATGTCTTTTACGCCTCTAGGTTACAGTGCATTGTAATATTTATTTCTTCTTATTTCTTCGCCTTTAAATCGCAATAGCTAAACCGTCCTCAAGTATTAATGTAGTAACTGTTGGATATTTTTACGTCTAATATCATCCTCCTACCATTATCCCACTCTAAGTGGGGTCGGCACAACATGTCATAAACCTGTAGTCACATGATTTGGCTACGTATTTTACGATCGGCCGCCTGCCTGACGTCAACTTCCCTTAGTCGCCTTTTACGACACCTCGGTAAGAAATGAGGGTGGTCTATTCTACTGCGCTTGATTCTGTACGGTGGATTCTAGCATCTAATAATTATTAAATATATCTATAATTATTAATGAACTATTCTATATTTATTAAGGTTTTCATATATCAAGTTCGTAAACGCCATCTATTGGCGATTCGCCACCTTATTAGGCATCGCTTGGGTATCCCATTAATATTATAGTAGTAGATTTTAAACTTTCGCGATTCATACTGATTATAATATAAACACACGGGTCACATCGCGTTATAATCGAATTACCTTTATACAAGGTTCGAAGTTTCGGCAGAGTTGCATCCACCGTGGTCACGAACTGACTGGATGCCACTCTGCCGAAACATCGAACCTTGTATAAAGGTAATTCGATTATAACGTGATGTGACCCGTATGTAATGTGTAATATTATAGTATACTAGCTGTGCCAGCAGCTTCGCCCGCCCGAAATCAGAGTGTCACAAATTTTTTACCGAATTAAAATTTTAAACATAAAAGTAGTTATCATGAGTTAATTATAAAAGATTTTTGAATAACTTTCACCGTTTACTCAGCGCACGCAAAGAAAGCTTTAAATTTTTCCGTAATATTTTTTATTGCTGCTCCTCTCCTATTCGTCTTAGCGTCATGTGATATCTATAGCCTTCCCAGATCAATGGATTATCTTACTATCAAAAAAATTTTGAAATCGGTCCAGCACTTCCTGAGATAAGCGCGCTCGAACAAACAAACTGTTCAGCTTTATATATTAGTATACATGGTTTGTATATGAAAATTATATTATTAAAAAAACAGTATTAACAAAGGCGTGTAAGAGAATTAATAAAATAGGTGTATTAGCAATTTCATCCCGGCCAAATAAAACAAAATACGTATAACCATTTACGCCGCAGCATCATAATGTGGTTCAGCTCTTACCGAATGGCCTACTAAATTGTAAAAAAATATAGCGAGGGATAAAATTGACGTCAAATGTTAAGGGTTCCGTGCTATTTTATATCTATACTTATATTAAAGACGTTATATCCATAATTATATTAAAAAGTCAAAAATATCATCATCATCCTCCTGCCCTTATCCCACTCTAAGTGAGGTCGGGACAACATTTTACAAACATGTTTTTACATGATTTGGCTAACTATTTTAAGACTGTTGTGTCAATTTACCTTAGTCGCCTATTGCGAGATTTCGGTAAGATATGAGGGTGGTCTATTCTATTCAGCCGAATAACACGCGGTGGGTTGACTTACCTTAGTCGCCTTTCGCGACACCTCGGTAAGAAAGAGGGTGGTCTATTCTACTCAACCGGATACCACGCGGCGGGTCCACTTGCCCTAGTCGCCTTTACAACACCTCGCCAAGAAATAAGTGTGGTCTATTTTACTCAGCCGAATACCACGCGGAGGGTCGACTTACCTTAGTCGCCTTTTACGACACCTCGGTAAGAAATGAGGGTGGTCTATTTTAATCAGCCGGATACCACACGGTGGGTTAACCTGCCTTAGACGCCTTTTACGACACCTTGGTAAGAAAAGTGGTTGGTCTATTAAACTTAGCCGGATACCACTTTATATTGACATAAATTTAAAAAAATTCTATCAAATATTTTTTATAATGCAATTTTCCATCTAGCGCGGCTTAATTCGATTTCACGGACAATAGATTCTTACTTAATTCACCCACTAAACGTCATGTTCTATTGAATCCATTTGGCACTCGATATGGCCATATATAAAGAATCGCTCGCAATTAAACGTGTAAGGGTTCCTAGCTCAGCTACAAAGAACACCGTAGTAGAATAAATCCGAGGTCAACTCATTCCCATGTTCATGAGATCCGACGACTTAATGCCCCCGTAATCGATCGATGTGGGCCCGTACGAGATATGTAACGCTAATATCTGCAAGTCGGGCTTCCTGAGCGGTCCGCGGGCCAATTTCGCTGGTAATGGCTTTAATATCCCATCAGTGGCTCGCCCGTGCGTGTACTGCGCAGGGTAATAACTGCTATCGGATCTCGACGCCGCCTACTCGATAATTCACCAACAATAAACCTGTGAGTTATGGTCTTTATTAATTTACAATTGAACCGGCGTATGTACTAAGTTTACTAAGGTTGTACTTTTAAATGCAGTACATATACGTTGGCATAAACCACCGTGGCATCACAGGTTTTAGCTGAAAATCAGCGCTGCATTTATGATGCTAACACACATGCGGCACCATTTTTTTTTATGGAATAGGATGGCAAACAAGCATGCGATGCACTTCAAGTAATCACCGCCGCCCACGACCTCTCGCAGAGCAAGTGTGTTGCTGTCCTTTAAAAAGGTGGAAAATACGCTTTTTGAAGGTATATCGTACCGATCCGGGAACGCCGCCAAAGGGAGATCGTTCCATAATCGATCGTTCATAAGCTGTGGTAGCCCAGCGGTAACACCGTGCGCCTCTTTTGAGGAGGTCTATGGTTCAAACCCCGCGCAGACACCAATGAGTTTTCTAGTAAAACTTATTTGTCTAATTGATAATTGCAATTTATCACACGCTTTTCGGTGAAGGAAAACATCGTGAGGAAACCTGCATATCTCTAGAGAATTCTGGGGATATGTGTAACCTACCAATCCGCATTGGAGCAGCGTCGTAGGTCTTAGCTCCAATCCTTCTCTCCAAAAAAAAAAAAAACGGAGAGAAGAGGCCTATGTGACGCACAGTGCGGTTATGGAATTTAGCGGCAGGAATCAGGTCATGTTGTTCAATGGAACACTCTCCGTGAAAGATGCGGTACAGAACGCACACTGACGCTGTTTCTACGCATCGCTAAAGAGTCCAGCTGTTTGCTAAACAAAATGCTGAGCTGAATGCCTTTCATTGCTTCGCTGTAAGCCCACCGCATATATTTTTATTTTTCATTACTTTTTATTTATATTTTTGTAATTATATTAAACACCTTATATCTATTTAGATGTAAGCTTTTCTATATTAGTTTGTAGCACTGTGTAACGATGAATGAAATGTGTTTCTTTCTAACTAAACAAAAACAAATAAAATTGTCTCTAGGAATAGTTAGTATTGTTTTCCTAAAGATTGTATTATTTTCATCTTTGAAAAGTTTAGTCATTACCTATTTTCACTCGATTTCATAATTTGATACTGAGCTACTGAAGTTAATATATAATTTTAGTCGTAACCTTCACTCTAGAGAAGATGCGTCTTGAACACGTGTAGCCTAGCGGCTACATAACTCGTGAGTGGTTACGAGACTTATCATCATCTTTCCGCCCTTATTCCACTCTTAAGTGGTGCGGGCATAACATGTTATAAACATGCTGTCACTAGATTTGGCTGCGTTTTCAAACCAGCCGCTGCTTGACGTCAACTTACCTTAAAGGTATTTTACGACTCCTTCGTAAAAAAGGGTGGTCTATTCTACTAAACTGGATACCACACGGTGGGTCCAACTTACCTTAGTCGCCTTTTACGACACCTCAGTAAGAAATGAGAGTAGTATATTCTACTCAGCCGGATATCACACGGTTATGGTTAAACGACTGTTTGTTGAAAAGATTAGACGCTGACTTTCTTGCTGGTTCTTGTCGGTAGGAGCAAAATTCTGAATCAGTGGTAGCTTCTTAATTAAAAAGTTTGACGATTCAAAAGCACTTGTTTACAAGTTTATTTGAATAAAGAATAATTTGAATTTGAATTTCAACTGTACAAACGATTAAAAAAATTAGTGTTTTCCTGCTCTTCTAAGTTATGGGTCTATATTCAAATTCAAAATATTCTTTATCCAAGTGGACTGTTTTCAGTACTGTTTTCAGAAACAAAAAACACAAGAGTAACATATGAATAATTAATATTATTGCGATTTTGTCGTGGAGTCTATATCTCGATGATGCTTCGGTTGCGGGGCGAAACGATTATTGAGTTTGTGATAGTGAACGTGTGTAGTGCTTCAGAATCCCGCATGTATCACGTATCAAAACGGATAGTCTTCTCTACATTTAACATTTTTTATATATTCTATTTTACTTTATCGCGGATTATAGTAAATAATTTTACTATTACTTTTGTTCTAACATATGTTTTTCTTTGTTTCAGGATCCTTTCACGGTGAGTGCGCATATGGAGAGTAAAAAACAAATGCTGGACATTTAAGTAAGTTTAGATAAGGTATAGGCATTTGAGTAAGTTTTGAGTTTTTTGAGTTTCTCAGTAGAAATAACGATGGAAAAGATGAGAAGTGCGAGATTAAGTTGATACGGTCATGTAATGAGGGATGAAAACCATGTGGCCAAAAAGTTGACTGCCCGTTGGCGCAGTGGTTAGTCGTCCTGTATTCTGCTTCGCGAGTCGCGGGTTCGATTCCCGTCGAGCGCCAACATTTTTCTATAAATCGACTTTTTGGTCTTCGAGTCTGGGTGTATATTTGCATTTAAGTATGTATTTAAAAATTATATATGTATATATTCACCAGTTGTCTCTTACCCATAACACAAGTATTAAGTTACTTTGGGGACGGACGACCGTGTGTGTGTGTGTCCCATATATTTATTTATTTATACTATACTGTAAAAGAGTTTTAAATATTAATGTGAATGGATAGTGGCGGTAGGTAAAGAGGTGGTTCGATTGTTTCAGGTATGACATACATATAAGGTTTAGGGACAGAGTTGATGGACGATAGCGGAGAATGGAAGAAGACATAATGTGTGTTATTTTCTACTCAGCCGGATACCGCATAGCAGGTCAACCTACCGTAGTCGCCTTTTACGACACCTCGGTAAGAAGTGAGGGTGGTCTATTCTATTCAGCCGGATACCACACGGCGATTCAAGTTAATTTAGTCGCCTTTTACGACGCCTCAGTAAGAAATCGAGTGGTCTTTTCTATTCAGCCGAATACCACACGATTGTTCAACTTACCTTAGTCGCCTTTACGACGCCTCGGTAAGAAATGCGAGTAGTCTATTCTATTCAGCCGGATACCACACGGTGATTCAAGTTAACTTAGTTGCCTTTTACGACACCTCGGCATAATGTGACAGCGGTCTATTCCACTCAGCCGGATACCTCATGGCGATTTAAGTTAACTTAGTCGCCATTTACGACACCTTTGTAAGAAATGAGAGTGGTCTATTCCATTCAGCCGCATACCAACAAACGTATTTTGTTATTATTAATTACAAAAAAGACATATATTATAATAAAACGTTTTTTTTTCATATCCGCCGCTGTCGGGTGTACTGCGGCGTATTACAGGGTGTAAGTATTAATTTTAATTGCTCAAATTTGTATTTTCTAGTACTTAAAAAAAAAAATTTTTAGAATAAAGCTAAATAGTCTTGTCTCTCATGTTCCCCTACAATTACCGAATCAAAACCTGTGTCAGTAAAGTATCATAGATATAAATAAAAATGGGTTATCGTCATTGCCCTTATCTCACTGTAAGTGGGGTCGGCACAACATGTATTTCTCTTCCATTCTCTCCTATCGTTCGTCAACTCTGAAGCTACTCCTTTTATATGTATTTCATACTTTACATAATCCAACCAACTTTGAGTTAATCTCAGTTGCTGTAGTCTATATACATGTATATCTTATATATATAAAAGAAAGTTGGTCTTAGTTACACTATTTATAACTCAAGAACAGATGAACAAATTCGGCTGAAAATTGGTGGAGAGGTTGCTTAGAACCAGGAGACGGACATAGGATACTTTTTATCCCGTTCGACCGCATTTATTTTATCCCGTCAAGTCACTAGATATAAAACGTGGTATAGCAAAAACGACTATGACATGGAAAAACAAAACATAAATGACGGCTAAACGTAATTTAGTCTTTGGATAAGTATGGTAAAAATATGACAATTATCAAAATAGTAGTAGCTATAAACGTTACTACATAGTATAAAACAAAGTCACTTTCTCTGTCTGTCCTTATATCTGTATGTTTGCTTAAATCTTTAAAACTACGCAAAAGATTTTGATGCGGTTTTTTTTAAGTATTTAGAGTGATTGAAGAGGAAGGTTTATATGTCTAATAAAATTCAATATGGAGTAGCGAAATACTGTGATTATATGAAGCTGGGGCGGGACTCCTAGTATATATATATATATATATATATATATATATATATATATATATATATATATATATATATATATATATATATATATATATATATATATATATAATGAATATAATGACATTAAAAAGCGCCATCTATTATCAACCTATTACGCGACAACAATCTAAGCAAACGAAGTTGCGGGTAAAAGCTAATAACTTCTGTAGTCTTCAATTTTATAATTAAATCCGCTTTAAAGCAGCGTAATAGGTTTTAGCTCCAATCCTTCTCACCAAAAATTAAAAAGGACTATGCCCAGCAGTTGGATAGTAAGAGCCTATTTCTTGAAGTGCGTACTATTTTACTGGATATCTGTCGAAATAAACTGGCCCGTTGGTCCAGGGTGGTGATTCTGCCTTCAGTTCCGCGGGTCGCGGGTTCGATTCCCGCCGAGGGCCAACATTTTCTTTAAATGAATTTGTTGGTCTTTGAGCCTGGGTGTATATTTGTATTTAAGTATGTATTTAAAAAATATATAAGTATATATTCACCAGTTGTCTGTCACCCATAACACAAGTATTAAGTTACTTTGGGGACGGACGACCGTGTGTGTAAGTGTCCCATATATTTATTTATTATTTATAAACATAATTATTATTATTATTATTTTATTTATAATTATTATTATTAATTATTATATATTATTTATAACAGCGGTTTCGCTGTTGCCTAGCACAATTCGCGCTTTACTCGTGCCACTTGACCTGCCCAACATTATTCCGGTCTACATCCGTTACCACGTCGTATTGATTGCGTTTGCATGTACGTCAATTAAGATCCGCGGCGATGCGTCTTCTGCTAATTATCGTCTTGTCACCTATATACGTCCTTATGTCAGGTGGTTGTTAGTCCGAGAGCCCGCGGCGTATGTTACGGCTCATTAACTACTAATAAGTAATACACTGTGTGCTGACGTAAAGAGCTCGCTCGATATCTTTATTATTTAATAAACAGTACCGCCAGATTGAGGAATGAAAGGACATTTTATTTATTTTTTAATGTACCATAAAAAATTATTGAAAAAAACATTATTGGTAAAAAAAAGTGTACAAAGGTCAAATTATCCCTATGACAGAGATCACATGTTGTGCTGACTCAACTTAGATTGGGATTAGGACAGAAGATGAGTTTTGATATGTTTAAATTGGCTTTTACAAGCACTTTCAAATCGTCAAATTACTATAAAGCTACAACTGGTTCGGAAAGGTGCACTTACCGAGAATAACCAGCAAGAAACTCGGCGGTCACTCTTTTCAAAATTAAGTATTACAATAATGTATTTTTAATGAAAATTAAAAAAATTACTTTATAATCTACTACGTGTGTGTGTATATATTTATTTCTGTATCTCGAAAACTGCTCCAACTTTAAAATAGAATTTAGAATTGACTGCAAATGAAGTTAAAAAGTTATTATACTCGTATGTGACGTAATATTTAGGTAGAAATATTACGTATTAGATAGAAAGATATGTGTGTGTAGGGTGTGTGTGTGGGTAGGGTGGGTGTTTGTGTGTGAATCGGAGTTGAATTTAAAAAGAATTGTCAGGAATACGCTTACCAATACGCATCGAAGCAGCATGATGTGTCTAAGGCTCCATCTCTTACATAAAAAGAAAATAGAGCCCTATGCCCAGCATTGGGATAGTAACGTCGCTTTGCCTATTTATTACTGTTGTCTCCTAAGCTATATAGTTTGACAGCAAATTGATATGCGTGTCTGAGTGGATTTGGGATAAGATTAAAAGGAGACGAGCTAAGCCGGGAATTATGTAGTATGATTAGTAACTGCACGCGGTTTCGCTCGTGTCTTGGTCCAAATCGAGGTGAATATATGTATATTGTGTTGGAAGGCAAATTTTGGCGCTAATCATCGTCCTCTTGCCCTTATTCCACTCTAAGTGGGGTCGACACAATATGTTATAAACATGTTGTTACACGATTTGGCTAGGTATTTACCGACCAGCTGCCTTTCTGACGTGAACTAACTTAGTAGTATTTTACGACACGAAGAAAGAAGGTTGTCTATTCTACTCAAGCGGATACCACACGGCAGGTCAAATTATCTGAATCGCTTTTTAAGACACCTCGGGAAGATACGAGGGTGGTCTATTCTACTCAGCTGGATACCACACGGTAAAGTGTGCTATACAGCTCCGCCCGCGTGGAAAGATTAAAACTGTAATATAGCCTTTTGATAACCTTTAAAATGGTTATAGTGGGTTAGCCTTCAAATCTAGACATATGCTGTCGCGGACTTTTATTTAGAACTTATAGAGGGGAACAATTTTGTAATACATGATTTTTGAATAACTATCACCGTTTACTAAACGCACGCAAGGAAAGCTTTAAATTTTGCCGTTTTCGTTATATTTTTTATTACTGCTCCTCTCCTACTCATCTTAGCGTGGTGTTATATAGCCGATAGCCTTCCTCGATACACTGAAATAATTTTTCAAATCGGTCCAGTTCTTGAGATTAAAAACTCTTAAAACAAACAAACAAACTCTTTAGCTTTATATACTAATATATAGAATATTATATATATATATATATATATATATATATATATATATATATATATATATATATATATATATATATATATATATATATATATATATATATATATATATATATATATATATTTATAATGATAAATGGACTATCTTCAACTGAAATAATTTTTCATATCGGTCCAGTTGTTCCCGAGATTAGCGTCAAAAAACAAAGCTTTATATATTAGTATAGATTATCTCTAATACCACCTATAGACAAAACGATTTCGAAACCAAAATTTTTTAAAACCCAAAAGCGGTTTCGGCGTTTAACACCGCCTCGTCCGGTCCGAAACACAACATTGCTTTTATAAGAACCCCCAAAATAAAATGACCTGTAACAATTTACAGTTTTGTTGGACGGAAGTCGAATAGCTTTATTGACACTAAAACTTGTTTAGTGAATTTGTGAATTTGTGTGACTCTAAATTCACTTAGAACTCCGTTATAGCTCGATAGTGCTGTGGTTAGAGTGAGTGATACTTTCAAATCTGTCACGGGTTCATAATATCAAATCAAAATAATATTTATTCAAAAGTAATAATAAAATTATTTTGCTATAATCCGCGATGAAGTAAAATAGAAGAAATATATAATGCTAAATGTAGAGTACTGTCCGTTTTATCTGATACATGCAGGATTCGTAGAAAAACATGCACAAACCTCCACCACCGCCACCATAATACACAATGCCCTTATCCCACTCTAAGTGGGGTCGGCACAACATGTTTAAACCTAGTTTTAATGTGATTGTGCTAGGTAACTTAGGGCCGGCCGCCTGCCTGACGACAACTTACCTCAGTCCCTTTTTACGACACCTCGTTTAGAAATGACGGTGGTCTATTCTATTCATCCGGATACCATAAGCACTTACCTTAGTCGCCTTTTACGACAGCTCGGTAAGAAATGAAGGTGGTTTATTCTACTCAGCTGGATACCACATGACGCTAATACTATAGGTAATATACATACTAATATCATAAGGAATACTGTATTTTTGGGAATTACTTTCGATACAAAACTCCAATGGAGTTCAACTCAGTTTAGCCGCCAACGCTGCTCAAAAGATAGGATAGTTAACAGACTTTGAAAAAGCAAAACATTTTTAGTTTGCTTGCTTTCATAGTATTGTCTTATGGAATATTGTTATGCGGTAAAGGTGAGGCTATTGACAGAAATTTTGTTGTGGCCTACGTACAACAATAAAGAAGTCGAAATAGGGCAAAAAAACCTTGTCGTAATTGCAACCACTGAAATATTTGCAAGTAATATATGGACAAGAAATTTTATTTTTATCGGGTCCAGTTAAATTTTTTTGGTTCTAGATTAATAGTGTAATACCGCCTAGAGATCACCAAGTGAATGAAACATACACAGCCTCGCAGTGCCTCTCGTGGGCCCAAAATTAGCCTTCCGCGTTACTCAAAAGACAAAGATTTATACCAAATTATAAAGCTTTGCTTTGCGCCGAAGTAATCCCTATTCTAAATTTATTAGCTTAGAGGGCAATAAATTAGTGAATTCCGCCGCCTGACCCGGAAACACTGTCCAACTTAGATTTTCGTTTTTAGGATTGCGTAAAGAAATTTGTAAAATTATAAGATAAAATTTTTAAACAAAATTATGTGAATGGACAAATAACGAAGAAAAAACGTGTGCCACATACATATACAACATAATATACATATCCATATGTATAAGACAAAATTTGTTGTATATCATAGATATACGAAAGGTTAATTAATATTAATATTATATATAAATATTAATATATAATATTATATATTAATTTGTATAATAATTATTATATAAATATATTATTATTATATTTTAATTATTATATAATAATATTATATATTATTTAATAGATTAAATAGTTCAATTTATATAAACTTTTTTTTCTCTATATGACCCGCACTCTCTTTCTTCTTCAATTCTAGCCCTTTTCCTTCTGTTACTCAAAGGTTGACTGGAAGAGATCCCTTTTAGGGATAAGTCCGTCTTTATACATGTGTTTTTTTTTTAATTTTTTTGTTCTTTCTCTTTTCTAAATATATGTGTAAAAAGAAAAATAAATAAATAAATAAAATAAATAAAAGCTTAATAATACCTGTGTCGCGACTCGGTAAGTTAGCAACTCATTCGATGGTCTCGGTATTCGCTTCTACAATAAAATGCCGCAAACCATACTAGACCAGTCTACAGCCAAGTTAAAATTAAGTATAAGAGATATGCTTATACGTAAAGCATACGAGTATTACAAAATTGGATTGTTTGATAAAAAAGCCTAGATTTGAAAATCCTTTCAGCCCTCCGTGTGGTATCCGACTGAGTAGAATAGACCACTCTCATTCTCACCGAGGTGTCGTATAAGGCGACTTAGGTAAGTCGACCCGCCGTGTGGTATCCGACTGAGTAGAATAGACCACCCTCATTTCTCACCGAGGTTTCGTAAAAGGCGACTAAGGTAAGTTGACCCACCGTTTGTATCCGGTTTAGTTGAATAGACCACCCTCCTTCTTACCAAGATGTCGTGAAAGGCGACAAAGGTATGTTGACTCACCGCGTGGTATCCGGTTGAGTAGAATAGTCCACCCTCCTTCTTACCGAGGTGTCGTAAAAGGCGACAAAGGTATGTTGACTCACCGTGTGGTATCCGGTTGAGTAGAATAGTCCACCCTCTTACTTACCGTGGGGTCGTAAAATACGTAGTCGAATCATGTGACAACATGTTGTGACGACCCCACATAATAAGGGTAGGAGGACGATGATTGTGAGACGACAAAAGCGAAGAATACGACGTGAACTTTCTTGCGGCTAACATTATTAGTAACTAGCGGCCTGCCCCTGCTTCGCATGGGTATAAAATATATATCCCATGTCACTCAGTGTAAAAAATGATTAAAATCGATCCAGTAGTTTTGATTTATTCATTACTGCCCGTGGCCCGCAATCGTTAAATTTGGAGAAAAACAATTTCCTCTCCCTATACCAAGAAGATTTCCTGCTATCTTTGAAATATCTAAATTCATATAGTACATTTTTACTTATTTATTTTTACATTTTCCCTATGTATTTTATTTTTACAATTAATTACAGAATGTCTTTATAAACAACATTCACAACTTTAATCAAACTCTTGAAAGAACGACATGTAGCTGCTAAATGCGAAGTGTTATAGGGTGAAGCGCGGCCTCCTCACGGCATTTTAAATCTGTAATATCTCCGAAAATGTTCACTTAAATTACATGCTGTAAACGGCCATATTGATCTATATTAAATCAACAATTTATTTAAGGTACTTAATTAAATAAGGATTAAAGCTGTATTGTATAAAAATTGCTTTGAACATAAGGCATTATTTTTCGTAAAAAGTAAATGACGAAAAATGCTATTGTGGGTTATCCATAAGAGGTAGACATATAGCATCGCGGACTTTTCTGTAGACCTTTTCAAGGTGTACAAATACTTAGTACATCATTTTGATAAATCTCGTAGGGTTTAGCCTGCGTTTGCAATGTAAGCGAAAAAAATGTAATTATTTACAGAAACCTCAAAAATTACAGTATTTCTCTACTCCGTATTGAATGTTATTATACTTATAAACCTTCCTCGTAAATCACTCTATCTATTAAAAAAAAACCGCATCAAAATCTGTTGCGTAGTTTTAAAGTTTTATGCATACATTTATATATGGACAAACAAAGAATGCGACTTTGTTTTATAATATGTAGCGATATAAAGTACTGAACCCGTTGCGCTATGCCTCCGTTCGCGCTCATTTTATTTCTAAGGACTTTCATTGGATTAAGGGAACAGGTTTTTGGTGAAACTTCTAACGTTTTACTCTTGACGCGCGCGTGTACACTAATCTCAGTTTTATCTCCCGGCCTGAGTTATCGTGAGATCAAACTCGCACAATGTTGTTACTCCCATTATTAATTAACGACCAGAATAATTGGCTGCTTTATTACTTTTCGTCAGGTGTACACTCAATTATGAGAGACTTTTTACGCTTTTACACGTGACTTCGTTCGCGTGAACTGTAGTTGCGTGATAATAGATGACGCTTTTCATCCTATTCCTGTAGAACTAACAGGATTTCTATTCCGATGTATAAGGAATAATAGTGCCATAGTTGCCATGTTTGACTGGCCCGTTGGAGCAGTGGGTAGTGACCCTGCCTTCAGCTCCGCGGGTCGCGGGTTAGATTCCCGCCGAGGGCCAACATTTTCTATAAATGAATTTGTTGGTCTTTGAGCCTGGGTGTATATTTGTATTTATGTATGTATTTAAAAAATATATATGTATATATTCACCAGTTGTCTGTCACCCATAACACAAGTATTAAGTTACTTACTTTGGGGACGGACGACCGTGTATGTAAATGTCCCATATATTTATATTTATTTATTATTTATTTCATCAATATTGGTTCAGCGGAATTCGCCGTGAAAGAGTAACAAACATACATCGATACTTACAAACTTTTGCATTTATGTTAACGCACAACTATATACAATAACACAATATAATAGGAATACCATAATTCCCTTTCCGACATGCACTTCTCTTGAATGACGAATAAATACTGCCTGTCACTGAAACGTTTTATCAATAGGAAGACTCTACCGGAACACAACAACGGCACAGTGTTGCCACCATTTTAATCAAAAGGGCGCGATACTCTTGTTTCATGACTGTGTTGCTAATTGCTATAAAATACAAAGCGGAAGTCATTGGCGACAACATTTATACTATTAGTATGACTAGTATCATTACAATTCATCGTTATCCTGCCCTTATCCCACTTTAAATGGGGTCAGCACAACATGTTGTCCCATGATTTAGCTAGGTATTATACGACCGGCCGCCTGCCAGATATCAACTTACCTTAGTCACCTTTTACGACACCTCCGTAAAAATGATCGTGGTCTATTCTACTCAGCCGGATACGACACGGTAAGTCAACTTACTTTTGTCGCCTTTTACATCTCGGTAAGAAATAAAGGTGATCTATACTATTCAGCAGGATAGCACACGGCGGGTCACCTCACCTTAGTCGCCTTTTACGACACCTCCGTAAAGAAATATTGCGCTATATTCCACTCAGCCGGATACCACACGGCGGGTTAACTTAACTTAGTCGCCTTTTACGTTACCTCGGTAAGAAATGAGGGTGGTCGATTCTACTCAGCCGGATACCACACGGCGGAATATATTTTATTTATAATATCCTACCACCAGTTCAATATTCATCGTTATGTGGTGTCGAATTTCAGGCACCTGCCCTGCCCAGTCTACCTGATAATGATCAGACCGACCTAAAGTTTAACGCATACATTAGAATTTGTTTAGACTATCATTATTTTAACGCTGGCCGGTATTAAAAAATACATTATTCATAAATTGGTACAAATTTTATAAATTAACTCGTTTTTCATTTAAAACTAGATTCTGGAATTTCAAATCAGTCGGTGTGTAAAGTTCCCATTGCATCTAATGTTACACTTGTTTTATTCATAACATTCGTGTTTATTTGCTAATCAATGTTTTCCTTTCTTGCATGTCGGGCGGCGGTGTGAACACAACAGTATGTAAGTATACCAAATCGGTTTATTACTTTTTAAATCGTGCCAAACATAACAATGTTGACTACAAGTTCAATAGTGTTGCGAATCGAGTTGCCTAGCGTTTGAAATCGATTCTGCGCTCTTATCTGACGAAACAATTTGGACTTGTCAATTGAAATGTCGACTTAAAGTTTTTTTGTTTGGACGATTTAGATCATTTTAAAATTAAGATTAATTGATACTTACTTGAAGAAAAACAAATTGTTAGTTATTTTTTATATTTAAAATAATTGTTATTTATGAAACTGGCATGTACCGAAGCAGCATAGTGGACTCTTACTAGTGACGAGATCTATTTTTTTTATTGTTGATGATATAAATTATATTCTTTATAAATTTTAGTGAAAAGGAATTAACTTTTTGAATATTCATTATAATGTCTTAAAAGTCATTAAACATGACAAAATTGCGGAAAAAAGCTAAACTTCCTATCGCCCGTGGTCTAGCTTTAAAATAGCCACTCTTATGGCGACCTTCCCCAACCTTAGTAAAGCTTCTAGATTCTTCTTCACTAGATTAGTTTGTAAGGTCGTTTTAATTGTTTAATTATTATATATGTAAATGTAAATAACATTATTATTTTGGAAATGAGTTATCGCTAAATATCTTGCTGATTCGTCTTATTAGGAATACCTTTCTGAACCAGTAGTAGATTTATAATAATTTAGCGATTAGCGATTCAAAACTGCTTGTAAAAGGCAACTTGAATCCAGAATATTTTTAATTTTTGAATTAATTCTAGCATATTGCCAATTTAAAAAAACCTTAAATCGCCAGCAGTAAAGCCTTCTGCATCCTGCGCTTCCATTATAAATTATTTATAAATATATATACAAGATAAACTCATTTAAATATTAAAGAAGATATGTATATTGTTAGTGTACTTTTTAAATAAACACTAACTGGACAGTTTATTAATTAATTATTAAAATATTCGATTCTTGACTACGCTATCGCAACTCGCGTCCCTAGTTACCCTTCAAACAAAGAACGTTCCTAATTAGTATCGGGTACCATTAACTAAGTGCCCGTGCATAAATAACGTTATCTCACCATCGTTTTCGTTACGTTATAAACTGGAATGTCTCGTTATCGAGTGATCTCTAGGTAAACAGAATAGGCCACATTGCCGACTTTATTTGCTCAAGTCATAAATGTTTAATTTCTATACGTTTCTAATGTTCCCGTTAATTCTGACTGACTTAATCGGGTCAGGTTGTTAGTTAAATAGATTTCCTAGTGTAATGTGACTACGCATTTACAGGTGGAAACGTTTGTAGATTATATCTGGTTCAATTACGTCACTGGTTTGAATTTATCGAAACGAGTACTTGAGTTTTGTAAATTAGTTTGTTCGTTATTTTATAGGAGACATATTTTTTTGTATTAATGTAATTACACTAATACATAAGGTCGTAAATGGGTAAAGCTTATGGACTGCATGCTTAATACGGACTGGTCCATGCTTGATCCAACATAAAAAATAGTCGGGATCTTTTGCCCACGCCCAATTCCTGGCCTGGACCAGCATTGTATTACCGAGGCTCGATGGCCGAACGTTGATCCAGACTTGACCCCGTCGTTCAACATTGGAAGTTCCTACATGGGCAACCGGATACCACATGTTGGGTCACTTACCTTAGTCGCCTTTAACGAAACCTAGGTAAGAAATGAGGATGGTATATTCTACTAAACCGGAAACCACACGACGGGTTGCCTTACCTTAGTCGCCTTTAACGACACCTAGGTAAGAAATGAGGATGGTCTATTCTACTAAACCGGAAACCACACGGCGGGTTGCCTTACCTTAGTAGCCTCTTACGACACCTCGGCAATAAATGAGGTTGGTCTATTCTACTCAGCCGCACACCACACGGTGGTTATATTTGTATTTAAGTATGTATTTAAAACTATATATTAAGTTAATGATTTTATACTTGAATATTCGTGGTTTGAAGACATAATTATTAATTATTAGTTTCGGGTACATACCACGGTAATTTGTTTTGATTCGCCGATATTTCGACCCAGTGGTCAACCACGATCCATGCAACAAATTACCGTGGTATGTACCCGAAACTAATAATTTATAATTATATATATTAAGTTAGTTTAGAGACGGACGACCGTCTGTGTAAGTGTCCCATATATTTTATACCCAGCAGTGGGGTAGACTCAACGATGTCTACTGATTTGGGAAAATAGAATTACCAACGTTCCCGTTTTAACAAAGGGGTTGTTAACAACGCAGGTAGAACGCAAAAGCCACCCCGACAATAAACACTGCACAGTTTACCCTATCACATAATTTGTCACAATCGATATATACCTACCCACTTTGCATTTTCAATGTAAATTAAGCCACACCCCTTTAAAGTCCTCATTTAATTTCGGGTAAAACAAATACAGTCGGCTGTTTGACGTCGAGGCATATTTGTTACTAGCAATCGCCGGCGGCTCCGTCCGCGTGTAAAGATTAAAACCGTACCTAATATTTATTTATTTATTTATTTATTTATTTATTTATTTATTTATTTATGTACCATAAAAATGTTGGAAAAAAAACATAATTGGTAAAAAAAGTGTACAAAGGTCAACTTATCCCTATGACAGAGATCTCTGCCAGCTAACCTACGAGGTGAGACAATTTATATTAAAGAAAAAGGTACGCAAATATCAAACATTATGAATTAGAATTACCTACTAATAATTTCCTAATTTAACAAAAAAAATAAAATAAATATATAATTTATTTATATATAAATAAATATATATACATACACACTATATATAATACAAAGTATAATATTTTGACAACCATAAAACGGTTAAAGTGAATTAGGGGCTGTTTCATAAGTTACCAATTCAAATTCCAATTCATATTTCAAAATGGCCGCGATATTTTTTTTAATTTTTCACTTGTTAGAATCTTTTCAGAGACATTTATCTGCTACTTAGTTTACTTGTCGGTTAACTATCCGACACTTTATCAGTAACTTGTGAAATAGGCCCTTAACCTTAAAAACTAGACATATGCTGTCGCGGACTTTTATTTAGAACGTTTAGAGTGGAACAATTTTGTAGTACATGATTTTTGAATAATATTCACCGTTCACTTAGCGCACGCAAGGATAGCTTTAAATTTTACCGTTTTCGTCGTTAATATTTTTTATTTGCTACTCCTCTCTTTTTCACTTTAGCGTGATGTTATATAATCTATAGCCTTACTCGATAAATGGACTATTTTTCATTCAAAGAATTTTTCAAATCGTTCCAGTAGTTCCTCAGATTAACACGTTCAAACAAACAAACAAACTCTTCAGTTTTGTAAATTAGTATAGATTTAAAGGACTATACACATAATCAAAATTGAATTGGCAATATAGGAATATTGCAATTTCTATGAATTTATATATATATAAATAATTTAATTATCTTTTTTGTATTATGGATCTCCGCAAACTAACGACTAATTCTATACAGTATCTAACTCAATTAAACCTAATTTTCGAATAAGGTCACTTTAATACTAAGCATGAGATAGTATATGTTTAAATTATTATCTAAAAATTCAGGTTTTAAGCAGGTTAAAAATTTTGAAAATTATGTAGTTTTCAAACTAGATTTTTTATAAATCGGTCAAGTAGTTCCTGAGATTAGCGCGTTTAAACAAACAAACATACAAACTCTTCAGTTTTATATATTAGTAGATATTGATATAGGATTAAAAATTGAGGGAATTTTACATTAAATTCGCAACGAAAGTAGTAGCGGGTAAAAAAAAAGTGACGGCCTGTTACTATCCCACTGCTGGGCATAGGCTCCGTTCTCCGTCTTTGGAGAGAAGGATTAGAGCTAAGACCTAGCAAGCTGCTCCAATACGGATTGGTAGGTTACACATATCTCCAGAATTCTCTAAAGATATGCAGGTTTCCTCACGATGTTTTCCTTCACCAAAACGCGTGTGATAAATTGCAATCAATATAGACATATACGTTTTAACAGAAAAACTCATTGGTATCTGCCCGGGTTCGAACCCGTGACCTCGAAAGAGTCGCACGGTGTTACCACTGGGCTACCACACGCTTAAGTCGCGGGCAAAAACTAGTGTTATCATCAACCTGCCCTTATCCCACTCTAAGTGGGGTCGGCACAACATTTTGTAAACATGCTATCACATGGCTCATCAACATAGTCGTATTTTACGACACCTCGGTAAGAAAGAGGGTGGTATATTCTACTCAACCAGATTCCACAAGGCGGGTCAACTTATCTTAGTCGCATTTTACGACACCTCGGTAAGAAATGAGGGTGGCACTATTCTACTCAGCCGGATACCACACGGCGGGTCGACTTACCTTAGTCGCCTTTTACGACACCTCGGTAAGAGAGTGGGTGATCTATTCTACTCAGCCGGATACCGCACGACGTGGTAAAAACTAGTTAAATATAAACAGAATATCCGATGCCATTAATGATATCGCTGTACGATGGAAACAGTGGCCCAGCAAATTAACTCCCGTACTCCCGGCTGCCATATTTCCCGGAGATAGGAACGCCCGGCCCTAACAGCACTGATTCAGCGATCACGCCTCTGCCTTGTACGTACGCCGATTGGCAACCTTCCGATAAAACGTTCCCGCTTTGATTACTTTGGAAATCGGGTACACTATTTACTATCCTAACTATTATAAGCCGCTATAGACGACCAGGGAGACGTGTGGCCCATAGTGGACAATAGATATACACCTAGTATATCTATTGAAACTTATGTTCCTAATTAATACAATAAGTATAGTAATAAGTAAGTATGACAAAGCTTTGAGCGTTATTTTTAGAAGGCATAAAAAAGACAAATAAAATTTTTGAAGTAAAAGTAAAGATTTTTTAGTTGACTAGTGGATCATCCTGGATGGGGCTCCATCCAGGATATTTCTAATTCTCTAGACCGCCCGATTACCCCACTAAGCTATTACAATTTTACAATTAACAGTCTACGCTCTTAAATAATATTATGTCAGTTTTTCGGTGCCTGAAAACAGGGATAAAACAACATTATTTATGAATGAAACCTAGATCGATTTATAGCCCCCAAAACCTTCTACGTTCTAAGTTAGCTTAGCTCCAATTCTTCTCTACAAAAAACAAAGAAAGGAGGCCTATGTCAAGTGGTGGGGTAGTAACAGGCCGTTACATTTCTTTTTAGTGATAAGATTATATTGCTATAATCCGTGATTTTAAAAAAAACAATAGTCGTTCAATAGGCTAACTATAGATTCACTCAATCAGAATAAATATCAGACGTTGACGTACAGATTATTTAAGCCAGATAACGCGACAATACGATGACCCCTAAATAAAAAAAATATATATCGATTAAAGTCACCATGTCTGTCCCCCTTAAAACTTATTAACATTCAAAACTAAAGTATACAATAATGACGTCAAGAAGGAAACATTTGTTAAGAAAGATAAAGATTAGAAATGTCCCACGCAATGATAAAAAACTCTAAAACCGAAGCGTTCGAAAAGTTTCAATCTAAACGGACGCATTTAAGATAACAAGAATCGACACCGGCCCAAAATTCAACGCGAACGCCGAACGTTTTATAAAATTAAAATGACCACTGATGACGGTAATTCCTATAACTATGCTAATGGCACCTACCTCAACAAAATATAATCTTTAATCTGGATGCAAATCACCCTAATACGATCCTATTATCGTGAACTATAATTTCGGCATTATATTGTCCGTCAATGTTTAACATATAGAAAAAAAAAGGTATTGCCAATCATGTAATTTGTTCCCCGATCTACTACAATCAGGAGATGATATCGCATTATGAAGTTAGGCTTGGATATTTATCGTTATAATTTGCTATTATTTGGATGTTCTCGTTGTAAAACGTGATGCTTCCGTGTAGGAGGTAATCTAGCGTGGACTTCACACCGATTGTATGCTAGTTGCATTAACAGTTCTTAGATATGGCTGTAATATCTTTCTGTTTGCCCACATTTTCCTTCTGTAATCCCTTTCGATGCTTTAATATGACTTTGCTGGTCTACTAATGATAGTTCTTACAGTAGCTTCACAATAAATCATCATCATCCTGCACTTATCCCACTCAAGTGCGGTCGGCACAACATGTTACAAACATGTTGTCATATGATTTAGCTACGTATTTTACGTACGACCGGCCGCCTGTCTGACGTCAACTTACCTTAGTCGCCTTTTACGACAACTCGGTAAGAAATGAGGGTGGTACTATTATATTCAGCCGGATACCACACGGCGTTAGCATCACATTTTACTATATCAGCGTCATATTTATTATATTAGTAATATTCTATTCGTACGGAATAATATCCATATGTATAAGTCAAAATTTGATGTATAACATAGACATACGAGAGGTCACAAAAACTTATGATTCCCGTATCGCGACTCACTAGAGTTAGCAACTCATTCATTGGTCTCGGATTTCAGACAGCGATGCATTGGGCGTGTAAACGTGGTGACGAAAACCTTGTTAAGCTGCTAGCAGGCATCCACCGCAACATTGTAAACGAGAGATCGGTGAGTTAAATAAACATACATTTTAAAACTGTTTATAAAAGACAATCGCAGGTACACCTACGATTTTATTAAGCGGAGTTTTATTTTCCGAAGACATAGAAGGTTTTCGTGTGATTGCAGAAATCATACTATACGTGGCATTCCTAGGTATCGCCTCTAATAGAGAGCGTATCGCAACGATATGATCGCTATAATACAGCGATGTAATAATCATTGATATGCAAAATGTTAACAAGTCGCCGTATGACACGTGATGGACTCGCAGCAAGATCGTCGTGACTTGCGGCAATCCGTCACTGACTAACAAGGAGGCCGTCGCGACTTACGGCGTTCCGTCACTGGCTCACAAGGAGACCGTCGCGACTTGCAGCGATCCGTTACTGACATACAACGAGACCGTCACGACTTGCGGCGATCCGACACAGACTCACAAGGAGACCGTTGCGACTTGCACCGATCCGTCACTGACTCACAAGGACATCGTCGTGAAATGCGGCGATCCGTCACTAACTCACAACGAGATATTGCGACTGGCGACGATTGATCTACTATATGCCACTCTAAGAATTTTGCACTTTTGACTAATTTCTGGTCTTATCCGTTAAACTCATTGAATCTATAAAAGCGTTTAGGGGTAACAGCATAATGAGTTTTAAAAAAATGCGCTTTCATAACAGTGATCTAAATCTGTAACTGGATACGATACCGATATTTGAAGGTACCTCCAAAACACTATCCCTTCGTGCCTCTAACTGTACGCTATACCTTCGAACCCAGTAATTATCAAAAACATTGTAATCTTACCATGAATTTGATATTTCTCTACGTCATTGGTCTATCGCTTATTTACGGCGGTAATACGATGATAAAAATATTATTAATTCTAATATTCAAGTAAACTTGTACTCACGTAAACAAGCGCTTTTGATACGTCAACTCTACTGCTGGTTCGAAACAGTTCATAGAGCTACATAGAATAAAGAGCCAGCAAGAAACTCGGCGGTTGCTCTTTTAATAATATAATTCTTATTACTAGTTACATTTAGTCATTTCTGTCTTGTACAGGGTCGTAGAGTAGCTATGTCCTCGCATTCTTATCATCTAAGTAATCTTGTGTGCTAACTGATTGTATCCCGAAAGGGGTTTGAGTAATAAGCTGACTCGGGTGATATTGGGTGATATCTCTAGAGTAATTAATTAATGCCACTCAAGTGCTATTTACGTATCCTACACGCATATGGTATGTTAACTTATATCACATCTACACTTGTCTTAACATAGATTTGCTATAATCGTGGATTTTATCAAATCTTACTAAATACACCGTTAATACGAATGATCATTATAGTATAGTTATACTTTGCAGCTCTGAACAGTCTAATTCTATAGATGAATTAAATAAAAACATCATTTAATTACATCTAGTAGCTATACATCTTTGTTACGTATTTAGTTACAAACGCTCGCGATGAACGCGAAGATTTTATTTCTTGGAATACAATATTCTTGCAAGAGCATAAAAGTCCTTGCATCCTGATTCCGACAGACAAAGTTTTTCGATGCATTGGACGTAACCGAATACGGCAGCGAATCGGCAATATGGCAGTTTTCCCTGGGCTTCAAATTTTAATATTTGAATATATTTTCGCTTGCATATCAGATTATTGTAGTGTAAGAGAAACATAAAATTTGATTACATTGTTAAAAGTGGTGACAATTCCAGTATGGAGTCAACAAAAGACTCAAAAAATATACGACAAAATTTGACGTATATCGTAGATATACAAGTCACAAAAAGCATGTAATTCCTGTGTCGCGACTCAGCAGAGTTAGCGCCTCATTCATTGCTCTCTTTATTAGCTTCTACAATGAAATTCCGCAATCCATACTAGACCAGTCCACAGAAAGGTTTTATTTGAGTGTAAGAAATATGCTTATTCGTAAAACATATTACCAAATTGAAGATTATTTGTATGATAAAATTGCCTGGATTTAAAAATCTTGTCAGCTTCATACAACACTGCGGTTTAATAATGTAAAATTGTCTCTTGTCTCTTTCTTACCGAGGGGTCGTAAAATACGACTGAGGTAAGTTGACGTCAGGCAGGCGGCCAGTCGTAAAAATGCAGCCAAATCATGTGACAGCATGTTTATAACATGTTGTGCCGACCCCACATAGAGTGGGATAAGGGCAGGAAGATGATGAACGATAAAGTGCAAAATGATAAACAGATATTATGTTTGTGACAATCCCTTTCATATGATTTCGTTGATTGTCAAATAAACAAAGCATCTTCATGAGATAGCCGACTCAATTTGCCTTAGTCTATCTTTAAACTGAATTAGTCTGTGCCAGTTATAGTACAGTCTTCCATGAATAAAAAATTGGATCGGCTGTTCCTTTTACGGCGTAAGAAGGCATAGTAATTTAACTGTACTTTATTTTAAGTTTTAAGTTGATTATTTCTCTAGTTTAAAATATAAAATCCAATACTTCAAAACTTTTTATTGACCCAATGATTCAAATTTTTAATATTTAGGATCATATGCCCTTTTGATACCTAAATTGTAATTTATTTTATAAGCGTTTTGTTCATCGTTACTTTTAATATTGTCTCTTATTAGATTAATATCTTTGATTTTCACTTTGGTTTATAATTATACCTTATTTTCCTTAACACTATGTAAAGATTAGAGATCCAACCAAAGTGCAGGTTGGGGTTATTTTTAAGTGGGTCTACATTCTGACCTTGGTAATTGTCCTACTAATATTATAAATGCGAAAGTTGTGAGTATGGATGTATGTTTGTTACTCTTTCGCGACGAACCCGTTGAAACAATATCGGCAAAATCATTCCTTATACACCGGGATAACATATAGACTTAAGCATTCATGTTAATTCTACAGGAATAGGATGACACTAAAAAGCGTCATTGTCAATAGTTCACGCGAACGAATTCGCGAATAGAAACTAGTATATAAATAATTAAATAACTTTGAGCAATACCCAAAATATATGCTGTCATTTGACTGCTCAAATATCTATTGCTTTCTATTCCTATTTTAGTAGTTTTTTTAGTGCCCAAAAACATTGCTAAAATGAGTTTTTTTTTTAATAAAACCTAGCTACGATCGATTTGGTACGACCCGTACATGGTGAATTTCACGAAAATCGTTGCAGCCGTATCTAAGAATCCGAAAATATATTTATATATATACATACAAGATTAACTCATTTAAATATTAAAGAAAGATACTTTTAGAAAAACTCATTTTCATTTGGCCTAACCTACAAATTTTGGATTGTGAAGGGAGGATAATGTGCAACGTATTGTATGTCGCCAAAAACTCTGACAACTTACACACGTATCCCACAAAGCTTCAATCAAATTTATTCGCAACATTAAGCTTTTACGTCGTCATTAAACTAACTTCACACTCTTTTTCATGTGGCGCGGATGGCGGCGGGCGCAGAATGGGGTAAGTGCCTTTTTTCTTCTTTTTATCGTAAAACTACTTGTGGATTCTAGTGATGTTCCCCTTTTAATCTTTGTCTACCCTTTTTAATGTGCAGTCAACTTAGGGCGCTTCACACGTTAAACGCGGTGCGGAACGCGCATCTCTATAGTAGGAAGTGTACTGTTAAGTGGGCTGTTATGACTTAATACAATACTTAATACAATGGTAGATAGATTAGATTGATAAACCGCGATGCTTATTTGATAGATGTATTAATTTGATAATTCATAATAATTTGATAATTTAGCGTGAGCACGCTTTAATGCTAATTACAAAAATAAAATAAAGTGCTGATACGTCAAATGTTGCGCCCGTACAGGAATAATTGCTACTATAAATCTTAACTACTAATATAAATTCTTAAATCTGTCTGTATGTCTATTATGCTTTTATGGCTGATCCGCCGGACTAATATTTATAAAATAAATAAACAATCCCAGTGTAAGCTTATAGCACATATAGAATAAAAAATTCGTTTTTGTTGTGGAACAAAAAAAGACACAAAATACATAGTTAAAGATTTTTATCATTAAAGTTGACGCAAACAAGTTTGCTACTACAGCTTGTATTGAATTCATTCATTTATATGTATGATGTATGGTGATGTGATGAATTTAGATAAGGGTAAGAGAATGATGAATGAGATTATATTTTCGCTTGAGATGTTTCCTCTTCTTAATTTTTGAAATGGAAAATTGCTCATGGTCATCTATTTGCTAATGGAGAAAATATTTCGATAGTTACACTCTTTATGATATAAAAAATCACGTTTTTATAGTAGGAGTATTTTTTCCATAACAGCATAAACCGCGCCGCATCGCGCCGCGTTCTATGTGTTAAATACCTTGCAATAGTACAGATGCTGCATTTAAATATTTCTCATTAGCAAAAACTGTTATTTTCTGAATACAATTATCTTCTGAATAAAAAAAGTTTACAAACAATAAAACAGCATCATTATCCACCCCTTTATACACTTAAAAGGTTTTCATTCTATCATTTGGTAAACGCGTGCCAAATTTTCCTTTTCGAGTTACAGCCGTCGCCATTGTAATATGAAGTTGGAATATCCGAGTTTTAATATCTGGGTAATGTCAAATAAAAATGTATTCACGCGATATGAGAAAGGGGAAGTCTGATATAAAAAAGATATACGACTTGTGAATTGTGTTTGATTCGATGTTTTGTTATATCTACTCGTAGAAGAAATTTCGATGCGCTTCGCTTTTAATTTTTACGGAAATAAACACTTGGTTTAATGTATGAAGATTTATAACTAGTCTAGAGATGAGCAAATTGAGAACAATCCAAAATTAATTTCCTGCAAATCAGTAATCTTTAATTGAATAAATAAATCGTTTAATTTCTTGTAAACAAATTCATATGACGACGACGTATCTAAATAACTTATACTATGGCGTTACTTTGCGGAAATCCGTAGTACCGAAGTTATGAGGGACTTATTTTGTTATAATCCGCGTTTGTTAAAAGAATCTATGTAATGCAAAGTGTAGGAAGCAGAGCCCGAAATTTCTTTTTTAACATTTCATTTTTCTCTAATTACAGGGCTACACACCATTACACATAGCAATGCAATATCGCCATGAAAATGTGTACAGTCTACTGGTGGAAGTATATGGTAAGTTTTTCAATGCATTCCATGGTGCGACCCATATAGATCCCTCCCTGATGCTCTTGCTATCCATTCTCAGGGATCAACTCTTTAAATTTAGAACCATTGATGTATAGAGGCTTCATCATCATGTAAACATCAAGGCTATCCAGCTTCTCGATATTAAGGGACTAATGAGATGACTGAAAAGGTCAAAGCCTTTTGAGTTAGTGTAATATAGTGATAGTGTAGTGTATTATTAGTGCTACTGAAAAAGAACACAAGAACGAAGTGTCTCCTATAGTAAGAAAGACTAAGATAAGTCATTGGACCTTTTTTCAGATATAAGTTAATTTATAAGTTTAAGGCTAGATTGTAACTACAATAAAGTACCTCCATTGTGATGTACTTTATAATAGGAAAAAAATTGATGATGTTTCTATGTTAACCTCTCACCCCCTTTCCCAGTGACTAGCACCCGTAGCTAACAGTATATCGTCAATAAGTCAAAAATAATATTCACAAACAGGCCTTAAATTTAACCCAATTAGCTAACGGACGTAGCGAGCTTGTATATGTTTTGATCGATTTCGAAAATTTAATTTCGACAGTAGGTATTACGTCACAATTAAATAACATATGCACTGGCGCCTTCCAAAATTCCCAAGTGTGCAATATATGATAGATCTAATAAAATGCATGCTACCCTAAAGTAAACTGTTATGTGCAAAAGCCAGCCTTATCACTGAGTAGAGTGATCTCTTTCAGATAATCCTTTGTTATAGTAACGAAACGAGCTCAACGGGTGTGCAAAAAATAACATACACGCAAAACCCTGTGAAATTATACCCATATACTAAACGTACTTAATATAAAAGTAGTTGATTTTTTTTTAATTAATGAATATTTGACAAACGTGTATTTGTGCAATGTATTGATTTATAATTTTGCATACAATAAGCAGTGTAACCTAAATATTTTTGGAATAACTGAAATCTCACTGATCACACACTCAGTTAAAATAATAACATCAAACGTTACTTCAAATCTCTTCAGGGTCGTCGAAAAAGAATCAAAGTTTTTGAATAAACTTATGTTTAAATTAAGTATATGAAAATTATGATATATGAAATATGATATATGAAAATGATGGAAATTATGATATAATAAAGTACAAGTTTATTAAAATTGTATATTGATTTACAAAATGAACTGTAATCATTTGAAATAGAATACAATTTAATTTTGAAAGCAAAATTTAATGCATTAATAATTTACAGCATTCACACGGGTGAGTAAGATACATATAATTTGCATTATATGCTTAAAATCACTGCTATTATCATTCTACGGGAATCACACGGTCCTAAATTATAAATAACACGTATGGCCTTTGCGCAACCAAACATCCGTGAATTTACCACATAACAGTATTCCGTAAGACAATCATGTTTGCTGCATCAATGTGAACCGTCTGAGTTTACGAAATATGGAATGTGAGAGTTGTTATGGTCTATTTAAGGAAGGTACTTCGAGGGATCCCCTCGGCCCTTCCCACAGGATTCGCCTCATCCAAGTTGAAAAGTTTTGTGGCGAAAGGAGCATCTTTTTAAACATTTTGGTTTCTGTTTCGAGAGGAATTCGAAATCAGACTTAGCCACAGCAACGCGTGGCCGGAAAGCTAGTATTTTAATTTTTATCTATACTTCTATACTAATATACTCGTATAAAGCTGAAGAGTTTGTTTGTATGTTTGATTGTTTGAACGCGCTGATCTCAGGAACTACTAGACCGAATTGAAAAATTATTTCGATGTAAGATAGTCCATTTATCGAGGAAGAGATTTGTGCCTTAGGAATAAGTTGACTTTTGTACACTTTTTTTTACGAATAATGTTTTTCCAAAAATTTTTATGCTATATAAATAAAAAAATATTTTCGCATTCCAATTACTTCTGTAATATATTTTTTTCTTACCATTCCAGATGCGGATCCAAATGTAAGGGACTGGTCTGGAAAGAAGCCAAGGCAGTACTTCATGTATATTGACACGTCTCTATCACTGGGATCCTACCGAAGTAAGTTATTTTTTACTAAACACACTTCATCAAACCATACATATAATAAATAATAATAATAATTTCCGTTTGCGGCTTACCAATATAACCTGGGTAATTATTTTTAAAATAAAAAAAAAAAAATAGCAATAGAAGATTGGTAATAACACGGGTTTGACCCCGGGTTTTTACACTTCTTTAGTCCGCCGTGCTATGATTGGGCTATCGCAGCATAACGTTTGACAGCTGAAATTTAATTTAATTTCAATATTTTAGCATTTTATCAATGCCTGAAAACAGAGATAAATCGTCTTTTTTTTAAATATATTTAAAATATTTTTTTATTTTTTAATATAATATATTACCTAAATTTACTTTTAATATATATATATATACATATATTATTACAAAATTGTGGGAACGGCAAAATAAAATTGTGTTGCTATGTAAACCAAAGATTTATTTTACAAGTTTATATTTTACTCGCCGTTTCCCTTAATACATTATTTATATCAATCTTGTTGTATATAAAATTGTTTTTGCCTTTCTAACCATTTTCCTGTCAAACTGTGCTCTGTTGTTAATTTAAACTTTGAAATATAAAATAAAGAAAAGTATTTATATACATTCTTTAAATATATATAAACCATAGTATATAATGTACTTGACTTCAACCCTTCTCTCGAAAAATGGAAGAAGGTCTACGCCCAGCAGTGGGATAATAAAATAATAATAATAATAATAATAATAATAAATTTTATTTGCGGTTACTTTTGCAGCTATGAAAAATTACATACGCCGTACCGCGACTATACCCCGCTGCACGATGCCGCTGCCTCGTGTAGTTCCCGTACAAACTAAATCTAACGGTAAAGACTCGTAGACGTGACTTGTGTCTGTGCCCACTGTCGATGTGTTGTGCTTGTCCAGACTGTGTTTTATCTAGGCTTATTATTATTATTTCTTTGCTGTTAGAATATTATTGATAGCATCTGCTTAGAATGCTTAATGCGTATAGTTTTTTTTTTAATTTTCATTGTGTATATATGAGCGTTTGACTGTAATCATGTCTGATGGTGTTATAATACAGTCTAAGATGATGGTAACGCACCTGCCTAGAAGATGCCTATTCACTTTTGGCATCTTCTTATTATATATTATACTCCTTGGGAAAAACTAATGCCGGGAGAGCATTCCATCCATGAAAAGAGGAATCAAAACGATTCGTGCGCTTTCGTGGGATATCTATAGTGTAGGAGTGGAATCTCTTTCGGTGCCTAGCAGTGCGATAATAAAAAGACGATGCCGGAATATGATCATGAAATATGATCAATATATCCTGTAGAAGACCGATAGACAGGAAACCCTGTGCCGATGTTACAAACTGTGCAATTTGGCATTACTTAGGATCTCATCGCCAATGAATCTTTTGGCACGTTTATCCACCGAGTCCAAAGCATCCAGTTGGTATTTGGCATATCCATCCCGTATGGCTACAGTACTCCATACAGAATCCTACCTGAGCTTGGTACAAAGTTAGAAGTTGTTTCGGTATGAAGTACTGTTTAACTTTGTTAAGGACGCCAAGTTTCATGGCGGATGTTTTTGCTTTGGACTCGATGTATTTACCAAAGTTGAGCTTGGAAGTTAATTTTATACCCAAGAGCTCAGTATGCATACTGGGTAACTGAACCATGCTCAGTTACTTTTTTAAAAGACATTAAAAATGCAAAAAAAATAGTAAAAAGGGCTGGTGATATCTGGCTTGATCCCGGGTATTTTTATTTCTTTATTCAACATTACAAATGACAGCAAAACTAGTCTTCTATTCATTGTCAATTTTAGAATACTTACAATGTCTGAAAACGGAGATAGAATGATATCTATTTAAAATAAAACCAAGCTTAGATTGAAGACCTCATTAATAAAGCCATAGAGTTTAGTAACCAAACCTTTTTCATTACTTAGGGCCTGTTTCGCAAGTTACTGATAAAGTGTCGTATAGTTAACCGACAAATAAACTAAGTAGCAGATAAAAAAAAAGTGAAAAATTAAAAAAAAATCTGTTTTGAAATAGGTATTTGCTATACAGCAGATAATCAAAATAACAGCCACATAATCTACCTGTTAACTTATTAGGGACTTTAAGTGAATAAGCCTATCAGAAACCTGAGAAACGCATAATTCTGAGATATGTGTCAGATATGTTCCGAATAAGCTGACAGTTTATTGGTAACCAGAGAAACAGGGCACTAAGTGTGGTTGTAGTTTTTTAACTGTAAAGTAAAAATCATCAAATATAAATATAAAATTCGATATAATTCAATACTTGGGTTAAATATAACATAATAAATACCTAATACTGCACGTTTTTAAAGGATACTGACTTTTGTTCCGTAAATAATTGTTACATCAATTTGACATAGATGGCTCTAGTAGTTCATAGTAATAGGATCATTTTAATACAAGATTAATATAAAATCTAGTGTTTTTGCGCGCGCAATTTCACTTCAATAATGGCGTTTTTCCGGTTATTCTGTTGCTACCAAGATATTTTGTATAGTACGCTGTGAATAAAAATCTATTCAGTTGGTTTGAGGTACTACACGTTTACAAACCACCCTTAATTGTTATCGAGGTGTCGTAAAGGGCGACTAAGGTAAGTCGACCCACCGTATGGTATCCGGCTGAATAGATTAGACTACCCTCATTTCTTACCGAGGTGTGTCAACTAAGGTAAATTGACGACAGGCCCATCGTAAAATACGTAAAAAATGTAACAACATGTTTATAACATGTAGCGCCGACTCCACTTAGAGTCGGATAATAACCGCCCGCATCTTTCTCAGTCCTCAACCTTCGTTGTACCCTGCACGCGTGGACTGAGTTAAACGGTTGGCCTATAATCTGGTTCCCGATAAAAAAACCGTCGTTGTTGTAAATCTTAAAACAATAGATCAATGCGTATGTAATGTTAAATAATATTATGTTATAAATATTTAAATATCACTCTAAAATCATTAAGTAGAACCTATTAGCGTTTAAAATAATAATAAACATATGAGCTTTAGCAAATAGATTTGACACTTTTGATTTTGTTCTTATTTTTAAGCCAGCTTTTAATGTTTTGTCTTTATCACATGATCAATTATAGTAAATGACTATAAAGTGCAAGAAATGTTTTATATTTGTAGATGTTTATTATTTTTATTGCTTTTACAGCTTGATTGTATGTTTGTGTGTAACGTTTAATGTGCGATTTTACTACAAATACACCTGATTAAGTATGGAAATAAATAAAATAGATTCACATCTTCACTATGTAAAGCTATTTAACACATGACAAGCACGTCCAAATTTTTTTCCAAAAAATCGATTTATACACAAAGATATCATTTATTGTGAATCGCCTGATGTTTTATAAATGTCAATTGTGTTTTGGTTATGTATATGTCATCATTTCGTAAGGATCGTAACTTAGTAAGTAAGTAACTTATTATTTGACCTATGGGTAAAAGACAACTACGTCGTGTGGTATCCGACTGAATAGAATAGTACCACCCTCTTTTCTTACCGAGTTGTCGTAAAAGGCGACTAAGGTAAGTTGACCCACCGTGTGGTATCCGGTTAAGTAGAATAGACCACCCTCTCCCTTACCGAGGTGTCGTAAAATACGACTAAGGTAAGTTGACGTCAGGTAGGTGGCCGGTCGTAGAAACGCAGCCAAATCATATGACAGCATGTTTATAACATGTTGTGCCGACCCCATCTAGAGTAGGATAAGGGCAGGGAGATTGATTTTGGGTGAAAGACAACTGGTAAATACATACCTATATAACTTTAACCATAAACATTTTAACTATAGCAAAAATTTAATCTATTTGGTACGTGTTTGCTATTTTACATTTTACTTTACATTTTTGCTGTTTACAAATATTAAGTTACTTACTTTGGGGACTGATGACCGTGTGTGCAAATGTCTCATGTATTTATTTATTATATTTTGAAAACAAAAATTAAAAACTAAAAATAAAGTTCGAAAAATTTGGTCTGTATGTTTTAACGGATTTTTCAAAATCCGCTAGACGGAATCTTATAAGGTTTTTATTAAATTGAAATAGGAAAAACTATATCACGCACCGATTTGCACGCGCGTGAAGCGGCAATCATGGCTAGTACTAATATAAATGATAAAGTATGAAAATTTTAAAAATTCCAGACATAAGGTATTTTCGATCATTTTTTAAGTAAAATCCTTATCAATTCCAGAGAAGGAGGGTTTCCTTCGTATCGGATCGCTGAATGTTCGGGTCAAGAAGACAACTGAGGCGGTCAGCAATTTCTTGGGAGTTGGAGCTACCAGGTCTTCTGCTTACGTTCCCAAGTCCAGGGACAGGGTGCTGGACCGGAAGTTCGATGACGGCGACCAACTCCATAAATCATGGGGATCTGCGGACAATATTCAGGTATAAATAACTAATAAAAGAACAAAAGTAATAATAAAATTATTTTGCTATAGTCCGCGATGAAGTAAAATAGAAAATATATATAATGCTAAATGTAGAGTGGACAATCGGTTATCATACCTGATACATGCAGGATTCGTAAAAACACATGCACAAACCTCCACCACCGCCACCACGATACACAAGCACTATATACGTTCACTATCACAAACTCAACAATCGTTTCGCCCCGCAACCGAAGCATCGTCAGGAGATAGACTCCACGACCAAAATCGTCGTGGTCGTGGAGTCTATCTCCTGATGATTCTTCGGTTGCGGTTGCAAAATATGCCTTGCTGTATCCGGCTGAACAGAATAGTACCACCCTCATCGCTTACTGTAAGTGTTTAAATTTTCTGAGTTTATCTTATCTTTCTGAGTTTATAACTGTAGAATTTTGCTCATTTGCGAAGCTCATCAAAAGAATTAGTTTAATGTAATAACCACAGTTATTTTAATTGAATATCAATAATGTTCTAACCGGCGTGTGGTATCCGGCTGAGTAGAATTGACCAACCTCATTTCTCACCGAGGTGTCGTAAAAGGCGACTAAGGTAAGTTGACCCACCGTGTGGTATCCGGTTTAGTAAAATAGACCACGCTCTTTCTTACCGAGGTGTCGTTAAATACGACTAAGCTACATTGACGTCAGCAGGCGGCCGATCGTGAAAACACAGCCAAATCATGTGACATGTTTATAACATGTAGTGCCGACCCCACTTAGAGTGGGATAAGGGCAGGAGGATGATACATTTCAACAAAATAAACAGATAATATTTAAAAAAAAATTATATACATATATGAACGTATGCTGAAGAAAGTTCGTAGACTCAAGTAGTCTTTGCGATTTTGGTCGTGGAGTCTATCTCCTGATGATGCTTCGGTTGCGGGGCGAAACGATTGTTGAGTTTGTGATAGTGAACGTATATAGTGCTTGTGTATCGTGGTGGCGGTGGTGGAGGTTTGTGCAGGCTTTTTTTACGAATCCTGCGTGTATCAGGTATGAAAACGGATTGTCCACTCCACTTTGTCCACATTTTATATATTTTCTATTTTACTTTATCGCGGATTATAGCAAAATAATTTTACTATTACTGTTGTATTATGGATCTCCGCAAAGTAACGCCTAATTCTATAAATTATGTAAATTTTGTATTTATTTAATGCCCAAAAACAGGGATAAAACTATTTTTTTTTTACATAAAACCTAGCTAGATCGATTTTTCTCCCTCAAAACCCCCTACATGCTGTATTTCAGGAAAATCGTTGGAGCTGTTTCCGAGATTCCGAAAATATACATACACATACAAGATTAACTCATCATCATCATCTTTCTGCCCTTATCCCACTCTAAGTGGGGTCGGCACAACATGCTATAAACATGCTGAAACATAACTTGGCTGTGTTTTTACGACCGGCCGCCTGCCTGACCTCAACTTACCTAAGTCGTTTTTACGACACCTCGGTAAGAAGGAGGGTGGTCCTATTCTACTCAGCCGGATACCACACGGCTAAGGAGTATAATATTGTTTATAGGGTTTATTTTTGTATGGCATGCTGCCATCGGTCATTGAATCGGTCATATACATCATGAACTTTAATTTCAAAATGAAAAATAATACCCTGTGGCTAAACTACTTCATTGAATTAACTGAATTTTTTTATCATCGGTACCACTCTGTATATATAAGATTAACTCATTTAAATAAATTCAAATTCAAATTCAAAATATTCTTTATTCAAATAAACTTGTAAACAAGTGCTTTTGAATCGTCAACTCTACTGCTGGTTCGGAAAGCTGTTCCTACCGAGAAGAGCCAGCAAGAAACTCGGCGGTTGCTCTTTTAAACAATATAATTCTTAATAATATTTACATTCAGTCGTTACTGTCTTGTACAGGTTCAAAGAGAGCTACATCCACACATTCTTATCTTCTAAATAATCTTCAATAGTATAGTAGGCTTTCTGTATCAGCCTCTTTTTAACAGTGTTTTTAAACTGGTGTAATGGCAAAGCTGAAATTTCTTTTTGAAATTTTTTGAAATTTGAAATTTCTTTCATTTCTTGAGACCACCAATTCCCCGAATAAGCTATATCCACACATTCTTATCTTATATAATAATATTAAAGGTATCATTGTTTGCAATCTTTATAGAAAGACGACAAGTTGATGCCTCCCCCAAGCAGCAAGGTAAGGAGGCGAGGGGTCAACGGTCGCAGAGGATCTGGCGCCCACAGCAGAAGTACACCTTCTACTCCTGACCAGGTACGTGCCAATTGTAATATTTCTCTTTAAAGTTCATTCATATTCAAATTCAAAATATTCTTTATTCAAATAAACTTTAAACTAATCCCTCCGTGCCTCTAACTGTACGCTGTACCTTCGGACCCAGTAATTATCACAAACATTGTAATGTGACCATAAATAAATATATGGGACACTTACAGACACGGTCGTCCGTCCCCAAAGTAAGTAACTTAATACTTGTGTTATGGACAGACAACTGGTGAATATATACTTATATATTTCTAAATACATACTTAAATACAAATATACACCCAGGCTCAAAGACCAACAAATTCATTTAAAGAACATGTTGGGCCTCGGCGTTACATTAGTTACATTAGTTATTACTGTCTTGTACAGGGTCGAAGAGTAACTACATTGATATATACCTCACATCATACTCCTTCCTTTATCCCACTCTATAGGGGGTTTACACAACATGATGTTAACATGTTGTCCCATGATTCGGCTAGGTATTTTACTATCGCCTGCTTTTCTTTAGTCGCCTTTTACGACACCTCAGAAAAAGAGTGGTCTATTCTACTTAGCCGGATACCTCACGACGTAGTTCACTGTACATTTAGCATTATAGCACCAGAGTGACCAAGACTTGCTCGGTAATTTGAAATAAATAAAGCGCCAGTTGATTTGTGGGAATCGAACCTACATTTCGAACCTTTTGGTCCGCGCATTACCATTACACTGTCACAGCTTTGCATTTGACAGCTCGAATTATGAGTTGGTATATATTTCTATTTTCGTATTTTTTGAGTGCCCTAAAACAGGGATAAAACGACATTTTTTTTTAATGAAGCTAGATCGATTTGTTCCCCCAAAACCTCCTACATGCTGAATTTCATGAAAATCGTTGGAGCCGATCACCTGAATCCTACCACCAGTTCGGAACACTAATCCACTTGAAAAGAACTGGCAAGAAACTCAGTGGTCGCTCTTATCACGAATAGCGATTATTTGAGGTTAGATTGTGACAACACGAAATACAAAAGAGGTCTCCCAAACACGTCTACTTCGTACAAATGCCGCACGCCCAAAGAGAACGAATGACTTTTTTTTTTTTTTTCGAATATGACTAATGCTGTTAGCCCTAATGGCTTTGACAGCGTCACCGATAAGACGGGCGAGCGCTGAAGCATCGCCGAGAAATGGATGATACATGCGGGTGCATTACAAGCACCCGCGCTACAGGGGGCGTCGCCTTAAGGGTGTCTCCTGCGAGACCGAACCTCGGCTTAAGGCGGCGCGTTTTTGGAGGGCTGCATCTAATAACTGACTTGGAAGAAGTCTGCGTCACGGCGGCCGCGGCAGAGGGCTGCGGCCGCTTGACACAAGCAAGCGGGGACCTCGTCTTCGCCGGCGAAGACGCTGTTTGTGTAAATGTAGTGTGTGTATCTTGTTGGATGCTGTGATAGCATCGTCGGGGTCGTTAAGGACGCTCTTCGGGCGCCTGTGAATCTTATTGGGGTGCCTGAACACCTTATAGTTGGACGCGGCCACTATAAGGGGGTTTGGGTGGATGGACGCTTTCTCGAAGTAAGTCGTCGAGAATCGTCTGAAAAGATCGGCTATCGTGGGTAGGTTGAGATCTCTATGGAGGTTCACGTTGCGCACGAACCACGGACAGCCAGTGGCTGTACGCATGAATCGGTTTTGAAGTGTCTGCAACGGACACAGTCGTGATTTCGGAACGTGCGCGAACGCGACGCTCGCATAGGTCATAATGGGTCTGATGCAAGTTTTGTAAAGTGTCACTTTGTTGCGAAGTGACAGTTTACTTGTCTTACACAGTATCGGATTGAGGCGTCCCATGGCGAACGCTGCCCGGTTACGGACAACGCGGATGTGTCGGATGAAGGATAGGGTAGGTTCGAGGATGACACCTAAGTATTTGACTTCCTTTTGCCAATCGATGTATTTGTTGTAAATAGAGACTCTAGGAGGCGTCCGGATGAAGTCCATGGCTCTCCTAGATCTCGCAAAGAACATTGCTGCGCTTTTATCGGGATTTATTTCGATTCTCCACCGGCGGAACCAGCTTCCGAGCTGGTTGGTTGCTCTTTGGAGCCTATCATTAATAGTTATGGGATCTCTACAGGTGGTATAGATTGCGGTATCGTCCGCGAACATGGCTATGTGGGAGACTACACTAGTTTTAGTGGAGAATCGTGGGATGTCGCTCGTATAGAGCGAGTAGAGGAACGGTGCGAGTACCGAACCTTGGGGGACTCCGGCGCGTAAGGAGCGTCTTGAGGAGAGCGCACCATCAATACGATATCTAAATGAGCGATTAGTAAGATAATCGCGAATGATAAGAACGAGTCTATCGGGGATTCCTAGGTTCGCGAGTTTGTATATTAAACCCGCATGCCATACCTTATCGAAGGCTTTGGCGACATCGAAGAAGACAGTACCGGTGTACCGTTTTTTGGCGAAGCCATTGAGGACGGCTTCGGTAAGTCGGTGTACTTGTTGTACCGCGGTGTGTTTGGCGCGGAAGCCGAATTGCTCATCCGGTATGAGCTTCATCGACTCCATGAACGGTTTGAGTCTAGCGAGGATTACTCGCTCGTAGACTTTCCCTAAGCTGTTGAGCAGACTGATGGGTCGATAGCTGCTCGGGAGATTACTGGGTTTTCCCGGTTTACGAATACCTATTACTATTGCTTCCTTCCATTCGTCGGGGAAGGAGCAACCTAACAGGAGGGCATTGAAAATCAATACTAATAGGTTTATCAGTTGGTCGGGGAGGCACTTGAGTGCTTTGTTGGATATGGAGTCGGGACCTGGGGACTTGCGGGTCTTTAGGTTTTGGATAATGGAACGGACTTCCTCTCCGGTGGTGGGAGTGAGCGGCTCGCTTTCGGGAGCCTTCGCGGATATCCTAGCCGCCGCCATTTCCACTTCCGAGTGGAATTCGGCGTGTTCGGGATGACTGGGATTGTTTGTACATTGTCCCTCAAGACTGTCAGCCAAGCATTCGGCCTTATCGATGTCGTCAAAAGCGACCGGACGGTTTAATCGTATCAATGGAGGTGTAGCTGCACACTGGTCTCCTCTTAGGGATTTCGCCAGTTTCCAGAAAGCCAGGTGACTCGGCGAGATCTCTGAGAGTTTGTTGTCCCAGGCGGACTGACGGTTGAGGCTGAGTTTTTCTCTAACCTCTCTTTGAAGTCGCCGGAGAGTTCTCCGGTTGTCGTCTGTCGGGTATGCGTCATGGGCCCTAGTGGCGGCACGTTTACGTCTGAGTAGGTCGCGCAGGTCGTCCGGTAGTCTCCCACGACCGCGGTCGTCGGGGACTTCCTTGGAGCAACGCTCGAGTGAGTCTGTTATATGTTTCGTAAGGTGGGTAACAGCGAACTTGGCACTATCCACGGAGTCTATCTTGTCAGGAATTTGAACTAGGTGGTCTGAGTTTAGGGACTGGAGTTTCCCGCCTAATTTACTCCAGTCGATTATCGTTTTCGTGGGAGGGGTCGTGGAGGTAGATTGCCCTAACTGAATTAGAACCGGACGGTGGTCCGAGTCTAATTCGTGCAGGACTTCTATAGAATGTAACTGGAGAGCTACATTTTTGAAAATGTATATATCTAACACATCTGCTCTGTTTGGATCCCCGTTAGGCGGGTATCTGGTGGGCTCGTTAGGGGCTATCACCTCGAAAGCGAGGTTTGGAAGGCCGTTGAGGCCTTGGAGTATTGTGCCGTTCCGGTTGGTTCGGCGAGAGTTCCATTGGCCATGTTTGGAGTTGAAGTCTCCGGCCAGTATTACAGAGTCGCCTAGTGCGAGAAGGGTGCGGACGTCTCTTTCGAGTACCTGTTTGGTCGGACTGAGGTATACTGATGCTAGTATGATCGACTGATGGCCGGTCATACCCACCTGACAGACTGAAGCCTCCATGTTAGTGAGCTTTGGGGAATCAAGGGGGGAGCATAGGAGGGCTCTTTTGTAGTAAATGAGCGTGCCGCCTTTTTTGGATGACAGACGGTCATTTCTAATCAAACTGTAATTCGCAATATTGGGATTGCGAATTTGGGGTTTTAAGAAGGATTCTTGTATTAGTAGAATATCTATATCGTGTGCAACTACGAAATCGCGGACTTCGTCCATGTGTCTGATAAGCCCGTCTGCGTTGTACGTGACGAGCTTGAGGGAGTGGGGCTTGGCCCTACCCAGTGAGGGTTTAAGCTTAAAGCCTAGAGATGGCCTGCACCAAACTAGAGTGTTCGAGCAAGGCCATTAATCTGTTTTGAGGATTACTCCTCAGCTTGTTTGCCAAAATTGACAGCTCCGTGGTGTCAATTTTGGTCACTATATCGCAAACGAGTTTCATGTCGTCAATGAAACTCGTTGCTGGAGGGGCGGCTGTCGCTTTAGGAGCGGCAGCTCTTATAGTGGAGCTCACGATGGCGGCAGCGGGTTTCGCTACCGTCTCTTGAGCCGGTTTTGCTGGCACAGCCGGCTCGGACGCCGGTTTCCTGTGCCAGGGGTTTGAAGTGGGGAGAGGCGCGGGGACGAACCTCTCAGCTGGTTTGGGGGCGGTACGGTCCGCCTTTTTACGGGTGGCCCTTCTGCCCCCTCGTTTTGCCCTAAGCGGGACTTTCGGGCAGCCGCGATAGCTCGCGGGGTGCCCTTGGGTCCTGCAGAGGACACAGCTGGGAGGTTCCTCGGACGGAACCGTTCTGGGGCAATCGGCAGTGCCATGGTCGCCCAGGCACTTGACGCACCTTGGTCGTGCGGTGCAGTTGCGCTGCGAGTGGCCGTAAAGTTGGCAGCGATGGCACTGCCCCATTACCCCACGCGTACGCGGCGTTTCTATACGCAGACCCGACAGTCTGCATATCGTTGTTACGTTGAAGACACGTTTGCCTTCAGGACTGAGGTCGAGGACCGCGAGACAAAGTTCATAAGGAACTTTGGTTCTGTGGTGGTACATACGGTGTACCTGTCTGATCGGGAGACCCTGGCTGAGGAGGTCGTTTTTAATATGCTCGATATCGAGCTCTACCGGGAGTCCGCGGATGACGACGCGAAGTTCGCGCTCGTCTTCTAGGGCGTATGTGTGATAGCCGATCTTTTCGGCATCCAAGAGCGTCGTGAGGCGACGGTGGTCCGTTGAGGACGGACGTTGTACCATTATGCCCTGGCTTGTGGACCGGGCAGAGGTGAACGGGATGGATGAACTGTCCATGCGCGGGATTAATCGGTTCCACGCGTCTTTTTCCCTAACAAATAGGGGCGGCACCTTCTCCTTCCTCTCCGTCATAGGCGAGTCCTGTGAGTCGGGTACGTCTTGTTTGCGGGCGGCCTGTGAGGCAGGCTGGGGTTTGAGGATGGGACGCGGGGCAGGTGCACCTGCGTCGTTAGTGGCCCTTTTGGGCGGGACGGTCTTGGGAGCCTTCAGCTTACGCTTCTGGCTCTTGGATAGGACGGCGGTGAAGCCGTCGTCCTCGTCTGAGGCGGATGACGCCGAGGGGGACGGGGACTTCGAAGCATCGGATGCTTCGTCCTCACCGGACTCTGAGGGAGTCTCGGATTCCGAGTCGGATTGCTCCTCCACTTCCATGTCAGGAGACACGGAGCGGGAGCGTGGTTTGGCCTTTTCCGCAGAGGGGGGAGAAGGTGCTGCCGGGCTGCCACTCTGGCCCTGAGGGGGCGGGAGGGCCTTGGTGAGCTCTACCAAAATGGCGGGGTGGTGCGCCTGAAGGAACGCGAAAATCGCGTCCAGTATCGGTTGCCCTGTGGGGCGCAGGGTGGGGGCCATATTGGCCCGCTAGTGTGGGGGTGGCCTCCCTGCCGGAGGGCAGGGAGGTGTGTACCTAAGAAAGAATCTAGTTCTTAGTCTCTCTCCCTTCGGGGGAAAGAGGTGAGTACCTAAATTAAAAATTAGTGTACTTACGCACGGACGGAACCACCTACGGCAAGTGTTATGCGTGAAGCACCACACTACCTAATCGAAGCACAGTATCACTATCACAATCCACTTGCACAGGAACGAACAACACTGACAGTCCAGAGTCCTTGGGCACTTTCACTACCTAACGCGGCAGGGGCGTGAGTCAGGCGGGGGGAGCGGCAACCGGATTGCGCTAGACCCAGACATCCGCACGCTACGGCGGCGATCGATGGAATGATCGGTGAAGAACGAATGACATCAGCCATTGTCTTATATATTGTTACCACATGTTTTTAATACAACCTCCTTCATAGAGTTGGCGATTAATATGAAAAAGCATTGTGGCTGTCATATTTTTATGTGTTTTTCATTGAGTTGTAGCGGAAGAGTAAATGGGTTGACCCTGGGAAAACTGCTTTTTATTTATTGAATAAGAATAAAGGAGAAATATCGTCATTCATTATAATATATAATATCGGAAATTTTTTACATTAAAAAAAAACTTTGAAAAAAGGCTTACGTTTCTCGAGGCTGCACGTTCTCCGAATAAGCTACGCTGACTTGACGGTTTATGACAGTTTAAACAAAAATCCAATTCAATATTAATTTTATAATTTTTTAATGCTCAAAAACAGGAATAAAACGAATTTTTTGACATAAAAACTAGCTAGATCGATTTTTCTCCCCCAAATCCCGCTACATGCTGAATTTCAGGAAAATCCTTGGACCCGTTTCCGAGATTCCGAAAATATATATATACATACAAGATTAAATCATTTAAATTAAATTTATTATTAACTAGGAGTCCCGCCCCAGCTTCGCACGGGTATAAAGCATATAGCCAATGTCACTCAGTGATAATCACAGTATTTCTCTACTCCATATTGAATTTTATTATACATATAAACCTTCCTCTTCAATCACTCTATATAATTAAATCGCATCAAAATCTGTTGCGTAGTTTAAAGATTTAAGCAAACATAGAGATATAAGGACAGACAGAGAAAGTGACTTTGTTTTATACTATGTAGTAACGTTTATAGCTACTACTATTTTGATAATTGTCCAATTTTTACCATACTTACCCAAAGACTAAATTACGTTTAGCTGTCATTTATGTTTTGTTTTTCCATGTCATAGTCGTTTTTGTTGTAACACGTTTTATAGTGACTTGACGGGATAAAATAAATGCGGTCGACCGGGATAAATATCCTATGTCCGTCTCCTGGTTCTAAGCAACCTCTCCACCAATTTTCAGCCGAATTGGTTCATCCGTTCTTGAGTTATAAATAGTGTAACTAAGACCAACTTTCTTTTATATATATAGATTAAAGATAATATGATAAGCTGTGATGGCCTAGCGGTGCGACCGTGTGAATCTCTAGAGACGATCATGGGTTCAAACCCGGGCAGACACCAATGAGTTTTTCTATTAAAACTTATGTGTCTAATTGATAATTGCAATTTATCACACGCTTTTCGGTGAAGGAAAACATCGTGAGGAAACCTGCATATCTCTAGAGAATTCTGGAGATATGTGTAACCTACCAATCCGCATTGGAGCAGCGTGGTAGGTCTTAGCTCCAATCCTTCTATCCAAAAACGGAGAGAAGAGGCCTATGCCCAGCAGTGGGATAGTAACAGGCCGTTACTTAATATGATTATCACTTTTATACTATTTCCTAAATAAAATTAATTTATTTCCAGCCTCGAGCACAGATTGGTGTCAGTGAAGAGGGCGATTCGGATTCTGACACCGCAGCTGGTTTCCATTCGGCCTGGAGGCAGCCGAGTGGTTCTAAAAGTTAGGTGGATAGTGCCTTGCGAATGTAAAAAACAAATTAGATTAATTATAAATAAGCGCTAATGAGTATACATAATATTATTATTATTATTATTATATATATTAATATCTCACCTATATTAACTCATCTGTTTAACATTTAATTTTTCTGTTTCATCTTTAATATTTACATCTATATTTTATTTTTTCATCTCGTTACAATACGATCTAATTACTTCGTATTGTAACGAGGTATTAGGCAAGGATAGTGGTAATTGTTCACTCGTGCAAATGTTGTACTAACTTTTAAAGGTGTTTTACACAGATTTAGAGTATATTATATATATATCAACAATGTTTTTGTTAAATTAAGTATTGTAAAATACTATTAGTTGGTCTAATAATAAAATAAAATAAATACGCAAAGCAAATACTTAACTTAACTAAGGTAAAGGGACTAGTAATTGACCATGCACTTGATTTTATTAACAAAATTAAAAAGGAACTTCTAAAAAAAACAAAAAAAATAATAGGGTAGGTGGGGCTCGACCCTAGGTATTTTCAAATTCAAATTCAAAATATTCTTTATTCAAATAAACTTGTAAACGCGTGCTTTTGAATCGTCAACTCTACTGCTGGTTCGGAAAGCTGGTCCTACCGAGAAGAGCCAGCAAGAAACTCGGCGGTTGCTCTTTTAAAAAATATAATTCTTAATACTATTTACATTAAGTCGTTACTGTCTTGTACAGGTTCAAAGAGAGCTATATCCACACATTATTATCTTCTAAATAATCTTCAATAGTATAGTAGGCTTTCTGATTCAGCCTCTTTTTAACAGTGTTTTTAAACTGCTGTAATGGCAAAGCTGAAATTTCTTTTTGAAATTTTTTGAAATTTAAAATTTCTTTCATTTCTTGAGACCACCAATTCCCCGAATAAGCTACGCTGACTTGACAGTTAAAGGCAAAAAATCAATTCAATATTAATTTTAGTATTTTTTAATGCCCAAAAACAGTGATAAAATGATTTTTATTTAAATAAAACCTAGCTAAATCAAGTAACATTTGTTAATAAATTGTTAAATAAATAAAATAGTTGACCGTTTTGTATGAAATTTTAAATAATAAGCGTTTTGTTTGTTGTAGCTAATAAAAAATAAAATTGTGAAACCTCAGAACTGTAGCCCATTGTTTAATATTTAAAATTTAATATTATTAATTAATATTTTTTATTAGTTACAACAAACAAAACGCTTATTATATAAAATTTCATACAAAACGGTCAACTACTAGTGCATCCTCCTCCTCCTCCTCCTTTAACCGTTCGCTCACTGCTGAGCATCGTGATCTCCTGCCTCAGTTTTTTCAAAAACAAGTTCTCGCCACCTGGTTCGGTCATCGGCGCAGTGCAATGCGTGGCTGATGTTTGTGTCTAGGTGTTCGGACACCTGATCCAACCATCTCTTTGGACTCCGCCCCCTGGGTCTCTTGCCTTCTACTTTGCCCGTTATCAACAGTTTCTCCAGGTTATTTGCGGGCTTACGTGCTATGTGTCCAAAGTAAAATAGGATTCGCTGGAGGCAGATGGTGGAAAGCCTTTTTTTGACCTGTACCTCGTTTAGAACAGAGATGTTGGTCCTAAACGCTGTCCAGGGAATGCTAGTGCTAGTGATACTAGTGAATGGTCAATTATTAGTGCACTTATTTTAGTTAGTAGTTATAAGATCGGAGTAAACTTATAAGCTTATGAGATCATCTATCGATTCTATTTGTAGTGGACATATCCTTGGGGCGAGACTTTACCATAAAATTAATAAATAACTTAATATTATTGGGCTTTCCAGAACTGTGATAAAGATCCCATGTCATTGGTAAAAGAACTTAATTACAATGAAATAACAGTTATTAAAAATAATAAATTAATTATACACACACACACACACACACACAAACACAAAAACACAACAACGTAAAAACACAAACAGACGTGTTGATTATAACACTTGATTATGTAAAAATCAAAGTATCATTATTTTGATCCAAAGAAATCACTAAGATGTTTGTTTAATGATTTGTTCTCATATCTGTATTTTCTGTTTTACTATGTTTTGGTTAAATTTAATTATTATTAATATTAATTCAATATTCCATATCGCGCGTTTAGTATTAAAGTGACGTAATTAAAAAAAAAGTTTTTTTGTGCCAAATTGCAATAGAGCGTAAACAAAAACATAACTTGGAAGAGTGAGAAAACACTAGTTTTCTTAATAGTTTTCACCATGATTTCTTAGATACCATTGAAACGAGGATTACAATGTATCTAACTCAAACACTAATTTTGAATTAAGCCACTTTAATAGTAAGCGTGCGTTGTCTTTATTCGCGTGCTATAGCAAAATAATAAAAGTTAAGTTTGCATTATACAACTCCGCAAAGTAACGCCTAATTGTATAAATTACATATTTTTGGATTTTCGATTTTGAAATATCATATAGGTTTCAACAAATTAGATCCAAAATTGATATTATGAATTAATTATTTAATATGAATAATAAATTTAAATATTTTAATTAAAAAATCTAAATAGACCAGAAGGTCTAACAATTATATTTATTGAATTGACTATCTGAGCATCTCATTTCTTTAGTTTCAATTTTATTAAACAAATAATATTGATAAAAAAAATATCATACACTAGTTGTGCCAGCAGCTTCGCCCGCATTGAAATTAGTGTCACACATTTTTTCCCGATACAAAAATAATAATAAAATTATTTTGCTATAATCCGCGATGAAGTAAAATAGAAAATATATATATAGCTAAATGTAGAGTGGACAATCTGTTATCATACCTGATACATGCAGGATTCGTAAAACACATGCACAAACCTCCACCACCGCCACATTACACAAGCATTACACACGTTCACTATCACAAACTCAACAATAGTTTCGCCCCGCGACCGAAGCACCAGATAGACTTCATGACACAATCACAAAGCTTTGCGATTATAGAAAATAAATTTTAGTATTGACCTTTTTTCTGTTTATTGACCATTATTGTATTTTATTTTAAGAATTTTTATATTATTCTTGGAGTAAAACGACTTGACGAATAAATTTATTAAAAATAAAACAGTTACTGTTTATATTTATCACGATGTATTTGTTTGTGTAAATATTTTCATTTATTTTTTGTTTATTTGAAAAACTAATGTCTAAATGAAATCAAACATTCCATGAACCTTATAAATTTAAACGCGTTTACACTTTTATTTTAGTATTGACCTTTTTTCTGTTTATTGACCATTATTGTATTTTATTTTAAGAATTTTTATATTATTCTTGGACTAAAACGACTTGACGAATAAATTTATTAAAAATAAAACAGTCAGTATATATATTTAACACAATGTATTTGTTTGTGTAAATATTTTCATTTATTTTTTGTTTATTTGAAAAACTAATGTCTAAATGAAATCAAACATTCCATGAACTTTATAAATTAAAATGCGTTTATACTTAAGTTATCATGAACTATATTTTGTATATTATAAGTAATAAATATGAAATTGGCTTTGGAAATTATTATTTTTTTTCTAGTTTAAATTGTACACTTAATTTTCTATTCCATATGAACAAAATAAGAATGATTGTGATTTTAAAATGATTTTACGATTCCATGATGATTATGATGATGATTATATTTTTACGTCACAAATATAAATTTGCATATTATAAAGTTTATTTGATAGTGTCTATCAAAAATAACTTTATAATAGATATTTATGAATTATTTAGGTACTTAAATCAAAATTTCTTTTGTGTTGCACAATTTATATGACTTTAATAAATTATTGGAATTTCTGTACTCTATTATTTTCGTTTTCTTTATCTTCTTTTAAGCTGTGATAGCCCAGTAGTAATATCGTGCGACCCTTTCGAGGAGGTTACAAGGAGGAGGGTTCAAATCTGAGCAGACACCAATGAGTTTTCTGATAAAACTTGTGTGCCTAATTGGTAATTGCAATTTATAACATGCTTTTCGGTGAAGGACATCGTGAGGAAACCTGCATATCTCCAGAGAATTCCGGGGATATGTGTAACCTACCAATCCGCACTGGAGCAGCGTGGTAGGTCTTAGCTCCAAACCTTCCCTCCAAAAACGCAGAGAAGAGGTCTATTCGCAGCAGTAAGTAGGCTTCTGGTAATGGTTCTTGACGTCCCCATAGCGTCTGAAAAATAATACACATTATATAATTTATGAGTTAATCTTGTATGTATGTGTGTATATATATAATGATAAAATTATAGGGAAGGTGGGGCCCGGGTATTTTCATTTCTCGCGACCACCCGTTCCCCGAATAATTTACAGCGATTTGACATTTAATGGCATTTATATATTCAATAAATTTTAGTAATTTTTTAGAGATTTAGAATATATATATATATATATATATATATATATATATATATATATATATATATATTTATATATACAAGATTAACTCATTTAAATATTAAAATATATGGATTAAAGTAAGCAAGTGCTTTTGAATCGTCAACTGTACTGCTGGTTTGGAAAATTTCCGAAAAAAAGATCCAGCAAGAATTTCGGCGGTTGCTCTTTATAAACGATAATTTTAGCTTACTTAAACCTAACTTCTTACATTTTTAAATATTTCTAATTATAAAAAAATCATTTAAAAATATAAGAAATTGTCGTCCGCCGGGAGCGGGGAAATATCCCGAGTTGCCGGTGGTGAGGGATCCAAAGTGAGGAACTTACTCACAATGCGCGCCGTTTCATAAAATACGGACTTCTGCATCCGACACTTGATCCAACTGTTAAGCGAGAGCCTCTGAAGATGTTGGTTGAGGCTCTTCGCAATCAGACCGTTAACCGACACAACAATAGGAACAATTATTGCTGAATCAACATTCCACATGGCGGTTATCTCATAAGAAAGGTCTAAATATTTAGTTAATTTTTCTTTTTCGGCTTTTAATAATAATGCGTGGATAAGCTGTGTGGCCTAGCGATGCGACCGTGTGAATCTCTAGAGACGATCATGGGTTCAAACCCGGGCCAATGAGCTTTTCTATTAAAACTTATGTGTCTAATTGATAATTGCAATTTATCACACGCTTTTCGATAAAGGAAAACATCGTGAGGAAACCTGCTTATCTCTAGAAAATCCTAGGGCTATGTCTAACCTACCAATCCGCATTGGAGCAGCGTGGTAGGTCTTAGCTCCAACCCTTCTCTCCAAAAAATGGAGAGAGGAGGCCTATGCCCAGCAGTGGGATAGTAACAGGCCGTTACTTACTTATAGCTACTGTTCAACCCTGTCGTAATGTTAAGAGATAACTGTATACTGACCGGGCAATCCTTCAATGAGTCAACAATTAATTCGGTTTGTTGAACCAAACGTTTCATCGTCCGACTCATCGATATCAAGCCGTTCTACTTGGTTCTCTAAATCTGTTAACAGACTTAGAAACTCAAGGTAGAGGTTTAAATTCTTGTAATAATCGTACTGGAATGCTACCACGAAGAGTGACGAAAACAATTGTAAATATTTCAGGCGTATCAGCAACGAACCGTTCACTATAGTTAATAGGTTTATCAATAGACGACTTCTCGACGGTCCGAGTAGGTCTCTAAGTTCTGTCAACAAAATATTAAATAAATATTTGGGACACTCACACACACGTTTGGGGGGGGACAAATCGATCTAGCTAGCTTTCGTTTAAAAAAATGTCGTTTTATCCCTGTTTTAAGGCACTCAAAAAATGCTATCTTGAATACATAGTAAATAAATATATAAATAAATATGTAACACACACACACGATCGTCCGTCCTCAAAGTAAGTAATTTAATACTTGTGTTATGTTTGACAGACAACTGGTGAATATAGTAAGTAACGGCCTGTTACTATCCCCCTGCTGGGCATAGGCCACCTCTCTCCATTTTTGGAGAGAAGGGTTGGAGCTAAGACCTACCACGCTGCTCCAATGCGGATTGGTAGGTTACACATATCCCTAGAATTTTCTAGAGATATGCAGGTTTCCTCACGATGTTTTCCTTCACCGAAAAGCGTGTGATAAATTGCAATTATCAATTAGACACATAAGTTTTAATAGAAAAACTCATTGGTGTCTGCCCGGGTTTGAACCCATGATCGTCTCTAGAGATTCACACGGTCGCACCGCTAGGCCATCACAGCTGGTGAATATATACGTATATAATTTTTAAATACATACTTAAATACAAATACACACCCAGGCTGGAGGAACTAACAAATTGTTTTATAAAAAATGTTGGCCCTCGGCGGAAATCGAATCCGCGACCCTTTGGACTGAATGCTGGATCACTTCCCACTGCGCCAACGGGCTAGTCGAATTAGCTAACATTTGTTAGAACGCGGTCATAAATAATAGACGATACATTGATTACGGGTCGATTGTAGTGTTGAATTTGTGCGTTGCTTGTGTATTGTGTTATTGTTTGTTAGTGCATGAGTTTTTACAAATTCTGCATGTATCGAGTATGAGAACGGATCTTACTCTCTACATTTAGCATTGCATATATTTTCTTTTATCGCGGACTATAGCAAAATAATATTTTCATTAACGCGTAATTCTATAAATTAACAATGTTGTTTAAATAGATCGTGAATATTTCATGTTATAAATATTGTTACTAAGCTACTTGTATTAATAAAAGAAGTATTCTTAATCAGTTTTATTCTTTTTATAAAAAAATGAAAAAATAGAATCAAAGCAAACTCTCTTTCGCTGTTCGCGGGCTAGCTGCTAATGACAGCGGCTGTCACATCTCCCACGTCAAAATGGCGGAAAAGGCTGTGGCAAGTTGTGACGTCATGGCTTGCTTGCAAAAGCGACAAAGCGGCGTTGTTACATTATATAAAAAATGTAAGGGACATTTACACACACGGCTTTGCTTCCACAAAGTACCTTAACACTTATGTTATGGGTGACAGACAACTAGTAAATATATTGTAAGACATTGAAAATTTTATGGCTACGGCGCAATCTATTTTGGTCCGGCAAAACATACGTCATCACCATACATTAGCCCAGCACAAGACAAATTAGCTAAGCTCACGACTTAGATATCAGCATCTAAAAGCTCGCTCGAGTCGCGCAAGAAAAAAGGCGCTGTTACAACTTATTGAAAAGAGTATAGTAAAAAGAAAATACCTATAGTAAAAAGTAATGTTCTACACAATTGTAGAACTACAAAAAAACTAAAAAAAAGTCCGCGATAGCATGTCTCCATCTCTTATGGTTTACTCACATCAACTACTTTTGTCTTTTGTAAATAGTTAGTAAAATATAATTTCTAACAACATAACATGGAATATAGAATTTGACTCGAAGAAAATGCAACAAGTGAATTTCTAAAATAGTACAAAATACATATAATTATGGAATGAAATAAAAGTATAACTAAGGATAACAATCCTGATAATTCAACAGGAATAGGATGACATTGAGAAACGCCATCTATTTTCAACTTATCAAGGTTTTTATTCACGACGTGTCAAGTCCAGTCAAATCTGTAATTCAAAAAAGTATCTAAATCGCGTTGTTTGGCTTACGACGAGAGACTTTTGACAAAATTTTTATTTATTTTATATCCGTTTACTGGACAAATTTAACAGCTATCACAATAAATCATGTAAGTAAGACGAGTTATTTACTATTTACTAAAAAAAAGCGTTAAATATCAGTTTATTAAATAAGTCTACATTTAAAAAAAAAAAAAGGTCTACAATTCAAAGTAAAGGAATAGATTTTTTTAAATTTATATTTCTTAGGTATTTAAAGTATTTTGTATAATAATGTAATAACAATGTAATAAATACTGTTGTTATTTCATATATCGGATCTCAAAGTTAGTTACCGGGTTATTATAATTCTAATATATTCGGTTTTTTTTATCGTCTACGTGCGACATTCGCTTCGTTGTGATCTGATTAAATTTTCTGAGTTTATCTCTATAACTGTAGAATTTTGCTCGAAAATTTTGAAAGAATATAGCTTAATTAAATGGCCACAGTTATTTTAATTATGTTCTAAGATGTACAAATGTACAGGACATGTATATCTATATATAATCTTTCCAATCACAGAATACACTTCCAAAAACAATCGATTTTATTTACATCGAAATTTATTACGATATATTGTCCGATTATTAGACTGATCGCGGGTTATAGCAAAATATTATTGTTATTTTTTTTGTAATCCAACTCCGCAATGTAACGCCTAATCCTGTAAATTATTGCTTAGTAATAAATTACTTTTTGAGCTAATTTACATAAAACTTACCTAAATCATGATTATCATCGAATTCCATATCTTGAGCCTTCCATGTTGAATTTATTTTTAAGTTATCAGCAAATGTCTGCAAAGAATATTTGTTTGTCAGTCAAAGTATTATTAACGGTTCCTAGCTTTGTACTTATCATCCTCCGCCCTTATCCGACGTTAAATGGTGTCGGCACATGTTATAAACATGTTGTCACATGATTTGGCTACGTATTTTTCAACCGGCCGGCTGCCTGACAATAACTTTACGCCTTCTACTCAGCCGGATACCATGCGGTGAATTTAAATGAATATAAATTTTAAAAAATAAAGTGCTCGGTCGATTTTTATCAAAATCTTAGTGATTTTTGATCGGGTTATTGTCGGGCGTTAATTAAAAATAAACCTAGCTGGACGCTATAACTCACGTTTGCCGCGTAAACCAACAAAGATACACTAATGTTCTAGAGAGTTGTAGATCTATAAAAGCGCTACAAAAATTACGAAAAAGCATTTATCTATCTTTTATGACTACCTCGCAATAAGTACTTTTATGTTCAAAATATCAAAAATTGTTATTAGGACCGTTTACTTCTTGATTATTAATAATTATCTAGAAGCGTCCGTAAGCTTCGCCATCTAATACACATCATAAGTGTTCTTTACATCATATGAATCGAATAAATAAATACATATAGGTACACGTTGAAATCTTCATGACGTGTGATATCCGGCTGAGCAAAATATACCACCCTTATTACCTATATAAGATATAAATGACGTCAAACAGACGGCCGGTTGTAAAATACGTTGACAAATCATACAACAACATGCTTATAACATATGCCGACCCCACTTAGAGGAATAAGGGCAGGAGAATGATAAAAATCAACATCTAAAAACACTTACATCCTCCGAGTTTGTACTTGTTGAAGTTATACCAATGTATGAGGCTGCACCGATCAGATATTACTTGCCGACCGTAGAAGTTTTAATTCGGAGAACCCAAAAACTTAAATATGTGTAGAAAATTTTAAAAGGAACTCTGTAAGAACAAGAACTGAAACTAATAAACTGAAAGAGCTATTCTAGAACTGTTCGCTGACTAGATCCGCTAATATAATTTTCTTGAAGGTAGGTTGGTGGATTTTATACGGACGGAGCATAGAGTAGCTAGATTTACCGCGTACAGACTAGGAATATAAAAACAATTATAAAGATTATTATTATTATAATCGATTTTCTCAATATAATAATAGCTTTTTTATAAATCGATTGTATTGATCACCCCTTTTTTTGTTATCCATACTCCACGTTTTAATGGAATCGTAAACGGCACATCTGTTATTTTTTATTGTCCACTTTAATTAATTAGTCTTTTTTTAAATTAAATATTAGTATTAAAAAAGGCAACTTTTCGATTAGTCAGAAAAAATCTTTCAATTTTTTTAAATTCATGTCAATCAGAAAAATCGATTATTTATTCATCGATTTTTATTTTCTCTTAGCACCAACTAACAATAGAATGTTATGACTGTGTATGTGTATTTTGCTATGGAGAATTAAAAAAACATCATACGGACCTAAACGCGATGTCAGACTGTTTAAAATTAGTTTTCGATAGCAATTAATATATTTCAGCATAACTCGGGAGTGTCATATTTTAACTTTGATATTATCTGTTTGTTGAATATTTCATTTACGATTTTATATATTCTATGTACATATTAAATTTTTGCTGTACTTTATACAATTATTATTACGTAAATAATTTAAAGAATACGGCATTACTTTGCAGAGATGCATAATAAAAAAGTTATAATAAAATTATTTTGCTATAAAAAAATATAATAGCAAAATAATTTATTAGTTTTCTTTAATATTATGTATTTTTAAATACTGATAAATAAATTATTAATTATCTGGTATTATTAAATTTAAATAAATTAAACAATTTTACACAAAACGATAATTTTTTAAGAACTTTTTACCTACAAGGTTGCATGTTACAAATCGCTTATTAGTCTATGCTTAATATAAACAAATACGAAGACAGTAACTTCGTTTGAATCGTGATTGGTCAATAATTTAATCAGATAACTGTCTTAATTATAAATTATTTATATAACTGATATTAATTAATTTATAAATATCATTAATAATTATATAAATATTTTTAATAAAAATACAAAAACATAAAATACAATTATAAACAAAATATTTTTGCATTGTTCGAAGTTGTAAATTTATGTTTTTACCGACAATGTTTCATGTTAGAAATATTATTAGCAAATATGATTTTATCGACATAAGTCAGAATCGTGATTGGTGACTAAATTAATAATTTCCTCAATTGCCACAAGATGGTGTTGTTGTAATTGTCTTTAATTATTTACGATTTAACCGGTTATATAAATTTAATTATATAATATAAGATTGTAGAAAAGCTTTGGTTATGGTATACTTAATTAACATGAGGTAAATAGTGTTACATAAGTGAAATATTAAGATTTAAGTATGTATGCTACATCGCGCTTACGAAGTTTTTTATCTTTTTAAGTATAGATACAAGTTTTTTTGTTTGTATGTCGGGGGTCCGTGTCTACTTCGGAACACAGTGGTCGGAAGCTGTATTGAGTTCCGTGTGGTGGCCTTTGGTATTGACGAGTGTCCGCAGCATTACAATGCAGTCAATACCAGGTCGTGGTTAACATTGAAATATATTCAATCCCCCGTTGTAGACAATTTGACCCCCCCTTTTGTTTTGTTGCTCTCCATACTAATTAATAAAAGGGAAAATGGAGTAAACAAATTTATAGAATTAGGCCTTACTTTGCGGAGGTCCATAATACAAAAGTAACGAGAATATTATTTTGTTATAATCCGCGATAAAATTTTTAAAATTTTTATAAATAAATTAAAATAAAATTTTTATCGCGGATTATAGCAAAATAATATTCTCATTACTTTTGTTTGAGTAAACAAATGTTAAAGCATTACAATGCAGTCAATACCAGGTCGTGGTTAATATTGAAATATATTCAATCCCCCGTTGTAGACAATTTGACCCCCCTTTTGTTTTATTGCTCTCCATACTAGGATTTAATAAAAGGGAAGATGGAGTAAACAAATGTTAAATCTATATTTATTAAATATTAGTATTTATTAAATTAATAGTATTTATTAAATCAGTCTATTATTTATAAAGGGATACAAAATAAACACATTGACATGTCATACTAATTTGACCGCTATAATTCATCATCCTCCTGCCCTTATCCCACTCTAAGTGGGGTCGGCACAACATGTTACAAACATGTTGTCATATGATTTGGCTACGTATTTTACGACCGGCCGCTTGCCTGACGTCAACTTACCTTAGTTGTAATTTACGACTTCGCGGTAAGAAAGAGTCTATTTTATACAACCGGATACCACACGGTGAGTCAACTTACTTTAGTCGCTTTTTACGACACCTCGGTAAGAAATGAGGTTGGTCTATTCTACTCAGCCCAGATACCACACGGTGGGTCAACTTACCTTAGTCGCCTTTTACGACACCTCGGTAAGAAATGAGGTTGGTCTAATCTACTCAGCCGGATACCACACGGCTAATAAGTCTTATAAAATGATTTTCCTTCCTCGATACATCCATCGTAATCTTGCATTATAATTATTAATTCGGTCGGAAATTCGTATTGTATCAAAGTCTAAGTTCGTACGTGGAACTAAAGATCTACATCGATCGAAATAAAAGTCCACGACTTGCGCAGCTGAAATTACTGTCTTCTGGGCCAACAGTCAGTCAGGTTAAATTAAAGTTAAGTTAAAATCGCAAACGAAAACGCGCGTATCACTAGTACACAAAAAATTTGCCAACTTTATGAATCCAACCCAAAAGTTGAAAAAGATTGCGAAATATTTCCTAAGGGCTGCTATTTATAAGCAGAACGGGGCAAAACGATCCTTAATCAATATTACCAAGTCAAACCAAGCGAAAGCTCGCTCAGTTGTCATTACACGTTGCCTTAGTAAGGAGCTTTAGGTAAGCTTTTATATTTAAATATAATTTAATTTTTGCATTCCCATACAGTGTTAATGTATTAGTGCGTAGTAAATGTTTTACTAAGGAGCTGTGATAGCCCAGCGGTGCGACCGTGTGAATCTCTAGAGACCATCATGGGTTCAAACCCGGGCAGACACCAATGAGTTTTTCTATTAAAAACTTATGTGTTTAATTGATAATTGCAATTTATCATACGCTTTTCGGCGAAGGAAAACATAATGAGGAAACCTGCATATCTCTAGAGAATCCTAGGGATATGTGAAACCTACCAATCCGCATTGGAGCAGAGTGGTAGGTCCTAGCTCCAAACCTTCTCTCCAAAAATTTAAAAAATCACGGCTATTTTGAAATATGTTTTACCTGTTAACTTATTAGGCACTTTAAGTGCTGAATAAGCCTAACAAAAACCTGAGAAACGCAAAATTCCAAGATATGTGTCAGATATGTTCCGAATAAGCTAACTGACAGTTTATTCGTCGTTCTTGAATTTAAACTAACGTAAGTGGTAATCATAGGTACATGAATGTAAAAAGTTTAATTTCAAGATGGAGTTTGAGTAAACCAATGAAATCTTATATTTGCATACGCAAGCATTGACAGCTTAATAATAATATATAGTCTGGTTCATTTATAGAATTATGCGTTACTTTGCGGAAGTCCATAATGAAAAAGTAATGAAAATATTATTTTGCAATAATCCGCGATAATAAAACCGCAAAATTTTATCGCGGATTATAGCAAAATAATATTTGCCTTACTTTTTAAAGTCTGGTTGCAGAATGTATTAACCCTTTGACCGTCAAGTTGAGGGAGGTGAACGAATTTTTGCATTCATTTTTAGATCGTGTTATTTACTATAAATTAGCGACGCCCCCTATAGGGCGGGTGCTTCTAATGCACCCGCTTGTATTTTCCACCTCTTCTCAGCGATGCTTCTGCGCTCGCCCGTCTTTTCGGTGACGCTGTCAAAGCCATTAAGGCTAACAGAATTAGTCATATTCGAAAAAAAAAACAAACTATAAATTATTATACCTATAATTTGTATATCATTTTCTTTGTTATAAAATTTCCCATTGAATACAATAAATCATTGAATAATAATAATTTTAAAAAAATTTAATTTGTGTACATAGTCCTCACTAGACGTTTGAGAGCTAAATTATTGCGTTATATGACGGATCGGAGACCGTACCTGGATGGGTGACCAAAGTTTGAAAATATCCTCCTTGCTTCAGAGTATGTAAAGGCGTCAGCTCACCTTATTATCACTTCTATTATAAAGATGAACTGTGTACACCTCTATACGACCTCAATTTGGTATCTCAATTTAGAAGCAAATTGCGTAGTATGGATAACTAAAATAGGCTATCAGAAACAAGTATTATCTACGCTTTTATTGGCGTCGAATTTAGTGTTGTAGAGTAAAGTAAAATAAAGTAACGACCTGTTAGTGTAAATACATAAATAAATCAAGTTTTATTGGGCACATAAAGAAATTAAAAAATACAAAAGTAAAATAAAATAACTTACGAACGTGGTCAAAGGGCCACGCCACTGCAGCAATAAGTTGCATCCTATATAAAATACTGCAACGCTGATTTTAAGGTGGAACCCTAGGTGGTTATGGTGGTAGTATCTACTGGTGGATTCCTTTTACCGTTTTTGGAGCTAAAAAACAACCTACCACGCTGCTCCAATGGGGATTGGTAGGTACCTAACACATATCCCTAGAACTCTCTAGAAAGATGCAGGTTACCTCACCATGTTTAGCTTGACTGAAAAGCGTGTGATAAATTGCAATTATCTATTAGACATAAGTTTTAATACAAAAAAATCATTGGTGAGGCACCAATGATTTTTTCTATTAAAACTTATGTCTCGGAGTTTAAACCTGTGACTCCTCGAACGAATCACACGACTTATCTTATTATTTAGTTTTGAATTATATTTAATTATGTACTATTTTATTCCCACTCCCAAAGTAAAAGTTGTTTTTTTTTATTATATATGTTAGCCGAGTACATAAGCTTCAATTATACCAAATTTAGTCTAGATTCAAGGGATTAGCTATGACGGTGTAACGGACAGAAAATAAGACAGACTTTCGTATTTATAATTATGGTATAGACATGTTAGATCAAAGAATATTACAAAAAAGAAACGTCATTGCGCATGTGCAAAAAATGGCGCCGCGATGTACATGTGTGAGTGATAGAACGGGACGGGCATTGATTTTGAGAGAGAGATAGCATAGTGTTAGTGCTATTTAGTGTTGTTTGACTTTCGATAGTACAAACAGCATAAACTATCATTATAGAATACTCATTGATTGTCTTGTTCTAGACGGCCAAATTTAAGATGGAAGATGGCAATGTACCTATAGTCCAAACTAACGAGAGCCACGTAGATACTGAGGCTTGGGAAGATACACAGGTAAGAAACGTGGTGTGAAGGACACGGGAAGCTTGGACCTTATTAGGTATACGGTAATATCGAAGAACCCAGCCTTTTGTAAAAAAACATATCTGGTAACATCGGTCCAAGTGTAATGTGAGTTGGATTAAAGTGTAAAAAACCCTGACCTACTTTAAAATATTGTTTTTTTATATATTTATTTAACATTTGAAAAATACAAAAAAAGTGGAAACCAAATTTTGACATTAATGCCACCTCACCTTTAAATTATATTCCTTAGATTAGTTCCTCTTTCAGTTGAGTTTAAAATTAAACTTTTTCTTTAGTTGAAAAAAATGTTATTAATTGCTCCAACGGTTTAGCCGTAAAAGCGCAAAATACAGATCGAATTTTACTGGCCCGCCAGCGTAGGTGGCAGTGACCCAGTCTTCAGCTCCGAGGATCGCGGCCTCGACTTCCGCCGAGGACCAACAATTTCTAAAAAGCAATTTGTTAATTATTCCATTCTAGATGTAATTATTAAAAAAAATATAATTGTAACATGGTGGGCCTCATAAGAAAGCTCAGAGTCATTCAGCAGAAGATGGAGCGAGCTATGCTTAGAGTTACTCCACGCGATCAAATCAGGAATAAGGAGATCCGTAGTAGAACCAAAGTTACAGGAATGGCTCAGCGTGTCGCGAAGCTCAAGTGAAGATGGACATAGTGCAGAATCGATGGCGTTGGGGTCTCAAGGTGGAATGGCGACCCCGCACCGGAAAACGCAGCGTCGGTAGACCCCTTACGAAGCTGATTGACGACCTCAAAAGTGGGGGCCACTGGATCCAAGCGGCACAAGATCATGAGGTGTGGAGATCCCATGAAGAGACCTATGTCCAGCAGACTTCCATCGGTTGAAAATGATAATGATAATGATGATATTAGTATATATTCACCGGCTGTCTGTCTCCGTAACACAAATATAAAGTTACTTTGGGGACTAACGGACGTGTGTTATTGTCACATATATTTATTTGTTTGTTTGTTACACTTATTTGTTAGTTTTGGGTCAGCATATATGTTCTAAGCTCCAAAACTGTCGCTCCAACTCAGAAAACTCCTTTACTCATCAATAAAATAGTAGTTTCTTAATATAAAACTCGTGATCGTGACCTGCGATCTACGTCTGCGACTATATATTTTTTTTCCTGCTCCAAAAATATATACGGGTTATTCAAAATTATATAGGTATCTTGTAAAAAGGTAAAAGTTGGGCTATTGAAAACCTTTTTTATTTAGCTGATTTTGTCAATCTAACAGAAAAGTTCTTTTTTATTTAGTAAAAGTGAGGTTATGAAATTCTCATATGTTAAACAGCATATTTTTGAAGTATGACATTTTTTAGTATAGAAAAACACAACTAATCTATTTCTGAATCAGAATTAAGTTTTAATTTCTTTTTAATTTAAAATATCTAACAATAAATCATTATTTACATTTTAAACTTTAGTCATGAAGTGAATGCTCTTTTTGTTTTATTTTTTTAACTATCCGTTTACTTTAACCGATTATTGTAATCGATAACTTATTTTTTGTGCCAAACACATTTTTTATGATTTTATAAATATCTATTTAGCACATTCCGCTAATTTTATATATTTTTAAATACAAAAACATTTTGCTTTTTTCAAGCTATACCTCCTATTACAATTAGTCCCAAAAGTTCCCGTTTTCTCTAATCAACATAGCTAAAGTCGTGAAATTGTAAAATATATTCTTGCGTTTTTATAATATTAAGTATATATACGAATTGTTTTTATGAGTTCCAAAGGTTGTATAGGCTGTCTCATCCTACACCAAAGGATGAAATCATTCTAAAGTTCTAAAGGCCGTCTCTTTCCACACCACAGGATGAGAATATCGTTTTTACATAGACGTGCGGGATGTAAAATCCGCATGCGCATAATACAAAATTGTTTTATTCAACGATTTATTCAACAGTACAACGAGCTTGTCTAGTTGCGCGCGCTTATCCTTCTTGGGTACTCAAAACGTAATCACACCAAGCAATAAGGTGCTCCTTAATTGACATACGAACGTTAATTAATTGGGTAAGATTTAGCATTCGCAGAGCTTACTTCAATATCTATTTAATGTGCTTAATGTTGTCACTTCACTCGTATATAAATTCATGATGCAATCATACACTTTCCACGCTCATAAATAACAACGCAAAGTGCATACACTTTCCATGCTCATAAATATCTCAACAATCATCATTTTTTTCTTTAAGCTATTATTATCACAGCAATTACTTTGTCAGTATCACTTTCAGCACTTTCAATATACACAGATTCAAAATTATTAATGAAATTTCCCTCTTTAAGAATATTCGAATCATAATACTTTTCTATGAAATGCTACCATAGGGGTCGGTTTATTGTGCTTTTTGATGTCTCATATATTTGTTGTTCATTATATTTTATAACCGTACGTGAATAAGTGGAAAATAAAGAGAATTTTCAATTGTGTAAATTCTAACAATTACAATATGTTCTTATTTAAAAATAATATGTTGCCTTCATTGTTGATGTTCATCGTATTGGGAATTCGCCAGACCCAGAACTGTCTTTTTAACATCTATATGGTGACTTGTAACAGTTTATAGCAACATAGACCTGATTTCATATCTAAAAACAGCTTCAAAATTCATAATACTACTTATAAAATCATTATATACTTTATGAAATAATTACGCATCTATTTTCGTATTTGGACGACGCGCATGCGTGTTCTAAAAACTGACAACATCAAAATTTTCCGTATGAACATATAAATGGCAAAGGTAAAGGAAAAAAGGCCTGCTACAATACAATAAAACAGAAACATTCTAAAAAGTTATAAAACTGTCCAATTAAACAATTAATTTACGAGTTTCCTACTTAGACAACGCGCATGCGCGTACCTGGTTCTATAAACTGGCAACCTTGTGCTAGATAATATCATCAATAAGGTAAATCAAAAACATTGTGTCGTATCAAAGATCTTTTTACAAAAAGAAAAGCAGCTTAAAAATTATTTCCAGTCTTATATTATAAATAGAAAGCAATTTCGCTCGCGCGGAAATCAGTGTGTAACATAGTTTTAAATGACATTTTGAAGATAAAAGTAGGTGTTGTGTGTTAACCATAAGATATACAGACAAGCTGTTGCGGACTTTTGTGTAGTATTTTTATAGACCTTCAATTCTCTAGTACATTAATTTAGTGTATCTCTTCTGGCTTACGCGGAGCACGCGAGTAAAACTTCCAGCAGGCGAGTATTTCAACATCTGTGCGACCTTTTCTACACAATTCACATTCAACCGTAATGTGCTATTAACTTCTTAACTTGAAGACCAAAATTTTCGAATAGTGCGTGTTGCCAGTGCTGACTTACGGATGTGAAAATATTGATCGAGAAAATATATTCATACAGACAGAATGATGATGAGATGAATCATATTTTTTTTCCAACTCTATTAAGAATTTTTTTTGAGTCTCACACCACGCATTATCCTGTGTTCTAGAATGTGGGCGACATCAATAACCCCCTTATGTGCATACAAACAATGAAGTTTCAAATACCTCTTTGTATTACAGAAAACCGCTTAAAAAGTTAAGAAACGGTAATAACTATTTTATAAGGCCGTATAGCAGATCTTTGTAAATTGTTACTTTTTCGGTAACCGTTAAATGTCCACCGCTGGGCATAGTCTCGTGGTAAGATTTCTTCGCGGATTTTCCACACCCACACCATCTGCCGTTGGTGTGGTTCTAGCGACAGTGGGTTTTCCATAGCTCGCTACTCCATCTTACATTGTTAGAAGTTACCATAATTATAAATACTCAGCGAGTTTCCAGGAATAAAAATACAGATGTGAGACGTTTGTTTAGTTTGAATTCATTGTTATTATTTACCATACAGATATTAAAAAGGCAGCTATCGATTTCGCCAGTTTCTAAAATGAAGAATATAAGAATAGAAAAATACAGTTTCTAAAATAAGTATATGGGCGTCGTCCGAATAAGAAAATGCGTTGGTTTTTTATTTTATAATGCCTTTTTATAACTTTTTAAGCTATTTCTTCGATGTAAAAGCATGTTCTTGATTCCAAACATTGGTATTATTTACTATTTCAAAACATTTATTATTCTTGGAAAGTTCTAGACCCGAGAATACGCATACGTGTCGGCTGAGTAGGAAAATGCGTTAATTCTTTATTTCATAATGCTGTTTTTATTACTTTTTCAGTTATTTCTCAGATATGAAAATGTTCTTGTTTCTAAAGATTGGTATTATTTACCATTTCAATATATTTATTGGTCTTGAAAGCTTCTAGACCCGAGAATACGCATGCGCGTTGTTTGACTAAGGAAATGACGATTGAAAGGGACGATTAATTTTATATAGTAATGTTTAATAATTTTTTCAGTTATTTCTCAGATACGAAAGCATGTCCTTGATTGTAAACATTATTTACTATTTCAATACATTAATTGGTCAGTGGTTCTAGAAGGTGATTAAGAAGACGTGTAAGTTCGTTATTTTATAAGATCGCTTTATAACTTATGTTGTTTCCTCAAGTGAAAACAGGTTTTTGGTTTAATGCAGTAATATTATTAGTATATATTATATGCTAAAAGATACTTATCGATAATCCTAGTTTCTAAAACCAAAATACGCGTGCGTGTCGTCAGAAACGAAAAGGCGTAGATTTATTATTTTATAAATCTGTTCTGTATCTTTGTAAGCTTTTTTCTGTTATTAAGGCTGATCTTATATACAACTCTTTGTTACTCTCGCCATATTGATGCTTCAAAGCAGTTATCGATCCTGAAATTTCTAGAACTATTCACACGCATGCGCGACATCAAAGATTAAAAAGTCGCAGATACTTTTCTTTATAATTCTTATAACTTTGTTAGCCGTTTACAGTTTAGAAATAGTATTTTTGTTATTTTTTACCGTTCATCTGATTGGCAGTCAGTTACAGTTACGGTTTTGTAGAACCAATAATACGTCAAATTGTCAGAGTAAGAAAACAAATTTTATAGAGCGTTTTATAAATTTTTAAGAAGTTTTCTGCTCTACTAAATGGTTTTTGGTTGCTATCATTTAGGATTATCTTTCTCTTACATATATTCTCTAAGCAGGGTCATCAAAATATGTTTTCATCTTTAATTCTACTCTCCTTTTATAACACACTAGTAATATCCCGCGGTTTCAACCGCGTAATTTTTTTTTTACACCTTTACATTTTTATAACGGATCCTTATTTTTGAATGTAATATATCCTATGTTGCTCAGTAAAGATGCAGCTTTCCAATGGTGAAAGAATTCTTGAAGTCGGTCTGTAGTTTTCGTGTGAAAACATTACAAACATACATACAAATTTTTCATCTTTTTAATATTAGTATAGATTCTTAAGATAATATATCCATCTCTTTTTAGGCTCAATCTATCTATACATTAATATTTAAACCCTTTTGTATCATGCTTTATTCTTCGATTGCTATTCGACGTAAAATGCTTTGTTTCAAACCATTGTTATTTTTTAAAGTACAGATGCTCTTATCTGGGTAATCTGTTATCGATCTTGCGATGTTTCTAGAACCAATAATACGCATGCGCGTTATCACAATGGGAAAACGCGTATATTATTTTAAAGCCATTTTGTAGCTTTTCAAGCTACATTTAGATGTGAAAACAGGTTTTGGTTTCAATGCATTGTTATAAGCTACCATATAAAAGCTCATTGACCAATTTTTGAACTTGTAAACTTTAAATCAGGTATACGCAAACGCGTCGTCAAATTAAGAATAGTTGCTGGTTGATTTCATAAAGCCTTATCTTTTTAAGCTATTCTCTTTTGTTTCAGCTGCATATTGTATTTATTTCCATATTGTTGCATAAAGGCAGTTATAGATTTTACGTAACAAAGTACAAGGTTCAATTTTTTCGTGACGCATTTTATGAAACCTTTTCAGATTTCAAAATAGGTCTTTATTTCAATGCATCATTTTTATTTACCAAATGTTCATATGGTAGGTATGAATTTTGCGAGTTTCTAGAGCCACAAAATAGGCATCCACGTTTTCATAGTAGGTATTTGCGTAGTTTGACTCTTTCATAAGGCCGTTTTATAAATTTTTAACCTGTTATCAAAATATGTCTATGTTTCGACTCATGGTTATCATCAGGTCACAGACTAGAAAATATTTGTCTCAAGTAAATTAAATAGTTAAATTTACTAATATCTATCTCGAGAAATTCAGCTATGTATATAGTTTTACGTTATTTTCCTTTTTCTTTCTTTCTATATTCTCCGTATTTCACTTTTTTGTCTTTTCCTTCTGTTACTTAAAGGTTGACTGGAAAAGATCCCTATTAAGGATAAGCCCGCTTTTGTATGTATGTTATTTTTTTCTCTTTCTCTTTTCTAACAATATGTATGTACAATAAATTATTTAGCATTCAGAGTTTCATGATGAACTTATTGATCGTGCTAGTTTCAAACCTTAAATACGCATGCGTATCGTCAGATTAAACAAACACGTAGATTCATGTTTTTGTAAACGTGTTGTAACTTTTTACTTTTCTGTTTTCCTTGATTCGAAACTTTGTTATTTTTAAAAGCTTTTATTCATTTGATGGAACTTTGCGAATGAAAGAAAACCGATTCAGCTGAAATTTTACATACCAGCCCAATCCCGATAACAATGCATGTTTATGATAAGCATCACCTGATGCTGCGAGGATTGGCTCCAGACGAGGGAACTCCTCAATGATTAGCAGTAGGGACATGAATTTTTTTTAAAAGCTTTTCTTTAACTTGACTTGTTACCAATATATACGCCCAAACGTCATTTATTGATCTTGCAAGTTTCTAAAGAATACGCATGCGCGTCTTCAGAATAGGAAAATGAGTTGACAAGCTATATGGCCATTTTTGACTTTTAAAGCTTTTTCTTCATATGAAAGGTTATTAATGCTATATATTTTTATAAGCATATATATGAGATGCTCAGAAATCAATATACATGCGCGACATCAAAAAAAATAATCCCTTTTTTTCTAATTATATCTTATATACATTTCAGATTTAAATGTATATAATAGGTTTTTGCTTCTTCTTTGTAATTATTTCTAATATACTTATAAGGCGATATGGATCATGCGAGTTTCTAGCTGTAATATGTATTTAATACGCATGCGTAGAATGAGCCAACGCCTAGATTCGACTTTATAGGAAAGTTTTAATTTTTTAAGCGGTGTTCTTTGTTTCAAAATTGTTTAGATTTGATCAAACTTACGAATTATATTACTTTACAGAAAAGAAGGCAATCCTTTTTTTAATTGTATTGTTAATTCGGTTCTTCGGTTCATCTTTACTCTTTGGATGCAAATATCGGAGTTCGATCCCATTTTTAATAAAAACAAATAAATAAATAATTGATTGTTCCTTTGTTAATATATATTTATAATCATCATATTCATTATAAAAATATAGGTTCAATTATAATCATGATATATTTGCAGTTTTGACTGTTGCCTTCATTTTGCCCGATTTTTTCTTTGTTTTCGTATTCAGTTTTTATCCAGTATTTTTTGTATTGTTTTGTATTATACGTCTGTCTTCCATTTTAGTTTTGTTTCCTTTTATATTCGATTTCAATCAAACACCTTTTTTCCAAAATTTTCTTTCCAATCCAAAACTTTTGAAGTTTTCATTCCATTGGTTCAAGAACTGTTAACTTCTTTTTTTTGGTTAAACTGTTCGTGGTTGCTGCATCTCCACACTTTAGTTGGTTTGACTCGGATTATTAGGTCAAAGTATGTATTACCGTTGCTACCACAGGAGTCACTCTGAACTCAGAGTGTTCAGGGCCATAAGAAGTAATCACTATGCTATGCGGCAGAACGCGCAAGCGCGCGAACGCTTTATGGCAGGGGCGAGCGAGCCACAATACATTTAGATTATTACATAAATTTACTTTCCTAACTAATTGATTGTAATGTACTTGGCTTTAACGCCCAAATTAAATTCTAAATATTCTTTATTCAAGTAAACTTGTAAACAAGTGCTTTTCAATCGTCAACTCTACTGCTGGCTCGGAAAGCTGTTTCTACCGAGAAGAGCCAGCAAGAAACTCGGAGATTGAGATTTAAAATATTCTTATAATTAGTTACATTTAGACTTTAGTATCTTGTACAAGGAAGGGGGTCAGGATGCCGTTGTACATATTACCCCCATTCCTGCTAGCAGCAACTCTGAACCCGAGAGTGCACTACCTCTAGGTCGGGGCTTCTCTGGAAGTGGCCCCTCCCTCCGCTAATCGATGAATGGAGAGCACCAGATGTATCGACTGCCTTGGGGACAATTTCAGATGGGTCCGGTAACCCCTTTCAGAACGCCCAGATGTCCCCGTTAGGGCGTAATACGACGGGTTTCGGCGAGTCGTCTGCGTCCCGCTCGCCTGCGACGGATCGAATCCAAAGACTCGACTTCCCAGATCCGCCCCGCCGCCTCCTTTCGCGAGATTATGTTCGCAGAAGGAAGACATCACTTCCCACAATCATCTTCATGATCATAAACTAACCTAATGATACTAACTAACTTAGGGTTATATTTATTTTACTAATAAAGTTCCCACTACGCGCGGCTAAACAAATCATCTTAATTCATTCATATTCATCAATATATATATATTCGGAATATATATTGAATTCGGAATATATATATATATATATATATATATATATATATATTCCGAATTTCGAAATCGTCCAACCATTTTCATGAAATTCAGCATGTAGAAGCTTTTAGGGGGGAAAATCGATGGAGCTAGGTTTTATTTTAAAAAATATCCATAGTCTGTTGTATTAGTCTAGTTTTTGCTGTCGTATTTGAAATTATTCGGTGTCACTAATTCGTTTTTTTTCAGATCTACCGTAATCTGGAATTGGATTTCATATCGTACATGATGGGTACTTACAAAAACGAGCAAGATATAAATCTCTTGTATCGTCGTAAGTATTATATTCAAATATAAAAAATGCATTACTCTTATAAATATATTATCCTATCCTATCCTACTAATATTATAAATGAGAAAGTTTGTAACAATGTTTTGTATGAACTTTTGAATAATAAGTATTGTTTGTTATAACATCACGCTAAGTTGAATAGGAAAGGAGCAGCAATAAGAAATAGTACGACAACAGCAAAATTTAAAGCTTTCCTTGCGTGCGCTGCTGTTGCTAAACGGTAATAGTTATTCAAAAATTATGTATGACAAAATTGTTCCTCTCTAAAAGTTCTAATCAAAAGTCCACGACGATATATGTCTAGCTTTTAAGGTTAACCCACTTTAACCGTGTTATGGTTGTTAAAAGGCTAATATATTTTAATCTTTCCACGCCATGTCATCCAGGTGCTTAATATGTTTGCATCAAATAATTTATAGAATTAGGCGTTACTTTGCGGAGATCCATAATACAAAAGTAATAATATAATTATTTTGCTATAATCCGCGATGAAGTAAAATAGAAAATATATATAATGCTAAATGTAGAGTGGACAATCGGTTATCATACCTGATACATGCAGGAGTCGTAAAAAACACATGCACAAACCTCCACCACCGCCACCGTGATACACAAGCACTATATACGTTCACTATCCCAAACTCAACAATCTGATTGCTGTTACTTTTGTATGTTTGCATCAATTGTGAAATTGTAATATTAATTTTTTTTTTTTATACAGGTATTCCTGACAACACTAATGGGCTAAGTAATTTGATAAGGGCAGTTTTTGAAGAATTCGGAACGAACAGATGTGTATTTGACTTCCACTCAAGCGAGTATTTGTCCTATTATATCGATAATTTAGTAAGAGCAGTGGAGCGTATGCCTTATTCCTACATGAACGGCCTGTACATATATCGGCCAATCTATTGTTCATGCAGTAGGTATAAAACGGGATATTAGTAGGATTTAGTTTTTATATAGACTAGTTAAACTGTAACTAATAGTAGCTAGAGAGAATGCCCCCTTTTTTCCTATCAGCTAACTGAAATGCACGTTCCACCCTAGTCGTATTTTTCTAAATTAAGTGTTATAGATTAATTTTTTACTAATTGTATTAATATTGTCTCATTTTTCATCGCCCCGGGCCCCTTGGCATGCAGAGCCCCCCTTCCGCATGAGAGGGCTGATGTGGGTGATGGGTGATGTATATATCCTTCCTTCTGAGTTATGTAGATTTTTGTATAATCAATAGGACTTATGTAGATTTTTGTGGACTTATGTAAATTTGTGGGTGATGTAAATATCCTTCTGAGTTATGTAGATTTTTGTATATAACAGTATGACTTATGTAGATTTTTGCATAATCAATAGGACTTACGTAGATTTTTGTGGACTTATGTAAATTTGTGGGTGATGTAAATATCCTTCTGAGTTATGTAGATTTTTGTATATAACAGTATGACTTATGTAGATTTTTGCATAATCAATAGGACTTACGTAGATTTTTGTGGACTTATGTAAATTTGTGGGTGATGTATATATCCTTCTGAGTTACGTAGATTTTTGTGGACTTATGTAAATTTGTGGGTGATGTATATATCCTTCTGAGTTACGTAGATTTTTGTATAATCAATAGGACTTATGTAGATTTTTGTATATATCACTAGGACTTATTTATATTTTATGACTTATATGATTATGTATTATGATATATCTATAATAGGACTTAGGTATGTAGATTTTTGCATAGGTTAGTACGAAAAATTTAGATTTTTCTATATATTACGCACGAATTGTGAAGTTTTTTTGTAATTTGTAGTAGAAATTATATATAAATATATTTAAATATATATATATATATATATATATATATATATTTGTATAAACTATGTAGACTTTTGTATATAGTTGTCTGAATTGTGTAGATATTTTTTTTAATATTTGTAACAAATATGTAGATTTAATATGTATTTATATAAAACCGATATGAGAGACAGACACGCATGCACATAACCAAAATTGGATGAATAAAATAAAAAAAAATACTAATATGCTTTATATATTATTAAAAATGTCGTTGCAGGTATGGGATTTCGTATCGGCCAAATGAATAACAGGTTCGCAAGAAGAGCGATAATGAAGCTGAAGGTTGAATATTTGTTCGTATTTGTTACGCATTTTCCGTCATCAAGCCGACACAAAGCTGCATATCCGTGCCTATACCATAAACTTAATAAAGGCGCAATGAATCTCCACAACAGTGTCATAAGGAATTGTACACTAAAATTGGATGAAACGATAACATATCTAATGAAGATCTCGAAATCTATGTCTTTGGGAATAACCCGCTACCCAGAAGTAAGTATAATATTTAATTTAAACTTAGTATTCACTTTTAATATCATTAATTTAAACGCAATATTTTTTTAACTCCGTGTGGTAACCGGCTGAATAGAATAGTACCACCCTCATTTCTTACCGAGGTGTCGCAAAGGGCGACTAAGGTAAGTCGACCCGCCGTATGGTATCCGGTTTAGTAGAATAGACCACCCTGTTTCTTACCGAGTTGTCGTAAAATACGACAAAAGTAAGTTAATGTCAGGCAGGCGGCCGGTCGTAAAATACGTAGCCAAATCATGTGACAACATGTTTATAAAATGTTGTGCCGACCCCACTTAGAGTGGAATAAGGGCAGGAAGATGATGAAACGCAATAGTTTTTATAAAAACATATGCACTTTGTAATTTTTCAGTGGAAAAATTTGAAAGTCAAATCGCTTTAATTCATTCCCAGTTAAGGCAGTTGGGGAATTTATGTATTGTAGCTTCCCGCATCGTCCAGTACCTCCACAAGGTGGTCCTTATCTTAGTCACCTCTAATGTATATTACGTCAGAGAATCCACCCTCATGAATCGAGGTTATAAGACTCCTGGCGGAGGAGGCGACTACCCGAAGTGAGGTGGTTGGAGGTGATTGGGAAGTTGGTGTCAGGAGCGGGGGATATCGTTCAGTGTTCCCCGGGGGTTGGTCTTGGACCCCCTCATATAGAACTGGCCACGACTTGGTCCTGCGAGGGAAAAATTGTCCTAGGAGTGCGTCTGTTTTGTTATGCCGACGACATTCTTGTGAATGTCGTACGAGGATTGGGAGGCCCGTAATGGCAAACGCTGATTTGCCGATTAGGTATAAGGGTGCCCTTAGAAAATTACAAGGTCATTTGTTTACTCAGGCCTCAGGCGGTAAACCCAGTTAGCTCCCGGTTGTTAGTAGGCGGGATGTCCATCTGATTCCAAAGTACTTTAGTACCTGAGATTGACTCTCAGCAGCCGATGGACGTCTGAGGCCCACTTTCGGCGACTTGCCTCAAGATGAAGGCGACCGCCGGTACCCTGAGCAGGGTCCTCCAAAATAGATGGGGATGAACGAAGGCTGCCTGTAGCCTTTATGCCAGGGTGGTCCTCTCCATGTGCGGCGCTCATGTTGCCAAATTTTTGCCCTATATTGATCAGCATCCTATCACTGCATAATATGAAACAAAGTCTGTCCGATTATTCGCGTTATACTCAAAAATTACCAAACGTATTTTCGTGCGATTTTCCTGAATCATTAATTTTACTTTATAATAGATAGGGACGAACCTTGACCTTTCCTTTGTGCCGTACATAAGTCGTTTATGATAAAATTCCACAATCAATTCTAGTTTTCCCATTAAGTAGTAAAGTAAGTAACGGCCTGTTACTATCCCACTGCTGGGCATAGGCCTCTTCTCTCCGTTTTTTTTTTGGAGAGAAGGATTGGAGCTAAGACCTACCACGCTGCTCCAATGCGGATTGGTAGGTTACACATATCCCAGAATTCTCTAGAGATATGCAGGTTTCCTCACGATGTTTTCCTTTACCGAAAAGCGTGTGATAAATTGCACTTATCAATTAGACACATAAGTTTTATTAGAAAACTCATTGGTGCCTGCCCGGGTTTGAACCCTAGACCTCTTCAAAAGAGGCGCACTGTGTTACCGCTGGGCTACCACAGCTTACTGGGCTACCACAGCTTGCTGGGCTACCACAGCTTGCTGGGTCACCACAGCTTTCCCATTATAGCAGTTTAAAATTTTTTATTAAAAAATTCTGATACAGAAAGCCTTTTATACAAAATTGGCGACCATGTACAAGGTAGCAATAACAAATTGTAACTAGTTATAACAATTATATTTGAAAAAGAACTGCTGCCGAAATGTTTCCTGGCTCTTCTCGTTAGGAGCAGTTTTCCAAGCCAGCAGTAGAGTTAACAATTCGAAAGCACTAATTTACAAATTTTCTTAAATGAATAATATTTTGAATTTTTATTTTCTTCAAGGATAAATGGGTTCGATGCCGCGTGTGCTCTTTAAGTGAGCCCCTAGACCTATACGATAATCGTGTAACTGCATGTCTCGCTATTCGCTATCGTACAATACCCCGCGTGATTGCCAGAATAATTGGTGTCAATAATGACGTAAGTTTCGACGGGTAGATTGGTGAAGATGTACTCCGGCGGTACTTTCAAATAACTTGCAACTTCCAGAAACCTGAAGACGAACTATCCATGACTGCACCCTTATTTATTTATTTATTTATTTATTGTTCTTTTTACACATATATTTAGAAAAGAGAAAGAAAAAAATAAAAATTAAAAAAACACATGTATAAAGGCGGACTTATCCCTAAAAGGGATCTCTTCCAGTCAACCTTTGAGTAATAGAAGGAAAAGGGCTAGAATTGAAGAAGAAAGAGAGTGCGGGTCATATAGAGAAAAAAAAAAAAAAGTTTATATAAATTGAACTATTTAATCTATTTATATAAATAATTTTGTTAAAATAAATAGATAATACCCTTCATCAATAATACTATGTTTGTTACTTTTCTCGAAGCTATAGTAAGACCATAAATTCAAGTTTATAAATTATACAAAAATGTAACTAAGTAATGTATACAAAAATGTAACTTAGTAAAGTATACAAAAATGTAACTCAGTAAAGTATACAAAAATGTAACTCAGTAAAGTATACAAAAATGTAACTAAGTAAAGTACACAAAAATGTTACTAAGTAAAGTATACAAAAAAGTAACTTAGAACGTATTGTCGGTATTACGCATGCTTTATGAACTTGAAATTGTTGTTGTAATTGATTTTTTAACTTCGTCATCATCATTCTCTTACCCTTATCCCACTCTAAGTGGGGTCGGCACAATATGTCTTCTTCTTCCTTTCTCCGCTATCATTCGTCAACTCTCGTGCCACTCCTTTAACATGCATATCATTTTTCACACAATCCATCCATCTTTTTTCGGCCTCCCCCTAGCCATACATCCATCCACATTCATATTTAAAACTCTTTTGGTCACATGATTTTCATTCCTCCTCATTACATAACCATACCGACTTAGTCTCGCACTTTTCTGCATCTTTTCTGTAATGGACTTCCCCTGATATACTCTTTGCGTATTCTATCAAGATTTGTCACACCACACATCCACCTTAACATTCTCATCTCATTCGCATGCACATTTCTTTCATCCTTTTCTTTTATTGCCCAACATTCTGATCCATACATTACGACAGGTCTAATGACTGTTTTATAAATGTGAACATTTCCGTCACCAATTAATGCGAATGCTATAATTCGGTTTGTCTTTAATCGAATTATTTCTCTCTACTAGTCTGCATAGACTTCCTTAGTACTTGACTGCTTCAGCACTTTTCTCTAAGCAATATTGTCGCCAGGTGCTGAACACAATAATATTGCCTAAGCGTCCATTGCTTCTCATTCAGCGGTATGCCAATATATTGCCGGCCTATACATGTTTATCTTTACTTGTTTCATCCAAGACTGTATTAGCATTTTGACTTAATGACATGCCAATCGTGCCCTGTATTTGTAGGCTCGCCTGTGTCTACATCGCTTTTCATTAAGGCAATTTGGATTTGTACTTCACATGTTTACCTTTCCGCAGTTCATTCTAGACTGTATTGGTGATTTTGACTTAATGACATCCCAATCGTGCCCTGTATTTGTAGGCTCACCTGTGTCTACATCGCTTTTCATAGAGTAATAATGCAATTTAGATTTGTACTTTACATATTTACCTTTCCGCAGTTCATTCTAGACTGCATTGGAAATTTTGACTTAATGACATGCTGGTTGGACCGTAAATTTCGCTTCGAATTTGGCTGTCAGGCTAAAGTCTATGATCTTCTCTCGTTTTGCTTTTCATAAAATTAATCATTCGATCATATATTGTTGTGACATCAAAAATGTCTCCCACATGATTGGTTCTAGGGTTCAGCTACAGTAATATAATGTTTATCCATATAATAGCTTAATTCTAGTTAGTTGTATAGCTGTGCTTGGCTCCGCAATACATTTTGTATAGGACCACTAAATGTTTCTCAGTAGAAGTTTTATTCGTGTAAAATTAGAGTTCTATGTAGTTCGTGTCTAAGATTAAAAACAACTAAGTGTGAATTCACTGAATCAATGTAAGAAAGTTTGGTGTATTATTCGTTACTTAAATGTGAATTGACTGGCTCATTGACGCAGTTAGTAGTGACCTAGTCTTCAGCTTGACGGGCCCCGGGTACGATTCCCGAAGAGTATCAAGTTGTTTCTAATAATAAAATTTGTAGGTTCTTCGACTCTGTGTGTTTTAAGTAGGTATTTAATATTAGTGTTAAGATACTTTGGGGGCGGACAGACGTGTGTATAACTGTCCTATATATTTTTAAAAAAATCGCTTTTTCATAACATTCTACTGTCGTATCTGTCCTATCGTTCTTCTATCTTATGACTTCAGCCAAAACAAATATCTGTGATTAATGTAACTAAAGACTTTATACACTATAGTTGTACACTGTTAGCATTAAACTGTTGGTCTACTACTGTTTTATCATATTTTTATAATCTATTGTAAATAACTTACTAAATACTATCCAATGAAAGTTATATATGCGCACAAACTAAAATTTCTCTTTCCTCTACTACTGTGACATTTTTGAATCATGTTTGTAGTTGTTAATATAAATATCCGTCGTCAATTCGATGTTGTGATTTTTAAGCTCAAATTACTACTATAGTTAACGTTATACGATATTAATTATATGATATTAAATTAAAAAAAAACTATATGTTATATACTTAGATAAAAAAAGATAAACGCACTTGTCGTAAAGTAAAGTTACTAACTTATAATGTGCCAGAATTTAAGAATTATGAGCTTATAAAATGAGTAAGAAAACTACGTTTCTCATCCGATGAAGATGAGTAAAGTAACGTACGGATGAGGATGAGGAACGTAGCGTACCTCAAACGTATGAAGGTGAGAAACGTAGCGAACCTCAAACGTATGAAGATGAGGAACGTAGCGTACCTCAAACGTATGAAGATCAGGAACGTAGCGTACCTCAAACGTATGAAGATGAGGAACGTAGCGTACCTCAAACGGATGAGCATTATAGCGAGCGTTATAATGGTCGTTCATTTTTTATGATGGTCGGCGGAGTATTGTCAGTCAATGTGTATGTAATGTTTTATTTTGATAAAAGTTAGCTTTGTGCCAAATACTAGCCGAAAATGCTCAGTTCATTAGTTCGTCTTCCTTTGCTTTTGACTGTAATGTAATATTAAAGCATATTTGTATAACTAAATGAAGAATAATATATTAATCATAAAGTCATTTATTATATCTATGTAATCTTAATGTGCAATTGCTGTGATTGTTAACGCTATAGATTTTTTTTTGTGATTTTTTGCTATCATTAATATTGGTCAAACGGATTAGCTGTGAAATTGTTACAGGCAGACATATACATATATGACTGAGAAATATATGTGATAAATGACCTTTGGTGGCTAAATTATATATATAATTGAATTATTTATAAAAATTATATATTTATTTATTTGTTGCTATTATTGTAACTTGTTATTTCTTTCACGTCAGTTTATGATAATGAAAATATATGATACGTTCGACGTAGTTTTATTAAATGTAAATATGTAATAAAAATATATGCACTTTTTAAATTCCTTAAAAATGTAAAATTTAGTAAATGGCCACTGTATCATTATAAACATATTTTTATTGCAGTATTTTTGGGAAAACATCTTGCACAAACATGCTACAACATGTAATGAGTTTTAACCTTCCTATACCCGCGCATTGGTATATGAGACCGACACACTTTTGAAATATATTTATTTTTCCAAAAAACGCTCTCAAAAGGTATTTCAACTCTATACGTTAAGACTTTTACACTCCTTCACTTTAGGTATGTTTTAAATTAAATTTTATCTATGTACATTTTGTGAAGCAAACGGTTTAAGTCTATATGACCTCGCGTGGGTATATGTAATATAAAAACTTACGCGGATATACGAGGGTTAGCATAGATACGGTTTTTTTTTAATATATAATAGTCATTTACTAGATGTGATGGTCATTTTCTAGCTTTGATGGTAATTCACCATATTTTATGGCCATTTCGATTTCAATATTCGATGAAATTTTAACAACTTTGCACTATTATATGAACTTAACAGTTAAATTTACTAATAATTAATGCATGCATTTAGTGTTAGATAATTATGTGTTAGAATAATAAATAAAATATTTGAAAATATAATTTTTTTTAATTTCTCATTATTATTTAAAATATTATGCCGCCGTGTAGTATCCGGCTGAGTGGAATGGACCACCATAACTCTTACCGAGATAACGTAAAAAGTGACTAAAGTAAGTTGATCCGTTTTATTATATCCGGCTGAGTTAAATAGACCACACTCATTTCTTACCGATGTGTCCTAAAAGACGACTAAGATAAGTCGAAGTCACGCAGGCGGACGGTCGTAAAATCCCAAACCCAAATCATTTGACAACATGTTTATTACATGTTGTGTCGACCCCACTTAGAGTGGTATAAGGACAGAAGGATGGTGATTATTATTTAAAATATTAACCCAACGTGTGGTATCGTAGGTATAATAGGTAGAATGCACCACCCTCATTTCTTACTGAGGTGTCGTAAAAGGCAACTAAGATAAGTTGACGTTAGGTCGAAAAGTACCTAGCCAAATGGCGAAACAACATGTTTATAGCATATAACATGCTATGAACACCACCACATAAAGTGGGTAAGGGCAGGAGAACAAGGATAAGAATTTTAAGGTTTATATTATGGGATTGCAAAAATCCAAACAAAACTTGTCATATCAAATAAACATTGGCTCAAGTAAAACATCGAGTTAAACATTTTAAATTTTTTACTTTTAAATGAGTATATGCGTCGTAGTTTGAAAGTCGATGAACTTTAGAAATATGCGCAATGAAATCGAACAGATCGTTCTTTCACTTATGGGGTCAGCTTAGTATTTGACAAAATCTTCTGAATATAATAAGCGACGATATTTCTCCTTTATTCTTATTCAATAAATAAAAAGCAGTTTTCCCAGAGTCAACCCATTTACTCTTTCGCAACAACTCAATGAATGACATATAAAAATATGACAGCCACAATGCTTTTTCATATTAATCGCCAACTCTATGAAGGAGGTTGTATTAAAAACATGTTGTAACAGTCGACCATCCTGACAACATTTGCGACCCCGCAAATCTCATAAGCTGACTTCTGGGATTGAATCTACCACCGATTCGGAATGCTGATTGTACTGAGTTTCGTGACATAATGACGGTGACATTTTTTTTTATATTGTTAACCCACTATATGAAGAAGGTTGTATTTGAAACATGTAACAGAGTATATTGATAATATTCTTGTGTATTTATTAGTCGTGTGGTATCCGGCTGAGTAGAACAGTACCACCCTCATTTCTTACCGAGGTGTCGTAAAACAGACTAAGGTAAGTTGACCCACCGTGTGGTATCCGGTTTAGTAGAATAGACCACCCTCCTTCTTACCGAGGTGTCGTAAAATACGTATTATTATACATATAAACCTTCCTCTTGAATTACTCTATCTATTAAAAAAAGAACCGCATCTCTGTTGCGTAGTTCTAAAGATTTAAGCATATTTAGGGATATAGGGACATAGGGACAGACAAGGAAAGCGACTTTGTTTTATACTATGTATTGATATAAGAGGGGAGGATTACACCGGCATATAAAAAAGGTGGAAAGTGCATTTCAAAATTTTAAAGGAAACTCAAAAAACCTATGGACTTCGATACGAAAATCGGAAAATTACTGATATAAACATTTTGTTGAATTGAACTAAATACGATGTTCATGTTTTTTTTTGGCCATCTGGCTGAATCGAATAGTACCACCCCCATTTCTTACTGAGGTGTCGTAAGGTAAGATGACCTACCGTGTGGTATCCGGCTGAGTAGAATAGACCAACCTCGTATCTTACCGAGGTGTCGTAAAAGACGTCTAAGGTAAGTTGACCCACCTCGTGGTATCCGGTTGAATAAAATAGACTACCCCTCTTTCTTACCGAGGTGTCGTAAAATACGACTAAGGCAATTTGACGTCAGGCAGGCGGCCGGTCGTAATAAGGCAGCTAAATCATGTGACAGCATGTTATAACATGTTGTGCCGACCCCGCTTAGAGTGGGATAAGGGCAGGAGGATGATGATGATGATTTTCATGTTTTGCAATTGTTCTTCTTCAAACGATGAATTTCCACTGCTGGACACGTCCGTTTCTTCAAGGGATCTCCAAAAAATCATGCGACCTTTTTGAGGTCATCAGTCCACCTCGTTACATTCGTCCGTCTCCAAAGTAACTTTATATTTGTGTTACGGAGACAGACAACCGGTGAATATATACTTATATCATCAACATTATCAACATCATCTTCAAGCAATAGAAATCTGCTGGACATAGGTCTCTTCATGGGATCTCCACACCTCATGATCTTGTGCCGCTTGGATTCAGCGGCTTCCCACTACTTTTTTGATGCCATCAGTCCATCTCGTTCGGTCTACCAACGCTGCGTTTTCCGGTGCGAGGTCCCCATTCCAACACCTTAAGACCCCAACGCCCATCGGTTCTCCGCACTATGTGCCACCCACCGCCACTTCATCTTCTCGACATGCAAAGCTATGTCAGTGACTTTGGTGTTGGTGACTTTAGTTTGTTTGATTGACACCAGAGAATGCAGTATCGGTAGATCCTCACGAGATGGACTGACGACCTCAACCAGGTCGCGGGGTCCAAGCGGCACAAGGGTCGTCTGGTATGGATATCCCGTTAAAAGATTCCATTAGCAACAATTTTGCTTTAATGCCGAACGCACTTTCAACATTCTGCAATGATACTATCCCAGCCAGGGTGCCTAGATTACATTTGTTGGACTATTTTTAGCTGCCTCAGCCAGGCCACGTCGATACTGTCATGCGCAGTAACGAATTTCCATTTGGAAGGCCGCGGAATTTTCTCGAACGTACCATAAATTTTATTGAGTGTATAACTATTTGATGTGATGAAGCTGATTTGATATATGAAGCTGTGATGGCCTAGCGGTGCGACCGTGTGAATCTCTAGAGACGATCATGGGTTCAAACCCGGGCAGATACCAATGAGTTTTTCTATTAAAACTTATGTGTCTAATTGATAATTGCAATTTATCACACGCTTTTCGGTGACGGAAAACATCGTGAGGAAACCTGCATATCTCTAGAAAATTCTAGGGATATGTGTGACCTACCAATCCGCATTGGAGCAGCGTGGTTGGTCTTAGCTCCAACCCTTCTCTCCAAAAAATGGAGAGAGGAGGCCTATTCCCAGCAGTGGGATAGTAACAGGCTGTTACTTACTTACTTATAACTATTTAAAATTTTGTTATATCAATTAATTATGGGTAATTTTTATTTTATTGAAGTGTATTAGGCATACATCTTATTGTCTTGCATCCGGACTAATATGTTACGCTTCCACGGCTAATCAACTTCACCAATTTTGATGAAATGTGGCACAATTAAAGAAATTAAAAATTATTATCCTGCCCTCATACCACTCTTAGTGGGATCGGCTGTTTTAATCATATTTTTAAATAATTTGGCTACTTATTTTAAAACCGGCCGCCTGCCTGACGTCAACTTACCTTAGTCACCTTTTACGACTCCTTGTTAGAAATGAGGGTGGTCTATTCTAATCAGCCGGATTACACAAGGCGGGTCAAGTTACCTTAGTCGCATTTTACGATACCTCGGCAAAAATTGAGAGTGATCATTCTATCCAGTCGGATACCACACGGTGGGTGAACTTAGCTTAGTCGCCTTTTACGACACCTCGGTAAGAAATGAGGGTGGTCTATTCTAATCATCCGGACACTACACGGCGGGTTAACTTAGCTTAGCTGCCTTTTACGATACCTCGGCAAAATTGAGAATGGTCATTCTACTCAGTTGGATACCACACGGTGAGTCAACTTAGCTTAGTCGCCTTTCACGACAACTGATTAAGTAATGAGGGTGGTCTATTTTACTCAGCTGGATATCACACGGCGGGTCAACTTAGCTTAGTCGCCTTTTACGACACCTCGGTAATTAATGAGGGTGATCTATTTTACTTAGTTGGATACCACACGGTGAGTCAACTTAGCTTAGTCGCCTTTCATGACAACTGATTAAGTAATGAGGTTGGTATATTCTATTCATCCGGATACCACACGGCAACAATAAGTCGTCGCAAATTAAAACAATTTCACAACAGTCCACCTAGTTTTGAAATTAAAATAACGCCACGTGATTCCGTAGCGATCGATGAAGCACTTGCGCAGTTTGCAATGACCTCAGCGCCCTCTGTTATAGTACCTTTGGCCAGATATAAATATACTAGATCAATAATTACATAGAAGCTTTGTCCTGCTACTTTATCTGCGTATATTATCGTACTGAGACCAATAGTGATTATATATATAAAAAACGATATTTCTCCTTTATTATTTTTCAATAAATAAAAAGCAATTTTCCCAAAGTCAACCCATTTAATCTTTCGCAACAACTCAATGACACATAATGACGGCCAAAATGCTTTTTTAATTAATGACCAACTCTATGAAGGAGGTTGTAATAGAAACATGTTGTAACATATGTTAATCTAGGGTTTTTAACCAAATGGCCAAATGAAACTAATACACTTTCATACAATTTTGGGCCTAAGATGTAAAAAGAAGAAATATTTAACGTAACTGCCTGTAACTATCCCACTGCTGGGCATAGCACAAATCTTAAAATCTATAGTATTATATAGTACGATACAAAAGTAATAATAAAATTATTTTGCTATAATTCACGATAAAGCGCAATAGAAATATATCAAACCAAAATAATCGTAATTCAAATAAGCTCTTTCAAGCACTTTTGAATCGTCAAGGATCAATATGATTAATGAAGTTACAACTGGTTCGGAATGTTGCTCTTACTGAGAAGAACCAGAAATAAATTATTAAACCGCATTATTAAACCGCAATCTTGTATGAAGCTGAAAGGATTTTCAAATCCAGGCTTTTTTATCATCCAATGTATAATGCTAAGTGTAGAGTGGATTATTCATTTTCATACCCGATCCGTGGATTCGTAAAAACATAAGAAATAACTTTCACCACCGCTACCTATACACAAGCACTACACACATTCACTATCACAAACTCATCAATCGTTTCGCCCCGCAACCGAAGCATCATAAGGTGATAGACTCCACGACAAAATCTCAAACGATTGTTTTTGGATACTTATTTATGGATTATAGATACTTATTACTTTCACTTTATTTTACTATTATGTATATTAATAATTATACGATAATTTTATATTATGGATCTCCGCAAAGTAACGTCTAATTCCATAAATCATTATAGTAGGTTATCAGAATATACAGGGATATCAACGGGGATAAACGAAACTTCGTTTGTGTCAATTTTAGTGTTAAAAAGTTCAGTAATGTAACGGGATTTTACATATCTCACTGTTGGACATGGGCCCCCTTATCATTATTTGCAAATAGTTGGAGCTACGACCCACAACGCCGATCCAATGATTGATATGTTACAGATATCCGCAGAATTCTCCAGAGATATCTAGGTTTCCTCATGATGTTTTTCTTCAGCGAAAATTGTGTGATAAATTGCAATTGTCAACTAGATACATATACATAAGTTCTAGAAGAAAAACTTATTGGTGCCTGCCCGGGGCTAGAACCAGTGACTACTCGAAATTCAAATTCAAATTCAAAATATTCTTTATTCAAATAAACTTGTAAACAAGTGCTTTTGAATCGTCAACTCTACTGCTGGTTCGGAAAGCTGTTCCTACCGAAAAGAGCCAGCAAGAAACTCGGCGGTTGCACTTTTAAAAATATAATTCTTAATACTATTTACATTATGTCGTTACTGTCTTGTACAGGTTCAAAGAGAGCTATATCCACACATTCTTATCTTCTAAATAATCCTCAAGAGTATAGTAGGCTTTCTGTATCAGCCTCTTTTTAACAGTGTTTTTAAACTGCTGTAATGGTAAAGCTGAAATTGATTGCGGAATTTTATTATAGAATCTAGAAAGAGTCGCATGATCTCACAGCTTAGTTGCTCTAATTTCCAGGTATCTATAGACTGGTCGGGAGTCTGGGAATTATTGATTACAGGGTTGGTTAAACGTCCCTCGTTGAATGTTGTCTGTGATATTATACTTATAGGCAACTATTTGTAACCGCGTCTCACATCATATACCACCCTCACTTTCACCGAGGTGACGTAAAAGGCGACTAAAGTAAGTCAACCCACCGTGTGGTATCCGGCTGAGTAAAATAGACCACCCTCATTAATTACTCAGGTGTCGTAAAAGGCGACTAAGCAAGTTGACCCGCTGTGTGGTATCCAGCCGAGTAGTCTACATTTGTTATCGAGATATCGTAAAAGGCGAAGGTAAGTTAGCATAATATAAAAATTGTTTAGTTATTTAGTTAGTAAAATTTAAAAGGTAAGGTAAGTTAATTTTGTATTGGAGTAAGCGCCGCATTTCGGCTGCGTGCGGCGTGCATGCGGCGCTTGTACTAGTACAAAATTATATACAAAAATGTTACCTCTTTTTTTTTTTTTTTTCTTTATTTATAGAGCTTTGTCACCATATGTGACTATGTCGCTCTGTAACATAAACTTATAGTAAATTATATCTAACATAGGTAGTAATTCCAGATAAATAATTATAGGTTACCACAAATTGTGTAATGCTTATTTCCTACATCTAAAATAAGCATTTCACAATCTGTAAATATTTTTTGCACCTCTACTTAGCGGGAAAGCCAAAATGGTTATAAAATCAGGTACAGAAAACACATAATCAAAATTCATTTGTAAATCCCTTCTGGCTTTCTCATTCCGGACACACTCCAACAAGACATGGGAAACATCTTCAATTGTAACACAAACAGTGCAATTGGGTGTAGGAGCTTTCCTCATAATATATGCAAATTTGTTTGTTGGAATGTGACCGGCACGAAGTCTCATTGCTGTAATAAGATCTCCACGACTAAGGGCACTATTTTTAAACCAGCAAGCTTTAAAAGGTTGAGTCTGCATCGTTCGATACCAAATGCCCTTCTCCCTGGAACGCGCATCGAAGTACTCGTTCCACAGAGAAAAACATTTTTCTTTAGCTTGCCATATAAATTCTGTAAAGAAGGGGGCAGTCGAGATCGTAACACCCTCCGTACATCCTTGTCTAGCGAGGTTGTCTACTTTCTCATTACCTCTTATGCCAACATGTTACATCTCTTGTCTTCTTGATACATTTCCACTGACGCGAATAGATGTGAACTGTGCTAACGGATGTCTCACAGCTTATATCTCCTCTTGGCTACGCATCTCCTCTCTTTTTCAGTGGAAATGGATCAAGCGGAGAGGATATGAGATGTCACATTGTTGTATAGAATTTTGTACTGGAGTAAGCACCGCATTTCGGCTTCACGCACAATAAAATATTACTTTTGTTACATGGGGTCTTCCTTTCATAGACAGCAATTGACTGATTGGGAGGTCTCACAGTTCAGATCTCCTTTTTGTTACATATCTCCTCTTCGCGTTAGTGGTAGTACCCTAAAGTTTCTCTTCTCCTCCACTCTGGTTGAAACTGGGTCAAAGTCTATGTATGTCTTTAGATATTTTAAAATTATGGTGTATAATGAAGTATATTATTGCATTCTATGTAAAAATTATGATAAAATGATAAAATTAAAATTTTAAATGGTAAAATAATTATTTTTTTAAGATCATACAGGACAAATTCCACGATATTTTTTGAAAATTGATTGCGTTTGATTGTGAAGATCTTCTGTTCTGTATTTGACACTAGCATGTTTAGCATTTGCCTTAATAAATAAATTCTATTATGGGGAGAAAAATAGATAATCAATCAGAATTCTTGCAAATGATAAATTTATTTTAGACTAGTGCCGTATGTGGTATCCTGCAGATCAAAATAGACCACCCTCATTTCTTACCGAGTTGTCGTAAAAAGCGACAAGCGTAAAAAGAGAAGCTGACGTCAGCCAGCCTATGCAACAACATGTTGTGCTGAGGGCAGGAGAATAATGATAAGTTATGCAATATGTGTTTATTTCCCAACCAAAAGAAAAGCGAGATATTTTTATACTTTAGTTACGGAGTATAAATTTTAATTTTGCCAAATTTTATTAATATTTTCCAGATAATTGGTTGTGATTAGCCAACTAGCGGACGCTCAGATTTTCGCATTTATATAATCATCACATTGGGCACGTTTTTTCTCCTAATGCCAGGCAACGTGCAAATCAGAAAATTTCGCAACAATTTCTTCAACTTTAAAATGAAAATACGCCACGTCACGACGCTGTATTACCAGGGACGCGCATGCGCCGTAAGCAAGCTACTGCAGCGCCCCCTGTGGGGGCGTACCTTACCTTTAATAGGATATAAATATACTAAATCAATAATAGCATACTAGCTTTGGTTCGCAACTTCATTTTATAACCAAGACCAACTTTAATTTAGTATTCATAGCAAATAGGTTGAAAAAGAAGTTTGATCATATATCGTATGATTGCCAGTAATTCGCTTATGCACAAAATATTACACAATTGAAGGTTTATCTATATTTAATATAAAAAAAAATCCTCAAAAGCATATACATAATATGTGATGGATTTTCTCAAAATCTTCCGAACAGATTTTTGTATGGTTTTTTCTAAAAAATAGTGCATTGAGGAAGATTCTTCTTCTTCAATCGATGGACGTCTACTGCTTTACATAGGTCTTTTCATTGGGTCAGCATACCATCCAGACCACACAATCTTGTGCCAGTTTCCAGCGGCTAGCCGCAATCTTTTTGAGGTCGTCAGTCCATCTCGCAGGGGATCTACCGACACTGCGCTTTCGGATACGGTGTCGCCATTCCAACACCTTGAGCCCCCAACGATCCCATCGGTTCTCCGCACTGTGTGCCCTTCCCATCGTCACTTCAGCTTCGCGACACGCTGAGCTACATCGGTGACTCTGGTTCTTCTACGGATCTCCTCATTTCTAATTTGATCACGTAGATAAACTCAAAGCATACATCGCTTCATCGCCCGCTCGACTCTGAGCTTTCTTATGAGGCCCATAAACAGTTTGATAATGAGGAAGTAGATGATGCGTAATTATACAAAATTAAAATATTTAAGAGATCATCAATCGAGTTTTTAGTTTAATAGCACCATCCCGAAACAGTTGTAGCTTCATTAATCATATTGATTCTTTACAATTGTGCTGAATAAAATACAGTTTTGTTGATATATTTTACTTATTGAATACTACATTATCTCCATTTCAGCATATTTTATCCAGCGAATACCATATTGAGTCGTCGTTTAAAACCTATCTTTTATCTAGGTCAAACTGAATTGAAATGCAAAATTCAAAATGGCAGATAGGTATCAGTACTGCGTCTTTTGAAATCTTTTGTGTCGTTACAGTATGAATGATAGGAACTTCCTGAAGCATATATTTAGACATTGTAATTTCATGCTTTATTTCTCACCTTCTTTCTACTCATTTTGTAAAAGATATAAAAAATACAATTAAAAAAAGAAAAAGCGCTGGTGACATCTGGGATTACAACCAGGGTTTTAACTTTTTTTTAGGCTGTCACAGCATTACGTGAGATTGCTAAAATTTAATTAAGTATCAATTCAAACTTTTATATTTTGACTTCTCAATTCCGCCCGTAATAATTTTGTAACAGTTTTTCAGTGCCCGAAAACAGGGACAAAAAACATTTTTCAAAAAGGAAACCTAGCTAGATCGAATTATCGCCGTCGAAACGAAACATACTGGGTTTGATGAAAAGTGTTTTAAAGGTTTTCCGAGATTCAGATTATATCATCATCATCATCATCATCAACCTGTGTCAGTCCACTGTTGGACATAGGTCTCTCCATTTGCATGCCACTGAGCTCGCCGAGCTCAGATTATATACAAATTACAATTATATACTATGTTTTTCATGTTTCCCCGTTTATTAAAATCCAAATTATTTAATTAAATTATTCTATTTGACTTTTACAAGCTCTTTATCACCAGCCGTCCGCTACGAGTCACCCTAAACCATCGACCGGCCTCTCACGAGGCACCCTTAGGATGACCTTACCTGACGCTATTAGAAATTTATACAACAGCATGATGACTAGTAACAGTCATACCACCAGCCCTCTACAACACGTTGCCCTGATCCGGCCTTACAAAAGGCGTCCTTAGGACAACGTTCCTCAACGATAGTAGTTTTTCTGCCCTCAACTCTCCACATTTCGCAAGCTCACCCGTCTGGTGACGCTGTAAAAGCAATAGGGCTAAAGTCAGCTCTAAAAAGAAAAATCTCAAGCCAGAACACGACGATAAACAACGAAAATCAACATTCGTGACTTTCAAATGACTGTGGTACATATTACTTATTCAGATACAAAAAACTGTCGTGAACTGTAAGGCGCCCGAAAGCTGGCAAGGACAAATAAATGGGCTCACATAATAAAGACATCTACTGGGCGAACAAGAATTGATTAGAATATATTGGTATGCTAATGAACATAGATCGGGATGTCTGACTTCATGTCGACGTTTTCAGATCACGTGTTTAAAGATTTATTTCTATCTAGTTTTTATTTCATCATCACGATCATTGTGGTCTTTTCTTGGCCCGCCTTTGGACGTAAGTCCCTCTCCTTCCACTCCCAGTGGTCTTGTACCCGTTTTATCCAGTCCCGTCCTCCGTGTCATCTAATTTCATCAATGCTGCTATCAGTTTTGGGTACTCTTTTAAGTACTTCTTTTCATTTACCGTGTTTAATCCACTCTTCTAATATGTCCCGCCCAGGTCCACCTTTTCTTAGCAACCATGACGTCTATAACTTTGGTCTAAGCTCTTATCCAAGTCTTTCGTTTCTAGTCACACAGAGTGGTACGAAGCATTGCTCTCTATTTCTCTCTGCGCGATACTAAATTTTTCAACTGATTTTTACGGAACTATCATGGTTACCGTCCCATAGATGAGCATGGTCGTGAAACATAGCTCAAACACCTTAAGTGGAGCGGAATTTTGCCACAGAGAATCTATCAGCTCCGAATACTGCTCAAGCTTGCAAACTCTTTACTGTACTTCCGCCGTTTAGTTTTCGAAGCCTAATGTAATTTTATGAACTATATAAATATACTATGGGCCTCATAAGAAAGCTCAGAGTCACTAAGTGGGCAATGGAACGAGCAATGCTTGGTGTATCTCTACGCGATCAAATCAGGAATGAGGAGATCCGTAGAACCAAAGTGGCCGACATAGCTCATAGTGTTGTGAAGCTTAAGTGGTAATGGGTGGGGCACGTAGTAAGTAGAACCGATGGGCGTTGGGGTCCTAAGGTAATGACAATCTCGCACCGTAAAGCACAGCTTCGGTAGACCCCCCAATCAGGTAGACTGACGACCTTGAACGGTCGCGGGGGAGCCACTGGTTCTAAGCGGTACAAAGTCGTGGTGTGTGAAGATCTCTTTAAGAGACCTATGTTCAGCAGTGGACGTCCATTGGCTGAGAACGAAGAAGAAGAAGAAATAAATGTATTCCGTCACTGTTTCTACTAATTAATTAATTAGTTTTAATTAATAAATTATTTAATTTGCAACATCTGAGATATTGGTCATAATTCTGGTCTTCTCCGTGTTCATCATTAGGCCTGCCTTTTTAGATTGCGTTCTAAGCTCTCCTGACGTGGGCACCAGATCTTCGATGTTCTAAGACACCCACCCATCCCCTATCTAACATCTTAAGTTGTATCCACAATCCTTCTTCTTCTTGGTCAACCGATGGACGTCCACTGCTGGACATAAGTCTCTTCATGGGATCTCCGTACCACACGATCTTGTGCCGCTTGGACCCAGCGGCTACCCACGACCTTTTTAAGGTCGTCAGTCCGCAGTCCACAGATCCACAATCCAATTGCGGAATTTTATGATTTCACACTACATAAGCATTACACACATTCACTACAACAATCTAAAAGATCGTTTCTCACCGTACCATCGTCTGAAGATAGGCTAGTGTGCTGTTGGTGGTGTCTGCATGTATATGGTACGAGAACAGTTTAGCTTGCTACGCTTAGCATTATATAGAATTTTAAGAAACGCGGATAATATTTTCCAAAGCAAACGATACATACTTAACTTAATATTAGCAAATTATTAATAAATTTTATAGTAATTTTAATTTAACCCTTCGTCGTCACGAAACGTCACTTTTCGAAATTACATTAAACAAAATATCGTTTGTGGCATCCGGCTGAGTAGAATAGGCCGCCCTCATTTCTTATCGAGGTGTCGTAAAAGGCGACTAAGGCAAGTTGACCCACCGTGTGGTATCCGGTTAAGTAGAATAGAACACGCTCTTTCTTACCGAGTTATCGTAGAATACGACTAAGGCAAGTTGACCCACCGTGTGGTATCCGGTTAAGTAGAATAGACCACCCCCATTTCTTACCGAGGTGTCTTAGAATACGACTAAGGAAAGTTGATGTCAGGCAGGGGGCCGGTAGTAAAATACGTAGCCAAATGTGACAACATGTTTATAACATGTTGTGTCGACCTCACTTAGAGTGGCATAAGGGCAGGAAGATGATCATTATGTAGTTATGGTTCATTTTGTAGTAATTTCATCATTAATTTCTCAAAGTAATAAAATTCACTCAACATTTTGCAAACACACAGATACGTTGCAAAATAATTCTATAATTATACTTGTACTTGCGTATAGAAATGAGGGGGCCTCAAATTTATCCTACGTAACGGGTGGCAGGAGACCACCCAGCGCCCTGCTTGTCAAACCGAATCGTCTTTCTCAGCAGAGCGGTCGTCGCTACAGAGAAAGGAGAATTGTGAGTACATATTTTACTAAATTTCCCAACCTATTATTACTATTAACTTATATAAAATGAAATAGATGCAATTTACAAACATTCCGGAATTCAATTTTGACTCGCTTTGTGAATTCAGCAGGTTAAATCTCAAGTCATTTATTGATTTTGAAAAGTGATATAGCTGTTTATAAAGAATACTAACAGTGATTTCTAACAAAGTTTAAATTAATTTCTGTTTTGTTTTTTGTTATTTTAGTTACTAAATTAGATTACGAATTTATTTCCAGTTACGAGTTTTTAGTTAATTTCATTTCGGTACTTTATAATTTTTCATCTTATGTCTATTAATAGCTTATTTTCGTTCGTCTATTGAGATTCAATATTGCGTTCATTTTATTAGTTTTTTTAAATTTGCAATTTATCCTCTTAAAATGAATGTGGAACTATTAAACTCAACGATATCAGAAGAACATTTTAATCATACCAGTGTGCGTTTGAGACAACAAAGAACTTATACCGCAATCAACTCAAAATTGTAGACGACAAATACCTATCTAGTATATACCAGCAAGGTATAAATTAGAGAAAGATTACATGAGTTTTGGCTTACAAGTGATGCTCATAAGAAAGCTGAAATTTACTTTTATGCAGATAAATCGGTGTCTATTGGTGATTTACTTATTATATTTGCGTCAGTATTCAAACGTTGTAACTAGATAACGATAAAGCACCGAGGGCTGTGCGACGGATGCTGAAATCGATAACTCCCAGGGCTCGCTAGCGGTCTATTAATAAATATGTAGGTCTGGATTGCGCTGATCAATACAGCCTTACCTCGCCGGGGTGCAACCTACACAGTACTATCTCTGGACACGGGTGGGAAGCTCGTGTCTTTTGCTCTAGCATTGCTGAAATTATCTAAAGGTTTCAGTGATAGTTTATGTGTATATTTATATGTTAGTGTTCCTTTTCTTTATTAACCATTGAAATTTTATTTTTCCAGATACTTTTTTATCTAAATTCTGATAAATTTCATCGTCATGGCTGAAGGGTACAGCAGCTGCGTCAGTCCATCCATTCCGAGTAAGTGTTTGGAATTTAATAATTTGAATTAAATAATTTTTTTCTGAGGATGATTCTAATTTTCTTTGTTGCGTATATACTTTATTAGTAATAAAAAAAATTCTTTAAAAGTTAGTTTAACCTGGTATTCACTTGTTGCTCCGATTGACATTAATTATCTTTTAAAAACTTTTATAAGTTTTCCGATGTCGGATAAATACTATAAAGTGAAATTTTCATCATAAAGAAATACACATACATTTATTTTTTTAAATTTAATAGTTTGAATTTAAGACCACCATATTTAATAGTCAAAGCTTATCGTTATTTCATTTGCTATTTCAGTGGCAACAGAGGCCCGAAATGATGAAACAGTGGAGAACATATTGAAAGAATTGGTGAATCATTTCGACGGCCCTGGGGACCATCGCAATGTTGCTTCAATTACTTTCAATGCAGCCTTTAACGCTGCCTTCAACACTTCATCGTGTAAGTATCTGAACTCAAAAACAATTAAGTTCACTTTACATTTAATAAATTTTAGCTAGAACAAAGATGCAAATATAACGCGTGATTTCAGACCAGTTCAAAATGGCGCAACTAACAGTAAATTCAGATGAATCTGAAGTTTTAAGTACAGACTAATCTCTTGGTGGTATTTTTCAGTCAGCTGGCCCATTTATGAATGCTGTGAATACAACAGCCTGAGCCTCAATAGCTGCTGCGTCCAACGGGCTCTCATCACGCTGCGTCTGCAGTATTTGCACTTGTTCACCTTGCATTATCCGCTTGAAAACCAGAACAAATCGTTCCGTAACTATTTCCTCTACACTGAGTTTGCGGCGAAAGTTAAAGAGCTACGGAAACAGATGAAAGCTAAAAAAGTGAAGGATTACTCCATCACATTGAAGCATTTGGTTCATCTTACTGAAGTTATTGCCGGCGCGATGATCGAACACGAGGTCAGTACGAAAGAAAAAGTTATGTTACAAAAAGCAGTTATTCCAAATAATTACGTTCCAATCGCGTTATTAGTCCTGATGTAACTAGCATTCACTAACTTAAAGTGGATTTTACAATCGCGTAGATAGTCTACGGAAAAAGTCTACTTAGTCGTGAATAAAAAATGGCCGATTATTTGATTATATATCTCTGACTCATAATTCTTAACCTTTACAGATGTTATGGTACAGCTGCTGGCGTTGTGGAGTGTTGGGCGGCAACCCAACCTCCGTGGAGTGTCCTCTCTTGAGATGCCTGTCAAAATTCCATGACACTCCCATTGACGTCATTTCAAATCTCGTGGGGATACCAACTTCGTGCACCTGCCCGTCGCAGATCTACCACTGCAAACGGGCCGAAATAAATTACAACAATTAGATTGTTTTTTAAACAACATAAAGCGGAGCCAAACGCAACTTTTCTGAATATGTATTGTAATGTAGTGTGTAGTAAATTTTACCTTAACTTCCTCATTAACTCCCTGACTCTTTTTATTTCAATCATGGACTATTATAATTTAAACCTGATCCACCTTTCCCATATTATTGTTTGTTTCCTTAAATAGCCTATTAATAATTAATTAACAACGTAATAATAATATTGACAAATTGAGCCAACACCACTAAAATGATCAACTTGCATATCCTATGTGAACACACGGGAATTAAAAAATTGAAAATCTTAAGTCCAAAATTTAATTCAATGTATTATTTAAAATATTTCACTCCTTTTATTAATACATTATTGAGACTGCGCAGAATCAATATTTTGAAACAGAATGCAATTCAGTATAATATTATAATTAAATTAAACATACGTGGATTATCAAAAATTTTAACACAACTACCTATATCCTTCTTACATTTTTAAAATTTTTACCAACCCTCCCTCCCTCACCTCTACCGTAGACATAGCATACATGTTTCTGTATAATCACACTTATATGTATAATGTAGTAGTTCGTTGTTATAACACTTGTAGTATTCTAACAATCAATATTTTATTCGAATAATAATAATAACTCTATTATATCTAGTTACAGTTCAGTAGTTTCACCATATTATACAAACTATCTTAACTTTAATCTACATGTTAATGTATAATTACACTTTTATGTATAATCATGTAGTATTGTGTTTCAAGTAATTTCAAGATACGTACAGTTTATCTATAAATGTTAGTTAAACGTTAGTATATAAGGCTTCTATTATGTATTATTTTACTGGGGAGTTAAAGGTTTTCTTTAATGGTTTATAAACTTTATTATTAATATTCTTTAATCCATTATAAATGGTTATAATATAAAGACATCTATTACGCAGTATTTACTAAATTTAATTCTAAGACTAAACTTTCAATCTATTTACAAATTATAGTTTGAAATACTTATTATAATCTAATATTAATATATTTTTTGATTTTTTATTAAGATAAAAATATATATACTGAATATCTTTTATCTTAATTTAACGCATTTTGTTTGCTATTGAAATAACATGTGATTCTTGGATTTTGTTGACTAAGCTTTTATTGATAATTCAAATATTTCTCTCAAGTGTCAATAGCACGTCTAGGATTATGCTTATTCTTACTTGCTTATTATTAACTTATATGAATATAAATGTCGTAGATGATAAATAACTATGTGTTGTCATTAAAGACTTGATGTCGTAATGGATGTTTTATTTATACTTTCCTATTATCCCAAATGAACTAATAATGGCCCGCGCAGCGAATATTATACAAATATGTTATTGAAACAATGAAATTTTATATTATGAATGTTGCTGTCTGAAATATATTTAAAGCTCTAATACATCTGCTCTTGGGCGAAATATTATTCCGATTTTGAATTCGAATATTGAATTATATTGATTATTAAATGGCAAAGAACTATATTTTAGGTGATATAATTATTGACGATAGCGAAATTATTTTTAATAATTCCAAATATTTTTTTTATTTCTTTCCGGTTAGCTTGCATCGTAACGTTATTTTGGATGAAATAGTAATATTTAAATGAGTTAATCTTGTGTATATAGATTTTTATGAATTTTGGAAACGGCTCCAATGATTTTCATGAAATTCAGCATTTAGAGGGTTTTGGGGGGGATAATCGAACTAGATAGGTTTTATTAAAAATGTTATAAAATGTTCCCTGTTTTCGGGCACTGAAAAAAACTGCTATAGTTTTTCGAAGATAATTACGCTGTCAATGACAAAGTCATGATTGCTCAATTGGATAACGTGCGATCTCCAATTCAGAATACTAGGATCGAACTCAGATAAAACCTTTTTTTATATTTTTAATTGCATTTTTTTTATAAAAAAAATACCTGAGAATCTACGCTGGAATTACATTTTATTTTGTTACGATGTATAGTTTCAAAAACATCTGCCCGACCTTTCAAAAATTAAAAAAAAATCGTTTAGTGTAGGTATGTCCTTCAATAAACTTCTACTTTCCTCCCACTTAATACATGTAGTTTGATCTAATTTTTGTGTAACTATATAAATTATAAGCTTGTCCCAACTGTCGGTTGGCAACCATAACGTTTGCAATGCCCTTAAATTTTTTTTTACATGATCGATAACGAATCGAAAAGATTTGTCTGTTTCTCGAATAGTGTCCATACTGAATAAAGACTTTAAATGATTGTTATAAGAAGGCGTTTGTTATCATATCTGTCACAAAGAAGTTGCCAGGCTTTAATATAATTTGTCTCCATGACCTCCAAATTTTTTTTTTTTTTATATGTAAATGATGAAAAATGCTTGTAATTTAGCAAATAAACTAGTTGCTTTATAGGCTCATGGGTAAAAGAAGTCCCAAAACAATTCGTTTAGGTATAAGTAGCACTCATGAAAAGCTTGTATGTTTATATATAGGCGCTAAATTAAAATAGGTATATGCTCATTTTAATTGACCTTATTTGAAATATATTCCCTATATACACAAATTAAAGAGGGAAAAATGGAAGAAGTAAAGGAACGGGCTCACTTGGCAACCAGATGAGATGCGCTGCAGGCTTTTCTGACAAACCGTTATGGCTTCACTGGCAATCTGGCAATTTGATCCCGTCAATAGGCCTTGGTTTTAAATACAGGAACACTTCTTAAATATGGTGAAGACTGCGAAGGCATCACGGCGATTGCTTGGCACGACGTTCTTGGTCAAGGCGAAATCGAATCAAACACGATGAAAATATTTAACTGTTGTGTTTAATTAGTAAATAGTGATAGAAGTGAGTTAATTAGACTTTTAGGTATCGCACGCAGCAACTTCACGTCGCTGACATTATTATAAAGAATAACCAAAAGGAAATACTTTATTGATGTCACAATTTTTTAGTCAAACGGCATATATGTAATGCTTAGTGTATGAAGCAGGCAACATTCACATACCTTATACATGCAGGACAAGTCACCACTCATTCTTGGAGCCTATCCTCCTGATGATGCTTCGGTTTCGGGGAACGATCGTGGCGATTGTGTTAGTGAGGGTGTGTAGTGCTTGTGTGGAGTGTTCGTGGCTTTTTGTGATATCTTATGTTTCTATATCGACCACATAAAAGAATAATGTAAAATTTTCATAGTTAGTATTTGAAATCGATTCAAAATCGATAGCATAAAATTGACCTCCCTTACTTTACTTAGTCTATTGGAAAAGCTGGCTCTGGATATCATTATCAACATAAGTGTGCTAGTCATTTCATGAGCAAGAAAATTGAGCAAGAGGGAGCAAGAATAATTATTTTTTTAATAGTTCGTAGCATGATGTCACGGTAAGTAATGGATATTACTTGTGATAGGGATCCCTGTTCTTCCACATTCAAGACAAAAAGTTCTAGGACAACAGCCGTATGAAATTACTAGATAAATGGCATTGAAATAAGGATTGTAGAAAGGTTTAAATTTAGGGTGAGGGATATGCTTTTATGTAAAGCATATTACAAAATTGAAGATCTTTTGGATGATAAAAAAGCCTGGATTTAAAAATACATTTAGCTTCATACAAGACTGCGGTATAATAATGTAAAATTGAAAATGTTTAAAAGATTGACCGCTGAATTTATTTCTGGTTCTTCTCGGTAAGAGCAATATTCCGAACCAATTGTAGCTTCATTAATCATATTGATCCTTGACGATTCAAAAGTGCTTGAAAGAGCTTATTTGAATAAAGATTATTTTGATTTGATTTGATTTCAGCACGTTCCTTTTAGCCTAATATTCTGTCATATTTTTGTACGGTTTTCTTATAGCTGGCACATTAAATTATTCTATCCACTCTATATGCGTCGTATATTCAAGGTTTATACAGGCCTTGTGCCTGTTTTGAAAAAAATACAGCGACAAGTTTGGTAAATTTAAAAACGTATTTTGAAGTCTTCTAGTGATAAAGAAAGGTTTTTGATTTACATTATTTAAACCTATTAACTATAACTTTATTGACGTATTAAGATATAGTGCCTAGTTAGCCGAACCATGCTTGGTATTTTTTAAAAGATATAAAAAAATGCAAATAAAAAATTTTAAAAAGCAATACAGTGTTGGTAATATTTGGGGCTGGTTCCCAGGTATTTTTACTCCTCTAGTTCGCCCGTTCTCCACTGTGCATTTTACAATTGACAGCAAAAATAATCTTTTCTATTCAATTTTTTAAATATTTTCATTCCTGAAATCAGGAATAAAACGACATTTTTTTAATAAAACCTAGCTAAATCTATTTCCCCCCTACCTACATGCTGAATTTCATGAAAAATGTTTGTCATTTCGGCACAATATGTTATAAGCACATGATTTGGCTATGTATTTTACGACCGGCCGCCTGCCTGACATCAATTTACTTTGTCGTATTTAACGACACCTCGGTAAGAAAGAGGGTGGTCTATTCTACTCAACCGGATACCATAAGTTGAGTCAACTTACCTTAGTCGCCTTTTACGACTCCTCGGTACGAAATAAGGGTGGTTTATTCCAATCAGCCAAATACCGCAAGATGAGTCAACATACCATAATCGCATTTTACGGCACCTCAATAAGAATTGACGGTGGTCTATTCTACTCAGACAGATACCACATCGACTTACCTAAATCGCCTTTTACGACACATCGGTAAGAAATAAGGGAGGTCTATTCTATTTAGCTGGAGGTAGTAAAGCATGACAGAAAAATTTATTTAAATTTTCAGACACCAGCAAAATACATACATAAAATGGAGTTGTTTTTCTGTCTATTTGAATATATTGGCCTTGTGGGGCCTGCGTTAGGGGTCTGGTGCCCTTGTAGTAAAGATTATGCTGCACAGACTCCCAGACAGATATTTTTATCAATTTAATACTTTTAAGATTTTTTTTTGCTTGACGTTCATTCAAGCGTACGTTTTTTATTTATTTATTAAAGGGACTCCCACAAAGGTACACACAAAATTTCCTTTATAACTATTTTAACAAATTGCCTCAAATCTACCCCTAATTACAGGAGAACACAACATGCTTAATTATTATTATTATAGTGCTAAAAAAAACATACAAACTTACATTAAAAAAACATAAGAACATACAAACTTACATAAACAAAACTTTGTATAAGTTACATTAAAAAACAAAAATGAAATATAATCTTGACTTTTTAAATACAGAAGAAAAATAAAAATAAAACTTACACTAAAAATTAAAACACACAACAAATGAAAATAATCAAGAAAATAAGAAATTAAATAAAGTAAGAATACATGTATATAGCAAAGAAAACTGAAATAAAAGAAAAAAACAAGATATTTTACATAGGTTAGTTAGGTTAGGTAAATATTAAATATTACTTTCATCCCAACGCCGTGTGGTATCCGGCTGAATAGATATTACCACTCTCTTTTCTTACCGAGGTGTCGTAAAAGGCGACTAAGGTAAGTTGACCCACCGTGTGGTATCCGGTTAAGTATAATAGAACAACCATTTTCTTACCGAGGTGTCGTAAAATAAGACAAAGGTAAGTTGATGTCAGGCAGGCGGCCCGTCTATATATAAGCTGTGATGGCCTAGCGGTGCGACCGTGTTAATCTCTAGAGACGATCATGGGTTCAAACCCGGGCAGACACCAATGAGTTTTTGTATTAAAAAACTTATGTGTCTAATTGGTAATTGCAATTTATCACACGCTTTTCGGTGAAGGAAAACATCGTGAGGAAACCTGCATATCTCTAGAGAATTCCGGGGATATGTGTAACCTACCAATCCGCATTGGAGCAGCGTGGTAGGTCTTAGCTCCAACCCATCTCTCCAAAAATGGAGAGAGGAGGCTTATGCCCAGCAGTGGGATAGTAACAGGCCGTTACTTACTTACTTTTTAGGCGGCCCGTCGTATAATAATTAGCCAAATCATATGACAACATGTTTACAACATGTTGTGCCGACCCTATTTAATGGGATAAGAGCAGGAAGACTTTCATCCCAACTGGAGTAGTAGCTAAGGCATTTTTTTTTGTTCGGCTTAACACGTTTCGTGTCTTTAAGACTTGAAAAATGCTTTACGTGGCCACGTATTTATTGGCTGTGCTGGAAGGTGTCTCCAGTAGCAGCAGACTTTGAGAAGATCTGCAGCTCAGTCGGCATATAGGCTGATTATGACAAACTTAAGAGACATTAAACTCAAAGGAAAGTCGGTTGAAGATTTGATTATTAAAGGGCGTGAGAAGTTATTTATTTTATTTATTTATTCTTTATTACACACAAAGAAGATGTACATTTACAAAACATATGAACACACAGAAGCGTGCAAAGGCGGTCTTATCGCTTGGAGCGATCTCTCCCAGACAACCTGTAAGGATCACGGTGAAAGTACGGGCTGGTGAAGTTGTAATTAATGCCAGCTGGAGTTGTTGCACCAGCCCCTGTAGCTGCTGCTCTTGCTGCTGCAGCAGTTGATAAGAAAGAAGAGAAGGAGACTAAGAAAGAAGAATCAAGAGTCTGACGATGAAGATATGGGTATCGGCCTCTTTGACTATGTATATTAAAGCATGGGGTCTATATTCCATTTTTTTTGGTATAAGCGTAAAATAAGCGGGTATATTTCTGTGAAATATACATTGAAATAAAAAAAATGTTAAGCCGATTAAGCGATACCTGAAAAATATGTCTTTCTTATTTAATTTTTGTATTCCTGAATAATAATGAGTTCATTTTATATAACCATTATCTTCCTGCCCTTATCCTACTCTAAATGGGATCGGCAGAACATGTCATAAACATGTTGTCACATGATCCGACTAGTTATTTTGCGATTGGCCACCTGCCTGACGTCAACTTACCTACTTACTTAGTTGTATTTTACGACAACTCTGTAAGAAAGAGGGTGGTCTATTCTACTCAGCCGAATACCACAAGGTGGGTCAACTTACCTTATTCGCCTTTAACGACACCTCGGTAAGAAGTGAGGTTGGTCTATTTTTCTCAACCGGATGCCACAAACGATATTTTGTTTTATGTAATTTCGAAAAGTAACGTTTCGTGACGACGAGGGGTTAAATTAAATTTACTATTAAATTTATTTACAATTTACCTATATTAACTTCGGTATGTATCATTTGCTCTGGACAATATAATCCGCGTTTGTTAAGAATTCTATGTAATGCTAAGTGTAGCAAGCTAAACCGTTCTCGTACCTTATACATGCAGTATTAGACAACACCAACAGCACATATATCTCTCCCATCGTCTTTTACGACACCTCGGGAAGAAAGAGGATGGTCTATTCTACTTAACCGGATACCATATGGTGCATCAACTTACCTTAGTCGCCTTTTACGAAAAAAGCTTGTCATATCGTATTAGAAAGAACACTAATTTTTGTGAGCTATAGAAATATGTACGCACCGTTAGTTTTACCTTTTAAAAGTAGATAAATAACTTAATTTTACATATTTTAAGCAATTTAATTAATGTACATAAAAATATAAAGAATTATAAAACGATAGGTTGTATACAATAGACAAAGCAGGAACCGACATAAGCTTGCGGCTCCTGCTTTGCGCCTTGCAAAAGTACGTAATTCGTTTGTGGTTTTTGGTATAAGATTCTATAATAAAATTCCGCAATCAATTTCAGCTTTGCCATTACAGCAGTTTAAAAACACTGTTAAAAAGAGGCTGATACAGAAAGCCTACTATACTCTTGAAGATTATTTAGAAGATAAGAATGTGTGGATATAGCTCTCTTTGAACCTGTACAAGACAGTAACGACATAATGTAAATAGTATTAAGAATTATATTTTTAAAAGAGCAACCGCCGAGTTTCTGGCTTGCTCTTCTCGGTAGGAACAGCTTTCCGAACCAGCAGTAGAGTTGACGATTCAAAAGCACTTGTTTACAAGTTTATTTGAATAAAGAATATTTTGAATTTGAATTTGAATTTGGTTACAGAAAAACTACCTACCTAACGCTAGACTAGCTTCTTTTATTGTTGGTATATAAATAACATTATATATAAGACAATTAAAAGTAAATTTTGGGAACGGCAAAATAAAATCGTGTTGCTGTGTAAACCAAAGATTTATTTCACATTGTTATTCGAACTTAATCACTATATTATTTATATACAAAACTAACTTAAATGTAAACCAAACGACAGTGAAAGTTTATATTTTACTTGCCGTTTCCCTACACATTATATATCAATCTCGTTATTTGTTAATATGTTAATAATGTTTTAGCTTTTCAAACCATTTTCCTCATGACAGAGTCAAACAGTGCTCTGTTCTTATTTTAAACTTTTGATTAAGAAAAATTTACTTACATAATATGACTGACCCGCTGGCGCAGTGGGTAGTGACCCTGCCTTCAGCTCCGCGGGTCGCGGGTTCGATTCCCGCCGAGGGCCAACATTTTTGATAAATGAAGTCTTTGAGCCTAGGTGTGTATATTTGTATTAAGGTTTGTATTTAAAAAATATATAAGTATATATTCACCAGTTGTCTGTCACCCATAACACAAGTATAAAGTTACTTACCGTGGGGACGAGTGTGTATGTAAGTGTAAAAAAAAATATGCCTTACTGAAACTTTTAGTAATATTTACCGTTATCTTAATTTTAATTTGTTCACCAATCTGTGGAAGCTTGTCTTTCTAATTTAGACTTAAATTTTTGTAAATAAATGCTTTCTTTAATAAATAAAATAAAATAAATGTATTTATGTATATTCTTTACATATATGCAACTGAAATTAGCCGTGTGGTATCCGGCTAAGTAGAATAGTACCACCCTCATGAGGTGTCGCAGAAGGCGACTAAGGTAACTTGACCCACCGTGTGGGATAAGGGCAGGAGGATATATATATATGTATATATATATATATATATATATATATATATATATATATATATATATCCAATTTCATTTTTTTGAAATAAAACCTAGCTAGATCGATTTATCGTCCCCGAAGCCCTCTACAAAGTAAGTTTCATGAAAATCGATCGAGCTGTTCCCGAAATTCAGAATATACATTCAAAATTAACTCATACATTAAAGACGATAAAAAGGAAAGCAATTCATAATATAACGCTTGGTTCCAGCGAATAGCAAAAATCTTTTGCTTTAATAATATTTATACATATAAATTGTAATATTATTTTGTTATATGATAATATTTTAATTTCAATTTCTGTTTGTTTTTATGAAATATGATTTTTACTCATAACAAATACATTCCGCAAATCATTTCACATATCTTTTTATTAATTTTACACTGGTTGACTCAAATAGATTCCGATTCTGGATTAAGCCGGCCATATTAAGTTGTTTTCTATCATGTTTATATTAATTAATACTATATTTGATATTAATTAACAAAATTTTAAATTAATTAATGCTTTATGATTACAAACAAACAAACATGAATAAACATATTTGAAATAATCATATACGTGACTGGTTTTTCGTATCGTTTATATGCCTCGTTTCAGTAAATAACATGACCGATGGAAGTCGAAATTACCACGTAGTTAGTATAATTTCACACAGAGGGCATTATACGAAATTATTTTTTCAAATTAAGTTATATATAAAATTCATATAATATATATTCTCATTATTATATATTATAAATATTCAACACGAATAAACTTATGAGTTTGATAATGACAATTTAAACATTTTTATATTTCGACTTGTGTTATAAACAAAAGAGATTCATTAAGAGCTTTTAATTACTCGGCTAGTGGCGCCAACTATCGGCAGCTGACCGTTAAGCGTCCTAACTTCTAAACAATTTCCAGATGAAAATTTTCGTTATACATCCAATAGGAGCGCAGAGTGTAAACGCGTCCTAACCAATCAGGGCCGTCCGTCTGCTTAATATACGAGTATCTGTTCGCTTCACATTGCAAATTGCCATTGTGTTAGCTTACACTCAAAGACTATCACGCGATTTTAGCTGCCACGTTCCTGATTTAATTCAGAAGGTGCGTAGTATTTCTATTTCATTTTTACCTTTACTTTCTTAAGATTTAAAATTGGAATTCATATTTCATTAGTTTTGATTGACTTTAATCTTACGTTTTTCGATACTTAATATAACAAACATTTTATTTAGATCTAATATTGTTAAGATGAAATTATTTTTTTTACGTAGCCGACATATTGTTTCTAGAATTGAGTGGAATTAATTAGATTTTGATGGTTTATTCTTTGTGCATAAATATAAATTCCACTTTGTGTCTAGCTGTTATTGCGACTTTATTCTCGCTTTAATTAGTTAACTTCACTGGAATTTATTAATTTACTTCAGAACACTGCCATTTTGTTTTACCCTTTGTTGTCTTGTTGTCCTTTATATTAATAATCATTACTATTTAATGAGTTACACATATTTGAATTTGATATAAAGAGAATAGCACAGTATATAACAATAATTTGGTTTTTCTTTTTTTATTAAAAAAGTATATTTCGAATATTGAAACGTAAATATTAGTTCATATAATTAAACTATACACTGACTCAATTCTTTTATCATAAATTAAGTAGGAACTTTAGGGATTTTTTAAATAAAGTCTAGTCTTATTATTATATATTTCTTTTTGTTCATTTTTCAATACAATTTGTAAATTTTTTAAATCTTTTTATCAATGTTTTTACAAGATGTATGGTTTTATAAGAAATTTAAGTAAGGAATAGCAGTAGAAAATATTCATAATTTAATTTATGCAATGAAAAATAATGAAATAATTAGTTTTCAGCTTTCTTTATACCTTGTACATTCATCCATTTAAGGTTTTTGCAACAAAATACTTGTAATTACTTTTACCATGAACATTGATAAATATTTATTTTTATGTGACAACAATCTAAACTTACCATTTTGAATTTTTAGATTAAGTTTATGTAAATGAGAAAAATATTCTTTAACCAATGATAATTTCATTTTTTTACTGCTTTGTCAGAACTGTGGAGTATTTAAATAACAGATTGTATTTCTCTTTAATGTTATTATTATATTAAATGTTTATATTTCCTATTTCTTTTCTATAAGTTGATGGAAATATAAGGCAGTTGTAAGTCCATTTTTGAAAAAAACTAAAGAAAATGGCAATAGATAAAACTTAGTAAAATCTTTTTATCTGTAAACAATTATTGAGCAAAATAATTCAGATTCCTAATATTTAGATGGATGTTTTAGTTCTTAACAATATTGCAACATGTTTGTACATATGTTTTATTTGAAAATGGTACATCTTAGGTTGTAAATATTATAATGATATAGGTCTCTTTAAACATTGCAATAAAGTACCTGTACAACATTGTTAAATATAACATACTTTAAGAAGAGTTTTTTTAATCCAATATATAACATAAAAATTAAACATTCAGTTTGTAAACGATTACTCAAAACTTGCGACGCACGATTAGAATGAACTTCGGGGTAACCTTGCAGTTTCTCGCGCCGCGCTTGCTTCCTACCCTACGATTTGAGAAATACCATAACACAGAAAAATATTAAGTTTAAACGTACTTCATAGAAAATTTACAGTGAGATAAGGACAGGAGAATAATGATATCGTTGATTTTGTAACAAAAATAACTTCTTAAAGTGATATATCACAACATAGGTTCATTATAGGTTAGGTAGAATATCTTGAAACATTTTTTGTTATTTGTAGTTTAAAGGGTAAGCGGGGGAAAAAGTATAAAAATCTTTAACGATTATATTGTTAATATTTATATTTATCTTATATATTTTTTTCTGAATCTCGGAAACGGCTCCAACGATTTTCATGAAATTCAACATGTAGGGAGTTTTGGGGGAAGAAATCGATCCAGCTAGGTTTCATTTAAAAAAAAGTCGTTTTATCCCTGTATTTGGGCATTGAAAAAATGCTAAAATGTTGAATTGAAAGATAAGATATTTAAGCTGTCAAATGCAAAGCTGCGATAGCGATATATATATATATATATATATATATGACTCAAACGATTATCATGAAATTCAATATGTAGGGGGTTTTAGGGGGGAAAATTGATCTAGCTAGGTTTTATTAAAAAATGTCATTTTATTCCTGTTTTCAGGCATGATAAAATCGATAAAATTAACATTGGATAGAAAAGATTATTTTTGCTGTCATTTGTAAAGTAGTAATAGCTCAGTGGGGAACGGGCAGAATAAAGAAGTAATAATACCTGGGATCAAGCACTTCTTTTTTCTTTTTTTTCTATATCTTTAAAAAAATATCAAGCATGGTCCGGTTAACTAAGCACTATCTCTTAATACATCAATAAATTTATGGTTAACAGGTCTAAATAATTATATAAATCAAAAACCCTTCTTTCATAAGACTTCAAAATACGTTTAAAATTTTTTTCCAATCTTATCGCTGTATTTTCAAAACAGGCACAAGGCCTGGATAAACCTTGAATAAACGACGCATATAGATCGAGAATAATTTACTGTCTGTCAATCTGTTGGATCGCTAAAAAAATTCCTAAAGTGATTGCTATCATTGAATCCAAAGTAGGACCTTGGATTCAGAAATAAGTTTGCTAGCTTTCGCGTTGAAGAAATTAACTTAACAAATAACTTTAAAAACATCATCATATTGTCTCATTTGCGAGTATATGTCGGATTCTGACAAAAGTTGTATACACCCTTTGTTATATCAAATTCAAATTCAAATAATTCTTTATTCAAATTGGCTTTTACAAGCACTTTCGAATCGTCAAATTACAATTAAGCTACGACTGGTTCGGAAAGGTGCTCTTACCGAGAAGAACCAGTAAGAAACTCGGTCACTCTTTTCAAAATTAAGTATTGCAATAATGTATTTTTAATTAATAACAAAATAAAAATATACAGTATAATCTAGTGCGTAGTTGGTCGCAATTTAAAGCCAAGGTTTCTTATCATCAACATAGTCCTTAACAGTATATTAAGCTTTATGAATGTGTCTTTTTAATTGCTTTTTTGAATTTGTGTGTAGGCAAGTCCAAAGAGATTGTGGTATCATTTACAACTAGGTACATCATTTGTGTGTAAGCTGTAATGGCCTAGCGGTGCGACCGTGTGAATCTCTAGAGACGATCATGGGTTCAAACCCGGGCAGACACCAATGAGTTTTTCTATTGAAACTTATGTGTCTAATTGATAATTACAATTTATCACACGCTTTTCGGTGAAGGAAAACATCGTGAGGAAACCTGCATATCTCTAGAGAATCCTAGGGATATGTGTAACCTACGAATCCGCATTGGAGCAGCGTGGTAGGTCTTAGCTCCAACCCTTCTCTCCAAAAATGGAGAGAAGAGGCCTATGCCCAGCAGTAGGATAGTAACAGGCCGTTACTTACTACATCATTTGTTGTTGAAATGAGGCTTATTTATCATTCTCCTGTCTTTATCCCACTCTTAGTGGGTTCAGCACATATTATAAATAAGGTATTTTACGACTGACGTAAACTCATTTTAGTCGCCTTTTATGACACCTCGGTAAGAAATGAGGGTGGTCTATTCTCCTCAGCCGGATGCCACACGTCAGATCGACTTACATTAGTCGCCTTTTACGACATCGCGGTAAGAAATGAGTGTGGTCTAATATAATATATAAAAATAGTAATGAAAATAAATAAGTAGAATAGACCACCCTCATTTCTTACCGAGGTGTAGTAAAAGGGGACTAAGGTAAGTTGACCAGCCGTGATGTATCCAGCTGAGTAGAATAGACCACCCTCATTTCTTACCGATTACCATTAGTAAAAGGCGACTAAGGTAAGTTAGTCGTCAGTCGTAAAATACACATATAACATGTGCTAACCCCAATGAGAGTGGGATAAAGACAGGAGAACGATAAATAAGCCTCACTTTAACAGCAAATGACGTACCTTTGTCAGATTATCATAATATTGTTTACTTATTCGATATGTCTAGCGGCGATCACAATATGAACACCTGTATTGTTGTTTTCTAACTCAGAGTTAAGTATCAAGCATCTACAACAATGATTTTTACGTTTACAATATAAGCACACTTCAATTAAAGCAATTCAAGCTTTATAAATCCCAATTTAAACGTAACAATACAAATAAGTATAATTTAAAAAAAGGTTGACCGACCTTCAAAAAAAAAATAATAAATAAATAAATATATATATAGTATATCAATAAATTTTAGTATTTTTTAATGCCCAAAAACAGAGATAAAACCTAGCTAGGTAAATTTTTAGAAAACCGCAGAAGTCGTTTTCGAGATTCTGAAAATATACATACAAGATTAACTAATTTAAATATTAAAGAGTTTGTATTAATTGCGTTGTATTAGTACGCCCTAAATATCTTATGTAGGTCACATCAAATGTACAAAGGATCTTCCTAGCTACGCTGACATCAATAACTCCCAGGGCTCAGGGCGTTCTATTAATAAATATCTGGGATAGCATTGATCAATACAGCCTTGCTGGATTCGCCCAGTGCAACCTGCATTCAGTACAATTTGTACCCACCTATGGTAAACGCGTCTCGCGCGCTGACGTTATTACAGTTAAAGTCCTTTTAAGGTGGTTTTATCTTAATATTTTTAATAGTGTTAGTGATTGTATTGTATTTGACAACTGTTTAATGTATTTTACAGATACCTTGATTGAAATATCGTTAAATTTTTCCGATATGGCGTCAGGACATCACAAGAATGGTTTTTCAAATGCTAGTAAGTATTTATAATGTACTATATTATTTACTTGGTGTTATATACGATTTATTTAAAACATTTAGAGCACTTATTGTTACTTTTACTGATGAAAATTATCATAATTTGAATATTTTTAAAATTTCCCATTGTGACTGAACAGTTTATAAAAACTTTACTGTATATGAAAAAATTTAATTTTAAAATTGATTCATTTATATTGTACGACCGGCCTGCCTGACGTCAAGTTAACTTAGTCATATTTTACGACTTCTCAGTAAGAAAGAGGATGGTCTATTCTACTTAACCGGATACTACGCGGCGGGTCAAATTAACTTAGTTACCTTTTACGACACTTCGGTATGAAATGAGAGTGGTCTATTCTACTCAACCGGATACCACACGGCGGGTCAACTTTAGTCGTATTTTACGATACCTCAGTAAGAAAGGTCTATTCTACTCAACTGGATACTACATGGCGGGTCAACTTACCTTAATCCTTTTACAACTCGTCGGTTAGAAATGAAGGTGGTCTATTCTACTCCGGATACTACACGGCAGGGGTATAATATCGAAATTTCGTGCATTTATTGCATAAAATTGACGGAACGGTGACATCCTGGCGATGCTTCTGCATTCTTAACAGTGCGACCTACCACTACCATTCAATAAAAAAACCCATAGCTGTAGCGTGTTTAGATGAAGTTAATATTGAAATTTAAAACTCAAATTCAACATTTTCTTTATTTGGGAAATTTTTTTTACAAGTGCTTTGAATTCTAAAGTTCGGAAAGTTTCCTACCGCGAAGAGCCAGCAAGAAACTCAACGCTTGCTCTTTTCAAAATAATTCTTATAACTAGTTACATTTACTCATATTTATCTTGTACAGGGTCGGACAGTAGCTATATCCACGCATTCTTATCATCTACAGCTCAACAGTATAGGCTTTTTGTATCAGCCTTCCTTTAACAGGGTTTTTTTCAAACTGCTCTAATAGATATATTAAAATTGTTGTTCTAGATATACTGAACGGTTATCTTGGATCTGGATGTGCTGAAGCAATCAAATATTTCAGAGGTCCCGCTGCTACTGCCATCATAAACCATTGCAAGTATCCAATGTTAAACACACTTTACATATAAATTCAAATTCAAAATACTCTTTATTCAAGTTGACTGTTTATAGTTCTTTTGAATCGTCAAATGTTTGCTACCACTGATTTTGAAGTTTGCTCTTACAGAGAAGAACCAGCAAGAAATACGGCGGATAATCTTTTTAAAAAAATTATTACAATTTAAATTAAATGCATCCTTACAAATTAACAAACTTTTTCAAATTTATTATTTTTGTTGTTTATGTTCGTCATTTTTTTACATTTTCATCTCAATACAGTTCTTGATACTTGTCAATCTGCGCACGATGTTGCCATCTATAATTAATATAGCACTTAATTTAAGAATCGTTGTATATTGTGTATTTGTATGTATGGTGTTTATATTGTTAATGACCTTTTTTAATAAATAAATTACACACGCAGGGAATCACGCGCACTTAAATTGTAAATGCTACGTATGACTGTTTTTTGTAAAATATTCTTTTTTCATTATCCACGCATTTACCCCATAGCAATATTCCATAAGATATTTGACATATTTTACATACGGCCTGAGGTTAACTTATCTTAGTCGCCTTTTACTCTCGGCAAGAAATGAGGGTGGTCTTCTACTTACCTAGATACCACACGGTGGGTCAACTTACCTTAGTCGCCTTTTACGACACCTCGGTAAAAACCAGGGCGATCTTCTACTCAACAGGACACCACATTATATGTTTTGTTATAAAAAAAAATTTGGACACTTACACGGTCCGTCCCCAAAGTAAGTAACTTAATACTTGTGTTATGGGTGACAAACAACTGGTGAATATATACATATATAATTTTTAAATACATACTTATATACAAATATACACCCAGATTCGAAGACCAACAAATTAATTTAAAGAAAATGTTGGCCCTCGGTGGGAATCGAACCAGCGACCGGGGAGCTGAAGGTCACTACCCACCGCGCCAACGGGCCTAAGTATATTGTTCGTTGGGTAGCTGAGTAACTTTTTAAATACAAGCTATTTATCGCGTTCTGTCTTTGGGTACATTCTTATTTATTTATTTATTTATTCTTTATTTGCAGAATATGAGTACAAAGGTCTTAAGAATTAAAATATAGCGTGTCTTACATATTCTGCCTTGCAGGCGTGCAAACAGTAAATTATTATCAAATTAATACATTATAAAATTACAACAAATTACATTATAAAAAAAGAAAGTCAAATTAAATTAATGTGTTAGTTATATAAGAAAATGTCTAGATGTAATAAATTACAATCTGTCAGAAATTCATTGATGTTATAATAAAGTTTATCCAATAAGTAATTAAACAGCATTTTCTTAAAATTAAGAACTGTAAATATTTTTGACGTTGTCAGACAGTTTGTTATGTATTGTTACAGCCATACAATAAGAATTTTTTTTAAATAAAGTGTCTTTTTGTAACGGTAGGTTTCATTTAATTTTTCTGGATTTACGATTTTCTGTTTTCATTTGGAATATATCAATACTCTTTTTTACAAAAACACAAATTTCAAAAATGTATAAACACGGTAAGGGTAAAAAAAGGGTAATCTTAGGGAAAGTTATTGAGAAGATATTGACGTGACAACGTCTTAAATTAGGTTGCGGCTTGGAGTCACTCATGAAAAAGTGTAACGTCCGCTCACGTCTGTTACGATGAGTCACCGAACGAAAGAGAGGCCCGCCGGACCGGCGAATGCCTTGCGTCTCTCTCCCACTCCAATCCATCACATTTAAAAAGACGTTGTCACGTAAAATATTTGCCCGTAAAACCGACTTTACAGGCAACCGTTTTTTTTTTCAGATTTCCTTAACGATATAGATGTCGCCAGATACGAGAGGGCGCTAATAATCCTGCGTCTACAGTATTTGGACATGTTCAGAGTGCATTACCCGGTTTCTACTTACTGCGCTTGCCTGCGTCATTCTAATATTTATTTCCAAATCGGAATGAATTGCTACCGCTTCCGCAGGCAAATAATGGAGAACAAGGTCGGCGAATATATACAGACATCAAAAGTGCTCGTGTATCTTGTTGAAATGATGAACTATGTGATGAGGCAGCATCTGGTAAGAATACTTAGTATTAGTATATATCCTCTTGCCTTATCCCACTCTAAGTGGGGTCGGCACAACATTTTATAAACATGATTTGGCTGCGTTTTTACGACCGGCCGCCTGCCTGACGTCAATTTACCTTAGTCGTATTTTACACCTCGGTAAGAAGGAGGGTGGTCTATTCTACTAAACCGGATACCATACGGTGGCTCAACTTACCTTAGTCGCCTTTTACGACACCTCCGTAAGAAATGAGGGTGGTCTATTCTACTCAGCCGGATACCACACGGCGAGTCGACTTACCTTAGTCGCCTTTTACGACACCTCGGTAAGAAATGAATGTGGTACTATTCTACTTAGCCGGATACCACACGGCTATAAGAATACTTAGTATTAGTATTTATTTTAAAGAATATTCCTAAAATACCGCTCTAACAGTTTCGAGGGATTGCTAGGGCGTTTGGGATCTGGAACGAAAGAGCGGATAACTTTTTAAAATAACAGAACATTTCTACGTTACCAAGGTTTTAGTTATTGAAGTTCAACTGTAATTTAACTTCCGTTACTAACAATTTGTGTTACAAATTACTAGTAATTGTTAAATACACCAGCTAAGCTTGTGTTAGGAATGGATTCACCTCCAACCATTGTGCTACCGCCACTTTATATATCGCTTTAGCGCGTTCAAGCAAACTTTTCAAAATTATTTGAACGCGCTAATCTCAGGAACTACTAGACCAATTTGAAAAATTCTATAAGTTTAAGATAGTCTATTTATCCAGGAAGGTTATAGACTATATAACATCACGCTAAGATAAATAGGAGAGGAGCAGCATTAAAAAATATTGCCAAAAAGGCAAAATTTAAAGCTTTCTTTGCTAAACAATCGGTGAAAGTAATGCAAAAATCTCTTACAATGAATTCTCGACATCTACGAGCAGTATTAAGTACTAGCACTCGCCAGCGGCTCCGCCCGCGTGGAAAGATTAAAACCGTAATATAGATAGTATTTTGATAACCATAAAAATGGTAAAAGTTCGTAAACCTTAAAAGCTAGACATATGCTGTCGCGGACTTTTATTTAGAAGTTTTAGAGGACAATTTTGTAGTACATGATTTTTGAATAACTATTACCGTTTGCTCAGCGTACGCAAGGAAAGCTTTAAATTTTGCCGTTTTCGTACTATTTGTTATTGCTGCTCCTCTCCTATTCATCTTAGCGTGATGTTATGTAGCCTTCCTTAATAAATGGACTATCTCTGAAAGAATTTTTCAAATCGGTCCAGTAATTCCTGAGATTAGCGCGTTCAAACAAACAAACTCTTCAGCTTTATATATTAGTATATATATATAATTTAACTGGTTGTTTCTATTTCCAGATGACATGGTTTACGTGCTACCGCTGCGTTTATTTCACTGGGTCAGTGACATCCCACGACTGTCCTATTCTTCAGTGCTTGGCAATCAAGTATAATGCTCCTATTCCTATTTTGGCAAATTTGATAGGGATCCCAAACCCTCATCAACATCATTACAATATGCCCAACCCTAATTCACCCCACCAGAACGGGCATATTTAAATCGTGTTAACTTAACACGCTATTTCGTAAAAGTTAACTTTAGTGGTTAAGAATATATGTAACATCGATATTTCTATTAGTATGAACACCCTGATGAGCGTTTCCCATGATATATTTTATGCGAACTTACTGCTGTTTAATCAACTATATGTATATCTTTACTATTCAACTATATTTATAATCAACTATAACTAATAAGGTATTTAAAGAAAACATTTAAGATAATAGTTTCCTAGTTATTTAAAATATATTCGATTAGCAACCGCCAGCGGTTCTACAGGCGTTTAAAGATTTAAACTGTATAGTATTTTGGTAACCATAAAAACTGATTTTACCTTAAAATCTAGACATATGCTGTTGCGTACATTTATTTAGAACTTTTAGAGGGAATCATTTTTGTAATACGTGATTCTGGAATAACCTTTTCATTTACTTGGCGCACGCGAGGGAAACTTGTTGAAATTATCGCATTCAAACAAACTCTTTAAGTTTTATATATTAGTTTAAATAAAAATATACCTATTTAAATTATAGTCTATACCTAGTCTACTTTACCTTTGGCATGTTTCAGAATTCTGTTTTGATGCTTTTATCTACCGTCTACATACATTATGTCTGTATAGCAGTATGTTCTAATTTTATTCTAACACTAATAGGGTAGGTATAGGCCCAAAAAGAAACCCCAATTAAATGACAAGTATAGAAGTAGTTTTAGGTGTAATCTCTTATTCAAAATACCTAATAAATGTAGAATTCATGTTAGGATATAAAAACATATATTATACATTAATAATCTTTTTTTAGAATAAAAATATCTATATACAAATCATTTTGAAGACTTTCAGATTAACCCTCCTTTATACATTATATTAGTTTATACAAATGTTAGTATACAATATCACCTTTTATGGAAATGTTCTAAATAATAATTTTCGTTATAAAAATTTAAGGTACATGTTAGTATAGCATTTTTTGAAATAGATTAAGATAAAACTTTATTGCACAAAAATATAAAAAAATGTCCGCCTTTTCACTGAGTAGTGTCTCTTATATATCTCTTCCAGGCCAAAATTTTTGTTACAGGAAAACACGCATTTTTTCTATATCTATAAAAATATACATATACTTATATACATATATATCTTATGCATATATTCATGAGTATAATTTAATATACATGAGTGAATATTTAGACGAAGCTCATAACTGCCATGCCATCAAATAACTGCCATGGTTACCACCATAAAGTAGCTGGAATACTTTCTCTCTGTGGTCTACAATTTTGTTTTTTATAGAATATTTAATATTATGTAATTTTTTATATAAATTGATACTAATAATCATACAATTTTGATAATTAAAAAAGGAAATAAACTATTTACAAGTGAGGTGCAAAAAAATTTCCACGTATTCTATTTTTTTCTATTTCTATTCTATTCACGTATTTCTCAACCTTACAATTACTACTATTTATAATGAAGTTGATTTAATATCTATTACTTATATTCTAACAGATTACTTTTTGATTGATTTCGAGGAATGATAGCAGAACTTTATCATAGTTAACATTTTAAGGTATACACTATTAACTACTATAGTTAAAATTAACTTCTCGATTGTATTGATGTTTATATTCACAGGGTGTCCTACATATCTGTGTTGTATCTTTTTTAATTATATGAGCTTATTGTGTGTGTTTTTTTGCTACTTTTGTTATTATAATAAGAAACTTTGAGCTGTAACTTTTAAGCACAGATAAATGTAAGTTCTAAATAAAGACTACATGTTGTGATTGCTGTTTTATTTATACCCTTAGTTTGATAATTGCCAGCGCAGCGAATATTATATAAATAATAATTGTTATATATATAATTAGCTCTAGTATCTGCTTTTGGGCGAAATAACATTAACATGAAATTAAATTTATAAAAAATATTAATACTGTTTTATCCGCATTATATACAAAATATTGCATCAATAATTTAAAAGTTAAGAACTATACTTATTAAGCGAATTTAAATTATTGATCGAAACAGCGAAATTATTTGTGAACAGTGTTACTCAGCTTATAAAATCCTGGTATCATATTTATGCAGATGACCTGCATATTTATAAGGCTGCGTCTTTATATGATTGAGATGAGGCTATATAAAAAGTTAATAGAGTCTCTTAATAACTGGACTTAAAACTTTGGCTTGCTAGTTAATCCACAGAAGTCTCAAGCTATTATTATTGGTAGTACCTATAACATTTCTAAGCTTAAGAATATGTTTGTACTGCACATTTCTTTTATACATATTTATTTCATACCTTACTGTAACTCAGTAAAAAGTTTAAGTATTATTTTTGATGAGACACTTAGTTGGGCACCTCATATCACTAATTTGAGCATAAGATTCTTTGCATCACTTAATTCTCTTAAGCGCTTACAGAAATTTCTTCGCCTTGAAACTAAAATTATGCTTGCTAGATTTTTATTGCTCCCTATATTGGACTATGGCAATGCTGTATTATTAGATCTAACAAAATAATTGTTGGCTAAATATATTTATGGACTTCGTAAATTTGACCACATCACTGAGCTCCGTCATAAGTTAAATGGGCTTCGTATCCGATCCCGAAGAAATTTACTTATTCTATCACTTCTTTATAAAGTACTAGCGGCCTGCGGCTTCGCACGGTCTATATAAAATATATAGTTTGTCACTCAGTGAAAAAAATGATTTAAATCGATCCAGTAGTTTTGATTTATTCAAAATGCCCGTGGCCCGCACGCGTTAAATTTGGAGAAAAACAATTCCCCTCTCCCTATACCAAGAAGAGTTCCAGCTATATCTAATATCTAAATTCATATATTACATATTTATTTTTACATTTTTCCCTATGTATTTTATTGTTAAAATTAATTACAGAATGTCTTTATATACAACATTCATAGCTTTCTTATCATTATTAGACAATACAAACATGTTTTCTTTAGAGGTTACTCTTGAAAGAGCGACAGTTGCGCGTTCGATCGCTGCTAAATTCGAAATGCTCTAGGGCGAAGCGCGGCCCCCTCGCGGGATTTTAAATCTGTGATATCTCCGAAAATGTTCATTTAAATTACATGCTGTAAAAGGCCATATTGATCTATATTAAATCAACAATGTATTTAATTGGATAAGGATTAATGCTGGATTGTATAAAAATTCCTTCAGAAATAAGGCATTTTTTTTCCTAAAAAGTAAATGACAAAAAATGCTATTGTGGGTTATCCATAAGAGATAGACATATACCATCACGGACTTTTCTGTAGACCTTTTCAAGGTGTACAAATACTTAGTACATCATTTTGATAAATCTCGTAGGGTTTAGCCAGCGTTTGCAATGTAAGCGGAAAAAAATGTAATTATTTACGACATCACATTAGAAACCTCAAAAATTACAGTATTTCTCTACTCCGTATTGAATGTTATTATACATACAAACCTTCCCCTTCTATTAAAAAGCCGCATCAAAATCTGTTGCGTAGTTTTAAAATTTTATGCATACATAGGGATATATGGACAAACAAAGAATGCGACTTTGTTTTATACTATGTAGTGATGTATATAAAGACATAAATAAATAAATAAATTATTTTCAATAATAGCTTAATCCATACTTCATATTATAAATGCAAAAATCTGTCAGTCACTCGCTTCACTCGCATAGCTAATCCGGTAGACCAATATTAATAAAATTTGGCACAATTGAAGCTTATATACCGGGATAACATATGGGATATAACATTTGCAACGAAGTGGCTCTTATCCCACTTTAATTTACACCTCTCCTCATCCGTCCATATATTTCGCAATCTATCGATAAATAAAATCAAGCGTGAGGTATCCGGCTGAGCAGAATAGACCACCCTCATTTCTTAATGCGGTGTCTTCAAAGGCGACTATATTAGTTGATCCACCGTTTGATATCCAGTTGAGTAGAATAGACCACCCTCTATCTTAACAGGGTGTCGTAAAAGGCGACTATATTAGTTGATCCACCGTGTGATATCCACTTGAGTAGAATAGACCACACTCTTTCTTACCGAGGTGTCGTAAAACACTACTAAGGAATGTTCACGTATGGCAGGCGGCCAGTCATAAAATACGCAGCCAAATCATGTGACAACATGTGGGCTTAGGGCAGCAGGTAGATGATTACTTAATCGCAGATTATAGTAAAATAATTTCATTACTACTTTTTTTATGGATCTCCGCCCTGCCCTGGTGCCGGGGCTAGAGAATACGGCATCGGCCGTTTTCCCCTGCCTGTGGAGTCCACTAATGGGGAAAACCGACTGGTGGCGGTATAACCATCCTACAATGGCGTAACTTAAATCAAGGCCGGTGACGGGCAGCAGCGCCACCGATACAGAAAGTTACGCAACTGCGGTCGCCAACCCGCACGCCCAGCGTGGCGACTATGGGCATCAACCCCCAATAATGAGCCACAACAAAAGCCAAAGCCCCCCAGTTCCCGGTCACCCTGCTATTCCTAGCAAAGGCGGCGGCTACGATTACGGCAGGGTAGGGGGTGCGAAAACAAAAGAAGATCTCCGCAAAGTAACGCCTATTACTATAAAATATCTAAGTTAGGTAAATAAAATCTCATAGTATTTTATTTCCTGTAGAATACAGTACCCACTCATTACCTGAGATTTGCAAACCAAACCGTGCCTGTCCAATTCGCAGAATTTGTAAGGATAAATAAGATAGCCAGTGTTATTTTTTGCAAATCAAATTGAAATTCAATAGCCACGCGGTAGATCGTTGTTTTGCAGAATGATCTTGTTATTGTGCATCAGCAAAAAGTACTTGTTAATACTAGCTATGATCACTGAATTCAGCTGTAAAGGTTACGTAAAAAATTTAATTGTTGCGACAAAGCGATATTAGCTAGCTCTTTCGCACGCGCTACGGTGATATAAATCAGAATAAGAAGATAGTTTAAATATAAATCTATACTAATATTATAAAAATGAAATTTTGTAAATATATTTGTAATGTTTTCACACAAAAACTACATGACCGATTTGAAAAATTCTTATACCATTGGAAAGCTGCATCTTTACTGAGCAACATAAGCTATATTACATTTTCAAATAAATAGGGAAACGTAATAAAAATGTAATAAGATGTAAAAAATTAGTCATAAAAATCTATTATCACGTGCGCTGCGGAAACTATTAATGATAGAACAAAAAAATATTCTAAAGTATTATAGAACGTATCAATATCTGTAAAAGCAGTCCGCAAAAACCATATATTCAAAACGGTGAAAATGGATCAAGAAGACAGGATCTTCGGATGCGAGAGGAGATTTCGCATCATTGTATACAATTTTGTACTGGAGCGATCGCCGCGTTTCGGCTGCGTGCGGCATGCCTCACGCACACTAAAATATAAGATATAAAAGAATTTATTATTTATTTATCTACACTTATATTTATTTGCCACTTTACATTTATTATTACAACAAGTGTATATTCAAAGCAAGAATAATATCTGATAGCATATTTTCTTTACACACACATATAAATATATTTGGCCAAAACATTTAACGTTATATACATTCAAAGTTACATTTTATTTCGTAAATATGTAAACAGATACAATATACAAAAGTTTAAAAGTTAATCACGTGAAATAAACTATAATAATTGCTGTGGTGGTTATTATTGGTATGGTATTATAATTATTTCTTACCGAGGTGTCGTAAAAGGTAACTAAGATAAGTTGACCCGCCTTATGGTATCTGGCTGAGTAGAATAGACTACACTCTGTCATACCAAGGTCTCTTAAAAGGTGATTAAGGTAAGTTGACGTCAGGCCGGTCGTAATAAACGTAGCCAAATCATGTGACAACATGTTGGGCTAGCCCCACTTAGAATGGGATAAGGATATGAGAATGAAGACAATTACGTCAGCAATGGCTCGGTAAGAAGTTCGTAGGTATATAATTTACCATACCTTTATATTAATACAAATTTGAGACGACATATTGATTCAATATGGCGCCTTACCTGCGTCAAACTAGGACGTCATCGAGTTATATGAAGCTGGAAGAGATTTTATCACACCCAGTAATTACAAAATTTATTAAAAGTACCTTGTACCTGATATCTTCTAAAGTGCCGGCCTGTTACAATCTCACTCCTGGGCATAGGCCTCCTCTCTCCGTTTCTGGAGAGAAAGGTTGGAGCTAAGACCTACCACGCTGCTCCAATACGGATTGGTCACGCATTCTAGAGATATGCAGATTTCAGTTGAGTCAGAGATATGCAGTTTCCATCACCAAAAAGCGTGTGATAAATTACAATTATCAATTAGACACATAAGTTTTAATAGAAAAACTCGTTGTTGCCTGCCCAGGGTTTGAACCCGTAATCCTCTCGTAAGAGTGGCAAGGCGCCAAAGGGCCGGGGCCAATGTTGCCTGCTTCATACATAGCATTACAAATATTCTTTCAACAAACGCTGATTACAGCAAAATAGTTATACTGTAACTTGTGCACTATGGAATTCCGAAAAGCAACGCCATCTTTTATAAATCATATCCAGAAATAGTAAGGCATTTCAAAATACCGCTATACCTCAGCGGGTCGCGATGCTGAAGTGGCAATGGGTACATAGATGCTGAACCTTGGGGCCCTAAGGTGCTGGAATGGCGTTTAAAAAGGGTCACGGGGAGCCACTGGATAAAAGCGGCACAAGATCATGTGGAGATTCCACTATGAGACTACTTAATTTCACAGCATTATGTCATCTGGAATAATGCTATAGCTTATATGTTATTCCGGTGTATAAGGAATAATTGTGCCAAATTTCATCGATATTGGCCTAGCGTATTCGCCGTGAAAGAGTAATAAACATACATCCATACTCACAAACTTTCGCATTTATAATATTAGTAGTATAGGATGGTTAATTTTTTTTAATATTCCTCAATACTATATCATTAATTAAGTTTAATAAATATAATTTTATAGGAAAATCCGAGTTTTTATATCTATGTTATTTCGAGAACATTCTGTCCTTTTAAATAGAAGTTCGTTACTGCGCATGCCGTTATCGATGTGCCATCGCGTCTGCGTCGACTAAAAATAGACCAACAAATGAAATCTAGACACCTGGCTATGATAGAGTGGTTCCAGAAAGTCGGAAGTACACTCGATTTCACACAACCTTGTAAACAAGTACTTTTGAATTGTCAATTCTACTGCTGGTTCGAAAAGCTGTTCCTACCGAGAAGGACCAGCAAGAACCTCGGCGGTTGCTCTTTTCAACATAATGCTTATAACTAGTTACATTAAGTCATTACTATCTTGTACAGGGTCGGACAGTAGCTATATCCACGCATTCTTATCGTCTAAATAATCCTCAACAGTATGTATATTGTAAGTAGGCTTTTTGTATCAGCCTCTCTTTAATAGTGTTTTTAAACTGCTGTAATGACAAAGCTAAAATACCTGCTCAACTTCAGGGGTTTTCCTTTAGGTATGTGATTCAAAATCAAAATATTCAAATAAGCGCTATATATTCAAGCGCTTTTGAATCGTCAAAGATCCATATCTATAGTAATATATAAAGCTGAAGAGTTTGTTTGTTTGAACGCGCTAATATCAGGAATTAGTGGACCGATTTGAAAAATTATTTCAGTTTAAGATAGTCCATTTATCGAGAAAGCTATATGGGCTATATAACATCACGCTAAGATGAATAGGAGAGGAGCAGCAATAAAAAATAGTACGAAAACGGCACAATTTTAAGCTTTCCTTGCGTGCGCTGAGTAAATGTAATAGTTATTTAATAATCATGTATTACAAAATTGTTTCCCTCTAAAAGTTCTAAAAAAAAGTCCGCGACAGCATTGGTCTAGCTTTTAAGGTTAATCCACAAAAACCTGGTTTGGTTTGGTTATCAAAAGACTATATTACGGTTTTAATCTATCCAGGCGGGCGGAGCCGTTCATTAATCACTAGCCATTGCTAGTGATTAATGAAGCTACAACTGGTTCGGAATGCTGCTCTTACCGAGAAGAACCAGCAAGAAACTCAGCGCTCAATTTTTTAAACATTTTCAATTTTACATCATTAAGTAGTTTTGTATAAATGTGTAAGGATTTTCAAATCCAGGCATTTTTTTTCATACAAATAATCTTCAGTTGCTTAACATTCTTAACGTATAAAGATATTTATTACAATAAATTTAAACCTTTCTGTAGACTGAAGTAGACTGCTAGTATGGATTATTTAAAAAAAAACCAAATGTTTTCAATATTAATTTAATTTAATTAGAAGGGAATCATAATTAATATTCTTTTTTTTTTTTACCAAAGCTAATATTTTATTTCCCATTTCAAATATGAAATGTTTGAAAAAAACATTTAAAAACATGAAAATTTACATCCGCCGCGCCGGAAGCGGGGAAATATTCCAAGCTACCAACGGTGAGGGCTCCAGAATGAGGAACTTCCTCATGTTATGCACAAAGGAATACTGATTTCCATATCCCTTGATCCAACGAAAGCGAAAACCTCTTGAAATGTCGATGATCTTGGTTGAATCGGAGATATTTTAATCGAAAATTCTTGTAATAATCAATTCAATAAACAAATTAACACGAAAAAATAAAATTATAAAAAATTAAAATTAAAATAAATTATACAATGAAAAATAAAATTTAAAAAATAAAAATGAAAATATTATAAAGAGAATGGGTGAATGGACTTAGGACTTAATTTGTAACCAGTTGTAATTTAAGTATTGTCAAACAATTATATTATGATTTGTATATTCTTAGCGTGTAAATTTAATTAGATATAACTTGTACATTTTATTTATAAATAAATAAAATTACATATTATTTAAATAATTATTTTTGAATAGAATAACCGCCGAGACTTTTGCTGGTTTTTCTCGACCTTTCTGAAACGGTCATTATTTCGGTAGCTTCATTGTAATTTGAAGATTCGAAAATGCTTGTTGAATTCCACTTGAATAAAGATACATTTGCATTTTAAATCATATTGCGATATAAGAAAACTGTAAGCATAATCCTCTTTTAAATAGGTCTTCAAAAAACACGATCGCATATTTTAAGAATAATTTGCTTTACTCATTTGAATTTAAAATAATATCTTTTTTAACTTAAATATGTTAATAATCTTAAGTATATAACATGCTGTGGGGTATCCCGCTGAGTAGAATATACCACCCACATTTCTTACCGAGGTGTCGTAGAAGGCGACTAAGGTAACTTGACCCACAATGTGCTATCCGGCTGAGTAGAATAGACCACCCACATTACTTACCGAGGTGTCGTAATAGGCGACTAAGGTGGCCGGTCGTAAAATACGCAGCCAAATTATGTGACATGTTTATAACATGTAGTGCCGCCCCTTCTTAGAGTGGGATTAGAGCAGGAGGATGATGAATTTTAAGTATATAATGTTTATGCATTGGTTTATTAAACATTCATTTAACGCAACTTATGAAATTCAAGGCATAATATGCTCTCATACCCGTTCAAGACGACTCACTATTGTATGAAGTAAAGATCAATGCCGAAAAGTAATATAAAATATAATCCCTATAACATTTGAACGCTATTGAATACCGTATTTCAGTATCTCAGTTATACCAGATCCTTTGTAGGCAACGGACGTCAGAAGAGAACGCAGAATTAGAACGCAGGGTAAATTAAGGCGTGGCGATCGATACTAGGCTGTGTGGGAGATCGTTTCCTAGGAAACGTGAGTACTTAGATCACCTTTTAATGTCTATTTATATCTTGTTTCCTATTGCGAAAAACAATTAGATTTACCAAATATAAGTACAGCAGACTGACTTAATTTAATTAATCCAATTGTTCTAAAATTGTTATTGATTTAACAATAATATTGTTAAATTTAATAAATTTGTTTCTGTGGGTAAAAGAAGGAATATTGTATTGTTGGAGGTAGATATTTATTTAAATAGAATCAGAATAAGAATAAATTTATTGTAAGATATTAAAGATATAAAATTATTATTATAATATCAAATGCAAAATTTAAATAACTAATATTTAATAAACGAAATATTAAAAATATATAGAATCCGTAAAATTTAAATTATTAAAATAAATAGTTAATAAATAAAATAGCAATGTAATAATTATTATATAAAATCTCAAATATTAATTCTTATTATTATATTATTTAGATTAATTATTTATACAATGGTTTTATTTCCCGATTGGTTTTGAATGTGATAATTTTAGTCATCCTCCTACCCTTATTCCACATGTGCCGATACCACTTAGGTATCGGCACATGTTACAAACATGTTGTCACATGATTTGGCTACGTATTTTACTACCGGCTGCTGCCTGACGTCAACTTACCTTAGTCGTATTTTACGACACCTCGGTAAGAAAGAGGGTGGTCTATTTTACTCAACCGGATGCTTCGGTGGGTTAACTTACGTTAGTCGCCTGTAACATCTCTGTAAGAAATGGGGGTGGTATTTTATCCAGATACCACAAGTCGTCAGGGACAATATGCTAGTATTGTGTAGATATTAAATTTTCTATATGGCTTTCAGTTGCACTGCGTGAGAACTGCAGAGTAGCTTCCACCATTATCTAACCCTAAGTGGGGGCACAATATGTCTTCACCTTACATTCTCTTTTATAAGTCTGCAACTCAGGTGCCACTCCTTTTTTATGGATAACATACTTCACACAAACCACCTATCTTTATCAGCCTACCTACCTCTAGTCATACATCCATTCTCATTCATAAAAAAAACTCTTTTGGTCACATGATTTTCATCCCTCATTATCAACTCAATCTTTTACTTCTCTTCTTTTCTATAATGGGCGCAACTTTCCCCTGATATACTCATTTCGTATTCAATCAGATTGTCATCCACATTAATGTTTTGATCTCATTTGCAGTCATATTAAAGCTTAAGTAACATAAAGGTTAAAAATTATTTTATACCTCGGTAAGAAATGAGAGTGGTATTTGGTGTACGACGCGGTTACAAATAGTTATCTATAAGTTTAAGTTACTAGGTGAACGAGTCTTGCTTGATATTTTTTTTAAATATATTAAAAAAATGCAATTAAAAAGAAAAAAAAAGAAAGAAAGCACAGGTGACATTGCCGAATAACGAAATTTTCGGATAGCTAACCGACAAATAAACTAAGTAACAGATAAATCTATCTAAAAAGTGAAAAATTAAAAAAATAAATAAAATTGCGGCCATTTTGGAATAGTTATTCTCTATCCAGCAGATAAACAAAATGACAGCCACATAATCTACCTGTTAACTTATTAGGGAATTGCTGAACAAGCCTATCAGAAACGTGAGAAAGAAAATTCCGAGATATGCGTCAGATATGTTCCGAATAAGCTAACAGTTTATTGGTAACTTGTGAAACAGGGCCTAACTCATTTAAATATGAAAGATGTCATAGAACATTTAACAAGGGATGTTTTACCAACCCTGCAATCAATAATTTCTAGGTCTCCGAGCTGTCTATAAATAACTTTGGCTGGATGGTACTGATCAATACAACGCAGCCTCCGTCGGAACGGGTGCAGTCTGCGTTCAGTTTATTCTCCGGACCCGACTGGTATAGGCGTATCGCGCTCTATATCATCGCTGGAAGAAGTTTGAGTTTTTGGTAATAGTTATTGTGTTTTTGTCTATTCTTGATATGTGAAGTGCATAAATTAATATTTAATGGTTTTCAGTTGCCGTCAAGTCAGCACGCTGATAGCCTACAGCAGAATGGCTTATCTACAACGCGGACAATGTATTTCGCTTTATATAACATGTAAGTGTTAGGATAATTAAACTAAGCTTACTTAAATAATACTTTGGTGACCGAGCTTTGCTTGGTGATTGTTTAAAAGGTATAAAAAAGATGAAACTTAACAAAAAAATTAAATACAATTGAACAGGTGGGGCTCGATTCTCTTCTTTAATCCGCCCAGTATACGCTGCACTATGACTTTATAATTTACACCTAAAATATACAATACAGTACCGGAAAACAGGGATAAAGACATTTTTTGAAAATGAAACCTAGCTATATCGATCCCCCTCCTTCCCTCAAAACTCCCTACTTGCTGAATCTCTCATTTGAATTTAAGCTTGTTTTATATCTTTAAGGGAAAAAATAAGTGAATAAAGTATCTAACACTGTATAAATTTAAAATCAATGAATATTATCGTGATCTGCGCTGACCTACATACTGGAAATTTACATTATCGGAGGCGCCTCGGGGAGGGGGGAAGTGTACAATAAATATCAGTTATATCTCAAAACACAAAAGAATATGCGAGAAGTATTTTAATTTTCCATTAATAAGATAAAGCTATTGTCCAATATTTACTGATATGAATATTTTTTTTAATTTATAGTAAAAAGGGGGGTTGAGGGGGGAGTATAAAATGAATATCAGTTATAGTCCAAAAAACAAAGGATATAGAAGAAGCTTTTTAATTTCCCTTTTCCCTATAATAACAGTTTTAATAATAGCTTTAGCTATTATTCTAGTATTTGCTGATATGAATATTTTTTTTAATTTATAGTAAAAGGGAGGGGTTGGGGGGGAGTATAATGTATCAGTAATATTTGAAAACACAAAGGAATATAGAAGATGCTTTTCAATCTTCCATTAATAAGATAATGCTATTATTCTAGTATTTACTAATGTGAATATTTTTTTTAATTTATAGTAAAAATGGGGGGTTGAGGGGGGAATATAAAATAAATATCAGTTATATTCCAAAAAACAAAGGAATATAGAAGAAGCTTTTTAATTTCCCATTCATAAGATAAGGATATTATTCTTATATTTATATTTCTTTTATTTATGAATATTTTTTTAAAATTTATAGTAAAAAGGAGGGTTTGGGGGAGGGGAGTATAAAATAAATATCAGTTTTATTTAAAAACACTAAGAAATATAGAAGAAGCTTTTTAGTTTCCCATTAATAAGATAAAGCTATTATTCTAGTATTAACTGATATGAATATTTTTTTTAAATTTATAGTAAAAAGGGGAGGTTGAGGGGGGTAGTTTAAAATGAATATTAGTTATATTCCAAAAAACAAAGGAATATAGAAAAAGCTTTTTAATTTAATTGTAATAAGATAATGCTATTATTCTAGTATTTACTTATATGAATATTTTTTTAATTTATAGCAAAAAACGGAGGGTAAGGGGGGAATATAAAAATAATATCAATTATATTCCAAAAACAAAGTAATATAGAAATAGCTTTTTAATTTTCCGTTAATAAGATAATGCTATTATTCTATTATTTACTTATATGAATATTTTTTTTAATTTATAGTAAAAATGGGGGGTTGAGGGGGGAATATAAAATAAATATCAGTTATATTCCAAAAAACAAAGGAATATAGAAGAAGCTTTTTAATTTCCCAATAATAACATAAAGCTATTATAGTAGTATTTATTGATATGAATATTTTTTTGTATTTATAGTAAAAGGGGGGAGGGAGGGGGCAGTTGTATTAAATAAATATCATGTATTTAAAAAAAAAACAAAAGAGTATAGAAGCTCTTTAATTTCCCATTATTAAACTAATTCTAGTATTTACTGATATGTATAGTTTTTAACACTTATAGATGTTTTAAGTTACTAAATATTTAAATTTATGTATTTCAGGCGAAGCCGACAACGTCTACGATGAACAATTGAGAGCTATGATGAGAGAAGCGATGGAACATTTCAAGGGATTCCATGATGTTTTCCGGCTTGATAGGAGTAAGTATTTTAAACCTAATATATGTTAAATATTATTGGTAATGTTGTTGGGGACGGAAGTAATGCCAATGTAAAGTAGTGTGAGTATACGGCTGAGTAGAATAGGCTACCATAATTTCTTACCGAGGTGTTGTAAAATACGATTAAGGTAAGTTGAAGGTTGCCTGGAAGAGATCGCTGATCTAGCGATAAGGCCGCCTATTGTACATAGACTCATTTACCATGCTTTTATTGTATATTGTGTACGTCATCTTATTTATTATGCTTTTTTTCTTCTTCTTTTTGTATTTCGTTTTAGATTTTTCTGTGTACAATAAAGTGTATTTATTATTATTATTTTTATTATTATAAATCAGACAGGCGGCCGGTCGTAAAATTCTCCACTCGACCCTACTCTAAGTGGTATCGGCACAACATCTCTTTAGTTTTTTTAATACCGGATGTACTGATAACGTGATAATCACGTGACGAATAGAAAGGGGGGCTAGTTTGTGACTGCTATAAATGGCTGATCTTGATATACCGATGCCAGTAAAAAATCATGGTAGTTCATATGGGAAACGGGCGGTCTAGAGAGGTGAAAATACCTAGGATCGAGCACCACCTGCCCTATTATTTTGTGCAAGTCCGATGCAGTCCTCCACAACGCGTCGTCTTAAGCCGAGGTTCGGCCTCACAGGAGGCACCCTTAAGGCGACGCTCCCAGGATACTGCGAGTCTCACTCGAGACTCGCTCTCCCAGTTTTTTCACTCCGGCGATGCTTCTGCGCTCGTCCACTATCTCGGTGACGCTGTCAAAGTCTCTAGGGCAGATGCCAGTCTGGCTGTTAAACTCAACTCATACGTTTATTAGACGCTTCATCGTTTCATCTCTTGAAGTGTTGAGTAAAGCTTATTATTGCACGTGTTTAGATGCTAAAATTTGTCTTGGTTAAACTAGCCTGTTTAATTACTGTAACTGTGTCGTTTAATCTTTGTAGTGAGTATTGGAGTATTTATATTTCAGTTCAGTTCGTTACAAGAAGTGAAAAGAAATAAAGTGTTTGTAAAAGTTTTAGCCGTTTTAAAAAGTAAAAGCCATTTTAAAATATACAAAGAAGGTTATAGAGTTGAAGTTTATATATGATATATATTTTATTTAATGCATGTAAATTGAAAAGGAGATGAAAAAAATGTCGTTTTATTCCTGTTTTTGGGGCATTGAAGAACTGCTATAATAAATGGAACACAAAGCTTAATTGTGCTGTCATTTGTGAAGTTGTAATAGCTCAATAGGAAGCGGGCGGATTAAAAAAAATGAACCCGGATATCGAGTCATAAATATCACCAGACTTTTCTTCTTTTTTTAATTGCATTTTTACAAGTTTTTTTTAGAAAATTTCCAAACAGCTTCGGTCTTTACTTGTTTGTAATATGTCCAGTATACATTTGGCGTAAAATTTGATACTTCACTACATAGTATAAAACAAAGTCGCATTCTTTGTTTGTCCCTATATCCCTATGTATGCTTAATTCTTTAAAACTACGCAACAGATTTTGATGCGGTTTTTGTTAATAGATAGAGTGATTTAAGAGGAAGGTTTATATGTATAATAATATTCAATACGGAGTAGAGAAATACTGTAACTTTTGAGGTTTCTAATGTGATGTCGTAAATAATTACATTTTTTTCCGCTTACATTGCAAACGCAGGTTAAACCCTACGGGATTTATCAAAATAATGTACTAAGTATTTGTACACCTTGAAAAGGTCTACAGAAAACTCCGCGATGGTATATGTCTATCTCTTATGGATAACCCACAATAGCATTTTTTTGATATTTTTTTAACGAAATAAATGCCTTATTTTTGAAGCAATTTTAAACAATATAGCATTAATCCTTATCTAATTAAGTACCTTAAATATATTGTTGATTTAATATAGGAGAGCATTAAGTGACTGAGTTCACTGAGTGACATGGGCTATACATTTTATACCCGTGCGAAGCGGGAGCGGTCCACTAGTTTTTAATATAAATAATCATTTTTACAGATTGTACTTGCAGCAGGGCTGTAATGAACACCTGTTTATACGAGTGGTCCATGCTAGCTCTTCGGATCCAGTATGTGTATTTGTTCATATTGCATTTCCCGGCCGACGCACCTACCAAGTCTCCGCAGATCAAGTTTGTGCACAAGGAGTTTGTTGCAAAAGTCAAATTGTTGTACAGGCAGATTAACGCCTGTGCTCGGGTCAAATATTATGCGACCATTAATCGTTTGATTCACCTCACTGAAATACTGGCCTGTGGAATGTATGTAAACCAGGTTGGTAAAGCATTTATTCAAATTCAAAATATTCTTTATTCAAGTCAACTTGTGCAAAGCTGTGATAGCCCAGTGATAACACCGTGCGACTCTTTCAAAGAAGGTTACGGGTTCCCCGGGCAGCCACAAATGAGTGTCTATTAAAATTTATGTGTCTAATTGATAATTGCAATTTATCACACACTTTTCAGTGAAGGAAAACATCGTGAGGAAACCTACATATCTCTAGAGAATTCTTGGGATATATAAGTAAAGTAAAAAGCGGCATGTTACTATCCCACTGCTGGGCATAGGCCTCTTCTCTCCGTTTTTTTTTATGGAGAGAAGGATTGGAGCTAAGACCTACCACGCTGCTCCAATACGGATTGGTAGGTTACTCATATCCCCAGAATTCTCTAGAGATATGCAGGTTTCCTTACGATATTTTCCTTCACCGAAAAGCGTGTGATAAATTGCAATTATCAATTAGACACATAAGTTTGACTAGAAAACTCATTGGTGCCTGCCCGGGGTTTGAACCCTAGACCTCTTTATTATTAAACTTTTTTTCTCCCATCCCTTTTTTTCTCTAGATTTATTTTTATCATTTATTTTTTGATGCACAAAAACTGGGATAAAATGGATTTTTTAACATAAAACCTAGCTAGATCGATTTTCTCCCCTAAATGTTGAATTTCAGGAAAATCGTTGGAGCCGTTTCCGAGATTGAGAATATATATATATATATATATACATACATATACATACATATACATACATATATAAACATATACATACAAGATTAACTCATTTAAATATTAAAGATTACCTCTACGTTAATTTTGGTAATTTTCAGATCCCGTGGTACGGTTGCGTCCGATGCGATACCCCTTTCGACAAGCCCCAATTATGGAAGAAAAATCCTGTCGTCAAATGTCTGGCTGAGGTGCACATGGCTGCTTATAACGTCGTGGCGCAGCACCTTGGAATCCCATCCGAGTGCAAATGCCCTCCTGGTAACTACCACTTCCAGGAGGAAGTCGAGGAACCAGTAGAGGATGAACAGGCCGCTGCCGAGGAGTAAACTTGAAGATTTCGCCCGCATTGATTTTTATCATCCGACAAGATTTGTTTCTATAAGGATTAATTATTTGATACAGTTTATGTAAACGGCATAAATTTGTCCAATTATCGCATTGTATATGATTATTTTTTGTAGTTTTTGAATTTAGACCTTAATGTGTAGAAACTGGCTATACTCTCATCTTATTATATCAGGGGAGCCTGACTAATTTCGAGACCATCCATCCATATCACGGCAGAATAGAATTACTCAGCCGATAGAATTAACATGGGTATAGCCGCTTTCTATACTTTTCTATCCTTAAAAATATATGCCATCGGGGACTTCTCAGTATATCTACAAAGTAAGAAAACTATACGTCTTTAATTTTATATCTAAAAGTTATTTTTTTCAAATAAAGCACCCAAGCAAGTTTTTCCTACATTTTCAACAAATATTGTATTCTTTAAATTAATTTACACAAAAATATAACAAATATAATGGGTGTATATTTGTATTTAAGTATGTATTTAAAAATTATATATGTATATATTCACCAGTTGTCTGTTACCCATAACACAAGTATTAAGTTACTTACTTTGGGGACGGACGTCCGTGTGTCTAAGTATCCCATATATATATATTTGAACCTTCTTGTTGAATGTGTTAAAATCAATGCTGGGGATTAGTTTTCATCATTATTTAGTAATTAAAGCATAAGTAAAATTTTAAAATTTCTGAATGTGTATTTAAATGTATTTTCCGTGACTTTAAGATTAATTAGGATTAAGGTCTCAGATCAAATATAAGATGATGTTTTCGAAAAATGGAGTTACATGGCATTAAATAAAATCAAAAGTAAGTAATGTAAGATTTTGCTAAAATCTACATAGTGCAAGCGATGTATAACCTAAAACAATTTGAAAATAGATCATGAAGAAAACTATTTTTTTATATGTAATCCCAATATATAAATATTAATTTTACGAAATTTTATCCATCCAATAGATCAAAAATTTCAGCCACGAGAGCAAAACGGACAGACGGACATTCGTATTTATTATATTAGAGTTACATTGATTTTATATAATCGCCAATTATAGCAAAATATTATTACTGTTATGTTCTGTTTGTTATAAATTATATTACCGGGGTAATTTTTTTAAACATATAAAAAATACAATAAAAAAGAAAAAAGCGCCAAGTGACATGTAGGAATCTTTAGCCCACGTTTCGAACTTTTTTGGTCCGTTACCATTAGGCTACACAGCTTTACATTTGACAGCTCAAATATAATTTAATTTCTATTCAACCTTTTAGCATTTTTTCAATGCCCAAACACAGGGTTAAAACAAATAAAAAACGTGTTACTGAGATCTCCAAAATTTTAATATTTTTTTCTAAATTCATTTAAAGTGTCAACTTTGTCAACTTTCAATGTAATGTATTTTGAAAACTACATTCTTTTTTGATCTGAGATTTAGTATAGATATATATAGTATATATTCCACCCTAATCCGTCTTTCTCATGATACGAATTATTTACTATTGTAAAAAAATCCTACCCAAAATTATTAAATTATACATTTCGAGTGGAAACTTATACATATTATACTGAAATTTAAAAAGTATATTTAATTTTACAGAGTTGTACAAAAATAAAGTAATACAAAATTGTTTTGCTATGATTCGCGACATTACGATTACCCCACTCTAAGTGGGGTGTTATAAACATGTTGGCGCAACATTTGACTATGTATTTTACAAGCGGCCGCCTTACGTCAACTTACCGTAGTTACACGACACCTAGGCAATGAATAATGTGGTCTAGTCTGTTCATCCGGATACCACACGGCTAAAATATATTATCCGTTTTATGCCCACTAAATTGTTACTGCAAAAAATGCAAGACAAACCAAAAAGAAAACCAAATACCATAAAAAAACCACTAACGAAACGAAAACGATTATCGCAAACTATTATTATACTAGATTTATCTTAAAGTCGAATCATAGCAAGATTCCATCATTTCTTTTACTGTAATGGAAGTAAAGAAAAATCAAATAGAATATGTTGATATAAAACGGTTTTAAATATTTCGTTTCTCATCTCATGATATCTGTCTAAGATAATTTTAATTTTAAGATTATTGTAATGCCGAATGGTGCCAAATAAATTTTCTGGCGCAATTAACAGTTTCCTATATCCAAACAGCTTAAATTTATTAAAAGCTATCCGTTTTGATTTGATATTCGTCCATTCTAGTAATTGGATTATACACTTTTCCTTCTGTCTTCTATTTTTAATAAATGTAACGTATTTAAAAAACAATTATTGTGTATAACATGTTACTATTTGGTGCTTAGTAGCACAATATTATATTCTGATTTATTTAAGTAGGAATACGACTGCTGTAAACAGCATGTAGTTAAATGTTAGTATATAAGAGAACTTCTAATATATTTTATGATGCTGGTTCTAGCACTCATCTTCCAGCCCTTATCCCACTCTAAGTGGGGCTACACAACATGTTATAAACATGCTATCACATGATTTGGCTGCGTTTTTACGACCGGCCGCCTGCCTGACATCAACTTACCTCAGTCGTATTTTACGACACCTCGGTAAGAAAGAGGGTGGTCTATTCTACTAAACCGGATACCACACGGTGGGTCAACTTACCTTGGTCGCCTTTTACGACACCTCGGTAAGAAATAAGGTTGGTCTATTCTACTCAACCGGATACCACGCGGCAGTATATTATAATATTTTTGTTTAATAACTTTTTATTAACTTACTATATTTTGTTCTGACAAAAACAATAGCCACTTTCAAAGACTGTAAGTTTCACTAACGCTTTCTGTAAACGAATGTTTTCGATTGATGATTTTCATGATTTAGTAATGCTAATAATAACATATTATAATATAACATCTATCGTATATAACTTTCGATCGATTTACAATGTCTTATTCAAGAAGAAAAAAATCTGTAATAGTTTCAATTACTTTTAGTTTATCTATTCAAACTTTTCTCTTTATAAATGTAAGTTGCATGTTAGTATTAAGAACAAATATTACTTACTACAGCTACTCTATTTGACTCTCACCTTCATATGTATTAATAAATTTGTCGTATTTGTCGTCGTAAATGTTAGTATATAAGACTGAATACTAAGTATAATGTAGACAATGTTAAATCCGGCGATTACTTTATTTTTTATTAATTTACATTTTAATCTAAGACCAAAAAAAACCTACATGAATTTAATAATTATCTATATTAATCACTTTAATAGAACATTTATTGTGATTTTAATATTTACAAGTTTTATTATAAATATATAACATAGGTATTTTATAAACATCCCGAATTATTTTAAACTAAGTTTTTATTATGTATTATTTTTATTCGAAATGTTATTTACTATTTACTGGATAATTTATGAATAAAAAATATGTACTGTCATCGATAGATTTGATGTTTTTATCGATGTTTTATTTATTTCTTCCCATTGTTTGTAATCAATTTTGTGTTTGTCAAATATGCCGGCGCAGCGAATATCGTAGTTATAATACCATTTAATGTTTCTTATAATCTGAATGTTGTAGTAATATATGTTTAACTATTGTATGTATGCGTTTTGGCGAAATATTATTAATAAATAAAATGTAGCAAGAAATCTTTTATTTCGTTACTTCTAGTTAAGTTTTTGATTTTCCGCCATTTTTAGGTAACGATCACTCGCATTGCAAATTTTAAAGAGCTAACCTTTTTTGATTTTTGGCAATAGCGAAATCATTTATTTATAATGTCAATAATGTGTACATTAAAAGAAATATTTACATGTATTGTGTTGTGTGTACTAGATGTTAATATTATAAATAACTTGCCCGAAAACATGAATAAACCGATCGATAGCCCCCCTCCTCAGAACTCCCTACATGCTGAATTTCACGAAAATCATTGGAACTGTTTCCGAGATTCAGAAGAATATATATATACAAGATTAACTTACATATTTAAATATTAAACTTATACTGGAGCAGCAGGGTCATCTCGCTTACTCCCCGGGAGGGGGGTAGGCGGGGTACGGGCCTCGAGGCATACCTCTTTGCCCGGGCATTTCCTCGCAGGCATTCTGCCTGGACTATGTTCCGGCCATAGGCCGAGGTCACCTAGGTGACCTAAGGGTTGTCGGTATTCGGGCCGTGAGCCCAGGTCACCTAGGTGACCTAGAGTATATCTGGTTCGGTGGGGAGGTCTGGGAATAGTAGTTCCCAGCCCTCGTAGTCTTCGTCAGGAATTGTCAAGTCCGGTTGTGGTGTCGTAATCGGTGGTGTTGTCTTGTCCGGTGGTTTCGCCCTTTCACCCGTCGCGTCGTCCTCATCGTCGCCGTCGTCATCCGCATCGGGCCGCGGAGACGGTGACCGCAGGAGCTCGCGAGGCAGGGAACGTCCATCGGGTGGTCGCGCATGGAGTGGCGCGATGCCATGGAGGTGTACGTGCGCGCTGTTGTCCGCACGCGTGAACATCCGGCGCGCAAGCCGACGAACGAACTCCTCCACGGTCGGCGTTTTGGTGTCCCGATGCACGACGTCGTTCCGCACATACCTCGGGGCTCCTACGATCAGTCGCAGGCAGCGGTTCTGCTGGACTTGCAGTCTTTGCCTCTGGTACGCCGAACATAGCGCGCACCAGGCGGGTGCCGCGTACGTCAAGCGCGAGCGGACGTAGGCACCGTAGACCCGCAGTTTGGTCTTGATAGGTAATTGGGATGTGAACAGCGTGTGGAGCTGGGACATGGCAGCAGCAGCTTGGCCCACGGCACGATCGACCATGGGGACCATGCGCAGGCTGCGGTCCAACTCACACCCCAAAAACCTCGCTGTGGTCTTCCACTCTACGTCCTGGCCTCGTAGACTCAGCTGACGTAGCGGCTTGGAGCGGCTGGTGAGCAGAGCGGCCGTCTTAAACTTATACTTTTATAAACGGTCAGCTGGTTTTAGTAACTATCAATAGATGGCGCTAGAATATACTATATACTCTTCTTGCGTCAACAGGTGTATGTGGTATACATCCAAAGTCGACCTATCCTTAGTCGCCTTTTACAACGGCTCTCTATGAAAGAGGGTGATCTAATCTACTCACCCGAAAACCTTACGACGGGTCAAGTTACCTTAGTCGCCTTTTACGACACCAATGTAAGAGATGATGATGGTCTATTCTATTCAGCCGCATACCACACGGCGGGTCGACTTACCCTGGTCGCCTTTTACGACACATCCGTAAGAAATGAGGGTGGTCTATTCTATTCAGCCGGATAACACACGGCGGGTCGATTTACCTTGGTCGCCTTTTACAACACCTATGTAAGAAATAAGGGCTGTCTATTTTACTCAGCTGATTACCTCACGGCCGGTCGATTTACCTTGGTCGCCTATTACTACACCATGGCAAGAAATGAGGGTGGTATATTCTATTCAGCTGGATAACACACGGCGGGCCGACTTACCGTGGCCGCTCTCCGATACCTACCTAAGAAATGAGGGCTGTCTATTCTACTCACCTGGAGACCACACGGCGGGTCGATTAACTTTGGTCGCCTTTTTTAACACCTATGTAAGAAATGAGGGCTGTCTATTCTACTCAGCTGGAGACCACACACCGGATCAACTTACCTCGGTCGCTTTTTACGACACCTCGGCAAGAAATAAGGGTGGTCTATTATATATATGATACCACACGGCGTGAATTTAGCTTGCACACATTATATAGTAATATATATATAATGAACATAATAAGCTGACACATAATAAGCTGTGATGGCCTAGCGGTGCGACCGTGTGAATCTCTAGAGACGATCATGGGTTCAAACCCGGGCAGACACCAATGAGTTTTTCTATTAAAACTTATGTCTAATTGATAATTGCAATTTATCACACGCTTTTCGTTGAAGGAAAACATCGTGAGGAAACCTGCATATCTCTAGAGAATCCTAGGGATATGTGTAACCTACCAATCATTGGAGCAGCGTGGTAGGTCTTAGCTCCAACCCTGACCTCCAAAAATGGAGAGAGGAGGCCTATGCCCAGTAGTGGGATAGTAACAGGCCGTTACTTACTACTTACATTATATAGTAATTCACTTCTTCAATTAACGTCCCACGGGAATAAATATTTTCTTTATCTAAGATATTCCGTTACGCTACGCTTCCTGATCAGCAAAACACGGTTATCTATTGTCTTCCTAAGAAACTATCATATTTCGTGGGAAATGTATGCGAGATATTAGACGCCAAGAATAAATACGTGTGGTCATTTAGATTATATGTAGAAACTAGCTTTTACCCGCAGCTTCGTTCGCGTGGATTGTTTGGCCGTGTGGTATCCGGCTGAGTAGAATAGTATCACCCTCATTTCTTACCGAGGTGCCGTAAAAGGCGACTAAGGTAAGTCGACCCGCCGTGTTGTATCCGGTTGAGTAGAATAGAACAATCTCTTTTCTTACCGAAGTGTCGTAAAAGGGGACTAAGGTAAGTTGCCCCACCGTGTGGTATCCGGTTTAGTAGAATAGACCACCCTCTTTCTTACCGAGGTGTCGTAAAATACGACTAAGGTAAGTTGACCCACCGTGTGGTATCCGGTTTAGTAGAATAGACCACCCTCTTTCTTACCGAGGTGTAAAATACGACTAAGGTAAGTTGACCCACCGCGTGGTATCCGGTTTAGTAGAATAGACCACCCTGTTTCTTACCGAGGTGTCGTAAAATACGACTAAGGTAAGTTGACGTCAGGCAGGCGGCCGGTCTTTAAAACGCAGCCAAATCATGTGACAGCATGTTTATAACATGTTTTGTCGCGTGAGAGGTTGTGCGTGACTGTTGTAGCACTTTTCACTTTACTCTTATAGAATTCCTATATGTTATTTCGGTGTATAAGAAAAATGTGTGCCAAATTTCATCGATATTGGTTCAGCAGATTCACCGTTGTATGTTTGTTACTCTTTAATAACAAACATACATCCACACTCACAAACTTTCCCATTTATAATATTAGTAAGATAAGATAAAAGTTATTAAAAACTATCTATTTTTCTAAAAACCCCGTGTTACGATGTACGTTTACGCTAATCTTTAATCTTTTTCAAACAACTGAATCGATTTCAGTGAAATTTTATCGGTGCTTATATTTTGGTTCAACTTAAAAGATAGAAATATTTTTTTTAGCTCGATTTATAATCTTACTTTTGCGACTTCAGACTTTTTAAATCTTAAATGGTCTAAGTTCTATAAGTTTTCCTTAGATGTCAGTACAAGTATTAAGGTTTTTTAGTCACGATGTCTCAAAGTAAAGTCTGTAAGCTGAAAAAGTACAAAGCAAAAACATTGTAAGTTTAGCGGAAATCTAAGAGAACTCTCTTAAATAGTTAAGACGGGACAGTCTGTCGGGTCAGCTAGTTTTATATATCCAGTTAGCAACAGGACTCCAAGCTAACTAACTATACCACCACGTAGCGGTCTCACATCCAGTTAGCAACAGGACTCCAAGTTACTTATCCATATTACCACGTAGTGGTCTCACATCCAGTTAGCAACAGGACTCCAAGCTCCCTAACTATACCCCCACGTAGCGGACTCACATCCAGTTAGCAACAGGACTCCAAGCTCCCTAACTATACCCCCACGTAGCGGACTCACATCCAGTTAGCAACAGGACTCCAAGCTATCTAACTATACCCCCACGTAGCGGTCTCACATCCAGTTAGCAACAGGACTCCAAGCTCCCTAACTATACCCCCACGTAGCGGACTCACATCCAGTTAGCAACAGGACTCCAAGCTAACTAACTATACCACCACGTAGCGGTCTCACATCCAGTTAGCAACAGGACCCGGACCTTTTAAATAAGCAACTTGAAAATATATTATTTTCGTACACTTTTATATTAAAAAAATAGTAAATAGAAATAAATCGATATTAGAATAACATGTATCAAGATTATTGAAATTAAAATATTTTATCGTAAACAGACTATAAAATCAAATAAAATCATAACCTCAAAAAATACATGCACGTAACTAATAAGAAACATTTTGGCATAATATATACAGCCAAGGTTTACAGGTTACAAACCCATACAATCCTTAAAGATAAGTATCTTGTGGAATTCAAAAATTCTTAAATCTGTTTTCAAACTTACATCTAACCAAGAGTTTCCTAAAGAGGCAAACATTATATCTACTCGCTTACAATACAGTTTCTGAGAACTGAAGTGTCCTGAATACATAAATAAGAATATAAAGTTGCAATCGTCAAGTCGTCGCGGTCGATATGAATTACAATCGATGTATGACGCAAAATGTAAAAAAAAAAGCTGAAAAGACTGTATACATTGTTATTAAGGTGAATCATTTAAATTTCAAATTAATCGCAGTGTTTGTTTCACATGGCAACATTTGTCCTATAAGTCTAGCAATTTCTGTTCAGATACGCATATAATAAATAATAAACGATTTTTATTCTCCTCGACAACTTATTTTTCCATCCTAATATATTCCTAAAGACCACAGACAAAAATATCGATATATTTTTTAAAGATTGTGGAAGAATAAACTGCTACGCTTTTAGGGAATATTAAAAAAAATTAATAAATAGAATTTTAAAAAACTATACACGCTTTATTAGCAACATCGGAGTAAAAAGTGAGAAATAATTTGTATTTAAATTCGTATTTAAATGAGTTAATCTTGTATATATATATTTTTTTTTATCTTGAAAATGGCTTCAAGGATATTCATGAAATTAAACATGTAGGGGTTCCAGTTGGGGGGATTTAAAAAAAATGTCGTTTTATCCTATTAAAAATGCAAAAATATAGAATACCCAGGTTCATTCATGTTAAGTTACACTAAAAATAATGAATGAAAAATATTATTGTGAAAAAATCTAAGGGTGACTTGTGGCATCTCAAAAATGTTCAAGTTTTAGAGAACGTGGACTGCGGATTATTTCAATATAACTTTTGTTTTAATTTAATTGCCTTTTTAGGCACATTTATTTTGTTTTTAAAAAAAAAAAAAATATATATATATATATATATATATATATATCTGAAACTTTAATACAAATCTACACCCTGACTCGAAGACCAACAAATTGATTTATAGAAATGTTAGACCTCGGTGGGAATCAAAACCCGCGACCCGCGGAGCTGAACACAGAATCATTACCGACTGCGCCAACGGGCCAGTCTTTTATTATTAGCCCTATTGAATTTTGTAAGGTCACCTGAACATCGGAACGAGCGCCGAAGCATCGTCGTGTTTTCGATTATGAACCATTTCCACTTTCATACACTATATATGTATATCTACGGCGAAGGACAAAGAAGAGCTCAATGCTGACCCCGCTTAACCTTTAACATGCTCTTTACACATGTGAATCCAGGACAGGTCACTAGTTTAGTCAATAACAAAGGTTTGACGCTTGACTCCCCTATCAGGTAACCTACACCTACACCCTCACCCACTAGCTTTCCTCCCAACACTCATTCGCGCTTCTCCCGGAAATACATAATCCATTAAATCTGTAGGACGTGAAGCTGACATGCGCAGTATATATCAGACCATTTAGTACTTATTTACTATACTAAGGTAAATGCACTAGTAATTCACCATGTACTAGTGGACTGTTTTGTATGAAATTTTAAATAATAAGCGTTTTGTTTGTTGTAGCTTAAAAAAATATATATTTATATATTTCATTTTATGCATATATTTAGAAAAGAAAAAGTAAAAAAGTACATGTATAAAGACTAATCCCTAAAAGGGATCTCTTCCAGTCAACCTTTGAGCAATAGGAAAAGCACAAAAAGAGAAGAAAAAAAAGAATACGGGTCATATAGAGTCAAATGAAAAAGTTTACATATAAATTGAGCTATTTAATCTACTAATTATTTTAGGTAAAATAAATAGATGAAAAGATGCTACTAATATATAATTACTAAAGATAAATATTTAAAATAAATATTTTCTAGTCTGTAACTTAAATCCCGAAGGGAAAGAGATTTGCGGATTGATACTGGTAAATCATTCCACAGCTTAACACCTAGAAAGATAAATGATCTCGAGTAAGTCAGTGAGGAGCATTTACGGGAAAGCAATAAATAAATATAAATATATGGGACACTTACACACACGGTCGTCCGTCCCCAAAGTAAGTAACTTAATACTTGTGTTATGGGTGAGAGACAACTGGTGAATATATACTTATATATTTTTTAAATACATACTTAAATACAAATATACACCCAGGCTCAAAGACCAACAAATTCATTTATAGAAAATGTTAGCCCTCGGCGGGAATCGAACCCGCGACCCGCGGAGTTGAAGGCAGGGTCACTATCCACTGCTCCAACGGGCCAGTCATAAAGCAAGATATAATAATATAATTAATTAATAATATTAAATTTTAAACATTAAACTGCTACTGTTCTGAGGTTTTGGGCAGTTGTTTAAAGATGGTAACAGGTATTTACAGATTTATTTTTTATTAGCTACAATAAACAAATTATTTATTCACACCCGTTAAACGTCTACAACGGATGAAGCGAAACTTGTTGATTAAACTAGATTTTGCTGATGTTCGTTAGGTTCACCTGTTGAGTTGCTTTGGAGCGATCGTCGAGCGTTGCCTATATCTTCTAGAGATTACGTAACGGAAAATATAAGGCCGCGTATAGACATCGCGAGGCGTGCGTCGCGAATAGTTCGTCACGTATACCTCAACTTAAGGCATACGACTGTACATTTATCCATGCGTCCCAAATAAACTGAGTACACAAACAACCACGCATGATATTCGTCAGTAGAAAAATAGCTTCGACAAGGTGAGACGTGGAGATTGCAGTAGCGGCCTATATAGTAATTTATAAAATATTAAAAAAAGAGAATAGATGCTAGTGGACAAAACTATTTTTATTTGAATTACATAATGGGAATACATGGGCCCCATGACTCATGAGCGTGGGACGCAAACCAAACGTCTAAAAGTCAAAAAGTACTAGTTTTAGGAAATATGAAATAAAACCATATGTTCAATAAATTTTTATTAGCAAATTTACATGACATGTATTGTCTAATCACATATAAAAAAGATAGACAGATAATTTGTCTCGTTTACAATCTCTTTATTTAAACGTGTTGCTACACTATAAAACTGGTATTTAGTTATAGTCCGCTTGGTATTTTTACAATATGTACATGTACCTACGTAATTTTATTTTTGTAAAATATAGAAATCTGCCTGAAGCCAATTAAGTGCTATATATAGTGCCAGGTGCTAAATTCTGATGTTCCGCGCTGACCTCCTCCAAATAGTGCTAAATCTAGTACTGAAAGTGCTAAGTTGACAGCACTACGTCAACACAGCTCGGGGCGTGTGAGACGAACTATTCGCAACGCACTCCTCGTGATGTCTATACGCGCCTTTAAGTGAGTGAAGTAATCTGCGTTAATGTCGATCCCGTATCCGTGCCCAAAAGCTTAAAGACGTCCTCCAAGGCTTTCTGGAGATGACATCTTGACGAGCTCTTTCGCAGTTGGATTTGTCACGTAGTTTTGTCTCGGACACGGACGATCTATCTTCATACAAATATATTGTTTCTGAATGTTATGAATTTGTGATTGAATCCACATTTCCGATTGCGATTTCAGTTACAATTCCTCTCCATACTTCCTACTAATAATATAAATGCGAATGTTTTTGAGTATGGATGTATGTTTGTTACTCTTTCACGTCGAATCCACTAAATCAATATTGATGAAATTTGGTACAATTATTCCTTATATATCGGGGTAACATATAGGCTATAGAAATCCTGTTAATTCTATAGGAATAGGATGACATTGAAAATTAACAACAATATTATCAACCTATCACCCGTCAACAAACCACGCGAACGAAAAAATCGGTTTGCGGGTAAAATCTAGTGTATGATAAAGCGAAAGTCTGTTTGTCTGTTACCGCTATAGCAATACAGATGAAGATGAAGCAATACATAATGAATCAAGATTGGTTTATAAAATTCGGTAATAGAAAAAATATCACAAAATATATTGTATGTAAATATTGTAATATCCATCGTGTGGTATCCAACTGGGTAGAATAGACAACCCTCATTTCCTACCGAGGTATCGTAAATGGCGACCAAGGTAAGCTGTCAGGCGGCCGGTTTTAAAATACCTAGCCAAATCATGTAACAACATGTTTAAAACATGTCATACCGACCCCACTTAGAGAAGGATAAGGACAGGAGAATGATGATAAATATTGTAATATGTTGTGTGTAAAAAAAACAATGTATAAAATATATATCGAGTAAAGTAGTACTAAATAAATTGTAAAAATGTAATAACGTTTGTTAATCACTCATTACATCATATCACATTAATAACCGAAAATAGCAGGACGGTTTTGACTAATTTTGGTTTTGTAGAGGTCATAAAAAGGTTTGAAAGGTGAGAAAATATGAATAAATTGTAAGAAAAACAGTGAAAACGATTTTATTTTCTCATCATAACTGTTTGTCTGTCAATCAGTTTGGAAATTAAATATTAAGCTAGGAAGGTTGCTCAGACCAGGGGTGGCAAAAACAAAAGCTAAATTGGGACAAATTAAAAATTCTTAACTATAGGTATATATGAGTATGACACACAGAAACAAATATTTTTATATTAAACTAGCAATTGCCAGCAGCTTCGCTTGCGTGGAGAGATTAAAACCGTAATATAGTATTTTGATAACAATAAGAAATGATTAAAGTGGGTTAACCTTAAAAGCGAGACTTATGCTGTCACGGACTTTTATGTAGAGCTTTTAGAGGGGAACAATTTTGTAATACATGATTTTTGAATAAATATTACTGTTTACTCAGCGCACGCAAGGAAAGTTTTAAATTTTGTCGTTTCCGTATTATTTTTATTGCTGCTCCTCTGCTATTCATCTTAGCGTGATGTTATATAGCCTATAGACTATAGCTTTCCTCGATAAATGGACTATCTTACACTCAAAGAATTTTACAAATCGGTTCAGTGGTTCCTGAGATTAGCGCGTTCAAACAATCAAACAAACAAACTCTTCAGCTTTGTTTATTAGAATAGATAATACAATGTAATAGACTGGTACATAAAGTTAAATTATTGCTTAATTAATACTTGACATCTCTTCTCCAATAATTTTTTTCGGATTTTGGGAGATTAGAAGCCGAGATTATTTTACTGGCCTGTTGGCGAAGATAGCAGTGATCCTGGCTTAGGCTTCAAAGGTCGCGGGTTCATTTACACCGAGGGTGAACATTTATGAATAATTTTATAATTTGAGTCCGGGCGTATATACGTATTTAAATCATCATCGTTCTCCTGATATTATCCCACTCTAAGTGGGGTCGGCACAACATATTATAAACATGTAGTCACCTGATTGACGGAATGTATTTGACGACCAGCCGCCTGCCTGCCGTGAACTTACCTAGTCGCCTTTTACGAATCTCTGCAAGATATGAGGGTGTTTTATTCTACTCAGCCGGATACTACACGGCGGGTCAACTTACCTTAGTCGCCATTTACGACATCTCGGTAAGAAATGAGGTTAGTTTATTTTACTCAGCAGGATACTACACAGCGGGTCTACTTACCTTAGTCGCCTTTTACTACACCTCGATAAGAAATGAGGTTGGTCTATTCTACTCAGCTGTATACCACACGGCTATCATAAATATCACAATTAAACAGAAAAATGAACTCTCACAGCAGGCGTATATTTGGGGGATACTTCCTCTCCCACACCGCGCCCGCGGTCTACTCTCCCACTGTGTAAAGAATTTTCGATTAGTCACGTGTCCTGACGCAAGATAAATATTTTTTACCCATCACAAAAAAATAACTATTGACTTCAAAATATCTCGGGCCTAGTAATTGACAACCCTGTCTTACACTATAGAATATTAAAATAATCATGGTTATTCAAGGAGGTAAACATTTCAAGGGGTAAATTAAACGGATCTTAACATTTTTGACATTTCTACGTCGACTTCACCCATAGAGCAATTATATTTGATTTGTGAAGATAGCCTTAAATGGGCCATATTGTAATAAAGAGAAAGCAAATTTCTTTTATTAATTTTAGACTTGTTGCCTGGAAGAGATTACGATTCCGGAATAAGCCCGTCATTGTAAATTAGCTTGTTTTTTATTATTATTTTTATTTGAATTAATGCAATAAAGAGATTACAAACAACTTAATATTAAATAAAAATCTACAATTCTCTTTAGTTTACTAAGTATTATAAACGAAATAACATGATGGTAAAATCTACTTTTAACTTAGCAACACGTGTATTTATTATATTAGAGATAAATTTGTAGATTTTTCCACGTAGGAAGATATTAACTTCCAACAGGGAGCCCGAAGGACATTTCCCATAGTGTGATAAAATGGAGCAAATAATATCATATTTCATGACAATCAATATATATATAATAAAAAGGTAGGAATGGTCCGCTATGTATGTTGAACAATATACGGCCAGTAGAAATTTAACGCTGTGTGGTATCCGGCTGAATAGAATATTACCACCCTCATTTTTTATCGAGGTGTCGTAAAAGGCAACTTAGGTAAGTCGACACGACGGTATCCGGCTGAGTAGAATAGACTACCCTAATTTCTTACCAAGGTGTCGTTAAAGGCGACTAAGATAAGTTGACCAACCGTATGGTATCCTGTTGAGTAGAATACACCACCCTCTTTCTTACCGAGGTGTCGTAAAGTACGACTAAGTTAAGTTGAAGTCAGGCAGGCGGCCGGTCGTAAAACACGTAGCCAAATCATGTGACAACATGTTTATAACATGTTGTGCCGACCCCACTTAGAGTGGAATAAGGGCATTAAGATGATAATGGCCAATAGAAATTTAATATTTCACTTTCAGTATTTGCATGTTTTGATTTTCACAGCATGTGAAAACTGTTAATAAAATATACAGTTTAAATAAAATTAACTAATTATTATATTTATTAGCAATCAATGCCGGCATTCGTAGCATTTATCCTTCAAAAGCTATGATTTTCAATAAACTACACAATAATGATAAATGCTATTGCAAATACCTAATCATCATTCTCCTGCCCTTATTTCACTCGGAGTGTGGTTGGCACAACATGTTATAAGCATGTTGTCACATTAATTTTCTACGTATTTTACCGCCACCTGCCTAACGTCAACTTATCTTAGTCGCCTTTTACAAAGCTCTGAAAGAAATGTGGGTAGTATATTCTACTCGGTCGGATAATACAAGTCGGGTAAACTTACCTTAGTCGTCTTTTACGACACCTCGGTACAAAATTAGGGTGGTCTATTCTTCTCAGATGACCACACGACGGGCTATTGAAAATTATAAATAACCTAAATATAGATAATATTTCATGATATTTCAATAATATTTCAGAGGCTATGTACATCTGTGTCATGTCTTATGACTATGAAATTATCTGTTAAAGTATTAGAATCTTATTTAAAAAAGCTAAGTAATATAATATATAAAATAATATAAATGCAAACGGAAATATAAAAATAAAAAATAATTTTAAATGATATAATTAAGTATAAAATATTATTTGTTAGCGAACGAATATTGACGTAACGAAACGCAGAATGATATTTGAATTTCGAATAACTTTCTGTGTAGCAAACATTGTTTGTATTCCGATAGGGTATTAATATTTCAGACGTCAAAACAGCTTCGCAAGCGAGCCGTTGTTTACGATTGCATTTTAAAAAGGTAGGAATAGCAATTGTAGAACTACATCCTAATATTACCATGCAACCCACTTTAATATTTTTTTTGTAATTTGACGCCGTCAAAGACGCCGGCTTCGGTAGTATATAACATAGCGTCTCATCGTGTTTCGAAACGTTTTGCAGGCCAGACGTCACAGATTGGTCGCCCGATCAAGAGATACGTCGAATCCGCTGAGGCCTTTGAACGGTTTTTTTTTTCGGAATTTAAAGTAGCTGTGCTCGTGTTTATAAAGTTATCTACGTATTCTTTTGTTGGGTAAGTTTTTTTATGTAGAATAACTTTGCTTTTTGATGTTTTTATTTATTTTTATTGGCACGTGGCGTATGGCGTCGTGCAAAATTTGAAGATAATAAGAAGATTAGAATTTAAAATTCGAACGTGTTTTTCGAACAGACGCTAACTCGTAAATTTGATATTGATTTTTTCTTTGCGTTGTCACGTTTTTATTGACGAAGTAACTAATTTACATTGGTATTAACATAATTTTTGATCATCAATTGATTGAATTGTTACGAAATGATTACGTTTTATTCATTTAGATAAACATTAAGTTTGTTTGTTGTGAAATAAAGTTTTTGAGATGTTTTGAAGAATATTTCGCCATGGAAGTTTCCAGAAAGTTGTTCGGTTACGAAATTCAACGTCGTTCGTCAACGTCATCAAGTACCTCAATAGATTTATTTCCATCAAATGAATATACAATTGTTTATACTTTAAATATTTTATGGAATACTTTGCCGTATATTATTTTATTTACTTACGCCATTTTGTGGGGTTTAAATATTATGAATACAATGTAAGATGGCTATGTTAGTAATTTTTTTTTTGAGTTACTATGGGTATTTCTAGATCAAAATGTTTGTAATAATTATTAGACTTTTGATAAATAGTTGGATATAGTTCTCTTACTCATACAAATATACACATACAAACTTTTTCCTTTATAATATTAGTAGGATATTATCAAGATTAGTTTTAAATGTGTAGGGTCGAGAGTTATTTTGTTCGCTACAGATATATTCTGAGAACATGTTTGTATTGAGTTATTTGTTTTACTAGGTTAAATAATATCAAATAAAGACATTTAATCGTTTTTTTTCAAATGTATATGGTATATACGGAATATATATGTAATAGTCATGACCTTTGTTCGCGTTAACTTTTGTGTCAAACTACCCACAGTTATGTACTTTTCTGCGTGGCTGTATAAATATCTCTATTCCTTAAGGAAAAACGGGATTCTTACGCTAAATGTTAGCCTAGTATATAATCTACCAGCGGATGAAAGTGACAGACAGACACGCATTTATAATATTATTATGTATTTATATCTATGGTTAGCATCTTAAACTGCTATAGAAGCTAAATAGAATGGTCCTAAGAACCAAAATTAAAGTGACCGTTTTCGCGCCTAATCGCCAAACTGATGTTATATGAAAGATATTTAAATAACCGTAATTGGGATCAGTGGGTAGTGATGATTAACTTTTACAATTAATTAATTTCGTTACTGTTTAAAAAAATTAAAAATATACCCTTTTATTTAAATAAAGCAAAGACATTTAAATCAAGCAAAGAAGCTTTTTAAAACATTTAGAATTTCTTAAGGTATTTACTAATACATTTACATAACCACGATAAAGTTTCAATTTTTGAGTTGAAACTGAAAATTTAACTCAAAAACCAACTTAGTTACACAATAAATTACATTTACTTAAATACAATGATTTTAACTTAACACCTAATGTTAATTGAAGTTACAATGACATTATTTTGCTGTAATCCGCGTTTGTTAATATATATGTAATACTAAGTGTATGAAGCAGGCAACAATCACGTACCTTATACATGCAGGACAAGTCACCAAACGTAACACAAAAAGCCCCAAGCATTACACACACTCACTACATCGTATGTGTATCTTAATGCATTACGATTTTGTTGTAGTTGTAGTGAATGTGTGTAGTGCTTGTGTAGAGTGTTGGTGCTGGCAGCGTTTTGTGATACATGTGGTGACTTGTACTGCATGTATAAGGCACGTGATTGTTGCCTGTTTCATACACTTAGCATTACATATATTATCTTAACAAACGCGGATTATAGCAAAATAATTTTATTGTAACTTCTGCAGAATTTGTAAGAACTCATGCACTACCCGACACCGATGGCACAACAATACACAAGCACTGCACACATTCACCACCACAATCTCAACAATTGTTTCGCCCCGTAACCGAAACATCGTCAGGAGATAGACTCCACGACAAAATCGTAAAGTATTATCGCGGATTATAGCAAAATTATATTCTCATTACTTTTGTATTACGGACCTCCGCAAAGTAACGCCTAATTCTATAAATTATTCTGTAATGGAATTCCACAAAGTAATAATGCTTCTATAAATGTAATGTTAACTTATATGAGAGTATAGTTAGAGGTAGTAGTTACCCATCAAATCAAACTTGACCTTACATTTCTTTCCAATGTTCAAGATTGTTTGCGGAGCAAATTACCTAGTACACTTTTAATATCCTTATATAAACGCTTTCGAGTGCCGAGGCCGTTCTACCTACGCTCTAATCAATAACGATTCCCAGGGCTCGCAGCGGTCTATTAATAAATATGTAGGTCTGGATTGCATTGATCAATACAGCCTTACTTCGCCCGGGGTGCAACCTGCATTCAGTACTATCTCTGGACACGGGTGGGAAACTCGTCTCGCGCTGAAACAATCCGTACATTTCAGTAGTAGCTTGTGTTGATACACAGCCTCTTTATTAAACAAACAAAATATTTTGCAGACGCCGGCCGATCTAAGATTTCAGCATTATGGCAGAAGGAGGAAGCGGTATATCTTCTAATGGGATTCAGTGTAAGTATAAAAAAGCTTGTTCAACATATATATAATAAGTGTGCCTTTTTATGTTGCTATATTTATATCATAAACTTAATTGTTCCATAATCAATTTGGAAGAGTACAATTAGAAAGCAAAGCAACAAAAATTATTGTATTTTTTTCATTAATACGCAATAAATGATTGTTATTCTTGAAGGCTTTATTATAGCTCAGAGCGAAACAAACTGTTCTTTTATTGAGGGAAACAATATGATTTAGTTATTACTACAAAATTAACAGATCATTACTTTGTGATAAAAGCAGAATCAAACGTGTCACTGATCTTCCACTAAATAGGAAACAAGATGGCAATAACCATTCGGAAAAGTTTATTTATAATATTAATTAAGTAAATCCTAGATTTATAGTTTATTTAAAACAAAATTGTAGTAAACGCAAAAACGACTTAAATTACTACAGAATTTGGTAACTGATCGACAAATACTGTTATATATTTTAGTATTTTAGCTTAAGATGTTTGATTTCTGCCATTATAACTATTTCAGATTTACTCGTTTATCCATTAATACCAGATTCCTATGGCAGTCAGTAATACATAGTGGTTTAAATTTTTATCTTGTTTCAGATGAGACGATGAACGTGTATCCCACTTTACAGCTCACCATGAAGTATATACTTGAAAAATTTAAGGGAACGGAGTCTATCTTCATCCTAAAAGCACGTGAGTATCAAAATCCATTCATCTCTTTTTCAGCCTTATTTATAACGCTTGCCTAATAGCGCTTGATACAATGCCTGTAATAAACGATAATATAGTCTAAGATGTCACGCGCTTGCCTAGAAGATGCCTATTCACTCTTGTTTTAAAGATACCTCTATTATATGAACTGCTGCACAACTGTTGCTGTGCACAATATAAGATAAGGCGCCTTAAGGACATTCTCTGAAAATAGGTCCTGTAGACAGACAATCCTGAGCCGAAGTTGCAAACTGCGGAATTTGGTATTGGTCAGTTTCATCAGCAATGAATCTTCTGGCACATAGATCCCGAGTCCAAACCATCCAACTGATATTTGGCAAATCCGTTCCACAAATGACAGCAGTATTCCATACACGATCTTGCCTGAGCATAGTAAGAAGTTGTTTAGGTTTGACTGTTTGACTTTGAAGGTTGCCAAGATATCTAGCAGCCGTATTTGCTTTTTTGGCCTCACATATAACAGTCTTTCGGTCACTGTTTATCATCCGAAGCCTAGAAGCTTATATCCTTAGGAAATTAATTCAATTTCAATTTTTGTAGGTTACGGACGCTCTAGTTCCAAGATCAGCCCGTCTCTCGTACAAAAAGGTGTGGTGTTGCTACGCTTGCAATATTTGAATTTATTCGTCAAGCACTTCCCAACTGGCGCCCAATACCAGTCGTATCGCAACCTGTCACTGTACACCGAGTTCGCCAAGGAGATGAGCAACCTCCGCGAGCAGGTCGACAACAACAAAACTACCAAATACTTCATGACTATCAAGCACCTGATACATCTCTCTGAAGTGATGGCTAGAGGATTGATGGAGTTTCAGGTTAGTACAGAAATTAATAATTGTTATTATTTCCATCTAATCAAAATCAAATTCTAGTTTTTTTTTCTTTATGCTTTAGGTTCTCAATCGATAGTAAAGCCAGTCACTGAACGAGTGATTGGCTTCGCTATGATTGTTCTGTGATTAGCTTGACTATTGATTATTCAGTGATTGGCTTTACTATCGATCAGTTTTTATAAAATTATGCTTACCAACTTTATCCATATAAAAAAACATGATTAGAGCCTACACATAATTAATTAACACAATATATGTGTTGTACGCTGTTTTAAGGCACAAGATTTATAATACACTTGCTGTGCCAGCAGTCTGCATGGACTATTGTCACAATTTCTTCCCGAATTGAAATTTTAACATACAGTTATCGTGAGTTAATTATAAAATATGTTTGAATAGCTTTCGCCGTTTTCTTAGGGCACACAAGGAAAGTTTGAAATTTTGCCGTTATATCAATATTTTTTATTGCTGCTCCTCTCCTATTTATTTTAGCGTGATATAGTCTATTCCTTCCTTGGTAAATGAACTATCTTACACTTAAAGATTTTCTCAATCCGGTCCAGTTGTTACTGAGCGCGTTCAAACAAAGAAACTCTTCAGCTTATATATGAAAATGAAATGAAAACTATTTTGTGAAACGAAGACATGCACTTAATGTAGCTTATTCTAAATTTCACATGACAAAGAAAGGGCAACGGCTCAGTGTACGCCACATGTCACAACAGAAAACTGAGGTGACACACAGCACTGGTTTTCAGCTGGTTTTGAGTGTCATCCCGGAAAACATTTTCTAATACTTACTGCTACTATGAAAAAAAAAATTATTACTTACAAACCTTAAATCAGTATAGATACAGTAAAAGATAAAAATTGTCATGTTTGTGTTACAATTTTGCAGATTTTGTGGTACAACTGCTGGCTGTGTGGTGTACCGAGACCCAACAACAGCGTCGTAGCCCACCCAGTCGTCAATTGTCTGTCTAGAATCCACAACGTGCCAAGCAATGTTGTCGCCAAAATAGTTGGCTTTCCGATCAAGTGTACATGCAAACCAAAAATGTATCACTGCGCTGTCTTCGAATCGGACAGCGGTAGCGAGTAATTGAAAAAAAAAATCTATTTAAAACGATATATTTCTTGATGTGTTTAAAACTTGTAGTGTAGTAGAAAGTAGTAGAAAAAAATATTTTTGTCTGAAAATTATATATCTCACAGAAATTCACTCACAGTTAGGAGATTTGTATTTGTATTTTCTGTAACGTTATTTATCGACGTTAGTTACAACTAAGAAATTCATTCCTAATCAAAATATCCGCCTCTTCTAGATTTCAATGAGGTAATTTCTACTACTTCACATTAAAACTTATTATTGTTATACGAGTAGTTATAAGAGGTGATACTGAAAGTTTTTAAATTATATTAAAACAATTCTATATAAATATAACATTTATACCTATCCTATATTACAAATATCAAACTATAATATTTCTATAATATAATATAAATTACTTCTTTAAGGTTCAAGATAAAACACTATAGTCTATATATATCTATAATTTATTTTTTTAAATATAGTTTTTATAACCTTAATTACATTACATTAATTATATTACATTATTAATTACAATACATTTGATATATTCTTTATTAACTTGTAAATTCACTGCAAACAGGTCACTTAAAAACATTTAAAAAATATAACTAAATTTTCTGTAACAAAGTTATGAACAAAAATGAAATGAAAGCGATTTTTCGATAATTTGATATCTCCTGAACAAGTAACATATCATATACAATAACATATCTAGACAACTTATATATTTTCATTATTATGTTTTCATTCTTATCCCACTTTAAGTGGGGGTTATGTTTCCGACCACGCCATTACTTAGTTTCTATCTTTTAATTTCAAAAACTCTTCTATTATTTTCTATTTCTTTCTATTACTTTAATTTCAAAAACTTTCAGTTTCACCTATTAAATATAAATTAATTATACTATTAAGACATTATATCTATAAATCTATTACAAGAAAAATATATCAAAGATAATTTCCATATCCATTTGACATGATTGTTAAAATATAATATGTTTATATACGTAATGATGGTAACATAGTATTTCAAAGAAGTTCCTATATTTAGTTTCTATTTAATTACAGTATTTCGTTATAAAACAAAGTATATTTACTAAATACAAATGTTTAGTTATATTATATGTTTCTTTTGAAATCTGGAGGCCTAAGTACCGCTATGTTATTTATCAGCTTTAATTGAATTACAAACTTCCTACTACAGGGTATAAGATAAACGTCCCAAAGTATTATTTGAGCCATTATATCTACTGTTGATTTGTTAACAGACACAACCTTTTATTGCAGCGGATAGTTGATACGTGTCGTTTAATATCTCTTATTAATAATAAAATCTAAATGTGCTGGTCGATGTTTTATTAAGTTTCACCTTTTTTAAAATTTCGCTAAACCGCTTATACTATATATGTACCTCATTTACTTTTTTGCACACAAATTATGCATTAGTACTAATATTTTAAAGTGAGCAATTTTAATCAGAAATCGTCATTTTTTTTAAAATAAGAGACGAACTTAGTATGTTTGCGTGCGAATGTTATGTTAGCGGTGTGACCTTGATGCGAGGAGTCACAGGTTCAGCTCCGGGTAGGTAACAATGAGTTTCTGTTAAAATTTGTGTCTAATTGATAATTGCAATTTCTTTATTTCGTTTATGGAAAACATCGTGAGAAATCCTGCTTATGTCTAGAGAATTCTGGGGATATGTGTTAGCTACCAATACGCATTGGAGCAGCGTGGTAGGTCTTAGCTCCAACCCTTCTCTTTAAAAACGCAGAGGAGGCCTATGTCCAGCGGTGGGATAGTAACAGGCCGTTACTTTACTTTTACTTTTATGTTCGCAATGCGACGTTACAATTTATTAATATAAATATGGTATTCATGTATAATATGTTTACGCATTTTAAGTAAGCAATTTTTTTATGCAGTGCTCAGTAATGGCGAATTTGATATAAAATTTTTGTCGCATATAACTGCTGATGCTATTTTTGTTATATAATACTTAAGTACCTGAATGATCTAGCCTTGCTCGGTACATTTTAATATATATAACAAATTAATTTAATATATATAAAGATATTTCTTTAAAAAAATAGAAAAATAGGGCTAATATCTGGAACATGTTCCGGGGTATTTTCACTTCTTTGGTCCGCCGTTTTCCAACTGAATTATTATAAATTTACAAGTGACAGCGTAACTAACCTTTCTTTTCTAATAATATTTTAGCAGCTTTTCAGTGCTTAAAAGCAGGGATAAAACGGTATTTTTTTAATGTTACCTAGCTAGGTCGATTTAAACCCCCGAAACCACTACATACAACGTGTCTATTTCCGATATTTAGATCATATATGTGATTACAGATTTAAAGATATTACATATGGATTTTTGTTGTTTTGATTATAATTTCAATTAAATTAATACATATAATTCATCGTAGTCCTGCCTTTATCCCACCCTAAGTAGGGTCGGCACCCCATGTTGTCAAATGATTTAGGACATATTATACGACCGGCCGCCTGACGTCAACTTACCTTAGTCGCCTTTTACGATATCTCGGTTAGAAATAAGGGTGGTTTATTCTACTCAGCCGGATACCACACTGTGGGTCGACTTACCTTAGTCGCCTTTTGCGATACCTCGGTAAGAAATAAGGGTGGTCTATTCTACTCAGCCGGATACCACACGGCGGGCCGCCTTTTACTACACCATTTACGAAATGAGGGTGGTCGATTCTAAACACGCCGCGACTATATATATCTGATCAAAACATCATCTTCCTGTTCTTATCCCACTCTAAGTGGGGTTCGCACAACATGTTATAAACATGTTGTCACATGATTTGGCTACGTATTTTACGACAGGCCGCTTGGCTGATGTCAACTTATCTTAGTCGTATTTTACGACACCTCGATAAGAAAGAGGGTGGTCTATTCTACTTAACCGGATACCACACGGTGAGTAAACTTACCTTAGTCGCCTTTTACGACACCTCGGTAAGAAATGAGGGTGGTCTATTCTACTCAGCCGGATACTACACGGCGGGCCGCCTTTTACTACACCTCGGTAAGAAATAAGGGTGGCCTATTCTTCTCAACCGGATATCATTTACTCATATGGCTTACAGCACACGCCGCGTCTATATATAACTAATCAAAACAAAAATAAACTATTCGTTTAATAATTAATTCATAGCAAGGTTACATAATATCTATGTACCAAATTACACGCCGTTTAACTATTTTTGTTCATATACTTCACCTTTTCGCAGAGAAGTATAAAACATATTTAAAATAAATACATTTTATAGGACGCATTGTTAAATTTGCCGAAGTACTAACATACAAAAGCCCTTTTAACCTAACGGCAATTAGTAACAATTATGTGGAACTGCTAATAGTTTTCTATAACCGATAAACTTTATTTAAATTTGCAATACATCACGCGTTAGTTAAATAAATCGTTATCAGGGAATCTGTATATTCCTAAAGAATCGCAAAAAAATGTATATACGCTATTAGTCGAACTTAGTCCAGCGTAGCTTCCAGGCTTCAATCAAGAGGAGGCGTTTGTCTAAAAATTCGGATTGTGAGGTAAGTTTAATTTATACACAAATATCACCAATTATACATAAATATCATATTATTATACATATTAGATTTGCGAATGATTTATTGCTAGTTATATAATTTTATTATATTTAAAAAATATCCAAACAATAACGTATTTGTAACAAGATGTATTGAATCATTCAAAAAGCCAGTATGGCTTTGACATTATCACCTTTTCGTTACCAATGCCTAGATACTGATCTCAGATGCGTCATTTTGTGGTGCGTTATTCTTATGCGTGTGCAGTTCATACAAAATAAGTGTCTTATTTTAAATTATATGCAATATAAGAACTAACGTTTCCAATATATTAAACATTATAGTGAAATTCGTACTATAAATGCAAAAGTTTATGTGTTGTGATTTGAAGATAGCTGACGCCGGAGTGACAAAAGTTTCATCTCGTTGCTAAATTGTTGGGAGACTGTCACAAATTTGGATAATATATACGCTGGTAAAACGAATTGAATATAGTTTCAAGATCGGTTGAAAATATCTGAAAAAGACAATCTAAATTTATAATAAGGTTTAACAAGTAAGCTCAAAGAATATGTTTGTGGAATAAATTTTGTCAAAATATAAAAAAGCGTTAGCAGATCGGTGATTCCATTTGAATCTTATCAAGGGCTACAGTTTCCTAACTGAGGCAGGCAGCAATTCAATTTAAAACCCCTTGCCTTATCAAACAATTACAATATCAAACTATTTCCGGTTACGGAGAACCTGGTGAGCGAACGCAATCTATGAAATCCTGTGATATGTGGACTGTTTAACCATCGTATATAGGAACAAATAAAGCATTCTTAATATAATCTTTAATTTAGATGAACTTGTTACCGACACTATAAAATGTCGTGATCCTGGGGGCAAAGGGTTCTTATCCCGGGTTAATATTTAAGCAGGATTTTAAAAATTCGTAATGAGCTTTGCGGTTATTGAAAACTTCATTCATTCTCCTGCCCTTATCCCAGTGTATGTGGAGTCAGCACAACATGTTTTAAACATGTTTTAGCTAGTTATTTTACGACCGATCACCTGCCTGACGATTATTAATCATTAGAATTATTAGGAAATATTTATATCGCTATATATTTATGGGATATTTTCCAATGAGGCCGTAGGGTTTCAAACTCCAACCCTTCTCTCTAATGAGTGAAAAGTCCCAGCAGTGGGATAGCAACCATAGATTTCTAAAATAAAATAAATATTGCTTAAGACAAAAGTATTGTATTTAACTTTGTTTCTAGAAACAAAGACTAAGCTTTGTTGAGAGGTACTCAGTTTTAGATCGTGTTACATTTAGGTCTACAATTACATGTATTTTCCCATAGCTTCTGCGAGTAATAAAAATTATATCACCTAGCAACAGACACTACGTTTGTTCAATTATTTTTTAAATGTATATTTTATTGCAAAAACTTGAACATTTGTTGCAATTGCGAATTTGTTTTTTTTTTAACAATGAAGTTGTTACAGCATATTTCTTCAAAATCCTTATAAATTAAATCTATGGCCAAGTCTGTCTATCGGTTTGAGATAAATTCCAAACCACTTAACGGATTTTCGTGAGGTTTGCACCAATCAATAGAGACAATAGTGAATTTTTAATGTTATTTAAAATTATTTGTAATATGAAGATATTTGTGTGGTTAAGGTCTTGGTTTAAACCGCGATTATTTTACTATAAAACTTATATTGTTATTGTTATAACTTAAATTTTGTCAGACTATCTGAATAGCCGTGATAGCTGAATGGTGATACCGTGTGACCCTTATCTTAGGGGGTCACGGGTTTATCACCCGGGCAAACACCAACGACTATTTTAATTAAATCCATATGCCTAATTTATATTTAATTAATTTTTTTATACTCTTTGCGTACTAGAGGAAATTGTATACTCAGAGAGTTTCTGGTATTGACATGGTGGGGTTAAGCCCAAGCCCCAATTCATTTCCAAGAAGAAGGACACATTTATATATATAAAATACCTATTTATATATATATATATATATATATATATATATATATATATATATTATAAACGTCAAGAAAAAAAGAAAAAAAACAATTGGGTAGGTGAGGCTCGATCCTAGGTACTTTCATTTCTCGCGCCTACCTGTTCCCCGAATAAGCTACGCTGACTTGACAATTTACAGCAAAACTCTTTTGGTCACATGATTTTCATCACTCTTACGCCACTAGATGTCCACAAAAAATATACCTATAAATACTTTGTCAAATACGTAGCCAAATCATGTGACAACATGTTTATAACATGTTATGCCGACCATACTTAGAGTGGGATAAGGGCATCAATAAGTGCCTAAAAAGTCATACTAAGAAATACAAGTAGATCTTAAACTTTCGCGATTCATTCTTATTGTTATATTAACTAACGAGTCACATCGCGAAACGATCAACCTTATACAAAGGTAACTCGAATTTATCGTGATGTGACCCGTTTGTTAATATAATGCTAAATATTGTTATGTCTGTAAATGAATAAAAAGTACCATAATTTTTTTTAATCATTTAAAAAAATACAATAAAAAAAGAAAAAAGTGCCGGTGACATGTGGGACTTGATCCTGGGTTTTGAACTTTTTTGGTCCGCTCGTTACCGTTTGGGCTATCACAGCATTACGATTGACACCTAAAATATCGTATATTTTCATCATCATTATTTCTTTATTTTAGCATTTTTTTCAATGCCCAAAACAGAGATAAAACGTCATTTTTTTGTAATGAAACCTGCCTAGATCGATTTCGCCCCCTCCTCCCAAAGCCTCCGACATGCTGAATTTCATGAAAATCGATGGAGCAGTTTCCGAGATTCATAATATATATATATATACACAAGATTAGCTCATTTAAAGATTAAACAAGATAAAAAGGAAAGGAATATATAATATACCGCTTGGTTTCAGCGAGTAGCAAAAATCTTTTCATTAATTATATTTATTATGTATAGTATAATATAATTTGTATATTATATACCTTATCTTATTTACCTATATATATATATATATATATATATATATATATATATATATATATATATGTGTATATATATGTGTGTACATAAGATAACTTATAACATATTAGTACGAAAAAGTAAAACCTCTAACCGCGACGAAAATTTCCATTGATACTTTTAGAAAAAACAATATTTAATAAAACTTTGATATAAGGTCATCTGTGCCTTAACTAAGAGATGGTTTCTTAAAAATCATGTATTAAAACAGTGACCACAACCCATTTGTTCTTTATTTGCATGAGTGGTGCAAAAAAATTTGCTGGCATAATATCGTTCAACTGATTTCAATTTTGTTACGTGTTATTCCTCTAGTCTCATAACACTTTTGGACCCAGTCGGTTTAATCGTTCGGTATCAGAAAATACGGTGTATAAAAGGTAAGTTAAAATTATAAATAAATTACATTTGATAACAAAAATACATTATATACATGTGTGGTATCCGGCTGAGTAGAATAGACCACACTTTTTTAACGAGGTGTCATTAAAGGCGATTAAGGTGAGCTGACCCGCCGTGTGCTATCCGGCTGAATAGAATAGACCACCCTAATTTCTTAACGAGATGTCGTAAAAGGCGAGGTAAGCCGACCTGCCGTGTGGTATCCGGTTTAGTAGGATAGATCACCCCCATTTCTTTCCAAGGTTCAACTTACCTTAGTTGCCTTTTATAACACAAGGCAACTAAGGTGAGTTGATCTAGTTGAGTAGAATAGACCACACTAATTTCTTAGCGAGGTGTTGTAAAAGGCGACTAAGATAATTTGATGTCAGGCAGATAAAACGTCATTTTTTATAATGAATTTTTTATAAGGGGCCGGTCGTAAAATACGTAGCCAGATCATGTGACAACATGTTTATAACATGCCGATACACTTAAAGTGGGATAAAGGCAGGAGGATGATGAATATTACATGTACTTGTAATATTTTACTGTGGCGATTTAGGCGATCAATGAAAGGTGGGTAGATATAACAAAAATAAGATATCTATGAAATCTTACGTACCTACATGTTTAAAATTATCACGTGTTATTCAGTATATTACTGGAGTAATTAATAAATTAAGAAATGAAATATACAAATATTTAAAATTTTACACTAACAATAAGCATAAAGCTAAAATAATTGAATACTTGAATTAAATAACGCACTAAGTACCTAAAAATTAAAATTCGAACTAAGTATGCAATTTGGTTCTAAAAGCCTTATAGAACCAAATTGCATAGTAAGTAACGGCCTGTTACTATCCCACTGCTGGGCACAGGCCTCTTCTCTCCGTTTTTTTTTTATGGAGAGAAGGATTGGAGCTAAGACCTACCACGCTGATCCAATGCGGGTTGGTAGGTTACACATATCCCCAGAATTCTCTAGAGATATGCAGGTTTCCTCACGATGTTTTCCTTCACCGAAAAGCGTGTGATAAATTGCAATTATCAATTAGACACATAAGTTTTACTAGAAAACTCATTGGTGCCTGCCCGGGGTTTGAACCCTAGACCTCCTCAAAAGAGGCGCACGGTGTTACCACTGGGCTACCACAGCTCAAATTGCATACTTAGTTCGAATTTTAATTTTTAGGTACTTAGTGCCTTATTTACTTCAAGTGTTCAATTGTTTTCTGGTTTTTACAGATGGGTTAGGATCAAACTGAAAATATAATAACAATCCTTAATTGCATGCACACACACACACATACGCAACTCTGTTAACAACGAGGCTGTTATTTTTGGTTTTTAATTTTTGATCTACTCTCATAATATTTTTTCGTAAATTTTGTTTTTATTTGTACCTGTATACTGATCTTTTAATATTTCCGCCGTGTGGTATCCATCTGAATAGAATATACCACCCTCGTTTCTTACTGAGGTGTCGTAAAAAGCGATTAAGGTAAGTTGACTGCCCGTGTGGTATCCGACTGAGTAGAATAGACCAAACTCATTTCTTACCGAGGTGTCGTAAAAGGTGACTAAGGTAATGTAGTATCCGGCTGAGAAGAAAAGACCACTGATTTCTTACCGAAGTGTCGTAAAAGGCAACTAAGGTAAGTTGACCCTCCGTGTGCTATCTAATTGAGTAGAATATACCGAGGTGTGAAAGGTGACTAAATTGAATTCATTTTATGCAGACGGCCGGTCGTAAAATACCGAGCCAAATCATGTAACAACATGTTTATAACATGTTGTGCCGACCCCACTTAGTGTGGGATAAGGGCAGGAGAATGATGAAAGACTTTTTCCTCTTATTGCGTTAAGTTTCGGTGACGCAGTAAATTATTATATCGCATGCCATCAAAGTATTCCCTTTGCCCAACAGTGGTTTGGGCATACTCTCTATAGTAGTACTAGTACTATTGCTAGTATATATAGTATTATCTATACTAATATATAAAGCTGAAGAGTTTGTTTGTTTGAACGCGCTAATCTCAGGAACTACTGGACCGATTTGAAAAATTCTTTCAGCGTAAGATAGTCTATTTATCGAGTAAGGTTATAGGCATATAACGTCGCGATGAATAGGATAGGAGCAGAAATAAAAAATGTTTCGAAAACAGTAAAATTTAAAGTTTTCCTTGCGTGTGCTAAGTAAACGGTGAAAGATATTCAAAAATCATAAAATACAAATAATATATATGGAAAAATAATGTTGGTCCCGTCAGCTAGTCCTACTAATATTATAAATGCGAAAGTTTTTGAGTATGGATGTATGTTTGTTACTCTTTCACGGCGAATCCACTGAACCAATATTGGTGAAATTTGCCACAATTATTATGTACACCGGAATAATATATAGGTTATAGAAATCCCGTTAATTCTACAGGAATAGGATGACATTGAAAAGCGCCATCTATTATCAACCTATCACGACAAGCACGCGAATGAAATCGCGGGTAAAATCTAGTAAAGTAAGTAAGTAAGTAAGTAGCGGCCTGTTACTATCCCACTGCTGGGCATAGGCCTCTTCTCTCCGTTATTGGAGAGAAGGATTGGAGCTAAGACCTACCACGCTGCTCCAATGCGGATTGGTAGGTTACACATATCTCCAGAATTCTCTAGAGATATGCAGGTTTCCTCACGATATTTTCCTTCACCGAAAAGCGTGTGATAAATTGCAATTATAAATTAGACACATAAGTTTTAATAGAAAAACTCATTGGTGTCTGCCCGGGTTTGAACCCATGATCGTCTCTAGAGATTCACACGGTCGCACCGCTAGGCCATCACAGCTTAAAATCTAGTAGTTCATAAAATAAAGGAAAAATCTGAAATACTGTATTATAATGGTGACATGTCCCAGACAACCTTGCTATAGCAAGTCCCACCCGCTTAAATTACTTATATATTCACATGAATTTAAAGTCCTGAATCTGTATGTCCAATGATGAAAAACTTTGTTTCCATCTCAAGAGACGCTTTTAAATATAAGAGATTTTACAATATCGCACTGTTTTTCTGTGTGTTTATTTTGGTATTTCTGTCATATTTACTAAATATCAAACACATTGTTATATATATCTTATATTACATATTATATTTAGATTTTATTACATATTATATTTTCACAAATTAAATAAATATTGAATATATACTAAGTATACTATTTAAAAAACTAAACTATTTTACAAAAACAAGCATAAATATAATAAAAAATATAATAATATAATAAAAAAATATATAATAATATAATAAAATATAATAAAAAAAATAAAAAAAAAGTACTTAAATAATAACTAAAGAATAAAAATAAAAATTAATAAACAAATATATATTTACACTAAATCAAAACCATCCATTCCATTGCAATGGGGTAGAGTTCCTAAAATACTGGCAGCGTTGCCCCTTTGTATGGCCAAACTTATTCGTTGGCCAAGGTAGCTTATATATATAAATATATTATATATTCACACGAAATAATCTTGTATATACATATATATGTATATACAGCTCCAATGATTTTCATGAAACTTAGTATGCAGGGGTTTGGGAGGCGATGAATCGAACTAGCTAGGTTTCATTAAAAAAATTGTCGGTTTTTTTCTTATTTTCAGGCACTGAAAAAACTGTTTTAATTATATGAGAAAGGAAACGATAATTGCGCTGCCAATTGCAAGGTCATTATAGTTCAATTGGGTAACTTGGGTATTTTTTTAATGCCCAAAAAACGGGATATTACGAATTATTTTTTAAATTAAACCTAGCTAGATCGATTTTGTCCCTTAAAACACCCTATATGCTGAATTTCATGAAAATGGTTACAGCCGTTTCCGAGATGAGTAGGGGGTTTTCGGGCAGAAAAATCGATGTAGCTAGGTTTTATTTAAAAATAATAGTTTTATACCTGATTTTAGGTATAACAAAAAATATAAAATGCAGAAATCAAAACAAAGAATATTTTTTACTGATATCCGGTTAAGTAGAATAGGCCACACTCTTACCGAGGTGTCGTAAAATATGACTAAGGTAAGTTTATGTCAGTAGGTAAAACGTAGCCAAATCATGTCACATCATGTTTATAACATATTGTACCTACCCCACTTAGAGTGGCATAAGTGCAGAAAGATGAATAGCATTTTTTTGTCCGTTGGCGCAGTGGGAAGTGACCCTGCATTCAGCTCTGCGACAACTGCTCTCTGGGCCAACATTTTCTATAAATGAATTTGTTGGCCTTTGAGCCTGGGTGTATATTTGTATTTAAGTATGTATTTAAAAAATATATAAGTATATATTCACCAGTTGTCTGTCACCCATGACACAAGTATTAAATTACTTTGGGGACTTACGACCGTGTGTGTAAGTGTCCCATATATTTATTTTTATATTTTTTTAAAAAATAACCAAGCGAGTCTCGGTCACTTAGGTAATATGTAGACAATCTGAAATCTGCGCTTAGGTTCTTGTAATTTTAATTTTAAATTCGCATTCGCATAATTTGTATACATACGTTAAGACAGTCTGCGCAATCTGCGTCAATGTTTTTTGCCCTGTCTGCTTCAGATTTACCTAACTATGATCGATATGTTGTAAAATCACTATGAATCTCATTTTTAATATTTGAAGGTTGTCTCGTTTTTAGAATATTTTACATTTGTTTATTTTATGAAAAATTTTCATATAAGGATACCTGATAACTTATTATCTATATTAATATATAAAGCTTAAGAGTTCGTTTGATTGTTTGAACGCGCTAATCACTGGACTGATTCGAAAAATTCATCATCTTCATCTTCCTGCTCTATTCCACTCCAAGTGGGGTCTGCACAACATGTTGTCACATAATTTGGCTACGTATTTTACAGCCGGCCGTCTGCCTGACGTCAACTTATCTTAGTCGTATTTTACGACACCTTGATAAGAAAAAGGGTAGTCTATTCTACTTAACCGGATACCACACGGTGAGTCAGTTACCTTAGTCGCCTTTTACGGAACCTCGGTAAGAAATGAGGGTGGTACTATTCTACTCAGCCGGATACCACACAGCGGGTTGACTTACATTAGTAACCTTTTACGACACCTCGGTAAGAAAAGAGGGTGGTACTATTCTATTCTGCCGGACACCACACGGCGGAAGGCTATATATACCGCTAATATAAATAGGGGGGGAGCAGCGATAAAAAGTTTTACGAAAACGGCAAAACTTAAAGCTTTCGTTGCGTGCGATAAGTGAACGGTCAAAGTTATTTAAAAATCATCTACATTGTTCCCCTCTAAAAGTTCTAAACATAAAGTCTGCGACAGCATATGTCTAGCTTTTACTGTTAACCCACGTTAACCACTTCTATGGTTATCAAAATTTACGGTTTTAATTTTTCCATTTATATTACGGTTTAAATCTTTCCAGGCAGCTGCGATTGCTATCTTATGTATAAAGCTTCACAAAATACTAAAAACTGAGTACAATATCTAATTAATATGATATAATACGATTTGGTATCTTTGCTCAGAAATTATTTACAAAGCCTCTATTTATTATAAAATAAAGTCTTCAAAAGCTGTCTGTATATGATTCACTTTCTCGAAATGTACAGAACGGATTTTTAAACGTTTTTTTTTACTAAAATATAGTGAACCGCCGGTATCACCCTGAATATAACGGACCACCCTCATTTCCTACCGCGGTGTCTTAAAAGACGACTAAAGTAAGTTGACCGACCGTGTGTTTTCCGGCTCAATAGAATAGACCACCCTCATTTCTTACCGCGGTGTCGTAAGAGACGACTAAAGTAAGTTGACCGGCCGTGTGTTTTTCGGCTGAATAGAATAGACCACTCTTATTTCTTACTAAGGTGTCGTATAGGCGAATAAGATAAGTTGACCCGCCGTGTGGTATCCGGTTGAATAAAACAGACCACCCTCATTTCTTACCGCGAAAGGCGACTAAGGTGACGGTTGGCAGGTGGCCGGTCGTAAAATACGTAGCCAAATCATGCGACATGCTTATAACATGTTTTGCCGACCCTCCTTAGAGTGGGGTAAGGGCAGGAGAATGATAATTTTTACTTAAATATACTGCAATTCTCGAGGAAGACTTAGGTTAATAATACATTACATTAGGATTCTCGTGGGAAACATCTTGTGACACAGATTTCCACGCGGCTAATATTTGAATGTATTTAAGCCAATGTTAAATGTTAAAACACCCTCACTTTTTCAGCTGCACCTGCGTTGACTTATATTCGATATACTATAGCGTGTTCAAATCCTGTCGGAGCCAATAAATTCCTAATTCTTATTCATATTCAAAAGTGTTTCATTATCAAGTAAACTTGTAAACGAGTGCTTTTGAACCGTGAACTCTACGGAGCAAGAAATTCGGCGGTTGCTCTTTTGAAAATGTAATTCTTATTAGTTACTAAAATTTAGTTATTACTGTCTTGTACAGGGTCGAAGAGTAGCTACGTCCACACTTATCTAAGTAATCCTCAACTGTATAGTAGGCTTTCTGTATCAGCTTTTTATTAATTAATACTGTTTTTAAACTGTTGTAAAGCTAAAATTGATTGGTTTTTATTATAGAATCTTATACCCATATCCACAAAAGACTTTATTTATTTATTTATTTATTTTCAAGGGAAACAAACAGTACATAGTAAAACTTAATAACTAGTAAAAATGTATAGATCTTTGACCAATAAAGTTTCCACTATTTAATAATTCATAGAAGCTAACAATAAAACCTTACTTAAAGACTTACGTACTTTTGCAAGGTGCAAAGCAGGAGCCGCAAGCTTATATCGGTTCCTACTTTGTATATTATATACATCACCAAATTTTGTAATTTTTTATATTAGGTATGTATAACAATTAAATTGCTCAAAAATAGCCGTGTGGTATCCGGCTGAGCAGAATAGACCAACCTCATTTTTTACCGAGGTATCGTTAAAGGCGACTTATGTAATTTGACCCACCGTGTGGTATCCGGTTTAGTAGAATAGATCACCTTCTTTCTTCTCGAGGTGTCGTAATATACGACTAAAGTAAGTTGACGTCAGGCAGGCGGCCGGTCGTAAAAACGCAGCAAAATCATGCGACATGTTTATAACATGTTGTGCCGACCCCACTTAGAGTGGGAAGCTGTTGACCACCGTACTGACAACCGTAACCGTAACGCCTAAATAATAAAAAAATCCTTTAAATACTAAAAGTATAATATAATCATAGCTACAGCCCTAAACGTAGACAGGCATTATATTTTTATTTTATTCTGAGACCAATGTGTTTTTTTTCAGAATATAAAGTAGCCGGTTTTCGATTTCAAACCAAACCGTCGATGTTGGCGCCTTAAAGACAATACACGCACACACATTCACAACTTGCGTCTTTATTTTTATCCGCCTTATGTTTATATGTAAATATGTAGATCAGAATTCCGCTGATTTCGCATATAGCCTTACTTCGCTGGGTGCAAGTGCAGTGCAATAACTGAGCACAGATTGGAATCGCGTGTCGTGCGATCTACACGCACTCCTGAAACATTGTAAAGTATCCAGTGGGCATTTTAATAATGAATTATTAAGCCTTTACCGATATTAACTGATGTCTAAACAATTTTCAGACATGTACCGGTTTTAATTCTTAACTTCGTAAATATGGAGGCGGGTCCAAGCCGAAGCACACCTCGAATGAGAATTACAGTGTGTGACGCCTGTAAGTTATATTTTATTATTTCGTAGAACAGTATTATATTTTAAATTAATTAATTAATTATTATTTTAAGCATTTTTCTGGTGGGCAACCGTAAGTTTTAAACCAACATAACGTGATAGAGGGTGAGATTATATAAAATTATTTGTTTTATACCTTGTTTGTTTGTAATCTCTTTATTGCATTAATTCAAATAAAAACAACATAATTTGCAATGGCGGGCTTATTCCGGAAATTAACTTAAAACTTAATCAATAATAACAAACAGAAAATGGACCCTTTAATAATATGAAATAACAAAATAATATAATAATTAAATAAATAATAATATTAAATAAAATATAATAAATATGATAATATAATAAATACAATAGTACAAATATAATGAAGTAATTTAATAAAGTGTAAATAAAAACAACTAAGTGCCTTGGTGGTTTATTATGTTATATTATTTCATATTTAATTAAAATCCTCGATTAATATCAACAATTTCGAATTTAAATAAATATTTAATTATTTAAGTATTAAAATAACTAATAATAATTTATAAATTATTATCATATGTTATTTTAATACCTAAATAATAAATATTAATTCTTATTAAATTATTAAAATAAATATTATATTATTATATAAATTATTTTGTTGTACATTGTATTTAAAATAGAATTTTAAATAAATACATGAGTGAAATATAATAATAATTGGCAGATATAAATAAATATATTTTTAATTAAAGTCTTATTCTTGTATTTATATTCTAAAATATGTGGCAGTTTTGTATGAATTTACTAGGGCGGTATTGTTCACAGCTATCTATAACAAGTGCGTTTTAAAATTATATTTTCTTTCAGACGAAGAACACAGATGGGAGCGAGAAAACTTGAAGAACGATATAAACTATTTGGTAGAGAAATTCAAAGGGACCGACTCGATTTTTTATTTGAATTCAGGCGAGTACCAATGGATATTATAGTACGTATGAAAAAATTGCTCGTTCCTTATTCAGCAACATTTTTTTTACAGGTTTCGCACCCTGCAGAGCGACCATACCAACTTCTCGGATCGAAAAGGCGATTGTGCAATTACGTTTGCAATATTTGCAGTTATATATATTGCATTTTCTGGCTGGAGTTCATTATCAATATTACAGTAAAATGGATCTGTTCGTTGAGTTCAGGAGGCATATTAAAGATATACGATACCAGATAAACCCTAAAGAGAACGAACTTTGTATAGTTATGATGGATCGATCGGTAGAACTCACCAAGCTTATATCTGACTCCTTAACGGATCCTAAGGTTGGTACCAATGTTAAAGTCATCAAATAATGATAATAATAGTAATCGCGCATTATAGCAAAACAGTCCTTTTGTATTGTAGAAATCCGCAAAGACGTAATTGTATAAATTATTTGTCATTTCATTATTCATTCAAATTCACATATGACCGAGAAATTTTAAATTCTCTCAATTTTAAAATTATAAATGTCGTTAATTATCCTCATCCTGTGCTTATCCCACTCTAAGTGTGGTCGGCACAACATGTTATAAACATAATTTGGCTACGAATTTTACGACTGGCCGCCTGCCTGAAATGAGGGTGCTATTCTACTCAGCCGGATACCATACGGCTGGTCGACTTACTCTAGACGCCTATTACGACTATTCTAGTCAGTCGGATACTGGATTATAGTAAAAAAATGTTCGGACATTACTTTGAGACCTGATTTATAACTTGTTTTATAATCATGTTGTTTAATGTTGAATTCGCGTGAGCATGAGATATGTTATTAAGCTGTATTTTGTTTTTAAAATGTGTACTATATTATAACATGTGCGCATTTACCTGCAGACGTTAAGAGATAATCGACGATGGAACATACTGCCAGATGGGAGCGAGACTACTTTAATCGATTTCGTGATCCAATGTTTGTCGAGGTGGCACGAAGTTACCATCACTGAAATGGCAATGGTAGTGGGCATTATTCCGCCACCACCTTCTAAGCGCAAAAGCATTCCTAAGCCAGAACGTTGTAGGTACTTAGGCGCTCCTGAGCCAGGCACTTCTAATAACATAAGCACTGCTGAGGCAAAAAATTATCAGAACATAAGCACTACTGAGCTAAAACTTTATCAGACCTTACGTACTGCTGAGCCAAAACCTTATCAGAACATAAGCATTGCTGAGCTAAAACTTTATCAGACGTTACGTACTACTGAGCCAAAAATATATCCGAACTCACGTACCACTAGGCCAGAAACCTTTAGGAACATGAGCACTGCTGAGCACAAAATTTATCAGAACATAGGTCCTGCTAGGCCAAAAACTTTTAAGAGCTCAAGCGCTGCTGAGTCACACATTTATCAGAACATAGGTCCTGCTTCGACAGAAATTTTTAAGAACATAAGCACCGCTGAGACAAGAATCTACCAGAACATAGGTCCTGCTGCGACAGAAATTTTTAAGAACGCAAGCACTACTGAGACAAAATTTTATCAGAACATAGGTACTACTAGGCAAGACATCTTTAAGAACATAAGCTCTGCTGGTTTTAAAATTTATCAGAACATAAGAACTGCTAGGTCAGAAACTTCTAAGAATAAAGGCACTTCTAAGACAGGAACTTCTAAGAACGTAAGCACTGCTGGATCAAAAATTTATCAAAACATGGGTGCTGCTAAGAAAGTAACTTTCAAAGACTTAGACACTGCTGGGTCAGAAACTTCTAAAAACATAAGCAATGCTGAGCAAGGAACTTTTAAAAACATAAGCTTTGCCGAGCCAAGTACTTCAAAATACATACGCTATTTTGAGTCAGGAACTTCTAAAAACATAAGCATTTCTGAGCCAGGAACTTCTAAATACATAAGCAATGCTGAGCCAGAAGCTTTTAAAAACATAAGAATTGCTGAGCCAGGAACTTCTAAATACATGAGCATTACTGAGCCAGAAGCTTTTAAAAACATAAGCGTTGCTGAGCCAGAAGCTTTTAAAAACATAAGCGTTGCTAAGCCAGAAACTTTTAATAACATAAGCATTGCTGAACCAGGAACTTCTAAAAATATAAGTATTGCAGAGCCAGAAATTTTTAAGAACAAAGACATAACTGAGTCAGCAACTTCTAAGAATATAGGCACTACTAACCCAGAAACCTCTAAGAACAAAAACGATGATGAGCCAGAAACTTTCAAGAACATGAGCATTGCTAAGCCAGGAACTTTTAAGAATAAGAGCATTATTGAAACAGTTATGTCGAAGAAAAAAGTTTTTTTTAAGCCAGAAATTTTTAAAAATAAAAAAAATTCTAAACCAGAATCCTCCAAGAACAAAAACATTGATGAGCCAGAAGTGTCTAAGAAAAAAAGCATTTTTAAGCTAGAAACTTTTAAGAACAAAGACATAACTGAGCCAGAAACTTCTCTGAATATAGGCACTACTAACCCAGAAACCTCCAAGAACAAAAACATTAATGAGCCAGAAATTTCTAAGAAAAAAAGCTTTTTTAAGCTAGAAACTTTTAAGAACAAAAGCATTGCTCAGCCAAAAACTTTTAAGAAGATAGGCAACGCTGAGTCTGAAATTTCTAAAAAAAACGGCACTGTGGAGCCAGAAACTTCTAGGAATATATGCACTACTAAGCCAGAAATGTTTAAAAACAAAGACATAACTGAGCCAGAAACTTCTAAGAATATACGTAATACTAACCCAGAAACCTCTAAGAACAAAAATATTGATGAGCCAGCAATTTCTAAGAAGAAAAGCTTTTTTAAGCTAGAAACTTTTAAGAACAAAAGCATTGCCCAGCCAAAAACTTCTAAGAAGGTAGGCACTGCTGAGCCAGAAATTTCTAAGAATAACGGCACTGCTGAGATAGAAACTTCTAAGAATAACGGCACTGCTGAGGCAGAAACTTCTAAGAATATATGTACTGCTAAGCCAGAAATTTTTAAGAACAAAGACACGACTGAGCCAGAAATTTTTAAGAACAAAGACACAACTGAGCTGGAAACTTCTCAAAGTATAAGCGCTGCTAATCCAGAAACTTCTAAGAATAAAAGTACAGCTGAGCTAGAAACTTCCGAGAACAAAGGCGTTGTTAAGCCAGAAATTTGTAAAATCACTACCATTGCTACTATTGAACATTGCAAGCTACGTAAACCAAGAAAAATTTAACTGGTATTTATAAAGCTAAATATCTTTTTTATATATTTCTTTTGTAGTTTGTAGTGAAAAAATTTAAAAATATTTTTACATATAAATTTTGTTTTTGGGAAATTATATTATCCCTTTTTTATACAGTAGTTGTTTACCGATTCTAAGCATGAATTAGAATTAGAATGTCTTAAAACATCTTGATTTAAATTGATTTGATATTGATTAAATTGATTTCAACTTGATTAATGACGTTAATATTAATATTATTCTATTATTAGATTTACGATACTTTTATACAAAAATCGTTATAAATGCGCGGGCGATAATAAAATAATTTATATAAGATTTGATAATTTGGTAAATAAAATAAAGTGAGCTTCCAACTTTGTCTGAAAGTATTAGGTTTTAAGCAACTTTACATGCTATATTTTAATATAAACTTTTTAACAAAAAAACATTTATTATATAATGTATAATGAAGTGTTTTACTGGCAATTTTAATAGTTTTTATAATTTTATATTTTCCTTATTTTTACAATTTTATGATGAATTAAAGAAATATGTTATAACATTTTAACAGATTTTGAAATTTTTAATGAATTTTTCCTTAATAGAAATTTCTATATCATTTTTATTTGTAATAATAATTATATATCGATATGGTTCCTATATAAATGTTGTATGGTATTACATTATAAGGCGAAAAATATTTACTACGTACAAAGTTATTTAGATATTGTTCATGATTTTGATTTTCATATTCCATTTTGATATTCCAATATTGTAGAATTTCGATCGGTGTGCTATTAATCAGTCTATTTACATTTACATACTACCCACAGATTCAAGAAGGAAACAAAATATTACTTGAACTATATCACCCTTTTATGAGATAAGAATGTTTATTATAGTTGATAATTATAAGAGTTTATTTGGTTAATAAAGTGTCATACACATTTTGCGAACGATGTTTTATTTATCTCTTTAATCTTAATCTTATTCGTAATAGTCGCGAAAGTCTATCTGTATGTCTGTCTGTTACGCTTTCACCGCTGAAAAAATGCCGTTTTCCTTTGGAGAGAAAGTCACGGGTAAAAATAGAACTAAAGACACTACATACTAATAACATAAATGCGAAATGCTGTCTGTCTGTTTGTTACGCTTTCAAGGCTAATTTAAATATAAAATATTATTTATTCAAGTAAATTTGTTAACAAGTGCTTTTGAGTTGTCAACTCTTATGCTGGAAAGCTATTCCTACCGAGAACATCCAGCAAGAAACTCGGTGGTTGTTCTTTTCAAAATATAATTCTTTTAACCAATTACATCAAGTCATTACTATTTTGTACAGGGACGAAGAGTACTTATAATATGCATGCATTTTTATCATCTATACTCAATAGTATTTCTAGCTTTCTGTATCAGCCTCTTTTTTTAATAGTGTTTTTAAACTGCTGTAATGGCACAGCTAAAATTGATAGCGGGATTTTATTATAGAATCTTATACCTAAACCCACAAACGACTTACGCACTTTTGCAAGCCGCAAAGCAAAGGTTATGTCGGTTCGTATTTTGTCTATTATATGATAATTAGAAAGCACTCGTTTACAAGTTTACTTGAGTAAAGAATATTTTGATATCAATCTAAAGTTATACCAACTTTATATTAATAATTTATAGAATTAGGCGTTACTTTGCGGAGGTCCATAATACAAAAGTAACGAGAATATTATTTTGCTATAATCCGCGATAAATTTTTTTCGCGGATTTATTTTTTATTGCGGATTATAGCAAAATAATATTCTCATTACTTTTGTAACTTTATATAACTTTATGTTCGGATTAGTCTTGAAAATGAATACATATCGTTCATATTTTTAACTTTTATTGAACTTGCAATGTATGTATGTGAAGGTGGAATCTTGCAAGTTAAATTTGACCCACTTCCCGGTGTCCGATTGAGCTGAATTTTATGCACTGGTCCGTTCTTGATGACAATGCATGTTTATGATAAGCATGACTTGATGCTGCTTTCAAGATTCGCCAAATTTTATATACTGGTCCATTCTCGATGACAATGCATGTTTATGATAAGCATGACTTAATGATGCTTTCAAGCTTGGCCAGGAAACCTCTCAGCAGTTAACAGTAGGGACATGAAATTGGCGTTTTCTATGGGAGGAACATAAAGTCGTTTTTTTCTTTAATGAAATATATTTAATTAATCAAAGTATGTACCATTGCTATGTATGCACTTTTGGCATCTCATAGGTAGTTCATTGATCTCCTTACTAAAAAAACCATTCGGGCGGGAATCAATAAAATCTTTGAAGGCGGTTTCGACTGCCCCATCGGAGTTGAATTTTTTTCCTTGCAAGTAGTTATCCAAATTGCGAAAAAAATGGTAATCTGTTGGAGCAAGGTCCGGAGAGTACGGTGGATGTCTAAGACATTCTAATTGAAGCTCCTCTGATTTGGTAGCCGTATGTTGTGCAGTGTGTGGTCTAGCGTTGTCCTGAAGCAGCAGTGGCCTAGAGCGATTGACCAGCCTCGGTTGTTAAGCAGCTAGCTTTTCCATCATGGTTTGCATTTGCTGACAATAGATATCTGCCGTAATCGTCTCGCCAGATTTAAGAAAGCTGTAGTGAACGACACCGGCACTAGTCCACCAAACACTTACAAGCAACTTTTTTTTAGGCAATTTTCGCTTAGGGCAGGATTTGGCTGGTTCGCCAGGGTTCAGCCATTGCAATGAGCGCTTCCGATTATCGTAGAGGATCCACTTTTCATCACAAATAATGATTCGATTTAAAATTCCTTCATTATTGTGCCGGTTGAGTAACGTATCGCAGCAGTCGACGCGCGTTTGTCGGTTTGCTTCACTCAATTCATGAGATACCCACCTTTCAAGCTTTTTCACCTTCCCAATTTGCTTCAAGTGGATTAGAATAGTTTTATCACTAACACCGGAGCCTGCAGCTAACTTGGACGTGGTTTGCGATGGATCCGCTTCCACAATAGCCTTCAATTCTTCATTATCAACTTTGGTCTCCGGCCGTCCACGAGGCTTGTTCTGCAGGTCGAAATTTCCAGAACGAAAACGTTGGAACCAAAAACGCACTGTGTTTTCTTTTGCGACACCGTCACCATACACATCATTAATCCTTCGAGCCGTTTCTGCAGCACTGGTGCCACGGTGGAACTCATATTCGTAAATAACGCGATATTTCATGTTTTCCATTTTGTAAACAGAGTAACACAAATAAAAAAACAAAAGAAGAAAAAACAAATGAATTAGGGAGTTTGAAACACAAATGCATGAGTAAATAGCTGTATGAATTTGAATTTGGAATTCCTAACCATAAAGGTAATATTTGAGATCAAAGTGGCCAGTACGACAAAACGCCAATTTCATATGTAAGGACCTAATATATTTATCAGTTGTCTGTCACCCATAACACAAGTATTAAGTTACTTACTTTGGGGACGGACGGCCGTGTGTGTAAGTATCCCATATATTTATTTATTTATTTATTATGATTACTTAAAAAGCATGTTTAATTTTTTTGTAAGGATTATATAACTCGTTTCTCCATCATTTTTTGTCAGCCGGATAACACGCGGCCCGTCATCTTACCTTGTCGCCTTTTACGATACCTCGGTAAAAAATAAGGGTGGTCTATTTTACTCAGCCGGATGCCACACGGCTCTTGTATTGTAATTAATTTAAATGCTATTACAGACAATAGAGTTACTGTTGCACTTTACGTTCCAACATAAAGTGCACAACTAACTTTCGACCGCATTTTAATTGAATTTCGATAGAAGCGGGGCCATTAGCAATGTTCACGACATTGTGCTGGTATATTGAGTTATTATTTTGTAAAATCTAATGGCATGCATCGTAGAGTGTAGGGGGAACGTAAGGGGGTGTAAAACAGGATGTGAACATGTAGGATATGGGGGGCTTTATCATTCAGAATAAGTTCAAATATTCGACTCCTGATTAGAGTAGCGCCTTGGTCACACGGGGCACCGCGGGTCCATTACCTGACCAGAAGGGACACCTTCATTACACCTGTAATGTACAGTGCAAAAGTAATAATAAAATTATTTTGCTATAATCCGCGATGAAGTAAAATAGAAAATATATATAATGCTAAATGTAGAGTGGAGAATCCGTTTTCATCGATACATGCAGGATTCGTAAAAACACACGCGAAAACCTTCACCACCGCCACCACAATACACAAGCACTACATACGTTCACTATCACAAACACAAAAATCGTTTCGCCCCGCAACCCAAGTATCATCAGGGATAGACTCCGTGGGTGACCAAGCCTTGCTCGGTAATTTTTTACAAAAAAACAGAAAATTTAAAAAAATAAAAAACAATTGGGTAGTTGGGAATCTATCCTAGATATTTAAGATTATATTTAAGATAAGTTAGTAAGGTAAGAAATGAGGGTACTCTATTCTACACAGCTGGATACCACACGGCTATTTTTAAATATTTAATAATTTTTAATTATGGTTTTTCAAAACTAATTAGAATATAATTTTGCTATAATCCACAATGTTATTTCGGATTATAGCAAAATAATATTCTCATTACTTTTGTATTATGGACCTCCGCAAAGTAACGCCTAATTCTATAAACTATTATGGTTTTTAATAATTATGATGTAATTTGACTTCGATCATAATTATCATTCATCATTTAACTGAAGGTTTCTGTTTTCTTTCATTTCCTCGGTCTTATTTTGCTTCCATTAGTAATAATAAAATTATTTTGCTATAATCCGCTATTATATCGCGGATTTTAGAAAAATAATATCACTGTTATTTTTGTATTATGAATTTCCGCAAAGTAACGCCTAATTATAAAAATTAATTTACTCCCATTATCATGACTTATAAAAAAAACAGCCTTTTTACAATATACTTAATTTAAGGTTTTGACATTTAAATTTATATTAATTAAGGCGTTACTTTGCGGGGATCCATAATTTAAAAGTAAGAATTTAATTATTTTGCCATAAATATCGAGGATTATAGCAAAATAATATTTTCATCACTTTTGTATTATGGACCTCCGCAAGTAACGCCTACTTCTATTAAAAAATATATTTTGCTATAATCCGCGTTTTAGAAAATCTAGGCAATGATAAGTTTAGAATCGGTTCTCACCCTACTAATATTATAAATGCGAAAGTTTGTGAGTATGGATGTATGTTTGTTACTCTTTCACGGCGAATCCACTGAACCAATCTGGATGAAATTTGCCACAATGATTACTTATACACCGGAATAACATATAGGCTATAGAAATCCTGTTAATCCTACAGGAATAGGATGATATGCGAAGCGACAGTATTCGAACTGGGAGACCCTAGGCGTACTACTATACTGGTAATATCACGGTAGTAGGAAATTTCAGGTTAAGGTTAAATAAAAGTCCATTTTTTCTTTTTTCTTTATTTGCGACATCAAAATTACATAATATCATAAACTACAATTACATTGAGAATTTTCGAAAGATTAATGTACTATAAATAGAGAGATTAGTTTAGACATTGAATACTCATTAAACTATTATATTTGAAGTAAGCTTAAAGAACCTAAGATAAACGAGAAATAAACGTATTTTCAGAAGTTACTATAATTTAATAAAAATATAAAAATAAATAAATAAAAATTTATTAATTTAATAAAACAATATACTGAAATTTTATTATGAGTTCCAAACCGATATAAAAACATTATATAATTTATAGAAGTAGGTGTTACTTTGCTAAACTCCATATAAAGTAATGATACAACTATTTTGTTATAATCCGCGTTTAAGAAAATCCATTTAATGCTCAGTATAAAAAGCTCAATCCGTTTTCGTACCTTATACATGCAGGATTAGTAACCGTTCGTACAAAAAAAATACCGCTACCGCTAACACACTACACACATTCACTACGACAATCTTGACGAACACTTCATCTCGCAACCGAAATATCATCAGGAGATCGACTCCACGACAATATCATAAATCTTGCTTTGCAATTTCGTTGTGGAGCCCATTTCCTAACAATGCTTTCGTTTCGGGGCTAAGCGATCGATGAGATTGTCGTAGTGAACGTGTGTAGTATAGTGTGTCGGTGGTGGTGTTGTTTAATGATACGGGTGATTACTAATCGTGCGTGTATAAGGTATAAGAGCTGATTGTGCTTTCTGCACTTAGCATTACATAGATTTTATTAGCAAACACGAATAGTAGCAAAATAATTCTATAATTACGATTCAAGATTCATTGTTATAAATTAATAAAATCAGTAATTATTATTGTATACACAAGAAATATACTAAATAAAATAATCAACAATTAAATAAGAACTTATTTGCAAATGTCTGTAACAATCACTTAAAATTAACTCTAATTATTCCTTAAACTTAAATAAATAAAGTAAATTTAAAACGATCATCAAATATTTCTCGTATAACCTAAAACGCACAAATTATAAACCCACACATATTAATATAAAGAAACATTGTATAATTGACATAAAATGACATAACTTTAGTCATAATTATCATTTAATTGGATTATGTCTTGGTTGTATATTTTTATAGATTAACGCCGTAAACATGGTGGCTTAAAAAAAATATTTTATTATTAATTATTAAAAAAATCAATTATTACACGCTGTATAATTTTATAGGTTTTTACCATTAACATGGTGGCATAAAATAATAATCAATTTATTATTACGTATTCAGAAAAACAATTATTATAAGCTGTATATTTTTATAGATTTACACCGGAAACATGGTTATTTAAAAGAAATAGTATTTTATTATTAATTATTCAAAAAATTAAGTACTATATGCTGTATAATTTTATAGATTTACACCGGAAACATGGTGATTTAAAATAAAAAGTATTTTATTATTAATCATTCAAAAAATTAAATACTATATGCTGTATAATTTTATAGATTTACGGCGTAAACATGGCGGCATAAAAGAAGAAGTATTTTAGTTTTAATTATTCAGAGAAACAATTATTACATGCTGTATAATTTTATAAGTTTACGGTGTTAACATGGTGGCATAAAAAAGGAGTATTTTACTATTAATTATTCAGAAAAACAATTATTACATGCTGTATAATTTTATAAGTTTACGGCGTTAACATGTTGGCATGAAATGGGAAGTATTTTATTATTATATATTCAAAAAATCAATTATTACATACTGTATGATTTTATAAGTTTACGGTGTCAACATGGTAGCATAAAACAGAAAGTATTGTACTATTAATTATTGAAAAAACAATGATTACACGCTGTATAATTTTATAAATTTACGGCGTAAACATGGTGGCGTAAAGAAGAAGTATTTTTAAATTGTATTACACAATCTAGAAATTTAATTAATAGACTATTCTGTGACATTAATTATTAATTATTAATTTAATGGGGTTAAATCATGGCCTTACATCTTCCCACTGCCGGGTGAAGCCTCCTCTCTTCTTAGAGAGAAGGATTATTAATTAATTATATATAAGAGATTAAGTATATCCTACGTTACTACTGAGTTAAATTTTACTACGTTATACTTAAGACGTATACAGAATATTATAATTGAATTTAAAAAAGTTATACAACTATAAATTGTTGGAATATACATTCTAATAAACTTAAATATGATGCCGAAAATTACACAAATAAATGTCCAATTAAAGACATCATATATTAGTTCTGAACATCTTAAATCTAAAATCGGATACAATATAATATTATTAAATATTAATGTCTAATTTTTTTTTCATTTTTAAATTTTTTCTCTCACTACATTGTTTAATTTTATTTCTATAAATTTATGTAGATATAATGCAATATTTAATGTTAAATGCTACTACTCAGTTTTTTTTCGTTTTATTTATCTTTTTTATTAAATCTACGTGTAGAGTTGAGAAAAACTTTGGTTTTATTTTGGCAATGGAGACTACTTTAATATTATATATTGTATGGAAAGTTATACTTAAACATCATATGTGATTAATTATAGTTTTATCTAAAAATGCGTAAAATGTTGTATACGATTATTTTTCTAAGAAATTTCATTTAATACTAATTCGCTTTGATTATAAGAAGCGATATAAATTACGTTTAGCCGACTAAAATAGCTATTTGGTACTGAATATCTTTGCGGAACCGAAATCACAGAGATCTCAAGCTGTTTGAACATTTCCAAAAAAAAAACTTCAAATTGTTTAAATTAATTGCAATTTCAATCAAATACTGTGAAAGGTATGATCTCTATATGTTCTATGTTCGAAAATATGTTCTATTTAAATCAATTCTTGTATTAATAAAACATACAATTAAAGAACTATACTAGAAAACTACATAAACCACCAAAATCATTAGTTTTTGTCAGCTAACCATAATCTTAGACTTAATTTAACATTCAATAATAGCTTGACATTTTTCACTGCAGTAATTATCTAGAATATTCCGAATTACGAAGTTTGACAGGTAATACATAATCTCGCTGTGAGCAATTATTAGATTTAGATATATAATAATTAGGGGATTAATCTTATAGTAATAATATGTCAAATATAAAATATATAATAAATATTATCAGTAATTATAATTCTAATTAAATTAACAGAGCCCACGATCTATTGACTGACCAAGAATCGCTTTCTAAAAATCGACATCAAAATATATGCTTAGGACATATTTTATAATTTCTAACAATAAAGAATACTCTCAAACAATTATTTTCACATTTTCTTTCAAAACAAAGTACCTAGATGTCAAGATATTAGGTAAATGAAGATATTATAACATCTTTAATATGTTTTATTATTGTTTTTGTTAATTGTGTTTTTACAAATACCAATTAAAGATTGATGCTTTAACACTTTAAGTAATTAATAAAATTATTTTGCCAGAATCCGCGATTAAATCCTATAATCCTATAATTTGCTATAATCCGAAATTAAAGAGAAAGATTGATGCGAAAATTAAAGAGAAAGATTGATGCGTTAACACTTTAAGTAATAATAAAATTATTTTGCCAGAATCCGCGATTAAATCCTATAATCCTATAATTTGCTATAATCCGAAATTAAAGAGAAAGATTGATGCGAAAATTAAAGAGAAAGATTGATGCGTTAACACTTTAAGTAATAATAAAATTATTATGCCAGAATCCGCGATTAAATCCTATAATCCTATAATTTGCTATAATCCGAAATTAAAGAGAAAGATTGATGCGTTAACACTTTAAGTAATAATAAAATTATTATGCCAGAATCCGCGATTAAATCCTATAATCCTATAATTTGCTATAATCCGCGCTTTGCCGCGGTATATTGTTTCAATATATTTATATATAGTGTTTCAATTGCTTTAACTTATACTTATAAAACTTTGCTTATAAAAGCATGAAATCAAAATAAAAAATGACTTTAGCAACGCAAGAATAACCATCGGATAGTATACGAGTATAACTTATTTATTGGAGATTATAAAACAGATCCTTTAGCCTCAGTCCTGTCCTATCCATAAGACTAGTACACCAAAATATGCCACCTCCAAAATTATCATTCAATTCCAGTATAACTTATGTTCATCTTTAAAAATCGTGCTTAGTTTTCAAAAATAATTAACAAAAGGTGCTGTGTAAATTATCAAAAGACCTCTTATTTGTTTCAGTAAAAAAAATGTATTTCCTCATCTCAACTTTGACTCTTTACTTTGATGAATCTCTTTGGAATCTCTTTAAACGTAAGGATTTGCTTCGGGGCTCTGGAGTAGTTTTCAATAATCCTGGAGATCTGTCAACGCTTAGAGAGTTACCGCGTACGCGGACTGGTTGAACAAAAGACTTTGAAGAACACGGAATCGGGCTCAGCGGTGGACCTCTAAGGTTTGCTGCATATGAAACGGCTATCTCACTTCGTAATTCAGATTCATCCAGGGAAGTCGTATCGTCGTCGTCAGTATCTTCATCGTCTGTATCGAGAACCCTGAAAATAACAACTATTTTTATAAAATATACAACTTATAGTAGTAGCCGAAGCAGCCGAAGCCGTAGGCCGTAGCCTAGCAATAACCTTATAAGTTAGTGTGTTAGCTAGCCATGTGTCCCATCAATTAATATTTCAATTAGAAATAAAAGTTAAAACATAACAAATTAAAAAAAAACCTGCCCTTTTTATTCACATGTTTTTATGAGCATTGAGCTAAGGCAGTGTATACATATTCGTGTAGCGATAAACATCCTAAGTAATAAAATGGAAGATCTGTATAGTAAAAATATAAAAAATAACATACACCCTAGACCTAATATTATAAAAATCTATAATCCTCCTGTTAGCAGATTGAAGATATAACATAAATTTAGTTTAGTCATTCGCTTGGCGGCGCGTTTTAATTTGTTAATGTGCATATAATTCGTACTGAGTGAATACTGAAACGAAAAAATCATAAGACTAACCTATTTACAATTTTATTAATTTTCTGTTTAATTCGGGCTTGCTCTTCGCCGACATCATTCAATAAACATTGCAAACGATTATTTAACATTTCCACAGTAGACTCAAGTTTTTTAACAGTTTCTTCAATAGATTGTTGAGTTGTTTTAGCGTTTTTAAATACAGTTTCATCGAGTAAACCATCCTGTAAATTAAAAAATTGCTCCCGTAAAATTTATCTGTACTCCATGGTATTCAGAGAAATTTTGCAGCGGCAATTTCAGTGCAATATGCAAATGTACAGAATTAAATTAATAAGCCATGAAAACTTAATGTTCACTCAGAATTTGAAGAAATTTCGCCTTAAAATTCATACATACTTGAATTATTTATAAAATAATTATCGACGTAAAAGCTGAAAATAAAAGTAGCTTACAAATATTCATACCTTGCGGAGCAATTGACAACCACGCTGGGTTAAAGTTGCCATAGCATCTGGATAATCTCCAAGCGCCTCCCACAAATCTTTTTTAGCCAAACAGAACAGATCAGAATATCCCAAAGAGCGAACATTAGCAGTGCGTCTATTACCGGTGCGATTGCCGGGTATCTCCAAAACGCTCACTTCTCCAAAAACTGATCCTGCACCGAGCACCGCTAGAACCGTCTTACCATCATCAGCGACAACCTGGAGCCTTCCTCGTTTGACGATGTACATTTCCTTCCCCACATCGCCTTTACGGCAAATGTAATCACCGGGACTAAAAACTTGAAGACGCAGTTTCAGTACCAAAGCTTCCAGCAGTCCAGGCTCGCAATCTTGGAAGATCCTTACTTCTCGCAGGGTATCAAGATGGACTCGAATAGCAATTTCAGCTTTCAGTTTATCAGGTAGGGATGACAACACATTTTCTTCATCCAAAGCGCCGCTCTCGGCCCAGGTGTAGGCGAACCATCGAATTACACGAGCTTCCAAGTCACCACTTACTTTGCGAAAGGCCATATATTGCTTGACGCCGTCCATCTTATTTTGGAATTCAACTCTCGCCACGTTCATGTTAGTTATCATAGATCCAATATTTCCCACGATTGTAGCAAAAATAAGAACTCCGGCGAGAAAGTCGGCCACCACGAACACGTACTCAGCGTCATTTTCTGGTTGGGGTGTTTCACCAATGGTAGTAAGAGTCAGAGTTGACCAGTAGAAGCTGTAAATGTACTGGTGAGACAAGGACTCGTTTCGCATTCCTGTTATGTTGTACACCCAATTGTCGACTCCGAAACCAATTGCATAGCTTATTGCGAAGTACATGCACGCATTCCAGTGGATCAGCACTAGTATCGCCAAAACAACCTAAAAAAAAGAAATATGGCATTGCAAAAACATGTATATCCTAATAATTTATAGAATTAGGCGTTACTTTGCGGACATCCATTATACAAAAGTAATTATAAAAGTATACAAAAATGATTTTGCTATAATCTGCGATCAAGTAAAATCGAAAATATGTATAAGCTAAGTAGAGTGGACATTCCGTTTTCATGCTTGATTCATGCTGGATTCGTAAAAACACATGCACAAACCTCCACCACCGCCACCACAATACACAAGCACTACATAGTTCACTATCACAAACTCAACAATCGTTTCGCCCCTCAACCAAAACATCATCAGGAGATAGACTGTACGACAAAATTGCAAAGCGAAGCAATATCCAAACAAGCTTAGTTATATACTAATCGGTTCAACCGCACCATTTATTTTATTTTGCCTGCGAATGCGTGTAACAAGCTTAACAATTGCACCCTCATTAACGATCAGATAAATGTATATACGTATAATAATTTAGTTCATGCTTATATATATATTAAAGATTATAAACAAAGAAACAAAATAAACAATGCGTAACTTAAAGATGTGTACGTTTCTGTTGTAAATTTAGCTAACCTTGCAAATTCGGAACACATTCGGGAAACTAGTGGCCGTCTCGGTACGGTCGAACCACTCCCACATTCGTGGCAGGCGGAATAGGCGATTGAGTCGCACAATAACAGGGCATGGCAGACGTATCTGGAACAACCAATATTGACGCGTGCAGTAATAACAAAGTTAAAGAATGTGTTTGGTTCGAATGTTTAGCGGCGTCATTGTTGGCACTTGTGTCTGTGTATAGCGTTACACAACACAGATACGAGTATACCGGTGTGTTTACTGTTGTTGTGTAGCCACGTTGATCATCCTCCTGCCCTTATCCCACTCTTAGTAAACATGTTGTCATATGATTTGGCTACGTATTTTACGGCCGTCATTTTACCGTAGTCCTATTTTACCACACCTAAGTAAGAAGAGAAGGTGGTCTATTTTACTCATCCAGATACCACACGGTGGGTCAATTTACCTTAGTTACCGTTTACGACACTTCGGTAAGAAATAAGGGTAGTCTATTCTACTCAGCCGGATACCACGTGGCACGAAATCATTATTAGCTATTTAGAGAATTTCGAGCCCGAAAACAGGGATAAAACGACATTTTTTTTAAAATAAAACTTATCTAGATCGATTGATTTAACCCCCTAACCCCCCACCATGCTGAATTTCAGGAAAATCTTTAGAGCCGTTTCCGAAATTCCGAAAATATATATATACATACAAGATTAACTCATTTAAATATAAAATATATGTGTAATACGTACATTGTTACAAGTCCCAGGTCTCCACCAGTAATATGCAATGTCAGTCGGCAAAAGTGATAGCACGTCGATTTGCCATTCATCATTGGTCACGTAGTTCAGCCTGAGCTTACCAGATTCCCTTACCATTAGCCCTTGCTCTAGATAACCTGAAAACGACACTCTTACGTCAAAATTAATAATATAATCTTATAAAGTAGCTGGAAATAAATAAACTGGTAGGTGGCGCTCGACTCTAGGTATTTTCAATTCTAGAGACCACCCGTTCCTGGTATAAACTACACGCTACAACGCTGTCTTAACAGTTTTCGGAAAAAATTAAGTTTTATATATTCAACTATCTATCACAGCTAATATAACTATTAAAAAAAAACTAGCAAATATTATTAGAAAACAAAGGGTAATACGCTGTCACTTACAAAGTTATGATAGCTCAGCTGGGAGCGGAACCACTTAAGTAAGTAAGTAACGGCCTGTTACTATCCCACTGCTGGGCATAGGCCTCTTCTCTCGGTTTTTTTTTTTGGAGAGAAGGATTGGAGCTAAGACCTACCACGCTGCTCCAATGCGGATTGGTAGGTTACACATATCCCCAGAATTCTCTAGAGATATGCAGGTTTCCTCACGATGTTTTCCTTCACCGAAAAGCGTGTGATACATTGCAATTATCAATAAGACACATAAGTTTTACTAGAAAACTCATTGGTGACTGCCCGGGGTTTGAACCCTAGACCTCCTCGAAAGAGGCGCACTTATAGGGTGAAAATAGCCCTAAACAAGTCCTAGATATGACCTTCCCTTTTTTCTTTTTTTTCTTCTTTTATATCTTTATATACTCTAAAAAATTACGACGGACGGAGAACGGATAGTACACTCTACATTTAGCATTACATATATTTTCTTTTATTGCGGATTATATCAAAATATTCATTACTTTTGTATTATGGACCTTCGCAAAGTACGTTTTCTATAAATTATCCAAATAAATAAAATAAATCATCTTCACCATAAAGCTAACCCTCACCCAGAGTTTAACCCTAACGGAAAGAAAGAAAAAGAAGAAAGAAGAAGAAGACTTATGTGTTTACATTAAACCTGGTTGACCGAGCCTTGGTCGGTAATATTTTACAAAATAAAAAAGAAACATAAAAAAAAGAAAAAAATATTGGTTAGGTGTGGGGTTCCATCCTGACGCCGTGTGGTATCCGGCTGAATAGAATAGTACCACCCTCATTCCTTACCGAGGTGTCGTAAAAGGCGACTAAGGTAAGTCGACCCGCCGTGTGTTATCCGGCTGAGTAGAATAAACCAACCTCATTTCTTACCGAGGTGTCGTAAAAGGCGACTAAGGCAAGTTGACTCACCGTGTGGTATCCGGTTAAATAGAATAGACCACCCTCTATCTTATCGAGGTGTCGTAAAATACGACTAAGATAAGGTGACGTCAGGCAGGCGGCCGGTCGTAAATTACGTAGCCAAATCATATGACAACATGTTTATAACATGTTGTGCCGACCCCACTTAGAGTGGGATAAGGGCAGGAAGATGATGATGATGTGGGGTTCCATCCTGGGTATTTTCATTTCTCGAGACCGCCCGTTCTCCGAATAAGCTACGCTGACTTGAAAATTGACGGCAAAAATGGAGTTTCATATTAAACTTAGCTGTTAATATTTTCTAATGCCCAAAAACAGGGATAAAACGATTTTTCTCCCCCAAAACCCCCTACATGCTGAATTTCAGAAAATGTGTGTATATATAAATACAAGATTAACTCATTTAAATATTAAAGATATTGTTTGTGTTTATTGTGTACAGTTATTACGCCGGGTATCCGGCTGAATAGAATATTACCGCCCTCATTTCTTACCGAGGTGTCGTAAAAGGCGACTAAGGTAAATTAACCCACCGTGTGGTATCCAGTTTAGTAGAATAGACCACCCTCTTTCTTACCGAGGTGTCGTAAAATACGAGTAAGGTAAGTTGACGTCAGGCGTAAAAACGCAGCCAAATCATGTACAAAACATGCTTATAACATGTTTTGCCGACCCCACTTAGAGTGGGATAAGGGCAGGATGATGTTTGTGTACAGTTATTCTAGTATTTTACGGTAACAATGAGACCCGCCTCCAATAATGCTCACTTCCTGAACGCCATCGTTCCAAGTGTATTTATGTAATTAGCTAAATCCATTAATGTATAGGTTTCAGTCATTGAGAACCGGCAAAAGGTCATTAACCTACTTTCGTTATATCATTTATATCACTCGTAGTACGTCCGTGTCCGTCGCACGTATTTGTAAAAATAATTACGCAATATTATGCACTTATATATTGTTACTAAATAATGTATATGACGTATATATTATATTATGTTTAATATTCAAATGAATCTTGAATGTGTATATATATATATTCGGAATCTTGGAAACGGCTTTTCCCGAAATTCAGCATGCAAGAGGTTTTGGGGGGAGAAAAATTGATACTTATAGTTAGGTTTTATGTAAAAAATTCGTCCTTTGTATTTTTTAATGGCCAAAAACAGATCCCTGTTTTTAAAAATACAAAAATTTATATTGAATATAAAACACTATTTTTGCCATAAACTGTCAAATCAGCGTAGCTTTTTTTACTAATCTTGATGTGGTAGAGAGACGGTTGGACCGATTTTAATTAAATTTTCAAAAAATCTATAGATCGGATGTTCCTGTAAAAGTTTGATGGCGAACGGAGCATTTTTTATTTATAACTCTAAGTTTTTCAGGCATTGAAAAATTGCTTAAATTGACATTAAACAGAAAAAACTATTTTCGCTGACATTTGTAAAGATGTAATAGCTCAGTGGGAAACGGGCGGACTAAAGAAGTAAAAAATATCTGGGATCGAGCCTCAGATGTCACCCCATTTTTGCTTTTTTTATTTGCATTTATTTCATATCTTTAAAATTACGGAGCAACGCTTGGTATTAATATATAGTATGTATAAAGTACTATGTTTTTATTCAAAACATTGTAGCCAATGTTAAAGCCTTTTTAAAATACTCTCAATTATGTATGTACTTTATATACCCTCAATTATGTACTGTAAACTGTTCTGTTTTCGTTCCTAAGAGTTTCTGAAAATATACATTTTCATAACAATTATATTGTGAAAAGAGTAACCGCCGACTTTCATGCTGGCTCTTCTTGGTAGGAACAACTTTCCGAACCAGCAGTAGGGTTGATTCAAAAGCACTTGTTTACAAGTGTCCTTGAATTAATATAATGAATGAAAAGAGCTCTTGCCACCATCGACATTCCTGCTCTTCTCGAGCCTTCGGGGATATGTCGGGATGATGGCAAGAGAACAGATTGACGCTGGTTCCTTGGGAACGGGGACGGGCCGTAATGTGGGACGCAACATGCGTTGATACGTTAGCCTCGTCCCATATCAGGGAAACAGACTTGGAGCTGCGGCGGAAATGGCAGAATCCGGCAAACGGCGGAAGTATGTATCTCTTATCGAGAGTTATATATTTGTGCCGTTTGCAGTTGAGACCCTAAGGCCATGGAGTCAAAGGGCAAAAAAAAATTATCCATTTTAACACCTCGATTAATTGCCTCTTCAGGTGACAAGAGGGCTAGCACCTATTTCACACAAAGAATCAGCTTACCGATTCAGTGCGGAAACGCTGCCAGCATTCTTGGTACCATTTCACGTAGGCATGATTTGTATAGTCCTAGCGTGTAAGTAATTTAAGATAGATATAACTTGTACATTTTTGTTGTAAATAGAAAAATATATGAATTTGAATATAAACATTTGCGTTTGTCTGTAGGGCACAGGGGAAAAAGATCACATTCCAATATTAGGGGTACTCGAAAGCTTTGGCGCTAACGAAGTTGTGACTAGTTATAGGGGCATTTCCGTCAATTACGTAGAGTTTAGTTCACCCCTGGACGGGTGAATGACCTCACCTTAATGTTTACAATAGTATCGCTTAATTGATATTATTTTCGATTAAGCGTAAGAGATTTAGTTACTCTATATCAACAAAATGACCGATAGGCTAACTGATTTATTGTAACGAAGTTATTCCTTAGACATTTGGTCTATGTTATTATTTATTGTAAAGTTATCAAAATTTCTGCCATTTGGTATCCAGCTGAGTGGAATAGACCACCTATATTTCTTACCGAGTTGTCGTAAAAGGCGACTAAGGTAAGTTCACCCGCCGTGAGTTTTCCGGCCGAGTAGAATAAACCAACCTCATTTATTATCGAGGTGTCGTAACGACTAAGGTCAGTTTACCCACCGTGTGGTATCCGGCTAAATAGAATAGACCACCTTTATTTCTTACCGAAGTGACATAAAAGGCGACAAAGGTAAGTAGACCCGCCGTGTGGTATCCGGCCGAGTAAAAAAGACAAATCTCATTTCTTACCGAGTTGTCGTAAAAGGTGACTAAGTTAAGCTCACCCGCCGTGTGGTATTCTGCCGAGTAAAATAGACCAATCTCAATTCTTACCGAGTTGTCGTAAAAGTCACCTTTTACGAAAACTAAGATAAGTAGACCCGCCATGTGGTATCCCGTTGAGTAAATAGACCACCCTTTTACTTGCGGAGGTGTTGTTAAAAACGACCAAGATAAGTTAACGTTACGCAAGCGGCCGGCCGTAAAATACTTAACCAAATCACATTACAACGTGGTTAAAATATGTTGTGCCGACCCAACTGAAGTAAAGTTGTTAAAATCAAGAATTCATATTTACAACACCACGCTAATAAACGAGGGTGGTCTATTCTATCGTGTATATCACTCTATGGTGATGTCACTGCGATATCAAAACACAACATCGTATATTGATTATTTACGTAGTGATGTGCGCACGTAAGCACAAATCGAAGTTCAGCAAAGAATAATTTCGATAAGTAAGCAAACTAGTGCGGTGCAATATTTGTGCGGAAAGAATAGGCTAGGCTTGTTTGTTGACACGTTAGCTAAATTTGATGTAGGTGCGCCGCGTGTGGGCTGCAAACTGTTGATTTGTGATCCCACTTGAGGCGATACGATTTATGGGGGTCTGTGAAAACAAACTGTGTTATTGAAGACGTTTGCACACGTCTGGGTGTCTAATAAAATTGGTCAAAGTCTAACTTTCATTTTGACGTAATCTCTCGGAAGCAGTATTTTAATTTTTTTATTTATATATTTTATTATAGACATCATCATCTTCCTGCCCTTATCCCACTCTAAGTGGGGTCGGCACAACATGTTATAAACATGCTGTCACATGATTTAGCTACGTATTTTACGACCGGCCGCCCGCTTGACGTCAACTTATCTCAGTCGTATTTTACGACACCTCGAAAAGAAAGAGGGTGGTCTATTCTACTTAACCGGATACCACACGGTGAGTCAACTTACCCTAGTCGCCTTTTACGACACCTCGGTAAGAAATGAGGGTGGTCTATTCTACTCAGCCGGATACCACACGGCGGGTCGACTTACCTTAGTTGCCTTTTACGACACCTCGGTAAGAAAAGAGGGTGGTACTATTCTATTCAGCCGGATACCACACGGCGGATATATTTTATTATAGACAAAGTTATACAATACATAATTATAAGAGAAACAAAACAAAAACATAAACCAAAAATGTCTTGACAGGAAATAAAAAAACTTAAAGAATAAATGGAACATTACATGTTAAATTACATGTCACATAGTATAAAACAAAGTCACATTCTTTGTTTGTCCATATATCCCTATGCATGTTTAAATCTTTAAAACTACGCAACAGATTTTGGTTTTTTTAATAGAGTGATTCAGGAGGAAGGTTTATATGTATAATAACATTTAATACCGAGTAGAGAAATACTGTAATTTTAGAGGTTTCTAATGTGATGTCGTAAATAATTACATTGTTTTTCCGCTTACTTTGCAAACGCAGGCTAAACACTACGAGATTTATCAAAATGATGTATTAAGTATTTGTACACCTTGAAAATGTGAACTACAGAAAAGTCCGCGATAGTATATGTCTATCTCTTATGGATAACCCACAATAGCATTTTTTGTTATTTACTTTTTACGAAAAATAGCAATTTTTATAGAATACAGCATTAATCCTTATCCAATTAAGAACCTTAAATAAATTGTTTATTTAATATAGATCAATGTAGCCGTTTACAGCATGTAATTTAACTGAACATTTTCGGAGATATTACAGATTTAAAATGCCATGAGGAGGTCGCTCTTCGCCCTATAGCACTTCGAATTTAGCAGCTATATGTCGCTCTTTCAAGAGTTTGTTTGATGACAAGGAAGCTGTGAATGTTGTATATAAAGACATTCTGTAAATTATTGTAAAAAAATGCATAGGGAAAAATGTAAATATGTAGTATATGAATTTAGATATAAGATATAGCAGGAAATCTTCTTGGTATAGGGAGAGGGGAATTGTTTTTCTCCAAATTTAACGCGTGCGAGCCACGGGCAGTAATGAATAAATCAAAACTACTGGATCGATTTTAATATTTTTTTTTTCACTGAGTGATAGGGGCTATATATTTAATACCCGTGCTAAGCAAGGGCAAACCGCTAGTTAATTAATAAAAAATATCTGGGTGACCGAGCCATGCTTGGTAATTTAAAAAAAAAAAAGTTAAAAAAAGAAATAATAATAATTTAGTTGGGGATCGATCCTAGGTATTGACGTTTCTCGAAGCTGCTCGTTCCCCGAATAAGCTGCGCTGACTTGACAGTTTATGGCGAAAATCAATTCAATATAAATGTTAGTGTTTTAATGCCAAAAAAACAGGTTAGGTTTTTTTATATAAAACCTAGCTAGATCGATTTTTTCCCCCAAAATCCGCTTCATGCTGAATTTCAGAAAAAAACTTTGGTGCCGTTTCCGAGATTCCGAAAATATATATATACATACAAGATTAACTCATTTCTCTCATCTCAACTCATCATCAGGATGATAGGCTACACGACAAAATCGTAATGTCCTGCATGTATAAGGTATGTTACCTGCTTCATACACTTAGCATTACATAGATTATCTTAACAAACGCGGAATACAGCTAAATAATTCTATTTAACTTCTATGCTATGGAATACCGCAAAGTAACCCCACTTAGAGTGGTATAAGTTCAAGAGATCAGTTTTCCTTTAATACCATCTATTGTCTGACTGTCAGTGACACATTATTATCACACTTTCAACAAAAACTCTTGTTCCCTGTATAAAGTTCTAAATATACACTGTAAGCTTCTTACAAGGAATTTCTAAGCGATTGTTTGATATCTATTGTTATTCTGTACTGTAAACTTTTCTCTTGAAAATCGCATTTATATTTTATTTTGCACAATACGGTGCATTAAACGAAGTGCAAACAAGTTCTGGAAAGCGGCAAATATCACCGAGGAATACATATTGCGCCTTAAATCCGTTTCGAGGGGCTTTTACGAAATATATGTAGGTATATTAAAAATAAGGTACCTGGGTGAACGAACGTTTCAAATTATATAGATTATAAGAATGTCTGGATGTGCTACTCCTCTACCCTGGATAAAACAGTAATGACTAAATGTAACTAGTTATTAGAATTATATTGTGAAAAGTGCAACCGTCGAGTTCTTTGCTGGCTCTTCTCGGTAGGAACAGCTTTCCGAACTAGCATCCGGAATAAGCCCGCCATTGCAAATTATGTTGTTTTTTTATTTTTATTTGAATTAATGCAATAAAGAGATTACAAACAAAGAATAGTACCTGGGCCTAACTCGGTAATTGTATGAAAATAAAATAAAGAATAAAACGAAAAGATAAAATAACTTTTTTTTAAATAAAACCTAGCTAGATCTATTTTTCTCCCTCAATACTCATACATGGTGAACGCCGTGTGGTATCCGGCTGAATAGAATAGTACCACCCTCTTTTCTTACCGAGGTGTCGTAAAAGGCGACTAAGGTAAGTCGACCCGCCGTGTGGTATCCGGCTGAGTAGAATTGACCAACCTCATTTCTTACCGAGGTGTCGTAAAAGGCGACTAAGGAAAGTTGACCCACCGTGTGGTATCCGGTTTAGTAAAATAGACCACCCTCTTTCTTACCGAGGTGTCGTAAAATACGACAAAGGTAAGTTGACGTCAGGCAGGCGGCCGATCGTAAAAACGCTGCCAAATCATGTGACAGCATGTTTATAACATGTTGTGCCGACCCCACTTAGAGTGGGATAAGGGCAGGAGGATGAATACTCATACATGGTGAATTTTACGAAAATCGTTGGAGCCGTTTCCAAAATTAAGAAAAATATGAATATACAAGATTAACTTATTGAAATAGTACATGGGTGACCGAACCTTGGTCGATATTTTTTTTAAGGATATAACAAAAATAAAAAAAGAAAGAAAGCGCTGATGACATGTGGGATTTGAAACCGGGTTTTAAACATTTTCGGTCCACCCTTACCCATCGGCTATCGCAACATTACATTTAACAGCTGAAAAAATCCTTTGCTTTCAATTCTACGTTATACCGTATTTTTAATGCCCAAAAACAGGGATGACCGTATTTTTCTAAAATAAAACCTACCTAGATCGATTTTTCTCCCCCAAAACCCCTATATGCTGAATTTCAGGAAAATAGTTGGAGTCGTTTCCGAGATTCAGAAAATATATTTATATATAAACATACAAGATTACATTAAAATAATTAATATTTTGGATTTGTATTTAATCTGAGAATACGATAGCGCAAGTAAATGTGATACAATGTTTTAGTTGAACATCCGCTAAATGTTTCATGTTTATAAACAATTATATATCTATACGAACGGCACGTGTAATTGTTTTATATAAACGTGTCAACAAACTGTTTGCGTAATACAAAAAAATACAGTCCAATTATAAACAAAAATTTATACAAAACTATATGCTTTTGAGGAATGTGCAACAGTATATCTGTACACTAACAAATAATGCTCTGTAACAACTTAGTACTCGGATATTAAAAAAAGAAGATAGAGTGTAAGGGACTAAACAATTGTACGTATAATATTTATCAAATCTATATTAATACTAGCTGTGCTAGTAGCTTCGCTCGCATGGCAGTCAGTGAGTTAATTTTTTTATCGAATTGAAATTTTGAACATATAATTAGTTATTGTGTGTTAATTATTAAAGTTTATTGAATAACTTTCACGTTTTATAAACATATTGTCACATGATTTGGCTACCTATTTTATGACCCACCGCCTGTCGTCAACTTACCTTAGTCGCCATTTACGACACCTCAGTAAGAAATGACGGTGGTGGTCTACTCACCCGGATACCACACGGCGGAGATAATTTATTAAATTATTAATAAAACTATTTTGCTACATCCGCGATTAAGTAAATAGAAAATATATATAATGCTAAATGTAGAGTGGATAATCCGTTTTCATACCTGATACATGCAGGATTCGTAAAAACACATGCACAAATCTCCTCCACCGCACTACACAAGCACTACACATGTTCACTATCACAAACTCAACAATAGTTTTGCCCCGCAACTGAAGCATCATCAGGAGATAGACTACGACAAAATCGCAAAGTGGAGCGGAGGTTTGTGCATATGTTTTTACGAACCCTGCATGTATCATGTATGAAAACGGATTATCCACTCTACATTTAGCATTATTTATATTTTCTATTTTTAACTTCATCGCGGAATATAGCAAAACAATATTAATAATATTTTTGTATTATGGATCTCCGCAAAGTAATTTTAAAGCAAAATAATTTTATTATCACTTTTATAACGTAAGTTCTATTGAAATAGACCTTAAAGGATTTCCTCGCATTTCCTCTTTCCATCTCGCCACAAAGAACCGCGACGCGTCTATTTGCACTTCTACCCAATAGACATGAAATCGTACGAGGCACGAGTTTCCGCTTCCCCCTTCCCTCCCACTCTTTATACATTCGAGAGTTCACCCAAACGAAAAGAATTTTTAAAGGAAAACTGTCGTCAGGTTTGTTTATTTTTCAGATTTGAAAGCTTTGCATGAGAAAATTGTTGGAAATTTGTACCATTAAAATAGATTTAACCGCGACTTCGTTTGCTTCATATAAAAAAATACCTATCTATTCTAATATATAAAGCTGAAGAGTTTGTTTGTTTGATTGATTGTTTGAAAGCGCTAATCTCAGGAACTACTAGACCGATTTGAAAAATTCATTCAGTGTAAGTTAGTCCATTTATTGAGGAAGGCTATAAGCTATATAACATCACGCTAAGATAAATAAGAGAGGAACAGTAATACACAGAATACACAGAACAGTAATACACAGAATAAATGTAACAGAATAAATGTAACGAAAACAGCAAAATTTAAAGCTTTGCTTGCGTGAGCTAAGTAAATAGTGAAAGTTATTCAAAAATATTTATTTATTTTTACAATTAATTACAGAATGTCTTCATAAACAACATTTACAGCTTTAAACAAACTCTTGAAAGAACGACATATAGCTATTAAATGCGAAGTGCTATAGGGTGAAGCGCGGCACCTCACGGCATTTTAAATCTGTAATATCTCCGAAAATGTTCACTTAAATTAGATGCTGTAAACAGCCATATTGATCTATATTAAATCAAAAATTTATTTAAGGTACTTAATTGGATAAGGATTAATGCTGTATTGTATAAAAATTTGCTTTGAACATAAGGCATTATTTTTCGTAAAAAGTAATAAATGACAAAGAGTGCTATTGTGGGTTATCCATAAGAGATAGACATATACCATCGCGGACTTTTCTGTAGACCTTTTCAAGGTGTACAAATACTTAGTACATCATTTTGATAAATCTCGTAGGGTTTAGCCAGCGTTTGCAATGTAAGCGGAAAAAAATGTAATTATTCACAGAAACCTCAAAATTTACAGTATTTCTCTACTCCGAATTGAGTATTATTATACGTATAAACCTTCCTCTTGAATCACTCTATCTATTAAAAAAACCGCATCAAAATCTATTGCGTAGTTTTAAAGTTTTATGCATACATAGGGATATATGGACAAACAAAGAATGCGACTTTGTTTTATACTATGTAGTGATAAGTATTAAAAAATATTAGCTCAACTGTTCGGTAAGAAGGTGTCTTCTTTTATAGATCTATGATAAAATATTCCACGCCAGGGTATCGACTAACGCAGAGTTTGCTTTTTAATACTAACTAAGCATAGCGTGTGCTGTGGCAAAGTATTGAATTTCCCGTTCCCGTGGGAGCTTTAGACGAGTACTTCACACTATATAAAGTCATCATCCTCACTATCCCACTCTAAGTGGGGTCGGCACAACATGTTATAAAAATGTTGTCAAATGATTTAGCTAAAATAGCTAGCCAACAATTTACATTAGTCGTTTACTAAAATTTTACGACACCTCGGTGGAGAACGTGGGTGGTCTATTCTACATGATTTAAACATGTTACATGATTTAGCTACGTATTTTACGACCATCCACCTGCCTGATGTCAACTTACCTTAGTCGCCTTTAACGAATATCTGTAAGATATGCGGGTGGTTTATTCTACTTAGCTGGTTACCACAGGGCGAGTTAAGTTACCTTAGTCGCCTTTTACGACATCACGATAAAAAATGACGGTGGTCTATTCTACTCAGCCGGATACCACACGACATAACAAAATATTTAATAACATTATAATAATAACATAGCGAGAGTGAAATGTGAAATTATTTTGTTCGTAAAAACATAAAGCTTCTTTAAATGAGAATCGGAAAATTCGTAGTATTTAACATGTTGTCACGTGCTGCCTTCCTGCCATTATCCCACTTACAGTTGGATATGGGCAGGAGGATGATGATGTTATTAAATATGTTGTGGTACCTTTTGTCTTAGTAATTCCTTAACAAAATAATCAAGTTCTAACACAAAATTAAATCAAATGACTCAAAAATATTTTTACAAACAACAATATATTTCATAAAGCACATCAAAACACAACATTCGCATAATTCGCTGAGCTACTCGTAAATATATATATATATATATATATATATATATATATATATATATATATGTCGCATCCTGGCAACCATCATTCCATCATTAAAAATATATTGAAAATACATTGAAAATAGAAGGCGCAGCGGTGACAGAATGCAGACGGCGCATGTGAGAGATGAAGACAGATCCGTGTCATGGCGCAGTTGTGAAAATTGTTAAGAAGAATATAAAGTTGAAGATAAGCGTTGTACTTTTCCATATGCACGATACCCTTATTACGCCCACTAATCTCTAAGAATAATGCCCAAGATACTGATGAGTCTACATCAGTCGTGGGATTCAATCGTGCAAATGGATGGATAGTATGAAGAGACTATGATGACTCACAATGGCGGATACAATAAGAGTTACGAAATAAAACAATTCAAACACCAAAAACAAAAAGAAAAAAAAAAAAATCCAAGTGAGACGAATAATATCAATCGGCCGAAGTTTAAGCCCGATAAATGATGATTTTACGTAAAATTGTGGTGTACTACAGCTGACTTATACATGGACGGAAAAACAAAAGAAGATACATTTTCTGGAAATTTCTGCGGTTGCACTTATTAATTTAAGCAATGATAGATCAATGGATGATTAAAAATCATTCTGTATATGCCTGTTTTCGTGTTACGCATTTGTTGAATTGTTGGAAGAATTTAAATATAGTGCAAATAGCAGCATGAATGGTGATTACGCATTTGGTACAAAATTGATATATGACTGCAATGGCTTGCATTCACACCGGAGATATCTTCGCGTCAAAAGCTGCACCAGGAACTACAAGTATACTCCTATTTGAAACGAAAGTTATTTATAGAGGATCGCAGATTCAACGCGATCCCAATTCAAGCGTCTTAGTTGCGATCAGCAGTGCGCAGAAAAATCGAGTGTCGCAAACGGATTTTGGAACCAAAAGACTATTGTCTGTGGTACTGTGGTAAGCTCTGGACAACGACGACAAGCAGATTACAAATTATTTGTGTGCTACAGGTGTAGCAGGCTGGGCTACGTCGCGAGTCGCTGCATGGCCAATGGACATGCTCTTTGAGGTACCAGTACACCGACGAGTAGACTGTAGACCAAAGTCTGGTCAAACCGCCATCAGGAGCTTTCACATCATTTGGTAGGTGTTATTACTTTGATTTGTTTCTGGGCCTGGATGTTCTCTCATAAAAGAGACTATATATAGCTTATAAATTTAGTTCGGAAATAATTGATAATGTTGTCATTAATAGGGATGGCTAACAGGAATGTTTATAGTATCTTTCAAATAATTGTCAAGTAAAAGTAATCGGTTTTGCAACTGAAATTATAAGAAGAGGGTGAACTGTTCACCTTTTGCCAATCCAGCTCTTTTAGTCAAAAACATAATGTGTCTTATTGTTTTACAAAAATACCTGAGAGTCAAGTACCTATTGATAATGACAAGATTTGTGGTAACGTAATTTGTGTTGATGTTTATACAGACGGGTTCTTGGTTCGGTGGGTCGGTGACTGTACCAGAGTATCTTCTGTAGCCCAGTAGAAATCGGCATCTGCTCAGGGTGGTCCGTGGGTACGCAGTGAGCGATAGCTCTGGGGGTCGATGACACCAGGGTATCGTCTGTAGCCCGGTAGAAATCGGTATCTGCTCTGAGTAGTCCGTGGGTACGCAGGGAGCGATAGCTCTGGGTGGTATAGTCGGGTCTAGCTGTGTAGCGATGGCCGTGAGTCATGTGGACTCGTTATCCCTGACGGAAGACCCTTCTGCTGAGACAGAAGCGGTAGACCACGAACAAGATACCTGGGTTGTTTTTGAAGTAAATTCTGATAGGTTTTCTGTTTATTTTTGTAATGTCATGGTAAGTGTCAGTCAATGGTACTCTGCCTCAGTACTTTTCGTATGCATTATGGGTTTGGCATGCCCTTACATTTTATTTGTTGGGTTTCATAATTCAATGATCAACTTATGACGAGATATAATTTTCCTTGTTTTGTTCGTTTATTAAAAAGATCTAGACCTCAATGACCCAGATGTTGTAGGATAGGCCGAACGGAATTTCTGGGTTCGTTTGTTTGTTACAGATCAACACACGGGGACGTGTGTCTCGCAGGATGGCCGTGTCGCATCCTGGCAACCATCATTCCATCATTAAAAATATATTGAAAATACATTGAAAATAGAAGGCGCAGCGGTGACAGAATGCAGACGGCGCATGTGAGAGATGAAGACAGATCCGTGTCATGGCGCAGTTGTGAAAATTGTTAAGAAGAATATAAAGTTGAAGATAAGCGTTGTACTTTTCCATATGCACGATACCCTTATTACGCCCACTAATCTCTAAGAATAATGCCCAAGATACTGATGAGTCTACATATATATAACACATTAAACTTACGAATAAAACTAAAACAAAAGAATAAAATAGCGATAAATAAAAACGATATCTTAAGCTCAATCTATACTTATTATAAACCACAGTTCTCAAAAGGTGTCTGTCTGTATGTGAGCAATTTTTAAAAATCTACTGAACAGAGATTTGTATGGTTTTATTAAAAGGTAATGCAGTACATTCAGGTTTTATGTAAATTCTGGCGAGAGATCGCGCAATTGTAAAAAAAACTCGCCTAATGAAACTTTTAGACGCGTGCGTCGCTTAAACCAACTGTGATACACCAATGTAATGTACTAGAGAATTGTAGATCTACAAAAATACTACAAAAAAGTCTGCGATAGTATGTCTCTATCTATTATAGTTAACTCACAAAAACTACTTTTATGTACAATTACTGATTTCCACGCGCAAGAAGCACAGCTAGTGCTAGTAAACCATATAAGAGTTACCTTCATGCATATGAATGACGGTATCGACCACGTAGATAGCATCGCATATGTAGTCCAAGAAATACCAAGCGCTGGTCATGTCATCCAGCTCCCAGAAGACGGCACGGCCGATGACAAATATCACGTTGTACATTATTGCCAACGACACCACAGCTAACCACTGCGAAAACACGAAATATTTTAATTTGTTTTTTGACATAATTAGCAGTGACGTAACCTGAAACGTAGTGAAATGTACCCTTCCTATCTGCTCCATGGTCTCAGATTTTCTCAACTTTAGTAAAATAGCTGTGATAGCCCATCGATAGCACCGTGCGACACTTTCAACGTGGTCACGGGTTCAAAACAGGGTAGGCAGCAATGAGGTTTTCTATTAAAACTGTGTCCAATTGATAATTTCAATTTATTACACGCTTTTCGGTGAAGAAAAACAGCGTGAGGAAACCTGCTATCTCTAGAGAATTCTGTGTATGTAACCTGCCAAAGCTGTGGTAGGCTAGCGGTAACACCGTGTGACTCTTTTAAGGAGGTCACGGGTTCATACCCGGGCAGACACCAATGAGTTTTTTCTGTTAAAACTTATGTGTCTAATTGATAATTGCAATTTATCACACGGTTTTGGGCGAAGGAAAACATCCTGAGGAAACCTGCATATCATTATTATTATCTTGGCAACCTGCATATCTCTGCATATCTGTTTATATGTATATGTAACCTACCAATCCGCATTGGAACATCTCAAAATGTTGGAATATCGATCCTATATCCTGCGCATCTTTTGCCTTGCCGTGCTAAGCTGGAACGGGTCACTTGCAGTTTTATCAAGCTATATCATTTAGGCTGCGGCTACATTAAGCCGATTTACGAAGAGACGAGTAGAATTGCAATTAAGTAAATCGCTAGCGACACTAAAACAACAATGTATCCACGAAGCTCTTTGACAATTTATTTGCTTTAATTGCTCACCAATTTCAGTTCGCGTCATCTAATGTATTTATTTCACTATTTTTAAATACATTATATTTTTCAGAATGGAAAAAAAAGAAAGTGTACATAGTACTGTTTTCAGTTTAAATGTTAGACTGAGACTTAATTCTACGCGATAATACTTAAGTTATAATTATTGCGAGTATACCTGGGTGACCAACCTTATTTTTCGGTATTTTTTTAGAAGATATAAATAAGATTCAAAATGAAAAAAATACAGCTATCATAAGTTTGCTATTGACAGCGTAATTAGCCTTTTATTTCTAATAATATTGTAGCAGTTTTAATTGCTGAAAATGAGGATATAACAGTATTGTTTTAAAATAAAACCTAGCTTGATCATTTTATCGTCCACGAAATCCTCGGCATGATAAATGTCGTGAAAATCCTTAGTGCTGTTTCCGAAATTCAGATTCTATAGTATTTAAACGAGTCAAGTTAAAAAGCTTAATAATAAAGCTTTAATAAAATTTCATATCCCTACTGTTAGCCGTTGAGGGGTTCCCTCGTTTGGAGCAAATCCTGGCAACAGAATTAGGTCATGTTTATAAACATGCATTGTTACCAAGACTGGACCAGTATATAAAATTTCAGCTCAATCGGACCCCCCGCAAGTGGGCCAAATTTAACTTCCAAGATTTCACCTTCACACACATACATTGTAAGTTGCATAAAAGCTTTTAATAATAACAATATTAAGTCGTTTGATAAAGATGATGCAGTTCCCGCTACGATGACATCGTGTAAAGAGCTCATTAATAAGTGCCCCGGATGGGTTCGAAACTAGTCGGGTTAACCCAATAGAATAACACGTGAGTATAGCCGGTTCTATACACTAACTATAGTGCAAGTATAAACAACCGTTAAGTAAGTAATAGACATAAGAAGTCAAGTAAACAATAGACAATCAACAGATGTAACCCAATAAAAAATTCCAACACCCATGTGGGTAATGAAAAATTAACACAAATTGTAAAAATAAAAATGCCAAAAAAGTCTCTGATTATGTCAAAGGAACTAGAATTAAGATTAGGAAAAAAAGCAAAAAATTGGATCCGGACTTCGCGACGTGAATTCACATTCGCCGACTTCAACGGTACTTTCCATTCGCACGTAAATTCACGTGCGCCAACTGCAATGGAACTTAAAAATAGTTTAAACAACCTGATTAATCTTACATAGTAATGCGTGGACGAAGAGGTATCGAACACCAGTTGCAGCCCGCACAGCAGCTTCGACATCCTCGAGTTGTACAACGGTTCCTCTGGTTCGGGGAAGGTTTGGTTGGCGAACTTGTCCAGGAACCAGTCGTTGGGCTTCGCACGCTCCTCGCTTCGGGAGCGAAACTTGCGGATAAAACGGGAGACGCCGTGGCGGATGCCGCTCCGGCGTTTCGGCTGCACATCGCCCACTGCCTGTTGAAATCAAATACAAAGAATTAGTTAAAATTATGTATTAATTACTACCTTTCTGTGGACTGTTGTCGCGCGATAGCTTTTTTATCAGAATTTCCTGTAAGTACAAGTGTAATAAAGCTGTGGTAGCCCAGCGGTAACACCGTGCGACTCTTTCGAGGAGGTCACGGGTTCAAACCCGGGCAGACACAATGAGTTTTTCTGTTAAAACTTATGTGTCTATTTGATAATTGCAATTTATCACACGCTCTTCGATGAAAGAAAACATCGTGAGGAAACCTGCATATCTCTAGGGAATTCTGGAGATACGTGTAACCTACCAATCCGCACTGGAGCAGCGTGGTAGGTCTTAGCTCCAAATGTTCTCTCCAAAAACAGAAACAAGAGGCCTATTCTCAACAGTGGGATAGTAACAGGCCGCTACTTATTTACTTATAAGTTTAATAGGCGCACCGGAAAGCGCAGCATCGGTAGATCCTACTAGATGGACCGACGACCTCAAAAAGGTCGTGGAGAGCTACAAGCGGCGCAAAATCGTGTGTTCTGGAGATCCCATGAAGAGACCTTTGTCCAGCAGTGGACGTCTATCGGTTGAAGAAGAAGATAAGTATAATTTGTCTCCTTTTATTCATCATCCTGCCCTCATCCCACTCTAAGTAGGATAGGCACAACATGCTGTCACATGATTTGGGTTGCGTTTTTACGACCGGTCGCCTGCCTGACGTCAACTTACCTTAGCCGTATTTTACGACACCTCGGTAAGAAAGAGGGTAGTCTATTCTACTGAACCGTATACCGCACGGTGGGTCAACTTACTTAGTCGTCTTTTACGACAGCTCGGTAAGAAATGAGGTTGGTCTATTCTACTCAGCCGGATACCACACGGCTCTTGTACTGTAATTAATTTAAATGCTATTACAGTTACAACGCCGTGTGGTATCCGGCTTAATACAATAGTACCACCCTCTTTTCTTACCGAGGTGTCGTAAAAGGCGACTAAGGTAAGTCGACCCGCCGTGTGGTATCCGGCTGAGTAGAATAGACCACCCTCATGTCTTACCGAGGTGTCGTAAATACGACTAAGATAAGTTAACGTCAGACAGGTGGCCGGTCGTAAATTACGTAGCCAAATCATGTGACAACATGTTTATAACATGTTGTACCGACCCCACTTAGAGTGGGATAAGGGCAGGAAGATGATGATGAAGCTTACAGGGTTTATTTAGAACTTTGTACACCGGCCTTTATATTACGACGAACTTTATATTACGACCGGCTGCCTGTCTGACGTCAACTTACCTGTGTCGTATTTACGACACCTTGGTTAGAAAGAGGGTGGTCTATTCTACTAAATCGGATACCGCACGGTGGGTCAACTTACTTAGTCGCCTTTTACGACATCTCGGGAAGAAATGAGGTTGGTCTTTTCTACTAAACCGGATACCGCACGGTAGGTTAACTTACTTAGTCGCCTTTTACGACACCTCGGTAAGAAATAAGGTTGGTCTATTCTACTAAACCGGATACCGCACGGTAGGTTAACTTACTTAGTCGCCTTTTACGACACCTCGGTAAGAAATGAGGTTGATCTATTCTACTCAGCCGGATACCACACGGCGTATACACTACAAGCTTCATACAAGCTAATACAAAATTGTTTGGAAAGTGTCTCAGTTTTCTGTATGGTTTTTAAAACATTGCAGACTAGTGATAAACGAGTTTATGCACGGAAAATTAAATTTGCGACAGGTCTCGAGGTTTATTACATTGCTTTAGAGGCTGAAATGAAATTATTTTCATGCCACGCTTCTTTATTATATTATCACTGAAAAGCTTCCTTATTTTGCATAAACACTTTAAGAACTGTCTGACAGAATTGCATCTAAATTGATAAATATTTTATGAATATCAAATCAAAATAATCTTTATTCAAATAAGCTCTTTCAAGCACTTTTGAATCGTCAAGGATCAATATGATTAATGAAGCTACAAATGGTTTGGAATGTTTGTCTTACCGAGAAGAACCAGAAGGAAACTCGGCGGTCAATCTTTTAAACATTTTCCATTAATAAAAAATTATACCAATTAAAAACGAAAATTACAGTACAGAAAGCCTTTTGTATTATAATCAACTATTTAAGGTAAAAAGTTTTATTTAATTTCCGCTGAAGTTATGTTTTTTCTTTTATAAAAAAAAAATATGTTATCATTGTCCTGCCCTTATCCCACTCTAAAGGTGTCCACTTATATCCAATCCAATAAACCACCCTCATTTCTTACCAAGGTGTCGTAAAAGGCGACTAAGATATGTTTACGTCACACAGGCTGCCGGTTGTAAAGTATCTAGCCGAATCTTTTTACAACATGTTTTAAACATGTTGTAAAGGTGTAACTAATGGTGGTGGGGTTTCATACTATTTGTATATAACACTGCTTGTTTGGGTGATTCTTTGCGATTTTGTCGTGAAGCCTATCTCCTGACAATGCTTCGGTTATGGGTCGAAACGACTGAGATTGTCGTAGTGAATGTGTGTTATGCTTACTAGTGTGTATGTAATACGTATAGTAACTAATCTTGCATGTATAAGGTATGAGAACGGTTTTGATTACATAGATTTTCTTAACAAACGCAAAAAAATTAAATATTAAAAAAAAGAAAAAAGGCTCGTGATAACTGGGTCTTGATGTTGGGTATTTTAACTTTTTTTGTTCGCCTGTTTACCAATGAGCTGTTACAACTTTACAATTGACAGCTAAAATATCATTAGCTTTCTATTCTACATTTGAGCATTTTTTCAGTGCCCAAAGTAAGTAGTAAGTAAGTAAGTAGCGGCCTGTTACTATCCCACTGCTGAGAATAGGCCACTTCTCTCCATTTTTGGAGAGAAGGTTTGGAGCTAAGACCTACCACGCTGCTCCAGTGTGGATTGGTAGGTTACACATATCTCCAGAATTCTCTAGAGATATACAGGTTACCTCACGATGTTTTCCTTCACCGAAAAGCGTATGATAAATTGAAATTATCAATTAAACACCTAAGTTTTTAACAGAAAAACTCATTGGTGTCTGCCCGGATTTGAACCCGCGACCTCCTAGAAACAGTAGAACGGTGGGCCGACGAACGAGCCGCTGGGCCATCACAGCTTAATAAGTGCCCAAAAACAGGTATATAATGACTCTTCCCCCAGAAAACCCCTACATGCTGAAATTCATGAACATCATTGGAGCCGTCTCCGAGATTCAGAAGATATACATATATATATACAAGATTAACTTATATATTTGTGCCGTTTTCAGTTGAGATCCTAGGCCCATGGAGTCATAATGCAAAAAAAAATATCCGTTTTAACACCACGGTTAATACCCTCATCAGGTGACAAGAGGGCTGGCTCTTCTCGCACATAGAATCAGCTTAGCGATTCAGCGCGGAAACGCTGCCAGCATTCTTGAGACCATTCCACGTGGGCATGATTTGTATAGTCCTAGCGTGTAAGTAATTTAAGATAGATATAACTTGTACATTTTTGTCGAAAGTAGAAATTAACTCATTTAAATATTAAAGATCTGTTTAAAGTAGTTGTCAAATGTTGCTATATAAATTATCGTATACAGGAAGATTGAATGACGCTATTAAATGTTAAGACCACTGATTACAGCTAAATAATAACATATAAAATAAAAATAAACGCGGATCTTGCGTTGGGGTCACGAGATTTCACCGTGCGGTTATCATTGCGAATTCGTGAGTGATTTATAAATAGCTAATAAATATAATATATAATATTTCAATGAGTTTATCTTGAATACATTGTAATTTTCCGAATCTCGGAAACGACTCTTTTTTTGGCCCTCGGCAGAAATCACGCAGAGCTGAAGGCAAGAAACTACCAACGGGTCTGACTATATATGCGATAAAACACCGCCGTAAGTCTCATTTCCATTTTTATGAAATTCAAAAGTTTTAAAATTGTCTAGTAATCTTTAATATTAAAAAAGAGTTAATCTTGTGTATCTATATGTACTCTTTGAATCTTGGTAAACGGCTCCAACGATTTTCATGAAATTGCATGTAGCTAGGTTTAATTAAAAAAAATCGTTTTATCCCTGTTTTGAATTTTTTAAAAATTGCTACAATTTTATAAGAAAGTACAGGATAATTGCGCTGTCAATTTCAAAGTTGTGATAGTTTATTGGGTAATGGGCGCTCTCAAATTCAGAATATTAGGATCGAATGAGGGAGCACCCTTATTTCTTACCGAGGTGTCGTGAAATACGTGGCCGGTCGTAAAATACGTAGCCAAATCGTGTGGTATCCGATTTAGTAGAATAGACCACCCTCTTTCTTATTGAGGTGTAGTAAAATACGACTAAAATAAATTGATGTCAGGTAGGCGGCCGGTCGTGAAATACGTAGCCAAATCGTGTGACAGCATGTTTATAACATGTTGTGCCGGCCCTACTTAGAGTGGGATAAGGGCAGGAAAACGACGATAGATTTTCTATTTACTTAATTGTAGATTATAACAAAATAATTTTACTTTTGTAGACTTCATGGAATTATTTGAAACCCCTAGTCTTAGTTTAAGCTCATATTATAAAGCTTGCGGTTTTGCTATTCGCAGTATTGCAGGAACACGATTTTACTCAACCGCGACAACATTTATTGAAGCGTATAACTTAATTTTTTTTATTGTAGGTATCTATGTATATTTACAAGGTTAACTCAGTTAAAGATCAGAAAGATATAGTACCTCGGTAACCTTGCTCAGTAATTATTTAAAAGATGTTAAAAAATTTATACCCATCGACTATCCCAACATTACGTTTGACAAATAAAAAAATCCTTTGCTAATAATTTATAGAATTAGGCGTTACTTTGCGGAGGTCCATAATACAAAAGTAATTAGAATATTATTTTGCTATAATCCGCGATAAAAGAAAATATATGTAATGCTAAATGTGGAGTGTAATATTCGTTCTCATACCTGATACATGCAGAATTTGTAAGAACTCATGCACTACCCGACACCGATGGCACAACAATACCAAGCACTGCACACATTCACCACCACAATCTCAACAATTGTTTCGCCCCGTAACTGAAGCATCGTCAGGAGATAGACTCCACGACAACATCAGCTTTGCGATTTTGTCGTGGAGTCTATCTCCTGAAGTAGAGTTTAAATCCTTTGCTCTCAATTCTACATTTTACTATTTTTTTGATGCAACAAAACAGAGATAAAAAGATTTCTTTTTTTAAATAAAACCTAGCTAGATCGATGTTTCTCAACTTAGGTAAACCCCAGTGGCGTGCACAGTTTTTGCACAGGGCAGACAAAATATTACATGTAACTATAAAAGTGATACAATTTGCTACCTCGAACGATCTATCAATAAAAATCAATGTTCATCGCACGCATCTAAAACAGACATTACATAAATAAGATAAGCTATTTACTTACCAAAAATACGTCGCCGTTTTGTCCATTAAAGATTGATCTACATCATTCTTTTTATGGGAATGATTTTCCACCTAAGATATTGATTGACTCATTTTACACAAATATTAATTTGCATACTCTGAGTGGCCTATATCGTTAGTTTGTAGTATTTGTAAACTGGGTGTAGGGCAGCATTTTACAATTACTTGCCTTTTTTCAACAAAAATTAATTTAAAAAATGTGTTATTTTTAATTTTCTCTATACATACATCACCACATATTTCGCACTGAATATTCATTTCGACAGTATTTTTACTAATAACTAAATTTAAACCACAAAAAAACAAAACATAAAATCTGAAAAATGGCGAGCGACTATATTCACCTAAAGAAATAATGTACTAAACGACAAATTAGTACGATTATAAGTTAGTAGCTAATAATTTTTATGGTCTTTCATTTAGCGATATAATAGCAGCGTCAAATTGTTATGAAATAATAAAAAGACAGTGTCTATTTGATGCATATGTACGTGTGCATTATTTACATGTGTGCTGCGTATTATTTGCGTATTATAAAGAAATATACACACACTCGCATGCCCGCATTAACACAACACATAGAAAAATTGAGGCACTTTAATTCGTTTCTCTGTCGTAAAACATAGGCGAAGGCGCTGCTAAAATTAATAAATAAAATAAATAAATATATGGGACACTTACACACACGGTCGTGCATCCCCATGTAACAACATGTTTATAACATATTGTGCCGGCCCACACTGAGATAAGGACAGGAGGATGATGATTTGTTAATAGCTTTAATTTGTATAATGTTTAGTAACATATAAATAAAACATTCATACATTAAGATAAGTTATGAACGATTTTGGTTCCCTACACTTAGCACTTAGCACTTAGCATTAGATTTTCTTAGCAAACGTGTATTATAACAAAATAACCTATCATAACTTTTGAAGGCGGTATTAGGTGAATGATTGATTTAGCACAACACGCGGTGTTAGAGCTATATAAATCACATACGAACAATTAATCTATGATCAATTTCCAGTGACGTCATTAGTTTGTGTTGTGCTTGAAACCTGAGTATATCCTTTATTAAGAAAAAATAATTTAAAAAAAACACATGTATAAAGGCGGACTTATCCCTAAAAGGGATCTCTTCCAGTCAACCTTTGAGTAACAGAAGGAAAAGGACAAGAATTGAAGAAGAAAGAGAGTACGGGTCATATAGAGAAAAAAAAAAAGTTTGTATAAATTGAACTATTTAATCTATTAAATAATTTTGGTAAAATAAATAGATAAAAGTGAGATGCTATTAATATATAATTAACTATGATAAATATTTTCTAATCTGTAACTTAAATGAAAGGGAAAGAGATTTGCGGATTGATACTGGTAAATCATTCCATAGCTTAACACCATGAACTAAATGATCTCGAGTAAGTCAGTGAGGAGCATTTAGGGAAAGCAAGATCTAAGGTATTTATAGATCTTAGCCGGCCACATCCTACATCCGACAAGAAGTTGAATCGCTCTTTAAGATATATTGGAATTGAGGGATTAAAAAGTACTTTATAAAGAAGTGATAGAATATGTAAATTTCTTCTGGATCGGATTGGAAGCCAATTCAACTTGTGAAGGAACTCGGTGATGTGGTCAAATTTACGAAGTCCATAAATATATCGTCCACCGTCTTGCTGGACCGACGACATCAGGAAGGTTGTCGGGGCCAGGTGGATGCGCATTGCGGAGAACCGGGATGTCTGGCGCAGACATGGGGAGGCCTATGTCCAGCAGTGGACTGCGATAGGCTGATGGATGGATGGTTGGATGGATAAATATATCTAATAGCTACATTTCCCTATATCCTTAGCTAACAGACGAGCATACCTGTCAATCATGTAGATATGCAATAACTTCGTGAAGGGTAATTTGCTACCCCTTCGGGGAAGTTATGCGTGATTTTTTTTCCCTTTGTTGTGAGCATATTGCGAATTACGGAATGTGAACTTTATATGAAAAACGGTTGAATGAAACTGTTATTTATATATAGCCCGCGTTTAGGCGTAACTTCGCTCGATTGTTGTCGCGTGATAGGTTGATAATAGATGACCCTTTCATCGTCGTCCTATAAGAATTAACAGGATTTCTATAGTCTATATGTTACCCTGGTGTATAAGGAATAATTGTGCCAAATTTTATCCGTATTGGTTCAGCGGATTGGTGAAAGAGTAACAAACATACATTCATACTCACATACTTTCGCATTTAACACACACACAATGTGTTAAGTTCCATACTGTATCAATTGACAAGATCTGGCAGAAAATCAATGGTTGCTAGTATATAGAAAATTGATTCCAAATTCTAGGTTCAATTAAAATATCTGACATCTATCAGAAGTTTAGTAACATGGGTTCAGTATAGACCCGAACAGGTGGCGAACTCGGCGCTTTTAGGCAAATATCAAAACCACGCACGACCTATATAAATTCACATGTAATTTGATATATACAGAAACTATTCTACAAAGATACAACCCCATTTCCGCTCCTAAGTAACTAAAGCAAGCCACCGCAAATGTCGTTTCGCTCCTTCCGGTTGCGACTCGCTCATATAGCCAAAGTCAAACATAGTCTAAGATTAAACAGCAGTATCCTAGAGAACAGATTTAATTGCTTTATTCTAGTCGCTTAGATGGTTTAAAAACAAAAGGAATATTTCTATTCCCTTTAAAGATTACAGTACCAGGTTGAGCGGTAATTTTTAACAAAATAAAAAAGGTACTTCAAAAAACAATAATAATAATAGGGTAGGTGGGGCTCGATCCTAGGTGTTTTCATTTCGCGCGACCACCCGTTTACAGAATAAGCTACGCTGACTTGACATTTCACGGCGAAAATTGTGTTGTGTATATTCAATAAATATTAAATGTGAACTTTTGTTTTATTTTATGTCCAAAAACAAGGATAAAACGATTTTTCAAATAAAGCCTAGCCAGATCTAACCCTTTTTTTGGGTTTTGATCCCGGGTATTTTAGTGCACCCGTTTACCATTGGCCTGTCAGCATTACATTTGACAGCCAAAAACTCATTCGCATCTTTCAACATTTATCATCATAATCATCATTATCATCTGATTATATTATTAATGATGATTATAATCATTCATCATTTTATCATTTTTTTAATATCTCGAAAACAGGGATAAAATAACAATTTATTTATAAAACCTAGCTAGATCAATTATCCCCCCAAAACTCCCTACATGATGAATTTCATGAAAATCATTGGATCTGTTGCCAAAATTCAGATAAATATATACAAGATTAACTCATTTAAATCTTTTCCTTAATAAGATTTTGAACTCGATCATAATTTGTCTGGACATAGCTATATGAACACGGTTTGCAGTTTCCAATAAGGATTACGCCGTAACAGGATTTCAACGGAAGTTCACGCTTGACAGCGTTTCCCGATAGTAATACAATTTCTCTCACATACATATACAGTGTCGTGTGCAGCCGACTTTCGCCAGCGCAGACTTAAGACAAACCCTAAATTCGAAATCAGGTGAAGTATTTCTTAATACGTAAAATTAGAAATCTTTAGAAATTTTTAATCCTGATATCCGGCAAAGTACATATAGAATAACCCAATTTCTTACTGAGGTGTCGTAAAAAGGCGAATAAGGCAATTTGACCTACCGTGTGGTATCTGGTTGAGTAGAATAGACTACTCTCTTACTTACCGAGGTGTCGTAAAAGGCACCAAGGTAAATTAACCCGCCGTGTAGGATCTGTTTCATTAGAATAGACCACTCTCTTTCCTACCGAGGTGAAGTAAAATATGACGTCAGGCGGCCGGTCGTATAATACGCAGCCAAATCATGTGACAACATAATTATAATGTTAGAGTGGGATAGCGGCAGGAGGATGATGATTTATAAATTCTTACTCCCGTATTTTAGATAGCTAGATAGCCTAGATAGCCGTAGATAGCTGTATCATAATGTTAGAGCGAGATAATAGTATAGGCTGTCTCGATCCGAGTTTATATATGCCAACGCACTGAGTCCATTATTAGGTTTAAGACCGATAATGTCATATGCGAGCGTCGCGTTCGCACATGTCCATCCGACCAGACTTAATGTTTTGCAGCGATTGCAAAACAAGTTCATGAGACAAGCCACCGGCTGTCCCTGGTTCGTGCGCAACGTCGACCTACATAGAGATTTAGGTCTTCCCTCTATAGCACAGCTATTCAAATGTCTCTCTAAGAGATACTTTGAAAAAGCTGAGGTGCATCCAAACCTGCTCATCGCGGGGATGGTCAAATACACCTGCTTCGACAAGAAGTTTAAGTCCAAAACTCATAGACGCCCTAAGAGCGTGCTTTATGACCTTGACGATCACATCACGATCGCCAACGCCCGATAAACACACGCACACGCACACACACAGCGTCTTCGCCGGCGAAGACGAGGTCCCCGCTTCCTCACGTCTAGCGGCCGGGGTGTCCAGCCTCGTCCGTTATGACATTAGGACTTTTCCACAAGTCCGATACAGTCCTCCACAACGCGTCGTTTTAAGCCGAGGTCGGCCTCACAGGAGGCACCCTTAAGGCGACGCTCCCAGGATGCTGCGGGCCTCTTTCTAGACCCGCTCTCCCAGCTCAACCCCCGGCGATGCTTCTGCGCTCGGCCACTCTCTCGGTGACGCTGTCAAAGCCTTCATGGCTAACAGCCTTAGTTAGTGTTAAAAAAAAAATCCATCATTAGTTATGATGCAACTTTACGATCGAGCAGAACTTAAGTGTTATAAATTTTTGGGCTTTTTTATATATTTACCTATATTTATATTTTATATTTATATGGGATATAATAAAAAATATATACGGTAAGGGCACTAGTAACTGACCATGTTCTAGTAGTTTTGAATAAAATATTAAATAATAAGCACTTTGTTTGTTGTAGCTAATAAAAATGTTAATGAATTCTATTATATTTTAAATATTAAACAATGGGCTATGGTTTTGAGCCTTAGGCAGTTGCTAATAGATGTCAACAGGTAATTACTAATTTATTTTTTATTAGCAACAAAATACAAAACGCTTATTATTTAAAATTTCATAGTAAACGCTCAACTTCTAGTGCATGGTCAATTACTAGTGAGCTTACCTTAAATACTTACTTTATATATTTTTTTAATTAAATCCTGGTATACTGATATATAGTTATGTCAATATCATATGTTAAAAGTTGAGGTCGTATGAAATAGGTATCTATATGGTTTTACGGCCCAATAAAAGTTTAAGCTATTTAATCATCGGACAATCATGAAAAATAATTCTAGTATCACATAAAACTGCACGACGATTTTTACGGGCTTCGTACGATATGATGACGCTTAAACATCGTTAGCTTATTGACGATTAAAATGCTATGAAGAAACCGGGTTTTATTTGCGAATAAATTGAAGTAAGGGCCTGATACTATCGCACTGCTGAGCATAGGCCTCCTCTCTCCGTTATTGGAGAGAAGGATTGGAACTAAGACCTACCACGCTGCTCGAATGCGGTGGTAAGCCTACTACTCGGCTGAGTAGAATAGACCAATAAATTGAAATAATTAAATACATGCAAAAGTAATAATAAATTATTTGTCTGTAATCCGCGATGAAATAAAATAGAAAATATATATTATGCTAAAGGTAGAGTGGACAATCCGTTTTCAAACCTGATACTTTACATTTAGTTTCACTTACTTTACTAATTACATACATATTAAAATTAATTACGACGGACGCAAGTCTGCGTATGACCGACTCATGTGAACAGAGCTTCAGAAATCACACTCGATGCTGTCTGACACCTAAATTGAATCAAAGCGGCAATTTCCACCTACGCGATTGTTACTGCGTAATTGTTGTACCTACATATATAGATTAGGCACTAATTGTAACTGGATACAATCACAATTAGGTTTAGTTCGTTAGATATTTAATTAAAAGGTACTGTAAGCGGATATTGCAAAAGGTCGTTGCTATCGTGCGTATTAGTCTAGCTGATGAATAGCGAACTCGCCGCGGCTACCTGTCACCGAGCGTCCTACGAACACACCCGAGTGCTGGCTTAATGCGCAATAATTAATGTAGGTTGCGATGGCAACGGAATAACAAGCCATCTAGTGTGATGTGACGTTTTGCTTTTGGATATTGTATTTATTTACAAGTGCGGTAATACAAGTTGAAATATAGTTCAGGGTTTAATTAATACTCATTTCTGGACCTTGTTTAACAGTACAGTAACGGTCTATTACTTTCCCCCTGCTAGATATAGGCCTCCTCCATTTTGGAGGGAAGTGCAAACCTTATGCCCAACACAGTTCTCATTCTTAAAGTAAGATATATTTAAAGATTTACCATTTTTATTCAAATTCAAATTCAAAATATTCTTTATTCAAATAAACTTGTAAACAAGTGCTTTTGAATCGTCAACTCTACTGCTGGTTCGGAAAGCTGTTCCTACCGAGAAGAGCTAGCAAGAAATTTGGCGGTTGCTCTTTTAAAAATATAATTCTTATTGCTAGTTACATTAGTTATTACTATCTTGTACAGGGTCGAAGAGAAGCTACATTCACGTATTTTTAACAATAGTATCTTAATAGTATAGTAGGCTTTCTGTATTAACCTTTTAAATTGCTAAATTTCATAAAAATCATTGGAGCCGTTTCTGAAATTCGGAACTACTCGGAATAACTCATTTAAATATTAAATATATGAAGTATCACTCAACTTATTATATCTATATCTTTCTGTCCTTACACTACTATAAGTGGGGTCGGCAGAACATGTTTTTCTCTTCCATTCTGTCATATCATTCGTCTACTCTGGCTCTACCTTTTATATGCATGTCATACTACACACAATCCAACCATCTCAAACACTAAACCTGTGACAAATACTAAACCTGTTTTCTCTGTATGAATAAAATAAGTAAGCAAAAGTGGGCGTATTGTTTGACAATCTACATAAATATATGTTCATTATGCTTCATGCTCCAACGCACACGCAGAGATACATAAAGATGCCAAGATGATGATTGTTCGGTATGACGCCATCTTTCTTTTTTTGTTGATCTGAGAATGCAGTGGCTTCTATTGGTCCGTGGATAACAAAATGGCGGCCGTTTAAAATAAATAATCTTGTCTTTGGCTCGAAACTAAAGACGAATGTTTTTATTAATATTGTTTATATTTCTTTTTTATTTTATAATATAAATTGATGTTTATTAAAAAAAAATTATGATATTATTTAGCTACCCGTATGATTCGTGGTAAAAGAAAATATATGTATGTAATGCTATATGTAGAGTGTAGCCGAAGCATCGTCAGGGGATAGACTCCTAGATAAAATTGCAAAAGACAAAAATGATAATTGATAATCTTTAGATTATATTGTTATAATAATGATAAAAATATGTATTTGGTACAAATTAGCTCGCTCACACCTGCTAGAAGCTTTAGTCGCGTGCGCCGCATAAATCAACAGAGATACACTAAAATAATGTATTAGAGAGTTGTAGATCTACAAAAATCCTACAAAAAGTCCGCAACAGTATGTTTCTATCTCTTATGGTTTACTCACAATAATAACTTTTATGTTTAAAATTTCAATTAAAAATATCACGTTATTTACGCGAGGAAAACTTTATGCCCGACTAATTTTAGGCACACATAGTAACATAATAAAAGATTATTAGGTTTCTCTTTCAATTCAATTGCTCCTAACGACAATAATTCAATAAATTCGGCTCATTTCTAAACATAAATTGTCTGATCAAAGTATCACATATCACGTATCCCAATTATTTATTTAATCCTCAATACTCTGTATGAATTAGGTATATGATTACCTATATACCTACTTAGTAGCAAATAATTACGACTTCAACTTTTATTCGCAATTTCTAGGTTGTCTGGAAAATACAAATAGTATTTGCTTTCCTTTAATTATACTTTTTTCAATTTACTTTTCCCTTTTAAATGGAGTCACAAATGGTATTATGTTTAACTTGTTTTAACGAGGTTCACAATAAATAAGATCCCACTCTAAGTGGGGTCGGCACATGTTATAAACATGTTGTCATATGTCATATGATTTAGCTACGTAATTTTACGGCCTGACGTTAAATTACCTTAGTCGTATTTTACGACACCTCGGTATAATTTATAGAATTTGGCGTTACTTTGCGGAGGTCCATAACACAAAAGTAATGAGAATATTACATTTAGCATAACATATATTTTCTTTTATCGCGGATTATAGCAAAATAATATTCGCATTACTTTTGACACCTCGGTAAAAAAGAGGATGGTCACCACACGGTGGGTCGTCTTACCTTAGTCACCTTTTACGACACCTCGGTATGAACTGAGATTCTATTCTACCCAGCCGGATAAATCACGGCATTTTTGAAAGTGAACAGAGGTTTTTATCGATGTTTAAGTTATCGAGTTTCTTCTGTATTAACTTAGTAAATGAAAATCACGTTTTGTGCGGCCTGTTACGAAATGATTACCTCGACTTACACAGCTTATTTCTGATTCCTATAGCGACACCATCGAGCGGATTGCTATCATCAAGGTGTTTTATAATAAGAACAATATATATTCTCGTCACGGCGCCATTTAAAAATAGCTTCCTGTAAAGTGCTGCGGGATACATTTTCCTTATCGTTCACTATAGTTCCCATTGTTATTGAACCTAACATTGACTCTGGCGACTACGGTAATGCTATGTGAATTTCAATAAACTGACACCATACACTTTATCCTATTAGATAATACATTTTTAACTTGGGTAACTTTATTAATATACAAGAAAATGCAACCGAAAAATAAAAAATAAATCTTCTATCTGAAATCGATCCTAGTATTCTAAATTCGAATCCCGTTCCCTAATTGAACTATCATGACTCTGCAAATAACAGCGTAAGCGTTTTTTTAGTGTACAAAAACTGGGATAAGCCGACATTTTTTTTTAAATGAAACCTAGCTAGAACGATTTGCATTGGGCGAATTGATTGGGCCTAGTTGTAATAGGTTGAGGCATGGCTTGAAAAAGCGATATATCTTTGTGCTTCAGAATTTAAAAAATTGACCAATTTTGAAGATGGAAATCTTCGTATCAATAATCGTATCAACTGAGAATCGAATAAAAGTCGATAAAATGTCTTTGGGATTAACAAAATAAATTAAAGAGTAGATTAAAGTAAATTAATGATTAAAAATATAATAATGAAGGCGTTGATTATACGATTATTTTATTAAATAACAAGTACCTATTATGTAAATAACAATATACACTAATCTTTAACAGATTATTTATTTTTGTAATTGTTCAATATTTTAAATAATAGTGAACTTAAAGTTATAGTTGATTCTTGTTTAGAAATCGATTAATTGTTTGTATCATCACTACAGGATGTATGCTTGTCTATGCTAAAAAAAAGTCGTTTACTAAATCTTTTATATATCTGCTTTTAGGTTTATAAGTTTTAAGTAATAGTTAACTAATAAAAAAGCCTATTGGCCCCGCTTTCATCTTTTAACATCTTCGGCCCGATATTGTATAAAAGTGTATCAGTTTCTTTTGAGTTAATTATTTATTGTTATGACATAGAAGTCAAATTTCTCTGTTGCGTAGTCTGTCACTCAAATTATAATTAACGTGCTCACGGAGGGTGCCTTATTTTAAAATTTACTAGTCATCTATCAAAATTGGTAAAAAATTGATAGCGCGCCAGAATATTGAACTATTATTTCAGCTCATATTTAAATATAATTTGGATATTGTCTTACAACCTTCAAAGGATAATTGGGGTCACGGATTTTACTGTAACATTTTCAAAATTTACTAGTCATCTATCAAAATTGGCAATGAATCGATAACGCGTCAGACTAAAGAACTATTAATAATGCTCATATTTATTCGATAATTTGGGTATTGTCTTACAACCTTTAAAGAATAATTGCGGTCACGGAATTTTGTGTCACTTTTTTAAATTTACTAGTCATCTATCAAGATTGGTAAAAAATCGATAGTGCGCCAGACTATTGAACCATTATTCATGCTCATATTTATAAGATAATTTGGATATTGTCTTACATCCTTCGAAGGATATTTGAGGTCACGGATTTTTCTGTACATTTTTTAAAATTTCCTAGTCATCTATCGAAATTGGTAAAGAGTCGATAGCACGCCATACTAGTGAACTATTATTTATGCTCATATTTAAAAGATAATTTGGGCATTGTCTTACAACTTTCAAAACATAATTAAGGGCACGAAATTTTCTGGAACAATTTTAAAATTTACTAGTCATCTATCAAAATTGGTAAAGAATCCATAGTGCGCCAGACTAGTTAATTATTTTTACAGACCATTATTTTTGATCATATTTATATAATAATTTGGATATTGTCTTACCTTCAAAGGATAATTGGAGTCGTGGAATTTTCTCTAACGTTTTTAGGATACATAATATTATCTTCAGTGCCGAGATAAATGTAATCATGCCAAATTTGACGTTGATACGTTGAAGCATAAAGTATCATAGAGTTATTATATTTATAGTATTTCCAACCGTTTATTTAACTATGTATACACACTCATGAAGTTCCTCCTGCCCTTATCCCTCTCTAAGTGGGGTTGGCACAACGTGTTATAAACATGCTGAAACATGATTTGGCTGCGTTTTTACGACCGGCCGCCTGCCTGACGTCAACTTACCTTAGTCGTATTTTACGACACCTCAATAAGAAGGAGGGTAGTCTATTCTACTAAACCGGATACCACACGGCGAGTCAACTTACCTTAGTCGCCTTTTACGACACCTCGGTACATAAAAATATAAAGAATTATAAAACGATAGGTGTATATAATAGACAAAGTAGGAACCGACATAAGCTTGCAGCTCCTGCGTCGCACCTTACAAAAGTACGTAAACCCTCCTAAAACCCCTCTAGCATCTCATACCCAAACCCACAAAAGTGCGAGTAACCAACAACCAATAAATAACCAGAAATGGAAGATGAGAAACCCATACTTATCTTTGTTAAATCAGATAAAAAAGAGAGATAGATAGGTAACATCTTTTGCTATCTCTTTATTTCAATGGTAATATTTTAGGCTGTCTCGCCTATTCTAGTATAAAAACTCTATGTCAAATACGGGTAAACATACACTTTTATGACACTAAGTAGTCATTTCGCGAGTTTAATATTTGATAAGTTACTTTATATCCAAGCCATTATTTTAAGGAAAAATTAAAAATCCTTTTAAAATCTGTCAAGTCATCGTTTTAAATATATTAGGTCCTTACATATGAAATTGGCGTTTCGTCGTACTGGCCACTTTGATCTCAAATATTACCTTTATGGTTAGGAATTCCAAATTCAAATTCATACAGCTATTTACTCATGCATTTGTTTTTCAAACCCCCTAATTCATTTGTTTTTTCTTCTTTTCATTAAAAAAAAACGACTTTATGTTCCTCCCATAGAAAACGCCAATTTCATATGTAAGGACCTAATATTATATCATTATTGAACAAAAATAATTTATTAATCAACAATCTAGTATGTATATATAAATATATTTTTCTTTCTGAATCTCGGTAACGACTCCGACGATTTTCTTGAAATTCGGCATGTAGATTTTGGGGGTTAAATTCGATCTAGCTAGGTTTAATTAAAAAAATGTCTTTTTATCTCTGTTTTCAGGAACATTCTAAATATTTGCGCTGAATTCAAAAGACAATTTTCGCTGTCAAACGTAAAGTTATGGTAACTCATCTTGGGAAACGGGAGGTCTAGAGAGATGAAATTAACTAGGTTCGATCCCCGCCTGCCCAACAATTTTTTCATTTTTTTCAATTTTCATTTTTATCAATTTTTTTTATATCTTTAAAAAAATTACCGAGCAAGGCTAGATCACCCAGCTACTATATTCATCAATGCAAATGTTCCTTACCTCTTACCTAATATAATATAATATATTATTATATTATTGGGTATACCTAAGTTTTATATGCGATATAGTAGCAGAACACGCGACTATGTTCATACCAAATTTGTTGTGATAATACCCACTATTTTTCACCGGAAAACGCAGCGTCATTAGACCCCTACGAAATGGACTGACGACCTCAAAAAGGTCACGGGGAGCCGCTAGGTCCAAGCGGCCCAAAATCGCGGGGTGTGGGTATCCTTTAAAGTGACCTATGTCCAGCAGTGGACATTTATCCGTTGAAAAAGAAGAAGATTGGATGGATATACGTTTTGCATGTATAATATTATTTCATAATAGTCTCAAGGCATTATTAAAGTCTCGTTACACATTACCTCATAGATTTCTTCGCGAAATTTTCCTTAGCGAAATACAACGTGATACGCATATAAACTAGTAGCTGGGTGACTGAGCCTTGCTGGATCATTTTATTAAAAGATATAAAAAAATGCATTAAAAAAAAATAAAAACAAAGAAAAGCGTGTTGAGATCTGGGACTCGATCCTGGGTATTTTCACTTCTTTAGACCGCCCGATCCTACTTTAATTTACAAATTACAGCACAATTAACTTTTGTATTCTATTGCTATTTTATCACTATTTCAATGCCTGAAAACAGGAATAAAACGACATTTTTTAAATGAAACCTATCGATTTATTGGCCCAAAACCATCTCCATGCTGAATTTCATGAAAATCGTTGGAGTCGTTTCCGTATATCCAATTATATACATATAATATATACAAGATATCTATAGTAATATATAAAGCTGAAGAATTTGTTTGTTTGTTTAATTGTTTGATTAATTGATTATTTGAAAGGTAAGTAAACGGTAATAGTTATTAAAAAATCATGTATTACAAAATTGTTCCCTTCTAAAAGTTCTAAATAAAAGTCCGCGACAGCATGTCAAGCTGTTAAGGTTAACCAACTAACTTAACCATTAACTAAATTAAGTTAACTTAACCATTTTTATGGTTATCAAAAGACTATATTACGGTTTAAATCTTTAGCGATTGCTAGTTAAAGATAAAATCTAAACACGAGTAAGTTTGTCCGCAAATCAAATAGGTACATTAAAACAATTGACGTACAACTAAATTCAACGATTACAAAAATAAACAATACTATAACCAATAGAAGTTTTTAATCAAGAACAGTCGGCGAACTACAAGTCGGATTTCTCTTGAGAGATGTAATTGTTCTGTAATTCTACACAATCTGGGGACAAAATTGACTTTTTTGTTTATTTGCACATGGCAATTATTTATTTAATCAAACGCTAGTGAACGTAGCAATAAATCTTTATAGAGACGTAATAGTTTACCTTATATATTAAATTTGTGATAAAAACCTCTAGCCAATTACATTACACAGGTAGACTGGAATTTATTTTAAATCTGTTAGATTTGTCATAGTGAAACTTCATATGGTACAATAAAATCATCATTCTCCTGGCTCCTACTCTGTGTGGTCGGAACATGTTTTTCTCTTCCATTCTGCTTTCCATGCTTTGCGATTTTGTTGTGGAGTCTCCTGACGATGCTTCGGTTACGGGGCGAAACAATTGTTGAGATTGTGATGGTGAATGTGTGCAGTGCTTGTGTATTGTTGTGTTATCGGTGTCGGGTAGTGCATGAGTTCTTACAAATTCTGCATGTATCAGGCATGAGAACGAATAGTACACTCTACATTTAGCATTACATATATTTCCTTTTATCGCGGATTATAGCAAAATAATATTCTCATTACTTTTGTCTTCCATTCTCTCCTATTATTCGTCAACTAACTCTGGCGCTGTTCATTTTACACATCATACTGTTAATATTCTTACGTCGTGTGATATCTGGCTGAATAGAATAGTACTACCCTCATTTCTTACCGAGGTGTCGTAAAATACGACAGAAGTAAGTTGACGTCAGGCAGGCGGCCGGTCGTAAAAACGCTGCCAAATCATGTGACAGCATGTTGTGCCGACCCCACTTAGAGTGGGATCAGGGCAGGAAGATTTAGAAAAACAATAAATTAAAAAGAAAAGACGCGAACAATTTTCCTACAAATCCTCCAATTTATTTCTCGTCAGCTGAGCAATTAAAGAAAACAGCATCAGGAATCTCACGCCGCTGCACTGGCATCTTCAATTACTTGCGAAGCTCACTACAATTATTTGTGCACTTTGAACGCTAGCTTCTCTGAGAGTAATAAATAATGGGATTGGAATCGATTCAGACGTGGCAAGTTAAGCATTTCGATTCTGTAAAATGATATTCGGGTTAAAGACATATATTTTCTAAAAGAACAATGTTCGTTTAACTGAGAATTAAAACTAAACTATCTTATTTGCTTAAGACGCATGCACCACTTAACAATTCGTAAAATCTTAGCAAATTATTTTACTGATATAAAAAGAAATATGTACTGCTTAAATATAAAAAATTATTCAACATAAAGGTATTGACGAGAGCGATAACTTAAGTTTTATATATCAAATTACTGTGGTTATTTTTTTCAAAAATATAGGACTTTAGCTGTTTTTTAAACAAAGTAATATTATGTGTTTCCTTTAGACTATTGGTCAAATTATTGTATAACTGTGCTCCTTCACACAAAATGGTTTTTTTCCATAATTATTTGTTCGGGGATACCGTAAGCAAATTTTATGTTTGTTTCGTAGATTATGCTTAAAAGTTCTATAAGTTAGTGTAATATTTGAATGTGATGTTTTGTTTAATAGTTTTTTTATTAAAATACATTTTTGTAAGTATATAGCTGCGTAATAAAATAAAATTCCGCAATTAATACTAGATCAGTCTACAGGAAGGTTTAAATTAAGTATAAGAGATATGCTTATACGTAAAGCATATTACAAAATTGAAGATTATTTGGATGATAAAAATGCCTGGATTTGAAAATCCTGTCAGCTTCATACAAGAATGCGGTTTAATAATGTATAATTAAGCACATAAGTCAAATTCAAATTCTAAATATTCTTTATTCAGATAAACAATACAAAAAATAGTACTAAGCACTCTTGGTACTATGTTTTGGTATGGTTGTAACAATTAAGGTCCTTATGTATTGGCGATTCGGAAAACGTAAATTCAACGTTTAACAGTAGGGACATGAAATAATGTTTAAACCTTTTTTTAACTTGACTTGTCCTATTTACTATATTTATTTAGTTTCAAATAATTTATCTAGTTATTTATTTAATAGTATTGGCACGGTTCTTAATGGATGTACAAAGATTAAAGATGTCCTTATAAAGTAGGTCAAAATTCGATTCCATCACTTATATACAAAGTACCTGGGTGACCAAGCCTCTGTAATTTTCAAAATGATGTAAAAAAAAATTCAATAGAAAAAGTAAAAAAGAATAGGGCAGGTGGGACTAGATCCTAGGTATTTTCACCTCTCTAGACCGCCCATGACTTTACGTTTCACAGCGAAAAATTGTGATTGTTTTCAACGTAAATTTAAAAAAAAATTTAGAGCCCGAAAACAGGGATAAACGACATTTTTTTTAATCTATCTATCTAGATCGATCTTTCTCCCCCAAAACCCCCACATGCTAAATTTCAGGAAAATCGTTGGATCCGTTTCTGAGATTCAGAGTATATACATACAAGATTAACTCATTTAAATATCAAAAAATAAAAAAAGATATACATAAAGGTGCAACTAATAGAGCATGTAAAGCCGTGTTGATAGTTCCTTTGTGAGTTGGACTGACAGCTTGACAAAGATTGCGAATGGCCGCCGAATAACAGGGGGGCCCGGGATTCAAACCCGTGACCCACTAGTCACGACGTAACCATTCCACGGCTACAAACAGCTAACAAACCTAATGAGCCACTTTCCAATCACACCGCGTAAATACTATTGTTATATGTATTAATAATAAAACTTTACGGGCCGCCTCTGATGTCATAATTGCGTGTATTTGCATTTTTATTGCCGACTTGTACGTACGTCTTTATTTTATAAAATTTATTGTGTGATTTATTAAATGTGAGATATGATTAGTGTTACAAAACTACTTGTATTAATAAAAGAAGTATTCTAAATCAGTTTTATTCTCTTCATAAAAAATGCTAAAATTAAATCAAAGCAAACTCTCATTCGCTGTTCGCGGGCTAGCTGCTAATGACAGCGGCTGTCACATCTCCCACGTCAAAATGGCGCGAAAGGCTGTGGCAAGATGTGACGTCATGGCTTGCTTGCTTGCTTGCTTGCAGTAGCGACACGGCTGCGTTGTTACATTAGTATAGCGGACTTATAGAAATAAACGTAAGACGCCGTGTGGTATCCGGCTGAATAGAACAGTACCACCCTCTTTTCTTACCGAGGTGTCGTAGGTGATTAAGGTAAGCTGACTCACCGTGTGGTATCCGGTTAAGTACAATAGAACCCCCTAATTTATTACCGAGGTATCGTAAAATACGACTAAGATAAGTTGACGTCAGGCAGACTGCCGGTCGTAAAATACGTAGCCAAATCATATGACAACATGTTTATAACATGTTGTGCCGACCCCACTTAGAGTGGGATAAGGGCAGGAAGATGATATGTAATTTTCCAAAATTGACCCGTGTAACACAACGTACTAGGAGCACCTGACTCCGCACTCAAAACTAGATGGCGCCACTCGTCGTTTGCTCCGCGCTATCGAAGTGCTTTCGTAGGAATATAAGAAGTCCCCATACATTATGTTAATGTCAATGGTGACAGGTACAAGTGTTTGTCCCATACTCTTGTACTCATCACCCGCTCGTATTCTTCCCCTCATCCGTCGGCTCATCGTATTATACCCGTAGTTTGCATAAGCTAATTGCAATTAGGTTACAACAATATATTTCAATTGAGTCTAATTCAAGATCACTAATCCAGTGTTAGGCCAACAGAGATAGAATGAAGAATAATGTCCTAGTACATAATTACTGCGGTTTAATAGTCAAGTACAGTTCGTGTCGGAGTTACAGTAGCTTTTAACTTTAGAAATTAACCCTTGGCATTGACGCAGTTTAATGCAGGGCACGTGTATCATTACTTATCTAGATCTAATAGAAAAAATGCTAGTTATAATTCAAGTTAAATTAATATTTATATTGACACTTCTGGTCGGCCAGAGGTCGAATTTCGATCATAATTCATCAATAATGATTGCATTTTATTTTTGTATTTCATGACTTTAATATTAATAGTAATAATTTTGGACTTGACTGTAATATAAATAGTAATAATTACTATTTTGGGTGACCGATAATTTTTTTACAAGACGATAAAAAAGATGAAGCTTGAAAAAAAAGGAAAGAAGTAAAATAGTCAGGGCTGAAATAGTATTTTGTATTCAATGTAAATTTTAGCAGTGTGAATTTTATGGTTATTCCCTGTGTTGTGTGTTAAATGAGTTAATCTTGTAATACCCGATTGACGAACCCTTACACGGAAATTTTTTACAAAATAAAAAAAGCAACTTAAAAAAAATGGGTAGGTCGGACTCCTAGGTATTTTCATTTCTCGAGAGCACCCGTTCCCCGAATAAGCTACGCTGACTTGACAATTTACAGCAAAAATAGTGTTTTATATTTTCAATGCAAATTTTAGTATTTTTTTCATGCCCAAGAACAGGGATATAACGAAATTTTTTTATAATAAATAAATAATAAATAAATATATGGGACACTTACACACACGGTCGTCCGTCCCCAAAGTAAGTAACTTAATACTTGTGTTATGGGTGACAGACAACTGGTGAATATATACTTATATATTTTTAAATACATACTTAAATACAAATATACACCCAGGCTCAAAGACCAACAAATTCATTTATAGAAAATGTTTGCCCTCGGCGGGAATCGAACCCGCGACCCGTGGAGCTGAAGGCAGGGTAACTACCCACTGCTCCAACGGGCCAGTCAATATAATGAAACTTAATGTTATAATGACACTTAGATTGTTTTTTCCTACCTAAAACCCCATGCTAAATTCCATGAAAATCATTGGAGCCGTTTCGGAGATTCCTATTATTATTTCATACATTTTCAATTATATTTTTTCTAAATACATACATAATAATGATGGGTTAACATATTGTTGATATTATGACTAGTCCGTTGGCGCAGTTGGCGGTGACCCTGACATCAGCGAGTCACGGGTTCGATTCCTACCGAGGGTCTACATTTTCTAACAACGACTTGTTTGTTTTTCGAGTCTGGGTATATTTATGTATTTAAGTATGTATTATAAATTATATATATACACTTGCTGTGCCCGAAGCTTCGTCCACGTGGAAATCAGTGTCACAATTTTTTTCCGAAATGAAATTTTATCAATAAAGTTATTATCGTGAGTTAATTAAAAGAGTTTTGAACGTTTCAACTTTAACTTTCAACGTTTACGAAAGCTTTAAATTTTGCCTTTTGCGCAATATTTTTTATTGCTGCTTCTCGCAAATTCATAAAAGCGTAATGCTATATAGTCTGTAGCTTTCCTCGATAAATGGACTATCTCACGCTCAAAATTTTTTTCAAATCAGTCCAGTAGTTTCTGTTCGCGTTCAAACGATCAAACAAACAAACTCTTCAGCTTTATATATAAGTATAGATATCAAGCCGTAACAGCACCGCGGTGAAACTGTGTGAATATCCTAAGGTTAAAGGGTTCGATATCCGGGTAAGCACCACTGAGTTTAACTGTCAAAACTTATGTGTCTAATTCATCATCCTCCTGCCCTTATCCCACTCTAAGTGGGTCGGCACAACATGTAATAAACATGTTGTCATATGATTTGGCTATGTATTTTACGACCGGCCGCCTGCCTGACGTCAACTTATCTTAGTCGTTTTTTACGATACCTCGGTAAGAAATTAGGGGGATATATAGTGGGGTCGGGACAACATGTTATAAACATGTTGTAACATGATTTGGCTGCGTTTTTACGATACCTCGGTAAGAAATGAGATTGGTCTACTCTACTCAGCCGGATACCACACGGCGAGTCGTCTTACCTTAGTCGCCTTTTACGACACTTCGGTAAGAAATGAGGGTGGTACTATTCTATTCAGCCGGATACCACACGGCGAACTTATTTGTCTAATTGATAATTGCAATTTATCACACGCTTTTCATATTTATTTACTTACTAGCTTTTCCCTGGGACTTTGTTCGCGTGAACTATTTATTGTCTGTGTGATAGGGCGATAATATTCCTGTAGAATTAACAGGATTTCTATAGCATATATGTTATTCCGGTGTATAAGGAGTAATTGTGCCAAATCTCATTGAAATTGGTTTAGTGGATTCGCCGTGAAAGAGTGACAAACATACATCCATATTCACAAACTTTCGCATTTATAATATTAGTAAGATTATTAAAATTAAGTAAAGTAACGGCCTGTTACTATCCCACTGCTGGGCATAGGCCTCCTCTCTCCATTTTTGGAGAGAAGGGTTGGAGCTAAGACCTACCACGCTGCTCCAATGCGGATTTGTAGGTTACACATATCCCTAGAATTTTCTAGAGATATGCAGGTTTCCTCACGATGTTTTCCGTCACCGAAAAGCGTGTGATAAATTGCAATTATCAATTAGACACATAAGTTTTAATAGAAAAACTCATTGGTGTCTGCCCGGGTTTGAACCCATGATCGTCTCTAGAGATTAACACGGTCACACCGCTAGGCCATCACAGCTTGTGATCACAGCTTGATTAAAATTAAGATTTGTAAGGAATTTCCTTTTAAGCATGCGGTTTAGATTTCCACTCCGTTGCAAATCTGCACATTTTAAACATTTCTTTTGTACAGAACACCCTATATTATTTCGTTTAAACTTTAAGGCCGTAGTAATACTGGTTTGTATTCAACTGTTGTTCGAACGCTTCATTTGCACAGCTATTAAAAGGACAATAATTGCTTTCCTCCTCCCATGGAGGCTACTGTTTGTCAAGTGGGCTTCTGCTATCGATTTGCGGCACTCTGTCGTGTGCGAAACACTTTAAAACAAATAATTACACGCTCAACAATGTACTTGAGTGACAGAGATCGGTAATAAATAAATATATGGGACACTTACACACACGGTCGTCCGTACCCAAAGTAACTTAATACTTGTGTTATGGACAGACAACTGAAGAATATATCAACAAATTCATTTATAGAAAATGTTGGCCCTCGACGGGAATCGAACCCGCGACCCGTGGAGCCGAAGGCAGGGTCACTACCCACTGCTCGAACGGGCCAGTCAATTTATATTATTTATTTATATTTATATTGTCGGTATTTAGTATTTAAAGATATATTATAATTTTATATATATGGAAGTGTAAAAAATATTTTAACATTATTGCTGCATTTCATACGCGAAAAACTTTTATTTTCTTTTTATTAATTTTGATAATGAAAAAAAATATTTTGTAAATCTTTGTGTAAATAACTAAGTACAAAACTAATGCCAATATTATTATACTATAATCCGCGATAAAAATGTTATCGCGGATTATATCAAAATAATATTCTCATTAGTTTTGTGTTACGAACCTACGCAAAGTAACGCCTAATTCTATAAATTATGTAAAAAACTAAATTGCCCCGTATTCTTCCATAATAAATAATTTTCAAAATTAAAGTGACACAAAACCGAATTTTAAAAAAAACAACACTCACCTGTCCCATACCGTCCTCTATTCGGACTTTGTGAATCGTAAATACTGGACTCATAGCAGTTAACTGTTCACATTGCAACTCGAAAAAAAGTACAATTAAGCCTCTCGTTAAACGGATCACTATCTTTAATTGTAAGGACCGATCGTCACGACAGCGGCTTGCTTCAATTAAATTAATTTAACCATCAACAATCCATAAGAGCAGTGAACGCATCGTACGGGCACTTTGTTACGACCACCGTAGACACTGTCAAATCTAAAATGAGTTTCAATACGACGCGGGCCGCATTCGAGACGTATATTAGTACTAGAGTATAAGCTATAAGAGATTTTGTGACCTTTTCGATCGAGTTAGCGTAACGCCAGGTATAGCGCTGGAGTATCGGTCGCTAGATGTCGTTGTTCCAGTAAAACCTTTTGTATTTTTAAAAGAGCAACCGCCAAGTTTCTTGCTCTTCGGTAGGAACAGCTTTCCCAACCTTTGTTTACAAGTTTATTTGAATAAAGAATAATTTGAATTTGAAACAAAAAGAGTACAAATCGTTGGATTTGTTAGATTGGATTCATCTTATATATACACCTATAACACCAATTTTGCAAACGGCTCCAACAATTTTCATGAAATTCAGCACGTAGGGGGTTCCCTATTCCTGTTTCGGGCACAGAAAAATGCTAAAATGTTAAATAAAATGCATATGATTTTAGTTGCGATATATATTATATATAGATTTTATCTTTAATATTTAAATTAGTTAATCTTGTATATATAATATGTATATAACTGGAGTTACGGAAACGGCTGCAACGAATTACCTGAAATTCAGCATGTAGGGAGTTTTGGGGAGAAATCGATCTAGGTAGGTTTTATTTTAAAAAAATTGTTCTATCTTCTGTTTTTAGGCTTTAAAAAATACTAAAATTGAATATTAAACACTATTTATGCCATAAATTGTTAAATCAGCGTAGCTTATTCGGGGAACGGGCGGCGTCGAGAAACGAAAATACCTAGGACCCAACATACCCAATTTTTTTTTCTTTCTTTTTAAGTTTTTTTTTATTTTGGAAAAAGTTACCAAGCAAGGCTCGATCACTAAGTTACTTAATATAATATAATATATTTATTTATACAAATATATATTATATTTATATATCTATTTCCACTATATAGTACAAATGGCAATCCGCCTCATGTAAATGGCGACTTGAAGTGAAAGAATAGACCACCCTCATTTCTTACCGAGGTGTAGTAAAAGGTGATTAAAGTAAGTTCGACGTCAGGCGGCCGTTCGTAAAATACCTAGCCAAATCATCACAACATGTTAAAAATATGTTGTGCCGACCCCACTTAAAGTGGGATAAGAGTGGGATGATGATTAAGATATGTCAAATTTAAGGCTTCCCTACTCTAAGATATAACTCTACTAACATCTCTATGGTTAGGCGTGTGAATAATAGACAATGATCTTAGTTTACTTTTTGGTTTACGACGTTCATAAACGCTGACGTACCTGTAACTTTCATAAGCTTAATGGAAACACTTTAGGGGCATTAGTGTGATAGAATTTTGTGTTTTGATTCTTAATTTAACAATTAGAATATAATCCTCATATCCAGAATGTTAGAAAGGCAATCTCACATTAAAATCGAAAGGAAACCTAACAGATTGGTTGACCTCAAAAAGGTCGCGGTAGATAAAAACAACGTAATACCCTATACAAAAGTAATAATAAAATTATTTTGCTATAATCCATAAATAGAAATTATATATAATGATAAATGTAGAGTGGAAAACCGTTTTCATACTCGATATATCCGGGATTCGTAAAAACACATGCACAACTCTTTTTTTTTCAGTGCCCGATAACAGTGATGAAACGATATTTTTATAAATGAAACCTAGCTAAATCGATTTTTCTCGATCGATATATATATATATCTTTAATATTTAAATGAGTTAATCCTATATAATAATGAGTTAATCTTGTATCATATATAATATACAAGATTAACTCATTTAAACATTAAAGATAAAATGTTTGGTACACCTGAGTGATGTGGTTTGTTGACATTTAGTTAAGTACCTAAACCCGTTAAATAGTTGTTGATATTTCCTAAAGTGACTTTGTAGAGCAATATCTTTAATATTCAAATAAGTTAGTCATGTATGTATATACAATGAACGCCGTGTGGTACCCGGCTGAATAGAATAGTACCACCCTCTTTTCTTACCGAGGTGTCGTAAAAGGCGACTAAGGAAAGTTGACCCACCGTGTGGTATCCGGTTTAGTAAAATAGACCACCCTCTTTCTTACCGAGGTGTCGTAAAATACGACAAAGGTAAGTTGACGTCAGGCAGGCGGCCGGTCGTAAAAACGCTGCCAAATCATGTGACAGCATGTTTATAACATGTTGTGCCGACCCCACTTAGAGTGGGATAAGGGCAGGAGGATGATGATGTATGTATATACAATGAGTTAATCAATGTATAGAAACCGGCTATACTCACGTGTTATTTTATCGGATGAGCCCGACTAGTTTCAAGCCCATACAGGGCTCTTATTCATGAGCTCTTTACGCGGCGTTATCGCGGTGGAAACTGTTCCCTAACTTTCCCTGTTCCTAACTAGAGTTCCCGCCGCGATAACGCCGCGTAAAGAGCTCATGAATAAGAGCCCTGTATGGGCTTGAAACTAGTCGGGCTCATCCGATAAAATAACACGTGAGTATAGCCGGTTTCTATACATTAATTATGAATTCCACTCACGATAGTTTAAATTCAAAAATGAGTTAATCTTGTATATATATATTTGGAATTTCGGAAACGGCTCCAACGATTTTCCTGAAAATCAGCATGTATGGAGTTTTGGGGGAGAAAAATCGATCTAGTTAGGTTTCATTTTAAAAAAATGTCCTTTTATAACTGTTTTCGGTTTTAAAATATAGTTTTTAAAATAATAAAATTTATGTTGAATTCAAAAGATAATTTTCGCTATTAAACGTCAAGTCACGATAGCTAATTGGGGAACCAGCGTTCTAGATAGATGAAAATACCTAGGTTCGAGCCTCAACTGTTTTAAATTTTTTTTATATCTATTAAAAAATTTATGTATAGAAACCGGCTATACTCACGTGTTATTTTATCGGATGAGCCCGACTAGTTTCAAGCCCATAACACGTGAATATAGCCGGTTTCTATACATTAATTATGAATTCCACTCACGATAGTTTAAATTCAAAAAATATTAAAAAATTATTATCCAAGTACTAATATTTAAGCTGTGTTGGCCTAGCGGTGCGACCGTGTGAATCTCTAGAGACGATCATGGGTTCAAACCCGGGCAGACACCAATGAGTTTTTCTATTAAAACTTATGTGTCTAATTGATAATTGCAATTTATCACACGCTTTTCGGTGAAGGAAAACATCGTGAGGAAACCTGCATATCTCTAGAGAATTCCGGGGATATGTGTAACCTACCAATCCGCACTGGAGCAGCGTGGTAGGTCTTAGCTCCAACCCTTCTCTCCAAAAAAGGAGAGAGGAGGCCTATGCCCAGCAGTGGGATAGTAACAGGCCGTTACTTTTACTAATATTTAATCGTACTTGACAATCTCTATATCATCTTTCCTAATAACGTATCTTTCCCAAAAGTAGTTGTTTAACGCGAATTCATCAAAGAACAATTTGTCATTCCGTCCACTCACCCCGGCTCCCCTTGAGAGGACGTAGGGCCAAGGGGGAGGGGGTCTAGAAATTTGGCGGCTCAAGGTTGGGAAATGGGATTGAACATCTATGCATTAATTGTAATTTGAATTGCATTTGTAAGTATATCCCGAATATAGCCAATTTATATAGGCCACAGATCGAAATCAAAACTTAATATGGAGCCGTGTGACGATATTCAAATTCAAATTCAAAATATTCTTCATTCATATAAACTTGTAAACAAGTGCTTTTGAATCGTCAACTCTACTGCTGGTTCGGAAAGCTGTTCCTACCGAGAAGAGCCAGCAAGAAACTCGACGGTTGCTCTTTTTAAAAAATATAATTCTTAATGCTAATTACATTTAAATGTTTCTATCTTGTACAGGGTCGAACAATATTTATATCCACGCATTTTTATCGTCTAAATAATGCTCAACAGTATAGTAGGCTTTCTGTATCAGCCTCTCCATAGTCCAGCGACTCATGTAACTCTTTAAAGGGTTCCCTGGTTCGAACCCCGGGACACCAATGATTTTTGCTGTTAAAACTTATGTGTTATTCAAAAATATATTATTATAACGACAGAGGTAAATTAAATATAAAAATTATTATTATAACTGCAAAATTTATAAAAATTAAAAAGAAAATAAATTATAACGACACTTAATACGGCAATCTTCAGTTTAAAGGTTATTTTAAAATAATTAATAGAATTTAGCGTTACTTTGCGTAGATCCATAATATAAAAGTAATAATTAAATTATTTTGCTATTATCCGCGATGAAGTAAAATAGAAAATATATATAATACTAAATGTAGAGGGACAATCCGTTTTCATATCTGATACATGCAGGAATCATAAAAACACATGCACAAACCTCCACCACCGCCGCCACAAAACACGGTACTCCACGACAAAATCGCAACCTTTTGTCGTGGAGTCGTATCTCCTGATGATGCTTCGGTTGCGGGGCGAAACGATTGTTGAGTTTGTAACAGTGAACGTGTGTAGTGCTTATGTATTGTGGCGGCGGTGGTGGAGGTTTGTGCATGTGTTTTTACGATTCCTGCATATATCAGGTATGAAAACGGATTGTCCCCTCTATATTTAGCATTTTCTATTTCACTTCATCGTAAAATAATTTTATTATTACTTTTGTAAAGAATATCTTACTTTATCTGCTAAACAACATAAGTGTCATCAGTCTATATCCGGTTTCGGCATAAACTAATAATTGTTCACTCGGACATAGCGCAGAAATAATTAGAAGGAGTTTTAACGTGGAAAACTTTTAAATTCAACTCAGAATAACTCTCTCTATAAAACCATAACGAAATTTTTAAAAGTTAGTTACGTTTTATAACTAAAAATTTTAATTATCGAACTTGCAACTGCAGCAAAAGTTATTTCATTGGAACTACGCGTATGTTCGCGAATTTTTTGCGGTCGCTTATAGATATGCGAATGAACTAACTTTATTCTATTTTAATTTATCCCAGAAGCAAAAAATTGGAATTTTTAATGTATATGAAAAAATGCTGTTTGGTATCCGGTTGAGTAGAATAGACCACCCTCTTTCTTACCGAGGTGTCGTAAAAGGCGACTAATGTAAGTCGACCCTCCGTGTGGTATCCGGTTGAGTAGAATAAACCACCCTTATTTCTTACCGAGGTGTCGTAAAAGGCGACTAAGGTAAGTTGACCCGCCGTGTGGTATCCGGCTGAGTAGAATAGACCAACCTCAATGTAACCAAGATGTCGTAAAAAGCGACTATGGTAAGTTGACTATGGTAACTGCCTATATCCCACTCTAAGTGGGGTCGGCACAACATGCTATAAACATGTTGTCACATGATTTGACTACGTATTTTACGACCGGCCGCCTACGTGACATCAACTTACCTTAGTCGTATTTTACGACACCTCGGTAACAAATGAGAGTGGTACTATTTTCAGCCGGATACCACACAACGTGAATGATAGAAGAGAACGGAAGAGAAAAACATGTTGTAACGACCTCACTTAGAGTGGGGAACAGGGGAATATAATAATGTATGCGAAGTAAACATATTTGTATACGATTTTATTAGAAAGCCTTATTTGTCGAGATGATTCTGAACGTTTGATGAAAATAAAAGCAAACTTAATATAACAACTCTTTAGATATAGTAACAGGATCTCAGACAATATTGTAGCTAATAATTATATTCTTAAAAGAAGAAATTATTTAATTATTTAATAATTAAATGAGGTAATCTATACTATAATAAATGAAGTAATAATAAATGCGGTAATCTCTAATATTTAAATGAGGTAATCTATACTATAATAAATGAGGTAATAATAAATGCGGTAATCTCTAATATTTAAATGAGGTAATCTATACTTTAATAAATAAGGTAATAATAAATGCGGTAATCTCTAATATTTAAATGAGGTAATCTATAATAATATTATAAAGAGGAGAAATTTGTATGTATGTTTGTAATGTTTTCACACAAAAATTATTGGACCGATTTCAAACATTCTTTCACCATTGGAAAGCTGCATCTTTACTGAGCAACAGAGGCTATACATTAAAAAATAGGGTAAAAAATTAGTTAAAAAAATCATCACATGCGCTGCCGAAACTATTGATGGTATATTTAACAAAAATAAATCTGTAGTCCGACTTAGTACACTTTCCACTGCCATGAAATCGGTATGTACGCGGGTCAAACCGCGGGATATTACTAGTCTTGTGTATACGGCTCCAACGATTTTCGTGAAACTTAGTGTGTAGGGGTTTCGGGGGCGATAGTTGTATCTAGCTAGGTTTCATCTAAAATATGTTATTATATCTCTATTTTGAACACTGAAAAACTGCTACAATATTACAAAAGTAATAATAAAATTATTTTGCTATAATCTGCGATGAAGTAAAATAGAAAATATATATAATGCTAAATAGAGTGGATAATCCGTTTTCATACGTGATACATGCGGGATTCGTAAAAACACATTCACAAACCTCCACCACCGCCACCACAATTCACAAGCACTACATATTATTGGAGTAACAAACATACATCCATACTCAAAAACTTTCGCATTTATAATATTATTTTAATATACAGGGTGAACGATATGAAGTGTTACCAACTTCACACAAGTCATATCTTTCAAATTTTTGAGCGCAGCAACGTCACACTTGCTTTTGTTAATAATTCATTGTCTTGTTCACAAGCTGCCGAAAGCTTTTGCATCCCTTGTCAGTCGAACGACAAATATCTGACATGGAATTCAAACGTAAAAGTGTGATTGCGTTATATTTGTTTGGAAAATCACAACCTGCTATTGTGCGTGAGCTTAGTCACCTAAAAGTGAATAGAATGTTTGTATATCGAACCATAAAACGTTATAATGATACTGCAGCATTGCCAAACACTATGGTAGTGGACCAAAAAAGACAGCAACGTCACGTGCAATGGTTCAGAAAGTGAAGATGCGGCTCCGGCGGAATCCGCGTCGGAGTGGACGGCAAATGGCTAAAGAATTGAAAATATTCTAAGATAGCATTCGCCGTATACTAAAAAATGAGCTAAAAGCCAAGTCTTACAAGTTCCAGAAAGCACAAGATCTTACGCAGAAGCAAAAAAAAGTTTGCCTAGAAGAAGCAAAACAGTTGTTGGGCTTGCACGAGGAGTGTCAATTTTCAAACATCGTGTTTTCTGATGAGAACTTTTTTCCAATTGAGCGATTTATCAACACTCAAAACGATCGTGTTTACTTGACCAAACGTACAAACGAGAATTTACGCCATCGAATGGCCACCTGAAGTAATTTCCATCACAAGTAATGGTGTGGGCTGCAGTGACCGCTGATGGACGCTTTTCGGTCGTTTTCATTCAGCCTGGTGTCAAATTAAATGCTGCTTATTGTCGAGAAAATGTTTAAGAAGCTGTATTGGACCTGTGGGCACGCAAACACTTCGGTATTAGGCCGTGGACATTTCAACAAGACTCGGCCCCGGCTCACAAAGCTCGCGTGAAGCAAGAATGGCTGGAAAATCATGTTCCACATTTCATTTCGTCCATATAATGGCTTTCGAATTCCCCAGACCCGAATCCGATGAACTTTTCCATATGCTCCATTTTAGAGAGCAAGGTGAGAACTAAAAAATATGCCAGTATGGATGCGCTAAAGAAAGCAATCGAACGTGAATGGCATAAGATATCTCAGGATCACGTTCGTGCAGCGTGTAACTCATTTTTTGACCGACTTAAGGCTATAGTCAAGGCAAAAGGTGGTCATATCGAATTAAAGTCAATTGATTTGAAAATTTTGCTTATTTTCTCGCATGTTTTCCCTTGGAGTAATAAAAGATTAGTTATAACTAAAAAATCGTAGTCTTTTGAAAAGGTAACACTTCATATCGTTCACCCTGTATAATTCTGAATACCCGCCGTGTGGTATCCGGTTGAATAGAATAGTACCAACCTCATTTCTTACCGAGGTGTCGTAAAAGGCGACTAAGGTAAGTCGACCCGCAGTGTGGTATCCGGCTGAGTAGAATAGACCAATCTCATTTCTTACCGAGGTGTCGTAAAAAGCGACTAAGGTAAGTTGTCCCACCGTGTGGTATCCGGTTTAGTAGAATAGACCTCTTTCTTACCGAGGTGTCGTAAAATACAATTGAGGTAAGTTGACGTCAGGCAGGTGACCGGTCGTAAAAACGCAGCCATATCATGTGACAGCATGTTTATAACATGTTGTGCCGACCCCACGTAGAGTGGGATAAGGGCAGGAGGATATATACATATATACTTCTCACTCACTCAGACTTAAAGAACCAACAATTTTTTTATAGAAAATGTTGGCCATCGGCGGGAATGAAGCCGCGACCCGCAGAGCTGAAGGCAGATTCACTACCAACCGCTCAAACCAGTCGAGGTATGTGTAACGTACTAATCCGATTTCAGATTCCAATTTCAGAGTGATGGGTCTAAGTCCCATACTTCTCCCAAAAACGAGTCGAGAACAGTCAGTATTTTTACAAATCATTTTCTTCAAAACCTGATTCGGAGGAAGCATGCAATTTGTTCTAGCTCTTATTGATAAGCTCCTTAGAATAGTTTGAATAGTCAGTTTAAGGGTAAATAATAATTTATTTATTTTTCATTAAATACAGAAATGTTACAAAAACGAAAGGCTGGGATCTTCTTTTAAGTGAAAAAACACCTGTGTCAGAAGGCCCCGCTCTCCATAACAATATGACATTAAAAAAATTAAACAAATAAAAATCAACCAAAGAAAAAGAAATAAAAACTATTGTTGTGCATGTATGTGTGTGTGTGTGTGTGTGTGTGTTTGCGCGCGCGCATGTGTGTATGTGTGTATAGATGTATGTGAGTGTGTAGATGTGTATGCAAGTTTTCTGTGTGTTTTATATATATGTATAAGTTACGTCACACGTTTTAATAGGTTTTCAACCTCATCATAAGTCATTGACATTAAATATTGTATCAATATTGCTTTGCAGGTATCACTATTTAAATGAAATAATTTAAGTTTCCTATTTATCTTGTTATATAGATAACATGATTGTGTGGAATATTGATTCTGGGCAAAAGCAGTTCTAGCCCGTTTCCCTGTTGCCACCACGAGTCTGTTTCTTTTTTTCTCGGCTACATATGGTACAGATTTATGCTTCCTTAGAATAATATTTAAAACATATAACTTCCTGACGGAAAGTAAACCTGAAGTCGAATATAGTTGAGTTGTGGGAAATGTATAGGGTTTGAACAGTATAACTTTTAATAGAGATCGTTGTGTCCTCTCCAGCTCAATAAATTTCGTTTTAGCAGCACCGCCCCAAACAGAGATACAGTAATTTATTATAGATTGCGCAAGAGCTACATATACTGTTTTTAAAATTTTATAAGAGGCAATATGTCTCAATGTTTTAAATATCCAAATCAGTTTTCGGATTCTACTTGATACTAAATCCACATGCAGGTACCAAGACATGCGATGATCTAATAATAAAAAAAAACATTTTCTGCATGTAAAGTTCTGAAATACGTAATTTATATTTTCAACATGCTTTTTATTTACTCATCCACGCTGCTCGCTGAGCAACTTCTTTTATTTTGAACTTTCTTGTTTTTTCGCGCATTTTCCCCGCTTTTCTTCAGACTAAACTAAACTTTTACTGAGCTCAAAGTGAATATTTTTATTAATTTTTTAGGCGTCCGACTGTTTTTATTCATTCTATATTCATTCCTTTTATGTTCGTTATTATTTGTTTGAAATTTAAATACGTACTAATAAATGCTTAAGTCTGTATGTCTGTTTATTATGCTTTCAACATCTCCAATATTGATAAAATTTAGTACTTATATACTGACTAACTTAAAGGATAATCCCGGTGATTTCCACCGAGAAATTTCCAAAATTCCATTTCCCAATATTTCTATAAACATTTTGTTGGTTCTTCGAGTCTGGCTATATTTCTAATAATTATATATGTATGTATTATATAATATATTATATATCTATTATATAATAAGTATGTATTTATAATAATGTATGTATATATTTACCAGTAGTACTGTGTGGTATCCGGTCGAGTAGAATAGATCACACTCTTTTTTACCGGGTTGTCGTAAAATACGACTAAGGTAAGTTGACGTCAGGCAGGCGGCGGTCATAATATTCGTATCCATATCATGTGACAACATGTTTATTGTTAAATATTAAAGATTACATACCTCGTCCAAGTGATCAATGCCTTCTTCAATACTGTTGATATCAGGATACTTGTGAGATGGGCTGCGAACCTTCGGCGAGATAACCTTCGGTGAGTTCTTCTTAGGATAATTCCTCACCTCGCGATGATTCTTCTCCACAGACTCAGGCCGAGAGGCGGGAGGGCTGGGCAGAGTGAACACCTTCCCGTCACGATACCTAAACAATTAAATTATTTTGAAAATCTACCAACCAAAACGATCTAAAGGTTTTTCCAATTTTAACGCGTGGATAGCGATGCTTAGTAATTGTTTCGCAAAACTATTTAGTAGTTCAAATTAACATTTTTGTTTTTGTTTTTATTAGTAAGAGCTTTTTTCGCTTAGTCGCTAGTTAGAGCTTTAGTCGCTGTTTTATCTTATAAATAATGTCATAATTACCTATAATTAGTGGTGCATTTGTAATAAGAAAATGGAAATATAATATTAAGATTTTAAGTAACATAACTATTGTTGGTAATTGAAACAAATAATAAATAAACGGACAAAATATATCATTTAAAAGTTCGAAAGTTATGATTAATTATTTTGCTATAAGGCTGAGTAGAATAGACCATCCTCTTTCTAAATGAGGTGTCGCAAAGGGCGACTAAAGTAAGTTGATCCGCCGTGTGGTATCCGGCTGAGTAGAATAGACCGTCCTCTTTCTAAATGAGGTGTCGCAAAGGGCGACTAAAGTAAGTTGATCCGCCGTGTGGTATCCGGGTGAGTAGAATAGACCATCCTCTTTCTAACTGAGGTGTCGCAAAAGGCGACTAAGATAAGTTGACGTCAGGCAGACAGCAGACAGCAGGTCAGGTAAAATATCTAGCCAAATCATGTTGTGTCGATCCCACTTAGAGTGACATAGTAAAGTAAAGTAAATTAAAGTAACGGCCTGTTACAATCCTACTGCTGGGCATAGGCGTCCTCTCTTCGTTGCTGGAGAGAAGGGTTGGAGCTAAGACATAAATTCAAATTCAAAATATTCTTTATTCAAATAAACTTGTAAACAAGTGCTTTTGAATCGTCAACTCTACTGCTGGTTCGGAAAGCCGTTTCTACCGAAAAGAGCCAGCAAGAAACTCGTCGGCATACGACGCTGTTCCACAGTAGATTACACATACCCTAAGAAGACAGAAAAATCGATCTAGCTAGGTTTTATTTAAAAAAAATCGTTTTTTCCCTGAGAAAATGAAAATAGAAAATTCAAGTTAAATTTAAAAGACAATTTTCGCCGTCAAACGTCATGTCATGGTAGCTCATTTGGGGAACGGGCGGTCTAGAGGTGAAAATACCAAGATTCGAGCCCCACCTGCCTAACTAGTTTTTAATTTTTTTTCAATTTTCATTTTTTTCAATTTTTTATACGTTTAAAAAAAATTACCGAGCAAGGCTCGGTCGAGGTGAAGGTCAGGTGAAGTTGAGGATCTGACAAATATCTCCTTCAGGGATATTATCAGGTTCGTAAAAGCTACGGGTAGATTAGAGCAGGTGACACCTGAGGAATAGTCCGGAATAGGAGCTGACCACCCGCCCTGCACCGACAGGCGTCCCCGAAATTAGATAGATAGATAGATAGATAGATAAAGGCTCGGTGACCCAGGTACTGTATACTGATACTCACATGTAGAGGTGGCGTTCAGGTTTCATGGGTAAAGGCGGTTTGTGAACCGCCGGTCTGGAATCGCCGCGCGCAGCGGCGACAATGTACGCCCACATTCTGGAGCGGCCACGGGAACTGGGAACAAGTTCACGTATTATCACAACAGAAGAACAAGATTTTTTTTGCGTTAACCTTAACTACTCAATCTGAACCTTTTTTTTAATACAGGAAAAAAAAACCCTTATGGGTACCGCCGCCCGACGGGGACAGGCGGCGATTATGTCGGACTCGCACCGACTAAAACGACCTGTGCGCTCCACCACGCTGCCGATGGCAAGGACAGGGTATCATTGTACATATTGCCCCATCCCGCCGACAGCTCTGATCCCAGAGAACAAACACCTTCTCTGGGTAGGGGCCCCTCAAAAGAGAAGCCCCCCTCCGCTAACCGGTGCATCGGGAGCACCAGATGCACCGACCGCCTCGGGGACAATCTGTACCTCTATCTACTCTATTTAATCTTAACCTATCTATACAAAATTTTACTCATAGTTTTTGTTTTGCCATTTTATTGTATTTATATATTTTTTTAATTCTCAATTTAGTAGTATTGTGAAAATCGATCGCATACAGACAGACAGGTTTTGGATAATTTGTTTTATAATAATTATAGATAGTAATTGAGTAAAAATTTTGTAAATGTAGGTTCACAATATAAATAAATGAATTAAAATAGTTTTTGGGTTATAAGATTCTATAATAAAATTCACCAATGAATTTTAGCTTTGCCATTACAGCAGTTTAAAAACACTAAAAAGAACCTGTTCCAGAAAGTTTGATTACATAAATGATTAAAACGCGTGGATTTAGCCAATCTTCAACCTTACACAAGGTAATGACTAAACGCGATGGCATGCCATAGAGGGCATAGAGATTACAATATATCGAACTCAATTAAGCCTAATTTTGAAATCGGTCAGTTTAATACTAAGCGTGAGATATATCCTTATAATCAGTGGTATGATAAATAAATAAATATATGGGACGCTTACATACACGGTCGTCCGTCCTTAAAGTAACTTAATATTTGTGTTATGGTAGACAGACAACTGGTGAATATATACTTATATAATTTTAAATACATACTTTAATACAAATATACACCCAGACTCGAAGACCATCAAATTCATTTAAAGAAAATGTTAGCCCTCGGCGGGAATCGAACCCGCGACCCGCGAAGCTGAAGGCAGGGTTACTACCCACTGCACCAACGGGCCAGTCAATGAGAGTATTACAATAGTCTTTTAAAATTCGGTCACTTTAATACGTTAATAGAAATTAATCTAATCAGTAATATAGTAAAAACATTCAGACACATTTAAATACCAATTGGTGAAGTATCAATTCAATTCAAATTCAAATAATTATTTATTCAAATTGGCTTTTACAAGTACTTTTGAATCGTCAAATTACAATGAAGCTACGACTGGTACGCAAAGGTACTCTTACCGAGAAGACTTTCAGCTTTATACAAGACTGCGGTTTAATAATGTAAAATTGAAAATATTTAAAAGATTGACCGCCGAGTTTCTTTCTGGTTCTTCTCGGTAAGAGCAACATTCAGTTGTAGCTTCATTAATCATATTGATCCTTGACGATTCAAAAGTGCTTGAAAGAGCTTATTTCAACAAAGATTTTATTTGAAGAACCAGCAAGAAACTCGGCAAATAAATAGACAATAAAAGATACAAAATGGAGCTCACTAAAAACGTCTATTTTACTTCAGATCCATTAACGGTTGAGATCCACCTAATTAGTTTCTTATTTACCCTTAAATGAAAATACATTTAGACAAAACAAAATAAATGCTCTTTCAATGTAACAATACCTATTTCACGCTAAGTAGGAATAATTGCTAATCTATATAAAGGAATTACAAAACAAATAACATTAAATAAAACACTATTTTATTTAGTAGGTACTGAGTTAGGTTAAGTATAATATCGGCCTGTTACTATCCCACAGCTGGGCATAGTTTTGACTGGCCTGTTGGTGAAGTGGGTAGTGATTGTTTGAAATTGAATTGATACTTCGCCAAATGTCGTTTTCTGAATGTTTTTACTATTGGATTAATATATCTCAAAATATTAAAATGACAGAATTCAAAAAGACTATTGTAATACTATCATTGACTGGCCCGTTGGCGCAGTGGGTAGTGACCCTGCCTTCAATTCCGCGGATCACGGGTTCGATTCCCGCCGAGGGCCAATATTTTCTATAAATGAATTTGGCCTTTGAGCCTGGGTGTATATTTGTATTTAAGTATGTATTTAAAAATACCAGTTGTCTCTCACCCATAACACAAGTATTAAGTTACTTACTTTGGGGACGGACGACCGTGTGTGTAAGTGTCTCATATATTTATTTATTTATTTAAAATTATATAAGTTTATTTATTTATTTATATAGAGACAAGTAGCAAAGGCCCACTCCGCTGCTATTATGCAAATTAGTACTTTACAAATACCCTTAGAATCCTCTTGAGATTTACTCAAGATGTTTTTATTCACCAAAAAGCTTGTAAAGCCACTATCCCACCGCTGGGCATAGTGCTCCTCTCGCTTTTCGAGAGAAGTGTTGGAGCTAAAACCCACCACCAAGCGCAAATTGGTAGGTTTCAAATATCACAATCCTCTTGAAATACATAGATTAACTCGAGATGTTTTCCTTCATTGATAAATTTGTAAAGTAACGGCCACTATCCCAATGTTGGACATAGTGTTTCTCTATCCTTTCTGGAGCTAATGCGGATTGATAGGATACACATATCCTCAAAATCTTTTTAAGATATGGTGGTTTCGTCACGATGTTTTCGTCGCCGAAAAAATGTGGGAAATTGAAAATATTCTAAGTTTCATTAAAAAACATTGGTGACTGCCCGCGACTCGAATCCGTGACCTTATCGAAAGAGTCGTACTCAAAGCTTTTTAGAAAAGTACTTAATCATTTTTAAATCTATTTATTTCATATTTTTTGCTTGACTAAAGATACAATGTATCTGCCCTTAAGATTAAGACGCCAAATAGCTACATTGCTAGCATTTAATATTAATGATACTGTTACACATAGTGTAATAAAGTCTTTTGACTCATATGTTAATAATAGTACATGTAGTACCAATATTGATAGCACAAATTTAAACTAGACATTAAGACAACAGATGTGCCTTGCAAATTAAATGTAGTACATCAGAATATACAGGGCGCATCTGGCAAAGAATTTGAAATAGAATTATTTATTAAAAAATTTGATATTGATGTGTTATGCATAACAGAGCACTGGTTTACTAAATTCGAAATATTATTTAATATTAAAAATTATACAGTGTGCAGTGCCTTCTTGAGAAAGACTGTTAATAGTCGAGGGGGTTCTTTAATATTAATGCAAGATAATAAAAACTATAAAGAAAGAAAGGATATTGTAAGTCTTTCTATAGAACGCACTATAGAGCTGTCTTGTGTAGAGCTGGAGCAGTATATTGTAGTGTGCGTGTACCGACCCCCATCAGGTGATTTTTCTTTATTTGAGGATACCATGGAGATCGTTCTTACGAGGCTTTGCAAAACATTGAAAAAATTGTTAATATGTGGTGACTTCAATATTGATATTTTAGTAAACTCTCACAATAGATCTAAATTACTTAATGTATTTAAATGCTTTAACTTAGAGAATGTATTCAATGAACCCACCAGAATAACCGCAACTTCAGCTACTTGCCTTGATAACGTATTTTGTAATTGTAAAGTTTTTGAAAAAGCTGTAATCAATAATCTCAAATCTGATCATTCTGGACAACGTATATCTGTTCCATACGCTGAAACGCAACAAAAACAAGTAATAAAGTTTAAGCATATCACCAATAAAAAAATTAGGAAATTTAAGGAAAAAATTATAGCTCGAGTTCCTACTCTAAAAATTAAAAAACGAGGTCCGGATGAACTATACAATGCTCTTTTTGGATTAATAGACTATGAATTCAATAATGTTTTTAAGACCGTGGAAAAAAGTGTACTAAAAAACTTGAAATTTAGTGATTGGGCAACTGTTGGCATTTTTAAGAGTAGAAATAAATTATTTGATTTGTACGCACAAAAACAATTTAATAAAACCCCCACATTTGTTGAATATGTAAAAAACTACTCAAAGCTATTTAAAATTGTTTGCATACAAGCTAAGTCGCTATTTATCAAACAAAAAATTATGAAGGCAGACAATAAAATAAAAGCCACCTGGGATATTATAGGCGATGAATTAGGTAGAAATAAAAAAAATAATCGTGAATTTAAGCTTATTATTAATGATCAAATCATTACTTCTGATGCAGAGGTCGCTAAAACATTTGAAAATTTCTTCCAAAATATACCAATTGCGACCACTCAATGTATTAATTCTTCGCCAACAGAAGCTCTTAATTTACTAAGAACTATTTCCACTGAGTGCAATGCTAACTTTTATTTTCAATATATTACCCCATGTGACATTCTTAAGGTCTTCAAAACAATAGAATTGAAGAAAACACAAGATCTATGGGGCATGTCCATGAAAACAATGAACAACATTATTGAAATTATTGCGCCTTATCTAGCCTTGATTTTTAATAGAGCTGTAGATTCCGGAATATTTCCTGATCTCATGAAATATAGTAAATTAGTCCCTTTGTTTAAATCAGGTGATAAAAATGATCCCAATAATTACAGACCCATTTCAGTATTACCAACTCTTAGTAAGATTTTTGAAAAAATTATGTACAATCAACTGCTCAGACATTTCGATTTGAATAAATTACTACATACTGAGCAGTACGGTTTTACTAGGGGTCGATCAACAACAGATGCGGGCGCAAGGCTGTTGAAACACATTTTCGATGCCTGGGAGAATTCGCAGAACGCTATTGGTATTTTCTGCGATTTGTCTAAAGCGTTCGATTGTGTCCAACATACAACTCTCGTGTATAAGCTGCGTCATTATGGGATCAAAGATAATGCGCTTAGTCTTATTACATCTTTTCTTTGCAATAGATTACAAAGAGTATGTATAAATGACGTCAAGTCATCCGGATCAGTAACAGTTATGGGCGTGCCTCAAGGTTCAATCTTAGGTCCTTTCTTGTTTTTAGTATATATTAATGATTTGCCATATTTTGTGCCCAGTATTTGCGACATTGTACTATTCGCAGATGATACATCATTAATTTTTAAGGTTGACAGATATAAGGAAAATCTTGACGATGTGAATAATGCTTTGTCTCAAATATCTCACTGGTTTACCATAAATAACCTACTTTTAAACACAAAAAAGACAAAATGCGTAGAGTTTTCACTGCTTAATGGAACCAGACCAACAGAAAATGTTATATTAAATAATGAAATATTAATGAAAGAAAATACAACTGTGTTTTTAGGAATGACCTTAGATACAAAGATCCAATGGGGACCCCATATAACAAACCTTTGTGGAAAATTAAGTTCCGCTGCCTACGCTGTTAGGAAAATTAGACAATTAACTGATGTTGACACTGCAAAACTTGTTTATTTTTCCTATTTTCATAGCATTATGTCATATGGAATCATGCTATGGGGTACAGCGGCTGATATTCACAGGGTATTTGTTTTGCAAAAAAGAGCTATACGTGGTATTTATAATATGAAACCTCGTGATTCTCTTAGGGAAAAGTTTAAAGAAATTGGCGTTATGACTGTAGCTTCACAATACATCTACAGTAATATACTATTTGTACGTAAAAATATTCACTTGTATAGTAAAAATAGTGATAGGTATGACAGACATACAAGAAACAGACATAAACTAATGACGCCTAGATTACGCCTCCAAAAGGTACGAAAATCATTTGTCGGTCTCGGTACACGTTTTTATAACAAAATTCCTCAACATTATCTAGACTTGCCTTTACACAAGTTTAGAAATTATCTCAAAACGATGTTGCTACATAAAGCTTACTATACTATTGAGGATTATTTGAGTGATAGCTTATCTTAACTGCAGTCAGCTACGCATCCAGCTGCAACGATTATCTTGTAACCATCAAATTGTAATAATTTTTTAAAAGATTAGCCGCCGAGTTTCTTGCTGATTCTTCTCGGTAGGAGCAAACTTCCGAATCAGTGGTAGCTTCTTTAAAACATTTGACGATTCAAAAGTACTGTAAACAGTCCACTTGAATAAAGAATATTTTGAATTTGAATTTGAATTTGAATTTATCTGGTTGTATAGCAAACCAGTTCTTACTGATTGTAAACAAAATACGTTAACACTCCCTCTTGTGATATGACAGAAACTTATCGACGAGCTAATATTTGAATTAACTATCAACTTATGATTGTTTTCGAATATATTAAAATTCAAAATTCATAATATTCTTTATTTAATTAAATTTGTAAACAAGTGGTTTTGAATCGTCAACTCTACTGCTGGTTCGGAAAGCTGTTCCTACCGAGAAGAGCCAGCAAGAAACTCGGCGGTTGCTCTATTGCCTTGTTACATTTATTTATTACTGTCTTGTACATGGGCGAAGAATAGCTATGTCCAAGCATCCTTATCATTTATTTATTTTTTAATCCATAGAACTACCAACAGAATTACATGTGTAAGTAAGTAACATGGTTATATTTATTAGAGTTGCTAATAACATATAAACCTAATTAAAGGTAGTCACAGCGTGCTTAAAAGGTGACAAATGTACAACAACTGTTATAACTAAAATTAGAAGAAAAAAATAGAAAATATGAAGTCTTGTTAGACACTTAGGGAAAATAGGGAAAATAGCTTTGCATTGAGAATGGACCTATAAATGAAGTACCTATCCTCAACTGTATAGTAGGCTTTCTGTATCAACCTCTTTTTAACAGTGTCTTAAAATTACTGAAATGGCAATAAAATTGATTGCGTAATTTTATTATAGAATCTGTTGTCGCCATTGACTTCCGCTTTGTATTTTATAGCAACACAGTCATGAAACAAGAGTATCGCGCCCGTTTTGATTAAAATGGTGACAACACTGTGACGTGTTGTTTCCGGTTGAGTCTTCCTATTGATAAAACGTTTCAGTGACAGTCAGGCTTTGTTCGTCATTGAAGAGAAGTGCATCTCGGAACGGAATTGTGGTATTCCTATTATATCATGTTATTGTATATAGTGTGCGCTAACAAATCTTATACCCAAACCTACAAACGACTTACGTACTTTTGCAAGACGCAAAGCAGAAGCCGCTTGGTTATGTCGGTTTCAATTTTGTCTATTAAATATAATGAACAACGAAAGTACCTTCCACTTTTATTTATAAAAAATATTAGTCGTGAATTTATTTGACTACACTTTAATGAATATCAAGTTAGCGAATAGATAGCAAATATATGTAACTTTAATATTTTAGTGGTAGTGCAAAACTATGTGACCTAGGTCAAATTCAGGTCACATTTGATTTGAAATCCAATATAGGTCACACGTTGGTCGAACAATCGAGTGATGAATTTCTAAAATTCTAAATTTAGATAGCTGTATAAAGTACAGTGAGCTTAATATACTGGTTTAACGAACCTTGCTCGGTAATTTTTTACAAAACAAAAAAAAATAAAAATTGGGTAGATGGGTTATTGTATAGAACCGGCTATACTCACGTGTTATTCTATCGGGTTAGCCCGACTAGTTTCGAACCCATCCGGGGCACTTATTCATGAGCTCTTTACACGACGTAATCGCGGCGGGAACGGGCTAACCCGATAGAATAAGACGTGAGTATAGCCGGTTCTATACAATAACTATGGGTAGATGGGGTTCGATTCTAGGTATTTTCTTTTCTAGAGACCACTCGTTCGCAGAATAAACTACGTTGACTTGACAGTTTTCGGCAATAATAGTGTTTTATATATTCAATTTACATTTTTATATTTTTTAATGCCCAAAAACAAGGATAAACCGGTTTTTTTTACATAAAACCTAGCTAGATCGATTTTTCCCATCCAAAACCTCCATGCTGAATTTCATGAAAATCGTTGGAGCCGTTTCCGAGATTCCGAAAATATACATATATATAAAATAATAAATTGGTTTACTTTTCAGAAAATTACGCCGTGTGGTATTCGGCTAAATAGAATAGTACCACCCTCATTTCTTACCGAGGTGTCGTAAAAAGCGACTAAGGTAAGTCGACCCGCCGTGTGGTATCCAGCTGAGTAGAATAGACCAACCTCATTTCTTACCAGGGTGTCGTAAGAGGCGTCTAAGATAAGTTGACCCACCGTGTGGTATAGACCACGCTCTTTCTTACCGTGGTGTCGTAAAATACGACTGAGGTAAGTTTACGTCAGGCAGGTGGCCGGTCGTAATAACTCAGCCAAATCATGTGACAGCATGTTTATAACATGTTGTGCCGACCCCACTTAGAGTGGGATAAGGGCAGGAAGATGATGAGTGGTTTATATATTTAATTTGAATTTTTTTAATGCCCAAAAACAGGGACTAGCAGAGATAAAACAACATTTTATTTATTAAAACCTTAGCTAGGTTTTATGAAATAAAATGATCGATTTCATCTATACTTATAATAAATCTGTAGAGAGGTCAATTCTGTAACTGGAATATATTTCCAAAATAACTATCAGGGGGTGATTAGGGATCGATACTGGTGCCAAAAATGCAATCAGTAAAAATTTTGTCTGTCTGTCTGTCTGTCTGTCTGTCTGTCTGTCTGTCTGTCTGTCTGTCTGTCTGTATAACCGTTATAGAAACAAAAACTACTCGACGGATTTTAATGAAACTCGGTACAATTTTTTTTCATACTCCTGGGCTGGTTATAGTATACTTTTCATCACGCTACAATCAATAGGAGCAGAGCAGTGAAGGGAAATGTCGGGAAAACGGGAGAAGTTACTCCATTTTTTAAGCTTCCGTCGCGTGTGCAACCTTGATGGTTAAAGCTACACAGAAATCATGTATGACGGAAATGTTTTCCTTAAAATTATATAAAAAATATCCCACGACAGCATATGTCTATCTTTTATGGTTGACTCACAATAACACGTGTAACTCCCGATAGCTTAGCAGTTCGAAGCTTTCTGGTTATATTTGTCTACTCCTACGTTTATATCTCTCTCAGTCATCCCTAAATAAAAAAGTGAATAGTATTAACCATTGTATAAAAAAAGAATCATTGAAATCGGTATAGAAACACCAAAGTTATATATGAAATACGCTAATAATAAGCCATCGCGCGTGAATATTGAATCATGCTATAGGGATTATCACTACATAGTATAAAACAAAGTCACATTCTTTGTTTGTCCCTATATTCCTATGACTGCTTAAATCTTTAAAACAACGCAACAGATTTTGATGCGGTTTTTTTAATAGATAGAGTGATTCAAGAGGAATGTATAATAATATTCAATATGGAGTAGAGAAATACTGTCATTTTTTCCGCTTACATTGCAAACGCAAGCTAAACCCTACGAGATTTATCAAAATGATGTACTAAGTATTTGTACACATTGAAAAAGTCTACAGAAAAGTCCGCTATGGTATATGTCTATCTCTTATGGATAACCCACAATAGCATTTTTTGTCATTTACTTTTATATGAAAAATAATGCCTTATTTTCGAAGCAATTTTTATACAATATAGCATTAATTCTTATCCAATTAAGTACGTTAAATACATTGTTGATTTAATATAGATCAATATGACCGTTTACAGCATGTAATTTAAATGAACATTTTCAAAGATATCACAGATTTAAAATCCCGCGAGGAGGCCGCGCTTCGCCCTATAGCACTACGAATTTAGCAGCGATCGGACGCGCAACTAAATGTCGCTCTTTTAAGAGTAACCTCTAAAGAAAACATGTTTGTATTGTCTAATGATAACAAAGCTATGAATGTTGTATATAAAGACATTCTGTAATTAATTTTAAACATAAAATATATAGGGAAAAATGTAAAATGTAAATATGTAGTATATGAATCTAGACATTCCAAAGATAGCAGGAAATCTTCTTGGTATAGGGAGAGGGAATTGTTTATCTCCAAATTTAACGCTTGCGGGCCACGGGCAGTAATGAATAAATCAAAACTACTGGATCGATTTTAATCATTTTTTTCACTGAGTGACATAGGCTATATATTTTATACCCGTGCGAAGCAGGGTAGGCCGCTAGTTTCAAATAAATTGTTTTAAATTTGAATACATTTCGGTTTTGTTTTCCTATATCAATAGCGACGTCAAATTAACGCTCCGCAGGCATCAAAGGGAAATGTTTTACTGACGGCCGACCGATTTAATGAAAATTATTTGTTAAGGCACAAATGCGCGCTTGAACAATTTTAATAAAAACACTGAAACAAATAAATATATAGAATTACACAGTCCGTCCTTATATAAGCACCTAGGTGACCGAACCGAATAATTTCTTTACAAGATAAAAAAGATGAAACTTAAAAAAAGTGAATGGAGAATGGAGGTCGATCTTAGGTATTATCATTTCTCCAGACCGCCCGTTTACCAAATACAACTTTACAATTTACAAATTCATATTCAAATTCAAAATATTCTCTATTCAAATAAACTTGTAAACAAGTGCTTTTGAATCGTCAACTCTACTGCTGGTTCGGAAAGCTGTTCCTACCGAGAAGAGCCAGCAAGAAACTCGGCGGTTGCTCTTTTAAAAATATAATTCTTATGACTAGTTACATTTAGTCGTTACTATCTTGTGCAGGTCTAAGCAAGCTATAGTCACACATTCTTGTCTTCTAAGTAATCCTCAACAGTATAATATTACAGCTTTGTCTTTTCTATTAAATGTAAATTTTAGCATTTTTCAGTGCCCGAAAACAGTGATAAAATGACATTTTTTTTGTAAAATTTATCTAGATCTATCAACTGCATGCTGAATTTCATGAAAACTCGGTGGAGCTGTTTCCCAATTTTAGAAAATATATAAACAACAGTTATTGAGACCCTGAGGCCATGGAGTCAAAGTGCAAATTTTATTTATCCGTTTTAACACCAGCAATTGCGTTTTCAGGTGACAAGCGGGCTGGCTGCTTTTTCGCGCAAAGAATCAGCTTAGCGATTCAGCGCGGAAACGCTGCCAGCATTCTCGGGACCACGTGGGCATGATTTGTATAGTCCTAGCGTGTAATTTAAGATAGATATAACTTGTACATTTTTTTTGTACATAAAAAAAAACAATTATTGTATAATATGAATTTTGGAAACCGCTATAACGATTCGGTCCAAAGAGTAGCCCTCTGAAATCCTAACAGTGACCTCTTTCTCAAAATTGGACCTATTGTAATGTATTTAAAAAATTATTGATTTACAAGAAATATCTATATTTTTTTTAATACAAGCTTTTATTCAACTGGCAATGTATTTGTGAGGTGGAATCTTGCAAGTTAAATTTGAATTACTTCCCGGTGTCCGATTGAGATGAAATTTTACATACTGGTCCAATCTCGGTAATGCACGTGATATTATGATAAGCATGACCTGATGCTACCAGGATTGGCTCCGGACGAGGGAACTCCCCAGCGGTTAACAGTAGGGACAAAAAAGCTTTTTCAAAAACCTTTTTAATTTAATTTTTTTATTATCCAAATAATCGTCAATTTTGTAATATAAAATATTTAAACCAAACGTATAAATTTTATTTAAACCATTCCTTAACCAAGTTAGTATGGTCCTCAAGTACTTTTGTTGTATAAAATTCTGCAAACGCCCACTATATAATATAAGAAACAATAAATCTGAAAACTGAATACCAGATATCCAAGCTGTTAACAATAAGTTATCACTACTTTATAGCGATACTTTATGTGAAAGAATGAGAATGATTAATTTGAAAACTTCTCTCATTTTATACAATAAGCCGTGTGGTATCCGGCTGAGTAGAATAGACCACCCGTCGTACTTACCGGAGTGTCCTAAGGCAAATTTGCAATATATTTGGATATTTGCTATAAATAGGAGACTTGAGATTATTGAAGCCGGACTCACGTACAGCGTAAAATCCATACCGATATTATAAGTATGAATGTCTATTTATCTGTCTGTCTGTTACGCTTTCGCGGTAAATCCATTAAGAAGCAATATATTGTATTTTAAAAAAATTGACCGAGGGAATAAAGCGCGTTAAAGGCAAGAACTACCACCTGGGTCAAAATGGCGACCATTTAGTATATTTTTGGACGTAAAGTGTTTCGTACAAAGTCGCGGATACAGCTAATATCCGCTATATCCGTATCCGTGTATTTATAATACTTGCAATCGCTAACGGCTCCGCCTGCGTGGAAAGATTAAAACCATACAGCATTTTAACAACCATAAAAATGGTTAAAGTGGGTTAACCTTAAAAGCTAGACATAAGCTGTAGCTGACTTTTATTTAGAACTTTTAGAGGGGAACAATTTTGTAACACATGGTTTTTTAATAACTTTCACCGTTTACATACCGCACGCAACGAAAGCTTTAAATTTTGCCGTTTTCGTAATACATTTCATTGCTGCTTCTTCCCTATCCATCTTAGCATGATTTTTTTTTCTTTATTATAGAGCTTTGTCACCATATGTGACTATGTCGCTCTGTAACATAAACTTATAGTAAATTATATATAACATAGGTAGTAATTCCAGATAAATAATTATAGGTTACAAGATGTTATATAGTTTTAAGCCTTATTATTAAATTGTAGTTTTAAACACTATTTTTGCTATTAACTTTCAAGTCAGCGTATCTTATTCGGGGAAAGCAGACTCAAGAAATGAAAATAATGTCGATCCCCATCTAATTTTTTTTTAAGTTTCTTTTATTTATTTTGTAAAAACTTACCGAGCTAGACTCGGTCAAACAGGTACTCGTATATTAAATAAGCATAAGTAACGGCCTGTTACTATCCCACTGCTGGGCATAGGCCTCCTCTCTCCATTTTTTTTTTTCGAGACCTACCACGCTGCTCCAATGCGGATTGGTAGGTTACACATATCCCTAGGATTCTCTAGAGTTATGCAGGTTTCCTCACGATGTTTTCCTTTACCGAAAAGCGTGTGATAAATTGCAATTATCAATTAGAGTTTTAATAGAAAAACTCATTGGTGCCTGCCCGGGTTTGAACCCATGATCGTCTCTAGAGATTCACACGGTCGCACTGCTAGGCCATCACAGGCCATCACACACATAAATAAGCATATAAGTTACAAAAATCTCAGACGCCTTCGAATTTGAATCCGCGTTCCTAAGTTAAGTGTCACTCACTATACCATACAAAGAAAAACTGAGATTAATTGTTTACTTTCTGAGCGAGTGTATTTAGTAAAGCGTAAGAGGTCGTCAGAACTTTCCCATCGCGTATAATTGATGTTGATCGGTTAGTGTATGGGAAATCTGTGGAAAATTATTCCCGTGCGTGGGTTAACATTACCATATGTCAATACATATTAGTGTAAGGAATATGAATCTACTAGCTTTTACCCGCAACTTCGTTTGCTTGGACTCTTGTCACGTGTTAGGTTGATAATACATGGTGCTTTCCAATGTCATCAAATTCAAATTCAAATTCAAAATATTCTTTATTCAAATAAACTTGTAAACAAGTGCTTTTGAATCGTCAACTCTACTGCTGGTTCGGAAAGCTGTTCCTACCGAGAAGAGCCAGCAAGAAACTCGGCGGTTGCTCTTTTAAAAATATAATTCTTAATATTATTTACATTAAGTCGTTACTGTCTTGTACAGGTTCAAAGAGAGCTATATCCACACATTTTTATCTTCTAAATAATCTTCAAGAGTATAGTAGGCTTTCTGTATCAGCCTCTTTTTAACAGTGTTTTTAAACTGCTGTAATGGCAGCGCTGAAATCCATCCTATTCCTATAGAATGAACAGGATTTCTATAGCCTATATGTTACCCGGTTTTATAGCCTTTATATTATCCTGGGTAAGAAATGAGGGTGGTCTATTCTACTCAGCCAGATACCAAACGGTTGGTTGACTTAACTTAGTCGCCTTTTACGACACCTCGGCAAGAAAGTGGTCTATTCGACTCAACCGGATACTAACGGCGGGTCACCTTACCTTAATCGGCACTTCGATAAGAAATGTGGGTGGTCTCTTCTACCCAGCCGGATACCAAACGGCTGGTCAACTTAACTTAGTAACATTTTGCGACATCTCGGTAAGAAAGTGGTCTATTCGACTCAACCGGATACCATACGGCGGGTCACTTTACCTTAATCGCCTTTTACAGCACTTTGATAAGAAATGTGGGTGGTCTCTTCTACCCAGCCGGATACCAAACGGTTGGTTGACTTAACTTAGTCGTCTTTTACGACACCTCGGCAAGAAAGTGGTCTATTCGACTCAACCGGATACTAACGGCGGGTCACCTTAACTTAATCGCCTTTACGGCACTTCGGTAAGAAATGAGGGTGGTCTATTCTACTCAACTGGATACCATACGGCGGGTCACTTTACCTTATTCGCCTTTCACGACACCTCGGTAAGAAAGTGGGTGGTATATTCTACTCAGCCCGATACCACATGGCGTGTCAACTTACCTTATTCGCCTTTCACGACAACTCGGTAAGAAATGAGGGTGTTCTATTCTACTCATATATAGAAGCCGGTGGAGGGAGTTGATTCACACGAGAATAGATTCTGGCCAGGACCACGATCTTCAGTCATGAAGAAACGACCGGAGAGAGAGATTCTACTCACCCGAATACGACACGGCAGTTAAACACCAATAAGATAGGATATTTGATTTGTGTTCAAAACATATTTTATCCTATCCAGTATAGTGGATACTAGGCATTGGATGTTTTACATAATGAAATTCACAAAGATTGGAAAAAGCTCGTTGAAGCACACTCTATAAAAGCTTATTTGAATTTATGGCAAGAGTTATAATCCCCGGCAGCGCTGGAAGCTTTGCACGTTGTAAAAAATATTGGCATACCTATACGTGTTACACACTCCGTTCACTGTTTTTAATATCATTCTATAAACCCAAAAGATTATTAAAAGAAAACCACTTTCATTTCTTACCGAGTTTTTTAAATGGCGACTTAGTTAAGTTAACCCGCCGTGTGGTATTCAGCTGAGTAGAATAGACAACCCCTTTTTACCGAGGTGTCATAAAAGGCGACTAAGATAAGTAGACCCGCCGTGTAGTATCCGACCAAGTAGAATAGACCACCTTCATTTTTACTGAGTGGTAAGAGGCGACTGTGGTAAATTGATTCGCCGTGTGGTATCCGGCTGAGTAGAATAGACCATCTTCATTTTTACCCTGTTGTCTTAAACGGCGACTAAGATAAGTAGACCCGCCGTGTGGTATCCGGCTGAGTAGAATAGACCACCTTCATTTTTACCCAGTTGTCTTAAACGGCGACTAAGGTAAGGTGACCCACCGTGTGGTATCCGATTGAGTCGAATAGACCACTTTCTTACAGAAGTGTCGTAAAAGGCGACTAAGTTAAGTTGACCAGCCGTTTGGTATCTGGCTGAGAAGAATAGACCACTCTCTTTCTTACCAAGGTGTCGTAAAATGCAACTTAGGTAAGTTGATGTCAGGCAGGCGGCCGGTCGAATAAAACGTAGCCAAATCATGTGACAACATGGATTTAACATGTTGTGCCGACCTTAGAGTGGGATAAGGGCAGGAAGATGATGAGATGATGTAAATGCGAAAGTTTTTATTGTTAGTGAGGGTGTTTTAAAATTTAATCTGACGTTGAATATAAGTTGCGTAAAGCTTGTTACCTGTCAGACTATTTAAGAACTTTGTACTAAAAGCTGGCGAACAACTACTTGACAATTTATAATTAAGTTCCAGACCTGTAATAGTTTTACTGGCTACTCTAAACTTTGTCGCTAAGTTTCCAATTATGAAACACTGCTAATAGTTCAATGTAGAAGGAAGCTTTTTAATCGCAAACGTGTAGTTGCAAGGGTTTATTATTTTTGAACATTTTGAAAATTTGAATTTTATGACCGCTTTCTAACAAAAGTTCCTAATGACCATAGTTTTGAAGTCTTGCGCACCTGTAACATAGAGCTTGAATTGAACATCTGGGAGCAGCTTGAGATTATCAAACATAACAATGGAACCCTCTGGAATGGATAAATGTTTCTAGTTCAAGCTTGTTACACGTGTTCGCAGGCAAAATAAAATAAATGATGGGATTGAACCGATGAGTATATAACTAAGCTTGTTTGGGTATTGCTTCGCTTTGCGATTCTGTTGTGGAGTCTATCTCCTGATAATGCTTCGGTTGGGGGGCGAAACGATTGTTGAGTTTGTGATAGTGAACTTATGTAGTGCTTGTGTATTGTGGCGGCGGTGGTGGTGGTTTGTGCATGTATTTTTATGAATCCTGCATGTATCAGATATTTTCTATTTTCCTTCATCGCGGATTATAGCAAAATAATTTAAGTATTACTTTTGTATTATGGATCTCTGCAAAGTAACGCTTAATTCTATAAATTATTCCAAATTAGTAGCATGTAGGGGTGTTTTGGAGGAGAAAAATCGACCTAGTTAGGTTTTCTTTTTAAAAAAAATTTCTCCAGTTTTATCCCTGTTTTTGTACATTGACAATTACCAAATTTGCATTGAATATTAAACACTATTTTTGCCGTAAATTGTCAAAAAACTGTCAAGTCAGAATAGCTTATTCGGGGATCGGGCAGTCTCGAGAAACGTAAATACCTAGGATCGAGCCCCAGCTACCCCATTATTTTTATTTTTTTTAAGTTTCTTTTTTTTAATTAGTAAAAAATTCCCTAGCAAGGTTCGGTCACCCAGATAATTATATTTTATTACACATATTCTATAAACCTTATTACTAACGATGCGATAAATTTACGAATTTTATTTTTAATTTCAAAAAGGTTTAAGGCCCAAAATACCAACTAACGAGGCTTGTTTGATGTAAATATGAGTAATTTCATCATTGAATCTCATTATGTTGAGAGGTGTACTTTGCTTTGTTACTAACATTTATAATTTTCGAAAATATTATTTTAAACATTTTATAAGCTTTAATCGCGAGAGCATTCACGGTAACTTAAGTCTTAAAGTACCCTCAATTATATAGAAGCGTAGTAAAGTTAAAAAGTTTTTCCAGTTCGCGTATTTATGGAGTGCAACGGGATTTTTTAACTCGTAGATAGAGATACTCGTATAATTTTCAATTGTATCAAATTTGATCAAATAAATAAATCATCATCTTCCTGCCCTTATCCCACTCTAACTGGGGTCGGCACAACATGTTATAAACATGTTGTCACATGATTTGGCTACGTATTTTACGACCAGCCGCCTGCCTGTCGTCAACTTATCTTAGTCGTATTTTACGACACCTCGATAAGAAAGAAGGTGTTCTATTGTACTTAACCGGATACCACACGGTGAGTCAACTTACCTTAGTGGCCTTTTACGATACCTCGGTAAGAAAAGAGGGTGGTACTATTATATTCAGCCGGATACCACACGGCGTTCGATCAAATAAATAAATATATGAGACATTTACACACACTAATGTCCGTGCACAAAGTAACTTAATACTTTTGTTATGGGTGACAGACTGGTAAGTATATAAATACATGGTTTTAAATACATATACACACCCAGACTCGAAAAACTTAAAAATTGTATTAATAATGGTTGTCCCTCGGCGGGAATCGAATCTGAGACCCACAGAGCTGAGGCTAAGTCTCTGCCATCTCCGCCAATAGGTCAGTCCATATTGTGAAAGCACGGCTAGATACATAAAGACAAGCAGATATTCGCGTTTATAACTAAAAACTTGCATGATTAAATCCGCGATCCCTTATCAAAATACAGAATCTCACCACCCGGCCATCGCAGCTTTAATCAATCAGTGCATTTACTTAAACTGATCTCGTTACTTCAATTACTCGCGAGCTCTCGGTATATGCGAATTGCAAATTGACATACAATTAACAGATCCGACGCACGACGATGCTTGTTCAGGCCCTGTATTAAGGTGCGTACACACATAACGAGGCGTGCGTTGCGAATGATTCGTGTCGCATGCCTCGTGCTGTGCGAACGTAGCGTGGCGTGTGTGGCGAACGTGGTGTGCACAAATTCAAATCCAAATAATCCTTTTTTCAAATTGGCTTTTACAAGCTCTGTCGAATCGTCAAATTACAATAAAGCTACGACTGTTTCGGAAAGGTGCTTACCGGGAAGAACCGGCAAGAAACACGGCGGTCACTCTTTTCAAAATTAAGTATTACAATAATGTATTTTTAATTAATAACAACTTAAAAAAATTACAATATAATCTAGTGCGTAGTGCTGGTCGTAATTTAATACCAAGCTTTCTTATCATCAATATAATCCTCAACAGTATAACAAGTTTTGTGAATAAATGTCTCTTTAATTGCTTTTTGAACTTGTGTAACAATAATTTATAGAATTAGGTGTTACTTTGCGGAGATCCATAATACAAGTGTATTAATAAAATTATTTTGCAATAATCCGCGATGAATTTTCATTCATCATTTTTTTTTCATCATTTCAATTTTCATTCATTCATCGCGGATTACAGCAAAATAATTTTATTATTACTTTTGTGTAACAATATGTAGCATTCGCGTCATACGATCGTAGCGAACGGGGCCTTCTTGTAGACGGACGTTTTGCTCGCGTTGCACGCTCATTAGTCATGGAGCCATTGTATTCATATAATCAGTTCATAAAAAAACATTTTGCCCAACATCGTCTTTTTAATTAATATTTAATGAATTACTATATCGGCAACAGCTGCAATCGGCACGTCTCACCTTGTGCACCATTTTTACACTGACGAATACCATGGTTGTTTGTGTGCTGAGCTTGAACATGTGTCATTCAGGACGAATGTATAAATGTATCGTATGCCTCAGGTTGAAGCATGCGTGACGAACTATTCGGGACGTCTGTACACAGCCTTACTTCGGCTTTAATAAAATCCATTTAATTTGAATCCAATCAACGCTTTTTATTAGTGAATCCACTTCCAATATCATCGAAATGAAAATCCTTGCTATAATTGTTTGCTTCATTTCCATAAACAAATACAAGCTTTACTCGCGAGTTTTTTTTTGATATTTTATATATTTCTTTATATATAAATATCTCGTGTCACGATGTGCGTTTACGCTAATCGAAACTACTGAACCGATTTCAATAAAATTGTCTCGGTAGTCATATTTTGTTTTGAAAGGAAATTATAGTTTGTGGGTTTGGGTATAAGATTCTATAATAAATTTCCGCAATCAATTTTGACTTTTCTATTACAGAAGTTTCAAAGACTATTAAGAAAAGGCTAATACAGAAAGCCTACTATACTATTCAAGATCACTTAGATGATAAGAATGCGTGGATATAGCTACTCTTCGATCCTGTACAAGACAATAATGAGTAAATGTAACTAGTAATAATATATAGTTTTAAAAGAGCAACCGCCGAGTGTCTTGCTAGCTCTTCTCAGTAGGAACAGCTTTCCAAACCAGTAGTAGAGTTGAAAACACTAGTACGATACGAGTGAACTTGTAAACGCAAGTTTTATATAAAGAAAATTTTGGATTTCAATTCAAAGTTAATTCTAATCTAAGCAAGAAACACGTGTCTTGCAAAAATTATCACTGAGAGTACAAAAATTTTATTGTTTTTAACAAGAATCAAAAAAATCTACGTGTCATAAATAGTATTGGGTAAAATCAAAAGCTCTTTCTAAAGCGCAAACAAATAGTAAAATGTGATTAAAACTATTCGATGCACTAAAACGTTTTTTGGTAGTTCCTTTTTCATTTATCTCTGTATAAATGGAACGAGCTTTCAACTTTCCATGTATATGCATATTGGATTCACATGCAAAACGCGCACTGTTTTCAGCACGACGTAAATTTTTCCTTTTACATGAATAATGCATCTTTATTGTTTCTGAATTTTGCAAAGTAAGCTTTTAATATGACTTTGAGGACTACAAAAGAGGCTTTCACGTAAGCTCTCTGTAAGCTTAAAACTAACCGAGCTAACATGATGCCGTCAAAACTGAAGCTATTTATTATGCACATGTGTTTAGGTAAATTCATTCGCGAATACACTCAGCTTTAATTATTCTGACAATATTTTAATACCCCTATAATCTGCATTTCCGAATGGATGAATTTATGAATATTTAAATGAGTTCATCAAAGCCGTGATAATCGAGCGGTGAGACTGTGAACTCTCTTCTGGGGGTCGTGGCTTCAAACCCCGGACAGGCACCACTGTGTTTTTCTGTAGAACTTATGTGTCTAATTGATATTTGCAATTTATCACACGCTTTCCGATGAAGAAAAGAATCGTGAGTAAACCGGCGTAGCTTCAGAGAATTTTAGTGATATTTGTATATCCAAAAGAGGAGAGGGAATGGCTGAGTAAAGAAGTGGGATAGTAAAAGGAGGCTACTTTTACTGTTTATGTTGAAATAGGTAAAAAAACCCCGAGTTAATATTTTCAAAGATCCTATCATTAGTTTCATCATCATCTTCCGGCCGTTATCCCACTCTCCTCAGTAAGAAAGAGTGTGATCTAATCTACTCAACCGGATACCACACGACGGGTACCTACGGTTACCTCAGTCGCTTTTTACGACCCCTCAGTAAGAAAGAGGGTGATCTAATCCACTCAACCGGATACCACACGACGGGTCAACTTACCTAAGTCACCTTCTACGACACCTCGGTAAGAAAGGTGATCTAATCTACTCAACCGGATACCACACGACGGGTCGACTTACCTCAGTCGCCATTTTACGACACCTCAGTAAGAAAGAGGGTGGTCTATTCTATTCAGTAGGATACACGACATTAGTAGTAAACAGACAGATAAAGCCAAATTTACTTAAATTTCTTATTAAAATTCCTTAATTGCAAAATTCCTTAACAACAACAAAATTTGGGCTTTTGTATACATCAATGATTAGCAATTATATATATGTTGACTATACTCATGTTTTTTCAGGTGAGCGACAGGAGGTCGTCTGGGAGACGATATTGTTTGATTTAATAATAAGACAGCCCTTTGTATGATTTTATCTCGTAAATAATTTGGCTGTTTTTCCCAAGATGTATACAATAGGCAAAATATACCGTAATTACGTTTCGGCTGCTATGTGGCCCAGAAAAACATTTATGGATTCACGTGCCTCTAATAAAATATGACAGTCAAATATCCATACTAATAAAATAAATGTAATAGTCTGTATTTCTGTCCGGCTATTTTATATTGGTATTTATATTTTTAACAATTTAATTTTTGTGCATAATAATATACATTATATACATAAGTTGCAGGTAAAAGACCAGCTTTTACCTGCAACTTCGTTCGCTGTTGTCGCGTAATAGGTTAATAATAGATAGCGCTTTTCAATGTAGTTCTATTCCTGTAGAACAGGATTTCTATAGCCTATATGTTACCCCGGTGTATAAGGAATATTCGTACCAGACTTCATCGATATTGGTTCAGCGGATTCGCCGTGAAAGAGTAGCAAACATACAACATTTTAATATCAGTGAGATTGGTGATGTATATAATAGACAAAGTAGGAACCGACTTAAGCTTGCGGCTTCTGCTTTGCGCCTTGCAAAAGTACGTAAGTCGTTTGTGGATTTGGGTATAAGATTCTATAATTAAATTCCGCAATCAATTTTAGCTTTGCCATTACAGCAGTTTAAAACATTAACTTACTTAGATATAGTTGCTGTTCGACGCTGTACAAGATAGTAATCACTAAATGAAAAAAAAGCTATAAGACATTCTGAAATACATCCGCTAAGTTTCTCGCTGGCTCTTCTCGAACATCTTTCCGAGCCAAGAGTTGTAGATAGATTCAATAAAGTATTTGTTTACAAGTTTACTTGAATAAAGAATATTTATAATTTGAATTTTGAATTCCTTACTCTCTTCTTCACTTCTTGTCCTTTTCCTTCTGTTACTCAAAGGTTGACTTTTAGGGATAAGTCCGCCTTTATACATGTGCTTTTACGCGTTTTTATTTCTCTCTGCTAGCTATATGTTTAAAAAAATAATAATAACGCCGTGTGGTATCCGGCTGAATAGAATAAATAGTACCACCCTCATTTTTTACCGAGGTGTCGTAAAAGGCGACTAAGGTAAGTCGACCCGCCGTGTGGTATCCGGCTGAGTAGAATTGACCAACCTCATTTCTTACCGAGGTGTCGTAAAAGGCGACTAAGGTAAGTCGATCGGCCGTGAGGTGTCGTAAAATACGACAGAGGTAAGTTGACGTCAGGCAGGCGGCCGGTCGTAAAATTGCAGCCAAATCACGTGACAGCATGTTTTTAACATGTTGTGCCGACCCCACTTAGAGTGGGATAAAGTCAGGAAGATGATGAAGATGATGATGTTTAAAAAAGTAATAATAAGTGAAACTACTGTATTGCCAGTATATAGTGATCAAAAGTCCCAATAAACTAACCTAACCTAACCACGCATTCAGGAACTACCTTCAATTAGGCGTTTTATATTTTTCTTCCAAGCTTGAGCATTTTAAGTATTTTAATGGCACTATTACTGGCAACACAAGTTCAAATCGTGGTGGTGCATATTAAATACCTTTTAGAGGGTAGAAAAAGGTGTTTTGATGGCGGTCTCATTTTATATTCAATCTTTGCGCCCGCTATTGCATAATGATTGATGATATTTCTTATTGAACGTTTAACTAATTTAAAATATACAAAATTGGCTTGTCGTTTATTTGAATTAATAACATTTTATAATAAGTACCTGGTAGCTATCACAAGTTACCTATCTTCTTAACTGGGCTTAAGTAACCGCCTGTTACTATCCCACTGCTGGGTATAGCCCTCCTCTCTCCGTTTTTGGAGAGAATAATTGGAGATAAGACCTACCACACTGCTCCAATGCGGATTGGTAGGTTACACATATCCGTAGGATTCTCTAGAGATATGCAGGTTTCCTCACGATGTTTTCCTTCACCGAAAAGCGTGTGATAAATTGCAATTATCAATTAGACACAAGTTTTTAATAGAAAAACTAATTGGTGTCTGCCCGGGTTTGAACCCATGATCGTCTCTAGAGATTCACGTAGTCACACCGCTGGGCTATTTACAGCTTATTTAAGCAGCTTACAGCATTTACAACTTATTAACTGGGCTTACCTATCTTCAAATAATATAAATATTGTACTGGTATAATTACACTGTGACGTTTATTTCCCGGCGTCGAAAGAATTGGAGGCAATTAATTGGAATTACCTCAGCTGCGGGTTTTCGGCGGAATGGGATGGATTTCCAATTTATTTTTGTCGCGCGCCTTATTGCTGACTCACGTGTAACCTCCCATTGAGTGGATTTGACCTGTCGTATCTCATATTTGTTGCTACATTGCTTTGACAATTGACTTGACTAAAAATGATAAAATTTACAAGGTTCTTTTTTTTATAGTACCTGGGTGGCCGAGCCTCACTCGGTAATTTTTTGCAAAATAAAAAAGACAAATAAAAGATTAAATTAATAGGGTAGGTGGAGCTCGATCTTAGGTATTTTCATTTCTCGCGACCGCCCGTTCCCCGAATAAGCCACGCTGACTTGACAATTTTTGGCAAAAATAGTGTTTTATATTCAATGTAAATTTTGATATTTTTTAAAGTTTTTCTTAGGGAAAGTTTCTTTTTTTTATTACGTAAAAAATTACCGAGCAAGGCTCCTTCAACCAGGTGCTGAATAATTATAAGAGCTATGTATATAATTTTAAAACAGTACCTAATTCAAGAACTCTTCTCCTTTTCTAGGAAGATTAACTCACTTAAATATTAAGCATAGTCAGAGTTCTTATAATAATTGCAAAATTTTTACTCACAGCTCTTGTTTTGCCATTTTATTGTATTTATATTTATATTAAATTAAGTTATCTTAGTCGTCTTTTACGACACCTCGGTAATTAATGAGGGTGGTCTATTCTATTCTACTACTACTATTATACTACACGAGGTTGTTGCAATATGAGTATTAAATTCAAATGTGATTTTTCAAATATTAGTTTTAAGAATCAGCTTAGCGATTCAGCGCGGAAGCGCTGCCATTCATGGGACCATTCCACGTGGGCATGATTTGTATAGTCCTAACGTTTAAGTAATTTAAGATAGATATAACTTGTACATTTTTGTTGTAAATAAAATAAAAAAATAGTTTTGAGTTTCGATTTGATTTCGTATAGATTAATTTTGCATTAAAATACGATGTGCAAAATTGCTATATTCTCTATCTTATTAATAAAATTTACATTTATATAATGCCCATAATTCAAATCCGGTTTTCCATGTGAATTGACTGTGATGGCAAATATTGTTGTGTTTGGCACATGTCGAAACAATTTCGGTGCAAAATATCACGTGTTTTAGTATCTAATTTGTATCGAATTTTACTTATATTTTAAAAGCATTAACCAACTTGCAATGTATGTATCTGAAATTAAATGTATCTAATTGTAATAATTTATAGAATTAGGCGTTACTTTGCGGAGATCCATAATACAAAAGTAATAATAAAATTATCTTGCTATAATCCGCGATGAAGTAAAATAGAAAATATATATAATGCTAAATGTAGGGTGGAAAATCGGTTATCATACCTGCGTATTTATGTATATGTATTGTGCTTAAGGAGTTAATTTTGAAGTTAATTGTTACACTCAACTTATGTACTTTAAGAATTAAAATTATAAGTGTAAACAATTTTTTAGTAAACATAAATAAACAAACAATTATAGACTCCGATTGGTGGCAATCTAAGCATTTTTGTTTACTGTAGATTACTTTTTCAAGGGCAACTGGAAACTGGACTGCAGTTAATAAATTTACTATCTGAGTTGCCACACCCAAGATCGCTAATTCGGGTAACCACCGCTCTAATTAAAATCAGCCTCTGAGCTTACTGTCTGAGCCACTACGATAGACAGCATCTTTTAATCTCTAATCTCGTAATCTCTGGTAATTTCGGCTCTAATCAAAATCACCCAGAGCGTTTAGTACTTGAGCCGTTACACTCAATGGATGATGACAATGGAGATATTTTTTTATTTATATATTAATATAAATCAAATCAAAATATCTTTAATCAAATAAGCTCTTTCAAGCACTTTTGAATCGTCAAGGATCAATATGATTAACGAAGCTACAACTGGTTCGGAATGTTGCTCTTACCGAGAAGAACCAGAAAGTAACTCGGCGGTCAATCTTTTAAACATTTTCAATTTTACATTAGTAAACCGCAGTCTTGTATGAAGCTGAAAGGATTTTCAAATCCAGGCTTTTTTATCATCCAAATAATCTTTAATTTTGTAATATGCTTTTTTGTAGACTGGTCTAGTGCGGGTTGCGGAATTTTATTGTATCGCGAATACCGAGACCATCGAATGAGTTGCTGACTCTGCTGAGTCGCGACACAGGTATCAGAAGCTTTTTGTCACCTCTCGTACATCTATGATATACATCGAATTTCGTCTTATACATATGGATATTTTTCCATACGAATAAAATATTACTATATAATATGAATATAAATATAAGTATAAGAATATAAATATAAGGGATGAGCTGTGATAGCCCAGCGGTAACACCGTGCGACTCTTTCGAGAAGATCACGGGTTCAAACCCGGGTATACACCAATGAGTTATTCTGTTAAAACTAATGTGTCTAATTGATAATTGCAATTCATCACACGACTTTCGGTGAAGGAAAACATTGTGAGGAAACCTGCATATCTCTAGAGAATTCTGGGGATATGTGTAACCTACCAATCCGTATTGGAGCAGTGTGGTAGATCTTAGCTTCAATTCTTCTCTCCCATAACAAAGAGAGGATATTTATGTCCAGCAGTGGGATAGCAACAGGCCGTTACTTGTCTCCCTGAGCCTATATACTTTTTATTTTTATTATTTATATTTATATAAAAATATACGTTATTTAATAAAGTCATTTACTTCAGTAATTGTTTTCAGTTAATTAACCGTTTTTAAAGGTTTTTGGAACTTGATTATTGTTTTATGATTTTTGATCTTCTATTTATGCATATAATATATAATTGAAGTGTCTATATGAAATTTTTTTATATTTTTTCCCCGAATAAAATTCATAATGGTTTAAGCGATTTTGTAATGGATCTTTAACTGACAGTTCCAAAGTTCCAATGGGAACGCCTAATTCTTAATATTCCCGATCGCTAAAAAAATATATTTCACTGAAATATAGTGTTGCGGATCCGGATTTGTAAAATTTGAATTTGAATAAGATTTAATCTAAAAGCGCGGATCGCGTAGCAAATTTTAATAATGTAAAAATAACATTTAAAATTCATTTATGCAATTTTTCATTCCGGTAAATATATTTTTTGGGCAATTATACCGCAATGAAAAAGTTACCATAAAATATATAAATAATGGTGTTCAATTAATTGAATTTTCATTTTAATATCCCGGAAAATTCTTTCTCGTATATTAATAAAAATTATTTAATCACCTTTTTTAATGAATGTTACAAAAAAATGACTTAAATTAGTATATATTGCAAATTTCTTGATGATTCTTTGATGGCAGCACAGTAGCTAGCGAAGTCCATTCTATTTTTATGGAAAATCAAAAAAAAATCCCTGTAAATTATATGAAAATCGCATCACGAAAATCTGCAGTGTAGACGAAATCCTGAAATTTTTCCTTACCTTATAACGAAGCTCCCAGCTGCCGGACCAAAATTAAGACGGAAAAAGTTAAGTTAACTTTAATAGAGAAAACCCGTAAGTTAAATGTTGTAGAGTCCCAAAGGGCCTCCAAAATTTCCCCGACTGTCGCTGGCGAGTGCCGGCGCTGAACTAACTTGTCCGCTGTTTTCCCCCAGACAGGATGGGTTTGATGCTTCTAAATTGAGTAGCGTCTACTCTCTTTAACGTAGCCACATTATATTCAATTTGATCATATTTTGTATAATTTTATGGAGGTAAAAAAAATATCTTTTAAATTACAAAACAGGCCCGTTGGCGCTGTGGGTAGTGACCCTGCTTTCAGCTCGCGAGTTCAATTCCCGCGGAGGGCCAACATATTCTATTAATGAATGTGTTGGTCTTTGAGCCTGGGTGTGTATATTTGTATATAAATATATATTTAACAAAATATATAAGTATATATTTACCAGTTGTCTCTCACCCATAACACAAGTATTAAGTTACTTACTTTGGGGACGGACGACCGTGTGTGTGAGTGTCCCATATATTTATTTATTTATTTAAATTACAAAATAGTACAAAAAAGAGTCATACGTAGCATTTACAATTTTAGTCCGCGTGAATCTCTGCGAGAGAACTTTAAGGAAATAGTCTTACATTTGCTTCACAGTATCTTTAAAGCAATATAATTTTTGTATATAAAAGTATAAACAATTACAAAACAATAGGCGTTGTAAGCTAAGTAAGCTGTAGCCCAGCGGTAGCACCGTGCGACTCTTTCGAGGAGGTTACGGGTTCAAACCCGGGCACCAATGAGTTTTTCTGTTAAAATTTATGTGTCTAATTGATAATTGCAATTTATCACACGCTTTTAGGTAAAGGAAAACATCGTGAGGAAACATGTATATCTGTAGAGAAATCTGGGGATGTATGTAACCTACCAATCCGCATTGGAGCCGCGTGGTGGAGCTCCAACCCTTCTCTCCAGAAAAGGATAAAAGAGGCCTATGCCCAGCAGTGGGATTGTAACAGGCCGTTACTTTTTTAAACATGTATCGTTATGTAACGACCAAAATTACATATAGTTTGTTCAAATTGTAACCTATACGATTCCGATGTATAACCTATATTACTGTAAAGTTCCATCCATATCCACCCAATAGTTTTTTCATGAAATAGTAACAAAACGTACATCCATACTCACAAAATTTCACATTTATAATATACTAGCGGCCTGCCCCTGCTTCGCACGGGCTATTTAAAATATACATATAGCCTGTGTCGCTCAGTGAAAAAAATGATTTAAATCGATCCTGTGGTTTTGATTTATTCATTACTGTCCGTGGCCCGCACGCGTTAAATTTGGAGAAAAACAATTTCCCTCTCCCTATACCAATAAGATTTCCTGCTATATCTAATATCAAAATTCATATACTACTTATTTATTTTTACATTTTTCCCTATGTATTTTATTTTTAAAATTAATTACGGAATGTCTTTATATACAACATTTATAGCTTTCTTACCATTAGACAATACAAACATGTTTTCTTCATAAACATGAGGTTGAGAGAACTTGAAAGAGGGACAGTTGCGCGTCCGATCGCTGCTAAATTCGAAATGCTATAGGACGAAGCGCGGCCCCCTCGCGGGATTTTAAATCTGTGATATCTCCGAAAATGTTCATTTAAATTACAAGCTGTAAACGACCATATTGATCTATATTAAATCATCAATGTATTTAAGGTATTTAATTGGATAAGGATTAATGATGTATTATATAAAAATTGCTTCAAAAATAAGGCATTATTTTTCGTAAAAAGTAAATGACAAAAAATGCTATTGTGGGTTACCCATAAGAGATAGACATATACCATCGCGGACTTTTCTGTAGAATTTTTCAAAGTGTACAAATACTTAGTACATCATTTTGATAAATCATTTACATACTCTCTATTAGTACAAGCTTTCTCAACGTGCGAACTTTTAAGTGCTTTTTTACTTGTGTAAAGCCATGTCGGATTTGCACCGACAAAATCTCTACAGTCGCTTCCTTAGGGAGACTACGATGAGGTATATAAAACAAAGTAAACGTAACTCACCACTCTATTTGTATAATCGCGTTAATCTCAAAAACTGGTAAACGGATTTCAATGCGATCTTTTTTATTAGACAGAAGAAAGTTTTGATTGTATTATGTTACAATATCTGGATGACCCAGCCTTGCTCGGTAATTTTTTACAAAAAAAAAAGCTTCAAAAATAAAAGAAAAAAATAATAGGGTAGGTGGGGCTCGATCTTAGGTATTTTCATTTCTCGCGACCACCCATTCCCCGAATAAGCTACGCTGACTAGGCAAAAATTCAAATCAATATAAATTTTAGTATTTTTTAATGCCCAAAAACAGAGATAAAAAGATTTAAGAATTTAAGAAATATACATATATATATATATATATGAGTTAATCTTGTATGTATATATATAATATATACATACAAGATTAACTCATATATATATATATATATATTTAATTTATAATTTAATTTATAATATATATATATATATATATTTATATATATACATACAAGATTAACTCATTTAAATATAAAAGATGTTTCTAATACAGCCTCCTTTATAGAGTTGGCCATTAATATGAAAAAAACATTGTGGTTGTCATTATGTATCATAGAGTTCTTGAGAAAGAGTAAGTGGGTTTTACTTTAGGAAAAGTGCTTTTTATTATTGCATAAGAATAAGGAGAAATATCTTTGTTTGTTATAATTATTTGTCAAAATATTGTTTTTGTTCACTTTTAGATTGATGATCGTGGGTCGCGGGGTCTGTTTTCGGCGAGGGCCAACAGTTATTGTTGTTTCTTCGATTCTAGGTGTACTTAAGTCATTATTCTCCTGCCTTTATCCCACTCTAAGAGGGTCTATGTTTTAAACAAGTTGGTACAAGATTTTGCTACGTAAAATACCTAGCAACCGGCCTTCAGTCTAATGTAACTTATCTTAGTCACCTCTTATGACACCTTGGTAAGAAATGAGGTTGATCTATTCTACTCAGCCGGGTACTACACGGCGAGTCGACTTACCTTAGTCGCCTCTTATGACACCTCGGTAAAAAATAAAGTTGATCTATTCTACACAGCCGGATACCACACGGCGAGTCGACTTACCTTAGTCGCCTCTTATGACACCTCGGTAAGAATGAGGTTGGTCTATTCTACTCAGCCGGATACCACACGGTAGGCCAACTTACCTTAGTCGCCTTTTACGACACCTCGGTAAGAAACGAATTGGCATTGTTAACACCAATATATTATATTACTATTATACACCTAATTTATTTTTATTGTATATTTTAAATTTGTAACGTCTCTTTCTTAACACTTCTAATTAAAAAACTTAAGTTAACAACTAGGGATTAAATTAATTAAAAATTGAATGAATGAATGAATAAATGCTTTATTTACTACTACAATACAAGAATACAATTAGAAATACAGTTAAATACAAAGTAGTAACATTAAATAAAAGGTAAAAAGAGTTTAGACTATCCGCATCGTATCGCAGTAGTGAAAGGGTTCAAACTCAGCATAAATGCTGCAGGTATCCCTGAGCATTTAGGGCTACCCAAACCAACAACCAAAACAGACAAGAATATTAAAAAAAAAACGGTCAGCATGAAGAAATGCAAATGCGGTTCCATGCTGATTGGAGTAACGGGGGCTTGCAACCTTCACAGTTAAAATAAATACATCACAGTTTAATGAGAGTAAAATTAAATTAGTGTTAAATGAAGAATGAAGTTAGTTTTGAGAAATATGTAGCTGTGGCGTCTTAATTATTTAGTCTGTGATGATAATGTTAAGTACTCTGTAATCTTTACACACACTACTCTGTATCTCTGTATCTGTATTATAGATTAGATTACTCTAATTCAAATTATTCTTTATTCAAATAAACTTGTAAACAAGTGCTTTTGAATCGTCAACTCTACTGCCGGTTCGGAAAGCTGTTCCTACCGAGAAGAGCCAGCAAGAAACTCGGCGGTTGCTCTTTTAAAAATATAATTCTTAATACTGTTTACATTATGTCGTTACTGTCTTGTACAGGTTCAAAGAGAGCTATATCCACACATTCTTATCTTCTAAATAATCTTCAAGAGTATAGTAGGCTTTCTGTATCAGCCTCTTTTTAACAGTGTTTTTAAACTGCTGTAATGTAATCTAGATAGTAGAATAATAAAAGAAGGCCATTCAATTCTCAAAAGGTCTTTTAATATAGTACCATCCTATATGACTGATTATCTACTAAATACTAAAGGATAACACGTCTCCTTTATAGCTAAATGTTAAAACTAAAATTTGTTGTATAAACTTTAAAATTAACGCGCATTCCCATTTTACTGGAAAAAATATTTGAAGGAAACGTCGTAACGAATTTTTGCAGTACAGAGCGCTTCCAACGTCGCAATTTCATTTGCAGCGTAATCCGCTTAACTAGAAATGGTGAAGAAAAATCAATTATTTTGCTTTTCCATTTCCTCTTTCTTGTACACAGTGATGAAGTTGCAATGCAGTTTTCTCGATTCAATATTGCACCTTCGCCCGCGTGAAAATCAGTGTCACAAAGTTTTTCCCGGGTAAATACCTTCATTCTGAGTAAAACACATAAATTAAACCAAAAATGGAATTCATCATCCTCCTTTCCTTATCCCACTTTAAGCCGGGTCGGCTCAACATGTTATAAACATGTTGTCACGTGATTTGGCTGCGTTTTTACGACCGGTCGCCTGCCTGACAACTTAGCTTAGTCGTATTTTACGACACCTCGGTAAGAAAGAGGGTGGATCTATTCTACTAAACCGGATACCACACGGTGGGTCAACTTACTTTAGTCGCCTTTTACGACACCTCGGTAAGAAAGGAGGGTGGTCTATTCTACTCAGCCGGATACCACACGGCGGGTCAGCTTACCTTAGTCGCCTCTTACGACACCTCGGTAAGAAATAAGGGTGGTACTATTTATTCTATTCAGCCGGATACCACACGGTAAACCAAAAATGGAATTCAAGAAAGGAAAATACCTACCTAAGAATCCGTAGACAAAAAAGAATGTACACAACATTGAGTGTTCAGCAAGTCGATGTGCGTAATACAGCTACCAAAGCCGAGTTATGGCGACAAGTCATGGAAAGAGTGCTGGCTCATGGTACTAATATTCTTATGGTGGCGTATAATTTTGATTTAGAAAATCTTCTAAAGTATTTATTAAATTCGTATGATGTAAAGGACAGTTTTGCTCTATAGTATATTAAATTGCTCACGAAGGCATTTATTTGGATAAGGATTGAAATAAACGGTCTCGAAAAGAACGTAATATTTTAAATAAAGTTTTGAACATGAAAGTAGTTATTGTGACGTAACCGTAAGATATAGAGAGATGCTGCTATAGACTTATTTGTAGTAATTTTGTAGATCTACAATTCTCTAGTACATTATTTTAGTGCATCTCTGTTGTTTAATGCGGCGTACTTAACTAAAGCTCCCAGCAGAAGTGTTTTTTACAAATGCGCGACCTCTTAAACGCAATTGAAATAAAACAATAATGTATTAAGTCTCTAAAAGGCGTCTGTTTGTAAGAAATGAGGAAGGTCGTGAGAACGTCATGAAACGTTTGTATGTGATCGATTTTCTCAAAATCTACTGAATAGATTTCTGTATGGTTTTGATTAATAGGTATTACAATTCTTTCGGAAGATTAATAGGATTAATAGTGCATTAATGTAAATTGGGTTAAAAATTTCGCGCAGTTGCAAAAAAAAACTCGCCTGCTGGGAGATTTAGTCGCTGCGTAATCCAACCGAGGTACGCTAAAGTAAGTACATTACTTTAATAGAGAATTGTAGATTTACAAAAATAGTACAAAATAGTCCGCGACAGCGTGTCCCTTATGGTCAACCCACAATAAGTACTTTTGTGTACAAAATTTAAATTATATACACAATTAGTTATAGTTAATACAATAGTTGAATTTATAATTAATATTGTTATACCAAATACCAAACGCCAAATACCAAATACCAAACGCCTTGTGGTATCCGGCTGAATAGAATACTACCACCCTTATTTCTTACCGAGGTGTCGTAAAAGGCGACTAAGATAAGTCAACACGCCGTGTGCTATCCGGAAGAGTAGAATAGACCACCCTCTTTCTTACCGAGGTGTCGTAAAATACGACTGAGGTAAGTTGACGACAGGCAGGCGGCTAGTCGTAAAAACGCAGCCAAATCATGTGACAACATGTTTATGGCATGTGTGGCAGGAAGATGATGATTGTCAATATCACCCAAATTCAATTTCAAAAATATAAACTTAAGGCACTGCAAAAATAAGTAACTCAATTCTTAATTTGGACAAAAAATCAAACTAGAATTATTTCGAATATCGTTTATTTAAGATCTTTGAATAAACATAGCTTAATGTTAAAGCTATCCAACAGGCTTAGAATTGAAAAAAATCTTGACAGAACAACAAAATCACATTTAATTATATTATTACATAGTAAACAAAACTAGCTTAAACACATTATAACAATTATTGTCGCTACAAATGGCTAAGAAAGCTAACAATAACGTAAGAAACATATACTACATAGAGGAAATATTAAATATAAATATTACAGATTTTGAAAGTATAAATGGGTGATTCTCTTAATAATCAGTATTCCAGAAAAGTTTCCAAATGTTAATACCAACTTATAATTGAGTTTGCCAGCGAGAAATATATAATAATGTAAAATAATATCTCGGGGTATAGACGAAGATTACGGAAAATTTCTGAGTCTATTTTATTTAACGTTTATACCTTCGTGGACGGAATAAACCAGTATAAATATTGCAATTTTAAAACAGTACAAACTACACGCGAACTTGTTAAAAGGAAACTATGGTTATACTTATAAGTAATTTGTTTGGTTAATATTTATATATAGAAATGTACGGCAAAAGTAATATATAATTTTTAAAACCCATTGCTGGGCATAGGCCTCATCTCCGTTTTAGGAGAGAAGGATTTGAGCTAAGACCTACCACGCTGTCTTTTATAATTTTGTTAATTTAAATCTATCAAGATATAATCGGATATTTTGGAATCTAAGATTTAATTTCAAACGGAACTGTCGACTTATTGGGATCGATTTAAAGTATGACAAGTTTTTTCTTTTTGTCTAACATAAAAGGTAAAAATATGATTTAAATTATATTTTGTTAGAGTATGCGCTATTTTTTTTATTGTTTTTAGTGTTAGCCGAATCAATGAAACTGTAAATGTGTATCTATACTAATATATAAAGCTGAAGAATTTGTTTGTTTAAACGCGTTAATCTCAAACCGATTTGAAAAATTATTTGAGTGTAAAATAGTCTATTTATCGAGGAATGTTTTACTTTATATAACATGACGCTAATATGAATAGGAAAGGAGAAATAATTTATATGGCAAAACATTTGCCGGTTCAGCTAGTATAATTGCATGGACTAATAATATTTCCTTTCATTGCTTTTGCTTTAAAACACGTCTTTTGGAAAAGGAGGGTAACGGAACCTTAATTTTACTAAGTAAAAATAACTAATATATTTAGAGAAACACCCACACAAAACATAATTAATGGAAAATAGTGTGAAATTTAAGTATATAAATATTCAATATAATATTTTTCGGCCTTAAAATAATTTTTACATATTAAAATGTGGCGGCAATAAAATTCGATAGTTGACTGTCTGTGTTGAAACAAAATATTTTCTTTAACAGTAGCATTGGGGAAAGCTGTGTGATATCCGGCTGAGTAGAATAGCCCTCATTTCTTACCAAGGTGTAAAAGGCGACTAAGGTAAGTCGACCTTCCATGTGGTATCCAGTTGAGTAGAATAGACCACCCTCTTTACCTACCTTACCTTACCATACCTCGGTAAGCCGAGGCATATTAAAATACGACTAAGATGCATTGACGTAGGCAGGCGGCCGGTCGTAAAATACGTAGCCAAATAATGTTACGGGTATACATCGGCACAACATGTTATAACATGTTCTGCCGACCTCAGTCCTTATTTGGTTGCTTGTACAATGAAAAAGCTGTGATGGCCTAGCGGTGCGACCGTGTGAATCTCTAGAAAAAGCTGTGATGGCCTAGCGGTGCGACCGTGTGAATCTCTAGAGACGATCATGGGTTCAAACCCGGGCAGACACCAATGAGTTTTTCTATTAAAACTTATGTGTCTCATTGATAATTGCAATTTATCACACGCTTTTCGGTGAAGGAAAACATCGTGAGGAAACCTGCATATCTCTAGAGAATTCTGGAGATATGTGTAACCTACCAATCCGCATTGGAGCAGCGTGGTAGGTCTTAGCTCCAACCCTTCTCTCCAAAAATGGAGAGAGGAGGCTTATGCCCAGCAGTGGGATAGTAACAGGCCGTTACTTACTTACAATGAAAAAAAATATCACGGTTTCATAAATTTAAAACTCCTTACACATTCATCTGTTTAACTAAAGGTAATAGACTCGCTTGTTTACCCGCAACCTTACATTTTTAATTAAAAACGGCCTTGTTATATTTGTTTGTAGAGCGGGAAATTCCAGACTGAACAACAAACAAAAAGACTTTTCTCGTTTGAAAAATCGTTTCCACCGCCCGAATTTTCGACGGAGAAGTAAGATTTGAACTAAACAAATATAATAGCCAGTGTAAATTATTGTAATAGGATTATATTTTTACATGTAGTTGTCAATTCCGCTTTGTATTTTATGGCAACACAATCATAAAACAAGAATATCGCGTTCTTTTTTATTGAAATGTTGGCAGCACTGTGTCGTGTTGTTTCCGGTGGAGTCTTCCTATTGATAAAACGTTTCAGTAGCATTCAGTCTTTGTTTGTCATTCAAGAGAAGAGCATCTCGAAACGGGAATTGTGGTATTTCTATTATATTGTGGTATTGCAAGACTGCGCTAACACATATTTGTTACATAATAGTATCATAGCTGTGATAGCCCAGTGGTGATAATATACGACTCTATCAAGTCACGGGTTCAATCCCGTGCAGGCACTAATGAGTTTCTATTAAAAATGTCTAATTGATTATTGCAATTTATCAAACGCTTTTCGGTGAAAGAAAACATTGTGAAACCTACATATCTGTAGAGAATTTTAGGAATAGCAGCGTGGTAGGTTTTAGCTCCAATCCTTCTCTCCAAAAACAGGAAGAGGAAGCCATGCCCAGCGGTGGGATAGTAACAGGCCGTTACTTTTTTTTGTGGTAATATAATTTAATGAAAACATCTTGATTTCTTAAAAAAAACTTTCAGTCAACTACCGAATAAAAAAAATCGTTTTGTGAATTAGAATTCAAAAAATTATACATTTGTGTTAAACCAAATTTATTTTATACAAATAATTACAAAGTATAAATTAAAATGGTACATATCTAACGGTCAGAATGAAAGTGTCATATGATTTTAAATCAATAATTTCAATTTCAATGTTAAATGATTATTTCTGCACGCCGTGTGGTATCCGGGTGAGTAGAATAGACCAACCTCTTTTTTACCAAGGCGTCGTAAAAGGGGACTAAGGTAAGTCGACCTGCCGTGTGATATCTGGCTGAGTAGAATAGACCATCCTCATTTCTTACCGAGGCGTTGTAAAAGGGAACTAAGGTAAGTTGACCACCGTGTGAAATCCGTTGGAGCAGAATAGACCATCCTCATTTCTTACTGTAGCGTCGTAAAAGGCGACTTAAGTAAGTTGACCCATGTGGTATCCAGTTGAGTAGAATAGACCATCTTCTTTCTTACCGAGGGGTCGAAAAAAAGCCGATTAAAGTAAGTTGACGTCAGACAGGCGGCCGGTCATAAAATAGCTAGCCAAAGTGTGACAACGTGTTTATAACATGTTCTGCCAACCCCACTTAGAGTGGGATAAGGGCTGTAGGATGATAATGAAATGATTATTTTTGCCTTGCAATTAGTAACACTTTAGTAAAGTATTACTAATTTTCTACTACTTGTAACGTATATAATTTTGTCACCGTTGTTACATTAGTAATTTATCTGTCATATATTTAGATAAATTCATATTTGTTGGTTTGTATCACTTCTTTTCTTACCGTTAGATATGATACATTTGAGAGCTAACTAAAAATTGACACGTATTACAAGACTTACAGCGCATTGTATTTTTCTATTATTTATTTTAATAATTTCACTAAACAAATTTGTGTTTCAAATATTTATATTAAAAATATCATATATTTATTAGAGAATCACTATTTTTGATACAGAAGGAGGTAGACACTAGTAGCACAAGTACTTAGTACGAGTGTCTAAGCGGTAAAATATTTGTTAATGTGTATTTTGTATTTGATTATTCATTTTTGAATTTTGTGTTTTTTGTAATTTTTTTGACTAAATAAAGTTTTAAAAAAATAAAATAAAATAAAATATACATTCATAAGTTAGTAAGATAAATGTAGAAAGCGATAATACTAAAATTTTCACTTATTCTTCGTGTTTATAATTTATTGTCGTCTTTTGGCACTTCTTAACTGGAACTCCCGTTACATTCGCAAATTAATCGAATAAAATATTGTATAAAAATTCATAATACATTCTTAGCTGGTTAGAATCTCATTAACCAAACAAAAAAATCAGTAAAAACTAAAAAAAAATCTGTATTTAAATAAAATCGCCATTAAATTTTTTCATAAAATAAACTGGCACTCTATTGTACACAAGTTTTGAAGCCCATCCAGAGTATAAATACAATAAATAAATACAAAAATTTAATCCATATTCGAAATTAAGCAGTGTTAACATAAAAAAATACAATGCGCGTCAACCTTATGACTTAAAATAATTAATGTGAAATGACTAACATCAAATTCACCCGCACCATAAACTGCAAAATAATCATAAACACCATATCTATTTTATTTTGCAAGGAATGCTTCTTAGTCAGAGATCCTTTGAAAAGAAAAAAAATCGATACATATGAATGATTATAAATAAAGCAACAGATCTTTCTGCAAGCCGTAAATTAAATGTACCTGTTTTTTCAAATTTTTATTTTTTATTTTTACGAACGCACAACATCTATTGTTAAAGAATATATGCCTCAAAAATATACGCAATATTTATATTTTCAGAGCATTTTTTCTATTGAGGCTCTCAATTTAAAAAAAAAATAGCTCAAACGTCTTACTTTCTTTTTACTTTTACTTTGAGCGTAATAGAAATAAGCTTACCACAGGATACTTATAAAAAAATTATAGAAATAGACGTTACTTTGCGAAGAACCATACAAAAGTAATAATAAAATTATTTTGCTGAAATCTTCTTAATCGCGGATTATAGCAAAATAATTTTATAATTACTTTTGTCCACTGGTTACTTATCTCAGAAATTATGTGCCGATATTGAAGATTTATTAATGATAAATATGCGTGGATTTAAAATTCCTTAAGGGCCTGTTTCACAAGTTACTGATAAAGTATTGGATAGTTAACCGACAAATAAACTAAGTAGCAGATAAATTTCTCCAAAAAGAACTCTAAAAAGCGAAAAATTAAAAAAAATATCACGGCCATTTTGAAATAGGTATTTGCTATACAGAATATAAACAAAATAACAGCCACTTGATCTACCTGTTAACTTATTGGGGACTTTAAGTGCTGAATAAGCCTATCAGGAACCTGATAAACGCAAAATTCCGAGATATGTGTCGGATATGTTCCGTATAAGCTAACTGACAGTTTATTGGTAACTTGTGAAACAGGACCTAAGACTCGTATAAAACTGCAGCTTACTGCTAAATTACTTGATGGTTATTTTCGATACTAGCAACATTCCGAATCGGCGGTAGCCACACTAATGATCCTTAACAATCCAAAAGTGCTTGAAAAAGATAAATAAAGATATTTAAGTTTGATTTGTTGCGCGCGGTTTTGCTTGATTCAACGCCGTGTGATATCCGGCTGAATAGAATAGTACCACCCTCATTTCTTACCGAGGTATTGTAAAAGGGCGACTAAGGTAAGTCGAACCGCCGTGTGGTATCCGGCAGAGTAGAATAGACCAACCTCATGTCTTACCGAGGTGTCGTAAAAGGCGGCTAAAGTTAAGTTGACCCACCGTGTGGTATCCGGTTTAGTAGAATAGACCACCCTCTTTCTTACCGAGGTGTCGTAAAATACGACTGTGTTAAGTTGACGTCAGGCAGGCGGCCGGTCGTAAAACCGCAGCCAAATTATGTGATAGCATGGTTATAACATGGTGTGCCGACCCCACTTAGAGTGGGATAAGGGCAGGAGGATATATATTTAAGTTTGATTTGTTATGCGCGGTTTTACTTGATTAAAGGAATTCCCGAAAAAGGAATATCCTTGAAGGCTGTGATATATTCAATTGTTTAATTAATAAATCAGGCTTTCAGGTATCAACCTATATATCAAAAAGGCTTATTATTCGTATATTAACTGGACTAAATGTATAACGAATTTGGTCTAATCATCCAAAGACTTTCAAATCAATGTTGATTATTAACTAAACTGTCCCTGATTAAACACAGTCGGACACACGTTTAATGATATGACTATAATTTACATCGAGCCTGCAAGAAACCACGCCTGTTAATTTATCACTGAGCCATGACAAGCCTGTAAATGATAGTATTAGAATGAATAGAGCTGTAAGCTTTTGTACGCTGCACTTAATAATAATTACTGTACTGCCAATAAGTGTGAGGGAAATGGTTTAATCACATCCACTTTATAAATTTTATACCGAGTAGTTCCACGATACGACATTAAATTAATCCACTCGTCACTTAAACGTATGAGATGTCATAAAAGGCGACTAAGGTAAGTCGACCCGCCGTGTGATATCCGGCTGAGTAGAATAGAACATCCTCGTTTTTAGTGAGGTGTCATAAAAGGCGAATATGGTAAGTTGACCCGCCGTGTAGTATCCGGTTGAGAAGAATAGACCACCCTCTTTCTTACCGAGGTGTTGGAAAATGCGACTAAGGTAAGTTGACGTCAGGCCGATTGTAAAATACGTAGCCAAATCATGTGTTAACATGTGCTCCACTTAGAGTGAAATAATGGCAGAAGGATGATTACTTAAACGTATAAGTAACTTTGGTATTCTTCTTAAATATTGTTTAAAAATATGTATGTTTAAACAAAATAAATATAATTTTAATAGAAATCTGGCTTAAAATTTATGGTTTAATGACATTATAGTTTATAGTTTTGTCTCCCTCGCACTTGTTTCTAGTCTCTCAGTCAACGTTACGCATTACATACGAAATGGAATCAATAACCTTGACCGAAATCACGAAATAGTACGGTAATTCACCCTTATTTATATCTTTTTATTCAAAACGTAAAATAATTCCTGTAGCTAAATAACTTCACTAAATTAACTGATTTTTTTTTATGTAGGCTGCTAAGGTAGGTACGTGGAATTAATGTCGTATGATCGGTACCACCCTGTACATATATTAAAAAAAATACCCGTAGGAAACGGAAGAAGTCCGTATACCGTTATTTATGTGGCATATATTCTTTGACCGATTAAATACACAGAACATCTAGAATAATAAGATTTTTCTATTAACTATAGCGAAACATTACCAAATAGAGATTAAACACATACATTTATGATATCAGGTCAGTATTATTATATAATATATTCGTTACAATATTAAAGATATATGAGATAGAATACATAGAGTAGGTATATAGATCAAATTACTTAAAGACTTTTACAATATCCGGTAACTAATATTGAATGTGATTCAATTCAGTCATAGATTGACCCTGGTTACCGGAAAATATTGTCGTATACAAGGTCAATATACCGTATACCGTTACAAGATATAATATATTTCTAAAAGACCATATAGAAAATCGAGATTCATTTTTTTTTAATTGTTAATGCGCTTTAGCCTCTATAAAGATGTTATATAAAGTCATATGAGATCGGAAAACGTCAAGCTAAGTGTTTATTAATTTGGAATAGAGTCAGGTAAAATTGTTGTGATTGTGACTAGCGATTTTATCACTCACAAAAAATTTAGCCGAGTGAGATATTATAACTGGGTATTTTATTGTCTATATTTGAAGTAGAAAAGTTGAGTTGTGATCGTCGAGGCTTTCAGTGCCTATACATTCGGTGGGACGATCCATCAAACATTTATCACACTGGTATGGGAAGTATTAGTGTATCTCGAATTTCTCGAAGGATTTCGAGTTCTTAAACATAAACTCTATAAGGGAGGTCGAAATATATAGAGGTCGACACTCCACAAAGATCGCAACCAGCCTTTGGCTATATGCGTGAACATTTAGAAGAAGAAATTCTATCAACTACAATTTCTACATTAATCTGCAACACAGATACCGAATGACAATATGAGTAGCTAAGTTTCGGTCCGGCCATATCTGTCGCAGGACCGATGACGGTTGGGGTAGACGTGTTCTGGAGACCGCGAATCGGGAAACGTAGTGTAGAACACCCTGAGACTCGATGGAGTGACGATATACGTAGGACGGCGGGCAGTGGGTGGAGGCAGAAAGCCCAGGATCGGGCTAAGTGGCGTATAATTGGGGAGTCCTATGTCCAGCAGTGGACGAGAGTGGGCTGATAATGAAGTTTCGGTATCGTGAAGTCAATATATCGTATTCAAATATACTACGATGTTTGTCCATTTGGATACATAGAATTCAAAAACATTAAGATTTTAAATATAAACTACGACTTATATAATTATAAAAGAAGCGAATGTCAAAGACTGACCTGACTGTATACCGCTGGATATGTGTATGTGACGTCATAAATTTATCTCTAACTATTGATTGATCTCTCCTAGATTATTCTACGTTATTGGAGTCTTAAGAACAGCTGAGTATAACCATGATCGGCTTATATAGATTTATGTCTCTTACATAAACAAAAAATAATATTATTACTGATAATGAAAAAGGGCTGTCTAAATTTTCCAAAAATGACACTAAATATGACCTTTAAAAATCATTAAAACTATGTATACTATGTATGTACTATTTAAACCATTTGAATTATGTTTTTATTTGTGCGAGAGATTGTGTGCGTGTATTTAAGTTTAAACAGAAACAAATAAAACTAAAAGAAGACAGATCAATCCCAAATTTCTAACTCATAGAGATACTCAAAAATACCATAGATCGTCAATTACACATAATCAATACCTAACGTATGCATTTCAAAGATGTTACAATGCGAAGAGAAGATGGCATTTTGCAAGAGTCAATGTCGACGATGCGAGACGCGCATATTTCAAAAACGATTGCCAACCTCGTCAATATATGCCATTTTCTCTAGCGGTTACATATAAGTTAAAAAGCAAATCATAAATACTGTCCTATCAAATGGATCCTATGATCCTTTCAAAATTTGGGAAATTCAAATTTTCAAAGGACAATCAACATATTGTATGCGGGTCCACAAACAAACCAAGTTGTTGTACTTGCGCTCAAATTCCAATAGTCAGAAAACGTACTAGTAAGTGAACCGCGCTCAAGTATCAATCGCTAGAATACGTACTAGTACGTGTCCCGCGCTCAACTATCAATCGCTAGAATACGTACTAGTACGTGACCCGCGCTCATGTATCAATCGCCAGAATACGTACCAGTACGTAATCCGCGCTCAAGTAACAATCGTCAGAAAACGTAATATTACGTGTCCCGCATACAATTTGTTACCATTAATCAAGAACACTTAAAAAAAATAACTTATAGATATCAAGAAAAGCGTGAAAGTTATATAAAATCAGCTCCAGCACTTTTACTCGGGACACCTAAATACAATCATACAAGTAATCGTATTTATATGAATGTACGTAATTTTCAAGGGCTGAGTGTTGTTCCTGATGTATGGTAATCCCTTACATGAAGCATTTGGAATATGCAGTGCCGTTGGCAATGATGCTGGAAAGTGATTCTTCTTTCACGCCAACTGGAAAATACAACACGATATTTTATTCTTTGAAACCTTATATAACTTGACTGGCCCGTTGGAACAGTGGAACCCTGCCTTCAGCTCCGCGGGTCGCGGTTTCGATTCCCGTCGAGGGCCAATATTTTTTATAAATGAATTTGTTGGTCTTTGAGCCTGGGTGTATATTTGTATTTAAGTATGTATTTAAAAAATATATATATGTATATATTCACCAGTTGTCTGTCACCCATAACACAAATATTAAATTACTTACTTTGGGGACGGACGACCGTGTGTGTAAGTGTCCCATATATTTATTTATTTATTTATTATAACCACTTTCAATATAATAACAAGTACTTAAGTGACCAAGCCCTACTCAGTGTAAAGGTATTTAAAAAATGCAATAAAAATTAAAAAAGATCGAATGGCCTGGTGATAAATAACTTGATTATGACTTATATTCTCCGTCCGTTTCACACTGAGCTATTAAAACTTTACAAGTAACACCAAAAACAACCTTTCGATTCTATTTATTTTTTAGCAGTTTTTTAATGACTGAAAACAGGGATAAAACTACTTTTTTAAATATAATAACCTAGCTAGATCGGTTTATCGCCCCCGAAAGCTCCTACATACTTCATTATTTAATGTATGCCAACATGTTGTGACATGTTTTGGCTAGTTGTTTTACGACAACTTCAACGTCAACTCGTCACCACCTCGGTAAAAAATGAGGGTGGTTTATTTAACTCAGCCGGATACCACACGGCAGGACAATTTACCTTAGTCGCCTTTTGCGACACCTCGGTAAGAAATTGATTGTGGTATATTCTACTCAGCTGGATATCACACGGCAGTTCAACTTGCCTTAGTCGCCTTTTACGACACCTCGGTAAGAAATGTGGGTGGTCTATTCTACGCAGCCGGATACCACACGGCAGCCACCCTATCCATCTTGGTTATTTCTATATGCTTCTAGACTTGTTTATACAGTAGTTTATAAATTGACTTAAAATTATATCACAACATAAGCATGCAAAATAAGCATTCAAAATACACAAGCGTCAATACAATTTCTGATTATTTCAGTGTTAATATCACATTTTTATAATATCAAATTGCATTTCTTTTGACAACAGCGTCCATCGAGTTTCATGCTGATTCTTCTTTGTATATATATCTGGACATGAGACGCATAAGGTCGAATGTCAATAGCAGAACAAATTCTCTTTTTTACATACCCAGAATAAGTTCGTCGAGCTCTTACTAACAGTCTAAAAATTATGTTTCTATCTAGATTATTCACGAAGATACAAAGCATAAGGTCTTAGAATTTTCCCATTGCCGTCGACGAATAAGATTATATGACAAAATTGATGCAACTACTTGACGTTTAGTGACTGAACACAATTAAAAAATAAACGTAAATTTTTTTTTTTGATTGATTAACTATTTTAATGAAACAATATGAGCACAAGGACGGAAGTTATTTTTAATACGTTTTTTTAAAAGTAATATTGAAATTGAAGGTATAAGGAATCTAAATATATAAGGTTCTGATACAATGTTAGCAAAATTTCATTTATAAACGACTGTATGAGCCCGATTTATTTGCAATTTTTTGTTTCCGCTCTCCTGAAGACTCATCAAAACACACATCAGACCTTATGCGTCTTACGGCGAGATATAAAGCTCATAGAGTGCCGTTTATTAACATACTTCTTTACGCTTTTGAAGAACCGGTTCGTTGCAAGGGTCGTCGGTGTTGTATCGTAGTATATAGTCATATTAATCAGAATCCTCCAAGTAGGGACGCATGGTCTCTATATGAGTAAATAAGTATAAAGCATTTGGTTAGTAACATACAAAAATAGAAAAAAAATTTACATAGAATAAAAACTAGACAAAAGTTAAGTTAATATTGTGCAATCAAGCGGCCATCGCTAACAAGCGATTTTTCCCAAGCAAAACTTAGAGTTAGTGAGTTTTTTAATAACTTACTAAGATATATTAAGATATAAAGATTAGATTAGATTATATAAGGATTATTTGGAAATCAGGCACTATATATTTATCTATGTAATGAAGTTATATGTAAAAGAAGTAAATGGTTTAGTTTTTAAGAAGTGATCCAATGAATATAAGAATTTAAGGACCTGTTCCACAAGTTACTGATAAAGTGTCGGATAGTGAACCGACAAATAAACTAAGTAGCAGATAAATGTCTCTAAAAAGAGACTCTAAAAAGTGAAAAATTAAAAAAGATAAAATCGCGGCCATTTTGAAATAGCTATTTGCTATCCAGCAGATAAACAAAATAACAGCCACATGATCTACCTGTTAACTTATTAGGGACTTTAAGTGCTATTCAGCCTATCAGAAACCTGACAAACGCAAATTTCCGAGATATGTGTCAGATATGTTCCGAATAAGCTAACTGACAGTTTATTGGTAACTTGTGAAACAGGACCAAGAGACGTTTATCTGGCAGAGACTTAGGTTTAGGTCATAGGTTAAAAATCCAGTGCAAATTAATCATGAGAAATTTATAATTTCCAATTTTACCTTCAGACCAGAAAGTGAATCGTCCGTCGGTGGAAGTGACGGTCTCATGTCGCCGTGGCGGCGAATACGTGCTGCTTGGCACATATCCTTGATTGGGAGGGCTCTGGGGTCCTCCTGTCGATAGAGTAAAGTAAACCTGTTACTATTCCACTGCTGGGCAAAGGATTTCTCTCCCCTGTTTTGAAGGGGACTTTCACCGCCACGGTGTGCTGTTATTGTTATTTATGTTACACACTTCCTTCTTTTATAAAAAAAAATAATGTTTACGTCACCTGTTTGTTATAAATGTTTAGTATGAGTCTCACTTATAGGTTCTTTTAGTGTTAATTGTAAAGTTAGTTTCAGATTTTTAGTTGTAAGTTGTAAATACTGTGTACCAATTTAAACGAACAGGCAGGGTGGCGGTGGGCCGAATAAAAATACAGTAGCGACCCACTTAAAAACGGAAAAAAACCCCACGGTGTTCAAATGGTGATTTCTCAAGAGATATTCAGATTTTATCAAGGAAGTTTTCTTCGCCGAAAATCGTATAATACTTTACAAATATGAATCAAGTACATAAGTTTTAACAGAAAAACTCATAGTAATATAGTATAGTATAGTTATAGTAAAGCTTATAGCCTTCTCGGGTTTCAAACCCATGACCCCCCAGAGCTTCTAAGTAAAATTTTTCCAAAGTTATGTTTTATTGTGTAAAAAAATTCATAGTAAATTTACGAGGCACAGTCCACTAGGTATTAATAAAAATGTCATATTACTAAGATTGTGGTTGCTGAACGGCGTGATCCTTTTAAAAGATCGCAGAATCAAATCCTGTACAAGCAAAAGTAATAATAAAATTGTTTTGCCATAATCCGCGATGAATGATATAGCAAAATAATTTTAATATTACTTTTGTATTTGATACCTAATTCTATAAATTATTCTGTGCAAGCATAAAAACCTCTTTTAAAAAAAAAAATAACATAACTCTATGCGACAAAATTTAATAACAACTAAGCTAACTTATAACTCAAGGTCGAAGCGCCATCTTTTAAAATGCTGCTGTCACACTCGCGTTGGTTGGTATCCAAGTTATCGCCCCTGCACCCCTGCCCCCGGCGTCAGTTGTACTCGCCGCGATCCGTGTCGCGGCTTGAGGAAGCGGTCGGCAGCGCATCGTGTGTACCTGCTTCGCCGAAGCTGTCCGGATACAGCGATCTACACCGCCTTTTATTGGAAAAGGTGATTGTAGACGTGCCCTCTGTGATACCGCCGTCCTTCCTTCCCACGCGTGTTTGGTTTCCGTTCCCGCTCGCGGGCGCTTAGCTGGGCCTCCCCTAGGGGTCTCACCTGGCTGGGTTGCACGCGCCGAGGGAGTGCGGAGCCATACTCGCGAAGAAGTAGGCACAGTACATCACTCTGCTCGAATAATCGCAACCATGTCCGGCAGGGGGGAGCCCCCCCCCTAAGGACCAACGTATCAGGGGGGAGCGTCCCGCTTTCCCCCACGTCGTGAGACGCGAGTTACGGGACAATGTCGTTCCGTTCGCGCCGACAGCGCCACCACCGGCGCAACCAGCACCCCCTCCCCGCTTCCGGTCGATAACCGGCGAGCGACAGTCGTCGGAGCCCGCCACTTCTCTAATCACGACCGATGTATCTGAGTATACATCGGGCGTCGATGCGCCGAAGCGACCACGTGCCGACGACTCATCACCCGGGTCTCAAGAGGGTGAAGATAAGCGGCCCAAGACAGACCGATCACCCACGCCACTACCAACACCACCACCACCACCACTTGTGGAACCTGTGGGCCTACGTACATATGCCCGGCAATCAAAACCACTGCCTCCCGCGCCACAGGACGTAACAGGAGGGCAGTCTTACAGCGCTGGTGAGACACAGGAGTCAGGCAGCTTGCTTCGAGACTCCACCAGCTACGCTGGTCTGGCGTCACTGTCCCCAATGGTGACGTCCCGCCCCCCCTCACCCCAGGCCGGTCCCTCCGGCTACGCTGCAGCCGCCGCCGCACCGCCGTCGCCTCGAGCGCTCGAGCAGCGCCAGGCCGAACAGCAGCGCCAGCAGCAACCAACTGCAGCAGGACTGAAGACGGCACGGTCCGAGTACCCACCCATCACGGTGGAGTGCTTCCCTAATTGGACGAAGCACTTCAGCGCCATTAGGGGCCAACTTGGACATGCACCCAACGCCCGCCCCATGGGGAAAGGTGTGCGTTTCATACCAAAATCAGCGGAGGAATTCCGGGTCCTCCAAAGATACCTCATTGACGCCGCCAAGCTGGACCCCGCCATATCGTGGTTCTGCTACAGCCCGGCGTCAACCCTGCCCACCAAGGTAGCCATCAGGGGGCTACCTCAAGATACCCCGCCGGAAGAAGTCGTCGCGGCGCTGCGCACCCTCGGGTACCCGGCGAACCGAGCGAGAGCTATCCCGGCGGTCAGAGGACGGCACGGCTGCACGTTCTTTGTGGAGTTAGAGCACCTGACACACGAAGAACTCGGTCACCTATACCGCGAGACCGAGTTGCTCTCGATGCCCGGCCTCATCATTGAAGCCTGGAAGGGGGGGCGTGGACCACCGCAGTGTCACCGCTGCCAGCAGTTCGGCCACGCATCCGCCAACTGTCACCGGCCTCCAAAATGTGTCCGCTGCGCAGGCGGGCACATCAGCCAGGACTGCGACAGGGCCCCTGAAGAGGCCCCCAAGTGCGCCAACTGTGGAAGGGCGCACGTGGCGCGAGACCGAAAGTGCCCTGTCTTCCGGAGAGAGGCGCGAAAACGCGGCATCGACATCGCGCCGCCGCGTCCGAACGAGCCGGTGAAAAAGAGGGCAGGGGGGAGCGGGCAAGGTCCCCCCCCAACCACCGCACTCGCCGGCACGACATCCGTAGCCGCCCCAACAACCACCGTCCCCGTCGCACGTACCGTCGCACGTCCCGCACTCGCCGTACGTGCCACCTCCGCACCCACCGCACCCCGTACCGCCCCTCCAACGCCCGCCGTTTTTATGGCCGAGGCCGACGCACAAATCTATGTCGAACGTTCGGAGGGTACGCGCGGAGTGTCGACGATACCGCCGCCAACGACGCTACAGCCGCCGGCGAACGTCCCGACAGCCAGAGGGGAACCGTTGGCCGGGAAAAACAAAAAGAGGAACCGACGCAGGCGCAGGCAACCGAGGCCCGCTAATGTCGAGCCCGCCGCCGCGTCCACACCGCACCCCCGGCCGCCAACAGTAGCATCGTTGGCGCCCCAACCACAAACTGCCGAGGCGCCGAGAAGCCGCGGCCACGAAGTAGCCACGCAAGAAGAAGAGGCGGAGCCACGAGCGCCGCAATATCCGTATTTCCACCCGCCACTCTCCGCACAGGACTCGGGCATTAATAATATTGTCCGGGGCCTGATAGAAGCGCTTATGGCGGCGCTCACTACCTACCTGGCTACCAGGGACGTCGTCGGCGCCATTACGGCGGCCATTACCCAATTCGGGCGGTCGTACCAATGACCGCTCTAAGAATCATGTACTGGAATCCGGGCGGCATAAGAGGACATATCCGTGAGCTCACATTACTCGCCCAGTCGCAGGACGTCCATGTGATCCTCCTGGGCGAGACTAAGCTCACGGACAGCGTCGAGCTCCGCGTGCCCAACTACTTCGTGTATCGACGCGATGAGATCTCTCCCCGGGGCCACCCGTACAGAGGTACGGCCGCTCTGGTGCGGAGGGATATCATACACGAGGAGTTGGAGCACATCCCGTTCACCAGCACTCGCACACAAGGAGTGCGAGTCAACGTAGGGAACGAAGAGCTCCGTATCTATGCCGCCTACAAACCACCCGGACTGACCTTTTGCAACACGGATGTCGGGACCATCTTCGCACAGCAGGGACCCGCAGTGATTATGGGCGATCTCAACGCGAAACATCACGCGTGGGGATCGCGAATCATCACTGCGGATGGGAGGCGCCTGCATGAAGATAGCGTGAGGAGTGGGTACGGTGTGGTGGGTCCAGGAGCGCCGACCCACATACCCACCGACCCCCGCTCCCAGCCGGACGTCATCGACATCGTGTTGCACCACAGACTCGACCACCCGTTTGATGTCGAGGTCCTCTACGATCTCGACACCCAACACCTACCGGTTTTGGTCACCCTAGCCACCCAGGGAGGCTTCCTAGTGCCCCGCCCGCCGCGCATGCGGACTAACTGGGAGCGCTACACCGCCGAGCTCGCCGGGCTTGAGCTAGCAGGCCCGATCACCACCCCTTCGGAAGTCGACGATGCTGCTGCACTCGTCACCGAGGCGATCATCGCCGCCAAGGCAGCAGCGACCACCACCACGTCGACTTCACCACACACCAACCGAAGGAAGGACCTGCCAAGCTCGCTCCGCTGCATGCTCAGACGGAAGCGCACCCTGCGCCGCCTATGGGCCCGCACTCGTTGCCCCAGGGTGAAAGCCGACCTGAACCGGCTTGCAGAGAAGATCGCGCGTGCCATAGTCGCTCTCGACGAGGCACGGTGGGAGTATACCGTCGATCGAGCGACGGAACATGACACAGCGCTGTACTCTCTCTGCAAGCAACTTACCGGACGTGACACCCCCGTTTACCCCTTGCTCGATGCATCGGGTAAACGCACCTATGCCGCCAAAGATCGTGCTGAGATCCTGGCGGCTCACCTGGAGAAGACCTTCACGCCCAACGCCCCCAACACCTCCAACCTCCACGTCATCCGTCATCACGCGGCGGTCCAGGACAAACTGGAGAGGTTCCTGTCGGCCCCTACACCGCCGCTCCGGGGAGAGGACTTTATCTCCCTGTCAGAGCTGCGGTCGGTCGCTGCTCGCCTTGATAAGCGAAAAGCGCCAGGACCCGACGGAATCACCAACGCCGCGCTGATGCTGCTGCCCCGAACGGGTCTCGTAGCGCTCACGAGCCTGTTCAACGGAGTACTCCGCACCGGTCACTTCCCAGAGGCGTGGAAGACCGGGAAGATCATCGTTCTTCCCAAGCCGGGGAAGGACCGCCGCCTGCCTGGAAGCTACCGGCCGATCACCCTGCTCTCGCATATAGCCAAGCTGTTCGAGCGTCTGCTGCTGCGTCGAGTCACGCCCCATCTGCCCCTGCGCGAGGAGCAGTATGGATTCCGCAGCGGCCACTCGACGACGCTCCAGCTGGCGAGGGTCATTAACCAGCTGACCAGTGAGCTGAACAACGGGTGTTACACCGTCGGGGTCTTCCTCGATATCGAGAAGGCCTTCGATCGTGTGTGGCACGCCGGGCTCCTGGCCAAGATCCTGGATACCACCATGCCGCCTGCTTATGTGCGAGTGCTGGCGTCATTCCTCAGCGGCCGTAGCTTTTACGTGGCAGTGGATGGTGCCGAATCCCAACCACGCACTATCCAAGCCGGAGTACCCCAGGGCAGCTGTATATCGCCGCGCTTATACGCGGCGTATACGGATGACATCCCCACCCTGCGCCACCATCTGCGGGAAGGGGAGGAGGACGTGCTGTTGTCGCTATTCGCTGACGACAGCGCGTATTTCGCGTCGTCCTACCACCAGATCGTCGCCACAAACCGCATGCAGCGTCTGCTGGACTTGTTGCCGGAATGGCTGGACAAGTGGAGGATGGCCGTCAATGTCGGGAAGACGGCCGCTCTGCTCACCAGCCGCTCCAGGCCGCTACGCCAACTCACTCTGCGAGGCCAGGACGTAGAGTGGAAGACCACAGTGAGGTTTTTGGGGTGTGAGTTGGACCGCAGCCTGCGCATGGTCCCCATGGTTAACCGTGCCGTGGGCCAAGCTGCTGCTGCCAGGTCCCAGCTCCACACGCTGTTCACATCCCATTTACCTGTCAACACCAAACTGCGAGTCTACGGTGCCTACGTCCGCTCGCGCTTGACGTACGCGGCACCCGCCTGGTACGCGCTATGTTCGGCGTACCAGAGGCGAAGGCTTCAAGTCCAGCAGAACCGCTGCCTGCGACTGATCGTAGGAGCCCCGAGGTATGTGCGGAACGACGTCGTGCACAGAGATACCAAGATGCCGACCGTGGAGGAGTTCGTTCGTCGCCTTGCGCGCCGACTGTTCGCGCGAGCGGACAACAGCGCGCACGTTCACCTGCACGGCATCGCGCCACACCACGCACGACCACCCGAGGGACGTTCCCTGCCTCGCGAGCTCCTGCGATCACCGTCACCGCGGCCCGACGCGGACGACGACGGCGACGAAGAGGACGACGCGACGGGCGAGAGGGCGATACCACCGGACATGACACACCCACCCGATCAAGACACCACCGGACGAGACACCACCGAAACTGACTCCGAGGTCTGGGAACTACCATTCCCAGACCTCCCTACCGAACACCAAATCCCGTAGGTCACCTAGGTGACCTGGGCCTACGGCCCAAACACAGTCCAGGCCACAAAGCCTGCGAGGACCAGCCCGGGCAAAGAGGTTCGCCTCGAGGCCCGTACCCCGCCTACCCCTCAAGGGTATGCGAGAAGACCCCCTGCCAAATCCAAGTTATTCGAAGAAAGAACACTCATTTTTATAACGAAGAAAAGTCAGAAACAACTTATCAGACTGAACGTCTAACGCCATCTGTAACATTTTTCATAACTAGTTGGTTCTATTTTTCGTCCCTAATTTGTTTCGATTCATGAAAGCCATACGTTCTTTTGTCGTAGTTACACTAATATACAAAAGATGGCGTTAGTATAAACGAAAACCCTAAATGAGTTTTTTATTGAATAAAAAGGAGGCAACGGATAAATTGGCGGGAAGACTTATTATTAAATAAATATGTTGTTTAAAGCGCTATAAACGATGATTTTTTAGGATAAATGCGAAAGTCTTGTATGTTAACTTTTCACTGCTAGTCTACTGGAGCGATATTGATGGAATTTGCTACAATTGAAGCTCACTAACGAAGGTTCATTCTAATTTCGGAAACAGAGAGAAAATTATGTTCTATGACTAAAGAAAGCTAAAACTTACAATAAATAAAAAAGGTATAGTTAATATATTTACTATAATATCCAGATACTACTGTCTCCACTTAGGAATAATTTAATATTTAATATAGGTAATAATGTAATATGTAATATTTAATAAATAAACAAATTCAACATAAAGTTGTAATTGTGCTGGATTACACAAAGAAATATAGTGTAATAATCTTGTTTACTAACTAAACTAAAGATATCATCTGTCATCTCAGTAAGAAATACCTAACATAGGCAATTATGACGTCATCAATAGATTAAATAGTTTTGCGCCTTATAAATGTACTTACGTCGATTGTTTCTAAATTTTGACATAAGACGTTTATCGTTTATAAATCTCCGAAACGGCTCCAACGATTTTCATGAAATTCAGCATGCACGATTGCACGTTTTCTAGAGGAAATATCGATGTAGCTAGATTTCTGCTAGCTAGATGGTTTTATCCCTGTTTTCGGGCATTAATAAAATGCTAAAATGTAGACTAGAATCTAAATGAATCTAGAATTTAATTTAATTTTTGTATATAAAAATATAAAGAATTATAAAACAATAGGCGATGTATATAATAGACAAAGTAGGAACCGACATAAGCTTGCGGCCCCTGCTTTGCGCCTTGAAAAAGTACGTAAGTCGTTTGTGGGTTTGGGTATAAGATTCTATAATAAAATTCCACAATCAATTTTAACTTTGCCATTACAGCAGTTTAAAAACATTATTAAGGAGAGGCTGATACAGAAAGCCTAGTATGCTGTTGAGGATTATTTAGACGGTAAAAATGCGTGGATTGTTCGACCATGTACAAGATAGAAACGATTAAATGTAACTAACATTAATAAATGTATTTTTTTTAAAAGAGCAGCCGCCGAATTTCTTGATGGCTCTTCTCGGTAGGAACAGCTTTCCGAACCAGCAGTAGACTTGACGATTCAAAAGCACTTGTTTACAAGTTTTCTTGCATACAGAATAATTTGAATTTAAAACTTATAAAAATAATTTACTCGTAGTATAATTAATGTATCGTACTGGAGGCGGGCGTTATTGGCTGCGACACAGTTTTTAACTAATGCCAATATCGTTTTTATTTACTTTTTTATGAAAGTATTTATTACTTACGTACGTAAATACTACACATTATAACGATATATAAATAAATAAATAAATAAAATTAAATAAATAAATAAATTTGAATTTGACTAACCATCAGGCCAGAAAGAGAAACGTGATACAGCTGCGTCTGATGAGGTGACGATATCATGATGCCTTCCCGGTGAGAAGTTAGCCTGAGCGGCGTAAATGGATCCTGGGCTGGGCGATCCCTCTGTAAAGACGGTTGACCAATTTTATTATAGTATTATAGTACCAAAAAGCTGTGGTAGCCCAGCGATAACACCGTGAGACTCTTTCGAGGAGGTCAAGCGTTCAAACCCGGGCAGACACCAAAGAGTTTTTCTGTTAAAAAAAACTTGTGCGTAATTGATAATTGCAATTTATCACACGCTTTTCGGTGAAGGAAAACATCGTGAGGAAACCTGCATATGTCTACAGAATTCTGGAGATATGTGTAACCTACCAATCCGCATTGGAGCAGCGTGGTAGGTCTTGGCTCCAATCCTTCTCTCCAAAAACGGAGAGAAGAAGCCTATTCCCAGCAGTGGGATAGTAACAGGCCGCTACTTTACTTTTATTATAATACCTGGGTAACCAAGTCTTACTCGGTAATTTTATTAAAGATATAGAAAAGCAAATAAAAAAATTATAAACGTAAGAAAAGGCTGATGATATCTGGGACTCGATCCCGTGTATTTTCATTTCTTTATTCCATCCTTTCCCCACTGAGCGATTACAACTTTTCAAATGGCAACAAAAACAGTCTTTTTATTCTATGAATTTTTTTTTATATTTATTCAAATAAAATCTAGCTAGATCGATTTTACCAAAAACCCCCTGAAAAATAAAACTCATGAAAATCGTTGGAGTTGTTTCCGAGATTCAGTTTAAATTCATTCATGGTCACTGTTCCCAATTGAAATTTTAAACATAAAAATAGTTTTTTTGAGTTGATTGTAATAGATTTTTGAATAACTTTCACCGTTTACTCGCACGCAAAGAAGGCTTTGAATATTGCCGTTTTCGCACTATTTATTGCTGCTCCACGCCTATTACTCTTAGCATGATGTTATATAGTCTATAGTCTTCCTCGATAAATGGACTATCTTACACTGGAAGAATTTTTCAAATCGGTCCAGTAGTTCCTGAGATTAGCGCATTTAAACAATCTAAAAACTCTTCAGCTTTATATATTAGTATAAATGGAAAAAATACATTGCATTATTGAGGATCCTTAAATAAATAATAAATAAATATATGGGACATTTACACACACGGTCGTCCGTCCCCAAAGTAACTTATTACTTGTGTTATGGGTGACAGAAAATTGGTGAATATATACTTATATATTTTTTAAATACATACTTAAATAGAAATATACACCCAGGATCAAAGACCAACTAATTCATTTATAGAAAATGTTAGGCCTCGGCGGGAATTGAACCCGCCACCGCGGAGCTGAAGGCAGGGTCACTACCCACTGCTCCAACGGGCCAGTCAATAATAATTAAATATCTCTAAATAAGCAGTTAATCCTTAGAACATTAGTTGGATGAATAGTTATTTTAATTTCTTACCAACTGCCGACCCATTAAGAGCATTATAAGTGTTGATCTGCATTGGCGGCATCTGCAATTGGGCGGTTGGTGGGTGGAGCTGAAACAATAATCAAAATGAACATAAACAGTAAAACGACGACCTATCAGATAAATAACCGGTGCTGAAGCGTGACTTGTTTAATCTGCCAGACCCTCTCTCCAAACACGGAGACAGTAGGCTTACATTAAATAGATCTCTAGATCTTGAAGGGATCTTTATGGAGGTCGACGTTGATCATAAACCACAGACGTAATGTCTGACCACCCAACCTAACCACAGACGTAGTCTCCTGCCCTTATCCCATTCTAAGTGGGCATATATGTTTTTCTCTTCTATTCTGTCCTGTCATTCATCATCTCTGGCGCTACTCCGTTTATATGCATGTCGTACTTAACACAGTCCAACCATCGCTTTCATCACACATCCACATTAAAACTTAACACTAGTTTGGTCACATGATATTCATCCCTCCTCATTACATGTCCATACCATCTTAATCATTTCTAGTCTTTTTTATAGGCGCAACTTTCAGACTTCGCACAAACCACAGACAGTCAAATTTAATTCAGAATGGGGCATCTATCGTCCAACGTCCATACCACGTTGATATGCTGAAGTGCTCGTCATACCCAAAATGGATGCCATCATATCAATCAATCATCAATATCATCCAAATGTTTTTCTTTTTAGGTCGTGGCTCCTTAATTTTTATTATGGGCGCAACTTTTAGACTTCGTACAAACCACAGACAGTCCAATTTAATTCAGAATGGGTCATCTAATCCAACGTCCATATCACGTTGAATACACCAAAGCTCGTCATACCTAAAATGGATGCTAACCAATTTTATCCATATGTTTTTCTATTTAGGTCGTACCTCCTTAATTTCTGTTATGGGCGCAACTTCCAGACCTCATTCAAACCTCGGACTATCCAAGTACATTCAGAATGAACCGTCCAACGTCCATACCACGTTAAATACGCCAAAATGCTCATCATACCTAAAATGGACGCTAATCATTTTCATCCAAATGTTTTTCTATTTAGGTCTTGACCCCAGTTTAATTCAGAAAGGATCGTCGAACATCTGACGTCTATACCACGTTAAATACACCGAAGTACGTAAAATACTTCATACCTAAAATAGATACCGATCAATTTCATCTAAATGTTTATCTATTTAGGTCGTGACCCCTTAAATCGGATATTCAGCAAGTCGACTCTTATTCCAGCTAGAGTATGCTGTTTTAGCGATTATGCCAAATTGCATGCGTTGCGATTTTATAGCCTGTTGATACGCCAATAAAATTTTAATCTGAATTTGATTACCGCAATCAAAATAATGCCTTGTCGATTGATATTGTGTATTTAGTTTAGCAAATAACTTTTTTAGTCTAACTTTACTTGCGTTTTCCAATTGAAATGATTTTTTTCATTCTCCTGCCTTCCTTATCCCGCTTAAAGTGGTATGATTTAGCTTCATATTTTAAAACCGGCCGCCTGCCTGACGTTAACTTAATTTAGTCTTATATTACGACACCTCTGTAAGAAAGAGGGTAGTCTATTGTACTCAACCGGATGCCACACGGTGGGACAACTTACCTTAGTTGTATTTAACGATACATCGGTAAGAAAGGGGTTGGTCTATTCTACTTAACCGGATACCACATGGTGGGACAACTTACCTTAGTCGCCTCTTACGACACCTCGGTATTAAATGACGATGGTCTATTCTACTCAGCCGGATACCACACGGCTAAATTGACATGAATTTATAACTCAGAAAATACATAGATATTATATATTATAAATAGAGGTAGACTTATCCCTAAAAGGGATCTCAACTTTAGAGTACCAGAAGAAAAGAGACAAGAAGTGAAATACGGCTTATAATATATAGAAATAAAGAATAATATCGAAAAATCATATCCCTAGATGAATATTTCCATTTTAGGTAACACAAAAAGTAAAAAAATGATGCTTTATGACGGCTTACCTGCGCCTGTAGTGGGTGAGGCGGAAAATGGTTCACTGGTGATCCTTGGTGGGGCAATCCGGTGGAGCTCCCGGGTGGGCTGCGTCCCATATTTCCACTGCTGAAGTTTAATCCGCTTGTGGATGGACCCATCCAGGGCCTAGACGACAAAAACCACCATATAAATTCAAATTCTAATTCAAATTCAAAATCAGATTCAAATAATTCTTTTATCAAATTAGCTTTTACAAGCACCTTTGAATCGTCAAATTACAATGAAGCTAGGAATGGTTCGGAAAGATACTTTTACTGAGAAGAACCAGCATGAAACTCAGTGGTCAATATACACCTATATTATTATATTCATTCATTTATTCACATTCATTGCTATGAATTCTTCATTGCACGTAGTTTCCTACGTGAAAATTTGTTTCATTAGTGTTGAGTTTATTATGAACAGTCGCGGTGGAGGATAATTTTTATAAAACTTAACGATTATTGTTATTATTATAAAAAGTTATTAAAATAACGTTTTAATTTTTTAAACAAATGGTTTTGGTCATGTTTTTTAAAAAAACACTAGACCCAATGAAGTTTGATATTAACAAATGCGATAGATGGTCACGAAGAGATTTTATAAATTCTTTATGGTTTTGTTAGAATTTTTTTTTCAGTGGAAATGACATATTATGTTGGCTGATTACTCTCCTATATAGTGTATTATCTATGCTTATTACCAATAATGCCATTAAGGAAACTACATTTAATGTTGACGTTTCGGGTAGCTGAATCAGAGCAATAGGAATTGCAATTTAACATTCCAGATTGATGTGATTTTTGTGAGATATCTGCATGGTAGGAGAGTGACAGAAGCTACTGCTGATGCCATTACGGTCTACGTGGTCGAAGTCGCGGGTAAAAGCCAGTGTTATATAATTTATAGAAATAGGCGTTACTTTGCGGAGATCCATAATACAAAAGTAATAATAAAATTATTTTACTATAATCCGCAATTAAGTGAAATTGAAAATATATATAATGCTAAATGTAGACGGATTGTGGATTATAGCAAAATAATTTTATTATTACTTTTGTACTATGGATCTCCGCAAAGTAACGCCTAATTCTATAAATTATTACTAATCTTTTATTAGCAATTCATTATTTAGGAACCTTACTAGTTAACTGAATTTGAGGAGGATTTGCAGTTGATAATGCAACTTTAACTCGATTTTATACTTTTCATTTTATTTTACCTTTTATTATTGCTATAATAACAATAATTCATCTTTTATTTCTACACCATACTGGATCAAATAATCATCTAGGAATTATTTTACAATAATTTAGTTTTCTATAAAATTTAAAAAAAAAATCTATTAAAAATACTATTTTTCCAACGCCGTGTGGTATCCAGCTGAATAGAATAATACTTTCCTCATTTCTTACCGAGGTGTCGTAAGAGGCGACTAAGTTGACGTCAGGCAGGCGGCCGGTCTTAAAATACGTAACCAAATCATGTGACATGTTTGTAACATGTTGTGTCCACTTAGAGTGGGATAAGGGCAGGAGGATGATGATGAATTTTATTATTACTCCAGTGTTATATATTCGTGTCAGTTATCAAAGATTATTCGGTCAGACGATAGACATGCTATGAAATTTGTACAGACGAAGTAAAGTTTAGTGCCACATAAAGATATAACCGCGAACTATTTCAAGGCAACGACTTGCAAAACTAGTTTAGATCAGGATATAGTAACTCCGCCTATCCAATGTTCGACCAATGAAATCCGAAAGCGGCGGTCGCTTCTCATCCAATAACACGTTTTGTCTTACAAGTACAAAAAAAATGTAACATTGTATGGCAGAGATGAGCAACTAGCGGCTTGCGCGCCACTTGCGGCCCTTTAACCATTAGGTATTATAACCCTATAAGCATTTCTGAGATTTAATTTATCTTATAAACTTTCTCCTATTAATATATATAAGTACCTTGGTGACTGAGGTTTTGTTAGGTTTATTTTAAGTACCTGACCGAGTCTTGCGAGGTAATTTTTTACGAAATATAAAAGAAACTTAAAAAAAGATAAAAATTGTTGGGTAGGTGAGGCACGATCCCAGGTATTTTCATTTTCGAGACACACCGTTCCCCGAATAAGCTACGCTGACTTGGCAATTCACGACAAAAATAGTTTTGTAAATGTTTTATATTAAATTTAAATGTTAATAATTTTTATGCCCAAAAACAAGGATAAAACGAATTTTATGCTACATGCTGAATTTCAGGAAAATCGAGAGAAACCGAGATTCCGAAAAAAAAATTTATATGTATACATATATATTTATGTAAATTTAGTCGCCTTTTATGACACCTATCAATATAAGAAATGAGGGTGGTTTTTCTACTCAGCCGGATATCACACGGCAGGTCAACTTAGTTGCTTTTTACGACACCTCGGTAAGAAATAAGCGTAGTCTATTCTACTCAGCCGTATACCACAAATATTAATTTTTCTTAAATTATTTTTTTATTATTCTAATTAAAAATAAAGTTTTGTTAATTATTAATAATTGTTAATTTACGTACGGGACCCCGTTGAATAAAAGGTTGCTCACTCCTGATATACGGCATTGCTAACGTCAAAGTAAGCTCTGTGATTTGATGCGATTTTATATTTTTTTGTCTTACGTCAACATATTTCTCGTTGTGTTCGAAATCTTTGTAGGTGTTAATGAAAATGTAAATATGCGACGTATTAAGCCATTTTTTTTAACATATAAAAAATATGAAATTTGAAAAAGGAAAAATATTGTTGTTATACTATACTATACTAATATATAAAGCTGAAGAGTTTGTTTGAACGCGCTTATCTCAGGAACAACTAGACCGATATAAAAAAAATTCAGTGTAAGATAGTCCGTTTATCGAGGAAGGCTATAGGCTATATCACGCTAAGATGAATAGGAGAGGAGCAGCAATAAATAATATTGTGAAAATAGCAAAATGTTAAGCTTTCCTTGCGTGCGCTAAGTAAACGTTGAAAGTTATTCAAAAAACTTAAAAGATTTTTGAAAACGCATGACCTACTTTCAAACTTAACTTATCAAAACTTAAATTCGGGAAAGAAATTGTAACACAGTGATTTCCACGCGGGCAAAGTTGCTGGCACAGCTAGTATTATATATGACTGAGCCGCAATGTGCCGGTCTGAGCTAGTATATATATCCTCCTGCCCTTATCCCACTCTAAGTGGGGTCGGCACAACATGTTATAAACATGCTGTCACATGATTTGGCTGCGTTTTTACGACCAGCCGCCTTCCTGACGTCAACTTACCTTAGTCGTATTTTACGACAACTCGGTAAGAAGGAGGGTGGTCTATTCTACTAAACCGGATACCACACGGTGGGTCAACTTACCTTAGTCGCCTTTTACGACACCTCGGTAAGAAATGAGGGTGGTCTATTCTACTCAGCCGGATACCACACGGTGGGTCGACTTACCTTAGTCGCCTTTTACGACACCTCGGTAAGAAATGAGGGTGGTCTATTCTACTCAGCCGGATACCACACGGTGGGTCAACTTACCTTAGTCGCCTTTTACGACACCTCGGTAAGAAATGAGGGTGGTCTATTCTACTCAGCCGGATACCACACGGTGGGTCGACTTACCTTAGTCGCCTTTTATGACACCCCGGTAAGAAATGAGGGTGGCACTATTCTACTTAGCCGGATACCACACGGCTAGCCGGTTTGAGTTAGTATTGGATAAAAAAATATGATAAACGATAACGTATTTTTATTTTTGCACCAATAATACATTATCACACTTTCATATTATTCCTTTCTGTATTAACTTAATTAAAGTTATAATCGCGACATTTTGACCGGTGCAACAGTTATCTATGTAAAAAAACCACTCGGCCAGTGTAATCTGTTGCCAAGCATCCGAATGACCTTTAAAACGACCTTGTTGGCTTAAATTTTCCAACTTCACCTTTAATCTAAATTATATTGACCTTATATATAAAATAACGATAAATGAAGTAAACAAGATATGTTGCCTATTTTATGCACTGGCAACATTGTTGAATTACCCAATTTATAAGGCGATGCAATGACAGATAGGTTATACACCGCGTTCCAAGTTAGAGATTCTTGTTCAACATGTTATAAACATGTTGTCACATGACTTGGCTGCGTTTTTACGACCGGCCGCCTGCCTGACGTCAACTTATCTTAGTCCTATTTTACGACACCTCGATAAGGAAGGTGTCTATTCTACTTAACCGGACACCACACGGTGAGTCAACTTGCCTTTGTCGCCTTTTACGACACCTCGGTAAGAAATAAGGGTAGTATATTCTACTTAGCCGGATTCCACACGGCGGGTCGACTTACCGTAGTCGCCTTTTACGACACCTCGGTAAGAAAAGAGGGTGGTACTATGCCGGATACCACACCGCGTTCTAAGTTAGAGTATTACGCTGTACAATTATAATTATCTATATATTTATATGAATGTAAGCTGTGATGGCCTAGCGGTGCGACCGTGTGAATCTCTAGAGACGATCATGGGTTCAAACCCGGGCAGACACCAATGAGTTTTTCTATTAAAACTTACGTGTCTAATTGATAATTGCAATTTATCACACGCTTTTCGGTGAAGGAAAACATCGTGAGGAAACCTGCATATCTCTAGAGAATCCTAGGGATATGTGTAACCTACCAATCCGCATTGGAGCAGCGTGGTAGGTCTTAGCTCCAACCCTTCTCTCCAAAAATAGAGAGAGGAGGCCTATGCCCAGCAGTGGGATAGTAACAGGCCGTTACTTACTTATATGAATGAGGACTTTTATTTAGAACTTTTAGAGGGAAACAATTTTTTGTAGTACATGAATTTTGATTAACTATTACCGTTTACTCAGCGCACGCAAGGAAAGCTTTAAATTTTTCGCGCGATGTTAAAGCCTTATAGCCTTCCTCCTTGGACTATCTTACACTGAAAGAATTATTCAAATCGGTCCAGTAGTTCCTAAGATTAGCGCGTTCAAACAATCAATCAATTAAATAATCAAACAAACAAAGACTTTATTCATTTATCATTATTCATAAGGCTCATTTCTTACAGAGGTGTTGTGAAAGGCGATTAGGGTAAGTGGATACACAGTCTGGTATTCGTTTTAGTAGAATAGACCACCCTCTTACCGATGTAAAGGCGACTAAAGTTAGTTGACGCACCGTGTGGTATTCGGTTGAGTAGAATAGACATCCTCTTTCTTACCGATGCATCGTAAAATACGACTAAGGTAAGGTGACGTCCGGCAGCCGGCCGGTCTTAAAAACGCCGCCAAAGCATGTGACAGCATGTTTATAACATGTTGTGCCGACCCCACTTAGAGTGGGATAAGGGCGGGAAGATGAAAATTATTTTTGTGTAAAATCCACAAAGTAAAGCATCCTATCATATTCTACTTCTATTATAAATGAAAGTTTGTGAGTATGGAGGTACCTATGTTTTTTACTTGGCACGATTATCCCTTATACACCGGAATTACATATAGACTATAGAAATCTTGTTAATTCTTCAGGAATAGAATGAAACTAAAAAGCGAAGCATTGTTAACCTATAATGCTACAACATTGCACGCGAACGAAGTCACGGGTATAAGCTAGTAATTCCATAAACAAAATCAATTAACTCTTAAGGTCACCGAAATCTGTTTTGATTATTTCGACCTATTGAAAGACGTTTTATCTAAAATACTTACACTATATCTTAATAAACATTCAAATTGACATTTAAATGATCGCAACATATAACACAAATTAATTAGTAACAAAATATTTACGTATGTTATTAATATGTTTATTAAACAAACACTGTGTACATTTACGTTTGCGATAACAGATGTTCCATGTGATTTTGTTCAAAACCCACAAACTTGTTGATTTAGATTTAAAATGGGTTAACTTAGTACTTTACGTTACATGTACATGTCCTAATTTTTTTTTAAATCGTTTTTTACTTAAATTTTAATTTAACTTTAAAAATATATACGACAGTTCAATATCGGTCAGGTCGCCTTTTACGACACCTCGGTAAGAAATGAGGTTGGTCTATTCTACTCAGCCGGGTACCACACGTCGGGGCAACTAACCTTAGTCGCCTTTTAGGACACCTCGGTAAGAAATGAGGGTGGTACTATTCTATTCAGCCGGATACCACACGGCTTATATTTTTACAATGAACATATATGGTTTTATTCATAGATGTACTCAATAAATTTTGACTTGCCCGTTTGCGCAGTGGGTAGCAACCCTTCAGCTCCGCGGGTTGCGGGTTCGATTCCCGCTGAGGGCCAACATTTTCTATAAAATAATTTTGTTGGCCTTTGAGCCTGGGTGTATAGGTGTACACCAGTTGTCTGTCCATAACACAAGTATTAAGTTACTTTGGGGACGGACGAACGTGTGTGTAATTGTCCCATATATTTATTTATTAATGTACTCACGTTTCATATCGCTGGTAAGACGGCACATAAGTTGAACTAGATCCAAAATAATTCCTCGGTGCCAGTTGAATGGTCTGCATATGAGGATGCTGGCTAGGGCCTGCGTGGTAGCCCTCACCGAAGATAGTCTTGGCATACGGCGCCGTCCGGAAAGATCGCTTCATGCGGCGGCGACGTCTGTAATTTCCGTTCTCGAACATGTCCCCGCACTGTGGATCTAAAATAAACCCATACTCACAACAAACATCTTTCAACAAGTCAACAAAAAATGCTTTTAAAAAAGTTTTGATAAAATTTCATGTCCCTACAAATTCAAAATATTCTTTATTCAAATAAACTTGTAAACAATTGCTTTTGAATCGTCAACTCTACTGCTGGTTCGGAAAGCTTTTCCTACCGAGAAGAGCCAGCAAGAAACTCGGCAACTCTGAAATACTGTTGAGGAGTTCTCTTGGAGCCAATCCTGATAGTATCAGGTCAAAATGCTTTTAAAACAGCTTTTGATAAAATTTCATGTCCCTACTGTTAACCGTTGAGGAGTTCCCTCGTCTGGAACCAGCACAGCAACAGGTCAAGCTTATCATAAACATGCAAACATGCAAACATGCATTATCATTGAGACTGGACAAATAATTAAAATTTCAGCTCAATCGGACCTCGGGAAGTGGGTCAAATTTAACTTGATATACTTCACCTCCACAAGCACACAGCTTATATATAAGTTGACCTTTGTAAACTTTTTTTATTAATAATATCTTTCTAATGTTTTTTATAGTAAATATAATAAGAACACGCGAACAATTCGCAACAACCTTTCGCTTTGCGTGGATAAGCTATGAATTCGCAGTTTAAATCCAAATCTATATTAGACTTAATAAACATTCGCTCCTATAAGCAATTAATATACTTTAGAATTACATATAGTCGTTAAAAGTTTTTTCTTATAAGCCGCCGTGTATGTTTATAAATATTTTAAATACATAGACATATTAAATGGGATGGAAAAGTAATAAAAATATAATTTTGCTATAATCCGCGATAAAAAAAAAAAATGTAACACTAAATGTAAAATGTAGTATTCGTTCTCATATTTTGAATGTAAGAACTCATGCACTATACACAAGCACTGCACACATTCACCACCACAACAATTATTTCGCCCCGTAACCGAAGCATCGTCAGTAGACACGACATACATTACATATTACATATATTTTCTTTTATATAGCAAAATAATATTTTCATTACATTTGTATTGTGGACCTCGGCAAAGTAACGTCTTATTCTATTCTATAAATCTATATTTTTAATTAACACATAGTAAAGTTAGTATTAGTAGAAAGATAACTTGCCATTTGATTTGAGCAACTCACCAAGAGTCCAAAAGTTACCCTTTTTTTCGCCGCCGCCTTCTCTTGGCACTTTGAGGAAACACTCGTTCAGGCTGAGATTGTGCCTGATGGAGTTCTGCCAGCCCTTTTTATTCTTCTCATAGTATGGGAACTCTTTGGTGATGTAAGCGTAAATTTCGCTCAATGTAGCTCGTTTAGTTGGGCTGTTCTCTATAGCCATTGTAATTAAAGCCACGTAGGAGAAAGGTGGCTTGTTGATATTGTCATCATTCGGTGTTGTAGACTGAGGTCTAACTTCAGTGGAGCTTCCGGGGCTCACTGGTGTTGGTGTCATTTTCCTATCTTTCGGTTCGCTGCTGTGAACAAACGATATTACTTTGTTTTAAAGAAAATGCTCTACTGTATACTAATTTGGGATTAAACAGCAAAAGTAATGCATAACAAAAAAAAACAATATAAGCACAAGAAAATTGTATTTTGTGGTCAGTACAAATAAGCGCTTTAATAATAAAATAAGTTTATGGTTTTATGGTATAAGCTATAAATATAGGCCTTCCTACAAATATAGGCTTACAAATTAGGCTCTTCGTACTTGGAGAAAAGGATTGGATCTACCACGCTTTTCCAATGCGGATTGGTAGGTTACACATATCCCTTGAATTCTCTAGAGATGAGATACATCTTCTTTAGAGATATGCAGGAAAACAAATGTTTTCCTTCAATTCAATTTATTCCAACTTTCACCGAAAAGCGTGTTTATCGCACGCTTTTCATCAGAAAACATCGAGAGGAAACCTGCAACTCCCAAGAGAATTTTGTGTAACCTACCAATCTACATTGGAGAAGCGTAGTAGGTCTTAGCTCCAACCCTTGTCTCCAAAAATAGTGGAAACCGGAATACTTAAGAATCTATATTTATATAAAGGCCGGTTTACACCAAACGAACATAGAGCTAAAGCTAGAACAAACGCATTCTTTCTCGCTCTTTATGTAAAGCTCGATTCACACAAAACTAATATAGAGTTAAAACTACAAATAGAGCATTATTATTCGCTCTTTGTGTAAGGTCCAATTTTCACAAAACCAATTTAGAGCTACAACTACAACGAGAGCATTATTTTTCGCTCTTTATGTAAGTTTCGATTCACACCAAACGAACATAGAGTTAGAGCTATAACAAGAGCATTCTTCCTCAATCTTTTAGTGTAAAAGAAACGAAACGGTTAAACCAAAATGTAAATGGGCAATAATGAGAATCAAGAATTGGAATTTTTTCAAAAGATCAGGCCGAACGTACACTTTAAAGAGACTGCTCAGAGAAACGACCGCGTCCGAAGTCATGAGAGTTTATATCAAGCGAGCGAGCATTCTTAGATTATTCCATAGAACCATACCATAGTAATAGTAAAATTATTTTTCTATAATCCGCGATGAAGTAATAAAATAAAAGTAAATATATATATATATATATATTTAATAATATATAATGCTAAATGTAAAGTGGACAATCCGTTTTTATATCTGATACATGCAGGATTTGTAAAAACACATGCACAAACCTCCACCAACGCCAGTACAATACACAAGCACTACATACACAAAATCGCAAAACGATTGCAATGCGCTTTGCGATTTTGTCGTGGAGTCTATCTCGTGATGTTGCTTCGGTCGCGGGATAGGATGAGGATAGTCAACGTATGTGGTGTATTGTGGTGGCGGTGGTGGAGGTTTGTGCATGTGTTTTTACAAATCCTGCATGTATCTGGTATGAAAACGGAGTGTCCACTCTACATTTAGCATTATATCTATTTTCTATTTTACTTATGGGACACTTTTATGGGACACTTATATGGGCCTCTTACACACACGGTCGTCCGTTCCCAAAGTAAGTAACTTAATACTTGTGTTATGGTAGACAGACAACTGGTGAATATATACTTATATATTTTTTAAATACATACTTAAATACAAATATACACCCAGGCTCAAAGACCGACAAATTCATTTTAGAGAAAATGTTGGTCCTCGGCGGGAATCGAACCCGCGACCCGTGAGCCGAAGGCAGGGTCACTATCCACTGCTCCAACGAGCCAGTCAAACTTTCAAACGTCAAACTTCATCGCGGATTATAGCATCGCGGATAATAATAAAATTATTTATTTTATTATTACTTTTGTATTATAAATCTCCGCAAAGTAACGCCTAAAAATTCTATAAATTATTCCATAGAATCTTGCTGAACGCAGAAACAACGAAAGAATGCTCTAAGTCAGTTTACAATAACCGTATAGATAAAATAACCATTCGCTCGTTTGCTGAAATCAACCTTAAAACTCCGGTATAATTCCGGTGTTTTATCGCGCACATTAAAAAAAAGATATATAAAATAAAAAAGTAGTGTTGGCAACAGTAACATGTTAACAGTAAAAATTTTACTTGTATGTGGCAACATTCTTCTTCTCTATTGATGGCGGAAAGAAACGCGTTACAAAGTCCTGTCTTTTACTGTACCATTACTCCAGTTATACAGTACACTATCGACCCAACATGGTCCTTCGAGCCAGATTTTTAATTTAAGTAGCTTTTTAAATTAACTTTACTTCACTTATATAATTTAAGCACATACATACATATAAAATATATAATAAATAAGTAAATATAAATATAAATATAAATATAAATATAAATATAAATATAAATATAAATATAAATATAAATATAAATATAAATATAAATATAAATATAAATATAAATATAAATATAAATATAAATATAAATATAAATATAAATATAAATATAAATATAAATATAAATATAAATATAAATATAAATATAAATATATGGGACACTTACACACACGGTCGTCCATCCCCAAAGTAAGTAATTTAATACTTGTGTTATGGTAGACAGACAACTGGTGAATATATACATATATATTTTTTAAATACATACTTAAATACAAATATACACCCAGGCTCGAAGACCAACAAATTCATTTTTTAGAAAATGTTGGCCCTCGGCGGGAATCGAACCCGCGACCCGTGGAGCTGAAGGCAGAGTCACTACCCACTGCTCCAACGGGCCAGTCAATATATAGGACACTTACACACACGGTCGTCCGGCCCAAAGTAAGTAACTTAATACTTGTGTTATGGTAGACAGACAACTGGTGAATATATACATATATATTTTTTAAATACATACTTAAATACAAATATACACCCAGGCTCAAAGACCAACAAATGCATTTATAGAATATAGTGGCCCTCGGCCGGAATCGAACCTGCGACCCGCGGAGCTGAAGGCAGGTTCACTACCCACTGCGCCAACGGGCCAGTCAATATTAATTAAATATCTCTAAATAAGCAGTTAACATACGAAGTGTAAAATATCACACAAATGTAATGTTACAAATTTGATTGAAATTTCCACATCACTTACGTAATATATGAGAACATGTTAGTACTTATTTTGCATAAAAATTTCGCGTATGCTGTAAAACTTCTCGGAAACAAGACCATCTGATGGCAATTCCCAAATATTTTAACACGTTAAGAAAACAATTTACCAATCGCAATGCGCTTATCATAATTAAAATCTGCTAAGTTGTGACCTCGCAAATTTGTATTTGTATGTCTATTAGCTATGGTAGCCCAGCGGTAACACCGTGCGACCCTTTCGAGGAGGTCACGGGTTCAAACCCGAGCAGACACCAATTTAGTTTTTCTGTTAAAACTTATGTGTCTAATTGATAATTGCAATTTATCACACGCTTTTCGGTGAAGAAAACATCGTGAGGAAACCTGCATATCTCTTGAGACTTCTGGTGATATGTGTTACCTACCAATCCGCACTGGAGCAGCGTGGTAGATCTTAGCTCCAAACCTTTTCTCAAAAAAACGGAGAGAAGAGGCCTATTCTCAGCAGTGGGATAGTAACAGGCCGTTACATATTTATGTCTACTAGCTGTATAAGATTTTCCGTGCAAATTCACGACCCCAAGACATTTAACTGTACTATACTATTAATTTAAACCTTCCTTAAGAATTGAGTTAAATGAAAGGTTTAAAATATAGAAACATGCTATCGCGGACTCCCTAAAACTAAAGTAAATAAAGCCCCCAGCATACGAATTATTTTACAACTGCGTGACCATTTCAACACAAGTCACATAAAACTGTTAGGTTTAACTTAAACCTTTTCTAGAGAATTAAGAAAGGTTTAAGTTAATAGTACATTACACCCAAAACATCCTCTTACTTACCGAGGTGTCATAAAATACGACTAAGTTAAGGTGACGTTAGGCAGGCGGCCGTTCGTAAAACACGTAGCCCAATCAAGTGACAACATGTTTATAGCATGTTGTTCCGATCCCACTTAGAGTAGGATAAGGGCAGGAGGGTGAAAGTATATTTATTTGGTTGCTTTTTTAATTAGTAGAAACCACTTATAAACTATACCATAGCGTGAAAATTTCCTACTATAAACTCGAAAGTCTGTATGGATATATGTTTGTTACTCCTTCACGGCGGATCCGCTGAACCAATATCAATGTAATTTGGCACACTTATACAACGGGGTAACATATAGGCTATAGAAATCCTGTTAATTCTACAAGAAGAGGATGACTTTGAAAAACGCCATCTATTATCAACTTATCGCACGTCAACAGTTCACACGAACGAAATTGCTGGTAAAAGCTAGTCTATAATAAAAATGCAAATATGACATGAAAAATATCAAAAAATTCCGTTAATTTAGGACGCATTCGACGTTATACAATTATGTTACTTAAATAGGCCGCCATTTTCATATTATTTAAAAAAGATTGGTTTCTTAAGATCGGCATTTAAAGAAACGTGGAATGGAAATGATTCATAATTAGATTGAGCCAGCAAAAGATCTAATAAACTTGAAAGACCGAAGACCTACAATGTGAAAACCAATTTTCCTTTACCTTATTACTGATACAACTTGCTATAATAACGTTGCGAAATAAAATTTCCAATTGACATAAGTAGGAGCTAATTTGCGGTATTCAGTAGTACAATAGTTATAATTTTCCTGCTCTTATCCCACTCTACACGGTGTTAGCACAACATGTTATAAGCATGTTGTTATATGTTTTGGCTAGGTATTTTATGACCGGCCGCCTGCCTGATGTTAATTTACCTTAGTCACCTTTTACGACTCTAATAGAAATAAGGCTCGTCTATTTTGATCAGCCGGATACCACCCGGTAGGTCAGCTTTCCTTGCTCGCCTTTTACGACACCTCGGTAAGAAATGAGGGTGGTCTATTCTACTTAGCCGGATACCACACGGCCCTCTCGGTATTTATGGAATTTCTAGAAATAATATTGTTTACTTATATGTATTTATTGCACTAATTTAACCTTTCTTTTTTTCTTACCTTTTAATTAATATGTATTAAAAAGGTTTATATGTATTTAAAAGGTTATGAGCTATGGTAGCCCAGCGGTAATACCGTCCGCCTCTTTCGAGGATGTCTAGGGTTCAAATCCCGGGCAGGCACCAATGAGTTTTCTAGTAAAAACTTATGTGTCTAATTGATAATTGCAATTTATCACACGCTTTTCGGTGAAGGAAAACATCGTGAGGAAACCTGCATATCTCTAGAGAATCCTAGGGATATGTGTAACCTACCAATCCGTATTGGAGCAGCGTGGTAGGTCTTAGCTCCAACCCTTCTCTCCAAAAATGGAGAGAGGAGGCCTATGCCCAGCAGTGGGATAGTAACAGGCCGTTACTTACTTAAAAGGTTACTTCAAATTTTTTTTTGAAACAATCCGATAGAATGTTTAAATTTGTTATTCTCTATTCAATTTTCGAGTAGAAATATATAAGGATGAAAATCAAATAAACTTATAAAAATCAACGAGAAAATTTCTTAACTTAATGGAGCGTTTATTTATGATTGTCGCAGAATTAGAGTTTAGAAAAAAAAAAGCTTTTTTTAATTAAAAACTCTTATAAAATACTTTATTTATCTTTTCTACTAAGTAAAATAAAATGTACAATGAACCGAATGCTATTTGCATTACCTACCTACTTGATATATAAAATACTTACTGATGCATAATTATTATAATACATAGTTCCCAAAAAAAAAGCTTTAAAAAGCTGTGATGGCCTAGCGGTGCGACCGTGTTAATCTCTAGAGACGATCATGGGTTCAAACCCGGGCAGACACCAATGAGTTTTTCTATTAAAACTTATGTGTCTAATTGATAATTGCAATTTATCACACGCTTTTCGGTGAAGGAAAACATCGTGAGGAAACCTGCATATCTCTAGAAAATTCTAGGGATATGTGTAACCTACCAATCCGCATTGGAGCAGCGTGGTAGGTCTTAGCTCCAACCCTTCTCTCCAAAAATAGAGAGAGGAGACCTATGCCCAGCAGTGTGATAGTAACAGGCCGTTACTTACTTACTTTTTATAGTTCCCAAAAATCTGTCGGTATGTGATCGATTTTCTTAAAATCTTAACGGATTTTTCTATCGTTTTTACTAAAGGTAGGTAGTGCAATTCTTCCAAAAGGTTTAGACTAATAGAACATTACGGTTTTAAGGAAATTGTGTTGGAAAGGTCACGCAGTTGTGACTAACCTGTAAACCAGCAGAGATACACTTAAGTAATGTACTAAAGAATTGTAGATCTACAAATATACTACATAAAGTCCGAGATATTATGTCTCTATCTCTTACGGTTAACAAACTTGTTTGTTTGATTGTTTGAACGTGCTAATCTCAGGAACTACTGGACCGATTTGAAAAATTCTTTGATAGTAATATAGTCCATTTATCGAGGAAGGCTATAGGCTATATAACATCACGTTAAGATGAATAGGAGAAGAGCAGCATAAAAAATATTACGAAAACGATAAAAGTTAAAGCTTTCCTCGTGCGCGCAAGTAAACGGTGTAAGTTATTTAAAAATCATATAGTACAAAATTGTTCCTCTTTAAATAAAACTAAATAAAAGTCCGGGACAGCATATGTCTAGCTTTTAAGGTTAGCCCACTTTAAACATTTTTATGGTTATAAAATACTAGTTTACAGTTTTATTTTTGCACGTGGGTGGAGACGCTGGCGATTGCTAGTATGTCTATATGTACGCTAGTATGTATTTAATGCAGAAGTATTTCTGTTTGTCAGTTACGATTTCGTAGCTAAATATGTGAACCGATTTTGATTAAATTTAAACTGGTTTAAGATGTTATACACTCGCGTTATTTTAATTTAATACTAAGTACCTGAACGTAGTACTTACATATGAATTGGACGCATTTAACGATTAATAGTTGTTCTTATTAATGACGTAATTAAAAAGGGAACAATATAATCAGACTGTAGACAACTGGACTCGAACCGTAGACTCTTTTAGTTCCTGAAGTGCCTAATTTCTCACCTGAGATATTATAATCTTGGTAAAAGTAACGGCCTGTTACTATGCCACTTCTGAAAATAGTCCTCTCAGCTTTGTTTTTGGAGTGAAGCCTTGGAGCTAAGACCTACCACGCTGCTCCAATACGGATTGGTAGGTTACACATATCTCCAGAATTCTCTAGAGATATGCAGGTTTTCTCACGATGTTTTCCTTCACCGAAAAGCGTTTGATTGCTTAATCAATTAGACACATAAGTTTTAACAAAAAAACTCATTGGTGCTGCTGGGTTGAATCCGTGACACCCATGTAAGAGTCGCACGGTCTCACCGCTGGACTATCACAGATTAGCATTTTAATGATATTGTAGTTTTTCATTGGCTCAAAACACGGATAAAACGAATTCCAAAAATTAACGCTAGCTATCGAGATATCGCCCTTGAAACCCGAAACATAATAAATCCTATGATATCGGTGGAAGCGTTTCCGAAATATATATACTTTTACCGATTATACATCGCACGCTTAGTATTGAAGTGACCTAATTCTAAAAAATAGTTTTGAGGTTAATTGTGTGGTATCCGTCTGAGTAGGATAGACCACCCTCATTTTTTACCGAGGGGTCATAAAAGGCGACTAAGGTAAGTTGACCCACAGAGTGGTATCCGGTTAAGTAAAATATACCACCCTCTTTCTTACCGAGTTGTCTTAAAATACGACTAAGATAAGTTGATGTCAAACAGGCGGCCGGTCGTAAAATACGTAGCCAAATCATTTGACAGCCTGTTTATAACATGTTGTGCCGACCCCACTTAGAGTGGGATAAGGGCAGGAAGATGTTGAGTTCTGAGGCTCATTGCAATAATATCTGGATATATGTAGAAAATTCTGGGGATATGTGTAATATACCAATCCGCATTGGTACAGCGCGGTAGGTCTTTTTCTAATTTGTTTATTTATCTTACTTTATATTTAAACAATGCTTTTCTTTAAAATTTTCCCTGCCAAACTGCTATGCTTTTTATCGGTTGTTTGTCGATAACTCCAATCCTTCTCTACAAAAACGGAGAGGTCTGTGCCAAGCAGTGGAATAGTAACAGACCGTTACTTTACTTTTACTTTACCTGCTAGCATTGCCAGTATCGTTCCTGTTGAGCTGCGGCAACGCCAGGGTTTGGTAGACGCGAGCCAGTTCATCATTATTGCGATTCTGTTCGGCGTTATTCAAATCATCTGGGAGATTTTGACGGTTCTCGTACGGCGATGTACCTTAGGGCAAGAAATAGTGTGATTAACAGACTGTTACATTTAATTATGTTTCATATTTAAATGAGTTAATATAATGTATGTATATATATATTTCCGAATCTCGGAAACGACTCCAATGACTTTCATGAAATGCAGCTTGCAGGGAGTTTTGGGGGAAGAAATCGATCTGAGTAGGTTTCATTGTACCAAAAACGTTACATCCCTGTTTTCGGGCAGGAAAAACTTTACCTATAACATCTCTTATAGTTAACTTAAACCTTGTAGACTGGTCTAGTATGAATACCGAGACCATAGAATGAGTTGCTAACTCTGCTGAGTCGCGACACAGGTATCAGAAGCTTTTTGTGACCTCTCGTATGTCTATGATATACATCGAATTTGGTCTTGTACATATGGATATTTTTCCATACTAATAGAATATTACTATCTATTGTGATTCTACAGTAAGTATGTAAGTTTTGAATTTGAATTTGAATATTTCTTTGAACTTCTTTCGCGAAGCGACTCACGTTGCCCATATTATAGATAGCCCGTATGGCTCTTTTTTGAGCAACATAAATCTTTTCAATATCGGCTGCTTTGCCCCACAGCATTATTCCATATGTCATAATGCTGTGAAAATAAGCAAATTAAACAAGTATAAGTAAGTAGCGGCCTGTTACTCTCCCACTGCTGGGAATAGGCCTCTTCTCTCCGTTTTTGGAGAGAAGGATTGGAGCTAAGACCTACCACGCTGCTCCAATGCGGATTGGTAGGTTACACATATCTCCAGAATTCTCTAGAGTCCTCAGTCCTAGGGATGCAGGTTTCCTCACGATGTTTTCCTTCACCGAAAAGCGTGTGATAAATTGCAATTATCAATTAGACACATAAGTTTTAACAGAAAAACTTATTGGTGTCTGCCCGGGTTTGAACCCCTGACCTCCTCGTCAGAGTCGCACGGTGTAACCGCTGGGCTACCACAGCTTTTTTAAACAAGTATACACACGATTATATAAAGATTAAAGATAAAAGCAAGGATTAGAGTATTAGCAGCACGTTCTCTATGTAATGCAACGTTTGAAATTCTAAAATCACAGTGTACGTGCCTCCCAATATGGGATTCTCGGAATTTAGTTGGTCCGTATGTATAAACGTAAATCAAAACAATGTGCACCGGGCTAACTATGTCTAGTACGGTACATTAGTAAATCCCTACAAGCCAAATTGAAATAGCGGTGTAATGTCTAGTACTTCTCCTAACCTTCTGCTACCCAATCTAAACCTCTCTAATAATTTTATGTATGTTGTTACAACATGTTTGAAATACAACCTTCTTCATAGAATTGCTCATTAATATGAAAAAACATTGTGGCCGTCATTATGTCTCATTGAGTTGTTGAGAGAGTAAATGGGTTGACTTTGGGGTATTTATTGAAAAAGTGTAAGGTAGAAATTTCGTTGTTTGTTATAATGTATAAGGTAAGTGCACTATTTGGTAATTTAATATTTAAATGAGTTAATCTTATATATATATATATATATATATTTCTGAATCTTGGAAAGGGCTCCAACGATTTTCTGAAATTCAGCATGTAGGGGGGTTTTGGGGGAGAAAAATCTAAAATATCTAGACAAGCGTTATTTGCGACGTAATGATGTATGTACCGTTCGTTTTTTTCGAGCGATGATCGATTTTAGATAACAATATCATTTTCTAAACTTTAATACCTAAAAAACTTAATACTTATAAAATTAATTTATAGCATTAGGCGTTACTTTGCGGAGGTCCATAATACAAAAGTAATGAGAATATTATTTTGCTATAATCCGCGATAAAAGGAAATATATGTAATGCTAAATGTAGAGTGTACTATTCGTTCTCATACCTGATACATGCAGAATTTGAAAGAACTCATGAACTACCCGACACCGATGGCACAAGCAAAGCTTTGCGATTTTGTCGTGGAGTCTATCTCCTGACGATGCTTCGGTCACGGGGCGAAACAATTGTTGAGATTGTGGTAGTGAATGTGTGCAGTGCTTGTGTATTGTTGTGTTATCGGTGTCGGGTAGTGCATGAGTTCTTATAAATTCTGCATGTATCAGGTATGAGAACGAATAGTACACTCTACATTTAGCATTACATATATTTCCTTTTATCGCGGATTATAGCAAAATAATATACTCATTACTTTTGTATTATAAAATTCCCGAACAAGTCACTTAGGTACTTATTCCAAGACCCGACGGTCTACGTGAACGGAGTCACAAGTAAAAACTAGTTATATATAATTGAGTTAATCTTTATTATTTATGTAATTAATTTTTCTGTTATCTAACAATTACGTCTGACCGTGAACCTTGAACTTAATGAAGAATAACATTTCTCAAAGTATAAAATAGCTTTGAATGTCACAGTGAAGGTGCCGCGATTGTACTTGTAATCAGTCCATTAGTAAAGGAGACGCCTATTATATGAGGCGTTTTTTTAAAATAAATATGGTACACTTACACACACGGTCGTCCGTCCCCAAAGTAAGTAACTTAATACTTGTGTTATGGGTGACAGACAACTGGTGAATATATACTTATATATTTTTAAATACATAAGTAAGTACCGGCCTGTTACTATCCCACTGCTGGGCATAGGCCTCTTCTCTCCGTTTTTTTTTTTTTGGAGAGAAGGATTGGAGCTAAGACCTACCATGCTGCTCCAATGCGGATTGGTAGGTTACACATATCCCCAGAATTCTCTAGAGATATGCAGGTTTCCTCACGATGTTTTCCTTCACCGAAAAGCGTGTGAAAATTGCAATTATCAATTAGACACATAAGTTTTACTAGAAAACTCATTGGTGCCTGCCCGGGGTTTGAACCCTAGACCTCCTTGAGAGAGGCGCACGGTGATACCGCTGGGCTACCACAGCTTTTTACATACATACTTAAATACAAATATACACCTAGACTCAAGGACCGACAAATTCATTTACAGAAAATGTTGGCCCTCGGCGGGAATCGAACCCGCGACCCGCGGAGCTGAAGGCAGGGTCACTACCCACTGCGCCAACGAGCCAGTCGCCAGTCGTTTATTTTTATGTTACGATTTCTTCTTTCTCCAAAGGTTTTCTGGTAGAGATTGCTTTTAGCAATAAGACCGCCTTTGCACACCTTATGCTTCTTTAGTTAAGTTTCGTTTTGTACCTTGTGTTATGTAATCTTCCTGCCCTTATCCCACTCTAAGTGGGGTCGGCACAACATGTTATAAACATGCTGTCACATGATTTGGCTGCGTTTTTACGACCGGCCGCCTGACGTCAACTTATCTTAGTCGTATTTTACGACACCTCGATAAGAAAGAGGGTGGTCTATTCTACTTAACCGGATACCACACGGTGAGTCAACTTACCTTAGTCACCTTTTACGACACCTCGGTAAGACATGAGGGTGGTCTATTCTACTCAACCGAATACCACACGGCGGAACTTTTGGGCCCAATTATAATAGTTAACTATGGCTTAAAAAAAGCGGTACATTTTTGTGTTTCATACTAATAAAAAAAATCGCATAATTTGCAATCTGTAAACTAGAAAATCTTTAAATCTGTGTTTGGCAGGAACAAAATAAATTATCGATTAAAGTAAAGGAATGGTTAAATGAAAATGAGGATAAAATTACGCTGATTACATGAATATTTCAATAAAAATAATGATTAAGTACTAATATATAATAATCATTAACAGTTTCATTTTTATAAACATTAAAAATAAAAATTTGAAGTAAAAAAAAAACTGTTTAAGTGAGGCTGATACAGAAAGCCTACTAGATTGTTGAGGATTACTTAGATGATAAGAATGCGTGGATATAGCTACTGTCCGACCCTGCACAAGACAGTAATGTTTTAATGTAACTAGCTATAAGTATTATTTTGAAAAGAGCAACCTCAGAGTTGCTTGCAGGCTCTTCTCGGTAGGAACGAAAAGAATCAAAAGCACTTATTTACAAGTTTATTTCAATGTTGAATTTGAAACATGAAAACATGTTCTGCCTACCCCAGAGAGGGCTAGGGACCATAATGTACTGCGAGTGAATAAAATAGCTAATTACTTCATAGCTCCCCGTTCATTCTCATTGAAGTGCAACGTTCGAGGAATGCGTCAGACAGTCGGCGAGCCGGACTCCGCGTATCGCCGCGCTCGACGCGAACCGGCATTGTGTCGTACAACAATGCGTATTTATAAAACATTAAAAGCCGTATCGATCGTGAAATTAATAACAAATAACAATTGTGAAACGTTAGTTCGGGACGTGTGCGAATTACCCGGGTTGAGTAACGCCCGAGATTTTCAGCCATGTTGGAAATTATTACGCGTGTTAGGCGAGTAACAGGAACGCGAAAATCCTATTGTTTATTTGTTTTATAGGACCACCGACAAAATATACTTATAGGTAACATCATTGAACACTCAATAATAATGTACGGTCTCGAAAAACTCGCATTTCTTGTCCGTGCTTTATTTTATTGACGTGACAACGTCTTAAATTAGGATGCGGTTTGGAGTCACTCATGAAAAAGTGTAACGCCCGCTCACGTCTGTTACGATGAGTCACCGAACGAAAGAGAGGCCCGGCGGACTGGCGAATGCCTTGCGTCTCTCTCCCACTACAATCCATCACATTTAAAAAGACGTTGTCACGTAAAATCTTTGCCCGTAAAACCGACTTTACAGGCAACCGTTTTATTTTATTTTATTTTTATTTATTGGAATAACCAACAAGACTTACATTTATTTATTTATTTATTTATTGTTCTTTTTACACATATATTTAGAAAAGAGAAAGAAAAAAATAATAATTAAAAAAAACACATGTATAAAGGCGGACTTATCCCTAAAAGGGATCTCTTCCAGTCAACCTTTGAGTAATAGAAGGAAAAGGGCTAGAATTGAAGAAGAAAGAGAGTGCGGGTCATATAGAGAAAAAAAAAGTTTATATAAATTGAACTATTTAATCTATTAAATAATTTTGTTAAAATAAATAGATAAAAGGATGCTACTAATATATAATTACTTAAGATAAATATTTTCTAATCTGTAACTTAAACACTGAAAGGGAAAGAGATTTACATTAATAATACTATAAAATACTCTACAAACTATACAATTAAATGTAGTCTTATTATAGGTTACACGGCATGTAATAGGGACGCGTACATTATGTAAATATATTACAAAGGCTTTAAGACAAATTTTGCTAGAACGAAACGTGGACAGAATACCCAAATATCGCGTATCTCGCGCTTATGTAATAGCTGCATAAAGACACATTACCATATTACTATTATTACCATATTATTGTATACCGAATATTGACTACGATGGGCTTTCATCAATATTAATCTCGGAATCGGAATCTCGGTTTAAACGATTTTCGTGAAATTCATTGTAAGTTTTGGGGGGATGGGAGAATTGATTTAGCTAGATTTATTTAAAAAACTCGTTCACTGTAAATATTATTGTTTTTTTTTCTACCTATTATAATATTAATATCACATGATTAAGTTTTTATGTAATTTTTTTTAATGTTCATTGTTTAATAATTTTTTGGTGCATGTTGTGACACCTTCATATGTTGTACATGTTAAATATTTTTTTTTGTTTCTATTTTTTTTATATGTAACAACAACTGGCTGTCCAAATAAATAAATAAATAAATAGAATTTATTAAAATCAAATTATGTTTTAGCTTGCAATTATGAAGTTGATATAGCTCAGCGGATAACGGGAGGACTGAAGTGATAATACACTGGTTCGAACCCCACTTGCCCAATTTTTTTCAGTTTTTTTTTAACTTAAAAAAAATTCCGAGCAAGGTCACCCAGGTACTATAACTTGATGTTTTGTTTCGATGCCGCTATTACTGTCGGTAGTAATAAATAAACTAAGCATAAACAAGGGCAACATTGGTTGCAAAAGGTCGTATTATATTTTGCTCGCGGCTAAAAGCATCTAACTTTACTAACTGTTTATTTCCTATCGTTTAGTATCCAGTTACTACGTGCTAATTGTATCGATAATAATTCTGTAACTTTTCCATATTTACTACGGTTATACTTTTGTACTTAGATTTGCTGCAAATATTCTATAATAAAATTCCGCTATGAATTTTAGCTTTTCTATTTCAGCAGTTTAATAAAACAGTTAAAAAGAGGCTGATACAGAAAACCTACTATAATGTTGAGGATTACTTAGATGATAAAAATGCGTTGAGCTACTCTACGAACCTGTACAAGACAGTAATGACTAGATGTAACTAGTAATATGTAGTATATTTTTAAAAGAGCAACCGTCCAGTTTTATTGCTGGCTCTTCTCGGTAAGATCAGCTTTGCGAGCCAGCAGTAAAGGTGACGATTCACAAACACTTGTTAAAAGCTTACTTGAATAATTTATCTCTTAGTTATGGGTTGAAGTTTTGGTATTTATTTATTTATTTAACCTCCCACGGAGCCCAAATACGCTTTCGTTTGATAATTACATATAGCAAAAAATATCTTAACATATGCAAGTTACCTAATGTTTTTTATGTCAGGAAATCCATTACGGGTCATCACCGTCCGACGGGGACGAGTAACGGGTATGTCGGACTTTCACTGACTAAAAACCTGACAGTGCTCCACCACGCTGCTGGTGGCAGGGACAGGCTACCGTTTTACACATTGCCCCCATCCCCGCCAGCAGCAACTCTTTACCTCGGAGAGCGCCACCTCTGGGTCGGGGCCTCTCTAAAAGTGGCCCCTCCCTCCGCTAATCGATGCATAGGGAGCACCAGATGCATCGACCGCCTCGGGGACTTAACTCCAGCGAGCGTCCGATAAAACACCTAATGTTTATTTAGATCGTAAGTTTGAACACTTTACCAAATGTGACGTAGATTCTAAGAGCAAAATCCGATATTTCAGCATCCGCTGAGAGGATTTGGATCGCGTATAAATACCGGGAATGTGCCGGATCGCGGGAGTGCAAAATAATTTGAAACTTAATATCGAAATAGTTTTGATTGTTCATAATTCTGTTATTTCCACACGAAATACTAATAAACTTATACGTAGAAATCTGGTATGACGCATTCAACTATTACTGAAATAGCAATCTCTAAATCTTTAATATTTAAAAGAGTTAATCCTGTATGTATATATATATATTTTCGGAATCTCGGAAACGGCTCCGACGATTTTCCTGAATTTCAGCATGCAGGTTTTGGGGGAGAAAATCGATCTAAATAGGTTTTTTTTTTCAATCGTTTTATACCTGTTATTGGGCATTAAAAAATACTAAAATTTACATTGAATATAAAACACTATTTTTGCCGTAAAATGTCAAGACAACGTGCATTATTCGGGCAACGGGTGATCTCGAGAAATGAAAATACCTATGATCGAGCCATACCTACCCTAACATTTTTTTAAAATTTTGTTAAAAATTACCGACCAAGGCTCAGTCAACTGTTTATTAAGACACTTCTAATAATTAAGATGTTTGGATGTGCTTATTTCATTATTTTTAATCGGTTTTAAACATTCTATTACATGGGTCGATGGTAATTTTACAAGGGGGTAAAATTGCACCTCCTGTCCGGAAAGAAATGTCATAGAATAAGTTAAACATAATAAAAGCTTTTAATACATAAAAACTTTTAACAAAGTTTCCTATCCTTACTGTTAACCGTTGAGGACTTCGCTCGTCTGGAGCCAATGCCTTGCAGAACCAGGTCATTCTTATCATAAACATGCATTGTCATCGGAACTAGACTAGTATGTAAAATGTGAGTCAATCGAAAACCGGTAAGTGGGTGAAATTTTACTTGCAAGATTCCACCTTCACATAACAAGTATAAGCAAGTTAGTTCTTATACTAAACGTAACAGATAACATATACTAAATACGCCTGTTTCCTCACAACGTTTTACTTCAACGAAAACATGTGGTACAATGTAAAATTATGCACGAAGGTTTTGTGTAGATAGCCCAGTATCTGAACCCGTGACGCTGTAAAATATCACTATAAAATATTTCAATACACTATTGATATAGGTTCCAATTGGATTTTAAGTTCAGCCATAACGAATCCAGTAAAAAAACAAATATTTCTATAAAAGAGTATGGAAAAAAAATATACTACAGTCATGTAGTAGGGTGTCGATTCTTAATTTTTACAACGGATATTAAATCGGCCAGTCATTAAATTGCGGCTAGTGTTACCAACATCAAAACAAGTGATTATTATATTTATTTTATTATTTTAAAGACTTAAATGTAATATAATATTATAAGATTATTATTTTATGACTTCGTATTGACATTGAGATTGACATTATATATGATATATTATTGACATTATTGCTTTATGTACGGTAGCTTTAATTATTTTTACGAATGGCGAGATAACCTGTAAGTAATAGAACATTTATAATAATATCAGAATAATTTAATTTAAGTAAATAAAATGTATCTAGTGTTGGTTGTCTATTGAATAAATAAATAAGTGAAAGTTTAAGTTAAAAAGAGATATTAAGAGATTTTACTTTACGTCAATGATGTCAACGTATGATATCATCTAATAAAGGGTGGTTAAATTTCAAGGGCCGATGTTGATTTTGAATAAAACACAAACTATATAGGAAATTATTGTTATTCCTTTTTATTATTATAATATAGTATGACTCAATTATGTATGAAACAAAATATCGGCCAAATGGCCGCCGCGACCTCGGCGGCACACCTCCATCCGATGGTCCTAATTTTCGATGACGCTGAGGCATAATTGAGGTTCTATGCCGTTAATGAGCCGAATTATCTCATTCTTTAGCTCTTGAATTATTGCTGGCTTATCTACGTACACCTCTTCTTTCAAATAATCCCAAAAAAAAAGTCCAACGGTGTCAAATCACATGATCTTGCCGGCCAATTGACATCGCCACCAAGTGAGATAACACGGCCATTGAAGTTGTCGTGCAAAAGAGCCAATGTTTCGTTAGCTGTGCGGCAAGAGGCACCGTCCTGTTAAAACCACATATCATCCACATCCATATCTTCCAATTCGGGCCTCCTACAGACCCAATTTGTTCAAATTTCTTGCACAATTTTTCCGATTGTACGCACATTTGGACGATTAAATTGATCGAAAAAAAATCGCGAAGTACATGATATGCATTTTGATTTGAACGCCAATTTTCATAATAAGCCTAAATAACTTTAACGCGTTTCTCGATTGTGTATCTTTCCATGGTTCAAATTGAGTTAGTCTGAATTTGCGAAATATAAAAAAAAATGCAGAAAAAAACTTGAAATTTAGGTGTGGTTCACATTCAACATCGGCCCTTCAAATTTAACCACCCGTTAGTACTTAACAATAAACTTCTGCCAGTAACCATGCATTAAACCCCTTAAAATAGTAATAATAATTGTGTCTGCAATATTATTTATTTTATTACTTTTGACTACATTAACCCCCTTTTTTATGGTGCTGCGATATTATTTCGATTAGACGTCTGGAAATTTTTTACATATTAACCCTTAAGTTAAATTAAAACCATATACTAAGGTATATGGTTTAAAGGGACCCTAATTTAAGATAAATTTGAGTAATTTTTTCTCTGTAGTTTAATTTTGCGGAGTTAACATCAATATAATTAAATCATGTAGATTAATCGAATTGGTGAATAAAATCAATAGATAATCGTTAAAATCGATATGACATTTATACAAATGTTTAATTTACTCATTCAGTGCCTGAAGTTATAGTATTCAATATCTTTAATTAACCTTTAATAGGGCAAGGGACAATTGCTTACCACCTAAGTTTTTTTACCACAGATCGTGAGCCGTTCTATGTACTATTTAAAACATTAAATATTTCTAATGTATCAAGACCCCTTGAACTTTTTTTAGTACTGGCAATTACGCTATTTGTAAAAGTTTACTTACTACCGACTTTCAAAAAAAAATAACGACCAATTTTCGTAATCTGGAGTGTTCGTCGCGAAAAAAATGAAATTTTGTTCTACTAAGATTCCGGTAAATGCTTTTGTGATATTTGGTAGGATAATTGATTATTATGATCGTGCATGACTCGTAGAAATACTTTTGAAATCAAAAGTCGTACTAATTAAAATTTTTCTCAAACTTGGTGGTAAAACTGTTACCATTGCTCAGCTACATCAAGATGGTAGGATTTGGTGGTAATATAGTTACCTTTACTCATTCATGTATTCATTGATACTTTAGGAGCATGTCTAAGAAAAATACGCTATCTGATAGCTTGTATTCTTGAAGATGATCTTTCCGCTTTCGAAACTTGCGACGAAAGTGTCTCAGGCGAACTACTTTTGGGCAAGGGCGTACTGCTGCCCAAAGATCTAGCAAAGCTATTTGCAAAATGTTCATGTATAAAACAAAAGCTGTTTCTGCAATACAGTGGATGGACACTCAACTTGTAAAAAATTAACAACAGCTTTCTACCTAAAATCTGTATATATGGTCAAACGAACACACGCTCCAAAGACTGCAGAATCGATTCATGCGGAAAGCTACTGGTTGTCCATGGTTCATACGGAATATTGACCTCCATAGAGAACTCGACCCCCTCACCATTGCTCATCTCTTTAAGCGCTTTTCGAAGTCTTACTTTGAGAAAGCCGAGGTTCACGAGAACCCACTTATAACAGTGGCTTCCACTTACATCCCTGTTAGGTCGACTCGCCGAAAATATAGGCTTCCAAAAAGCGTCCTGTATGACCCTGAACGATCGCAAGCACAGACATAATACACGCAAACAGCGTCTTCGCCGGCAAAGATGAGGTCTTAGTTTTCTGACGTCGGTCGGCTGTGGCTTCTCGCAATACCGCCGACGCCATGATGACTAATCGTCATTTATTAGCCCTCCACTACACGTCGCCCTAAGTCGTGGTCTGGCCTCACAGGAGGCACCCTTAGGACGACGTTCCCCATAGCTAGTAGAGCTTCTGCGTTCTACTCACGGCATTTCGCAACTTCGACGATGCTTCTGCGCTCTCCCGTCCCGCCCGGTGACGCTGTAAAAGCCACCAAAAAGACTAAAAGCATAGTCAATTCGAAAAAAAATCAAACGAACACAGAAAGACGATTCTTAGTAAGAGATAACTATCCTTACTGCTATTGCCTATATATACTTCTATACTGTGAACATGTGGAGGTCGATTTTGCAGTACGAAAGATACTCAAAAACGATTTCGGAATATTTGCGATGTCTGCAGCGTAGCTTTATGTACCACTCCATGCTTCAAAAGCTTTAACTTTGCTCCAGAAGAAGGAGAGACTTTGTACGGTAGCAGCTTTAGTCATTAAGCATAACGGGCTAAGGTCAAATAATTACCACCAAGACCAAAACATAAACGGGCAATGGTAAAATGGTTACCACCGAATTTTCGCGTACTTCTGATAAATTATTTTTATTTTTTTATGATATATGTTAAAACGACGCCTACTAGAAGTATAAATAAAGATATAAAAATAAAAATTTCAGTAATTTTTACCTCTGCCCTATTAAGGGTTAAATTTCAGTGCTCTCGTATCAGTTTGGTAATCTTGTTTATGAGAATACCACTATGTGAATAGTGATATTACTCACAGTTGGAACACAAAAAGTTTTTTTTTATTTTATATTATATAATCTATAGCTATTTAAATAAAAATAAACATTAAAAAAAAGTCAAACTAAATATATAATTTTACATAAAAAAAAATTTGCTTAACAGAATTAAGTAAAGAATGTACGAAAGCTGCAATAACGACGTGATGTGCGTGTTTGTGTATTGTGTGTGTGTGTTGAGTGTGCGTGTGTGTGTTTGTGTTTCTAAGTGTGATGCGTAAGTGAGTGTAGCGTTTGAGTCAGTGCATAATAGTTTAAAATGGTATATTAAATCATCCATCCAAAGGGCACTATCATACAAGACTGCAGTTTAATAATGTAAAATTGAAAATGTTTAAAAGATTGACCGCCGAGTTTCTTTCTGGTGCTTCTCGGTAAGAGCAACATTCCGAACCAGTTGCACTTCATTAATCATATTGATCCTTGACGATTCAAAAGTGTTTGAAAGAGCTTATTTGAATTAAGATATTTTGATTTGATTTGATTATATCAAAATAAATTTTCCGTTAATCGAGTTTTTTTAAATTACGCAAAATATATTCACCCTACATCGGTACGAACTTGAAACGAAATTTACGAGTTGCATTGTTCATTCACTAAGTTGATTGTCGATATAAAATGTCAGCGGTGCCGGAAACTCATTGATAGATTTAATACGACTGAAAATAGTGAGTTTGATTCCACGAGTAAATTGCCCACTGTTAATGCCGTCCGGTGTACTTAAACCGATGCTATTTTCAGGTTCGATCCTTGGGAATAAGTGGTTTTAGATTACACTGAGTCTATACTCTGGACCGAACATATGGAGAAAAATAAACGTCCTATATAACGACACTGGTTGCCTACTTTAACTCCAAAACCTAACGTAAAATTTCATAGCCAGATAAGTTGATCTTCAGTTGCTCTCGGAATGAACTCACAAATATAGCAAACTAGCTTTTACACGCAACTTCGTTCGTGGATTAATTGTCGCGTGTAGCTTGATAATAGATGCTTAATAGACGCTTTTCAATGTCATCTTATTTCTGTAGAATTAACAGGATTTCTGTAGCCTATATGTTACCCCGGTGTATAAAGAATTATTGTGCCAAATTTCATCGATATTTGTTCAGCGGTTTTTCCTGTACACACATATGCTTTTACATATGTTTTTTACTTTTTCTTTTCTAACTATATTTATAAAAAGAAATAAATAAGTAAAAAAAAATAGGAAGTCTTTACTATAAATTTTTACTATCTAGCAAAATATCCCTTATTTGTTAGTTTTAATGTTTTAAATAATTTTATTGTATAAAATAATTATTTACGAGTATAATATAATGGGGCCGACGATGTTTAGTTTATCATCACGATGTAAATATGGTTATTTACGGAATAACTATTGGCTATTTAGCAGTATTTGGAATTCCATTATGATGGTATGATCCGTATTATTCATCGATACAACGTTTGATAATTCGATCTGTGAATTCATCGAATAGTAGTTTATGTTTAACATTGTTCGTGTTTCTTCCGTTAATAAAGTATGAGAACGGTTTTTGTTTCCTATATTTAGCATAACATAGATTATCTTATGAAACGCTGTTTATAGCATCCTATTACTACAATATAATAATAATAATAATTCTTTATTGTTCTTTATTCTTTACTGGCAGAAATATTCTTTATTGCATAAATATACGTACATGAATGCTAGTAAAACAAATTTGTGTATCAGTATATTAAGCCGATTAAGGCATGCAAAAATTAATGTTAGAAAAGAAAAAAATCGATTTATGTACTAATTTACAAAGAGAATTTTCTTCTTTCCTGTCGGATAGCTTTGCGATTTTGTTATGGAGTCTGATGATGCTTCGGTTGCGGGGCGAAACGATTGTTGAGTTTGTGATAAAAGTGTTTAGTGCTTGTATATTGTGGTGGCGGTGGTGGAGGTTTGTGCATGTGTTTTTACGAATCCTGCATATATCGAATATAAAAACGGATAGTCCAATCTAATTTAGCTTATATATATTTTCCATTTACTTTATCGCGGATTATAGCATATAAGTTTATTATTACCTTTGTATTATGTATTAAGTAACGCCTAATTATATAAATTATTCTTCCCGGGGTCCGATTGAGATGAAATTTTACATACTTGTTCAGTCCCTATGACTTCTCAATGGTTAACAGTAAGGACCTGAAAAGTTTTTTAAATACTTTTTTTCAAGCATTTTTAACTTGGCTTGTTTCAATAATTTATAGAATTAGGCCTTACTTTGAGGAGATCCATAATACAAAAGTAATTATATTTCGCGATAAAGTAAAATAAAAAATACATATAATGTTAAATGTAGAGTGGGCTATCTGTTTTCATACCTGATACATGCTGGATTCGTAAAAACACATGCACTAACTTCCACCACAATACACAAGCACAACACACGTTCACTATCACAAACTCAACAACGCATCGCAACCGAATCATCATTACCATCAAGTCCACGAGAGTCTATGTCTTTTGTGTTATACTTTATCGCGGATTATAGTAAAATAATTTTATTATTACTTTTGACTTGTGTCATTTGAATTGTAGACCATTTCTTTTTAGTCAACATAACAAAATGGCGATCAGATACGTAGTTACAAACATATTAATTTCAATATATTCTGCATGTTAATACTTAATGTGACTATCTAGGTGATGTCATTATGATCCTTACATGGATTGAATAAAGTAAACATGCCTCGGCACCTACTTGTACGGATTAGAGAAATAATTTCAAGGCGAACAATGGTTCTTTTGAAAAAAAAGTTGTCTTATTAATACAAAGTTTATCCTTAATACTCTACTTTCGAAGTTTACAGCAAACTTTCCCGTTATTTAACACGATGATTATCATCATTCTCCTGCCCTTATCCCACTCTAAGTGGGGTTGGCATAACATATTTCAAAACATCTTGTAACATGAATTGGCTAGGTATTTTACTACCGGCCGCCTGTCTGATGTTAACTTACCTTAATTATCTTACTTACCTTAGCTAAGAAATGTGGGTTGTCTATTCTACTTAGCCGGATACCACATGGTGGGTCAACTTACCTTACTCGCCTTTTACAACACCTCGGTAAGAAATGAGGGTGGTCTATTCTACTCAGCCAAACTTACCTTACTTGCCTTTTACAACATCTCGATAAGAAATGAGGGTGGTCTATTCTACTCAGCCAAATACCACACGGCGGGTCAACTTACCTTACTTCCCTTTTACAACATCTCGGTAAGTAATGAGGGTGGTCTATTCTACTCAGCCTGATACCACACGGCGGGTCAATTTACCTTCGTCACCTTTTACGACACCTCGGTAATAAATGAGGGCGATCTATTCCACTCAGGCGGATACCACACGGCGGTTCAATTTACCTTCGTCACTTTATACAACACCTTGGTGACAAATGTGGGTGAACTATTCTACTCAGCCGGATATCACACGGCGGGTCAACTTACCTAAGTCGCCTTTTACAACACCACGGTAATAAAATGAGGGTGGTCTATTCTACTGAGCGATACGACACCGCGGATTTACAAAAGAAAACAAATTTTCAAATAAGTTCTAATTAAATCAAATTGGCATCCTAATAAATAAATAAAGTCGCCATTAACCTACTTTAAGGAAACTGTATTTATTTTTTGTCATTCCCTTATTTTATTTCTTGTGAATTTCGGATACAAAATAGGCTGTTAAATATTGGAAACAAGAAGTTCAAATAAATAAGAAAATCAAATGTAACATTGCCTGAAAACAACAAATAAGGAAAAAAGCAACGGGTAAGAAATTTAATCAAAATGTTTTTTAAAATGTTAGAATGTTTTAATTAGGTACGCTTTCTTAGTTTTTTCGTGTTCAATTAAGTATAAGAACTGTATAATTAATTTAAAGAATTACGCGTTACTTTGCGGAGATCTATACAAAAGTAATAATGAAATTACTTTGCTATAATCCGGGATAAAGTAAAATAGAAAAAATATATATATAAAAATATGTAATGTAGAGTGGACAATCCGTTTTCATACCTGATACATGCTGGATTCGTATATAAATGTCTCACAAAAGTATTAAGTTACTTACTTTGGGAACGGACGACCGTGTGTTAAGATATATTTATTATTTATTATTATTAAAATTAACAAAATTTCATGGCCACCGGGATGGCAATCGGACACCGGGAAGTGGGTTAAATTTAACTTGCCAGATTCCACCTTCACATACATACATGGCAAGTTAAATAATAAATAAGAATTGGTTTGAAAAATTAATATAAATATAACGAGAAGGGATGCTTGTTATGTGACCAAAATAATTTTAAATATGGAATACTCAAGTGGATACCACACTGTGGGTCAACTTACCTTAATCGCCTTATACGACACCTCGGTAAAAAATAAGGGTGGTCTATTCTAATATCAAATACTACACGGCGGATATCACACGGTTACGGTATACTATTTGGCAAAAAAAATTTTGGGAATTAAAAACTTTACAACATCCACAAATTTACCCCATAACATTATATGTAGGACACAATGCTATAGAATTTTAAAAGTTGCTGTCAACATCAGTGTCTTATTTTATTTTTAACAACGTTTCTACTTTCTAGTGAAAAAGTTATGTTCTTTTTTTATTTAGTTCACAAAATTGACATACAATTGAGAATATAAAAATTCAACATAATACGTTAAAACAAAAGTAATGAGAATATTATTTTGCTATAATCCGCGATAAAAGAAAATATATGTAATGCTAAATGTAGAGTGTACTATTCGTTCTCATACCTGATACATGCAGAATTTGTAAGAACTCATGCACTACCCGACACCGATAGCACAACAATACACAAGCACTGCACACATTCACCACCACAATCTCAACAATTGTTTCGTCCCGTAACCGAAGCATCGTCAGAAGATAGACTCCACGACAAAATCGCAAAGCTTTGCGATTATAGCAAAATAATATTCTCATTAGTTTTGTATTATGGACCTCCGCAAAGTAACGCCTAATTCTATAAATTATAATACGTTAAGTTTAATAAATACGTATCTTTAATATTTAATGAGTTAATCTTGTATGTATATATATAAATATATTTTCTGAATCTCGAAAATGGCTCCAACGATTTCCTGAAATTCGGCGTGTAGGGGGTTTTGGGAGAGAAAATCGATCTAGCTAAGTTTTATTTAAAAAAATGTCGTTTAATCGCTGTTTCCGGGTTCTAAAATTTTTTTTAAATTTACGTTGAATACAATCACAATTTTTCGCTGTCAAACGTAAAGTCATGGTAGTTCATTTGGGTAACGGGCGGTCAAGAAAGGTGATAATATCTAGGATCGAGCCCCACCTGCCCAATTATTTTTTTTTTTAATTTTAATTTTATATTTTTATATCTTTAAAAAAATACCGACCAAGGCTCTGTCACTTACTTATATAAAAAGTGAAAGTTGCAAAATTCTAGTTTTGTTTTTTAATTTAATTGTTACAATTGTTTTTTAATTTAATTTACCTAAATATATAGATTAAGAGGCTGTTAGGATTTTATTAATTAAAAGCCTCTACACCTTTGTTACTCTGTATCTCTGTGTTATACAGTTGTTACTATTTGTACCTGATTTGTTACAACCTGTTTTATGACCCGTGAGTTTGCATGGAAACGCTTTGATTAAAACAAATGTGGGGAAACCTAACGCTTAATGCACCGTTTGAAAACTTTAACTCGTGAAGTAAAAAGGTTTAAAAAATGAGTACTTGGGTGACCGAGTATTGAGTAACTTAATTTTTTAATTCTACTGTAATTTAAAAAATGTAAGAAAAAAAACGGTTGCCTGTGAAGTCGGTTTTACGGGCAAAGATTTTACGTGACAACGTCTTTTTAAATGTGATGGATTGGAGTGGGAGAGAGATGCAAGGCATTCGCCAGTCCGGCGGGCCTCTCTTTCGTTCGGTGACTCATCGTAACAGACGTGAGCGGGCGTTACACTTTTTCATGAGTGACTCCAAGCCGCAACCTAATTAAAGACGTTGTCACGTCAAAAATATTTGTTGGGTGGGGATATCCTAGGTAACTTCACGCAAGCTATTTTATTCTATTTTATATTTTACTTCCGGCCGCATTATTGCCTTAGTCGTATTTCATGACACTTCTGTAAGAAAGTAGGTGGTCTATTCTACTCAGCCAGGATACCACACGGCATGTATATATGTATTTAAAATTATATATTTACAAGTTTTACCAGATGTCTATCACTTAAAACATAAGTTACTTACTTTTTGGGATAACATATAAGTTTAAAAAAATCCTATTTTTCTTTAAGAAACAGGGTAAAAAACATTTTACATTATTGAAGGTAATTTGACGTTAAAGTTGGTGGGAACGCAATCACAGGTACAACAATGTATAGTATATATTTATATTTACATTTCAAGCGTAAGAAAATTTACAACAGTTTACACCTTAATCGATTTGACATCGACATTAATCGATTTCCCCCTATGTATCGTCACCTACAAGTAAAATCGATTACGTGCGATATCAAATCGATTATACGTTTACGATTGCTTTATCATTTTATGTTACTTGGATTAAAGAATGCGTGAAAGCGCTGCGGTTTAAAACGTAGTACCTGGGTGATCAAATCATGTACGGTATTTTTTGACGTGACAACGTCTTAAATTAAGTTGCGGCTTGGAGTCACTCATGAAAAAGTGTAACGCCCGCTCACGTCTGTTACGATGAGTCACCGAACGAAAGGGAGGCCCGCGGACTGGCGAATGCCTTGCGTCTCTCTCCCACTCCAATCCATCACATTTAAAAAGACGTTGATACGTAAAATCTTTGCCCGTAAAACCGACTTTACAGGCAACCGTTTTTAAATTATAATAAAATAAAAAAAGAAAAAATAATGGTAATAACAGGGGCTCGATTTTCCCTTCTTGAGTCCGTTTTCTACGTACTTTTGGCAGTCAAAAATATCATTTGATTTGTATTCCTATTTTAGCAGTTTTTAGTGCCCAAAAACAGGGATAAAATTCCCTCCCACTCCTCCTGCCCTTATCCCACTCTAAGTGGGGTCGGCACAACATGTTTTAAACATTATTGTCACGTGATTAAGCTAGGTATTTTGACGAACGGCCGTCTGCCTGTCGTCAACTTACCTTAGTTTCCTTTATGCGACACATCGGTAAGAAAGAAGGTGGACTATTCTACTCAGTAATACTAAATATTGTTAAAAATATAAATTTTGATGAAAATAAAAATAAAAAATTTGTCGATGCTAAATGACACCTATAAAGTGGTGAAAGTTCAAAGCCCCCGAAAAGTTTTCCCGGGACTTTTGTGGGTCACGGCCACTCCCCGTTTATGGAAGTTTCAATGTCAAGAAAATCGGGCTAACGCCCTTGCAAACTTTGTTGAGTAATGCAAAATTCCAAAGCTTTAATAAAACTTTGTATTGGGATGAAATACGTAGACTTTTTTAATGATAAAAAAAATATATATACATAAATCTTTAATATTATCCGATTTTCCTGAAATTCAGTATGTAGGGGTTTTAGGGGAGAAAAAGTGATCTAGCTAGGTTTATTTAGAAAAAAAAACGTTCTCTATGTATTTTTAATAAAATTTAAATATCAATTGTGTAGTGGGTGACAGATGACTGGTAAATATATACATATATAATTTTAAATATATACCTAAAACATATATACACAAACTTGATAGTTATTACCTTAGAATAAAGCAGAAGTTCACGCAACTAAAGCGTTTAAGTACTATCAATAATGCAATTTGTTTTCACTGTCCTCGAAAGAATAATGGATGTTTATTTATTATTGTATTTTATATTGAATATCTTATATATTATCTCAGTATATAGGCTTCAATTGCACTAATTCTCATCAAATTGTCCCGTTGATTGCCGTGAATTTATTACAAACAGACAAATTCTCGTTTGTCCTTCGCGAAAAGAACAAAAACATAATTGAGGATGTTTAGCATTTAAGTTGATGAGGACAAAGTCGCGGATTAATCTTGTATTATTATTGCTATAAAAATATTAAATAATGCAGTTAAAAGTTAATAAATTGAATAAATTGAATTACTATTCAAAGTGATCTGAGGGGATAGAAAGATAAGTTACCTTAGGTGTATAAGCTTTACTTGTGCAAAATTTTATCAATATTGGTCCAGCGGTTTAACCGTGAACCGTAACAGACAGACAGACTTTCGCATTTTTTTTTTTTTTTTAATAAATATATGGGACACGTACACACACGGTCGTCCGTCCCCAAAAGTAGAATAGAATAGAATACACTTTATTGCACACCAAAACAGTACATGAAATTAACAAAAAAAGTATTAGTACAATAGGCGGCCTTATCGCTAAAAGCGATCTCTTCCAGGCAACCTTAGGGTAGAGGATTTAATGAAATATCAGCGATGGGGGTGTACAAAATAATTTATAAATATATACTATACTAAAACATAATAATGGAACAAATTTATAAGTAAAGGCTATATGACGAAAAAGATAGAAAAAATAAATTAATTAATTAATGAGAAAATATACTATAATGTTAGAAGATATGAAGGAAGAAGGAGATTACAATCAGGAAGAGTTTAAATAGTATTGTTTAACATTTTGTTTAAACACTGAAAGATTAGCGGATTTTCTAATATATACAGGAAGTGAGTTCCACAAAAGGATGGCCTTAACTCTAAAAGAATTTCCGTAGAAGGAGGTGGAGTGAGAAGGAATTTTTAGTTTCAAATTGTGGTCTGAACGAAGGGAAAAAGGATGTGTTTCCTTTAGAAATATAAATTGTTCTTTTAGGTAAGGAGGGGTAGATGGATTAAACAGAATAGCATATAGAAGATGAAGAACATGAGTATTCCTGCGAAGGCGGATAGGGAGCCACTTGAGCTTAGAGCGGAACTGAGAGACATGGTCATATTTGCGTAAACCAAATATGAACCGAATACATAGATTTTGGAGGCGCTCAAGTTTTTGAAGTTGTTCATCCGTCAAATTAACATAACAGGTATCAGCGTAATCAAAAATAGGTAAAAGGAGAGATTGAGCCAGCATAACTTTGGTAGCAGTGGGCAGAAAGTTGCGTAATCTGCGTAAGGAACCAACTGCGCAATGAATCCTCCTACTCACTTCATTAAGTTGAGGAGCCCATGACAAATTCCCATCGAATATGATACCCAGGTTTTTCACTTTATTACTATAAGGCAGATGTTTACCGTCAAGTGATATCGGAGGCAGGCTTGAAAATGTGACCCGTGGAATTAGCTTAGGGCTTCCAATTATGATTACTTGGGTCTTTTCCGGATTAATTTTGAGTCCAAAAGAATGACTCCACGCTGATATACGAGAAAGATCATCATTCACTTTCCCAATAGTTACAGGAAGGTCAAGTATATTACAATGAGCATATATTTGTAGATCATCTGCATACAGGTGGTAGGAAGAAGTAATACGAGAGCAGATACTATTGATAAAGATAGAAAACAAAAGAGGAGACAACACGCCACCTTGTGGAACACCGGCAACGACAGGGCACCAGTCTGAGTTTAAATGTTGATACCGTACACTTTGCCGGCGTCCATGCAAGTAACTATGAAACCAGCCAATGACCTTAGGAGATATGTTAAGAGTATTTAAAACGGCAAGGAGAAGATCAAAGTCCACGGTATTAAAGGCATTACTGAAGTCAAGCAACGTTAAAACAGTGATCTTTTGATTATCCATTGCTAGCCGAATGTCGTCAGTTATTCTGACTAAAGCAGTAGCCGTACTATGACCGGAACGGAAGCCAGATTGAAAAGTGTTTAATAGGTTATATTTAGAGAGAAAATCGCTAAACTGACGATGTACAAGACGCTCAAGTACTTTAGAAAGAAAAGGTAAGATTGAAATGGGACGGTAGTCAGAAGGAACCAAAGGAGTTGATTTCTTAGGAAGTGGAATAATTTGAGCGTCTTTCCATGATAAAGGAAATTTATTACAAATAATGGAACAGTTGAATATGTGTGTGATTATGGGAGTTAAGAGGTCTACAATAGGAATAATCATCTTACGGCTAATGTTATCAGAACCAACTGCGTCAGATTTAACGGATAAAATATACTTCTTAACATCACATTCGGTAAATTGGCTAAAGAAAAGACATGGAAAATCAGGAGTAGAGGCATTTGAAAGTTGAGTTAAAGTATTTAATTTTGTTATACTATTTATGGTAACGGAAGAAGAAAAGTGCTGATTAAGCTTATTTAAATCAAAATTAAGAATATCATTTTTTTGCAATTTACCAACTCCAAGTGATTTCAGAAAATTCCAAACCTTTGATGAGTCAATTTCCTCAACAATGGTTTTGTAGATATGGCGTCGTTGACTATCCCTACACAGCCTGTTGCAGCGATTTCTAGCCTTCTGATATTTTTTACGATTAGTATCATTAGGATTTAACCGAAACATAACTTTGGCAATATTCTTCTTGTTCTGAAGTAATTTAATTTCTTCAGTGAGCCAAGGAGCAGGAAGATGTTTCATACGAACAGGTCGTATAGGAGCATGTTTATCGAACAACTGCGTTAGGAGAGATGTAAATACAGAAACTTGCTCATTAATATTACTGGTATTATAAACACCAGACCAATCAATATTTGAGGCATCTTCCCGCAATCTTTCTAGATCCATACCTCCAAAGTTACGCTGGAGAAAGATTCTTGATTTCGCTTTAGGTGGTTTTAATTTGTAAGATAAATAGAGAAGGTCGTGATAGGAAAATGCAGTTGCTGCGCATTGACCATGCTTTTCAACATGGTCGGTAGAGGAAACTATAATTAAATCGAGAAGGGAAGGTATGCAGTTCGGAAAAACGTGTGTAGCAGATAGAGGAAGTAAATGTAAGTTTGCACCCTGAACAAGAGATTGAAGACGAGAAGAGCGACTATCATTTTTGAGAAGACATGTATTGAAATCCCCCATAATAATGGTATGACTATATAAAGGTAAGAATTGATCAAGAAGGCTTTCAAATGAGGGGAAGTAATCGACTGTAAGGTTAGGGCTGTAATATACACCTAGAAGAAGCTTAGTGTGGCCAAATATTACCTCAACCAATAAATGTTCTGGGCCAGTATTGTTTTGCGATGGTGATAAACTTAAAATTGTATAGGGAATATGACAACGTAAATAGATGGCCACACCTCCTCCAGCCCTTCCTACACGATCACTACGAATCAAATGAAACCCTGGGAGCGAATACGATGTTGAGGATAGGCATGGTTTTAACCATGACTCTGAAATCAGAATGGCGTGAATATTATTATTATCGAAAGAGGACAACATATCAGGATAATGTGCAGGAATACTCTGTGCATTAATATGAATAATATTAAAGTTTTTGGAGACATCTGAAAAAAGCGAACCGAGGCTATCATTAAGAGAGGGAAAGCTGAGAAAACTATCATCACTGTTTAATCCGTCTGAAGAGGAAGTTAAGGAATAAAAAGTGTCATCTTGATCGTCAAACAACATCAAATATTATGGTATAAAATAAAATAAAAAAATAAAATATATATAATAATTAATTGACTAATTCATTCAATTGACCCACCCACTAGTTGCAAGGAAAATAATCACTTCACAAAAATACAATTACTAAATGACAATATATCTAATTAATAAGAAATAAAGTAATACAACAAAAACTACAAAACAAAATTAAAAAACAATAAAGAGGATAAACGAGTGCAACAATATTCGATAACATTAAATTAGTAGATATATATTATCTTTATAGCATTACAGCACAAAGAGAAAAGAATAAATAAATAACATAATAAATTGAATTAAAAAACTAAAAGCCTCGTATCCACTGCAATAATTTTAGTGACATAATAGTAATCGATATGTCAGACAATATAGTTTTTGACAAGTAAATAAGTTTACGAATAACAACAAAGTTGAAATAATTAAGTTTAGTGGGTAAACAGTTTATATATGAAATAAACAACGAGAAAAATAATTGTAAATAAAGGTAGCAAAGAGAAATAAAATTAAACGGAATAATTACTTTCTATTAACTCCTTTTTTACGCAATGGAGCAACTTTGATAGGGGGATTAGATGGAAGTACAGAGCTCGAAGCTTGAGGTTTAGGTGTAGGAATACTTTCGAGGTCTGACCTGCACTCGATCCGATGTCGTGTACCATCCGGCGCGATGATATGGATAGAACCATCTCTAGTCCAGCATTTGCCAATACCAAACCGCTGCCTTGCCTCGAGGAACACTTCATGCCGACTTTTCGTCAGGAATTCAGAGGCAGTCACCCCAGTTCCTTTGAACCCAGTCTTAGCGAACCACACCTTGTTCCGTATGACTGTATCAACAAATTTGACAACTATGGGCCTGGCCTTGTTGTCAGTATGCCTTCCTAAGCGATAACAAGATCTAATGGAGGCTGCAGAACAGGAAATATCTCCAAGGTGCTCAGATACAACACTTACTACATTTGCTGTAATATCCTCTGACTTCTCCTCCTTAATGCCGTGAATAAGAAGAATTTTCCGTCTTCTGTACATCTCTAAGCGGTCTACTTCTTTGCCCAGAAATTCAACCTGCCTTTGTATTGTATTCAATGCAGAGAGGATGAAGGAACGAAAATTGTTAAAATCAGTCGCTAAAGAATTAGGCTGAGTTGGCAAAGATGACACGATACACTCCACGAACAAAATCGTAATGCAAACAAATAAAATATTTAAAAGAAGCTGTCTTAATAAATAAATAAATATATGAGACACACACGGTCGTCTGTCCCCAAAGTAAGTAACTTAATACTTGTGTTATGGGTGACAGACAACTGGTGAATATATACTTATATATTTTTAAATACATACTTAAATACAAATATACACCCAGGCTCAAAGACCAACAATTTCATTTATAGAAAATGTTGGCCCTCGGCGGGAATCGAACCCGCGACCCGCGGAGCTGAAGGCAGGATCACTACCCACTGCTCCAACAGGCCAGTCAAATATAATAATAGTATGGATGTTTATATACAGTTAATAAAACAAAATAAAAATACCTACCTACCATCGCGCAGTAGGATATCTTCTCTTTATTAAATATTAGAAAGATTGGAGCTTGAACCCACCACATTATTTCAGTGCGGATTAGCAGGTAACACATATGCTACAAACAGCATGTTTCTAACGATATTTTCAAGTTTAAAATTTTTTGATTGATATTATGTATTGATATTGTTTTGGACAGAAAAGTGATTTGGCAGGCGCAAGATTTGAACCCGTGACCCCTAGTATAACATAGATCATAGTGTCAATGCTCTGCACTAATGGCTTTAAAAGAAACATTATTATTTTAAACTTGCATAGTTAACTTGGCTAGACTTTACACCCACTTAGATTTCCACTTAGTTTTATATAGAAATCTACGAGAATAAAATCATATAAATTGAAATTACTAATATAACTTGATTTGTTAACTATACTATATAAATGTAAAAGCTTTTTATATTATGTATTATTTTATATATGTATTTAAGTATGTATTTAAAATATATATAAGTATATATTCACCAGTTGTCTGACACCCATAACACAAGTATTAAGTTACTTGCTTTGGGGACGACCGTGTGTGTAAATGTCCTATATATTTATTAATTCACTAAAAAAAATTGCTTATAGGCAATATGTTTAATGCAATCATGCCTGATAGTAAGCGTTGATAGTCTAAAGTAAAGGTTGCTTACTCTAAAGATGCTTTTTCACTTCTGATTTAAAATACCCATATTATATGGATTGGAAAAGATAGATGCCGTAAGAGAAATTCATTCCATTTCCTTTCCAATTCATTTCCATGTTGTGCGCAACGGAAATGAAAAATCGGAACGCTTCGTGTAGCTTCGTGTGCCTTCGGGCGCCTTCGTATGCGTTCGGGCGTCTCCGTGATACATCGTGCGCCTTCGTATGACTTCGGGCGCTTTCGGGTGCCTTCGTGTGTCTTCGTGCGCCTTCGATATTTAAAACGCACGGGTGGAACGGTTTCATAACTAAGCCATTGGAGAAATATACAAATATGATAGGTCTTATATCTGGGTGAATAATCCCGTTAGTTGGGGTTTATCCTAGCAGAAACCGTTTCTATTAGGGATTGCACCAGGATATACACACAGCATTAGGCTTTAATATTGCCATATACATTGATAGTCGAGCGATATTAAAAGCACTTGACCTTATAAAAACCTTAGCAAGTAATGAATGAACTATTTGAAGTTGGTGAAGTAACGATTGCATGGGCCATGCAAAAAGCCGATAAATTGCCAAAAAAGGGGGGTAAGCCAGATATTTGTAGCCCCAGTTAAAGGGTTATAAGATATAAGATTATATATAAGATTATAAGGTTGTTATAAGAATCATCATCTTCCTACCCTTATCCCACTCTAAGTGGGGTCGGCACAATGTTATAACGACAAATTTTAAAAATTTACGACCGGCCGCCTGCCTTACCTCTGTCGTATTTTACGACACCTCGGTATGAAAGAGGGTGGTCTATTCTACTAAACTGGATACCACACGGTGGGTCAACTTACCTTAGTCGCCTTTTACGACACCACGGTAAGAAATGAGGTTGGTCTATTCTACCCAGTCGGATACCACATGGCGGAAGGTTGTAAGAAAAATAATAGAAATAGAAGCAAACAAAAGATGGCTCATAGCAGTTTGGCAGTTATAAAAACACACATACACACTCACGCATGCACACATATATTATGATTCCGATATAATAAATTATATTTGGCATATCGTAATAAATTTTCGTTATTATTATTGCATGTTAATAATTAATTAGCATTGTTAAAATATTATTTTTGGAATAATTATTTTCCGTTTACTATGTGTGTTATAACTTTAATTAATTAAATTTAAGCAGAATTATTTGTACTTTATGGAAATAAATATTATTATTATTTATGATGGCTTTTATTTATTTATTTAAAAATTTACATTATATTTTAAAATATTTTCTATATAAAATAAATACAAAGAAAAACATTTAAAAATATAAAAAATTGAATTTAAACTATCGTGAGTAGTATTCACAATTAATGTATAGAAACCGGCTATACTCACGTGTTATTTTATATATATACAAGATTAACTCGTTTAAATATTAAATATGATAAATACTAAAACATAATATAAATGTTCGACGCACTTTCTTATACCCTCAGGGAAAGTATCGCTTTTCTATTTCGTTAGGAGACTTGTGTCCTTCTAGCGAGATGAACCTTAGGGCATAATTAGCAATGAGACGTGAGATACTCTTAGAATAGTATAACTAGCTTTTACCCGTAACTTCTTTTGCGTGGAGTATTGTAACAGTGATTTGAAATATTTTGATACAACTTGACTCGCCCTTTGGCGCAGTGGGTGACCCTGCTTTCGAGGGCCAACATTTTCTATAAATGAATTTGTGGGTCTTTGAGCCTTGATGTGTATTTGTATTTAAGTATGTATTTAAAAATATATAAGTATATATTTACCAGTTGTCTGTCTACCATAACACAAGTACTAAGTTACTTACTTTGGGGACGGTGTCTTTCTGTTGGGTAAGGCAGCTGGTATCCAAAAAATATTCGTTCTAGAAAAATGAGCTGTACGTGCGATTTATAATATGAAACCACGTGACTCACTCCGTGATAAATTTAAAGAAATAGGTATTCACTGTAGCTTCGCAATACATTTACAATAATATAGTGTTTGTGAGACTAAATATACATCTTTTTAATAAAAAAGTGATATTATTAATAGGCAAACCAGGAACCGAAATAAATTAATAATACCTAGGAAACGGCTTCAGAAAGTTTGTAGATTTGTGGGCTTCGGTATACATTTTTATAATAAAATTCCACTATCTATTTTGGACTTGCCTTTACACAAGTTCAAAAAAGCAATTACAAAGACACTTATTCATAAAGCTTACTATGTTGATGATAAGAAAGCTTGGATTAAAATTGCGACCTACGCACTAGGTTATATTGTAAAAAATTTAATTTGCTCTTAATTAATTAGGCCATTATTGTTACACTTAATTTTGAAAAAAGTGACCGCCGAGTGTCTTGCTGGTTCTTCTCGGTAAGAGCACATTATCGAAAAAGTCGTAGCTTCATTTGACGGTTCGAAAGTGCTTGTAAAAGTCAATTTGAATAAAGAATTGTTTGAATTTGAATTTAACAGGCCGTTACTCTGCTTTTTTTTTAACGTTAAATATCCATTTAAATTTAATATTATTTAAATTTCTTGTTTAACGTTACAAATTCCGATTTAATACTGGCATTAAACATTTCATTCTGTTCAGGAAATGTTTGTTTTGTTATTGACTGACGTTTATGGAAGGGTAATACCCCTCGAAAATCAGCGTAGGGGCATATTAACAAAGCTGAGCTTAGCACTAATTATGGAGATCACTATTTACAAACTATTATCGGTTTGTAAATTAAATTTTAACCGAAATTATGGCTTTGACGTTTTGTTTTTACAGCGTATTGTATCATCAGATATGTCATATGTCAATACATCATTCTCCTGCGCTTATTCCACTCGGTGTCGGTGCGGAGTGCCTGACGCCAACTTACCTTTTAAAACACCTCGGTAAGAAATGAGGCCAGTACAACCAACCGGATACCAAACGGCAGGTCAACTTATATATATATATATATATATATATATATATATATATATATATATGTAAATCGATTTTCTTGAAATTCAGTATGTAGAACGTATCGGGGGCGAAAAATCAATCTATCTAGGTATTAAAAATGTCGCTTTCGTTTTCAGGCATTAAAAAATCTGATAAAATATAAACAGAATATAAAGGTTAATTTTGCTATCATTTGTTAAGTTTGGCTGTTAGAAACTACTAGGGCGGACTAAAGAAGTGAATACACTATGATCAAGTCCCAGATATAACCAGTGCTGAGAATAGGCCTCTTCTCTCCATTATTGGAGAGAAGGATTAGAGCTAAGACCTACCACGCTGCTCCAATGTGGATTGGTAGGTTACACATATCTCCATAATTCTCTAGAGATATGCAGGTCTTCTCACGATGTTTTTCTTCACCGAAAAGCGTGTCTTCTTCTTCTTCTTTAACCGATGGACGTCCACTGCTGGACATAGGTCTCGTCATGGGATTCACGATTCACGATTTTGTGCCGCTTGTATCCAGCGGCTCCCCGCGACCTTTTTGAGATCGTCTGTCCATCTAGTAGGAAAGCGCAGTGCAGTGGAAAGCGCAGTGTCGGAAGACCCCCTACTAGATGGAAAAGCGTGTAATAAATTGCAATTATCAATTAGACACATAAGTTTTAACAGAAAAACTCATTGGTGTCTGCCCGGAACCCGTGACCTCCTCGAAAGAGTCGCTGTGTTGCCTGCGCGGTGTTGCCGCTGGGCTTACCACAGCTTTTTTTTTCTTTCTAATATATTACTGATATGAATAATTATTTAGAGGTATTTAAACCAACGCCAATTTCACCCAATTTGACGCCAACAAAATCGCCACTGATTGTGTTAATGTGTGATTCTATTTAAATTCAATCAAGCTAACCACTATACTTGTAAGTGCTTGGTGCAAAAGCGAAATGGGAGTGGAGATTTGCGCTGGTCGAACATAAGCGGATTTCGCTTAATATCGACGTAGGGTGACTTATGCTTCGCTAAACAAGCGAAAGCATAAAGCTTCCTTCTGTGAGTGTTACCTAATAATGCCTAACTAGCGATAGGATGTCACTTAGAATAGAAAAATCGATTAATAAATAATCGAAAAAAATCGATTTTTAAAAATCAATTGCTTTGTATCGAAATAAACGATCTTTTCTGGCTGTTTAAAAAGTTGCCTTCTTAATATTAATAGTTCATTAGAATAAAGGATAATTAAAGTGGACAACTACAGATAATCCGATTAAAATCTGTAGTTTGGCTACATTGGTTTCATCCAACAATGCATATCTAATCTTACAATACAAGAAATAGAGTAAAAAAGAAAAAGATGATAAATAAAATAATCGATTTATAAAAAAACTATTTTTGATAAAAAAATATCGTTTATTAAAAATCGATTATTTAAAAAATAATTAATCTATTTTACATCTCTAGCGCCCGGTGGTTGTAACGTCATAAATATCATAACGTAACCAAATAGTAACTGGTTGACATTGGTCGGTAATTTTATTAAAAAAGTAAATAGAAAAGGCTGTTATGGAAAAATGGATTTTATGCCGGGTATTTTAACTTCTTTAGTCCGTCTTTTCCCCACTGATCTATTACAACTTTATGATATTACAAATGACAGCTAAAATATTATTTGCATTCTATGTTACATTTTAGAATTATTTCAGTGCCCGAAACAGGGCCAAAATGGCATTTTTTTTTTAAATAAAACCTAGCTAGATAGACTTTTCTCCCCCGAACGAATTTCATTGAATGAACTTTTCTCCCCATTTGGAGACGTTTACGAGGTTCGTTTGGGGACGGACGACCGTATGTATAAGTGTCTAATTTATTTGTTTATTATAATGTATAGTTAATCGTTAAAGTAACTAAAATAACTCTTGTAGAAACTTTTATACGCGACTATAATAAATAGTAAGGTTTCATTATTAAGAATTCCAAATTTTGATACAAATGTAGCAATATTGAAAATAGCGATTGCCGAATGTGCTAATTACAATGTGTTTGAAGTCGACGGTCCGTTTCATAACATTTCTGAAAATCCTGTAATATATATCAAAGGATTTGTCAATTCAATGTCCATTTCGCAGTAAGAGTATTACGATTTTGTATTCATCTCTCATGTTTTGAAATTGTATACGCTGGGCATGGGCAAGCCAGTAATACAAAATTCCATCGAGCATTACAATGAAATACCTATATTCGTGTATCGAATCCGGCTTATACTAATTAAAGTGATATCAAAGCATATTTTACATACATGATGAAAACTTATGTGTCTAATTAATAATTGCAATTTATCACATGCTTTTTGGTGAAAGAAAATATCATGAGGAAACCTGCATATCTCTAGAGTGTTCAAGGGATATGTGTAGCTTAGCAATCCAATAGGTCAATAGGTCTTAGCTCCAACCCTTCTCTCCAATAAAAGCAGTGAGAGGAGCCCTATGCCAATCAGTGGGATAGTAACAGGCCGTTACGTTACTTTTTTATAATCTGTGATTAGATAAAATCTGTATAGAGATAAATGTAGAATACTGTTTAATTTACAGATGCAATACCTAAAAAGCATCCAATTTAAGCAACCAATTCCATCTTCTCTTAAACGAAACATCGCCAAATTGACTCCACTACACAATCACATAACACTCTCTCTTACACACATCCCCCCATCTCTGTAGCAGTCCCTCTTTTATGAGGTCCGTTATCATTCTTCATGTAGTCAGTCAATTAGATTGGTGGCGTTTATATGATTCCAGTTGTTCCTATGGCATGAGAAAAGCGTCGTTAAAATTGAAAGCACCATTGGTTTTGCTGATTAGACTTCTGGTTGGGAATCTTCCTTTGGCCTTTTACCTTCCACGTCCTCAACCACTATGAGTGTTGACGCATGAACGAAACGTCGTCTTCCAGTCATCGAATTGATATTCAAATTCAAAATTTTCTTTATTCAAATAAACTTGTGAACAAGTACTTTAGAATCGTCAACTCTACTGCTGGTTCGGAAAGCTGTTCCTACCGAGAAGAGCCAGCAAGAAACTCGGTGGTTGCTCTTATCAACATAATACTAATAACTAGTTACATTTAGTCATTAGTATATATGTTAAAAAGCACGGGTAAAAGAATGCACCCTTGTCATACGCCTTTCTGCGTGTTAAAAGCCCTTCATAAGCTACATTCCACTGTTTAGATTGTAGCAGAATTTCTGCAGTTCTAATATAGTGTGCTTCTATTTTGTAGTGCAGATGTTTTAAGAATTCCGCTCGTATTAGATATGTAAACAGATCGCGCTCTCCACATTTAGCATAACATTGATTTTATCTACTCCCAGATTGTAGCAAAGTAATATTATCATTACACATGTTTATGGAAATTAATTGAATAAATTACAAATACAGTAATGAAATAATAAACAAACATTTTCAATGTTGTTCATATATACTGCGACTTTAATTGCAAAAATTAAACATACTCGAATCATAGCGAAATACGAAATTCCTGTAGTTTTAAATCATTGGTTGCAATAAGAGCAAACTCAACTTGAGCGTCGAAATAAATGCGGTCGCTTTGTAAGGGTTTATTAATATCTCATCAAAGGTAAATTTTGTAAAATGAAAGCCAATTGCGCTCGCGACGTGCCAGTCATATTGATTATGTTGTATCGAATAATTATTTACTGATAAAAATCCTGATTGCTCTTTGTGTAGGACGTTTTATTACTACACCACATTTAATCTTTAATATTAATTAGGGCCTGTTTTACAAGTTACTGATAAAATGACGGATAGTTAACCGACAAATAAATTAAGTAGCAGATAAATCTCTCTAAAAAGAGACTGTAAAAAATCAGAAAATAAAAAAAAATCGTGGCCATTTTGAAATAGGTATTTGCTATCCAGCAGATAAACAAAATAACAGCTACATTATCTACCTGTTAACTTATTAGGGACTTTAAGTGCTGAATAAGCCTATCAGAAACCTGAGAAACGCAAAATTCCGAGATATGTGTCAGATATGTTCCGAATAAGCTAACTGACAGTTTATTGGTAACCTGTGAAACGGAATTTAAAGGAGTTAATCTTGTATGTATATGTAAATATTTTTTGAATTTTGTAAACGGCTCCAACGATTTTCATGAAATTCAAATCAGGGGATCAAATTCAGGGGAAACATCGAAGGATTTTATTTAAAAAAATTAATTAGGTAGTTGAAGATCGATCCTAGGTATTTATTTACATTTCTCGAGACTGCCCGTTCCCCGAATAAGCTATACTAACTTGAAAAAATAGTGTAGTGGCAAGAATAGTGTTTTATATTCAATATAAATTTTAGTATTTTTATTGCCCAAAAACAGGGATATTTTTTGTTAAATAAAATCTCGAATTCTAGCGTTAACAAAGTACAAAATTTAATGTAGCCACTTAACATATAAGAGCGACAGTGAGTCATGTCCATATATGTATATACTTTTGTCCAGCTGTGGACATATATCGGTTGAGGAAGAAGAAGAGAAAGCGGTTATCTCATAAGAAAGGTTTAAATATTTAGTTAATTTTTCTTTTTCGGCTTTTATGAGATTATCGTCATGCGGAATGGTGACATCAACAACAATTGCACGGCGCGCTAACCGGTCTACTAACACTATATCGGGTTTGTTGGCAGCGATAAACCTATCAGTGATATTATAATTATTTTTATTAAGAACATTACTTAGAACGCGCTAAGTTCCTACTTAGCGTGTTCTAAGTAATGAGGGTTATAGTGGGTATGACTTTATACGCATCATGTAACAACTTAAGACGCATGTTACCTAATGCGTCTTGTATTGCTTTACGTAGAAACTTTCATTATGAAGCATTATTGTTCGAGAGAACAAATACCCTTTGTACGGGCTATCGTGCATTATCGATACACCCGACGACACGCACGTGCGCCGTATTACCATATGCGGAAAGACCAAAGTGTAAACGTTGTATCCTATGACGTTGACTGGTGTACGTTAAGTAATTTTTCGGTTTCCAGTTCCACTTGGCAATTAGTTGAAACTGATCCATTGTTTGGATTACTTTAAAAATCTGTCAGATTCATTTCTCTTGGTTAAATGTTATTTTTGATGAAACCGCGTCAATCGCTACATGATATATTCAAATAAATAGGTATTCTTACTGTAGCTTCCTATCCTTAATAATATTATAAATGCGAAAATCTGTCTGTTACGTTTTCACGGCCAATCCGCTGAACTAATATCGATGAAATTTGGCACAATTATTCCTTATACACCGGGGTAGCATATAGGCTAGAAATTCTGTTAATTCAGCAGGAATTAAATTCAGTAGGAATTAAATGAGGTTATCAATCTATACTAATAAATAAAGCTAAAGAGTTTGATTGTTTAAACGCTTTAATTTCAGGAACTACTGGACCGATTTGATAAATTCTTTGAATGTAAGATAGTCCATTTATTGAGGAAGGCTATAGGCTATAACATCACGCTAAGATAAATAGGAGAGGAGCAGCAATAAAAAAATTCTTTTCTTGCGAGCGCTATGTAAACGTAGAAAGTTATTCAAAAATCTATGATTATAATATGATTAACTCACGACAACTTCTTTTATATACAAAATTTCAATTCGGGGGAAAAAAAAAATAAGACACTTATTTCCATGCCCGGATCACTGATACCAAGGTGCTTGCCCAGCTAGTTATTATTATGGGGGTAATTTAAAACTATAGTTTTTTTTAACTAGTTAACTACATACAGCTAGTACGTTATAAAACGAACTCTCTTTGAACTGTAGTTAGGGATACAAAGCAAAACGAACCTGAACACTGAGATATAAAAAATAATAAAAATATTGTTAATTTTAATATAAATTTTGTGTGTATATGTAATAAAAGATAGCATAATTACTTATTTATAGATTGTATCTTCTTCTTCTTCTTTCTCAACCGGTGGACGTCCACTGCTGAACATAGGTCTCCTTAAGGGATCGCCACAATCCACGATTTTGTGCGGCTTGGATCCAGCGACTCCCCGCGACCTTTTTGAGGTCGTCAGTCCACCTCGTTGGGGGTCTACCAACGCTGCGCTTTATAGTGCGAGGTAGCCATTCCAGCACCTTAGGACCCCAACGCCCATCGGTCCTACGTACTACGTACAACATAGTACATAGATTGTATACGCCTATATATTTTAGCCGTGTGGTATCCGGCTAAGTAGAATAGTACCAACCCCATTTCTTACCGAGGTGTCGTAAAAGGTGACTATGGCAAGTCGACCCTCCGTGTGGTATCCGGCTGAGTAGAATAGACCACATTCATTTCTTATCTAGGTGTCGTAAAAGTCGACTAAAATAAGTTTACCCACTGTGTGGTTACCGGCTTAGTAGAATAGACCACCCCTTTTTCTTACCGAGGTGTCGTAAAAAACGACTTAGGTAAGTTGACGTCAGGCAGGCGGCCGGTCGTAAAAACGCAGATGGCTGCGTTGTCACATAAATGGGTAAACATGCTGTCACATAAATGGTTATGTGGCAGCATGTTTATAACATGTTGTGCCGACCCCATTTAGAGTGGGATAAGGGCAGGAGGATATATATATATACACACCTATATATTTATATGTTTAAATAATTTGTTTAATCAGTCGTCGGTGACGTAACTCAAGTCGGCTTTAGCTGAAAATCAGTTCTGTGTGATTCCGGTCTAAAGCCTAATTCTACATTGTGCTACAGACATTTATTTATTTAATACTAGCGGCTTGCCCCTGCTTCGCACGGGTATAAAATATATAGCCCATATCACTCAGTGAAAAAAAATTATTAAAATCGATCCAGTAGTTTTGATTTATTCATTACTGCCCGTGGCCCGCAAGAGTTAAATTTGGAGAAAAACAATTTCCCTCTCCCTATTCCAAGAAGATTTCCTGCTATCTTTGAATATCTAAATTCATATAGTACATATATGCGTATTTATTTTTATATTTTTCCCTATGTATTTTATTTTTACAATTAATTACAGAATGTCTTTAAACAGACTCTTGAAAGAGCGACAGCTGCTAAAGTCGAAGTGTTATAGGGCGAAGCGCGGCGTCCCCACGGTTTTTTAAATCTGTAATATCTCCGAAAATGTTCACTTAAATTACATGCTGTAAACGGCCATATTTTTCTATATTAAATCAACAATTTATTTAAGGTACTAATTGGATAAGGATTAATGCTGTATTGTATAAAAATTGCTTCAAAAATAAGGCATTATTTTTCGTAAAAAGTAAATGACAAAAAATGCTATTATAGTGGGTTATCCATAAGAGATAGGCATATACCATCGAGGACTTTTCTGTAGACCTTTTCAAGGTGTACAAATACTTAGTACATCATTTTGATAAATCTCGTAGGGTTTAGCCTGCGTTTGCAATGTAAGCGGAAAAAATGTAATTATTTACAGAAACCTCAAAAATTACAGTATATCTCTACTCCGTATTGAATGTTATTATACATACAAACCTTCCTCTTGAATCACTCTATCTATAAAAAAACCGCATCAAAATCTGTTGCGTAGTTTTAGAGTTTTATGCGTACATAGGGATATATGGACAAAGAATGCAACTTTGTTTTATAATATGTAGTGATTAATTTTTTACATACCTTATTTAGCTTTACTTTAATTTCCTATATTTTTTTAATGTCATATTAGCACTTTTATGGAATAAACAATTTTCAAAAAACACCCTCAGTGCTAGTTAGCAATCAGTGAGCAAAAAAGTTAGTTTCATCATACAAACCGTTCCGGCACTAAAAATGCTTTTAAAATGATTAACGTACCTTCACAAACAAAAACAGTATCTGGACTCATCAGTGAATGCATGCGCAAACATGGCAAAAGACTGTGACGCCAGCCATTTAAATAAACGTCGTGACTGTAACTAAGTCTACTGTTTACTTTATTAAAGTAAAAGTACCCGGACCTAGCTTTGCTTGGTAATTTCTTAAAATTAAAAAAAAACTTCAAAAAAAAAGAAAAGAATTAGATTGGTGGGGCTCGATTTTTAGTATTTTCATTTCTAGAGACCACCCGTTCCCGAATAAGCTACGCTGACTTGACAATTTGTATAAATAGTGTGTTATTCAATGTAAATTTCAGTATTTTTTTAATGCCCCAAAACAGGGAATAAAAGGTTTTTTTTAAAAATAAACCTAGCTAGATTTTTCTCCCCCACAACCTCCTGCATGTTGTAAGTAAGTAAGTAACGGCCTGTTACTATCCCACTGTTGGGCATAGGCCTCCTCTCTCCATTTTTGGAGAGAAGGGTTGGAGCTAAGACCTACCACGCTGCTCCAATGCGGATTGGTAGGTTACACATATCCCTAGGATTCTCTAGAGATATGCAGGTTTCCTCACGATGTTTTCCTTCACCGAAAAGCGTGTGATAAATTGCAATTATCAATTAGACACATAAGTTATAATAGAAAAACTCATTGGTGCCTGCCCGGGTTTGAACCCATGATCGTCTCTAGAGATTCACACGCTCGCACCGCTAGGCCATCACAGCTTATGCATGCACTGCATGTTGAATTTCAGGGAAATCGTTGACTTGACTTGACTTCGTTCAAATTCAAAATATTCTTTATTCAATGAAACTTGTAAAAAATTAAATAAATAAATACATTTATGGCACCCTTACACACACGGTCGTCCGTCCCCAGAGTAAGTAACTTAATACTTGTGTTAGGGACAGGGGTTAGACAGACAACTGGTGAACATATACTTATATATTATTTAAATACATATACACCCAGGCTCAAAGGCCAACAAATTCATTTATAGAAAATGTTGGCCCTCGGCGGGAATCGAACTAGCGACCCGCGGAGCTGAAGGCAGGGTCACTCTCTAGGTCATCACTCAGGTCATCACTACCCACTGCGCCAACGGGCCAGTCAATTTGCTTTCAAATCGTGAACTCTTTTGCTGGTTCGGAAAACTGTTCCTACAGAGAAGAGCCAGCAAAAATTCTGCGGTTGCTCTTTTTAAAAGTAGTACCTGCCCGAGCTAGCTAGGAAATTTTTACAAAATTAAAAAGATGAAACTAGAAAAAATAAAAATTGGGCAGTTGGGAATCGATCGTTGGTACTTCCTCATCTCTAGACCACCCGTTCCCCAAATGAGCTACCATGACTTTACAATTGACAGAAAAATTGTTTTTGTTTAATGTACATTTTAGCATTTTTTCAGCTCCTGAAAATTGGAATACAACTCCATTTTTTTTAAATAAAACCTAGCTAGACATAAAAGCATGCTGAATTTCATAAAAACCGTTGGAGCTGTTTCCAAAATACACAATAATATATATACAATATTAACTCATTTAAATATTAAAAATACAGATGTTTTCACGAGCCAATAAATACATATAATTTTACAAAATTAATTTAATCGTTTTTAATAGGCAAATTAGCACAATCTACTTTAAAGAAGTAAATTTAAGCGAAGTTCAACGAATAAAATCTACTATACAAGTATATATTTATCATCAAAGGTCGACCTATAATATCATTTTTATCATTTAAATTTAGATCACAAATAGTTCAATTGCGATGTTATTTTGACTGATATAGTATCATCCTCTTGTCCTTATCCCACTGAAGCTCATAGAACGAGTTAAAATGTTTTTTTAACATGAAAATATACATATATTGCATAATTAAGGGTGCTTAAACGCTGAAGTTGGTGGTAATTGTTTATTATAAAACAAAGTCTCCAAAAGACAGACAACTGGTGAATATATACTTATATATTTTTTTAAATACATACTTAAATACAAATATACACCCAGGCTCGAAGACCACCTAATTCATTTATAGAAAATGTTGGCCCTCAGCGGGAATCGAACCCGCGATCCGCGGAGCTGAAGGCAGGATCCTATCCACTGCACCAACGGGCCAGATATACAAAATTTCGATTTTGTATATCTGGCCCGTTGGCCAGAGAAGTTGCATTTCCTATGTTTATAGATGTAACTTTATTACGCCGTGTGGTATCCGGCTGAATAGAATAGTACCACCCTCATTTTCTTACCGAGGTGTCGTAAAAGGCGACTAAGGTAAGTCGACCCGCCGTGTGGTATCCGGCTGAGTAGAATAGAACACCCTCATTTCTTACCGAGGCCTCGTAAAAGGCGACTAAGGTAAGTCGACCCACCGTGTGGTATCCGGTTTAGTAGAATAGACCACCCTCCTTCTTACCGAGATGTCGTAAAATACGACTTAGGCAAGTTGACGTCAGGCAGGCGGCCAGTCATAAAAACGTAGCCAAATCATGTTACAACATGTTTATAACATATTGCGCCGACCCCACTTAGAGTGGGATAAGGGCAGGAGGATATATATATAAATGTAACTTTATTCTTCGGATGTGGCGATACGTATGAACAAATTAGTGTTTCGCACAAATATTCCTTATGGGTCAGCCAATTAGATAAAATGTAATCGGTACGCCAATTAATTTGGCCAAAGATATCGTATTACTTTACTACGGAGTATCTAATTATCTATGTCTTTCCTTACGTAATATTGTATGTATGTCTGTTTATTTGCGTTTTACATTTTAACGATTTATCTGCTAAGTATCTGTAGAATAAGAGCCGATGACATAAGGAAAGAAACGAAAGTTATCGATATCTTAGCAACAGTATGTCGACTAAAATGGAAATGGGCAGGTCATATCGCAAGAACCACGGACGGACGTTGGACAGAGAAGATTGTAAATTGGTACCCCAGAGACGGGAAAAGATCACGAGGACGACCAACAACACGTTGGGACGACGACATAATAAACATAGCCGGAATAACGTGGCCCAGAACAGCCCAAAATAGGGAAAATGGAAGGACATGGAGGAGGCCTTAGCCCAATTATGGGCGTCCAAATTATAAATTAAAAAAAAAAGATGACGAAGTTATGTAAACAAAATAGAAATTAGTTTATAAGGAAATATTGTTATACAAATAATTTAGAACTTGACATTAATTTTTTGGAATAAAAGGCTTATTATTATTATTATTATCTGTTTCACTAAGACTCTGTAAATTTTTACAAAATAAATAACAAACTAGAAAAATAATAGGGTAGGTGTGGCTCGATCCTAGGTATTTTCTCGCGACCACCCGTTCCCCGAATAAGCTACGCTGATATGACAGATAACGGTAAAAATAGTGTTTTATATATTCAATGTAAATTTTAGTACTTATTGAATGCTTTATAGAATTAGGCGTTACTTTGCGGAGGTCCATAATACAAAAGTAATGAGAATATTATTTTGCTATAATCCGCGATAAAAGAAAATATATGTAATGCTAAATGAAGAGTGTACTGTTCGTTCTCATACCTGATACATGCAGAATTTGTAAGAACTCATGCACTACCCGACACCGATGGCACAACAATATACAAGCACTGCACACATTCACCACCACAATCTCAACAATTGTTTCGCCCCGTAACCGAAGCATCGTCAGGAGATAGACTCCACGACAAAATCGCAAAGCTTTGCGATTGCTTGCGATGCGATGGTAGTGCATGAGTACTTACAAATTCTGCATGTATCAGGTATGAAAACGAACAGTACACTCTACATTTAGCATTACATATATTTTCTTTTATCGCGGATTATAGCAAAATAATATTCTCATTACTTTTTGAATGCCCAAAAACAGTTATAATTTTTTTTTTTAATAAAACCGAGTTATTTCTTACATATGTCAAATATGGTTTAACTTAACAGTATCTGGGTACCGTGTACGGTATTTTTTTATAGATATAAGTTGTAAATTTTTGCTGAAATACATTTTTCCAGAGTAACCCATTTAAAAATAAAAGATATTAAAGACTAACATTGTTCCAAAATAATGTTTACTGCATGACAATAACGTTATATAATAAGCTATCTGACGATCTAAAGAAACCTTTTACCCGATTAAAAATAAAATTATTTTATTATCTTTTTGAACATTGTTATTATGATATCAATGAATTTTTAGTTAAATGTAGTATATAATTAATTTTATTTGAAATTTTTTATTTTAATTTACATGACAATTTTATTCGGACTAGTTATATAAATTTATGTTTATTGACATTTGCACGCTATTTATGGCAGTTTATAGCTGTGTTTAATTAATTTTAAGACCTATCTATGTACCTGCCCATAATCTGCAAATAAAGATGGTTTGATTTTGATTGTACTAGCTGACCCGGTGTCCCAAATAGCAGAATAGGTATTTACAAATATTAAATTTTGACTATTAGGCGGTACGAAGTTCGCAGGGTCAGCTAGCTACGTATAATAAATAATACATAGCTACTTACTCGTATGAGGTAATGAGGACATGGTGGACGACGCCACGCAGGCAGGCTCGTCCTTTGGCTCAAGCAACTCGTGGGTAGCCACGGCGTGTATTGATAGCTCCTGCTGAAGAATTATTCAAATTACAATCAAAATTTCAAACGGACTGTTACTATCCCACTGGGCATAGGCCTAACAGAAGTGTGGTGTTTATAAAATAAAATGTCCTGAATACAATGACAAATATGTGGGTCAGACTGGTCGTAATTTTGGAACCCGTTATAAAGAATATATGGCCGCTTTTAGGAATAATAAACCACAAAATTCACATTTCGCCAAACATTTGTTAGAAAGCGGTCATAAAGTTCCTAATGACCATAGTTTTGAAGTCTTGCGCACCTGTAACAAAGGCCTTGAATTGAACATCTGGGAGCAGCTTGAGATTATGAAACATAACAATGGCATCCTCATTGACTGGCCCGTTGGCGTAGTGGGTAGTGACCCTGCCTTCAGCTCCGCGGGTCGCGGGTTCGATTCCCGCCGAGGGCCAACATTTTCTATAAATGAATTTGTTGGTCTTTGAGCCTGGGTGTATATTTGTATTTAAGTATGTATTTAAAAAATATATAAGTATATATTCACCAGTTGTCTGTCACCCATAACACAAGTATTAAGTTACTTACTTTGGGGACGGACGACCGTGTGTGTAAGTGTCCCATATATTTATTTATTTATATTTATTTATTTATTAACGATCAGATAAATGTTTCTAGATTAAGCTCGTTACACGTGTTCGCAGGCAAAATAAAATAAATTGTGGGTTTAAACCGATAAGTATATAACTAAGCTTGTTTGGGTATTGCTTCGCTTTGCGACTTTATCACGGAGTTTATCTCCTGATGATGCGGGGTGTGTATTGTGGTGGCGGTGGTGGAGGTTTGTGCATGTATTTTTACGAATCCTGCATATATTGCATATAAAAACGGAGAGTACACTGTATTTTAGCATTGTATATATTTTCTATTTACTTTATCGCGGATTATAGCATAATTATTTCATTATTACGTTTGAATTATGGATCTCCGCAAAGTAAAGCCTAAATATATAAATTCAGCTCTACATTTAGTATTATATATATTTTCCTTTTTACTTCATCGCGGATTATAGCAAAATAATTTTATTATTACTTTTGTATTATGGATCGCCTAATTCTATAAACTATTTGCATTTCAATTGAATAAAACAATAACAGGTCACGATGTAACTACATCGTAGAAAAAAAGTATGTTTGTTGAAAACAAAGGGTTACAAAAATACACATGTTATGGAGAACGAATAATTATATTTGTACACAATAGAGGCATCAATAATGAACTTGTATTCACAGAGATTTTTATAAATTCAGTGAACCATATATATTTTCTGATCCGACAATCCATGACAAATTAAAATTATTTACGTAAGCGTAACTATATACAACAAACTAACAGACAGACAGAAATAAACGGCTAGGCTAGGCAAAAGATGATGCTTCGGTTATGGAGCAAAACGATCGTTGAGATTGTCGTGATGATTGTGTGGTGTGATGTTGGTTGTGCCTTGTAGTACGCCCGGCAACTAATCCCGAATGTATAAGGTATGAAATGGTTTTGCTTTTCTACACATAGCATTATATAGATTTTCTCAACAAACGCGGATTATAGCAAAATAATTTTATCATAACTTTTGTGGAAATGAAGACTTGGACGCAATTATAATGAGTTGAGGTATGGATTTTTGTGTTAAAAAATAGACAAAAATTAGCACAATTTGCAATCTGGTATTAAAAGATCTTTAAAAATGTGTTTTTCACAAATAAAATAAGTTATCGATTACAATAGTCGATTAAACTATACGAATAGTTAAAAATTAAACAAAGATGGCGTTGATTGCATATTCTAATATAAATAATTAATAAATAATATTATTACAAAACTGAAGCTTATTTGTATGATAAAAAATATGGGATTTGAAATTCCTTTCAGCTTCATACAAGACTGCGGTTTAAAAATGTAAAATTGAAAATGCTTAAAAGATTGACCGCCGAGTTTCTTTCTTTCTGGTTCATCTCAGTAAGAGCAACATTCCGAACCAGTTGTAGCTTCATTAATCATATTGATCCTTGACGATTCAAAAATGCTCCAAAGTGCTTATTTGAATAAATATTGTTTTGATTTAATTTGATTTGAATAATATAAAATAATCTTTAACAGTTTAAATGTTTTTTGTCTAAATGTTAAAGTTGTTTCTTGTTCGGAAATCGATTACTTGTTTCTTAATAAAAAATGTGTCATACGTCAAAAACAGCTTTTGAAAACATCATCATCATCTTCCTGCCCTTATCCCACTCTAAGTGGGGTCGGCACAACATGTTATCACATGATTTGGCTGCGTTTTTGCGACCGGCCGCCTGCCTGACGTCAACCTACCTCAGTCGTATTTTACAACACCTCGGTAAGAAAGAGGGTGGTCTATTCTACTAAACCGGATACCACACGGTGGGTCAACTTACCTTAGTCGCCTTTTACGACACCTCGGTAAGAAATGAGGTTGGTCTATTCTACTCAGCCGGATACCACACGGCGGGTCGAATTACCTTAGTCGCCTTTTACGACACCTTGGTAAGAAATGAGGGTGGTACTATTCTATTCAGCCGGATACCACACGGCGTAGCTTTTGAAAACATAAGGAGTTAATAAATCAAGGAGTTTATAAAAAGTAATAAACCAAATATTTATCATGTTATGATTTTAATTTAGTTGCCAAAAACTAATTGATTTGCAAACCGATATGTAATAGATATCAGAGTTTTATGATACAAAATATTAGACTATTTATTCACCAAACATAAAAAAGTAAATTTATGAGCCATTAAAAGCTCGCTTATCTTAGCTTACTATTATTTGCTGAATGTATGTTTCGGTTTATCAATATCTTTAATATTAAAATGAGTTAATCTTGTATATATACATATGTAAATTTTTCTGTATTTCGCAAACGGTTCTATCGATTTTCATAAAATTCAGCAAGGAACTTCGGGGGAGAAAAATCGATTTAGCTAAGTTTTATTAAAAAAAATTACATTTTATTCCTGTTTCCGGGCATTGAAAAAATGCTAAAATGTAGAATTGATTGCAAATGATATTTTTGGCTTTCATATGTAATGCCATGATAGCTTAATAGTAACGTGCGGAATCTAAAAAATCCCAAAATTTTGGTTTTGAATCCCACATGTTACCACATGTTTTCAAGCAATAAAAAAACTGTTATCATTTAATGAGAAGCAAAGGATAATTATGGATAATACTATTGCTATTCCATATGTATGAGACGAAATTCGATGTATATCATAGACATACGAGAGGTCACAAAAAGCTTGTGATACCTGTGTCGCGACTCAGCAGAGTTAGCAACTCATTCGATGGTCTCCGCAATCAATACTAGATCAGTCTACAGGAAGGTTTAAATTAAGTATAAGAGATATGCTTATACGTAAAGCATATTACGAAATTGAAGATTATTTGATTGATAAAAATGCCTGGATTTGAAAATCCTTTCAGCTTCATACAAGACTGCGGTTTAATAATTTAAAATTGAAAATGTTTAAAAGATTGACCGCCGAGTTTCTTTCTGGTTCTTCTCGGTAAGAGCAACATTCCGAACCAGTTGTAGCTTCATTAATCATATTGATCCTTGACGATTCAAAAGTGCTTGTAAGAGCTTATTTGAATAAAGATATTATGATTTGATTTGATTTGCTAAAACATGCTGAATTTCATAAATCGTTGGAGTCGTTTCCAAAATTCAGAAAAATATATGTATACAAGTTTAACTTATTGAAATAATAAAGATATCGCACAATATAATAATTAACATGATCTAAAAATCGATGATGATAACTCGTTTTCGAGCATACATTCGACGGGTTAATATAGATGTAAGAAATATCGGCCGCCAACGAACAAGTCCAGTTATAAAGCAATACGAATTTTTACGGGACAGGAATTTTTCTGGAGTGTCAAGATGCAGCAAATAAATATCGCCCGTGAATCGGAGATGTGAATCGATCTCACTCAGATATAGATGAGTTTAAGATTTTATCTCTTTCACGCTAATAGCCGGCTGACAAACATGTATCAGCGGTTAATAGGTGCAAGAGCAGCTGTTGCGAACAAATCAGATCGATATAGCTGACTCTGTCAAAAAGTAGCGCTCCGGCACGCGCCATAAGAAACGCGCGTTTATTAACGATTATCGGAATCTCCGTACTACAGCTTTATATTGCTTACTACATTGGTATAGACTTATGTAAATTATAGATGTGACATTAATTTTACAACATGAGTTTCATAATTTTATGGCAAACGTTTCGCCATATTATTTATTGCTGCTCGCCTCCTATTGATCTGATGTTATTACATCTATAGCCTTATTCATTAATATATTTATTTTTATATATATAATTAGAAAAGAGAAAGAAAAAATTAAAAAAAGCTATACATGTGCTTACAAGGCGGAATTATCTCTAAAAGGTATCTCTTCCAGTCAACCTTTGAGTAATACAAGGAAAAGGACAAGAAGTGAAGAAGAAAGAGAATACGGATAATAATGAGAAAAAGAAAAATTATATATAAAAGATAAAAGGACTATCGTACTCAAAGAATTTTTAAAATCGCTCCAGTACTCCTTGAGATTATCGCGTTCAAACAATCAAACTATTCAGATTTATTTTAGTATAGATTAAAAATAATAATATACATTTTAAATAAAATAGTAATGAAAATATTATTTTTCAAATATATAAATATATCAAAATAATAGTTGCATTACTTTCATGTTATCCTCCACAAAGTTACGCCTACTTCTATAAATTACATTTTAAAATATTAGAAAACATCAGTAAAAATGGAGGCTATCAATAATATCCTGATGGTCAGGATTCGAGAGTGGAATGGAACATTTCACTCAGGCAAGACCCAACAACATTTTCTATTGCTACACGGGGTCTGCTTTTCCAATTCTGCGGCGCCATTCCTCTATACAGTAAGCATCTTCTATGCAAAGTACTAAATTCCTCATGTCCCTTTGGACAGTCTATATAAACGACTATGACCTTATGAACGTCAGGCCTTCTCGTGATAAGACCGTACCATCTCGACTGTGATTCTGTTCGTGTGTCGGTAATGGACGCTTTTAAAGGAGCATCTAATGTACTTATTTGGTATATCCTCTAATGTAGTTATTTAGTATTTGGCTCACGTAAGACCCATGCCATACGATTAAAAAAAAGACCCACGATACAACAATTTTGAGACCAAACGACTTTTTTGAAACGTTGTTCGAGGTTTTTTCCTATTATCAACTTATCGAAACAATCTTCTCCTTCTTCTTCTTCAACCGATGGACGTCCACTGCTGGACATAGGCCTCTTCGTGGGATCTCCAGAACACACGATTTTGTGCCGCTTGTATCCAGCGGCTCCCCGCGACCCTTTTGAGGTCGTCTGTCCATCTAGTAGGGGGTCTTCCAACACTGCGCTTTCCAGTGCGGGGTCGCCATTCCAACACTTTAAGACCCCAACGTCCATCGGTTCTCCGCACTATGTGCCCCGCCCATCGCCACTTCAGCTTCGCGACCCGCTGACCTATGTCGGTGACTCTGGTTCTTCTACGGATCTCCTCATTTCTGATTTGATCACGTAGAGAAACAATAATAAGAAGAAATAAAGTTAAGACAAAACTATTATATTTAAATCTAATTTTTAAAATTATCATTACACTTAATATAAAATAAACATCTAAATCTCTTTCATTAATTTATCGTAAGTTCTTTTTTTACAATATATGCTGGAAACAATAAAGAAATGTTTGCGTAGTGATCGATTTTTATATTTCTATATTTAGATTGGTAATTTTCAAGGCGCAATCTAAGTTAAACTATTGCTTAATCGTTCGCCCTCTCCAATGAAGTTGTTATTTTGAGTGATTCTCAAATATATATTTTTACAGCCAAAGTATTAGCATTGAAATTTCTATCAAATCAACTAAAGCATAGCATTTTTCTTCAGTTCGTAATTCCTCACGCCGTGTGATATCCGGCTGAATAGAATAGTACCACCCTCATTTCTTACCGAGGTGTCGTAAAAGGCGACTAAGGTAAGTCGACCCGCCGTGTGGTATCCGGCTGAATAGAATAGTACCACCCTCATTTCTTACTGAGGTGTCGTAAAATGAGACACAGGTAAGTTGACGTCAGGCAGGCGGCCAGTCGTAAAAACGCAGCCAAATCATGTGACAGCATGTTTCTAACATGTTGTGCCGACCCCACTTAGAGTGGGATAAGGGCAGTAGGATATAAATTAATTTTACATTTATTATTATCTCCCTGCCCTTTTTCCACTCTAAGTGGGGTCGGCACGACATGTTATTAACATGTCAACGATTTGGCTATGTATTTTACGACCGGCTGCCTGACATCAACTTACCTTATTTTACGACTCCTCGGTAAGAAAGAGGATGGTCTATTCTATTCAACTGGATACCACACGGTGGGTCAACTTACTTTAGCCAAAAATATCATTTGCAATCAATTGTACATTTTATAATTTTTCCAATTACATTTTTCCAGCCATAGTGTTAGCATTAAAAAATCTATCAAACCAACTAACGCATAGCATTTTTTTATTCAGAACTTGTTTGAACGTAATTCCTCATAAAATACCCGGCTAGTGATATTCTTAAGACCTACCCTCTGTATGTAAGCTCAGGCCCCACAAAAAGCACCCTCAGGACGTTCCCTAACACTAGTAGAGCTTCTGCGCTTTGTTAACATTTAACTAATCATCATTTTAATCATCTAATCATTTTAATCATCTGACCACTGTTAAAACATCCCTATATCTTTTTTTGTCAATTACTCCCTCCCTCCATTATTCGGTAATTAACTATATTTTGTGGCTCTATCAATTTTTTATGTTTTCTCAATACTCCAAAGCATTACCCGTGAAAGCGTAACAAAGAGATAGACTTTTGCATATATAATACTTGCTTTTACCAGCAACTTCGTTCGACTGTTGTCGCGTGATAGATTGAATATAGATGACGCTTTTCAATGTCATCCTATTCCTGTACAATTAACAGTATTTCCATATGTTATCCCTGTTTATAGGGAATAATTGTGCCAAATACGATTGATATTGGACCAATGGATTCGCCGTGAAAGAGTAACAAACATATATCCATACTGTCAGGAGTATAAAATTAATTTATATTAGTCCGAAGTGTTCTTTAGCCGTGTGGTATCGTAAGTAGAATAGTACCACCCTCATTTCTTACCGAGGTGTCGTAAAAGGCGACTAAGGTAATTGATCCACCGTGTGGTATCCGGTTTAGTAGAATAGACTACCCTCTTTCTTACCGAGGTGTCGTATACGACTTAGGTAAGGTAGGAGGCCGGTCGTAAAAACGCAGTCAAATCATGTTACAGCATGTTTATAACATGTTGTGCCGACCCCACTTAGAGTCGGATAAGGGCAGGAGGATATATAGTCCGCAGTGTTCTTGTTATTGTATAAAGTTTGTCATGATACCTAGTACTTGTATTGATACTTTTTGTCATGATACCACGAAGAGTCATTATTGTTTCCTTACGTTTTAGTTAACTTGGGAGTGGTTAAATCTCCCAGTAGTCAGTTGGTCTTGTAATGTTGTAGGTACAACACAGAACATGAAGTCGTGAAAGTGAAAGTTTGTTAGTATATAGTGTTGTTGTTTGTATAATTATTTGGAATCTCGGAAACGGCTCCAACGATTTTCCTGAAATTCAGCATATAGGGGGTTTTGGGGGAGAAAAATCAATCTAGATAAGTTTTATTTTAAAAAAATGTTGTTTTATCCCTGTTTTAGGGCTCTAAATTTTTTTTCAAATTTACGTTGAATACAATTACAATTTTTCGCTGTCACACGTAAAGTCATGGTGGTTCATTTGGGGAACGGGCGGTCTAGAGAGGTGAAAATACCATGGATCGAGCCCCACCTGCCATTATATTTTAATTTTTCTTTTCAATTATTTTTTAATTTTATTTAATTTTATATTAACAGGATAAGTATGGATTCCGAGGTTTGTCATGTCTATCACATTTGTATATCTACACTTAACTCAACGCAATCAGTGCCATCGGTTCGTAAGCAAATATTTCATAACACTATCATTTACTGAATCATCACATTCTTAAAAACAGATCCTACTAATATTATAAATGCGAAAGTTTGTGTGTATGGATGTATGTTTGTTACTATATCATCATCATCTTCCTGCCCTTATCCCACTCTAAGTGGGGTCGGCACAACATGTTATAAACATGCTGTCACATAATATGGCTGCGTTATTACGACCGGCCGCCTGCCTGACGTCAACTTACTTCAGTCGTATTTTACGACACCTCGGTAAGAAAGAGGGTGGTCTATTCCACTCAGCCGGATACCATACGGCGGGTCAACTTACCTTAGCCGCCTTCTACGACACCTCGGTAAGAAATGAGGGTGGTACTATTTTATTCAGCCGGATACCACACGGCGTTGTATGTTAGTTACTCTTTCACGGAAAAACCGCTGAACAAATATCGATGAAATTTGCCACTATTATTCCTTATACACCGGGTTAACATATACGCTATAGAAATTTTATTAATTCTACAGGAATAGGATATCACTAAAAAGCGCCATCTATTATCAACCTATCACGCGACAACAGTCCACACGAACGAAGTCGCGGATAAAAGCTAATCTTTAGTATATATAATTTGAATTTCGGAAACGGCTCCAACGATTTTCACGAAACTTAGTATGTAGAGGTATATATATTTTAATTTTATTTTAATAAAAGAAATACAATTATTGCAAAAATACAAACCAAAATTCAAAGATTTTTGTCTGGTATGTTGTGACTAAGTTAGTGCGACTGTAATTTATTAAAATTGCGTATATGTAGGTGTATTAATTGTAAATGAAACCTTTTTAATTATCATCATCATCAATTACATTAAAAAAATGTTGTTTCCGTGTTTTCAAGCACTGAAAAACTGCTACAGTATTATGAGAAAACAAAGGCTAATTACGCTGACAGTTGCAAAGTTCTGATAGCTCAATTAGGGAACGGTCCCCCGAATACCCGGATCGATTCCAAATAAGATCATATATTTCTTTCACATTAATTATTTTCATATACGTCGTGTCGTATCCGGCTGAATAGAACAGACCACTCTTACCGAGATGACGTAAAATATGTCGTCAGCCCGCCGTGTGGTATCCGGCTTAGAGAATTAATCACCCTCATTTCTTAAGGAAAATTGACCCACCCTATTGTATTCGGTTGAGTAGAATAGACCATCTTCTGTCTTACCGTGGCGTCGTAAAATACGACGTGGTGACGTCATGCAGGCGGGTCGTAAAATAGGAACCTCGGCCAACCAGATATTTTTATTTATTTATTTAGGTTTACTAACAAATTGCTTACACTAATAATTCTAATAATTTAATTTCTTACTTGATTAGTACAGTATATATATATATATATATATATATATATATATATATATATATACATATACAATATATATATATATATACAAAAAATCAATTCAATATAACGATATTTTTATATTTTTTAACAATAAAACCTAGCTATATCGATTTCTTTCCCCCGAAACCGCCTACATGCTGAATTTCAGGAAAATCATTCCGCCGCTTCCGAGATTCCGAATATATATACGTACAAGATTAACTCATTTAAATATATATATATACCATTCGGTACTAATACACCAAATATTACCATCTCCGCTTGCCGCTAGAGCTTTGCACCGCATCTTTACACGCGTATTACGAGGAGGGTCGACATGTTCATTCAAGAGAGAAAGCCCACGGATCCAAAAATAGATATTGTTGGGTATTTATTGGCCATCTTAAAGATTCGATTTAATATTAACATCAGAAAAATATCGTTCGCACATGTCCGGCCGATTGGGCTTGAGAGATGACAAATGTGCCGCGAAGGACACTCTTTGGTAATAATTTATAGAATTAGGCGTTACTTTGCAGAGATCCATAATACAAAAGTAATAATAAAATTATTTTGCTATAATCCGCGAAGAAAAGATTTCTACGCGGATTATAGCAAAATAATTTTATTATTACTTTTGTACTCTTTGGTAACTTTTCAGTATACGGTATTCACATTTAAATCATCTTCCTGCCCTTATCCCACTCTAAGTGGGGTCGGCACAACATGTTATAAACATGCTATCACATGATTTGGCTGCGTTTTTACGACCGGCCGCCTGCCTGACGTCAACTTACCTCTGTCGTATTTTACGACACCTCCGTAAGAGAGAGGGTGGTCTATTCTACTAAACCGGATACCACACGGTGGGTCAACTTACCTTAGTCGCCTTTTACGACACCTCGGTAAGAAATGAGGTTGGTCTATTCTACTCAGCCGGATACCACACGGCGGGTCGACTTACCTTAGTCGCCTTTTACGACACCTCGGTAAGAAAATGAGGGTGGTACTATTCTATTTAGCCGGATACCACACGGCTAGGTATTCACATTTAAATAATTTATAGAATTAGGCGTTACTTTGCGGAGGTCAGGAGATAGACGCTAAGCTTTGCGATTTTGTCGTGCAGTCTATCTCCTGACGATGTTTCGGTTACGGGGCGAAACAATTGTTGAGATTGTGGTGGTGAATGTCTGCTGTGCTTGTGTATTGTGCCATCGGTGTCGGGTAGTGCATGAGTTCTTACAAATTCTGCATGTATCAGGTATGAGAACGAATAGTACACTCTACATTGAGCATTACATATATTTCCTTTTATCGCGGATTATAGCAAAATAATATTCTCATTACTTTTTTATTTACGTTTAACTTTAGTATCTGGGTAACCGAGCGTTAGTCGGTAATTTCTAAAGGATATAAAAATATGAAGCTTAGCCGTGTAGTATCCGGCTGAGTAGAAAAGACCACCCTCATTTCTTACCGAGGTGTCGTAAAAGGCGACTAAAGTTAATTAGACCCGCCGTGTGGTATCCGGCTGAGTAGAAAAGACCACCCTCATTTCTTACCGAGGTGTCGTAAAAGGCGACTAAGCTAAGTTGACCCGCAGTGTGGTATCGGCTAATTAGAATAGTACCACCCTCATTCCTTACCGAGATGTCGTAAAAGGTGACTAAAGTTAATTAGACCCGCTGTGTAGTATCCGGTTGAGTAGAATAGACCACCCTCATTTCTTACCGAGGTGTCGTAAAAGGCGACTAAGGTAAGTTGACCCGCAGTGTGGTATCCGGTTGAGTAGAATAGACCACCCTCCTTCTTACCGAGGTGTCGTAAAAGGCGACTAAGGTATGTCGACCCACCGTGTGGTATCCGGCTGAGTAGAATAGATAACCCTTTTTTCTTACCGAAGTGTCGGAAAATACGACTAAGTTAATTTGATGTCAGGCAGGCGGCGGCGGTAAAATACGTAGCCAAATCATGGAACATGGACATGTTGTGCCAACCCCTCTTAGAGTGGGATAAGGGCAAGAGGATGTATATCGGAACGAGACTGTATGATTTCCGCTCCGCAAGCAGCGTCGTCGTGAAGCTGTGATAGCACAGTGGTGAGACCATGCGATTCTCTAGAGACGATCACGGGTTCAAATATATATTTTTACAGCCAAAGTATTAGCATTGAAATAACTATCAAACCAACTAAAGCATAGCATTTTTCTTCAGTTCGTAATTCCTCACGCCGTGCAGTATCCGGCTGAATAGAATAGTACCACCCTCATTTCTTACTGAGGTGTCGTAAAAGGTGACTAAAGTTAATTAGACCCGCCGTGTGGTATCAGATTGAGTAGAATAGACCACCCTCATTTCTTACTGAGGTGTCGTAAAAGGCGACTAAGCTAAGTTGACCCGCAGTGTGGTATCCGGCTGAGTAGAGTATACCACCCTCATTTCTTACCGAGGTGTCGTAAAAGGCGACTAAAGTTAATTAGACCCGCCGTGTGGTATCCGGTTGAGTAGAATAGGCCACTCTCTTTCTTACCGTGGTGTCGTAAAATTTGACTAAAGTAAGTGGACGTCAGGCGGCCGGTCCTATAATACGTAGCGAATATATGTGACGACATGTTTATACATGTTGTGCCGACCCCACTTATAGTGTGCTGAGGGGAGGCAATGATTACGTAAAAATACAAGTAGGAACCGACAAAAGCTCCCTGCTCCTGTTTTGCGCCCTGCAAAATTACGTAAACCTATCTTGGGTCTTTGTAAACAATTCTATAATAAAATTCCGTAAACAATTTCGGCTTAGCAATTAAGGCAATCAAAATAAAAGGAGATTATTACAGGAAGTCTTACGTAAATGATAAAATGCGTGGATGTAACTACACTATTACCATAAGACTGGCCCGTTGGCGCAGTGGGTAGTGACCCTGCCTGCAGCTCCGCGGGTCGCGGGTTAGATTCCCGCCGTGGTCCAACATTTTCTATAAATGAATTTGTTGGTCTTCGAGCCTGGGTGTATATATGTATTTAAGTATGTATATTTAAAAATATATTCACCAGTTGTCTGTCCATAACACAAGTATTAAGTTACTTACTTTGGGGACGGACGACCGTGTGTGTAACTGTCTCATATATTTATTTATTTATTAAATTCTTCTTTTAAATATTTTATTTGTTTGCATTACGATTTTGTTCGTGGAGTGTATCCTCCTGATTTTCGGTTTCGGGGCAAAACGATCGTATGTGGTAGTGAGTGTGTGGAGTGCTAGTATGGAGTGTTGGTGTTGGCGGCGTCTTGTGATACGTGTGGTGACTTGTCCTGTATGTATGTGGTATGTGATTGTTGCCTGCTTCATACACTTTACATTTATTTAACAAACGCGGATTATAGCAAATTAATAAGTAACTTCTGTAAAAAGCGCTTGTTAACAAGTTTACTTGAATAAAGAATATATTTGAATAGATAAAAATTTTAGCCGTTATATCGGAGACTGTACGCCGTGTGATATACGGCTGAGTAGAATAGTCCGCCCGTATTTCTTACCGAGGTGTCGGAAAAAGCGATTAAAGTGAGTCGACCCGCCGTGTGGTATCCGGCTGAATAGAATAGAAAACCCTTATTTCTTACCGAGGTGTCGTAAAATACGACTAAGTTAATTTGACGTCAGGCAGGCGGCCGGTCGTAAAATACGTAGCCAAATCATGTAACATGTTTGTAACATGTTGTGCCGACCCCTCTTAGAGTGGGATAAGGGCAGGAGGATGTATATCGGAACGAGACTGTATGATTTCCGCTCCGCAAGCAGCGTCGTCGTAAAGCTGTGATAGCACAGTGGTGAGACCATGCCATTCTCTAGAGACGATCACGGGTTCAAACCCCGAGCAGGCGCCAATGAGTTTGTCAGTTAAAACTTATGTGTCTAATTCATAATTGCAATTTATCACACTCTTTTCGGTGAAAGAAAACGTCGTGAGGAAACCTGCATATCTTTAGAGAATTCTAGGGAACGTGTAATTTACTAATCCGCATTAGAGCACCGTGGTTGATCTTAGCTCCAATCCTTATCTTCCCTTATTTTCTTCTTTTAATGAAATAAATGTAAAAATTAATGCTGAATTACTTGCTAATAATTTACTTTAAATATCAAAATAACAAATCTTCAATTAATGAACTGAACGAGTATTTAACTGTAAGTGAAAATAATTATGAAACTTTAAAAATTCGAATAAACGAATTGACTAATCGTTGATCACACGGATTTAGTTATAATCCGTGATTAAATCTGCTCTGTCTAAAACGTACTATCTGTATGATTGCGGAATTAGTGGAAAATGTAACACAAATAATCAGCACACTAGCATTATACATATTCACTAATATTACTTTAATAACTAATATTATTTTAAATTTTCTTTAACCACTAATAAAAAGATATTTAAAAATATCGAGAAATCACTTGAAAATATTTAACACATATCCTACTTTTTTAATCCGGTCCCTTATCCTGTATATTTATTTTATATATTTAAGAAATTCATCACAAAAAGGCCCTTGTAAAATTTTCCTAAAAAGATTTAAAGCGGAAAACTCGTCCCAGTTTGTTTCATCGCATGCCAAAGTCCGTTACGAAAAGTAAAATGCTTAGATTAAACTTTCCTATATGTACAATACAAAATTCTTAATATGTAATCGAAACTGACCTATGCCAAAACCATTGTGCTTAGACAGTAGTTCCGCATTTTATGATTTAAAATATGAATGGTCATTTAAAAAAAGTGCTTCTCTAATAATTGAAATAAGTTAAAAAATTAAAGGTTAAATTTTAATTTATTTAATAGTATATATTGTAATATTAAATAATTAAATATTAAATTTTATTTTAATAATAAAAGAATTATTAAAATTTGGTTATTCCGTAATTAAAATCCTGAATATTTGATAATTCCATTTTCAGAAGTTTAAAATTTAAAATAAATTCTTAATTTGAAATTGATCCGTTATTATTTAAAGTTATTCTAAATTTATTTAAAGGATGTAGACTTTGTTCAGTTTTATTAATTATTGAGGTATATACTAAGTACTCACTTTGTAACTTTCAAGTGGACCCGACCAGCTCGGGACCTAGCTGCGACAGTAACTGCCGTCAAAAGCTCTGCGCCCTCTAATTGCGGCGGCGTGTATCCGTGGGTAGTTACACCCCCTCCGGTTCAAAAATGGAAAAATTTTCCATCATTAACAATATTTACATAACAATTTTTCGAAGACTGTTTATCCAGAACATTCGATATTACGTCACCATGACCAAGAAGTTCGTGAAGTATATTCGTGCGGTCCGGAACATTTTTCGAATTTTCTACCCAACACGCCCGTTGCCACGTGAGTTTTTGCGCAACTGTATCTGTTACTAATAACAATTTCACTGGAACTAATACTTGTGATATTTTTTATATTATTAATCTAATTAAGTTTATAAATCTTTACAATCACAGATTGAAAACAGTTTTTTGGATATTCACCGGTTGTCTTTGATATCACGTTTCTAGTATTTAGATTAGTTAGGGTTTGAATCATTTTTCGCATATATTTATTATTTATTTTCTTTTATTTATTTAAATACAAAATTAACATTGTTAATTTAAAAAAATTCTAAATAAATAAATACAAAAAATATAAAAAATTGTTGTTATTTTTATTATTTATTTATTTATTTAATAAAACAGTTAAAGATAACATAGTAAATTGTATATTTCACCCCATCCGAAGACTAAAATCTCTTCTTCTTTCTTTTTATTATTATATATTAGTATGTTCTATGTATATGACATATGGCATGTAACTTTATTCTTGGGATGGGGCGATTTTATAAGATTATAGAAATGAAATATACAATCGAAGGTATACATAGCATATACAGTTTATTAGATAGTACTATTTAAGAGCATCAAGTCATTTTAACGGGTTGTGAGGTTCAAATAAAAGTCTTCGTCCGTTTGATAGTGTACACACGGAGTAATAAACTTTAAGAAGTTACTAGTTAAAATTAACCGTTACAGCCGAACATTGAGAAGGTTCAAACCCCGGTTAGACCCTCATATAACTTTTCTACAAAAAATTATGGGTACTTAATTGATTTTTATAATTCGCGTTCAGAAATGGTCAATGGCATTAAAAACTTACGGTTCTCTGCAAAATTAATATCAATGTAGCCCGCCTTTGCATTGCAGCTATATGGTGGGCTTAAGCTCCAATCCTTTACAAAAAAGAGAGATTGTTGTTGTTCCAAAGCATTGGAATATTAACATTCTATACATTCATACATCATTTCATCACTAGCCTATCCTTATCCCACTCTAAGTGGGGTCGGCACAACATGTTTTTCTCTTCCATTCTCTCCTATCATTCGTCAACTCTGGCGCTACTCTTTTATATTTTATATTATTTGGAGCTAAGACCTACCAAGCTGCTCCAATGCGGATTGGTAGGTTACACATATCGCAAAGCTTTGCAATTTTGTCGCATGGCGCATTTCACATAATCCAACCATCTCTTTGTCGGCATACCTCTAGTCACATAAAAAAAGTAACGGCATGTTATTATCCCACTGCTGGGTATAGGCCTCCTCTCTCCGTTTTTGCAGAGAAAGATTGGAGCTAAAACCTACCACGCTGCTCCAATGCGGATTGGTAGGTTACACATATCGCAAAGCTTTGCGATTTCGTCGCATTTTTGCGATTTTGTTTTCTAGTGTTTGTGTATTGTGCTGGCTGTAGTGGAGGTTTGTGCGTGTGTTTTTACGAACCCAGCATGTATCAGGTATGAAAACGGATAGTCCATTCCCCATTTAGCATTATATATTTTCTATTTTACTTCATTGCGGATTATAGGAAAATAATTTTATTATTCCATTTGTATTATGGATCTCCGCAAAGTAACGCTTTATTCTATAAATTATTTATAAGAAATACGTTAACTTGTATACGATGACGAAGCAGTGCGTCGTCGGTATGGGATTAAACGAAAATAACTTTATAATAAATGGGAGTTTCGAGATCACAATCTCAAAATGAATTTAAGAGAATTTCGTCTGAAACGCATTATTTTAAAAACTACTGCATTGGAGGAAGTATGATAAAAATATTTTGATAATAATCTTTCACAGATTTTATCTACTTCAACTGATGGACATCCTGCTGGACATAGGTATCTTCATGGGATCTCCACAACACACGATTTTGTGCCGCTTGGACCCAGCGACTACACACTGCCTTTTTAAGGTCGTCATTTCATCTAGTAGGGGGTCTAAGGACACTGCGTTTTCCGATGCGGGGTCGCCATTCCCACACTTTGAGACCTTAACGCCCATCGGTTCTCCGCATTTTGTGCCCATCGCCACTTCAGCTTCGCGACACGCTGAGCCTTGCCGGTGACTTTGGTTCTTTTACGGATCTCCTTGTTTCTGATTTGACCACGTAGAGATACTCCGAGCGTAGCTCTCCCTATTGCTCGCTGTTTATAACATGTTGTGCCGACCCCACTTAGAGTAGGATAAGGGCAGGAGGAAGTAGTAATGTTTACGGAAAAATATTTATATAATTAATGTATAGATATTGGCTATACTCACGTGCTATTTTATTTGATGAGCCCGACTAGTTTCAAGCCCATACGTCTTATTCATACATGTCATACATGTTATAAACATGTTGTAACAGGATTTGGCTACGTATTTTACGACCGGCCCACATGACGTCTTTTTTACCTTATTTATTTATTTATTTACCATAAAAAAAGTTTGAAAAACATTATTGGTAAAAAAAAGTGTACAAAGGTATTACACTTCGTATTTTACGACACCAAAGAGGGTGGTCTATTCTACTCAACCGGATACCACACGGTGGGTCAACTTACCTTAGTCGCCTCTAACGATACATTAATTATATAAATGTATATTTTTCCGTAAACATTAAATTACTGTAAATATAATTAACTAACGCCAGGAAGCCTATCTGATCAAATTTCTTTAAAGGAAACACGTGATTTTACATTATAAAAATATTTATCTATAATAGGAGACTCTGCTTTGAAGTAATATGAGAAATATTGAATTTCGCAAAATAAGCAGCTTATTCGGCCGATGGTATTTTGAAAACGCAATATAATATAGTTCATATATCACACCGGAAATATTAAACATGTTTTGAGGTGTTGTTTATATTAAATACCTTGCACTTGACCGAGTTAATTTCATTAATACTAATAGGTATATAAAGATAAAGAGTTTATTTGTTTGTTTGATTTAGCTTTGCCATTACATCAACTGATGTAATGGCAAATATATTTACAGTAAATATATTTACAGTAATTTAATGTTTACGGAAAAATAAACATTTATATAATTAATGTTAGAGGCGACTAAGGTAAGTTGACCCACCGTGTGGTATATACTTTTAAACTTAAAAGCACTGTTAAAAAGAGGCTGACGCAGAAAGCCATTATACTGTTGGGGGATTACTTAGAAGATAAGAATGTGTGGATATAGCTCGCTTAGACCCTGTACAAGACAGTCATGACTAAATGTAACTAGTCATCAGAGTTATATTTTTGAAAGAGCAACCGCCGAGTTTCTTGATGGCTCTTCTCGGTAGAAACAGCTTTCCGAACCAGCAGTAGAATTGACGATTCAAAAGCGCTTGTTTACAAGTTTATTTTAATAAAGAATATTTTGAATTTAAATTTGAATTGATTGTTTGAACGCGCTAATGTCAGGGACTATGGACCGATCTGTAAAATTATTTCAGTATAAGATAGTCCATTTATCGAGGAAGGCTATAAGCTATTTAACATCACGGTAAGATGAATATGAGAGGAGCAGCAATAAAAAATATAACAAATACGGCAAAATTTAAAGTTTTCCTTGCGTGCTCTAAGTAAACGGTGAAAGTTATTCAAGAATCATGTATTACAAAATTGTTCCCCTCTAAAAGTTCTTAATAAAAGTCCGCGACAGCATATGTCTAGCTTTTAGGGTTAACCCAATTTAACCACTTTTATGATTATCAAAATACTATATTACGGTTTTAATCGTTCCACGCGGGTGGAGCCGCTAGGAATTGCGAGTAATAAATAAATTGCTGTTTTCTAGATTTCGTGATAGAGGCAACAAAACTATTATTTAGTTTCAAAATAAGTGATGCAAGATGGGGTCTTTTTTGACGTCAAAAAAAGAGGGCTTGACAAAAATTTATCTTTGATAGTGAAGAATTAAAATCTTGCATTGACTTCACCTATCAATATAGATAAATAATATTTTAACAATTTGCATCCGACGGGCGGTCGTAAAATACGTAGCCAAATGGTGACATGGTTAAAACATGTTGTGCCGACACCACTTACGAGTGGGATAAGGACAGGAGGATGATGATAAAATAATCGTTACCCTCTACAAGCGATTGAAAAGTAAAAAAATTCAATCATGTATTATAACTTGACTGGCCCGTTGGAGCAGTGAGTAGTGACCCTACCTTCAGTTCCGCGGGTCGCGGGTTCGATTCCCGCCGAGGGCCAACATTTTCTATAAATGAATTTGTTGGTCTTTGAGCCTGGGTGTATATTTGTATTTAAGCATGTATTTAAAAAATATATAAGTATATATTCACCAGTTGTCTGTCACCCATAACACAAGTATTAAGTTACTTACTTTGGGGATGGACGACCGTGTGTGTAAGTGTCCCATATAGTATAGTTCCTACACGGTCTTTATCCAAAACCCCCGAAGTTTCCCATTCAAAAATCAGTTTCAAGTAGCACCCATAGAAATTTTCTTTAAAAATCCCATCCACGCTAGATGACGAAAGCAAGAAACAATTAAAATTTGCAACAAAGTTAACTGGCACGTGAAATAGGTTCATTGTAGTTACTTGGTCCAAGTAGAAACCTCAATAAGTGTTTAAACATCTGACTTTTTATTTAACTGTTATAAGATCGAATTTCGGTTGGAGTGCAGCTTTGAGGCTATTAGAAACGCGAATTTATTGATTAGATGATACCATAACGCCTATTTTAAGTGAGCTCAGTGAGTGAGTGAGTGAGTAGAAATCAGCATTGAACAACTTTAGAGTTACCCTTTGGAAATTCTTATGAAGTATAGTAATTAAATCTAAATCGATCTACCCAGGTTTTATGTAAAAAAATCGTTTTATCACTGTTTTACTAAATACTAAAATAAAATTAAATATAAAACACTATGTTTACCATAAACTGTCAAGTCAGCGTAGCTTATTCGCGGAACGGACTGTTTTGAGAAATGCCTAGGATCGATCCCCATCTCATTAATTATATTTTCTGTTTTTGAAAAAAAAAATATTTTGTAAAAAATTAATGAGCAAGGCTTATTCAATCAGGTACTAAATATTATATCTAAACACACGAAAATACCTGTATTAGAACGTTTGTAATTTTTATTTTCATCTAAATATATGTAAGTAAATTCTTTTCCATCTGTGTCAATCTTAACTTATAATTTTAAGTTTATCATATTTCCATACTTCTTGGTAAACTGAAACTAATAATTGTAACAGTTTTTTATAAGTGTATTATGGAAAAATAAATGAATTTGAATGCTTGTGACGAACGACTAGTTGTAAAAGTTGAAACAATAGTTATCGCTAGTTTCAGAGACTCAGTTTGCATAAGCGTAGGACTTGAATACGTGTGTAAAAATGTTCTAGAGGGCCACCCACGAGCTGAACAATTGCAAGAAAGCCACGTGCATCGATAACAAAGCTCTCGCGTGACGTTAAGAAAATTCTACCTGTACACCATATTTTCAATTATTTCTTCAATTTTAACGCGGCCTTTTTTCTACCTGGGCACTTATTTTCAATTTGAACGCGATTTATTTACCTGTGCAAATATTTTCGATAATTTCTTTAATTTTATTTACCATATCTTGGATTATTTCTTTGATTTTAATACGGCTTTATTTTTATCTATAACTAGCAATGGCCAGCGGCTACGCCCGCGTGGAAAGATTAAAACTTGAATACAGTATTTTGATAACCAAAAATGGTTAAAGTGGGTCAATTTTAAAAGCTAGACATACGCGGACTTTTATTTGGAACTTTTAGAGGGCAACAATTTTGTAATACATGATTTTTAAATAACTATTACTGTTTAGTCAGCGCAAGCGAAGAAAGCTTCGAATTTTGCCGTTTTTGTACTATTTTTTTTATGATTTCTTTACATTATATCGTCTTTTAAACCATCCTTAAACTTCTACTAATATTTAAAAACTAAAATTAGCAAAATAGCTTTAGCCGTTCTCTAGTTTTAGTGAGACTAACGAACCTCAAACTTAAAAATTCAAAATTCAAAATTCAAAATATTCTTTATTCAAATAAACTTGTAAACAAGTGCTTTTGAATCGTCAACTCTACTGCTGGTTCGGAAAGCTGTTCCTACCGAGAAGAGCCAGCAAGAAACTCGGCGGTTGCTCTTTTAAAAATATAATTCTTAATACTATTACATTAAGTCGTTACTGTCTTGTACAGGTTCAAAGAGAGCTATATCCACACAGTCTTATCTTCCAAATAATCCTCAAGAGTATAGTAGGCTTTCTGTATCAGCCTCTTTTTAACAGTGTTTTTAAACTGATGTAATGGCAAAGCTGAAATTGATTGCGGAATTTTATTATAGAATCTTATACCAAAACCCACAAACGAATTACGTACTTTTGCAAGGCGCAAAGCAGGAGCCGCAAGCTTATGTCGGTTCCTGCTTTGTCTATTGTATACATCACCTATCGTTTTATAATTCTTTATATTTTTATGTACATAAATTAGATTGCTTAAAATATACTGTGAAGCAAATGTAAGAATACCTGTTTCCTTAAACTTCTCTCGCAGGGAATCACGCGGTCTTATGTATCTAATTGATGCAATTTATCCACACGCTTTTCGTTGAAGTAAAACGTCGTGAGAAAGACTACATACAGAAAATTGGGGATCTGTGTAACCTACCAATCCGCATTAGAGCAGCGTGGTAGGTTTTAACTCAAATCCATCTCTCCAAAAACGCAGAGGCCTATACCCAGCAGTAGGATAGTGATAGGCCGTTGCTTTACTTTCTTACTTTATTTTTATCAGAGCCAGTTTTTCTCGTTAATTAATCCGCGTTCAATTACCCTTTAAAGTACCCTTAATTGGGAGTATTATAAGATTTTCCTGTTTGAAAGGGGAATTTCATTGTTTTTATTTCGATAATTCTGTTGTGCAAGAGATTTTCTAGAGATAAAAAATTTCACCTTTTGCGTAATGTTTACTCGGGGGAAAATATTGTTTACACTTTAATTGCGTTGCGTAAGTTGTATAAAGTTATAGTAAAAGTCTAAGAAAAATAATAAATAAAAAATGTTGATGTTATATTAAAGTTGGTAAAAAAACACAAATATTTTTTATTTACTTTAAAACCTGAAAAGTTAAACAAATCTCTAAAATTTGTAAATATAAGTACAAAGCGAAAATTTGTATGACCCAATTAACCTTCAAAGAAAATTTACTCAAACATCTTATGAAATTAAAATATTTTGCAACAATAATTTTATTATGACCGGAAAAAAACCAAAAAACTGAAATTCATTAAACATAAAATTAGCAAAAAGGTTTTAAATTTTGTATTAGGCAATAAATTAGTTCCTAATCAAAATAGAACATATATATTAGGTTTTTAATATAAAACACAACAATAAATTTTTCATACTTTTAATAATAGGTAATTATTGTAATTATTGCCATTATTATTTATGACCTTTTGCCAGCGTTGTGGCAATTTATAAATTCCATTTTTGAAAATAGTTTTGTCTTTTGAGGCATAAAACTCATGCAGTACTTGACTAACATCCGCATCATTTTTGACACTTAACTCATGTGGCACACATCTCGCATATTTCTATATTGCGATACATATTAATTTTAATGTGCCGTCTTTATTTTAGTTATTATAAAAGTAACATATGTATACACACTGTGACAAACAAACAGTCGAATATGTCTCAAATAAATATGCACATACGTGTTGAAACTTAACGTTGCATTATCGGACAGAGCTTTCCGGTAGACCTATTAAAATGCTAAATAACCGGCTATACTCACGTGTTATTCTATCGGGTTAGCCCGACTAGTTTCGAACCGATCCGAGGCACTTATTCATGAGCTCTTTACACGACGTAACTATAACGATACATACGGATGGGTTCGAAAATAGTCGGGCTAACCCGATAGAATAAGACGTGAGTATAACCGCTTGCATACATTAACTGAGTTATTGTATATTATTCCTATTTTTTACAAAGATTTTCGCCCGAATAGTTTTCATCTATGGAGTATATGGGCAAGAGATCGCTATTGAAAACGCGTTTAGGAATATTTCCTTACAATAAAATATATAAACAAAATTTGTTGTGACGGCAATATTTCTTGTTTTGTAAAGAATCAAATGAAGCGTGTAAATTAATATAAATTTTTTACGTTGGAAAAAGGTGCGACGATATTGAGAAATGATTTGCATTACAAAATGAAGCGCTACGTACTATTTTTAAATTAGCCCGCGTTATTCCCCTCGAGAGAACTTGTAAGGTATTCTTATCTTAGATTTACAATATATTTCCAGCGATTTAGTATTTCTTGTTCAAATCTTTAATATTTAAAAAAGCTTATCTTATATATGTAATAGCACCCGGGTGACCGAGGCTTGTTCGGTAATTTTCAAAAGATGTAAAAAAATATTTTTTATTTAAAAAAATAAAAAAAGAAAGAAGGCGTCGATGAAAAGCTATAGTGATATAGTGCTATATAGGGAGGTCAACGTATCCCATAACCCAATTTTATGTCACATGCATATCTCCTTTCCTTTTTGTAAGCCGTGTGGTATCCAGCTGAGTAGAATAGATCACCCTCATTTCTTACCGAGGTGTCGTAAAAGGCGACTAAGGTAGTCGACCCGCCGTGTGGTATCCGGCTGAGTAGAATAGACCATCCTCATTTGTTACCGAGGTGTCGTAAAATACGACTTAAGTAAGTTGACGTCAGGCCGGTAAAATAGGATCCAAATCATGTGACATGTTTATAACATGTGCCGACCCCACTTAGAGTGGGATAAAGGCAGGAGAATGACGATCTTCCTACTTTTCGGAACCACATCCCGATGTTTATAAATGTGCCCTTGAATATACATCGACCCAAAAACATGATTTCACTTTCCGTAAAATATGCATACCTCCGCATGTCGCAATACATGACCCCGATCAATTTGTACGTACAGATAAAATTGTGCGCACAATAAATTATATTTGCTAGAAATAGTGACATTTTTGTATAGTTATATAGTAACGCTGATTCCGCCAAAGCTGCAAATAACTCTACCCATTAAATGCACAAATAATGCTTACTATCCTTTTATCTTTTTAATTTAGTTAAATGAGCTAATCTAGTATGTATGTATATATATATATATATATATATATATATATATATATATATATATATACATACTAGATATAATATATGTTGTGTGTGTATATATATATATATATATATATATATATATATATATATACACACACACAACATACATCCATACTCACAAACTTTCGCATTTATAACATTGGTAGGATAGTCGAATTACTATCACAACTTAAATAAAAAGAGCTTTCATTTAGTTCTTGGTATGCACGGGACGTATTAGCTATCTTTATTTTTTATACAGGAAAAAAACCCCTTATGGGTACCACCGCCCGACGGGGACAGGCGGTGGTTATGTCGGACTCGCACCGACTAAAACGACCTGTGTGCTCCACCACGCTGCTGATGGCAAGGACAGGGTATCGTTATACACATTGCCCCCATCCCCGCAGACAGCCGCTCTGATCCCAGAGACACCACCTCCGGGTAGGGACCTCTCAAAAGAGAAGTTCCCCTCCGTTAATCGATGCATCGGGAACACCAGATGCACCGAAAGTCTCGGGGACATGTAAGCCAGACGTCCGATATACCCCGTTCGGAACACCCGAAGGTCCCCAGTTAGGGCGGCAGACGATGGGCTTGGGCAAGTCGCTAACACTTGGACTCACCAGCAGCAGATTGGATCCAGAACAACAGTTCGCGGAACCGCTCCGCCGCCTTCCTCCATCCCCCACCGCAGAGCAAAAGGAGGCCATCGCTGCCCACGATCGCTCCCTGCCCACCGTGACATATTAGCTTAAGTAAACTAGCTTAGTTTAGCTTTGGAATAGCGTAGCTTTCGTTCTGCAACCCGCCTAAAAAATAAACGTCTGCACTTAATGCTTAGAACTATTATTAACCAGTTACGATCGGCTTTTTCATTACAAAGGAATACCTCCCAGGTCTTCGCCACTGTAGACCTGATAATGATTGTTTGCTTATAAGCATTTAATGTAATATGATACGCCCATATACACGTACTAATGGCACACTTTAAACACGCAATGTTTTTTATATTTGTCACAGCCCTGATCGTATTACAGCGGCGACTTGAGTTGCCCGCGTGCCAGTCTGACTTATACGATATTTAGGGTTGTTAAATCATTTATAGAATTAGGCGTTACTTTGCGGAGGTCCATAATACAAAAGTAATGAGAATATTATTTTGCTATAATCCGCGATAAGGAAATATAATTTAAGCATAATTTAATCGACTGGCCCGTTGGAGCAGTGGGTAGTGACCCTGCCTTCAGCTCCGCGGGTCGCGGATTCGATTCGCGCCGAGGACTAACATTTTCTATAAATGAATTTGTTGGTCTTTGAGCCTGGGTGTGTATATTTGTATTTAAAAAATATATAAGTATATATTCGATTTGCATTTTGCTTTGCGATTTTGTCGTGGAGTCTATCTCCTGACGATGCTTCGGTTGCGGAGCGAAACAATTGTTGAGATTGTGGTGGTGAATGTGTGCAGTGCTTGTGTATTGTTGTACCATCGGTGTCGGGTAGTGCATGAGTTCTTACGAATTCTGCATGTATCAGGTGTGAGAACGAATAGTACACTCTACATTTAGCATTACATATATTTCCTTTTATCGCGGATTCTAGCAAGATAATATTCTCATTACTTTTGGTTGTTTAATCATTTTTTTGTGGTATCCTGCTTAGTAGAATAAATCACTCTCATTTCTTATCAAGGTATCGTAAGAGTCTATTAAGTTAATTCGAACAGTCCGACTCCACCTAGAGTGGGATAAGGGCAGGAGCATGATAATTAATTTAAAGAAGACAGTAAAAATTGGTACTAATTTTAATATACACTGATAGTACTAAAGAATTTCAACTGTTGAGATTTGTAATTTAATCTTTTATCTATTAATGTTTAAGTAATCCTAAATGCAGCTTCCTCTCATTATCATAATAAAATTAGTAACGTATAAAAAAAAATACTTATGATTGGTAGCCCTGCTCTCACGTCTATGGTCCATAAGTACCTACTAAGGCAACGCAGCGCGACTCGTAAAAGTATTTATTAATTTTAGGGTTACCTTTGAGTTATCAGTAAATATTTATCTTTAATATTTAAATCAATTAATTTTGTATATATATACATATATGTATATACGCCGTGTGGTATCCGGCTGAATAGAATAGTACCACCCTCATTTCTAACCGAGGTGTCGTAAAAGGCGACAAAGGTAAGTCGACCCGCCGTGTGGTATCCGGCTGATTAGAATATACATACCTCATTTCTTACCGAGGTGTCGTAAAAGGCGATTAAGGTAAGTTGACCCATCGTGTGGTATCCGGTTGAGTAAAATAGACCACCCTCCTTCTCACCGAGGAGTCGTAAAATACGACTAACGTAAGTTGACGTCAGGCAGGCGGCCGATCGTTAAATACGTAGCCAAATCATATGACAACATGTTTATAAAATGTTGGGCCGACCCCACTTAGAGTGGGATAAGGGCAGGAGGATGATGTATATTTTCTGAATTTCGGAAACGTCCCAAACGATTTTCATGCAATTCAGCATGTACGAGGTTTTGTGGGGAAAATCGATTTAGCTAGGTTTCATTAAGAAAAATGTCTTTCAATCCCTCTTTTCGGGGAAAAAATGCTAAAATGTAGAATAGAATGCAAATCATATTTTAGCTGTCAATTATAAAGTTGTCATAGCTCAGCGGATAATGGGCGGACTAAAGAAGTGAGAATACACCGGATCGAGTCCCACCTGCCCAATTATTATATTTTCGAGTTTTATCTTTTTTATATCTTTCAATAAAATACTAAATAAATATATCAATAAATTTCATTAAAAAACCTAAACGAGCGTATTAAAGGTGTGTTATTTGAAATGGTGTGACCAGGAAGAGCAATTTAATAGTGATACCCCTTTAAAAAAACCAAATCGCAAATAATTGAGCTATTTTAAAATTTAACTCGACGCAAATGACGCAAATTCAGCTTGTTTTTTTCTAGCCATTATTAATTAATAACTCAATGAATTTAATAAATTTTTGTCCAAAAGAAAGAAAAAAATTAATTTCTTTTTTTTTTAAACACTTATTGTTAAATAAGAAGGGAAAAATTATACAAAGGCGGACTTATCTCTACAAGGAATCTCTTCGAGTCAACCTTTGAGTAACGGAAAGAAAAGGACAAGAAGTTAAATGCATAGTTAATGTATAGAACTTGCTATACTCACGTGTTATTCTATCGGGTTAGCCCGACTAGTTTCGAACCCATCCGGGTCATTTATTCATGAGCTCTTTACACGACGTTATCGTGGCGGGCTAAGCCGATAAAATAAGACGTGAGTATAGCTGGTTCTATACATTAACTATGAATACTACTCACGATAGTTTAAATTTTAAAAAAGTTAAATGCAATATAGAAAGAGGAAAAGAACGAAAACTATGTCTCTAGATAAATATTTGCACTCAATTATAATTACCTGTTCGTAATTTTATTAAAAGATACAAAAAATGCGTTTACATAAAAAAATAAAAAGGGAAGAAACGGTAATATGTGAGATTAGAACCCAGGCATTTTTACATATTTAATCCGCTCGTTTACCATTGCGCTATTACATTTGAATGGCCGGTTGGAGCAGTGGGTGACCCTTTAGCACCGCTGGTCGCGGGTTCGACTCCCGCCGAGAGCTAACATGTTCTATAAATGAATTTGTTAGTCTTTGAGCCTGGGTAAAAATATCTTCTTCTTCTTCTCTTCTTTCTCAACCGGTGGACGTCCACTGCTGAACATAGGTCTCCTTAAGGGATCGCCACAATCCACGATTTTGTGCCGCTTGGATCCAGCGGTTCCCCGCGACCTTTTTGAGGTCGTCAGTCCATCTCGTTGCGGGCCTACCAACGCTGCGCTTTCCAGTGCGAGGTCGCCATTCCAGCACCTTAGAACCCCAACGCCCAACGGGTAAAAATATATATGTATATATTCACCAGTTGTCTGTCCATAACACAAGTATTAATTTACTTACTTTGGGCACGGACGACCGTGTGTGTGAGTGTCCCATATATTTATATATTTACATATATTTATATATTATACATTATTACAACTTGACAAATGACAGCAAATTTAAGCTTTACAATCTATAATATATAACTATTTTAGCAGTTTTTTCAGTGTTCGAAAACTGGGAGTTAACATTTTTTTTAATTAAACTTAGCTAGATCGATTTTTCTTCCCAAAACCCCCTACATGTTTCATGAAATCGTTGGAGCCGTTTCCAAAATTCAGAAAAATATACATTAGTAAGTATATATACAAGAATAACTCATTTAAATATTAAAGATAGTAAATATTATATATTTTTTATAATATTTATAAATTCTTTAGCTGTTATTTTTATATCCTCATTTCTAAAACACGTGGCTTATAGAAAAGCAATTATATCACTAATCGTTTGCGAATCACCCAAAAATAACTTCTACTCTAATAAATTATATAACTCTAATCTCGCAAATCCCTTCCGATTGAAAATTTTGTAACAAAAGATATCAAGCACCCGACGCTATTTTTATACCATATTTTTTTTTAATACTAACCTAATTTTTAACGTTATGAAAATAATTTTTAAATTTAAAATATTGTGAGTAGTGAGTAGTGAGTAGTATTACGCATTGGTAGAAGACCAAAGTCTTCGACCAATGCGTCCTACCTGTGTTAACGTATGGCGCCGAGACGTGGACACTGATGGCGGGACTAGTCCACAAGTTTAAAGTCGCTCAGCGGGCTATGGAGCGAGCTATGCTTGGAGTGTCTCTCAAGGATAAAATCAGAAATGAGATTATCCGCGAGAGAACCAGAGTAACCGACATAGCTAGCAGAATAAGCAAGCTGAAGTGGCAGTGGGCCGGTCACGTCTGTTGCAGGACTGATGGCCGTTGGAGCAAAAGAGTCCTGGAGTGGAGACCGCGTCTTGGCAAACGCAGTGTAGGGCGACCACCGTTTCGCTGGACCGACGACATCAAGAAGGTTGTTGGGGCCAGGTGGATGCGCATTGCGGAGAACAGGGATGTCTGGCGCAAACATGGGGAGGCCTATGTCCAGCAGTGGACTGAAATAGGCTGATGGATGGATGGAGCAGTATTCACAGTTAATGTATAGAACCGGCTATACTCACTTATTCTATCGGGTTAGCCCGACTAATTTCGAACCCATCCGCCACTTATTCATGAGCTCTTTACACGACGTTATCGCTAAAATTATAATTTCTTTTTATACTGTTAGCTTTTCTTAAGCTCATCATTCTCCTGCCCTGATCTCTAAGTGGGGTCTAAATTGTTACGACCGGCCGCCTGCCTAACGTCAACAACAACGACACGTCGGTAAGTATGAGTGTGGTCTATTCTACTCAGCCAGATACCACACGGCAATGCATTAGTCACCTTTTACGATGTCTCAGTAAGAAACGAGGTTGGTTTATTCTACTCAGCCGGATACCACACGGCGGCTTGACTTACATTAGTCGCCTTTTACGACACCGCGGTAGGAAATGAGGGTGGTCTGTTTTTCTCAGCCGGATACCACACGGCGGGTCGACTTACATTAGTCGCCTTTTACGACCGCTCGGTAAGAAATAAGATTGGTTATTCTACCCAGCTGGATAACACGCGGTGGGTTGACTTACCTTAGCCGCCTTTTACGTCGCCTTGGTAAGAAATGAGGGTGGCTTATTCCACTCAGCCGGATAGTTAAATAATGAATTAAGCGTAGGAATAAAAGAAAAAAATGCTGAATTTGAACCCCAAAATTTTTAGCTTGTTACGAGCAATGTTTACATACAAAAAGAATAGAAGAAAACTTACAAAAAATGTTAGCGAAACTTTTTGTTTTTACTTGAAATATCAAAATATATTTTTTAATTTTCTCGAAGCTTTTGGGTTAAGAAAGAGCAACTTACGTCATCATTGAACACGTTGTATTAATGACGCAAAACGGGAAAATGGTTTTTTTAACTGACAGCGTTCAGACATAACGTATAGCGCCGTTAGAGCGGACGGGAGAGTGCGCGAGAGTGCGTAGATAGTGTAAAATGCAGAGTTGAGCGCAGAAGGCCTAATATATAATATGGTTATGATATAACGCTCGGTGTGTGGCGCGAAAGTAAACATAAAAACGGGTCTTCTTTCATAGATATTATACAAGAGCAGGAGCCAAAGATAGCAAATGCTACCTATCTCTCTTTTTTATGTGTGATTAAACAGAAATAATGGGTCTTCCATATTCCCTTCCTTATTATTGGTTAGACACACACTTACTGGTCCGTGTATGGCTTGCCTTTTATGTTTATAACTCTATGCATCTTTTACAAGTGTGTGTGTGTGATGTGAGTGTGTTTTGTGTGTGTTATTCGGTCGTCAGCGTCGTAAAGAACTATTTCATGGAACCTCTTTACGGTGAGTATCAATACTAATATATAAAGCTGAAAAATTTGTTTGTTTGTTTCGCAGGAACTAATGGACCGATTTAAAAATTCTTTGAGTGTAAAATAGTCCATTTATTGAGGAAGATTATAGACTATATAGCATCGCGCTAAGATATTATAACATGTTATGCCGACCCAACTTAGAGTGGGATAAGGGCAGGAGGATATATATAGCATCACGCTAAGATGAATAGGAGAGGAGCAGCAATAAAATATTGTGAAAACGGCAAAATATAAAGCTTTCTTTGCGTGCGCTAAGTAAACGGCGTATATATTTTTCCTATTTAAACTACGCTGGTTTGACAGTTTAAATAGTGTTTTATATTCAATATAAATTTTAGTATTTTTTAATGCCCAAAAACGGGATAAAACGAATTTTTTTTATATAAAACCTAGGTAGATCGATTTTTTTCCCTGCTGAACATGACATACTGAATTTCAGGAAAATCGTTGGTCGTTTCCGTGATTCCGAAAATATATATATACATACAGGATTAACTCATTTAAAGATTAAAGGTATTTACTTTTTTATTGTCCTAAACGTTAAAGGTAGTGCATGTGAAACAGTTTACAGTATTGCAATGCAACCTTTGACAATCGTTTGTATAAACTCGAATAAAATAAATAAACTGGCTGAGGGTGGAGAGTTAATAAAACCGGGCTGGGGTTCGTGGACGACCTAATGGAACTTTTGGAAAGAGCTAGGCTAAAAATTTTGATTAAAAAAAATCAACGAGTTGCTTCCGGAAGTGCTAGTAGAAGAAAACTTGAATTATTATTTATTTATTTTTTTTTAGAATCTCGGAAACGGCTCCAACGATTTTCGTTTAGGGAGTTTTGGGGGAGAAAAATCGATCTAGATAAGTTTTATTTAAAAATAATGTCGTTTTATACCTGTTTTTGGGCTCTATAATTTTTTTGAAACTTACGCTTAATAAAATAACTTTTTTTTGCTGTCAAACGTAGTCATGATGGTTCATTTGGGGAACGGGCGGACTAGAGAGGTGAAAATATCTAGGATCGAGCCCCACCTGCACTATTATTTTTTAATTTTTCTTTTCAATTTTTTTTTAATTTTTTTTTTATTTACATTTTAAAAATCACCGAGCAAGGCTCGGTCACCTAGGTACTTATTTATTAAACACAGAACACAATTTTTTGTGACTATACCTAAATATAAAAGAATAAATTTAATCCACACTGAGGTAAAACCTGTGCGATGGATTTTAACAGTTACAATATTAATAAAACCAAAAAGTAAAAAATATAACAGAATATAAACGTATTATAATAGAATATTAATGTTGTGCATTTTTTATCTATTGGAATGGTTAGGGACTAATTTTCTGCAAATCGCTTCAATTATGAGTATAATTCTATAATTTATGTGGTAAAATACAATATTCATTTTTTGCGCACAAACATAACACATCTTAACCGAAATAGCATGCACAGGTTTTCATTTTCACCGTGTGGTAGAAAGAGAGAGATACTTCCTCTCCTACGGCGCACCGGCGGTCTACTCTCCTTTCGTCTTACGAATTTTCAATCAGGACACGTGACGCGAGTGTAACATTTTTTACCCATCACAAAAAATGCACAACGCTCCTAAAGAAGTTTTCACTTTAAAAAATATTCACGCAGATGGTCTGAAGCAATCAGTTATTAAGGTTATTTATAGAATTAGTCGCTACTTTGCGGAGGTCCATAATACAAAACTAATTTAAATATTATTTTGCTATAATCCGCGATTTAAAAAAATATATAATGCTAAATGTATAGTGTATTATTCGTTCTCATACCTGATATATGCATTAGTATCTGATAGACCAAGCCTTGCTCTGTATTTTTTTACAAAATAAAAAAAAAATAATTGGGTAGGTGGTGCTCGAACCTAGGTATTTTCATTTCTAGAGTCCATCCGTTCCCCGAATAAGCTACACTGACTTGACAATTTCGGCAAAAATATTGTTTTATATATTCAATTTGAATTTTTGTTTGCCCATAAATAGGGATAAAACGTTTTTTTTAAATAAAACCTAGCGAGATCGATTTTTACCCTTCAAAACCTCCTACATGCTGAATTTCTGGAAAATCGTTGGAGCCGTTTTCGAGATTCCGAAAATATATATATACAAGATTAACTCTTTATATATTAAAGATTTTAATTCTATAAATCAATACTCTGCAGAACTGTGTGGTTATAAACACGGTTCACGCTTAACGTTTTTGCCGGCGGGGGCAATATTTCATCAAATCGACACCGGGGCCCGTTCGACACCATCGAAACAAAGCGTCTGGTTGATTAGCCCGTTGGATATTGTTTTTTTGTTCACACCACATATTATATTGTACTGAGACATGTTTATGACATTTTTTCTTCGTGAATAACGATTCCAATTCAAAATATTCTTTATTCAAATAAACTTGTAAACAAGTGCTTTGAATCGTCAACTCTACTGCTGGTTCGGAAAGCTGTTCCTACCGAGAAGAGCCAGCAAGAAACTCGGCAAATTAATGTAAATACTATTTACATTAAAGTCGTTACTTTCTTATACAATTTCAAAGAATATCCACACATTCTTATCCTCTAAATAATCTTCAAGAGTATAGTAGGCTTTCTGTATCAGCCTCTTTTTAACAGTGATTTAAACTGCTGTAATGGCAAAGCTGAAATTGATTGCGGAATTTTATTATAGAATCTTTTACCAAAACCCACAAACGACTTACGCACTTTTGCAAGGCGCAAAGCAGGAACCGCAAGCTTATGTCGGTTAATAAAATATTTTGCTATAATCCGCGATGAAGTAAAGTAGAAAATATATATAATGATAAATGTAGCTGAAACTTTAAAAGTCTACATCATCTTCCTACCCTTATCCCACTCTTAAGTGGGGTCGACACAACATGCTATAAACATGTTGTCACATGATTTGGCTACGTATTTTACGACCGTAAGTAATTTAATTGTAATTTTTGTGTAAGTAAATTAAGATAGATATAACTTGTATTTTTGTTACGCCGTGTGGTATCCGGCTGAATAGAATAGTACCACCCTCATTTCTTACCGAGGTGTCGTAAAAGGCGACTAAGGTAAGTCTACCCGCCGTGTGGTATCCGGCTGAGTAGAATAGACCAACCTCATTTCTTACCGAGGTGTCGTACAAGGCGACTAAGGTAAGTTGACCCACCGTGTGGTCGCCGGTTTAGTAGAATAGACCACCCTCTTTCTTACCGAGGTGTCGTAAAATACAACAGAGGTAAGTTGACGTCAGGCAGGCGGCCGGTCTTAAAAACGCAGCCAAATCATGTGACAGCATGTTTATAACATGTTGTGCCGACCCCACTTAGAGTGGGATAAGGGCAGGAAGATGATGATAACTTGTATTTTTGTTGTAATTAAAAAGATTAACTCATTTAAATATTTAAATATTAAAGATATATTTCATCATATAATTTTTTAATCAGTACGCTGTAAATAGCCATATCTTATTGACAATCTCACGCTCGTCACAAGATGAACCTAAGTCATGGACGCACGATAATACTGACTTTGCGCTTAATTGCTTCGATTTTCTTAAAATGTACAAGTCACAAGTTATTACGGTATTAGCTTATCTATATACAAGTTATATTCGCGACTTTCCGCAATCAACTTTGCCATTCCTCTTACAAATTGAATAGAATTATACTTTATCTATTCTGGTACTATAATATAAAGATTATAAAACTGAAACCAAAATTCTTATGACAGACATTACGTACAGGCCAAAAATTAAAAATTAAAAAGTTTTATTACGATACAGGTCTTGTATATACACCTATATCATAATATAACTTTTTAATCATAACGATACACCTATACAACCTCCAGCTGGACCAAGGAGGTTGAATCTCTACGTTAAATTCAGTGCAACAAAGTGTTGGAATGACCTGCCACCCCCGTTACGTAGCCTACAAACTAAATCTTACTTTAGACTTAAACTAAAATCTTATTTATTTAATATACAACAATCTCTTTTGTAAATATATAAAAGTTATATCTATTTTTATTTATGTAAACGTTTTTTAATTTCATCTTTATCCACCTTTATGTTAAGTTAAAATTCATTTAGGTTTATTTGTATGTTGTACACTATATAACTATCGCTCCATTTTTGGTAAGTCGTGCCAGTACTTCGGTCTATAAATCCACTGTCTTTCGAATATTTGATTTGCTTGAAAAAAATGTTGTTATGTATAATGTTAAAGTTATATTTTACAATCGAATAATAATATTTATATCTGTCGAAGTAACCCTTAGGGAGGCCACTGAAAATCAGCGTAGGGCTCACCGTCCTTGTTAGTCTGAGTGGTTATCCTATTTCTTTTTCTTCACACCGCCACACAACGTTATATAAAAGTTTTTTGTTTGTTAACTTCTTTTTTATGTTAATTTTAATTTTTAATTTTCTATTGTTTTAACTCTGTAATGTGTGTAGAAAAGAAATAAAGAAATTCTATTATATTCTATATAAATATATTTTCCAGGTATCGGAAACGGCTTTAACGATTATCAAGAAATTCACCATATGGGGGTTTTGGGGAAAATCTCTATCTAGCGAGATTTAGTTAGATTTCATTAAAAAAAATGTCGTTGATTTCGGGTAAAAGTGCTAAAATGTATAATAAAATGCAAATGATATTTCAGCTGTAATTTTTGTAAGTAATACGAAATAAATAAAAAAAAAACGAAAACTGTAAAGTTGTATTGCTTAGTGGATAATCGGGGTACTAAAGAAGTGAAAATACCCCGGATCCAGTCTTACCTGCCCATTTAGTTTTTTTTTCAAGTTTCATCTTTTTTATATCTTTTAAAAAAGTACAGACCAAAACTCTGTCACCCAAGTACTATTCAGTTATTATTTATCTATACTAAGATATAAAGCTGAGGAGTTTGTTTGTTTGATTATTTGAATAAGCTAATATCAGGAACTGCTGGAGTGATTTGAAAAAAATTTCAGTGTAAGGTAGTCCATTTATTGAGAACGGCAATTGGCTATATAACATCACGCTAAAATGAATAGGAGCAACAATGGAAAACCGCAAAATTTAAAGCTTTCCTTGCGTGTGCTAAGTAAATGGTGTAAGTTATTCAAAAATCATGTATTGCAAAATTGTTCCCCTTTAATAGTTCTAAATAAAAGTCTGCGACAACATATGTCTAGCTTTTAAGGTTAACCCACTTTGACCATATTTTTGTTATCAAAATATATTACGGTATAATCTTTCCACGCGGGCAGAACCACTGGCGAATTCTAGATAACAATAATGCCAATCTTTAAAAATTGGTGCCAAACGATTCCACGAAATTTACGCAACAAGTAACATTCTTTGAACTGTTTTTTTGACAATTAAGCAATTTAATTTCGGACATAAGAAATCGTGATTGTACGAAAGAGTGAATGAAATTATTAATTTATAGTTTTAGGCGTTACTTTGCGGAGATCCAAACAAAGTAATAATGAAATTATTTTACTATAATACGCGATAGAGTAAAATAGAAAATATATTATAACATGTGATATATTTCCTTTATACTTATCCAATAAATAAAAAGAAATTCCTCAAAAGTCAATCCATTTACTCTTTCTCAACAACTCTCACAAATTTTGTAGGCTTTTAGACAAATTTTTTATTTTAGCTTTCTTATCATTAAATTATATATTTTTATTAAAGCTTTCTTATCATCAACATAGTCCAACAGTATTTAATAAGCTTTATAAATAAGTGGTTGTTTAATTGCTTTAACTATAAAAGTTAAAATATACCGGGTATTTCACTTTTCTTATCATACCCCAGATATCGCCAACCCTTTTTTGCTTTTTTTATTTTTTTTATTGCATTTTGTTATATATTCTAAGCAATTACCATACCTCGGTCACCTATGTACTAAATTTTAAATCAATACTGTTACACCAATAAACCAACTATTAATTTGATTGAAACAGTCAGATCCGATATTGACATTAAAAATAAACAAATTATTAGCCGTATATTGTATAGAGGTTAAATGAGTTAAAAATACGGCGGATTTAATTTAGTAATGGAAAGCCCTGCTGCAGCACCTTTTAGCAGAATCCATTTAATTGGAATGAATAAATACAATAAACTGTGTGCCATGTAAAAGTGAAAAAAAGGAAAGTAACGGTCTGTTACTATTACACTGCTGGGCATAGGGCTCTCCGTTTGCGGAGAGACTGGTTGAAGCTAACCTACATAAGACCTATGTGCATATGCAGGCATCTTCGCGATATTTTCCAATAAATGCAATAATCAGTAAGACATAAGTTTTTAATAGAAAACTCATTGATGTCAGCCTGGGGTTTGAACTCGTGACTCGATGTGATATAGTTTATTTTTTTTAATTAATTATTATTAAATTATTTGAAAATAAGCATGTGAGGGTTTTAGAGGATAAAGATCGTTCTAACTAGGTTTTATTTAAAAAAATCGTTCCATGTTTTTGGGCAAAAAAAATTAATAACATTGAAATTTAATATAAAACACTATTTTTGCCGTAAATTGTCAAGTTAGCGTAGCTTATTCGGGGAACGGGCGGTCTTTAGAAATAAAAATACCTAGGAATGAGCCCCACCTACCATACTATTTATTTATGTTGTTGAAGTTTCTTTTTATTGTAAATAATAACATACGACAAAAATTACAAACATATATATCTATATATATAAAAGAAAGTTGGTCTTAGTTACACTATTTATAACTCAAGAACGAATGAACCAATTCGGCTGAAAATTGGTGGAGATGTTGCTTCGAACCAGGAGACGGACATGGGATACTTTTATCCCGTTCGACCGCATTTATTTTATCCCGTCAAGTCACTATAAAACGTGGTATAGCAAAAACGACTATGACATGGAAAAACAAAACATAAATGACAGCTAAACGTAATTTAGTCTTTGGATAAGTATGGTAAAAATATGACAATTATCAAAATAGTAGTAGCTATAAACGTTACTACATAGTATAAAACAAAGTCACTTTCTCTGTCTGTCCTTATATCTCTATGTTTGCTTAAATCTTTAAAACTACGCAAAAGATTTTGATGCGATTTTTTTAAGTATATAGAGTGATTGAAGAGGAAGGTTTATATGTATAATAAAATTAAATATGGAGTAGCGAAATACTGTGATTATCACTGAGTGACATAGGCTATATGCTTTATACCCGTGCGAAGCTGGGGCGGGACTCCTAGTATTTATATATAAAAGAAAAATAAATATACAGGATTAGTTCATTTAAATATTAAATATGTATCTTACATATTTATAGAATAATTATTTGTCCCATATACAATAGATAGTATATAATATCGATTTAATAAAAATTTCGATGCATTAATATTTAATGGATTTTCCATTAAAGATATACTTTTGTATTTTACAAGACTATAGGTCGTACAAACAAGGTCGATGATGTAACTAGCAATGACGGAGTTGATAACAAGGGTTCACATAGATAGCCACACGAAGTCCACGTCACGAGATGTATAAACTGTATTTATTATTAAGTTAAATCTATACTTATATATAAAGCTGAAAAGTTTGTTTCTTTGTTTGATTGTTTGAACGCGCTAATCTCAACCAACTACAGGACCAATTTAAAAAATTCTTTGAGTGTAAGATAGTCCATTTATCGAGGAAGATAAAGGGACTATGTTACACTCAATAGATAGATTATAGACTTATATAGATTATAAGTCCATAATCTATCTACTTATATAGATAGATATAGATTAAAGACTATATCATCACGCTAAGATAAATAGAAGAGGAACAGCAATAAGCAGCGGCTTTAGCAAATAAGGTGCTGCTTTGAGTGTAAGATAGTCCATTTGTCAAGGAAGGCTATAGACTATAACATCACGCTAAGATTAATAGGAGAGGAGCAGCAATTAATAGGAGAGGAACAGCAATAAAAAATATTGCGAAAAGGACAAAATTTAAAGCTTTCTTTGCGTGGGCTAAGTAAACGGTAAAAGTTATTTAAAAATCTCTTATAAGTTACATACTACTTTGATGTTCATAACTTTAATTCGTGAAAAAATTTGTGACACTGATTTCCATGCGGGCGAAGCTGCCGGCACGGCTAGTATATAAAAATTTCTGTCGGTTTCCATCAAAAAAAAGTTTTTATAAAATTTCATGTTTCTACTGTCAACACCAGTCTCACAAACTTTCACATTTATAATATAAGTAGGATTTACATCTCCAAATCATATCTGCTTAGAGTACATCTAACATTGTATTAAATTTGGATTGTAGCATAAATTATTAATACGCCGTAGGTCATAAAATTTCCAATTCTAAATCACAGCTATTTTCAATTTTGACGCACATTTTATAGGCATATTTTCGTTGCAGTTAGGTAAATAAACAACAAAATGAGTTAAACATAATAAAAGCTTTTAACAATATATCATGTCCCTACTGTTAACCGTTGAGGAGTTCCCTTGTTTGGAGCCAACCCTGGCAACATCAGGTCATGCTTATCATAAACTACCTGTGTCAGAAAAAATCTCAAAATCCTTAATTGAAATTTTGAACATAAAAGAAGTTATTACAAGTTAACCATAAGAGATAGAGGTCTCCTCTTCCCATAGTTGCTGGGACCCATAGACGTGGAGTCCCAAAAGCTTAAAATTAAATACCTTAGAGCAGCTGGAAATAATAAAAAAACAACGGCACATTAATTAACAGTTACGAGTTTGCTACACGTGTTCAAAGAGAACGTAAACTAAATGATGGCGGTTTAACTCGTTTCTATGTAACTCTGCTTGCATGGGTAATGCTTCGCTTTGCGATTTTGTCGTGGAGTCTATCTCCTGACGATGCTTCGCTAACGGGGCGAAACGGTTGTTGCGTTTGTGCCAGTGAACGTGTGTAGTGCTTGTGTATTGTGGTAGCGGTGGTGCAAGTTAGTGCGCGTGTTTCACGAATCCTTCATGTATATACACATACTCTACATTCAGCATTATATATATTTTTATTTACATATTCGCGTATTATAGTCAAATAATTAACTCTGCAAAGGAACGGCTAAGAATACACCGGAATAGTATAAAAATAATTCCGCGACAAAATAAGTGTTGGATAAAGTAATGACTGAGTAAACATTAAATATTTACATAACTGTTATATTAATCTTATTTCTAACTGATCGATCTTCATTTGTTTTTTGTAATTGAAACTATGTTATTCATCAAACAATCATAAATATCACTAATTATTTTTATAACAAATAACAATGTTGAATATTTTAATATCACCACTTATTCTGACATTATATTATAAGTTGGTTAACAAATAATTATTGACCGCGACTTTTAAAGTGACTTCTTAAACATTGATTATTTTAATCATAATAGTTCATTATACCTATTATTTTACATGACACAGAGATAATAAATGCAATCAGTAAAGTACACTAAATAACTTTTGATTCAGAATTATTAATTTTTTATTTCTATTAATAAATCCTACTAATATTATAATAAAGCTTGTGAGATGGATTGTTTATAGATGTATGATACTCTTTTACGACGAATCCGCTGAACCGATATCGATGAAATTTGGCACAATTATTTATTATACACCGGAGTAACATATAGGCTATAGAAATCCTCTTAATTCTACAGGAATAGGATGACATTGAAAAGCGCCATCTTTTATCAACATATCACTTTGCGGGTAAAAGCTAGTGTATATATCAATAAATATATGGGAGACACACAGTCGTCCGTCCCCAATGTAAGTATAAGTTTCTTACTCACTTTAGCTTACGTCGAAAGAGTTATTTTAAGAAAGTTTCTGTGTTTTGGTTTTTTGTTGGATAAATTTAACTGCGTTATTACAATATGTATTTGATATAAGTAATACGGGTTACGGTTAATTCATTTTCAAGAAAAAGATAATCGATCCGATTTTTGTGATGGAGATATTTGCAGAGTTGGAAATTGACAAAAGCTACTTTTTATGCAAAGACACACACACACTCCATGCAAAAGAAGTTGCGGATAAAAGCTAGTGTCCCATTTATTTACTATTACACATACCGTCATCCTGACCTCAAAGTATATAACTTAATACTTGTGTTATAGGTAACAGACAACTAACAAATATATACATATATAATTTTACTAGTTTTTATCGGCAACTTCGTTTGCTTGGCGTGATAATTTGATAATAGATGGAGCTTTTGAATGTCATCCTATTCCTGAAGAATAGATAGAAAATCTACAGTAATTCGTGATCACGAGCTTGTAAAAAGTTTTGTCCCTGTAAAGCTTTTAGGAAATTGCCGTTATATCCGGACTGATCCGTGTGCTATTTTAAAAAACTTGTTATATTTCCGTTTCCGCTATTAATAGATTGCCATCGAGTAGAGTAGTAACAATATTTGCCTAAAGCGCTGGACGGTCCATTAGTATCGAATCTGATTTGTTATTTTAATATGTATTGTCTCATAAAAATAACAAGTGATTTTTCCGACTTCGTTCACGTGAACTTTTAAAATACTCTCTATCATAATATTATTTATTTTAGAAAGGCAAATAAAATGGTACAAAAAGGTTGGGGTACGGCAGCGGCAATAGTGGCACAAAAAACACGTGTTTTAGACTAGGAATGTGTATTTCAACCTTTACACTCAGTAAATGTTCAAATACACATTGTTCTCTGCTCCAATACCGGCAGAAATTATAAGGCAGTTCGTTTAGTCTAAAGCATATGTCATGCATTTTCCTTAGCAAAGTAAACCTTAAACCTATTTATTTTAAAACATATGTCACTATGGCAGCCCAGATTATACCGCAGTATCGCATCTTGCTCGAACAAACTACGGTACTACTACTACAAGGTACATCACTATTACGTCGATAATATCGTAAATTCGCTATCATTCTGATTGTATATGTGTGTTACATAGATAAGAGTTTTAGACAAAGGTGGGCTATGGCACTGAAGAGATTGATTGATTTAGGTTAGGTTGGTAGGCGATGCCCCCGGCAGAGCGGATCCGGGAAGTCGAGTCCTTGGATCCGATCCGCCGCAGGCAAGCGGGCCGCAGGCAACTCGCTAGAGACCATCGCGTGCCGCCCTAACGGGGACCTTTCGGGCGTTCCGAACGGGGTTTATCGGACGCCCGCCTTACTAGGTCCCCGATCGCCCCCTAGGCGGTCGATGCATCGTCTAGCGGAGGGAGGGGCCACTATTAAAGAGGCCCCGACCAAGAGGTAGCTCACTCTGGGGTTCAGAGTTGCTGACGGGGATGAGGGCAATGTGTACAACGGTACCCTCTTCCCGCCACCAGCAGCATGGTGGAGCACTCAAGTTCTTTTAGCCGCGAGTGTAACAAAAAAAAAGTAAAGTAACGGCCTGTGACAATCTCACATAGGCATAGGCCTCCTGTCTTCGTTTCGGAGAGAAGGATTAGAGCTAAGACCTGCCACGCTGCCCCAATAGAATTAGTAAGTTACTCATATCCCTAGAATTCCTTAGGTATGCAGGTGTGAGGAATTGCAATTATCAATTAGATACTTAAATTTTTTAATAGAAAACTCATTGGTACCTGCCCGGGGTTTTACCTCGTGACCCCCTTGAAAGAGTCGCAAGGCCTTTTTGCGAGCTATCACAGCTTTCATCCGACATACTCGGACCCATAGACAATACACTATATAGAGGAGAGACGTAAGGAGTTTTTTCCTAAAAGAAGGACGATATCTAGTCCAAAATATACACCATCATCGCTCGAACAAACTCACGGTACACCACTATTACGTCGATAACATCGTAAACTCGATATCATCGTGATTGAATTCTCGCAGGCCTGCCGAGTCGAATCGCAGTAACCCAATGCCTACTTGAACATTCAACTTTTTCCAATGCTTATTGTTTTTGTCACAAAACGGATTTATTGTTAAATGGATATTTGTTTCCAGACTTTTATAGTCTTGACACATTAGCACGTTCTCGGGTGCGAAAGTCCTTAAAAGTTATCGGCTACTGAAGCTTACTATCCCACTGCTGGGCATAAACCTCGTTTTTTTTGGAGAGAAGGGTTGAAGCTACCGCCCACTGATATCATTTTTAGTTTTTTGGTTATACATATTTGACTTATTCATCATCCATCATCATCCTCTGCCCTTATCCCACTCTAAGTGGGGACGGCACAACATGTTACAAACATGTTGTCACATGATTTGGCTACGTATTTTACGACCAGCCGCCTGCCTGACGTCAACTTACGTTAGTCGTATTTTACGACTCCTCGGTAAGAAAGAGAGTGGTCTATTTTACTCAACCGGATACCACGCGGTGAGTCAACTTACCTTAGTCGCCTTTTACGGCACCTCGGTAAGAAATGAGGGTGGTCTATTCTACTCAACCGAATACCACACGGTAAGTCGACTTACCTTAATCGCCTTTTACGACACCTCAGTACATCTTTGACTTATTATTTATTTTATTTATAACATTACTAGCTTTTACACGCAACTTCGTTTGCGTGGACTGTTGTCGCGTAATAGCTTGATAATAAATGGCGCTTCTTAGTGTCATCGTATTTCTGTAGAATTAGCAGTATTTCTATAGCCTATATGTTATTCTAGTGGAATAATCGTGCAAAATTTCGTCGATATTGCTTCAACGGATTCGCCGTGAAAGAGTAACACATAGGTACATCCATAGTCACAAACTTTCGCATTTATAATATTAAGTAAGATTATCTGTCAGAATTATTTTCTTTTGGAATAAGCGAAATCACAAATCATTAGCAATTTCGTCGTGGATTCTATCCCCTGATGATGCTTCTGTTGCGGAAATTATTGTTGAGATTGTAGTAGTGAGTGTTTGCAGCGCTGATAATTGACGGTGCTGGTTTATAGTCCATGCGGTTTACGAGTCCTGCATACATAAAGTATGAAAAAAAATTTTTTTTCATACAAACTTGCAAATATTTTTTTTGGATTACGTAAGCGAACGGAATTTGTTATCTCGTTGTTATCGAAATGTATGTTAACTTCTGACCAGTTACCCGTATGTGCTTGAAACTAGTTGAGTTAACCCGATACATTAGTCATTACTCTGGGCATTCCGAAGGGAGTTTATCGGACGCCCATCTGAAAAGGTCCCGAGGCAGTCGATGCATCTGGTGCTCCCGATGCATCGATTAGCAGAGGGAGGGGCCACTATTAGAGAGGCCCCGACCCAGAGGTAGCACTCTGGGGTACAGAGTTGCTGCTGGCGGGGATGGGGGCAATGTGTACAACGGTACCTTGTCCCCGCCACCAGCAGCGTCGTGGAGCACTGTCAGGTTTTTAGTCCGACATACCCGTCGCTCGATCCATAATGGGTTTTAATGACATAAAAAATCCAACATTAGTAATTCTTTACATTAACAATGAATACCACTCACAATAGTTTAAATTTTTTTAAAAATCACTTACCGGATGTATTTGAGTATGCGTGTACAGTTGCATCCTGCGTGGATCTCCGTACACGCTGGTCGGTATCTCGTTCATCTCAAAGCCGTCGGAAACTGAATCAGGAGTCAAGCAGGACCCTTCGCAGCCTACGCTTGCTCCATCCGTGCGAGCCACTGGAAGTGAAATGAAATTTTAAATCATCATCATCGACCATCATTTTTAAACATCGTCTCAAGAATAGCATCGAATTAGCATCGCAAAGCATCGCTTTGCGATTTTGGTCGTGGAGTCTATCTCATGATGATGCTTCGGTTGCGGGGCGAAATGATTGTTGAGTTTGTGATAGTAAACGTATATAGTGCTTGTATCGTGGTGGCGGTGGTGGAGGTTTGTGCATGCGTTTTTTTACGAATCCTGCATGTATCAGGTATAATAACCTTTTGTCCACTCTGCATTTAGCATTATATATATTTTCTATTTTACTTCATCGCGGATTATAGCAAAATAATTTTATTATTACTTTTGTATCGTCTCAAGAATAATTTATAGAATTAGACGTTACTTTGCGGAGATTCATAATACAAATGTAATAATAAAATTGTTTTGCTATAATCCGCGATGACGTAAAAAAGAAAATATATGTAATGCTAGATGTAGAGTGGACAATCCGTTTTCATACCTGATACATGCAGTTTCGTAGAAACACATGCACAAACCTCCACCACCACCACCACCTCAATACACAAGCACTACATACGTTCACTATCACAAACTCAGCAATCGTTTTGCCCCGCAACCGAAGCACCATCAGGAGATAGACTCCACGAATAAATCCTAAAGCTCGGAGTAAGAGTAAGAGTACTCGGTAGAGAGTAAGAGAATAAAACAATTTAACTACTAGTATGTAGTATATTCTGTAAACAAATATATCCAGAATTCACATTGATTAAGAGCGACTAAATAGCGTAAAGTAGTGCATATAGTAATAGCTCTCTCAATTTGGAAAGGAAAAAGGAAAAGTTAAGCATTGGAAACGGAGGGGGTAAATTGTTCCAGCATTTAGTCGCTACGTAACGGACTCCTTAAAACGCCGCCCTGCGCGAGTATTAAATCTTATGAAATCAGACAAATCTATCTATCTTTAATATTGAAATGAGTTAATCATGTATGTATGTATAACCTCGGAAACGGCCGCAATGATTTTCCTGAAATTTAGCATGTAGGGGGATTTGGGGGAGAAAAATCGATCTAGCGAGGTGTTATATAAAAAAAATACGTTTCATCACTATTTTTGGGCATTAAAAAAATAACTAAAATTTATATCAATACACTATTTTTTCCATAAACTGTCAAGTCAGCGTAGTTTATTCGGGGAACGGGCAGTCTCGGCACATGTAATGTAAATAGCTTCGATGATCGATCCATCCCCAACTACCATAAATTATTATTTTATTTTTTTGTAAAAAAATTACCGAGGTCGGTCAATCCAACCTGGTACCTACTATTTATTATAAAACAAAGTCCCCTAAACCTATCTGTCTGTATGTATCGATTTTCTCACAATCTACTGAACGGATCTTTGTACGGTTTTTACTAAAATAGAGTGCAATTTTTCCGGAAAGGTCGCTTGTTTGGAAAAATACTCGCCTACTGGTTTAGTCACGCACACCGCGTAAACCAATAGAAATTCTCCAAAGTAATGTAATGGAGAATTGTAGATCAGATAAAATACTACAAAAACGTTCGCGACAGCATATCTCTATCTCTATCTAAGCCGCTACACAGCTATTTATACTAATATATAAAGCTAATAAGATTCATTGTAAGGTAGTCCATTTGAGATAACATCTCGTAAAGATGAATAGGAGAGGAGCAGCAATAAAAAATAGTACGAAAACGGCAAAATTTAAAGCTTTATTTAAATAAATGGTAACAGTTATTCAAAAATCATATATTACAAAATTGTTCCCCTCTAAAAGTTCTAAATAAAAGTCCGCGACAACATATGTCTAGGTTTTAAGGTCGACCCACTTTAGAAATTTTTATGGTTATCAAAAGACTATATTACGGTTTTAATCTTTTCACGCAAGAGGAGCCGCTGGCGATTACTAGTTTAATTATAAAGATACAATGGATATACCGAGTAATACATAATCATTTTTTCAAGTAGTCATTTTTTCATCTTATTTTTTACATAATTATAGCAGCGCGGGAAAGACCGTGTATTAACACAATATTTTATACTTCAATGAGGTCATCAATACAATGATTGTAGCACAAATTCGACTCAGCACATATATTTGTCGTCCAACAAAAATTTACCAGATCACTCATTAAGGTATTGACTTAGGCTACATTGAACAGAGATTAGCGATGGAATTTCGGAAGCATTTAAATATCATTTATTTATATTAAATCGTTATAATTTGATAAATGTTGATTCACAAAGGTTAAAATATTATGTTGAAAAGAGCAAAATATTAATATAAAAAGAGTGAATAAAGAATATTTTGATTTTGGATAGTTTTATGTCGATTAATAATGTTATTTTTGAAAATTCCCACCGAGGTTCGATGGATTCGATTCCCGCCGAGGGCCAACATTTTCTATAAATGAATTTGTTGGTCTTTGAGCCTGGGTGTATATTTGTATTTAAGTATGTATTTAAAATTATGTAAGTATATATTCACCAGTTGTCTGTCACCCATAACACAAGTATTAAGTTACTTACTTTGGAGACGGACGACCGTGTATGTAAGTGTCCCATATATTTATTTATTTTTATTTTTAAATTTATAGTTTTTTTTAAAGTCACTAATTTACTTTAAAGTTCTATAACTAAGTTTTCAATAAATTTCATGTTAAGTATTAGGTAAGGTTTAAGTTTTTAGTAAGGTTTTTTTATTCACGATGTATCGACACACTGACCGACAGTTTACTTGTGTATGAAGGACGTTACGCTATTACACCAATTGTATTATAACATACATAGGTTTCTGTGAGAATTAGATTAAAAAAAAGGGATTCGTGCTATAACAAAAATTCATAAAAAAGTATATTTATTCTTATTCGTGAACCGCGTTATTTCAAACTCGTATAAAAACAAAGTTAGGTGTATTTTATAATTTTCGATATTTAATCTTTTTATCTATTTACATATAATACTATTTCGTATCATTATAAAATATAAATAATATTATACATAATATATTACAGTTTATTTATTTAATATAAAATACAATTTATTTATTACCGTTATCTGTACATAAAAATATTTGTTATTTAAGTAATTATACAAGTATATCCTTAATTGAACTGTGTCGCTCCTGGCTACTGCTGAAAAACAGTGTTGTGCGATAGAATTTTGTCGCTGAATTTATACTGAGCTGAGCCATTTTCTTCTTCTTGTGGTATCCAGTATATTTATATTATATTGTTTTATGTTATTGGTATGTTTTTGTTCTACTGTGTTATAGTTTAGTTTTAGTTAACAACTGTGTATTGCGGAAGGTGAAATAAACGTTCTTTCTTTTTTAAATCGCTTCCGTCGCTACTGCGTCGCTAGCTAATATAGCCTCACCCTTTTTGAATACAATACCCTACTTTGGAGCTAGCGTCTTTATGTCAAAGAAGCTAATTTTCAGCTGTTAATCTTTTAAGAATTCTTCATAATATCATCACCCTCCTGCCTTTATTCCACTCTAAGTGGGGTCGGCACAACAGGCACAACAAGTTAAATTAATTGTAGAACTTAACATAATAACACTCCAAGATGTGATTTTAACATGTAGTATTAAATAAAATCTACTCGAACAGATTATGTTAAAAAAAGTATTAAAAGTAAATATATAAAATAAAAATACAAAACAAATAAAAAAATTGAAGACATCCTCATATTATATCTTCATATCATGAAGATTCCGCAGTGTGGTATCCTGCTAAGCAGAACAGACCACCCTCATTTCTTACCGAGGTCTCGTAAAAGGCCACTAAGTTAAGTGCCGTGTGGTATTCGGCTGAGTAAAATTGACCACCCTCATTTCCTACCGAGGTGTCGTAAAGGCGACTAAGGTTAGTACCATGTGGTATCCGGCTGAGTAGAATAGACCACTATTTCTTACCGAGGTGTCATAAAATCCGACTAATGTAAGTTAACGCCAACCAGGCGGCCGGTCGTAAAATATGTAGTCAAATCACGTAACAACATGTTTCAAACATGTTATGCCCACCGCTCTTAGAGTGGGATAAGGGCAGGACGATGATGAATTTTATTATTTGCAAGCGACATGTGATGAAAGCAGATTTATAGTGATCCATTGACTCAACTTATTTACGCATGCGTCGCGATTTGAAAGAAAGTGTTTGAAAAATAGAGAAAAGTCATTACATAATTTATAGAATTAGGCGTTACTTTGCGGAGGTTCATAATACAAAAGTAATGAGAATATTATTTTGCTATAATCCGCGATAAAAATCGCGGATTACAGCAAAATAATATTCTCATTAGTTTTGTAAAAGACATTACATAAGTAAAGCCATCACGAAATACAAAATATATATAATTAACATAACATCTGCAAATTAAAAAATACAAAAAAGAACAATGTCTTTATATCTATAAGAAGCAAATTAATTACGGAAAACCTAAACAATACATAAACTTAAGTCTTTAATAAATAATAATAATAATTATTTAGTAATATTGGTTTAAGTTAGGTTTTTTATTATAACTTCAGATCAAACAAAACTTATTAAGATATAGTAAAACAACCTTCTAAATTACCGCAAGAAAGTACACTATTTAAAAAATATTAAGCTGTTACCGACTGTATCAACAACATAATTTGAAAAATAAATAAAATACATTGTTTATTAAATCAGAAATGAAATCTTTAAGAATCATATTAATTAGAGGAAAGCTAAAACAAACGAAAGCTTTCAGAACTGTTTGCTAACTTTATTTTATTTATTTACTTCATTTGTTTTTTATTATTACTCTACTTCGTAAACAAAATTTAGTACGGTATAGTAAAACAAGCGATCTGTTACTATTAGTAGTATTAAATTATTTATTTATTTGATACACCAACGATATATTATAGATACATTAACAATTATATTAATTCTTATTATTAATTATTTATTATATATATTAAATATATAATTATATTAATTCTAGTTCCATTATAATTATCATTTACAGGCGTATTCAGCATTGTTTTTGTTCTTAACTATTCTATTTATTTATAATACTATTACACTGTAATCGGTTCCGCTTAAAATTCGTTACCAAAATCTCAAACGCTTTCTCTTTGATATTACATCGAGGGTAGTATTGCTTAAAAATTAAAATAAGAGGCAGTTATAAAAGTTCTCTTGACCGCAAACTTCGTTTCCGCCGGACAATAAATATTTTATTACGTAATTTTTTTTATATAACAAAGTTCAAATTACTACTGCGTTAATAAAGAAATTTTTTAAAAGCAACAGGCACTTTCATATTGTTTTGAAATATAATGTATAATTGTAAAAAATATTTTCAAATCGTTTATTTTCATATCGAAACACAGAATAATCCAAGTCCAATCCGATATTTTTGTGTAGAATATAAATAAATGTATTACATTTACATTTAAAAATTCAATGCGTTCAATTCATTGTTAGATGCGTATTATTCCGTAATTTTCTTTGAATGTTTGAATATATATAACAAATTTAAAACCCGAATCATATTTTGTATTAATAATTATAGATAGATATTTTTTCTAAAATTACTTTTATTTTACTATTAATCAATTATTATTTACTTATATTTCTCAAATAATTTCAATATACCATAAAAATGTGTTTTAACTAAAAATTTTACGTTAATAAACAAATAGCCCAATAAAATTAATGTGAACCCAAAAAGCGTTAACAATACAATAATAATTCGTGTCGTATAATTTTTTTAAAGCACTATAACTATCAAACTTATAAGAACTTACCCACTTTTAATTAAATCACTTCCCTGGAAATCCTAGATAGGTTGTTTATGATGTAATTGTCTTATATCATCACTAAAACACTGAAACTTCAGTTCGGAATAACTGACAAAGTTGGACGCGAGAATTTAAGCGCGTAGGGCGGGCGGCCGCGACGTGCTTGCTGTTCGAACGTTTACAGTGAAAAGCGGCGTCGCTGCCGAGTACGGACTACGGAATAACGACGTCGGTCGCGACATGCGCCGCTATTGTGAATAGCCGAATCGCCCGCGTTTCTTCGACATATGTTTACGTAGGCGTAAGATTACATCAAGTAAACAAAAAAAAAACAAAGTAGCCAACACAAGCGGTAATTATGTAAGTTGTTACCATAGGAAATTATACGTTTTCTATTTAGTGAAAAACGTAATCTTGTATGTTAAGTGCGAGTGGGGAAGGCCGCGGCGTCATTGGTGGAACTGTGCGGTTTGAAACCAATGGCGTTTGAAGGAGGAGCCGCAATGCATAGCCACGAAATTCGGCGACACAAGTCGCCTCCCTTATTCTAATCTTCGACGGTGTTTCGCGAGAACAAGCACCGAATTTACACCAGCTGACCGTAATTAGGTGAAAGGCGAGACCGCTCGGCAACATGTGCGGCCAAACAAACGTGCATTACTGATCGATCGGGTTACTTGATCGATCCAAATCAGTTTATCATATTTTACTAGCTGTAACCGCAACATCCACGAGAAACTAAGGAATAAAACACCCTCAGTTATGTACTATGTATTTTTTTCCTATCCCCGATGGATTATAGAGATTTAGTTTATCATGTACTAGCGGTACCTGCGACTCAGTTCGGGCCAACTTAAACGTTAAAGTACACTTAATAATACAATGCTTTTCCCTGGTCCCGAAAGAAAAACGGTATTTTTATTCCTCAGCAAATATGCCAAATTTCAAAATTACTCCAAATAATTTATAGAACTAGACGTTATTTTGCGGAGATCGATAATACAAAAGTAATAAAAAAAGAAGATATTTATTGCTAATTGTAGAGTGGACTATCGTTTTCGTACCCGATACATGCATTCGTAAAAACACATGCACCAACCACTAACACCACAATACACAAGCAATACATACGTTCACTGTCACAAACTTAACAATCGTTCCACCCTGCAAACGAAGCATCATCAGCTTTTGCGATTGATTTATTATTGCTTTGTCAATTCCTCCAGATAGAAAGAAACATTTTTTGTACAAAAACAAATACATAAAATATATAGGTGAGCAAGTAGTTGTTGTCACCTTGAAAGGACTAGTAAGTAGCCGCCTGTTACTCTCCCACTGCTGGGAACAGGCCTCCTCTCTCCGTTTTTGGAAGGGTTGGAGCTAAGACCTACCACGCTGCTCCAATGTGGATTGGTTAGGTTACACATATCTTCATAATTCTCTAGAGATATGCAGATTTACTGACGATGTTTTCCTTCACCGAAAAGCGTATCATAAATTATCAATTATCAATTAGACACATAAGTTTTAACTGAAAAACTCATTGATGTCTGCCCGGATTTGATCCCGTGACCTCCTCGAAAGAGTCGCACGGTGTTACCAAATGACAACTAATATTCATTCGCATTTTATTGTACATTTTAGCATTTTTTCATTGCCTGAAAACAGGGATAAAACAACAATTTTTTAATAAAACCTAGCTAGATCGGACCCCTTCCCTAAACCCCCTACTTGCTGAATTCAAAATCAAAATAACCAGGATCAAAACTCAGTATATTCCTTTTTTTTACTCATCACCCAGGCACTTACTATTAAACATATTATCGATGTAAGTTGACTTATCAACATATTCACGATTTTATAATTCTACTAATATAAATGCGAAAATTAAGAAAAGAAAGTGACTATGGATAGAAGTTTATTACTCTTTCACAGCGAATCCGCTGAACAACTGTCGATGAAATTTTGCACAATTATTCCTTATACAAGCTGTGGTAGCCCAGCGGTATCACAGTGCGCCGCTTTCGAGGAGGTCTAGTGTTCAATCCCGGGCAGGCACTAATGAGTTTTCTAGTAAAATCAAGTTCAATCGAGTTTTCTAGTAAAATCAAAAAAGTTATGTCTAATTTATAATTGCAATTTATCACACGTTTTTCGGTGAAGGAAAACATCGTGAGGAAACCTGCATATCTCTAGAGAATTCTGGGAATATGTGTAACCTACCAATCCGCATTGGAGCAGCGTGGTAGGTCTCAGCTCCAATACTTCTCTCCAAAAACGGAAGAGGCCTATGCCCAGCAGTAGGATAGTAACAGGCCGTTACTTACTTACTTTACTGATTCCTTATACACCAGATTAACATACATATAGGCTATAGAAATCCTGTTAATTCTACATGACATTAAAAACCGCCATTGATTTTTAACATATCACGTGATAACAGTCCACGTGAACGAAGTCGCGGGTAAAAACTAGAATTATAAATGCGAAAGTTTGTGAGTATGGATGTAAGTTTGTTACTGTTTCACGGCGAATCCGGTGAACCAATATCGATTAAATTTGGCACAATTACTCCTTATACACCGGAATAACATATAGGCTATGGAAATCCTGTTAATTCTACAGGAATAGGATGACATAGGACATTGAAAAGCGACATCTATTATCAACCTAACTCGTAATAACAGCGAACGAAGTGGCAGGTAAAAGCTAGTATATCATATTTACCTTTCTAGTACAATATGATCAACGGAATGGACACTGTATTGATGAAACAATGGGATTAAACACATGCATTGTGCATACAGGGGTATAATCCCACGACTCGTGGCTGCCCCGGGGCATTTTCACGCCCAAGCCTGAAAGTACGTTAGTTGGTGTCATGAGCTATTAACTAGAGTATGGGAGCCAAAGGCAGGGTGTTAAGGCAAGAGAGGAGGCGAGATAATTAATAGAGGAAAGATAAATAAAAATAAATATAAATAAATATATGGGACACTTACACACACGGTCGCCCGTCCCCAGAGTAAGTAACTTAATACTTTATGGGTGACAGACAACTAGTGAATATACGCCGTGTGGTATCCGGCTGAATAGAATAGTACCACCCTCATTTCTTACCGAGGTGTCGTAAAAGGCGACTAATCAAATCCCAAAAGCCAAATCATGTGACAACATGTCTGTAACATGTTGTGCCGACCCCACTTAGAGTGGGATAAGGGCATGAGGATGATGAGACAACTGGTGAATATATACTTATATACTTATTAAGTACATTCTTAAATACAAATATACACCCAGACTCGAAGAATAACAAATTGATTTATAGAAAATGTTGGCCCTCGGCGGGAATCGAACCCACGACCCGCGGAGCTGAAGGGAGAATCACTACCCACTGCTCCAACGGGCCAATCGTAAGATGGTCGTATACTTCATGTCTAATTTATACTAATATTATAAAGAGGAAAAATTTGTATGTTTGTTTGTAATGTTGTCACACAAAAACTACTGGACCGATTTCAAAAATTATTTCACCATTGGAAAGCTGCATCTTTACTGAGCAACATAGGCTATATTACATTAGTAAAATAAGGATCCGTTATAAAAATGTAATAAGGTGTAAAAAAAATTAAATAACGCGGGTGAAACCGCGGGATATTACTATTCACATATAAAAAAGAGAGATAGATCACCGCCATTTGCTTTCTCTTTATTTCTTTTTATCAATGCCTGGGTAACCGAGTGTTGCTCGTTTTTTTTAAATATATAAAAAATGCAATCTATATCTATACTAATATATAAAGCTGAAGAGGTTTTGTTTGTCTGTTTTTTGTTTGTTTGTTTGTTTAATTGATTGTTTGAACGCGGTAATCTTAGGAACTACTGGACTGATTTGAAAAATTCTTTGAGTGTAATATTGTCCATTTATCGAGGAAGGCTATATAACATCGCGCTAAGATGAATAGGAGAGGAGCAGCAATAAAAAATATATCGAAAACGGCAAAATGTAAAACCTTCTTTGCATGCGCTAAGTAAACGGTGGAAGTTATTCAAAAATATCGTATATTGAACTCGTGATAACTACTTTTATGCTCAAAATTTTAATTCGGGAAAAAATTTTTAACACGCTGATTTCCATGCGGGCAGAGCTGCTGCCTCAGCTAGTAAAGAAAAAAATAAAGAAGAAAGAAAGGGCTGGTGATTTGGGACTTAATCCGGGTTTTTTTTCACTTTCACTTCTTTAGCCCGCCCGTTTCCAACTGAGCTAATATAACTTTACAAATGACAGCAAAATTAACCTTTCGAAAAACTGATAAAATTAGAAATACAGTTTCTCGATGCTTGAAAAACTGATAAAATAATTGTATAAACCTAAATAAATAATGAGAATCATAATTATGATAGTTTAATTTTTTTTCAATTAATTATTAACGGCCAGAAATCTAGTCCTTTAAGGTCAAATTATGTGTGACATTCAGACAGATAATATCAATCTCCTTTCAATTAGACCAGAGACTGTAACCATAAACAAATTATTCGTCATTGTAATTTCATATAACGGGTACAAAGTTTATGCTTCACATGTGAATTTATACATTTCGAACCTATTTTTAAACTTATAACGTTAAATGTACCTACATATTTGAATAAATCAATCAATATACATCAATACCTTGCTTTGCGTCGTTTCGATTTGCGTTATTTCCAAGTTGATTCGTTGCTTAATTAGTAGTAATTCTCACTATACGTCGTTAGATAATCGAGTTTGCGTTATTTTGGCTTTGAGTCTTCATTTTTCTTCTTTTAATGTTTATTAATTTTTGTAAGACTGTCAACGAAAAATACATGATTCATATTAAATAAACACATTATTTATAACATGTATCGTCAATTACAGATGGTGACAATATGGGTAATACAGTGATATTAAGAAGAAAGGGAAAAATAAATTATACAAAGCTAAGAAATTCAAAACAAGTAGATTTAAAAACAGTTCTCTTATTCTATTGTAGGATAAAATAATTGAGGTACACTAGTTAGTTCATATAATATAATCATAATATACATATTACCTACATGAAATGTTCGTTTTATTACTGCTTTTGTTAAAGATGGCAACACTTTTGCCACTAATTGGGCCATGGCATCAAAACTCGAGGATTCCATATCTAACTTAAAATCAACCCAGATTTAATACAGCTTTATTCTCACTTTGTTTTGTTAATTTTAGAGTTCAGTTTCAATTACGTAGTGTGTTTTAATGTTTTATATAAAATTTGTTTTTCTAAATTAATTGAATTGTTTATTTTGTTTCAATTGAATACTTTTTTTGTATGTATGTATTATAATTTTATATTATTTTTGTTTTTAGATGTTTACTTCTTTACATGGTCCGCTATAGAAAATCTTAAATCGTTTTGCGTCGTTTCGATTTGTGACGATACAAATGGAACTGGTACAAACTGCTACAAATGGTTTTTTGGAACATAACCACGACTCAATGTAAGTGGTGTAATATATCGGAATCGGTAAAAGTCATATGTTACTTGTGGCTTAGAGGGGGTCATGAGTTCAAACTAATAAGTTTCTTTTAAAAAATCTATGTGTGTAATTGATATTTGCTATTTACCACACCTTTTTCGGTGGATCAAAGCAAATCAAAAATAATCTTTAATATAATAAGTTCTTTCAAGCACTTTTGAATCGTCAAGGATCAATATGATAAATGAAGCTGCGACTGGTTCGGAATGTTGCTCTTACCGAGAAGAACCAGAAAGAAACTCGGCGGTCAATCTTTTAAACATTTTCTATTTTACATTATTAAACAGCAGTCTTGTATGAAGCTGAAAGGATTTTCAAATCCAGACACTTTTGTCATCCAAATAATCTTCAACTTGGACCAAGTCCCATATGTCACGACCCTTACTTTGTTTTTTATTTTTAATAGCAGTTTTTCTATCTTTTAATAAAGTTAACTAAGGCTCAGTCACCCAGGCACTATGTTTTTAAGCATCACATCATTCTCCTGCCCTTATCCCACTCTAAGTGGAGTCGGCACAACATGCTATAAACATGCTGTCACATGGCCTTTTACGACACCGTGATAAAAAATGAGGGTGATGTATTCTACTTATTTAACTCATCATCCTTCCGCCCTTATTCCACTCTAAGTGGGGTCAGCATAACATGTTATAAACATGCTGTCAGATGATTTGGCTGCGATTTTGCGGTTGGCCGCTTGCCTGACGTGAACTTAGTCGCCTTTTACAACACATCGGTAAGAATTGAGTGTGGTCTATTCTACTCCGCCAGATACCACACGGCGGATCGAATTATCTTAGAGGCCTAAAATCTTTATGTAACATCGTACAATGGTCAGTTTGAATGCGAATAAAAAATAAGATTAACGGCCTGTTTATTACTCGGTAAACGGGTATCCCACTTCTGGGCAAAAGCCTCGTTTTTTCTTCCAATGAAGAGCTGAAACTTATGATGAAAGTGAGGAGAACGGAGTAACTGAAACCCAGGCATGGTACAATGATATATGTCTGAAATAGACACAAATAAGTACTAAATAGTTACCTACTTTTTAAGTATAGTGTTACCTTAAAATACTATTCTTTACAGATAATTTTACAGAAATATCTTTTCACCAATTATATTTGTACTAATATCAGCTAAAAGGTAGGTATTGATGTTTCGAAGAATGTTACGTTTTATATGAAATAAAGGTTATTGCGCCATCTATTGATATTTTTGGTACGAGGTCCGTAGAGTAAGTTACATCAATAGTTAAGTATAAATACAAAAATCCATAGTTGATGGCGACAGTGGTCCCAAGAACGAAATAATATGCTAATAGTCCATAGATGGCGTCCAACGTGTATTAAACTTTATGCATTGAACAATTGTAGATGTCACTATATGACATAAAGCAATTATGTAAGGTAAATGCTGAATTTTATTTAAAAACTTATTTGTTTGATCAATATTAATAATAATTCGTTAGAAACTTAACAATAATGCGTTCTTATTTACTGTAAAATGGTAATGACAACTAAATATATTTCCATTTTATTTGCACAGAATGGTAGAGTCAAAGAATAAAAAAAACGTAGTTTTATAAAAAAAATGTTTAATTATTAATAAAAGTATGCGCAGTTTCAAATAATTTATTGAACAAGTAAAAATTGTATCACAGACAAAGGTTATATACATGTTAATATAAAAAACAGACTTGTCCTAGGATATTGACAATTAAAATGACATTGACATTATAGCTTGATTTTGTTTCTCTATTTAGAGTTACCAAATTTTAAAAAGTCCTTAGATTATGGTAAAAATTATCACAGCTCCAGTAAAGCCAGCCTGTGAAGGCGGCAGCAGGAATTGGCGAGCGCGAGATACTGGACGATTTTTATCATCCAGTCCATTTTCTAGGGCTGTTTCGGAAAGAGTTATGGGGTCCTCACCTTCCGCCTGACTCAGGTACTCTCGGGATACGGCTGGTTTAAGAGCTTTCGGTGGAAGGTGGACGCAAGCCGAGCGGTGAGTGTCACATATGCGGCGCCGAGTTTAACACGGCACTGCACAGGCTGGCTGACGGTTCAGCTTGGTTGTTTACGCGGACGGAGCTAGTGGCAAAAGTCGGTATGATTTGGGCTTGCCCCCCATGGTGTTCGCTATGGTGGGAAGGAAGAAATTGTGACTAGCGATAGCTTCCTTCTACGAGGATGCTATCTCGTAGGTGGCTGAGTGGATCCAGAAAGTCGTGTCATTGAATCCGCGCCACCGCAGGCAAACGGCTGCAACTCGCCGAAATTCGTAGCGAACAGGGAACATGGACGCCCGCTTCAAAATGGATCCCGAGGCGGTCGATCGCGAGGAATCGATAAGCAGAGGAAGGGGCCAGTTCGGAGAGGTGGCGCTCTCTGGGGTACAGAGCTGCTGGTGGCACAAAGTTACCCTGTACTCGCCACCAGTAACGTGGAGGTGACGGTGTCGAATTGGACGTGAAGGTACTTCCCATTGCCACCATTGAGGAGGAGGTCAAGACAACGCACAACACACGCTCGAAGTGTGTTCTGAGTGGGATGTAGAGTGGAGTACGTGATAATTAGTATCGGGCGAGATCATTCTCTTCAAAAAAGCCGATGGAAAGCCGTGGTCCTCATACGCTCTGCCAAATTTAAATTTAATTTAATTATAATCATTTATATTTCATCTGTCAGAGATTCCGGGGCGTGTGTTCAAGTTTTGAGGCTGACGATCGAAGGAGTTTTAGTGGGTAGGAATCCCAAATAATAGGATATCATCCCAAAGAGCTCCGGTATCTTATAGATTATAATATTATATATAATAGATATATAATATATTTCCCCCTGTAAAATTAAACCCTTTCTTCACAATTTCTGAAACCAAAATAATATTAGATGTGAGAAACAGCTCTAAAATTTTAAAGTACACGTTTTTTCCCTTTATGGAATATGCTGATTGCTGCTACTCTGATTTATCATAAGCATGATCGAGCATTTTTTGTATACGTGTACAGAATACAAGCTGAAAATAAACAGAATACAAGCATCAAATTTATGTTCAGCTTACATAAGTTTGATTACATTTCTAACTATCAACAAAAATAAAGCTGAGTTAAGATCACCGCGATATATATATTTTTTCATCTCATGTCTATCTATCTCACTAGAACAATAAAAAATATATATTTCTCTCGGTTCAAAGAGCCGTATAATCTTGTTAGCTTTACAGCACATTAAACTCTCTGTTAACCCTCTTTAAAAATCCATATAGGAAAAATCTCTGTTTTCTACTTTTGTCTCGTCATTATAAATATAATTTAATATAGCATTATGACTACAGAGTTGAAGAGCCGTACGTTGAGCAAAATGCAGTATGTAAATAATACCTACATTTTTTTCCCGTCGGTAATGAGGTTGCAGATCACTTAGCCTGTGGGCCGAGGAACTTCTACAAACATATTTATTTAATCTCACACTCACTAGTCAATAACTTAATAACATTGTAATATAAAAACTAGTTTTATTATTAATTTTATATGCGAGTTACTCTAATATGATGATCTATGGAATGAATGATTTATATGAAAAGATATCTTATAACCCATATAGGATTTCACGTTGAATGTAGTGTTACGATTAGAACCCACAAAAATTATCGACCCAAATTTGTTTCATTATCTTTTATGTATATATCCCGCAATTTTTTAATACATAAATAAGTATGATTTTGTTCCATCTTGTTAATAAAAAGTATTTTATTAAAATAAGGCCATTATAGAATTATAAAATGTCAATATAATTATTACAATAACACAATTAAATACAATATAATTTGAAAAATCACAATAACCTTCACATGATTTAACTTTAAATATAGTGTGTCGTATAAGTCCCACAACAGTAATTAAAAATTTATTTTAATACATTTTAATATATCCCGCAATATTTTAAAACGTAGTTAAATAAGATAACAATAAGATAAAGAAATATACATATTGCTCCATTTTGTTATTAGTGCATTTTATTCAATTAAGGTGATTTGCTTTTGTGCAAAAAACAATAGTGCAGCGGCAACACTAGACACTTGTCGATTTCATTCGTAGTTCAGTTTGAAGTAGAACCATAACATGTGGTTCTAGTTATAATTTAATTAATGTTGTAAAATAATAGTCTAATATTAAGTTTTCAATTTCATTTAACTTGCATTTTTATTCGGTTTTGCAGCAACTTTTTTTTATGTGAAGTAGATAAATATTATTCATTCATTAAACATAAAAAAACGGTAAATCAACTTGGTTGCGGTCTCTAAGAAATCAAGGTAAATTAAAATTTTCTATCTTATGTTTTACTCTATATATGGATTTATTACTATGATACTCAACATCTAATCATCGCACTTAAGATTATTGGAGCATGTTTAAATACGGGATAAATGTAATTGACAAAATGTTTCATTATTTAATACTTTTTGTATATAAAAGCATATAACTGGTTAAAGGTAAATTTACACTATATCGTTGTGGCGGTGTTATTGATGTAAGCAATCCCTTATAGATGAGCTTTAGCAAATGGGATTATAGAAAAACAATATGGGAAAGTGCAGATTATATATTAGTAAATAGATATGTGCATAAAATATTAGTATATATAATAATAACCTATTAACTTATGATAATGTTTATTAAGTACGGAAACTTAACAGGGTTAGTGATGATAAATGGGTGCATTTTTAGTGTCAATAACACATCCAGTGTTGCATTTTTTTTCATGAAATTTAATGAATTTTCGATTTAGAAATTAAATGAAATTATACGCTACATGTTTACTTATCTAACAGAATGTCAATATTTTACATTAGAAACATTTGTTTCAAATCATGTTGCTATATAGTTTTGTTATATGAAAGTGTGTTATTTATGATGATTTTTGTATTTAATTTTTTTTAGTTTGACATTCGACAATGGTGGACATTGTCAAAATGTCATTGTCTATATCAGAATGTTATAGCCTATCTTTATAATAATGCTGAAATATTCACACAGTTCTGTACATATACACATCCTCCTGCCATTATCCTACTCTAGGTGGGGTTAGCACAACATGTTAGAAACATGTTGTCACACAATTCAACTAGGTATTTTATGACCGCCCTCCTGCCTGACGTCAACTTAAGTTCCATACACATATATATTTTTTTATCTTACCTTATAGCTTAATCCATTTAATATCATAAAAAACGCCAAATTGAATTATGCTAGTTGACCATTTTGTAGCTGATAAAACATTAATTAATTATAAAAAAAAGTAACAGCCTGTTACTATCCCCAGTGCTGGGCATAGGCTTCTTCTCTCCGTTTTTGCAGAGAAGGATTGAAGCTAAGACCTACCACGCTGATCCAATGCGGATTGATAGGTTTCACATATCCCTAGGATTCTCAAGAGATATGCAGGTTTCCTCACGATGTTTTCCTTCACTGAAAAGTGTATGATAAATTGCAATTATCAATTACACACATAAGTTTTATAATAGAAAAACTTATTGGTGTCTGTCCGGGTTTGAACCTATGATCGTCTCGTCTCGTCGATCGAGAGATTCACATGGTCGCAAGCTATCACAGCACAATTAATAATATAAAATTTTAAATATGAAACATTGGGCTACAGTTCTAAGGATTTGGGTAGTTATTAATAGATGGCACGAGGTAATTACAAATCTATTTTTTATTAGCTACAACAAATAAAACACTTATTGTTTAAAATTTCATACAAAGCGGTCAACTACTAGTGCATGGTCAATTACTAGTGCAGTAACCTTATGTTTTTCTTATCTAGGTAGTCTAGCTATCCCAACCCTTAGTAGGGTCAGCACCATATGACTTTATCTTCTATTCTCCTCTACTCATTCTCCTGCCCTTATCCAGCTCTAAGTGGGGTCAGCACAACATGTTATAAACGTTGTCACATGATTTTTCGTATTTTACGACCAGCCGCCTGCCTGATGTCTGTAAAATTCGACTAAAGTAGTCGAATTTTACGACACCTCGGTAATAAATGAGGGTGGCCTATTCTACTTGGCAGGATACCACATGGGGGATCTATTTACCTTAATCGCCATCTATGACCTCGCCTTCAAGAAAGAGGATGGTCTATTATATTCAGCCGAATACCACACGGTGGGTCGACTTACCTTAGTCGTATTTTACGACACCTTGGTAAGAAAGACGGTGGTCTATTCCACTCAAGCGGATACCACACGGTGGGTCGACTTACCTTTGTCGCCTTTTACGACACCTCGGTAAGAAAAAGGGTGGTCTATACTACTCAACCGACTACCACACGGTGGGTCAACTTATCTTAGTCGTATTTTGCGACACCTCGGTAAGAAAGAGGGTGGTCTATTCTACTCAGCCGGATACCACACAGCTGCCTGGTGCTACTTTTACTCATAGTAATAAAACTTCTCTAGTCATATATCCATCCATGTTCACATCCTACCGATTAATCCTTTTAAATAAATGCTTAAAATGCCTTGCGATTTTGTCGTGGAGTCTATCTCCTGATGATGCTTCAGTTGCGTTGCGAAACGATTGTTGAGTTTGTGATAGTGAATGTTTGTAGTGCTTGTGTATCGTGGTGGCTGTGGTGGAGGTTTGTGCATGTGTTTTTACGAATCCTGCACATATAAGGTATGATAACCGATTTTCCACTCTACATTTAGCATTATATTATATATTTTCTATTTTACTTCATCGCGGATTATAGCAAAATAATTTTATTATCACTTTTGTATTATGGATCTCCGCAAACTAACGCCTAATTCTAATATCCAAATTTCATAATAAACCATCGTTCTTACCTGTGTTGGGAGCATGCACTGACAAACTTTCAGCTTTTATAAAATGACGAAGGTCTGGCGTCCACGGGCTCTTGGTCCATATAGATTTGTACTCGTCAGCATTATTTTGCACTTATGTATAAACAGAAACCGGTTTCATATTACAGCGAAGGAATTCGTTTGCAATTCCGCGAATCGCTAGCCCATAGTCGTGTCGTATTTCATTTTTTATTATTAGTTATTGTTACCGACTTTGCTTGCTGAATTTGTGATTAATGGCGTCACTTGCACAGCGTCTCTAATATTATAAATTAAAATGTCTGTCTGTCTGCCTATCTATTACGGGTAATCTGCTGGGGCATACTGATAAAATTTGATACAGAATTTAAGACAACAGAGGTTAAGCTTATTTACTTATATTTTAGACTTAAGATATAAAAAGATATTACTTGAAAAAAAATTATTGAGCAGGTGGGGCTCGCTCGAGGTATTTTCAGTTCTTTAGTCCGCTCGTTCCCCACTGAGTTATTACAAATGACTTTACAAATAACAGCTAAAACATCATTTGTATTCTATTCTACATTTTAGCATTTTTCAATTCCCGAAAACAGATATAAAACGATATTTTTTTAAAATCCAAAACCTAGCTAGATCGATACATATACAGTATATACACATCATCATCTTACTGCACTTATCCCACACTAAGTGTGGTCGGCACATGTTATAAACATGTTGTCACCTAATTTTGGCTACGTATTTTACGACCGGCCGCTTCCTAACATCAACTTAGCTTAGTCGTATTTTACGACACCCCGGTAAGAAAGAGGCTAGTCTATTCTACTTAACAGAATACCACACGGTGGGTTAACTTACCTTAGTCGCGTTTTACGACACCTCGGTAAGAAATGAGGGTGATACCTACTATTCTATTCAGCCCAATACCACACTAATTAGCTAATTTAAATATTAAAGATGTAAAGCGAAATATATGACCAATCGATCGTATATATTATTGACCATGATTGTGATTTTTTTCATTCAACGTACAGACAACGCGGCCGTAATAAATATTGTATTAGTATCTTCGATTTTGCTTAGACATGTACTTTGTATATCAATTTTGTAATTCAAGTTCCAGCAATCCGCACAGTGTTTCACAGTGTTGATATCTTTTGACATGTTCACTAGTTTCCTTAATAGATTTTTGTGTATTAGCAATCTGTCCCACTGCTGGGATTGAAGGAAAATTGAAACTTAGACCCACACCTGAATTGGCAGATTGGACATGAGTGAATTTGAAAGTAATTATTTTTGCATTATATATTCCTAAACCCAAAAACTCATTTATGCAATCCCTACTAAACACTACTAATCACTAAACAGTGTACTGTATGGGTAGGTTTTGCATAAATCGCTCCGTTTAATGGTGAAAGTTGCATGAAAATCCTTTCAGTTTTCGAGTTTTACGTGTAAGAGTTTAAAGTTTGACTTATCATTGAAATATTAGTATTTAAGATTTCTATTGAAAACTGTAGTTGTAGACTAGAATGATGCTTTTTTATACAGGTAAAACCCCTGGTTACCGCCGCCCGGAGGAAGTATCTCTGATCCCAGAGATACTTCCTCCGGGTAGGAACCTCTCAAACTAGAAGTCCCCCTCCGCTAACCGATGCATCGAGAGCACCAGATGCACCGACCACGTCGGGGACCTGTAAGACAGGCGTCCGACATACCCCGTTGGGAACGCCGAATGTCCCCTGTTAGGGCGGCAGACGGTTGGCTTGGGCAAGTCGCTTACACCTGGACTCACCAGCAGCAGATTAGATCCAGAACCGCTCCGCTGCCTTCCTTCGCAGAGCAGAAGGAGACCATCGCTGTCCACAAACGCTTCACTTATCTCACTGTCGAAGAAACCGCGCCCCAAGTAGGGGCCCCAGCGCCTTGGTGGGCGTTTCCGCCTCCACCGGGTAATTTTTTATAGAGGTTTTCTTCCTCGAAGGTTCCCGTTCCCATTGCTGGGCTTCCGAGCTTTGCCGACGGTGGCCAAAAACCATGTCCAGCCAGATTTTATCAAGCCCGTCGCTCATTAGAGACTCCACCCCCAATCTCTCCCCGGCCCGTCCAGATTGCCCTCTGTTAATCAGAGGGACAACTGGATTGGCCACCCTACAGTGGTTCGTTCGCCAAGACTGAGGAATACATATTAGAGTATCCGACCACTATGGCACCACTAGGGCTTGCAGCATTAGTCGATTTGAAAAAAAATATTGCGCATTAGTTTCTGTCGTGCGATCTAAGTGGGTATTTGTGTGTTCGTTAAAGTAAAAAGATCTCTTATAGTACTAAAATCGATCTAGCTAAGTTTTATGTAAAAAAAGAGTGTATTGTCACTGTTTTTGTGGGCATTAAAAAACACTAACATTTATATTGAATTGAGTTTTCGCCATTAACTGTCAAGTCGGGGAACGGGCAGCCTCGAGAAACGTAAATACCCAGGATCGATTCCAACTAAATTATATTTTCTTTTTTTAGTTTCTTTTTTTAAAGAAAATTACCGAGCAAAGCTCAGTCATCCAGATATTTTATATTTATTTAAGTTGTTATCTATTACAGCTGATCAGTAATTTCCTTCAATTGTCTTTCAACGTATGCTTCAGTTTATTCTCGTTCCGTTCTAAAATTATTTTATATAATATATTGTTTTTTGCTTGTTTCAGTGACAATGTTGAAGTCAAAGGTTGCTGTGAATAAAAAACTGTTGCCCATGAAAGGGCACTATTTTTTTTTTAACGCAGGTATGTTGAACTATGTTTAATATTAACATAGCCCTCTTAGCTTATTTAAAGATCTTCTTTCTTACTCTTGGCCTTATCCATATTATAAACTTGTTGTAACATGATTTGCCTCATTATTTTACGACCGGCCGCCTGCTTTATTGACAAGATTGCGGTTTAATAATGTAAAATTGAAAACGTTTAAAAGATTGACCGCCGAGTTTCTTTCTGTTTCTTCTCGGTAAGAGCAACATTCCGAACCAGTTGTAGCTTCATTAATCATATTGCTCCTTGACAATTGAAAAGTGCTTTTTTTTGAATTGATAATTATTTGAATACAGATTTGGATTTGTTAAACCACAAACCACCAAACATCTATTGCACTGCACGCATTCTTTAGGACAATATCAGTTTTTCTATAAACAAAGCGTGTGTGTGGTTACTAATCCTGCATGTATAAAGTAAGAGAACGAATGCTTACACTTAGCATTACATAGATTTAGTTAATATATGACGAATGCTTCTGACAATTAGCATTACAAAGATTTGGTTAATATATGACAAATGCTTGTCAAACGCATATTGTCAAATATTTCATTTCATGTTTAATTTCTTCATGGTTATATAAATTCCATCTTCATTTTTAAGGTTTCACGATGTTTATCATCGTTGAAAACTTGGGGGAAAAAAACAAAATTTTAACCCGATGGAAAGTTTTCAAGGTTGTTTACCGAAAACTAAATGTTATACTAAATTTTTTTATTACAATTAACAAAAGACGACTCGAAGTTCGTGCTTATTTTTCTTATGGGGTTTCAGCAAAAGTTTAATTGAAAAAAATATACAAGCGAATTTCAATTAATTTCAGTTATCAACAATTCGTTAATTAAAAAAATTATAAACAAATAACATTACAAATGTAATTTATAAAACACCCGTGTGGTATAGACTGAGTAAAAGACCACCCTTATTTCTTACCGAAGTGTCGTAAGGCGACTAGAATAAGTTGACCCATCGTGTGATATCCGGCTGAGTAGAATAGACCACCCTCATTTCTTACAGAGGAGTCGTGAACAGCGGTTACTATATTTCGCTGTTGCAGCGTTATATATAACGCAAATCGGCGTTACGCTAACGCGATCGAGTGGGTTATAAAGATTTTCACTAACCACACAAATCTCCTCATTTATGATTTGATCACGCAGAGATAATTTGAACATGACTTTTTACCATCGCCCGCTGAGCCACTAGGTAAGCTTTCTAATGAGGCTCAGATAGTGACCAAGTTTCAAATCACTCGTTTTCGAATATATAATTGTAACGGAATTAATGATGGGGATGAGATGGATGTGGGAGAAAGGAAGAGTTGAAGTGGCGATAGGTGCGGAGAGGCGCTATTACATTATTAAAAAAATGTGTTCAAAACGCAGTTTTTTGCTATAAAAAAAGGACAAATTTATTTGTCTTTTGAAAAAACGTTTCTTATTTCTATAGTAAAAAATAAAGAAAATATCGATTTTAATAATATTTTTGTAGTGTGAATTAAACTCAAGCGTTCCTTAATAGGTATTTCATATTTAGTATTAAACGATATGTATCAAATGATATATAGCTCCCACATTAGTTTAGTTTATGTTAAGGCGTTATCTTAAAAAGCGTGTTACTAAACAAGTATTAGGCCGCGTACAGACATCACGAGGCGGATGTCGCCAATAGTTAGTCACGCATGCCTCAACCTGAGGTATACAACGGTATATTTATACATCCGTTCCGAATGACACATGCTCGACATGAGCATACAGACACTACGCATGGTATTCGTCAGTAGAAAAATGTCTCCAAAAAGGCGAAACGTGCAGATTGCAGCTGCGGCCTATATAGTATTCGTAATTCATAAAATATAAAAACGAGAAAAGACGCTTTTTATAAACCGATTACATTATGGGAATATGGGGTCTATGACAAAACGTCCGTTGTCTACACGGAGGGTACGGCTCGTTCGCAACGATCGTATGACGCTAATGCTCGCTCTGAGCACACACGTCCACACAGCTCGAGGCATACGAGGCGAGCCATTCGCAAAGCACGCCTCGCGATGTCTGTACGCACCTTTATACTATTGGTTGTTTATGTTATATAGTTAGTACCTGGTTAAGCGATGCTTGCTCTTCAAAAAAAAAATCAAAAAATAATGGGGTAGTTGGGGTTCGATCCTAGGTATATACATTTCTCGAGACCGCCCGTTCCACCACGCTGAATTGGCATTTTGCGGCAAATAGCAAAAAGTGTTTTATATTCAATACAAATTTGAGTATTTTTAAAGGCCCAAAAACAGGGATAAAACTATTTTTTTTAATAAAACCTAGCTAGATCAATTTTCTCTCCTACATGCTGAATTACAGAAAAATCGTTGGAGACGTTTTCAAGATTCCGAATATATATATATATATATATATATATATATATATATATATATATATATATATATATATATATATATATATATATATATATATTTATATATATACATACAAGATTAACTTTCTATTTATTGTAATATGTCACATTTTATACTGTCTTCCCTACTTTAAGACAATGAATGACATGTTAAGGTGAAAATAGCATAGAGTTTAATACTTCAAGATTAACTCATTTAAATATTAAAGATAACTTTTGACTTAGCGGCAAGCGGCATCTATACTTCCAAAATAATATTATAAAAGCGAAATTGTACTTTTGTCTGTTACGGTTATACCGCTGGACCGATATCAATGATATTTGGCACAGTTTAAGCTGGGTATTAAACTAGGTTATGTAAAAATTAAGTTGTTATCAATACTTAGTTGTTAACATTATAAGCGGTGGTGGTTTGTGCTTCTGTGTTTTACGAATCCTGCATGTATCAGGTATGGAAACGGATTTAGTATTGTATATATTTACTATTTACTTATTCGCGGATTTTAGTAAAATAATTTCATTATTACTTTGTTGTCGCAAAACGCGGCTAAAGTAAGTTGGTATTCGGTTGAGTAGATTAGACCACCGTCTTTCTAACAAATGTATCGTAAAATACGTATAATCTCGATATCTCAAATATAATCGTTGCGCAAAAGTATTAATATAATTATATTGCTACAATCCGCTCCTATATACAACCTATTTCTTTAATTTTACTCGACTTTGACACGTAAATAATCACCACGCCATAAATTATCTATATCAAGGTATACAGATAATTAATGGCGTTTGTAATGTCATCCTATTCCTATTGAATTTACAGGATTTCTATAGTCAATATGTAACCCCGGTGTATAAGCAATGACTTTACCAAACGTGACGTCACAGACAGACAGATTTTCGCAATTATAATATTAGTATGGATAATGCTAATTATAAATAACATGATCATCGCCTTTAGCGAAGGACAAGCATTTGTCTTTATCATGGCATTTATTAGCCATATCGCTTATGGGCGACTATTGCAATAGTGGCATAACTCGGCCCAAACCGTTGAACAGTTCCCTCGTCTGGAGCCAATCCTGGCAGCAGTAACAGGTCATGCTTATTATAAACATGCATTGTCTAGGATTGGACCAGTATGTAAAATTTCAGCTCAATCTGACACCGGGAAGTGGGTCAAATTTAACTTGCACGATTCCACCTTTATATACATACAAGAATCTACCCGTCGAGCTTACTGCCAACTGCGCTAATGGGCCAGTCAATACAGTATAGTAACGGCCTGTTACTATCCCACTGCTGGGCGTAGGCCTCCTCTCTCCGTTTTTAGAGAGAAGGGTTGGAGCTAAGACCTACCGCACTGGATTGGTAGGTTACACATATACTTAAAATTCTCTAGAATTATGCAGATTTCCTCAGGATGTTTTCCTTTGCCGAAAAGCGTGTGCTAAATCGCAATTATCGATTAGACACATAGCTTTTAATAGAAAAATCATTTAAAAATGTTGTCCCCGGGATTTCAACCCGCGATGCCCATAAAATAAACGCAGGTTGGCACCGCTGGGTCATCAAGGCCTATTTAGACCATATAAAGGGGCAGTCATTCAAATTATATTTAAGAAGTTATTCATGCCACATATAAGATTTTTTTTATTGAAATATATTGCCATAACATATAGCAAGATTGATTTACCGCCCCCGAAAACCCGTTGCATACTAAATGTCATATAACTGGAGCTGATTTCGAAATTCACATTAAATGTATACAAAAAATATTTGTTTAAAGAAGTAAAAACAAAATATTTTTTACCCTAATCAAAGTTTCAAGTTCACCTTTTGTAAGAGAGAAGCACCACAAACTTACCGAAGTTAAACAAAATATTCTCTCTTTCGCAATTTCACAATTTTAATTCTGCGTGACGTTATTTATTTTGTTACGTGCGTCGGCAAGGCTCAAAATTTTCCACTTTCTGTTGCTCAATCAAGTAATGTTTTCGGTTTGAAAAAAACCTTTAAATTTAAATAAATAAAATATAAATAAAAAATAAAAAGCCTTTTATTTCTCACCAATATTAACAGTATAAAATATGTCAAGGATGTCAAATATTAAAAAAAAAATACATAGTCATCATAGTCAAAAATACAAGTTGATTAATTGAAAAAAATGATAAAAAAAGAAGGTAGCAGGCGACCAATGGATGAGAACAGCAATTGATCGGGACACTTGGAAAAATTTAGAGGAGGCCTTTACCCTTTAAATTCTCCTCGTTTTTATTATTTTATTTATTTACTTACGTGCGTCTAGTTATTTAGTTTATTAATTAAGTCACGCCTATTATGTGCATCTAGTTATGCGAGATTCCAAATTTCCGATTTTTATTGCTACCTCTAAGTAACCTCATTATTTTAAAAATAAAAGTCAATTTATCTAGTTTATTTGTTTCGTTTATTTAATTATTTACATCTAGTAAATTAATTTATTTATTTAGGTGCGTTTTCGAGCCTTAATAATGTCCTTTTTAAAAGCTTTTATTTAACTTGCCGTGTGTGTATGTGAAGGTGGAATCTTGCAAGTTAAATCTGACCTACTTCCCGGTGTCTTACTAAGCTAAAATTTTACATACTGGTCAATTATCAATGACAATGCATGATAATGATAACCATGACTTGATGCTGCCAGGATTGGCTCCAGATGAGGGAACTGTTCAACAGTAGAGGCATGAAATTTTGTTGAGTAGTTTTTTAATTTGACATGTTTCAGTTAATATTTCTTATTTGAAAAAAACATCCATATGTATAAGACGAAATTCGATGTATATCATAGACATACGAGAGGTCACAAAAAGCTTGTGATACCTGTGTCGCGACTCAGCAGAGTTGGCAACTCATTCGATGGTTTCAGTATTCGCTTTTACAATAAAATTCCGCAATCAATACTAGATCAGTCTACAGAAAGGTTTAAATTAAGTATAAGAGATATGCTTATACGTAAAGCATATTACAAAATTGAAGATTATTTGAATGATAAAAATGCCTGAATTTGAAAATCCTTGCAGCTTCATACAAGACTGCGGTTTAATAATGTAAAATTGAAAATTTTAAAGGATTGACGGCCGAGTTTCTTTCTGGTTCTTCTCGGTAAGAGCAACATTCCGAACCAGTTGTAGCTTCATTAATCATATTGATCCTTGACGATTCAAAAGTGCTTGAAAAAGCTTATTTGAATAAAGATATTTTGATTTGATTTGATTTTAGGAACCGCGCCTCTAGTCCCGTACCTGTCAACATACGCAAGGCAGCTAGGATTCTCTTCATCGACAGTCGGCCTCATATACACAGTGCTGCCGATATTTGGGCTCGTCGCGAAACCGCTTTTTGGCATCATCGCTGACAGGTTTGTTTTTTAAACTTTTCATAAGTAAACTCAAGTAAACTGTACATTGACAAGTGCGGTTCACATTACGCTACTAAAAGTCTAGGCCTTAAAATTTTCGCCGACCGCACATAAAATAGCCTTAAGGTAAAAGCCTTTTAGAACCAATAACATTATACATACTTAGTTCGAATTTTAATTTTTAGGTACTTAGTGCCTTATTTACTTCAAGTGTTCACTTATTAATCTAATTTATAGAATTAGTCGTTATTTTGCGGAGGTCAATTATACAAAGGTTATTAAAAATATTATTTTGCTATAATCCGCGATAAATTTATTGTGGATAATAGCAAAATAATATTCTCATTACCTTTTGACGTATTAATCTTTTAATTTTCTATTTAGACTTATCTAATTGATAATTGCAATTTACCACACGGTTTTCGATGAAAGAAAACATTGACAACTGGTTCACCTGTGGTTATTATTAGCTGATCAGTAAACCACTGAAGCTGTTAGACTAGCAGTAACACCGTGCGTCTCTTATAAGGAGGTCACGGGTTCAAACCCCGGGCACGCGCCAATGAGTTTTTCTATTAAAACTTATGTATCTAATTCATCATCTTCACAACATGTTATAAACATCCTGTCACATGATTTGGCTGCGTTTTTACGACCGGCCGCCTGCCTGACGTCAACTTACCTCAGTCGTATTTTACGACACCTCGGTAAGAAAGAGCGTGGTCTATTCTACTAAACTGGTCACTATACGGTGGGTCAACTTACCTTAGTCGCCTTTTACGACACTTCGGTAAGATATGTGTGTGGCCTATTCTACTCAGCCGGATATCACACGTATGTGTTTAATTGATAATTGCAATTTAGCACACGCTGTTCGATATATGAAAACATTGAGAGTAAACCTGCATACCTCTAGAGAATTCTGGGGACATGTGTAACCTACCAATCCGCATTGGAGCAGCGTGGTGCGTCTTAAGTCAAACCCAGAGAAGAAGCCTATGCCCATCTGTGATATAATAACAGGCAGTTACACCCCATAGAACCAATGATTGTCTAAATGTCAAACAACATATAAATCCTTACATTCTGTCTGACTGAATATGAAATTATAACCCATGATTACATAATATAAATTGACAGCAATTTGAATTTATTGACGAAGATAAGAAAACGTAATTTCCAGTTGTAATTTTTATAGTTACATAAAATAATACTTATACATACAATGTATTCAATAAACTGCGTCATCCATTATCGACAGGAATTTACGCCGGAATTCGGAATTTAAGATTTTTATCCCTGTTTTCAGACATTAAAAACGGATAGAATATTCCTATTATAGTTATAAGAATAAAGTTTATTCAATTTTGTTTTAATATTTTTAAAATTTTCTGTAGTACTTTGTTTTTTACTTTTCAGTGTTAGTTCCCAAATATTTTAAAATTTTACTCTTTTTACTTTTACTTTGTACCATAACCAATGTTTATTTTTATTTTTACTGTTTTTAAATGTAATAGTATTTTAAATAAATTAAGACTATGAAATACATGTAAAAATCAAAAATGTATGTTAATAATACTGTTGGGATGTCTTACTAAATAAATAAATAGAATGTAAATACGAAACTCTATTTAAACACGTTTACTCACAGCCCTATCAGAGCAAAATAATATACGCTTACCAAAACAAAGGTTAAGTGTATTCAGTGATAATCGCTATTGTATGGTTATAATATTTATATAAATATTAAATAATATAAAAAAAATATTGTAAATTTCATAAAAGCATTATTCACATCCCTTGTAGAAAATTGCTTCTATTCACCTAAAGAATATTTAAATTACTGTACTACTAATTATGAGTAATTTATATTTCAGACGTCGGAAACAGTGACAGCGTATTTAACCTTTATTTTCTAATATTGTAGTAGTTTTTCCTGAAAATAAGGATGATACATTTTTTTTTAATTTTCATTTAAAAAATATATCGTTTTATCCCTGTTTTCGGGCTCTAAAGAAACTGTATAAATTTACATAGAATACAAAAGGTTATTTTTGCTGTCATTTGTAAAATTGTAATAGCTCAGTGGGGAGCGGGCGGACTAAAGAAGTAAAAATACCTCAATACATCAAGCCCCAGTTTTCACTAGTCATTTTTGATTTTTATTTTTTCATTTTTTTGTAATTAAAAAAAAAATTCTGAGCATGTTCAATTCATTTCAATACATTTAAATCAGATACTTTTTATTTATTTGTCTTTTCATAATGTTATTCTTATAAGTAGAACAGATCCCTTTACAATATTCTCCTGATTATATTATTATTATATTATTGACTAGCCCGTTGGCGCGGTGGGTAGTGACCCTGCCTTCAGCTCCGCGGGTCGCGGGTTCGATTCCCGCCGAGGGCCAACATTTTCTATAAATGAATTTGTTGGTCTTCGAGCCTGGGTGTACATTTGTATTTAAGTATGTATTTAAAAATTATATAAGTATATATTCACCAGTTGTCTGTCACCCATAACACAAGTATTAAGTTACTTACTTTGGGGATGGACTATCGTGTGTGTAAGTGTCCCATATATTTATTTATTATTTATTTATTATCTCAGAGCATATAATTCCAGCGTGATAATGAAGTTTAAGATACATTTAGCTGACGGATAACTTTTTCCTATCTTAGATTACGTAGATATCTTATCTGCTTACTTTATCTCCATTTGACGGAAGCACTTCTTAATAAAGTTGACCGCTTGCAAAATTTGCTTACCTTGATTATTGGTAACGTTAGATATATTGATGAAAATCGAAGTTTATCGCACGCTTAATATAAAAGTGGTCTAATTCAGAAGTAGGCTTAGTACCGGCCTGTTACTATCCCACTACTGGGCATAGGTCTCTTCTCTCCGTTTTTGGAGAGAAGGATTGGAGCTGAGACCTACCACGCTGCTCCAATGCGGATTGATAGGTTACACATATCCCCAGAATTCTCTAGAGATATGCAGGTTTCCTCACGATGTTTTCCTTCACCGAAAAGCGTGTGATAAATTGCAATTATCAATTAGACACATAAGCTTTACTAGAAAACTCATTGGTGCCTGCCCGGGGTTTGAACCCTAGACCTCCTCGAAAGAGGCGCGCGGTGTTACCGCTGGGCTACCACAGCTTAGTAGGCTTCAGAAGTAGGCTTAATTGAGTTAAATGTGTTAAGCCGTGTGATATCCGGCTGAAAAGAATAGTACCACCCTCATTTCTTGCCGAGGTGTCGTAACAGGCGACTAAGGTAAGTCGAACCGCCGTGTGGTATCCGGCTGAGTAGAATAGACCACCCTCAATTCTTACCGAGGTGTCGTAAAAGGCGACTAAGGTAAGTGCCGTGTAGTATCCGATTTAGTAAAATAGACCACCCTCTTTCTTACCGAGGTGTCGTAAAATACGATTAAGTAAGTTGATGTCAGACAGGCGGCAGGTCGTAAAATACCTAGCCAAATCATGTGACAACATGTTTATAACATGTTTGACATGCCATCTATGACATCACGCTGCGAACTTTTTAAAAAAGTTAGTATTTTCTTGATTTGCCAAGTTATGCTTAACACTCACGAGTTTTGTACACGCTGCTCTACAATTTATTGCAATTTGCGCCAAAACAACTTTTTGTAATTCAGTCACTTTAATACTAAGTCTGTGATGTTCTCATAAAATTGTGTATTAAAGTAAATTTAATGCTAAATGTAGAATGGACTATCTGTTTTCATACCTGATACACGCAGGATTCGTAAATAGCAAAGCTTTGCGACTTTGTCGTGGAGACTATCTCCTGATGATGCTTCGGTTGCTGGACGAAACCATTGTTGATTTTGTGATAGTGAACGTGTGTAGTGCTAGTGTATTGTGGTGGCAGTAGAGGTTTGTGCATGTGATTTTACGAATCCTGCATATATCAGTTATGAGAACTGATAGGACTGATAGAATTTATCGTCTTTAATTCTTTAACTCTTTTTCTTTCTCTTTTCTAACTATATGTATAAAAAGAAATAATAAATAAATAAATAAATATAAATATATGGGACACTTACACACACGGTCGTCCGTCCCCAAAGTAAGTAACTTAATACTTGTGTTATGGGTGACAGACAACTGGTGAATATATATACTTATATATTTTTACATACATACTTAAATACAAATATACACCCAGGCTCAAAGACCAACAAATTCTTTTATTGAAAATGTTGGCCCTCGGCGGGAATCGAACCCGCGACCCATGGTGCCAAAGGCAGGGTCACTACCCACTGCGCCAACGAGCCAGTCAAATAAATAATACGGATAGCCCACTGTACATTTACTTGATAGCGGATTATAGCAAAATAATTTCATTATTACTGTTTTAACACTGTTTTTGATTCTCAATAAAATTATATTCCTTCATGTATGGTTTGTTAGGAGTTTTATGGTCAATAATGCGTGTAATAAACTTATATCGCTGTAACCATGTACGCCTTATCTAAACTAATCAGAATCTATTGTTCATGAACAGTTTCGTTTATTGCTAGTATTTTAGATGGCAAGTTTATTGGTGTTTTGACGTAAGTCAATAGTCGTGTAGAACAAGGTTGAGCAACCTTTTTAATGAACGGGCCAACAAAACTAATGAGAATATTATTTTTCTATAATCCGCGATATATGTAATGCTAAATGTAGCGTGTACTATTCGTTCTCATACCTGATACATGCAGAATTTGTAAAAACTCATGCACTACCCGTCACCGATAACACATGGGTCGGTTATCGGATTATAGCAAAATGATATTCTCATTAGTTTTGTATTATGGACCTCCACAAAGTAACGCCTAGTTCTATAAATTACTCAACAATTAAATTTTTTAAATTTTTTAAATAATAACTTACTAATAAATTACAAAACCTTATTTTTAGTAAATATTAGAATAAAAAATATCCTCATCCTCTTGCCACTATCCCACCCTAAGTGGCACAACATGTTATAAACATGTTGTCACATGATATACGTATTTTGCGACCGGCCATCTGCCTGACGTCCACTTACCTTAGTCGTCTCTTACGACATCACGTTAAGAAATAGGTTGGTCTAATCTACTCAGCCGGGTACCACGCGGCAGGTCGACTTACTCTAGACGACTTTACGACACCTCGGTAAGAAAGAGGGTGGTCTATTCTATTCAGCCATGGTCTATTCTACTCAGAGTGGGATAAGGGCAAGAGAATGAAGATAACAGATCTCTAATCTGTTTAATTTGCGTATATTTTGTTCGCAGGTTCAAAATACAAAAGTTGCTATTTATATTTTTCCAAATAGTGACAATAGTCAGTTTTTCCGGAATATACTTCATACCTGAGAAAAGGTCTAATATATCAGTGGACCTGGATTGTGGTGATGGGGCCACTGTGCTGCGGAGTTGCTTTAAAACAGCAGATGAGATAAACAACTGTACGCTGACCGCTCTTAGCAGCCAAAATACGAGTTCAGTGTGTAAGGTATGCTTTGTTCCCACTAAGTGATATTTTCTTCTTGTTGGCGATGGATGTCTGCTGGACATTGGTCTCTTTAAGAGATATTTCATATTTTCTTCTTCTTACCGACGGATTTCCGCTGCTGGACAGAGGTCTCTTCAAGACATATCTACACAACATCTTGTGCAGCTTGGACACAGGGCTCCCCGCGACCTTTTTGAGGTCATTAGTCCATATCGAGGGGGTCTACCAACACTGCGTACTTCGGTCGCCATTCCAACACCTTGAGACCCCAACGCCCATCGGTTCTACGCACTATGTGCCTATCGCCGCTTCAGCTTCGCGACACGCTGAACTACGGTGACTCTGGCTTCTCTACGGATCTTCGGATTTCTGATTTGATCGCGTAGAGATACTCCGAGCATAGCTCGCTAAGTGACTCTGAGCCTTCTTATGAGGCCCATAGTCAGCGACCAAGTTTCAGATCCGTATGTCATCACTGGCACTGTTCGAAGACTTATGTCTTCAGGCACTGAAGTATCTTGGACAAAAAGATCTAACTATGAGGTATATGGACGAAAAGATCTCGAGTAGCTTCCCAAACGCTGCCCATCCGAGTTGGTCGACACCGACAATAACAACATGCTCTGCCGACGCAGAACATGTTGTTATATGTTTTGGCTGGTTATTTTAAGACCGCCCGTCTGAATGACGTCACCTTACCATAGTCGCCTTTTAAGATACCTCTGTCAAAGATAACAGTTGATTCTACTCAGCCAGATACCACACTGCGGGTCAACTTACTTTAGTCTAACTTTTACGACACCGCGTTAAGACATAAGGGTGGTCTATTCTACTCAGCTGTGAATAGGTTATATATGTGAATAAAGAATACGGCTCCATCGTGTGGTAAATGTTTAACCTATTCTTCGAACAAGTCCATTAAATTATTGAAACATTATTAATGGCTAAATACTCACCTTTTCAAATTTCGTCGTTATGTTATCAGTAAGGTAAAGAGATGGACTTTGTCAACAGATGAGCTGTGATATGACGTCACCAAAGATGTGGCAAACAGTTTGCGAACATTGGCACATACCACAGTACTGTTACAGTTACACCAATAGAATAGATTACATCGCGTATGTAAGCAACGTGACGATAAAAGATGAATGTGTTTATATTTCCTCTCACAATGTCACTCTTGATGGTAAGTTGGAATCTAATTTTTAAATTACACGCACCAATGTCCCAGCGACCTTTTATCCCACTGCTGGGCATAGGCTATATCTCTCCGTTATTGGAGAGACGGATTGGAGCTAAGACCTACCACGCTGCTCCAATGCGGATTGGTAGGTTACGCATATCTCCAGAATCCTCTAGAGATATGCAGGTTTCCTAACGATGTTTTCACCGAAAAGCGTGTGATAAATTGCAATTACATGCAAATCACTTGACACATAAACATAATATATTTATTAAACATAATTGCAATTATGAATTAGACACATACGTTTTAACAGAAAAACTCATTGGTGTCTGCCCGGGTTTGAACCCTCCTCGAAAGAGTCGCACGGTGTTACCACTGGGCTATCACAACTTGTTTATATATTTATTGTTAATTCCTTCAGGGTATTCGTACAAACCAAATTGCCATGTCGGCTCTGGATATGTAGATATAAACGAGCCTTGCATCCTGGCCTGCGTTGACGAACATTTGTCCACATTGATTGGCCTAAGTAAGGCCAATATGACGTGTTTAAATAAAACGCTCAATTACCGCTTATGCGACTACGATATAGAAGATTTTGCGAACGTCACCAGTGATACTAGTTTAGACCTATGCCAGGTATGTAAACTCAAGCTAAAAAATGTTAACTAACATTTGTCAGCATTGATTCTCCCTTTTTCACACTGGATATTCGCCCTTTTATTCTCTCCGATATCCCCTCTTTTCAAATCAAAATTAGCTCTTTCACTTAAATCGTCAATAATCAATAAGATTAATGAAGCTACAACTGGTTCGGAATGTTGCTCTTACTTAGATGAATCAGAAAAAAACTCGGCAGTCAATCTTTTAAATATTTTCATTTTGAAAGAATAAAGAAAGAAAGAAAAATATTTATTCACACACTTTTGTATAATGTCACATTATTTTTGTATAATGGACCTCCGGAAAATAACGCCTAATTCTATAAACTACAGTGCAATTATTTTGAAATTTTAAGATTACATAAACTTTGTGATACACGCAGGCGAAGCCACAGGAAGAGCCAATGAATAACATAGGCGCCATTCCAACACCTTAATGCCACAACCTACCAATAGACTAAAATTATAATAAAATTATTTTGCTATACTATGCAAATTCAAAATCCGCTATATTTATTTATGGCTTCAAATACCGCGATAAGTAAAAAATCCGCTCGGATTATAGCAAAAAAAAATTATTATTACTTTGGTATTGTTATGATATCTGTTCAGGATGTTCTAGAAATAAAACTCTGAATACCTTTTTACCGTAAATTCTTAAGCACAACATCACGGTTACATGATATACTAAGCCCGTTGTCCGATTCAAAAAGATGGCGCTCGCCCCGTCGAATTGATTTTTCATCGTCTTACAATTCTCTAGACGGATGTCACGAGAGTTGGATAGCCGTTTACCCAAGTGACATCCGGCACAGACTAACAATACTTTTGGACCAAGAGCCCGTGGACCCCAGACCTTCGTTATTTTATAAAAGCTGTAAGTTTGTCAGTGCATTCTTCCAACACAGATAAGAACGATAGTAGATTATGGAATTTGGATCATAATGGCTTTTTTATATTTATATTTATACGCGCTACTCAAGGTTGCAAAATACTGAATTAATTTCGTCATAGTATAAAGCTTGATCTTTTGGTATTACCTTTAGAATAATATTAAAAATCACGTCAGTCAATGCCAGACACTTAGGCCTGGCATAGTGGAAACCCCCTGCCAGACACCCTTAAAGTTCATGAAGTTATAGTGTTAAAGCTGATTTTAATGTATATTACTTGGATAAGAATAAGATGATGTTTCCCCTCTAGCCAGACATTTTAAATAGTTCCTACCCCAGCCAGACAAGCATGTAAGTTAGCTATTCCAGCAAGCACGAAGTGTACATACAGATAGATGCGACCGAGTAGTCGAGTTAGGTCATTACTTTCACCTTTTATAAAATGACTGTGGTCTGGGGTCTCTATTTATCAAACAATATTATGAATCTCCGCAAAGTAAGGCCTAATTCTAGAAACTATCACTATAGACACACTTATTGTTAAAGTTGACTCTCTTGTGCCTTTCTTTTCCAGACGTCCTGTGATTTACACCCAAAGATGCCTTGGAAGTTGATGGAAATATGTGAGGGTTGGGGTGCCGATGCTGCGGACACCTGCAAGCCCAGGACGAGGGGTGGGGAAAGTTTCCCGAGCAGCCTGTCCTTTGACGGGACAATACTGTTGTCAACAGCTCTGTCCAATGCCGAGTGCGTTTACGTACAAGTCAACCATATAGAGATGCCGGATGGTAAGGAAAAATATAGAATCTAGGTCAGAGAACGAGGGTCACTAATATATCTCAACAAGCTGAAGTGGCAAAAGTGGCAATGGGCCGCCCATATCTGTCGCAGGACCATGACCGTTGGGTACACGTGTTCTGGAGACCGGAGTCGGGAAACGTAGTGGACACCCTGAGACTCCATGGAGTGACGATATACGGACGGCGGGCAGTGGGTGGAAGCGGAAAGCCCTTGAGGACTTACCAGATTAATCAGTAGTAATAATAAAAAATATTTTACTATAATCCGCGATGAAGTAAAATAGGAAATATATATAATGCTAAATGTAGAGTGGACAATCGGTTATCATACCTGATACATGCAGGATTCGTAAAAACACATGCACAAACCTCCACCACCGCCACCGTGATACACAAGCACTATATACGTTCACTATCACAAACTCAACAATCGTTTCGCCCCGCAACCGAAGCATCATCAGGAGATAGACTCCACGACCAAAATCGCAAAGCTTTGCGATTATATAGTGCTTGTGTATTGTGATCTTACCGAAGTGTCGTAAAAAAAAAGCTGTGGTAGCCCAGCGGTAACACCATGCGACTCTTTCGAGGCGGTCACGGGTTCAAACCCGAGCAGACACCAATGAGTTTTTCTATTAAAACTTATGTGTCTAATTGATAATTGCAATTTATCACACGCTTTTCGGTGAAGGAAAACATCGTGAGGAAACCTGCATATCTCTAGAGAATTCTGGGGATATGTGTAACCTACCAATCCGCACTGGAGCAGCGTGGTAGGTCTTAGCTCCAAACCTTCTCTCCAAAAACGGAGAAAAGAGGTCTATTCTCAGCAATGGGATAATAACAGGTCGCACTACACTTTTTTTTATGACTGTGTTGCTATTAAATCCGAATTAATTTCAGGTTCTGTCCATTACCCGTACTGCGTTTCGAAAGCCACGTATCAAACTAACATGGAAATGTTTCACTCCTCCTGCAACATCAGCTGTGACCATGAAATGGTATGTTAACTATTAATATTATTAGTAAGTAAGTAAGTAACGGCCTGTTCCTATCCCACTGCTGGGCATAGGCCTCCTCTCTCCATTTTTGGAGAGAAGGGTTGGAGCTAAGACCTACCACGCTGCTCCAATGCGGATTGGTAGGTTACATATATCCCTAGAATTTTCTAGAGATATGCAGGTTTCCTCAAGATGTTTTCCTTCACCGAAAAGCGTGTGATAAATTGCAATTATCAATTAGACACATAAGTTTTAATAGTAAAACTCATTGGTGTCTGCCCGGGTTTGAACCCATGATCGTCTCTAGAGATTCACACGGTCGCACCGCTAGGCCATCACAGCTTCAATATTATTAGTACAGACCTATTTTTTAAAAGATAAAAAATAAACGGTTGCCTGTAAAGTCGGTTTTACGGGCAAAGATTTGATGACAACGTCTTTTTCACAGTAGAATATTTATTGATATGAATATTATTAAATTGCACAATAGGAACAAGGAATTGAATGGAAATAAGAATTGCACAAATTTTAACTATAAATATATAGTTCATGTTTGAGTGGGAGAGAGACGCAAGGCATTCGCCAGTCGGGCCTCTCTTTCGTTCGGTGTCATCGTAACAGACGTGAGCGGGCGTTACACTTTTTCACGAGTGACTCCAAGCCGCAACCTAATTTAAGACGTTGTCACGTCAAAACAATAAGGCGCCGATTACATGTGCGATTCAGACCCGCTTTTGAACATTTTCAGTCGCCCGTTAGACATCTAAAAAATCCTTTGCTTTCATTTTTACATTATACCATATTTTTAATACCCAAAATCAGGGATCAATGTTTTTTTTTTAAATAAAACCTAGCTGTTAGTCGAGTGCTTTCGATCTTCTATATTTGAATACAAAAAAACTGTTTTAATTTGCGTAACTCAATTTTTTATGATATAATTTTAAAAAATACAAAGGTCAAGACGTTTTAAATGTGCAGTTTAAAGATAGAAGAGAGAAAAAAATGTCCGACGGAAGGTCTTCGCTGGCCCTTGGAGCAGTGGGTAGTGACCCTGCCTTTAGCTCCGCGGATCGTGGGTTCCATTCCCCGCCGAGGGCCAACACTTTCTATAAATGAATTGGATGGTCTTCGAGTCTGGGTGTATATTTGTATTTAAGTATGTATTTATAATTATATATGTATAAATTCACCACATGTCTGTCACCCATAACACAAGTATTAAGTTACTTTGGGGACGGACGACCGTGTGTGTAAGTGTCCCATATATTTATATTTATATTAATAGTACCTGGGTATTAATATTATTAGTACAGACCGATTTTTTAAGAGATAAAATAAAAATCAAAAAGAAGACTCTGATGACATATGGGATTCGAACCCGGGGTTTGAACATTTTCAGTCCGTTACCTGTCGGCTATCGCAACATTACATTTGTCAGCTAAAAAATACTTTGCTCTCAATTAACATTATACCATATTTTTAATGACCAAAAACAGGGATAAGACGATTTTTTTAAAATAAGACTTAAGTAGATCGATTTTTCTCCCCCAAAACTCCCTACATGCTAAATTTCAGGAAAATCGTTAGAGCCGTTTCCAAGATCCAGAAAATCCGAGATCACTCATGTGCTTATACATTTAAGTGATCAATGGATTCCTTTCATTTCGTACCGTCAGTACTCTCATTCACTCCTTCTCTCTCTATCAATCTATCAATCTATCTCTCTATCTCTCTCTAAAAAATAATAATAGAGTAGGTGTGGCTCGATCCTAGGTATTTTCATTTCTCGCGAACTCCCCTTCCCGAATAAGCTACGCTGACTTAATTGTTAATGGCATAAATTCAATTCAATATAAATGTTAGTATTTTTTAATGGTCAAAAACAGGGATAAAATGATTTTTTTTAAATAAAATCTAGCTAGATCGATTTTTCTCCGATTCCAAAAATAAACATATATATACATACAAGATTAACTCATTTAAATATTAAAGATATTCGTCCCAATTCTCGCAATCAAGAGTTAAAGGATTGTATAATAATTTATAGAATTAGGCGTTACTTTGCGGAGATCCATAATACAAAAGTAATAATAAAATTATTTGGCTATAATCCGCGAAGAAGTAAAAGAACTTCTTCGCGGATTATTGCAAAATAATTTTATTATTACTTTTGGATTGTATAATATATTTCCAGGTTAACGAACTGTTCAAATCGGCATCAGAGAGCAAGAGCGATGATGGTAACCAGTACACGAAGCAGTTCTGGTTGTTCTTCGTGCTGATGATTATCAGTTGGATCAGCCAGGCGGTCGTGGTCACCTTCGCTGATGCTATATGCTTCAACCTTTTAGGTAAATATTGTAGAACAGGCCAGGGATATAAATGAATCACTGAATCTAATGTAATAATTAACGTTTATTCACTGGAAGGCAATATGTCCGATCACTTTGACGTAGTTTTAAGAAGTAAGGAGACAAACATGGCGGATGCTGCTTTTATACAATTAATTAAAGGTGGCCAGTTTATAAAATAAAATGTAATGATTTTTGTAACAAATAAAGCATAAATGCTAACAATTATTGTGTCTCAAAACCAGCGTTTCACCAGAATCAGCTTAGCGATTCAGCGCGGAAACGCTGCCAGCGTTCTTGGGACCATTCCACGTGGTTGATTTATATAGTCCTAGTAAGTTTAAGATAAATATAACTTGCACATTTTTTCTCAAAACCTAATAATATTTTTAATGCGAAAGTTTGTAAGTATGGATGTTTGTTACTCTTTCACGGCAAATCCGCTGAACTAATGTCGATGAAATTTGGTCCAATTATATATATATTACGGAAGAGGCTCGGCGATCCCACTTCTGATTACGGAAGAGGCTCGCCACGAGTATTTTTAAAAAGTGTGACGTCAGTATCGCTGACGTCACGGGCAGGGTTATCCCCCATAATTGGTGATCAATATAAACAGCGAAGATAATTTTGACAAACTTTTATTTCCAATAGTTCCGTACGCTACGGCGGTCCGAGACAGAATACTCTCACGAGCTGGCGCGCGCTCGGCTTTTATAGAAAAACTGGGTGTGTCATTCAATTGAACAAACTACCCACCTTTTCAACTAAAACTATTCTTTACATACAAAGAAATGTTCTTAATTTTAAAATGAAATGTTTAAATTTATTACAATGTAACTTGTAAATATTAATTCTGAAGTCTGAACACGTGGTAAAAATATTAACCACGTGTTTTTATTTTAGTAATGAAGGTATTTATCGACAAATTAAACATCATAGTAACAATCTAAATCAAATGGCGTGATGTTGATATTCAAAGTACGGCTACCCGCCGACATATATATATATATATATATATATATATATATATATATATATATATATATATATATATATATATATATATATATATATATATATACATATATTCAAAATTCAAAAAAATTCAAAATATTCTTTATTCAAATAAACTTGTAAACAAGTGCTTTTGAATCGTCAACTCTACTGCTGGTTCGGAAAGCTGTTCCTACCGAGAAGAGCCAGCAAGAAACTCGGCGGTTGCTCTTTTAAAAATATAATTCTTAATACTATTTACATTAAGTCGTTACTGTCTTGTACAGGTTCAAAGAGAGCTATATCCACACAGTCTTATCTTCCAAATAATCCTCAAGAGTATAGTAGGCTTTCTGTATCAGCCTCTTTTTAACAGTGTTTTTAAACTGATGTAATGGCAAAGCTGAAATTGATTGCGGAATTTTATTATAGAATCTTATACCAAAACCCACAAACGAATTACGTACTTTTGCAAGGCGCAAAGCAGGAGCCGCAAGCTTATGTCGGTTCCTGCTTTGTCTATTGTATACATCACCTATCGTTTTATAATTCTTTATATTTTTATGTACATAAATTAGATTGCTTAAAATATACTGTGAAGCAAATGTAAGAATACCTGTTTCCTTAAACTTCTCTCGCAGGGAATCACGCGGTCTTAAATTATAAATGCCACGTATAGCTCTTTTTTGTAAAACAAAAATTTTTTCACTATTCGCGCATTTACCCCACAGCAATATTCCATAAGACATAATGCTATATATATATATATATATATATATATATATATATATATATATATATATATAACTATAGGAATCTTGGTAACTCTACAGGAATAGAATGACATTGGAAAGCGCCATCTGTTATCAATCTATGCTATCCGGGTAAAAGCTAGTAATATATAAAATTCAACTAATAATTCAAAATTCTAATTCAAAGTCTCTAAACGCATTCGTTTTTTTTCATTATTAATTTTAAATTAATTTTAGTATTAATATCTTTATTTTTTTATTTTTTTTCATCAAAAATGTACAAGTTATATCTATCTTAAATTACTTACACGCTAGGACTATACAAATCATGCCCACGTGGAATGGTCACAAGAATGCTGGCAGCGTTTCCGCGCTGAATCGCTAAGCTGATTCTTTGTGCGAAAAAGGAGCCTCTAAATGTAAATAAAAAAATAGAATAAAGGCTGTTTTAATTTCTCGCAACTCAATCGAGAACAATCGCAAATCAATCACAAATCGCTTTGCGATTTTGTCGTGGACTCTATCTTCAGATGATGCTTCGGTTGCGGGGCGAAACGATTGTTGAGTTTGTGATAATGAACGTGTGTAGTGCTTGTGTATTGTGGCAGTGGTGGAGGTTTGTGGATGTGTTTTTACAAACCTTCATGTATCAGGTATAAAAACGGATAGTCCACTCTACATTTAGCATTATATATATTTTCTATTTTACTTTATGGCGGATTTTAGCAAGATAATTTTACCATTACTTTTGTATTGATCTCCGCAAAGTAACGCCTAATTCTATAAATTATTCTATAATGTTATTGTATAAAAAAATGATGGAATTGATTCCAGGGGCAAAAGTCTCTCACTATGGTAAACAGAGACTTTGGGGGTCGTTCGGGTGGGGGGTCATCTCCCTCTTAACTGGAGTCCTAATAGATTTATTCAGTGACGGAATGTATAAGAACTACACAGTCGCTTTTATTATGATGTTCATATTCATATTTGGAGACGTGATTGTATCGTGCTGTTTGAAGGTAAGATTTAGTGTTATTTTTTAAAACCCTTATTAGTTAAGTTGTTTTTAAATTTAAACTATCGTATTCATAGTAAATGTATAGAAACCGGCTATACTCACGTATTATTCTATCGGTTCTGTTCCTCGATAACGTGTAAAGAGCTCATGAATAAGTGGCGGCTGGGTTCAAACTAACCTAACCTGATGGAATAAGACGTGAGTGTAACCGGTTACTATGCATTAACTATGTTGTGTGCTTGTTTTTAGCTTTGCCATTACAAATACATCACTACAAATAAAACAAATTACATTTTTTCCGCTTACATTGCAAACGCAGGCTGAATCCTACGAGATTTATCAAAATAATGTACTGAGTATTTGTACACCTTGAAAAGGTCTACAAACTCCGCGATGGTATATGTCTATCTCTTATGGATAACCCACAATAGCATTTTTTGACATTTACTTTTTACGAAAAATAATGCCTTATTTTCAAAGCAATTTTAAGCAATACAGAATAAATTCTTATCTAATTAAGTACCTTAAATACATTGTTGATTATATATAGATCAATATGAACGTTTAGAGCATGTAATTTAAATGAACATTTTTAAGATATTACAAATTTAAAATGCAGGGTATAGCGGCAGCGTGCCGCGTGCCCATACAAAGCGCGTCGGAGGCCGCGCTATGTCCTATAAAACTTCGATTTTAGTAGCGATCGCACGCGTTTTTTTTTCGAAATGGCCTACTATATATCGCTCTTTCAAGAGTAACCTCTTTAGAAAACATGTTTGTATTGTCTAATGACAAGAAAGCTGTGAACGTTGTATAAAAAGACATTCTGTAATTAATTGTAAAAAAAATCCATAGGGAAAAATGTAAAAATGTAGGATATGAATTTAGATATTCCAAAGATAGCAGGAAATCTTCATAGTATAGGGAGAAGGGAATTGTTTTATTTCATATTTAACGCTTGCGGGCCACGGACAGTAATGAATAAATCAAAACTACTGGATTGATTTTAATAATTTTTTCACTGAGTGACATTGGCTATATGTTTTATACCCGTGCGAAGCAGGGGCAGGCCGCTAGTATAATATGTAATTCTGTTGGAGATCCGAATAAATAAATACAAATACAAAACCATTATTCCATTTCCATAATTTGTTATGAGGAATAAGATTGACACCTTAGTAAGCTTTAAAATTACATGTGTCGGAAGGTCTAAGTATTATAGCAGTTAGTTCAGAATATGTGTTTTCTGAGTTGTGCCATTTAGAATGAGATAAGGTCAGGAGGATGATGTAAGAAAAAAGCGTGGGGTACTTTAAATAAATAAAAAGTAAAATAAAATAAAAATTTTTGACGGCAACAATTTTTACATCTTGCATGATATATTGTTGAGGACTAATTTTAAGCTTAATAAAGCCCTCACCCTACCGTAACACCTGAGCTATCATAATTAAGAATATTTTAATATATAATAAATAAATATATATTTATAAATAAATACATATATGTAAATTGATAAGATATATAGATATATATAATAAAATAAATAGATAATATGTGTTAAAACAGGTAATATAGTATGTAAGATTACTACTTTACTTGTACTTTATGACATCTTTTTATATGTAGAATGATACAATTCAAATTTGTCTATGCTATTCTAGATTGAGTCTACAAAAATGTCTGTGAACATTTTGGCAGACGTTGGCAGTGTGTTCACCACTATTCCAACTCTGATATTTATACTGTGGACTATAGCTGTCGGATTATGTACTGCGCTGATATGGCAATTCTTATTTTGGCACATCGAAGACATTGCTAATCTAAATTGTGACGGGTCCCAATACGTGAAGACTCTGCAGGGTGTGGTCAGCGCGATACAGACTTTTGGCGGGGAAATACCTTTTATGTTTATCTCTGGTGAGTTCTATTTTTGGAAAAGTTTACAGTGAACACCGTGATATAGATTTTCGAAATCGTCCTCCATATAGCGTTAGGTTAATATCTACATACTCAATGTTTACAATGTTTAGTCTAAAAAATGTAATCCTAAATTTCTTATGTTAATATTTTTATATTAAGAGTAATTTAGTCATAATATTAGCTGTGGATTTTTACAAATAAATAAATAAATTTACATATATATAAAGCTGAAGAGTTTGTTTGAACGCGCGAATCTCAAGAACTACTGATTGAAAAATTCTTTGAGTGTAATATAATCCATTTATCGAGGCTATAGACTATATAACATCACGCTAAGATGAATAGGAGAGGAGCAGCAATAAAATATACTACGAAAACGGCAAAATTTAATACAGATAGTAATTTAGAACAACATCATTAGATTGATTCTATCACCAGTTCGGAATAGGGATGTGACTTGGAGTAGAAAAAATCGTTTAATTTATAATCGATTTTTATCCCCTTAAAAATGATCAGTTTTTAAAAAATCTATTATTTTTTTACGAAATAATCGATTGAAAAAAATCGAGTTTTGTTGAAAATATAACCGATTGTTAAAAATCGATTATTTTTTACATCGCTAGTTCGGAAAAATTGACGTTAACTGAGAAGTTTCTAATGAAACGAAATAAAACATCATCATCATCTCAACCTATGGACGTCCACTGCTGGACATAGGTCTCTTTATGGGATCCCAATACCATACGATGTTGTGCCGTTTGGACCCAGCGGAACCCACGAACTTCTTGAGGTCATCAATCAACCTTGTAGGGGGTCTACCGACGCTGTATTTTCCAATGTGGTCATTCCAACACCTTAAAACCCCATCACTAATAATACATCTTTAATATATACTCACAAACTTTCGCATTTATAATATTAGTAGGATAGAACAGGGATGAACATGTCTTTACGGGGTACAGTTAATAGTAATTTAGAACAACATCATCAGATTGATTCTATCACCAGTTCGGAAAGCTAACGTCAAACTGAGAAGTTTCTAATGAAACGAAATAAAACATCATCATCATTTTCAGCTCCACTGCTGGACATAGGTCTCTTCATGGGATTTCCACACCATATGACCTTGTGGCTTGGACCCAGCGGATCCCACGAACTTCTTGAGGCCGTTAGTCCACCTCGTAGGGGACTACCGACGTTTTATTTTCCAATGTGGCCATTCCAACACCTTAAAACCCCATCGCTAATAATACATCTTTAATATATAATCACAAACTTTCGCATTTATAATAGGACATATTAGTAGGATAGGATAGTAGGGCTATTCCAACACCTTAAGATCCCGACAATAATAATTCATCTTTAATATATCTATCTATCTAATTTCGGGGACGCCTGTCGGTGCAGGGCGGGTGGTCAGCTCCTATTCCGGACTATTCCACCCATTTCCCCATGTCAGGTCAAGGGTTTCACTGCTGTCCCAACAGTGTCACCTGCTCTAATCAACCCGTAGCTTTTACGAACCTGATAATATCCCTGAAGGAGATATTTGTCAGATCCTCAACTTCAATTTCATCCTTACCTAGTATCTCCCATCTTACCAGCGAGTACATAGGGCACTCAGCCATAAGGTGAAGACTCGTTTCTTCCTCTTCACACTCTGGGCACGCAGCATCTTCTCTTATTCTCTATCTTTAATATATAATCACAAACTTTCGCATTTATAATATTAACAGGATAGGATAGTAGGATGTATGAATGGGTTATCAGCGTTTATTAAATGACCCACAGGTTACATTCTCCGTAAGTTTGGTCACGCCAACACGATGACTATGGTGCTATTCGCTTTCGGCGTTCGTTTCATCCTCTACTCCATAGTGACCAACGCGTGGTGGATTGTGCCCATAGAAATATTCCAAGGTGTCACCTATGGCATGTTTTATCCCACCATGACATCATATGCGAACGTTGTCTCGCCTCCTGGAACTGAGACCACGGTGCAGGTGAGAGAAATACTAAATGCAAATTAAACTAATTACTGATTAATGTTAAGTACCTGGGTGACCGAATCTAGCAATTTAAAAAAATAAAAAAGAAAGATAACGCCGGGAACATATGGAAATCGATCTCAGGCTTTGAACATTTTTGGTCCGCCCGTTACCATTAGGCTATCGCAGTATTGCATTTGGCAGCTCAAATATCACTTTGACTGGCCGGTTGGAGCAGTGGGTAGTGACCCTATCTTCAGCTCCGCGGGTCGCGGGTTCGATACCCGCCGAGGGCTAACATTTTCTATAAATGAATTTGTTGGCCTTTGAGTCTGGGTGTATATTTGTATTTAAGTATGTATTTAAAATTATATAAGTATATATTCACCAGTTGTCTGTCTACCATAACACAAGTATTAAGTTACTTACTTTAGGGACGGACGACCGTGTGTATAAGTCCCATATATTTATATTTATTTATTCAATTCTACATTTTAGCATTTTTTTAAATAAATATATGTGAAAATTGAACACACGGTCGTCCGTCCCTAAAGTAACTTAATACCTGTGTTATGGCTGACAGACAACTGGTAAATATACTGACAGACAAATACTACTTATATAATTTTAAATACATACTTAAATACAAATATACGCCCAGACTCGAATAACTAACTGCGCCTGCACAAAGTTTACTGTATAAACTTATATTTTAAATTGATAATTGTAATTTATCACACGCTTTACAGTGAAGGAAAAAATCGTGAGGCAACCTGCATATCTCTAGATAATTCTATGGATACGTGTAACCTACCAATCATTGGAGCAGCGTGGTACTTTTTAGATTTAAAAAGTCAAGTTAACTGTTAACCATAAATAAGTAGAAGAGCTTTTAAAAAGCTTATTATGAACTTTCATTTCCCTATTGTTAATCGTTAGAGAGTACCCTGGTCTGGAGCCAATCCTGACAGCACCAGGTCATACTAATCATAAACATGCATTGTCATCGGGAATAGACAATTATGTAAAATTTCAGCTCAATCGGAAACCGGGAAGTGGGTCAAATTTAATACATACATAAACAGAAGTTACAATATAATTATTTTGCTGTAATCCGCGTTTGTTAAGAATTTATGTAATACTAAGTGTATGAAGCAGGCAACAATCTTATACCTTATACATGCAGGACAAGTTACCACACGTACCACAAAACACCGCCAACACTTCACACACTCACTACTAAAATCTCCACGATCGTTTCGCCCCGAAACCGAGTTATTATGGAATTCCTCAAAGTTGCGCCTGCTTCTATAAATCACATACATAAAAGCAAATTCTATAAATCACATACATAAAACTGTGGTAGCCCAGCGGTAACACCGTGCGACTCTTTTGACGAGGTCACGGGTTCAAACCCGGGCAGACACCAATGAGTTTTTCTGTTAAAAACTCATGTGTCTAATTGATAATTGCAATTTATCACACGCTTTTCGGTGAAGGAAAACATCGTTAGGAAACCTGCATATCTCTAGAGAATTCTGGTGATATGTGTAACCTACCACTCCGCACTGGAGCAGCGTGGTAGGTCTTAGCTCCAATCCTTCTCTCCAAAATCGGAGAGAAGAGGCCTATTCTCAGCAGTGGGATAGTAACAGGCCGCTACTTACTTTTTTTTACTTTACATACATAAAGGCAACTTAAATAAAAAAATAACGCAAAAATTTACTTTTATAACTTAAACTTTGTTTGAGTTGTACGACATGACAGAGCGAATTCGAAGAGAAGCATTAGGTCTTCTTCTTTTGGTGCCTCTCCAACTAGTGGAGGTTGGCAGTCAGCTTTGCATACGCCCTCCTATGCCTCCTATCCTATCCAGACGGAAGAGATCGAAAGCGCTAATTCCCGTCCATTCTCAGATGTTTCGTAACCATGATTTCCTTCTACGACCGGGTCTCCTCTTCCCAGCAACTTTTCCCATCATTATCAGTTGCAGTAGCCCGTATCGGCTATGCCTAAGTAAGCATTAGGTGATAAAGAGATAATTCTAAATTTTTCCAAATTCCAGGGTCTAGTGGGCGCGGTTTTCGAAGGTGTCGGAACGTCCCTCGGCAGTTATATTGGAGGGCAATTGTACTCTGTATACGGAGGGTGGAATACTTTCCTTTGGTTCGGCATCGGATCATTTGTTGCGTGTGCGTTGCACGTCATCGCACAGTATTCGATTAAAGGCAAAAATACTATTGTCAACTTGGCTCAAGGTAAAGAGAACAATGAGTGACTCGTAGATTAAGGGAACAATAGCTTTTAATTTTTGTTATCAAGGGAATTTATATTAACGCCAATTATGTACGCAAAACTAATTTTCTGTTGATTTATCGATACTAGAACTTTTTAGCCTCGAGAAATTTTAAGTTTTAGTTTGTAGAATTATATTATTTTAAAGCTATGTAATGTTATGCTAGAAATAGATATTTCAGTCACTAAAAAGTCCCGTGTGGAAAAATTAAAACCGTAATATGGTATTTTGATGACCATAAAAATGGTTAAAATGGGTAAACCTTAAAAGCTAGACATATGCTGTCATGGCCTTTAATTTAGAACTTTTAGAGGGTAACAATTTGGTAATACATGATTTTTGAATAACTTTCACCGTTTTTAATTTTTAAAACAGTTTTTAATTGTACCGTTTTCGTAATATTTTTTTATTGCTGCTCCTCTGTCTTTAGAACTTAGGATCTATTAATGAAGCTACAACTGCTTTGGAATGTTGCCCTTATCGAAAAGATTCAGAATTTCTGCCTTATTGAATTAATAACACGGATAGTACACTCTATATTTAGCATTACATAGTTTTTCTTTAACCGTAGATGAAAATAATACGATTACTTTTGTAGTTTAATCTTAGTTTTGCGTTCAGCTAAAGGAATTTGATACACTTTTATACAATTTTGGGCCCAAGATGTAAAAAGATGATGGGGCTAATGAATAGCGTTTTTATTACTAAACTATTACTCACAATTTGGCTGATTTCGTTAATCTGAGAACAGAGTTATTAAATGTTTAATAAAAGTTAGGTTATGAACTTCTTATATGTTAAAGGGCTGATTTTTGAAGTATGACATGTTTTGGCATAGATAAAGCAGCATAGACACAATAGTGATGAAACAATTAATCGATTTCTGAACAATAATCAACTTTAACTATAATTTATTTATTATTTAAAATATTTAACAATAAAACAATTAAACTTTTAAAAATTATTTTATATGATTTATATTGAAATAGTCATGTAATCAACGCCATCTTTGTTATATGTTTAATTATTCGTTTACTTTAATCGATTATCGTAATCGATAACTTATTTGTGCCAAACGCATTTTTAAAGATTTTCCAATATCCATATTGCAAATTTCGCTATTTTTTTATATTTTGAAACAAAAATATATCGCTTCTTTCAACCTTTACATTTGGGCCCAAAAGTCTCCATTTCCTTTGTATAAATGCTTAATAGTCTGGGGGATTGTCTGTATTTTTACACAAGCACTAAATATTTATAAAAGCACTAGTAATGGCTAATGGGATCACTTAATCAATTGGTTTTTATATAAATTTAGTTGTATTAACAAATGTCCCAAGGGTATAGATATTTTCGGATATGCTTTATGTAGTATGTAAATCGTCCTGCAAATATTTAAACTATATAAAATATGCTTTATTCATAAAAGACAACTGTTATTCCAGTTGGATAATAATTTGCTTTGCATTTTGTGCTTTATCGAGTATTTCGTACGTTTTGTATTAAAGTGACCTAATTCTAAAGGCTTAATTGAGTTCGATACATTGTAATACTTATTTCAATAGCACACTACAAACTTTTATAAAAACTAGTGTTTTCTTCCTCTTAAAAGTTATGGGTCTCTTTAATTTGCTAGTTTTGTAAGCGCTACTCTTTGTTGCAATTTGCAACAAAACAGTTTTAAATTAGGTCACCTTAATACGAAGCTTGCGATTTGAAGAGCGTGTGGTCTTACGCATCTGCAAATTTCTATTCCAATGCGTTTTATTTTAAGTTTAAGGTGTAAAGAATTTTCCAGTTACTTAAATTTACATTAGTTTAAATTAATATTTGTGCAACTTAAAACGTCCTACAAATATTTAAGTTCTATATTGTCCTACAAATATAAGTTTTATTCAGGATTTAACAAACATACAGTGTACTTAGATTTAGCTTTGATTTTACATATTCGATAAAAACCTAAGGCTCGCAAAAATGTCTTTCAATGCTACGATATTTCGACTTGAGACGCATAAGGTCTGATGTGTGTTTGAGTTTTCAGGAGAGTGGAAACGAAAATTCGTAATCTAATCAGGCTATTATTGTCGTTTATTTCTAGAATCCCAAATAACATTTTGGTAACGTCGTAGCAAATGCTTTTAACTTTAGATTCAATATACGTTCAATTTAAAATTTACATATGTAACTCACATATAATTAAAATCGAAACATTAGCAAAAAAAATTGAACAATTTATAAAGGAGTCACAGCAGGCACTAAATAATTATTAAACAATATAAATATAAAGTTAATTAGTTTATTATTTACGGTATTTAAAAAACTATATTTTCAGTAAATTTAACAAATAAAAGAAAAATTATATTAAATTAGATTTTATTATATTAAAAAATCTATTTTTTTCAGTTATTTTTTAACTTTCGACTTATGCTCTCATTGTTTTAATTAACTGGTGAAATAATCCAAAGTAGTTACAATATATGTCAACTTACATCTAACAGATTAAAAAAGAATGAGAGACAGACATAAGATCTGCTATTAGATTTGATTAAATACAAATATTATTACGACTTTATGCTTATATATCTTCGTAAATAATCTAGATAGAAACATAATTCTTAGAGTAATAAGGGGCTCGACGAACTTAGGCTGGATATGTAAGAGAGGGAATTTCGTCTGATGTTGACATCGGACCTTATGCGGTTAACGTCGAAATATAGTCCTATTCAAATTACGCTTCATTCGGAGACTTAACATATGTCTTATGTACTTATATTTAGTTTTTATTTATATTACTGGAAATTAAATCCAAACACATAGCGTCCTATGACTAAATTCCAATATTAATTTTAATATTTCACTTAACAAGGTACTTAACAATAAAAACTACAGCTATTTAGACGTATCAGCAAACGTTTAACATTATTTATATATAGGCAATAAGTCAATTATATTTTTATCAGTGTAATCATAGTAATGTGCGAAAAAATATATGAAATATATACTTATTTGTATAAGCAATAACAAAATTAAAAGATATTTCGAAATTTTGAGGGTGTAGTATTGTGAGGGTGACCGAGTGAGGTCAAACTGACCTTAGATTCGGGTTAATACGTACCCATAGGTCGGTCCGATCAAATGCACTTTACACTTTATTATGTGCCAGTATAATTTCTACCAGCTGACACGATTTGACTGTCTGTTTGATTGATTGTCTATTTGATTTGAAGTACTGATTCGTTTTGCATTTATTTTTATTGATTTGTTTCCATTTTTAATTTGGTGAATGACCCCGTGTAATTGTGTATAATAATAAGTTGATCAAGTATACGTCATTACGATATTGAATCCAATTCAAATTTAAGTTTTTTTTATTTATCTTTATTGTACATACGTATTGTTAGAAAATAATAAATAAATAATAAATATATGGGACACTTACACACACGGTCGCCCGTTCCCAAAGTAACTTAATACTTGTGTTATCGGTGACAGACAACTGGTGAATATATACCCTTTTTTATCTTTATCTTTTATATATGTATTAAATACATATATAAAAGATAAAGAAAAACCTATCCGATGGTTCACAGTACACGTCCATCAGTAAGGAAGATATTACTGATAGAAGTAACAAATGCAGTTTTCGTATTAATAAGTACAACGAATTAGAAATAAGTCACTCATTTCATGAAGGCACCGTTATTTCATTAGGTTAGCTATCATTTTGCAGAGTAAAACGTAAGTACCATAATACAGAAATGATAGTAATATTATTTTTCCATAATTCGCGATTAACTTATCCACTTACTAACTCTCTAATTAATCGCGGAATATACCGAAATCATATTATTTTAATTAAGGTAAGTGCACTAGTAATTGACCATGTACTAGAAGTTGACCGTTTTGTATGAAATATTAAATAATAAGCGTTTTATATGTTGCAGTTAATAAAAAATTAATTTGTAATTTACCTATTGCCATCTATTAAAAACTGGCCAGAAGCTCAGAACTGTTTAATATTTATAATTCAATATTAACAACAAACAAACCGCTTATTATTTAAAATTTCATACAAAACGGTCAACTACTAGTGCACGGTGAATTAATTTACCTTACATATTCTTAAGTATAGGGGTTCGTGGATAGACATGCCTGATGACTAGTTAAAAAACCTTAGTACTTACAATGAATATATAGTCCGTTGTCGGATGACAAAGACGAGATCAGTTAGTAGTATTTTACTACTTAATTCTTACTTGATGTCTATTCACAAACTGAATCCCAGAGGCGCGCGATACGCGCTTATATAGCTAACAAACCGATCGAGAAAGTTCTACTTCTGGATTTCTCGCGAGTCGATAGTACAGCGGTGGGGACACAAGCGAATTTGAACCCTATGCTATTAAAATTACAAACTATTTTTGCATGATCCTAACAATATTATTATCTGATTCTGAATCACTTTTATACGTTGTACTTAAAGAACTTAGGTCTTCGTTTGTTTAGGTAAGTTTAGGATTTTTATGATATTCTTTGAGGTTTTATGTTCGCACATTTACTAATTTAGAAAAGCACTTAGATTCAGGTCATTTAAGATTTACCTTAGACAAATCTTCGGCAAATGCATTTATGTCAAATTTTTTTGTCAGTATTATATACCTATTACGTATATTGGGGAAAATTACTTATCGTTGTAGCATTGCCCTAAATAATGTTATAATTCGAATATATTTATGTGATATTGCTTCGAATAAAATTCAATATTTTTGATATTATATAAAATTATATTTGTCATAAACAATATTCATTTATACGTAAACGGTGAGATTAAAACATGAAACAATTTAGGGTACGCAAAAAAAATGGTAATTTTGCTACGAAATTTCGAGTTAATTACATTCCACTTATTACATAATCTATCTTTAAAAATTATATAATCTAAATCCAATAATCATAATTGATGAATTATTCATTTATTTGATGTTTAATATTCATAATATCATTTACACTAAGTTCTAGTTCATAATATTAGAATAAAAATAGTAATTTATATATATACATTCTAATAGCACGTAATTTTTCGGAAGTCCTTATAATTATTTCAAATTACTTTTATTAACAGCCTGGAGTCTAGCCCTTTTTGGCCTTTTTAAATCACTGATCACAGACTAATAACCAAAGACAATAATACTTTAATACTGATTTTTTTTTAATATGGCTGTTAGTATTTAGATTTGTGTTTTTTTATTTTCCCGCCAACTATCATTTTTAAAAGCTAATGAGACTAACAACTAATTTAAGAATTCGTTATTTTATTTTATTTTAATAGTTGAGTTTACTTATAAGAAATCTGTGTTATTAATTGTATATGCATATTTTTTTAAAATATGCGTAATGACTTGATAAAATCAATCTATACAAAAAAAAATTATATGTACATATAATGTAAATGTCAAGGACAAAACATCTGAAATCATTTTATTGACATTTAAATATTTTCTCGATATAAGCTATTTATATATATGCTTTTAATAATATTGTCTATAATTGAAATATATTTTTACTCTTAAATATATATTAGCATTAATAAGTATTAAATGAAGGAAATATTCGACTAAACATAGCGCAACAGTACTTTAAGGTTATTTTGTGAAAAATCTGGGCTGGCAACCTGTATTTAATTATACCGTATTTTTGAATATTAATACCAAGCGGTATTTATTAAAAAATATAAAATAAACTTAAATTTCGTTGTAAATAGAATAAGGTTTTATAATTACATGTGTATTGGTGTATTCATAAAAAAAATCCATATTATTTTTATGAGTTTTACATTCTAAAGTAAGTTTCTGGAATAGAGACAATATTTTTAAAAATATTATTTAAATTTAATATTTTAATACTTGTTTTAAGCTCATAACACTTTTTCTATGAATATAACCGGTAATATGTATTTGAAATGATTAATAATATATAATGGGTTGTGATTTTATTTCAAAAATCCTTTTTTACACTTTACTTAACTGAATATGTCATAATAACATTCCCTTTTATACAAAAAATACTCTATTTATTTTATACATTACCTTTATTTTATTTGTCTTTAACATGTATTAGTATTATATACAATTTACAAAAAAAACCGTTTTATTTATCCTTTTATATCTGTAATTCATTTCTCTGTATTAATATGAAGTATTTACACTAAGAATAAACTGATTTATGGTTATTTTTATTTTATAATTATGGGACAATTTAACACACGGTGGTTATATTGTATATATTAAAACTATTTTCATATATAAAACTTGTACAAATAATATGCAGTATTATTCGAAAGTAGTTGTAATTGGTGTTTATGAAATACATATAAATTGTCAATATAAAAGCAATTTGTGTTTGATTTATTCACCCAATTAAATGTAGTCAAACTTACTAACAATATTAATTGGGAAACAGCTTGATCGCGAAACGTAATTCCTAAGGAGTAGCGACCGTGTTATCGATTGATTCGGAGTTCCCTTACGGTGACATTTATATACAAATAGAGATATAGAATAATTTATAGAATTAGTCGTTACTATGCGGAGATCCATAATACAAAAGTAATTTTTTTTTTGCTATAATCCGCCATATAATTAAGCGCGATTATGGCAAAATAATTTAAATAAAAAATATATTTAATGCTAAATGTAGAGTGGACTATCCGTTTTCATACTCGATACATGTAAGATTCGTAAAAACACATAAACCACCACCGCCACCACACACTACACAAGAACTACACACGTTCACTATCACAAACTGTTGTTTCACCCCGTATCCGAAGCATTATCAGGAGATAGACTCCACGACATTTCTTTTAGAAATATAGAAAATATACTCGTACATATTTGTTTACCATTAAGCAAGATATTGTTCACAGTTCAATCTATAAAAAAAATATTTTTTATGGAATGGCAACATATAACGTCTTAGATATTAACTGTAACTGTCAAATATATCATTTTTATAATGTGCGTTACGCGATTAAGTCGTATCAAATTTACAATATTCGTTTTATTTGAACTGAAAAATTATACAATTTCAAAAGTGTTTGTAGTATCCTAATTAGATAAAATTTATTTTGAAAAATTTCTTTCTAGTGTTTCTGATTTAAGAATACGTAAATTATGGTGTTGGAACATTTTTTTTTTGCAATTGGCAACGTTTGGGTGGCTTTTTATTCCGTGTTTTTATTAACTAAGTTGCATCAAGTCAACACAAACGAAGGAAGTATTACAAGTTTTATGACTTTTATCGCATCCTAGAATACTAGTTCTTTTTAGATTGTGGTTATAAGGTTACTTCTGTACTACTGTAACTTTTGCACACTTTTTTTATTAATGTTTTCCATTTTTTATGATACATAAATAAAATAAATAAATATTTTTGGGATATATAGTAAACACTAGAAACGTGACTGGTAAACTAATTTTAATAATAGGTTTCTTGATGTCTTACAAAAAAGGGATAACAAGTAGTTTTATTTTAAATTCAGATTCAAAATTTTCTCTACGTAAATATTTTTTAAGATTAACAAATTTAAAAATAGAAGAAAGTTTTTGGATAATATTGTGGAATAGAAAAAATAGTAATATTTGTAATTTACATCACGAATTTGACCATAATTCCCTCTGTTTCCTTAAATATGAATGTAGCTCGCATTTTGTCTATTGGTTATTATGACCATAAATAAATATCAATAATTTATATTCAGTGATAAAAGTTGTTAGTTACTCATGCACGCTTATCTTTATATATACAATGGTTAGAATTTTTTATTATACACAATAAAAATGTCTGTTTTATTTCAGGTTACACAACTATAATAACATATGGCAATGAAAATGACGCAGTTTTCATATTGGAAGACGTAAACAGAGCTAAATAATTTTTTTTTTCAAATTGTTATCGTTTTAAACTATGTTAATTAAGTCCTTGTAAAGTATATGCCAAAATTTCAACAAAAGGAGACCTCTATCGCTTAGTAAGGATGTGACATGTGTGTATGTATGTATGTGTGTGTTTGTTTGTGTGTGTGTTGTGATGTAAAGTTGTGAGTAAAAAAAATGATTAATATATAATCGATTATTTTCCCTTTAAATAAATCGATTTTTAAAAAATGTATTAATTCTTATCAAAATAATCGATTAATAAAAGTCGATTTTTAGTCTGACAATTTTAAAAAGTTGCCCTTTTTAATAATAATAATTAATTAGAATAAAGGCTAATTAAAGTGGACAACTATCATTAAATAATAACAAATGCGTTGTTAATGAAATTAGATTAATATGTGTAGTTTGGCTACATTGGTTTCATCCAACAATGCATATCTAATCTTACAATACAATAAAAAAAGAGGATAGTTTAATATAATACCTAGATTTTTTTTTAATCTAAAAAAATTGATTATTAGAAATCGATAATTGTAAAAAAATATCAATTAATATAAAAATTGACTATTTTTCACAACGCTATCGCTTAGCGACGAAAGCGTCGGCACGCGGTACATTTTGTGTTGTTTCTATTTCTGTTATGAACCTTAAAATTTTAAAATTGTGACTGGGTTTTTACATATTCAAAAACATATTATGAGAAATGTGTATTTGAATATGTGATATATATTTTTATTGTAATAGATTTACTTTTTATTGTAATTTGATCTGTCAAAATATTTCTATTTTAAAAATTATGCTAAATAAATAATTGTAATCGCTATATAATCAAGCAGACGGCTCAGAATTATAGAAAACATAAAATTAATTATAATTATATACATAATCTAAGACTATTAGATTTATAAAAGTTTTTGTTCCTTAATCAACACTTAAAGTGCATGAAGGTTTATCTTATGAAGTTGAATTAAAAAAAAAGATTAATAATATTACTATAAGTTTACATTCCTGTTATTTTTATCGTGGATTTTAAATTTTATTAATTTTTAGGGTAGTTAGATATAATAGTAGATTATGATACTGTTGCATAATAAGGGTTCTTATAACACGAGTGTGTTTTAAAAAAACGAGCTGCATGCGAGTGTGTTTTATAGTATCACACGAGTGTTATAAGACCAAGTTATGTACAGTGTCATACACTACTTTATCTACTCTCATACTATAATACGTAAAACAATATTGATAAAAACTAAACTTTATTTAAATATTGAAAAGATTTTTTGTCAAATGTTAGCGCCAAGGCGCAAACATCGATTGCGCATGCGTGTTGCGTCGCCGCGGACTCGTTCATTGAAACCTTGTTTTTAATGTAGAGGTTCAACCTCCTTGGTCCAGCTGGAGGTTGTATAGGTGTATCGTTATGATAAAAAAGTTATATAATAATACAGATGTCCATACAAGACCTGTATCGTAATAAAACTTTTTAATTTTTAATTTTTGGCCTGTAGGTACGTAATGTTTGTCATAAGAATTTTGATTTCAGTTGTATAATCTTTGTATTATAGTATCAGAGTAGATAAAATGTATTAATTTTTGCATGTATTAATGTATTAAATGTTATTAATTTTTAGGGTACTTAGATATGATACATTTATTACTCAAAGTGCTCCTGAGTCCAAAGAGATAGATAGCTCTAGAATTAACGTTTCACACATGAAAATCTCAAATATAAAACCTCAAAAAAAAATCTCAAAAATAAAAAAAACCCTACGAGTTTTTTAAAATCATAAAAAAATCGACGCCTCCTTTAATTGCAAATATCGCTACAAGAAAAATCATGTTGTGTTATATTTAGTTAAAATAAATTGTTTTAATAATTGTTTGTACTAATATTAATAAATTTATTATTTGAATTTTTGTAAAATTATTTTCTTTATCTTCCTATATAAATAATATTATTAATATGTTCTTTTTCATCATACTCCTGCCCTTATCCGTCTCTAAGTGGGGTCGACACAACATGTTATAAACATGGCACATGATTCGGCTACGTATTTTACGACATGCCACCTGCCTGACGTTGACTTACCTTAGTCGTATTTTCGACACCTCGGTAAGAAATGAGGGTGGTCTATTCTACTTAGCCGAATATTCTATACAATGGGGGTGTAATTTTACAATACCCACGATGAGTTTTTCTGTCATAACGCACTAGCAATCGCCATGGAAAGATAAATACCGTAATATTATATTTTGATAACCATACAAATGGTTACAATGGGTTAACCTTAAAAGCTAGGTATATGCTGTCGCGGACTTTTGTTTAGAACTTTTAGAGAGGAACAATTTTGTATTACATGAATTTTGAATAACTTTCACCGTTTACTTAACGCACGCAAGCAAAGCTTTCAATCTGCCGTGTTCGTAATATTTGTTATTGCTGCTCCTCTCCTATTCATCTTAGCATGATGTTATATAGCCTTCCTGAATAATTGGACTATCTCACACTCAAAGAATTTTAGGTCCAGTAGTTCCTGAGATTAGTGCGTTCAAACATTACATTCCCAAACTGTAATGGCCGTCTTGTCTAGACATGTGCTCTTATTACTTAAAAATATTAGAAAACGGCTAGGAACGATTATTCTTTGAAAAATTTTAATCTACTTACTAATATAATAATCATCATTCATCATTCCTCTGCCCTTATCCCACTCTAAGTGGGATATGCAGACGCATATCTACCATCTGCGTAGTTACTATTAGGGTTGCCAATTTTTTTGTTTGTAAAGTACATTGAACATTATACATAAGGAAAACAGGACATAGTATCTAAATAAAGTTCAATTTATTTTTCTTTGTTTTTAAATATAACATATTTGATTCGCACTGGGGAAAGACGACATTGATTCAACACCAATCAATAAATTAAAAAAAATGTATACTTTCACGATAAAATACGAATATACTATTGAAAATTACATAGAAATCAAATCATGCGAAATTTAATATATTTTCTTTTACCTTATTGTTCTCATAACAGGCCATTCCATATTGAACTAAAACAAACATTGATTTATTACTTACAGATGAACAGAATACCGCTGTAAAGCCCAAGAGAAATATAAAAATTTCTGTTGCTAATACTGATGATAAAAGTACAAATCAAATCAAAATAATCTTTGATTACAGATTTGATCACAGATGAACAGAATAGCGCTGTAAAGCCCAAGAGAAATATAAAAATTCCTGTTGCTTATACTGATGATGTAAGTTCTTAGCAGTGTTCTTAGCTTATTGACAACAGCCTTATTGACTTAATTGTACAACAGTATAAACAAGGCTTCGGCTAAAGCATAATTTAAGTTTACATAAAAAAAATATGCAAAAGGTCTGTTTAGTTCAACAAATATTTCGCATTTTAACGTTTGCCAAGTCGTCAAATTATTGTGGTATCGTTAAATAATAAACAAGACCTCAAATAATTGTGTCAACTTGATACTTTGCATTATGATGTATTTTATTCTCTTATTTTGGCAATTGCAACCGACATATGTATTACAAGTAAAATATTAGATCCTGCCCGTGATATTTTCTGGTGTACTGCAGTAATAAAATCTTAGTACATAAAAAAACCGACCAACAAACGGATACGAAAATATAAAAAAATTATACACTGTCCATTATATTAACCATCTTTTGACAGATTGACGATAGTGATGTCCTAAAGATTCTCGTATGCGATACCATTCCGATTATAGTACCTACTATCATTAATCGAATTACGTACCTAAGTAATTCGATTAATGATAACCTACGTAAACTAGATTACTACTTGAGAAAAGAAATTCCAACTTTGAGAAAACTTATTGTTTCTTTGAAAAGAAGTGGTCTATTTCATGGTGAAAAATCTTCTTTGGTCAAAGTTTTGAACACAATTGGCTTTTCATATAAAAAGTTAAATAAAAGAAAATTATTAATGGAACGCACAGATATAGCTATAGCACGTTGTGATTTTTTAAGAGAGGCAAAGAAAATACAAGATTGGGCAAATATTGTTTTCACGGATGAAACATGGCTCAACGCTAACCACACACTATCTCGTTTCTGGACTGATGATACTGCTGATTCCACTTCCTCAGTACCAATGGGAAAAGGTGAGCGCCTAATCATTTGCCATGCAGGTACAGCAAAAGGATTTGTACAAGACGCACTGTTGGCATTTAAATCGAAGAAATCAAATGACTACCACGAAGAGATGAATGCAAATGTGTATGAAGAGTGGTTCAAAAAAATGCTCATTTCATTGGAAGAACCATCAATAATTTTTATTGATAATGCGCCCTACCACTCCCGTCAAATTGACAAAATGCCAACACAGGCTAATAAAAAGCATGAAATAATTAATTGGCTTCGGGACAATGGAGAAAATGTGGACGACTCAATGTTAAAAGTTGAATTAATAAAAATATTAAAAACCAAAAAGAGAGCAAAACGCTATGTAATCAATGAAATGGCAGCAGAATATGGCCATACTGTTCTTCGGATTCCTCCATACCACTGCCAGTACAACGCAATAGAACTTATATGGGCACAAGTAAAAGGGCATGCTGCGAGATGCAATACAAGCCCCCCATTCACAGCGAATAAAATGTTGCAATTGCTAAAAAATGCTTGCACCCACGTAACGGCCGAGAACTGGGCAAGTGTGGTGGAAAGAACTAAAAGAGTAATATTCTCTGATTGGGAACGTGATATTGCGTTTGATAATATATTATCTACACAAGAGCTAATAATAACTGCTACTGAAGACTCCTATCGGAGGAGTCTAGTGTTGATTATCATTCCGACGACTCGTGCTAATAAAATAAATTAAAATATCCTGATTGTTTTATTTGTATTCATGTATTAACTAAGAAGAAAGTAAAACTTTATATAATGTTATTAAATGTCTTTTAATACTCGTAACATCGATTTCTACCGATTATTTTTAATCTGTGGCATAATCGTAGTAACCCATTATGTGTGACATCACTAAGTGGGCGGTACCCATCCATAAAGTACAAATATTATTTGTATGATATTTGTACGTAAGCAATACAAAACTTAATGAGCGTGAGCTGTCAAAAGACTGATAATATGATGGACGCAGTATAACAATGTTCAAATTGCCGCAATATTTATTGCCATACAAAATCATATTTGAAGCATAATTATTTTTCATATAAGATAATGTACGTTAGTTTTCGATGGTGTTTGTTAAGCGCCGCTAGATTTTTATTCTTTTAGTTACAATTTAATAGATATCAAACGATCAAATACTCTCATTTGATAGGTAGGACTCACAATGAATAAAAAAAAGGTTTATCGATAAAATACTTTAATTGCTTTCCGGCGTACTTAGTCCGGCGTGATTAGTCTGTATACCAAAGTTTATAGTCTGTGCATCGGGCTCTATAGTTTTTGTTACACTACAAATGCGTACAGACAAAATTATTTTACTCTGACGCAAAGTGAAATCAAAGTAACGAATGTTAAGCTGTCGAAATAGCATAAAAAAAATTGAACTCAATACTAGCGCCTTTCATAATATTTTGGAATGAATTAAAGAAAAAAAAATCCATGAAAAATGTCCATCGCAACACGAAAGTGATATCTATGGAGTGTGATGTTTCGCAACATGAAAAATTTACAAATATTTGCAAAAAAATAACCACAGTAAGATGTAATCAAAATTTAAGGAGTTCCAGACATGGGTTCCCGATTACGGTAAATAAATTTTATTTATCCTTTAATGTTTGACACATATTTAGTGTTCATATTGTCGTCTAAATAAACATTCTGCCAAATCATCTAACCTCGTCTTGTAGTTTCGTCACTCCATTTTATTTTTATTTTGTTTTCGTTATCACCACACGGTTATTCGTCCACTCGACAGTCATTTCCTGTGTTCACGATGGCCGGTGTTGATAGCTGTGCAATTGGTACCTCCCCCTTTAACAGAGCTATTCTGGATGCTATTATACGTTTAGTATTTGATAAACTGTAATTGAAGATGAATGTGTCTCAGCCATACTGTGTGTGAGTGGTTTATATTCTTGTTGCTATCTTTTATGTCTTTACTGTTAAAATATATTATTTGATAATTGTTATTTATTATTTATTTATTTAATTAAAACAGACATGATCCACTTACACTTATTAAACACAATACATCACAAAAAAAAATGAAATTGAATAAATAAAACAATTAAAAATAAAAATAAAATAATAAAGTAAAATAATGATAATAAATATAAAATATAAAATTCTTCTTCACATCCCATCATATCTCTGCAGTTACAAATGCTCGCTAAACTGCATGCATAATTGTTGATCTAATATGGTATCTATTGTATTTAATGAAAATAAATTTACTAAATTTAACAATCTATTTATAATTCAATCATAATCCATAGACAGTTAAAATTGATTTACTTTTTTATAATAAAATATCTGTAATTTTATTATTATTTTTATAATTCCTGTGAACAATTGTAGTTTATTATAAGAAATAAAATAGGTTTATAAAGAATTAAATTCCTATCCTAAATGTAGAAGTTAATTTAAATTTTTGATTTGGTTTATGAATGATATGTAGCTAAAACACAAGTATTATATCTTATTTAATGAACAGGTTTTTCTCACCTTTCACTTTAGAAGAATATTTAATGTATCTGCGTTTATGTCAAAATAATAGAACTTTCTAAAACATATATATATATATATATATATATATATATATATATATATATATATATATATATATATATATATATATATATATATATATAAACATCAAAATGAAAACTACATAATTATTTTAACTGAATGAATGAATATACTATATTAAATCATTTATAGAATTAGGCGTTACTTTGCAGAGGTCCATAATACAAAACTAATGAGAATATTATTTTGCTATAATTCAAGATAAAATTTTTATTATTGTATTATTTTCTTGTTATTTATTATTATTTTGTCATTAGTTTTGTATACTATATTAATTTAAGCACTATTGATTACTGATTTAATTGAAGCACTTTTAAACAGTAAAAATAAATCGATTTATTTATTATAGAATTGAGTCTAAATAAGTATTATTAACCGAAACAAAACTGTTCTACGTTAAATTTTGAATTCTGCTTTAATTCAAATTATATTTATTATTGACGGTTCAGATTCAGGCTTCACCAATAGTGGTATTATTAGTGTAGTATATTTAAAATAAAAGGCTTTTTAAATAAATGTACATAAATATAAACCAAACATATCATTACCTATAAGGTTGACAAATATTAAAAATTCTATTTTATAAAAATATTTTTTTTTGAGATTTATTTATTTGTCAATGAGTTTTTCAGTAAAAATTGTTAAAATGGCAACTAATGATATATATCGACTATTTCTTTGTTTTTATTGATTTTATGTTATTCTTTTTCTAATTGTGTATTGATGTGATTTTTGGTAAACAAAATATTATAGTCAAATTCTGATGGAAGTTTTTAATCTCATATTCTGTGTGTTCATGCAATATAATGTTTACATAAGAAGTAAAGTAGCAGCTATAACCTTACTTACAACTACCACAACTCTCAAGGTTAGGTTATACATCTAAAAATTATCCAGATATAATTCATATCCTTTGCAGATTTCCTCATTTATTGTTCACGCCAAAGTGTGTTGTGATAAGTTCTATATAAAAACTGGTTACATTTTGTCATCTCTGCCCTTTCTTCTTCCTTCACTGATGAATGTCCATTGCTGGACAAAGGTCTCTTTAAGATATCTTTAAATACCACAATCTTGTGCTGCTTGGATCGAGCAGGAGCCCTGGATCCAGAACTTTTTTGGTTGTCCATCCACCTCTTATTGGGTCTACTGATGTTGCGTTTTCTGCTGTGAGGTCACCATTCCAACACTTTAGGACCCCAACGCCCATCTACATGCCCATTGCCATTTGAGCTTCGCGACACTATAAGCTACGTCGGTGACTTTGGTTCTTCTACAGATCTCCTAATTTCTGACTTGATCATATAGATATTCTCCAAGCAAAGCTCGCTCTATCGCCCGCTGAGGGACTCTGAGCTTCATAATGCAATCTCTATGAATGTAAATAAATAAATAAATATATGGGACACACGGTCGTCTGTCCCCAAAATAAGTAACTTAATACTTGTGTTATGGTAGACAGATAACTGGTGAATATATACTTATATATTTTTTTGAAATACATACTTATATACAAATATACACCCAGGGTCAAAGACTAACAAATTCATTTATAGAAAATATTGGCGGGAATCGAACCCGTGAACCACGGAGTTGAAGCTGTCACTACCCACTGCGCCAACGGGCCGGTCGAATGTTAACCTATTGTCATCTATTTAAAATATTGAATAAGAAATAGACACAATGTGAACATCACTCTGAAAGGATTGAGCGGTATCTTCCTGGCACAATTGAGAGTCTATGATTGTTATCAAGACATGTCGTACACTTGAATAGCGCACGTTTATTAACCTCTATTATAACAGAGTTGACCTTTGCTTTGTGCACTTTTCATTTTAGATGTGCTATTCATGTTATGAAGAACTACCTATTTGTAGTATTAATAAACTATTATTACTTTTGCATTATGGATCTCTGCAAAGTAGATAATTTTATAAATGTTATAAACATAAAAGACATGTTATAAACGTGCTGTCAATGATTTGGCTGCGTTTTTACGACCGGCCGCCTGCCTGACGTCAATATACCATAGTCGTATTTTACGACACCTCGGTAAGAAAGAGGGTGGTCTATTTTACTAAACCGGATACCACACGTTGGGTCAACTTACCTTAGTCGCCTTTTACGACACCTCGGTAAGAAATGAGTTTGGTCTATTCTACTCAGCCGGATACCTGACATCAACTTACCTTAGTCGTATTTTACGACACCTCAGTAAGAAAGAGGGTGGTCTATTCTACTAAATCGGATACAACACGGTGGATCAACTTACCTTAGTCGCCTTTTAAGACAACTCGGTAAGAAAGGAGGTTGGTCTATTCTACTCAGCTGGATACCACACGACGGGTCAACTTACCTTAGTTGCCTTTTACGACACCTCAGTAAGAAATGAGGGTGGTGCTATTCTATTCAGCCGGACACCACACGGCGTTACAGCTTTTAAGCCTACATGAATTGAATTGTTTTTTTTTTTGTTGATAATAAGAAATCTCTTAGCTCGGTGTGCCTTTTGGCATAGGCCTCCTCCAACACTTTCCAATTACCTCTATCTCGTGCCACTCTCGTCCAGAAAGGCTGCAGTTAATATGAGGTTGTCCTCCCATCTTCTCACTGGCCTCCCTCTAGCTCTATTTCCATCCCTGGGGTACCAGAGAGTAACCTTTTTTCATTCCATTTATGTAGTGAACAGTGTATTGTGTGACCCGCCCATCTCCATTTTTGTATTTCAATGCGAGAAATGATATCGGTGACTCCTGTTTGTGCTCGAAGTTCGTTGCAACTGATTTTGAACCCGAACCCCCAGCATGCTTCTTTCCATGGTGCCAATTTTTCTTGATGCACTTTGGTTAAGAACCATGACTTACATTATCATGTATGGGATCACACATGTATTGAATGTTTTCCTGTTTTTTTGGAATGCTGAAATTGCTTGTGGCATATTATTGTTTAGGGCTAAATATACTTAAGTGATAAGTCCCAAATATAAAAATTCTTCAAGCTAGAATATTAACATAGGACTGTTGTGTAGATGTTTGTTTCTTTAAATAAATTTTATTCAGGAGTTGGAATTGGACTCATGCATCCTCTGTAAATTGGGCTGAAAGTCACACTTATGTGAAACAAGTGTTTATTTAGCAGGCAATGCCGGTGTTCATGTGAAGACTGTTGGTCAAGTGAGGATTGCCTACATACAGTCTTTTGTCACACAGTGTATTGTGTGTTTCAATGGTCATCTCTCTCTCTAAGGTTCTCTAGGTTCAGGTCCTTCAATCGTGGTATTTGTCCCTTTACGCACGCCAATATATATTTGCTGTTAGACAGAGCTATATGACTGTTTGAATCCAGCTGCTTTCAGCGACCTTTGAGGTCTATCGTAATCGACGCAAACAATATTGCGAGCAGTATCATCAATACTAATATATAATATGATGAGTTTGTTTGTTTGAACGCGTTACTCTCAGGAACTACTGGACTGATTTGAAAAATTTGAGTGTACGTTCATTTATCGAGACTATAGACTATAATATAACATTACGCTGAGATGAATAGGAGAGGAGCAGCATTAAAAATATTAAGAAAAAGGCAAAATTTAAAGCTTTCCTTGTAAAGTAAATGATGAAAGTTATACAAAATTGTTCCCCTCTAAAAGTTCTTAATAAAAGTCCGCGACAGCATATGTCTAGCTTTTAAGGTTAACCCACTTTAAACATATTTATGGTCATCAAAATACTATATTACAGTATTTATCTTGCTCGGATTGCTTGAATAGAATAGTAATGTTGTTTGCTAATTCGTTATATCATTTCAGAGATACCGTACGCTTCTTGTTCGAAGTGTTCTGTGAGGTTTCACCAGGTGATCACGTCAAAGATCCATTCATAACAAGAAAATATCCAGATGCTTATAAAAATGAAGAGGAGTTGAAGAATATACCCAAATTTACATTCCCGTGTCAGTTTGATAAGTAAGTACTTATGAGATACTTTTTAATATTTTCAAAAATTTTTGTTTTATTAAAAGCTTTGACTCAAATGGCAATCTGTGTGTTTGTGTCAAGATGGAATGTTGCAAGTTAAATTTGACCAACTTCCCGATGTCCGATTGATGAAATATTACACAATGGCCAAATCTCGATGACAATGTATGTTTATGACCTGATGCTGCCAGGATTAGCTCCAGACGAGGGAACTCATCTCATAGTCCTCCTGGACTTATCCCACTCTAAGTGGGGCTGGTTCAAAATATCACATGATTTGGCTAGTTGTTTTACGTCCGGCCGCCTGCCTGACATCAACTTTCTTTAGTCTTTCTTTAGATAAGAAATGAGAGTGGTCAATTCTACTCAGCCGGATACAACACGGTGGATTAACTTACCTTAGTTACCTTTTACGACAGCTGGATAAGTAAGAGGGTGGTCTGTTCTACTCAGCCGGATTCCACACGGTGGATCAACTTACCTTAGTCACCTTTTACGACACCTGGGTAAGAAAGAGGGTGGTCTATTCTACTCAACCGGATACTACACGGTGGATCAACTTGCCTTAGTCACCTTTTACGACACCTGGGTAAGAAAGAGGGTGGTCTATTCTACTCAACCGGATACCACACAGCGGGTCAATTTATCTTAGTCCTCTTTTACGACACTTGGGTAAGAAAGAGGGTGGTCAATTCGGACACCACACGGCGAAAATTTGTTGACTTGTATGAAACATTTGTTTTTATTTTCAGTACATTCATACAGCATTATTCGTTCGTATTGACGTCAGTGGACTCCAAATATACTTTTTGCTTTTGCCGCTACGATCCGAAAACAAATACGGCTCTCGTGTTACTGTCACATCTACCATGGCACGATATATTTTACAAGTGAGTACTTTAATTGATTCGATATTATATTCTAACGTTAGTAAATGGACAAAGTTGAAACCGATATAAAAGAAATGAAAAATGATAAAAGAAAATATATGTAATTTATATTTAAAGTATAGTAATTCTTCAAAAGTAATCTATTCTATATTTATATCTATTCTATCTTTTATCTTCTACTCTATTCTATTCTTCTATCTATCTATCTATACATATAATAAAATCGTTGAGATGTCAAATATCTGTGCGTTTGTTCCCGCTAATCTTGGAAACCGCTGATCCCATTTCGATGCTGTTGTCACTAATATATAGTAAAAAACCTTACTTGACATATAGAGTATGTTTTATTTCAATCGGTCAGCTAATAAAGATGTATCAATTTTAAGTTGGAAGTTCGTATACTATGATACTCGTACTTGCATTTTTCGTTTTTCTCCACTCCATTCAGAGGATTTCCTTTAGACTCCGAAATGGCCTATTTTAATGAAATATCAGATAATCTTTAAAATGACCTAACGGATGACACTGTAAAGTTTGACGGCGATCGAAGCATTTTTTTATAACTGTAATTAATATATCTCTAAAATAAGCACAGCGAAACGGGCTGGATATACTAGTGACAAATATATTTTGCTATAATCCGCGATGAAGTAAAATAGTAAATATATATAATGCTAAATGTAGAGTGGACAAACCGTTTTCATTGATACGTGCAGGATTCGTAAAAATACACGCACAAACCTCCACCGCCGCCACCACATTACACAAGCACTACATACGTTCACTATCACAAACTCAACAATCGTTTCGTTCCGCAACTGAAGCATCAGGAGATAAACTCTTCGACAAAATCGCAAAGATCAAAATCGAAAGCTTATACACATATTTAAATATAAAGTACCTGGTTGTCCGAGCCTTGCTCATTAATTTTTTGCAAAATAAAAAAAAAGAAACTTCAAAATAAAAAAGAATAAAAAGTTTTGTAGGTGGGGCTCGATCCTAAGTATTTTCATCTCTCGGGACCACTCGCTCCCCGAATAAGCTACGCTGACTTGACATTTAACGGCAACAATAATGTTATATATATATATATATATATATATATATATATATATATATATTATATATATATAATATATATATATATATTATATATTATATATATACTATATTATATATATATATATATATATATATATATATATATATATATATATATATATATATATATATATATATATATATATATAAAAGAAAGTTGGTCTTAGTTACACTATTTATAACTCAAGAACGGATGAACCAATTCGGCTGAAAATTGGTGGCGAGGTTGCTTAGAACCAGGAGACGGACATAGGATACTTTTTATCCCGTTCGACCGCATTTATTTTATCCCGTCAAGTCACTATAAAACGTGGTATAGCAAAAACGACTATGACATGGAAAAACAAAACATAAATGACAGTTAAACGTAATTTAGTCTTTGGATAAGTATGGTAAAAATATGACAATTATCAAAATAGTAGTAGCTATAAACGTTACTACATAGTATAAAACAAAGTCACTTTCTCTGTCCTTATATCTCACTGTTTGCTTAAATCTTTAAAACTACGCAAAAGATTTTGATGCGGTTTTTTTAAGTATATAGATTGATTGTAGAGGAAGGTTTATATGTATAATAAAATTCAATATTGAGTAGCGAAATACTGTGATTATCACTGAGTGACATGTATATGCTTTATACCCGTGCGAAGCTGGGGCGGGACTCCTAGTATTCAATAAATTAAAAGTAAGTTTTAGTATTTTTTTAATGTCCAAAAACAGGGATAAAACGATTTTTTTTTAATTAAACCTAGCCAGATCGATTTTTTTCCCCCCAAAATCAACTACATGCTGAATTTCAGGAAAATCGTTAGAGCCGTTTCCTAGATTCCGAAAATATATACATGTACATACAAGATAAACTCATTTAAATATTAAAGATATGTATGTAATGTAATGGCCTGTTACTATCCCACTGCTGGGCATAGGCCTCTTCTCTCCGTTTTTTTTTTTTTTTTGGAGAGAAGGATTGGAGCTAAGACCTACCACGCTGCTCCAATGCGGATTAGTAGGTTGCACATATCCCCAGAATTCTCTAGAGGTATGCAGGTTTCCTCACGATGTTTTCCTTCACCGAAAAGCGTGTGATAAATTGCAATTATCAATTAGACACATAAGTTTTACTAGAAAACTCATTGGTGCCTGCCCGGGGTTTGAACCCTAGACCTCCTCGAAAGAGGCGCACGGTGTTACCGCTGGGCTACCACAGCTAAGATATGTATAAATTGTAGCATTGCGACAGAATTATATTGGATAGCTTAAGTAAGCGAATTTAATTTAAATGCAACAGCTATGGGATTTCTGCTAAACTCAACGCTGCATTTCGTAAATTCAGTTCGTATTTATTTACTAATTATGCACCTTTAATACAGTCTAAAGTGGAAATGGAATCTTGAATTATATTGGTGATTATAAGATTTCGCAATGTGGATTGCCAAATCTGCCCGCCGTAGTATCCGGCGAAGTAGAATAGACCACCCTCATTTCTTAACGAGGTGTCGTAAAAGGCGACTAAGGTAATTCGACCCACCGTGTGGTATCCGATTTAGTAGAATAGATCAACCTCTATTTTACCGAGGTGTCGTAAAAGGCGACTAAGGTAAGTCGACCCGCCGCCTGGTATCCGGTTGAGTAAAATAGACCAATCTCATTTCTTACCGAGGTGTCGTAAAAGGAGACTAAGGTAAGTCGACCCGTCGCGTGGTATATCCGGTTGAATAGAATAGACCACCCTCATTTCTGACTGGCCCGTTGGAGCAGTGGGTAGTGACCCTGCCTTCAGCTCCGCGGGTCGCGGGTTCGATTTCCGCCGAGGGCCAACATTTTCTATAAATGAATTTGTTGGTCTTCGAGCCTGGGTGTATATTTGTATTTAAGTATGTATTTAAAAATTATGTAAGTATATATTCACCAGTTGTCTGTCACCCATGACACAAGTATTAAGTTACTTACTTTGGGGACGACCGACCGTGTGTGTACGTGTCCCATATATTTATTTATTTATTTATTTATTATTATTACTGAAAACCGTGTAATAAGTAATAAATTTCCCTTATCAATTAGACACATAAGTTAATAGAAAACTCATTGGCGTCTGCCCAGGGTTTGAACTCGTGATCCCGAAAGAGTCTCACCGCTGAGTTATCACAGATCTCATATTGATTAATATAAATGTGTAAGTTATATAAAACGATCGGAATTTTTAATTTAGCTTTATAAGTATGAAAAATGTGCTAAAGCGAACATTTAACATCAGCGAAAGAATACCTAGTAATCAATTGTATCAATTTACGCTACGCTTTATGCAATGGCTATAGTTGCTAGTAAAATTATATTATTCAGTCACCACAGCCCTATCGGTTTGTTGGCAATAATCTTGGTGCTCAGCGAAAGAGATACACCTTAAGCCTTAATTTTTATTTCCTGTGAATTATTTAAGTTAACTTATATTGTTTAAGTTGAGAATATTTATACAAACATAATTATTGAAGTTAAGAATATTAATACAAACATTTTGTCATTGAAGTGATATAACTGTCTAATTTAGTCTATATCTATACCAATATGTAAAGCTGAAGAGTTTGTTTGTTTGAACGCGCTAATCTCAAGAACTACTGGATCATCCATTGTCTGGTCTATTTATCGAGGAAGGCTATAGGCTATTTAACATCACGCTAAGATGAATAGGAGAGGAGTAGCAATAAAAAATATTAGGAAACAACAACATTTAAGCTTTAAATTTTGTCCTTGTGAAAGTTATTCAAAAATCATGTATGAAGAAATTGTTCCCCTCTAAAAGTTTTAAATATAAGTCCGCGACAACATATGTGTCTACTTTTTAAGGTTAACCTACTTTAACCATTTTTATGGTTATTAAAATACTATATTACGGTTTTAATCTTTCCATGCGGGCGGAGCCGCTGGCGATTGCTAGTTTTTTATAAAAAAAATGAAGAAACCAATGCAGTTAGGTTAAGTTAGACATTCAAATACTATTATGAAAAATTAAATATTAATGCCTATATCAAAAGCATAAACATTTAATTTTATATAAAATACTAGCTTTTACCCGCAACTTCGTTTGTGTGGACTGTTATCGAGTGATAGGTTGATAATGTCATCTAATTCCTGTAGAATTAACAGGATTTCAATAGCCTATATGTTATTCCGGTGTATAAGTAGTAATTGTGCCGAATTTCATCGATATTGGTTTAGTGGATTCGCCGTGAAAGAGAAACAAACATACATCCATACTCACAAACTTACGCATTTATAATATTATAATATTTTCGATTAGTAGGATAGGAAGTAACACTAGTTTTATTTTTTAAGCGTTAGAATTATGAATTAGGGATGTCAAAAAATAATCGATTTTTAAAATAATCGGTTATTTTTTCAAAATAATCTATTTTAAATAATCGATTAATTTCGTTAAAAAAAGATTTTTAAAAAATCGATTATTTTAAGTATCTCCTTTTTCTTTTTACTCTTTTTCTTGTTGTTTAAGTTATGTATTGTTGAATGAACCCAATGTAGCCAAACTACACATTTTTATAAAGTTTCACAAAGAGCGCGTCTGATTTTATTTCTTTGTAGTTGTCCACTTTAATTAGCCTTTAATGTAATCAATTATTAATATTAAAAAAGGCAAATGTTCAAATAGTCTTAAAAAACAATTTATAAAAAATCGATTATATTGATACAAATTAATCGATTTTTAAATAATCGTTTTATTTTAAAGGGGAAATATCGATTATTTATTGATCGATTTTTTGTACTTACATCCCTATTATGAATACACTTTTGGCTATACCTTATAGAAAAATATATTTATATTCATGAAGGTTGTGCTAATTGTATTGGCACGTGTTCATTTATTGTTGTTCGGGGCATGTACACAAAATACGGATATTTATATTCTTATTTAGAAAAGTATCGATTGAACATGTTTGTTTTTGTAATCTAATAACTGCGAACGTGTTACAGGTTACTGAATTGCATAGCGAATTTACTAAACAGTGCCGAGAGTGGGGAGCTTACGTCGTTTTTGGAGGCGTGCCGGATAAGGCCGCCTATGTCTGGACACACTTTGAAAATAACATACAACGCCGGCCATAATGTATTCACGTGCCAAAGCCCGGACAACAAACTGCCCAGTATACCTGAAAATGTGAGTATCAATATGTAAACGACTCAAACTATACGAATATATATATATATATATATATAAATATATATATATATATATATATATATATATATATATATAAATATATATATATATATATATATATATATATACGCGCTAATCTCAGGAACTACTGGATTGTTATGAAAAGTTATTTCAGTGTAAGATAGTCCATCCAGTGGTAGAGGCAACAGCAATAAACATAGTTCGATAACGGCAATATTAAAGGTTTCCTTGCGTGCACTGAGTAAACGGTGAAAGTTATACAAAATTCATGTACTACAAAATTGTTCCCCTCTAAAAGTTCTAAATAAAAGTCCACGACAGTATATGTCTAGTTTTTAAGGTTAACCCACTTTAACCATTTTTATGGTTGTCGGAGTATTATATTACCGTTTTAATATTTCCACGCGGGAGAAGCCGCTGGCGATTGCTAGTTTTTTTTTTAAAAGATGAAGAAACCAATGCAGTTAGGTTAAGTTAGACATTCAAATACCATTATGAAAAAATAAATATTTATGCCTTTAGTATATCAAAAGCATAAACATTTAATTTTATAAAATTTATGAAATTAAATGTTTATGCTTTATAGATTTTACCCGCAACTTCGTTCGCGTAGACTGTTGTCGCGTGATAGATTGATAACAGATGGCCCACGTCAGTTACTTTATTATATAATCAATTTTTAGTGCAATCTCACCGAGTACTTCAGCGCCATGGACACTAAATGCATGTCCGGTCTATGGGCGGCGTTGCTCCACGAGCGGAGGGTCGCTATAGTGGCGTCCAAACCGTCCCGTCTGTCCGCCTGCGTGCAAGCGGCCAACGCGACCCTCTTCCCTATGTCCTGGCAGCATATATTCATACCAATCCTGCCCAAGCACTTGGTGGACTACCTTCTAGCGCCGATGCCATTCCTCATTGGCGTTCCGAGGAATGTTATGGAGGTGAGTTTGTGCATGTACTTACTGCAACATCACAATATATATAGTCATATTCTATTCGTACGGAAAAATATCCATATGTACAAGACCAAACTCGATGTATATCATAGACATACGAGAGGTCACAAAAAGCTTGTGATACCTGTGTCGCGACTCAGCAGAGTTAGCAACTCATTCGATGTTCTTTGTATTCGCTTCTACAATAAAATTCCGCAATCCATACTAGACCAGTCTACAGAAAGGTTTAAGTTTAGTACAAGAGATGTACTTATACGTCGTAACAGTCTCAACCCTACATTCGTGTTCTATAAATATAAAATGATTAAAATTTCAATATTTCAGCAAAATCTGTGAATATAAAAATAAATGTTTGTTTGTCACACAGTAATGATTTTTTGCATCTATAATTGATGCTGAATTCATAAAACATCAAATCCAGAAAAGTCAAATTTTCGTCAAAATTGACCGAACGTCTCAACAGTCGCCGTACTATAGTATGGAGAGAGTGGACGGAACGCAAAGCGCATAAGTGAACTGTTAGGTCGCTTATGAAATGTTGCTATAATAATATTGTAAATGTGTACTGGGGCGGTACAGCGGACAGATTTTGGAAAACTTTGTTTTATTATATGTAGTAGATAATTATTCGTTTTCCAAACTAATAGAAAACAGTAAGATGGAAAAGATTTCAATTTTTTTTAAAGCCAATCACATTTTATTCGCAGACGGTACGAATGTCAGAAGTGGGTGATGTAGTCGTACTGGACGTTGATGCGAACGAACTGAGATCTCCGTTTCCTGACTTAGAAAGCCTCCCACAGGATATGGTAAGTTTGGACTATGAATATAGATAAACCAAAGCCCCTACAAAGAAGGACCAAAGAATCCCTACTTTGATTCTGCTGGCACCAATAGTTTTTTGGTTCCAGTGATGGTCAGCGAGTACATGGGTTGTAGGCTATGAGATAGTTTGACGATTTGGAGGTCACAATTTCAAACCCCGAGAGGCAACAATAAGTTTTTCTCTTAAAACTTACGTGGTTAATTCCAATTTATTATGCATTTTTCGGTGAGGTAAAACATCTTGAGGAACCCAGCGTATCTTTAAAGAATTCTGGACATATGTGTAAATTGGTAGCAATCTGCATTTGAGCATCGGAGTAGATCTACGTTCTAACCCTTCTCCCAATGAAAAAAAAAATATGGGACACTTACACACACGGTCGCCCGTCCCCAAAGTAAGTAACTTAATACTTGTGTTATGGACAGACAACTGGTGAATATATACTTATATAGTTTGTAAATACATGCTTATATACAAATATACACCCAGGCTCAAAGACCAACAAATTCATTTACAGAAAAAGTTGGCCCTCGGCGAGAATCGAACCCACGACCGGTGGATCCGAAGGCAGGGTCACACCCTATTGTGCAAACGAGCCAGTCAACAGAAAAGGAGAAGGAAAACTTATGCCTAAGTAGTGAGATAGTAAAAGGCCGATACATTTTATATTCATTTAGGAATAGGCTGGCCTCTAAAAAGTTGGGTATAATCAATATAGCGAAGCAGTACTTTAAGCTGGCCTTAGACTAGCTTTGTATAAAGCAGAACTTCTACCACATAATTCTGTACTCATCTCTGGTTTAAGTATCTCAGTATCAAATCAAGCCGTTTAATCGTATACAACTCAGAGCAGCTCGTATTATTGATCGTATTGGGGATCAGGTGATATGCAAACGGTTGGATTCTTTCACAGATAGGTTTCCAAAAGATTACCTATTTGATTTGATTCCGGCTGCTAAATTTCGTGACCGCTCTGTTCGTCAAGTTAAATTATCATATAAAAGAAACCACAAATACAAGCTGAGTATTTTCGGACCCCAAATAATATATATTAAGTCTTTGTTGTTGTCTATTTAAACCTTTAATTGTCCGAAAGAAAAGCATGTGGATCTCAGAAGAAACCTGGAAGCTGATTGAGCACAGTAAAATTGTTAAAGCACAAGGTGAAACCGATAAATATGCGAAGATCTGCAAAGACATCCAGAAAAAATGCCGCCAGGATAAGAACTGCTTTATTGAATCCATATGTACTGACATCGAAAAGCACGCCTTAAAGCTGCAGACATCAGATCTTTTTAAAAAGGTTCATCTGCTGTCTAAGAAGTTTAAACCTAAGACCTGGGTAATAGAGGATGCTAATGGGCAGGCACTAAATGATCTGATCGAGATCGCGGAAAGGTGGCGCCAATATTGCGAACAACTGTACACGAGCACAACAATTTCATCGCAACCCAATTTAAATCACATACAGCCAAAGAACGTGAATCATGAACCACCCATATTAAAATCTGAGGTCGAAGCAGCTCTGAACAGCCTCAAAACTAAGAAAGCTCCGGGTCCTGACCAAATAACAGCGGAAATATTAAGGACAATGGGTAATCGTGCCATCGATTTGCTACACAAAATTGTCAACACTATTTGGCAAACTGGAGTGTGGCCCAAAGACTGGACCGAATCGGTGATACTCCCACTTCACAAAAAGGGTTCAACAAGGAGGTGCGACAATTACAGAACCCTTGCCCTAATATCCCATGCCAGCAAGGTACTGCTCTACATTTTAAATCACCGCATCCGCAATTATCTGGACTGGCAAATACCGCAAGAGCAGGCGGGTTTTGTAAAAGGTAGGGGAACCCGAGAGCAAATACTCAACGTCAGGCAAGTCACCGAGAAAGCCTACGAACACAACGTACCCGTCATTATGTGTTTTGTGGACTACTCTAAGGCATTCGACTGTGTAAACTGGAAATGGCTTTGGAAAGTTCTTACAGAGCTAGGAGTTCCTGAACACCTGGTATTCCTTATACAAAGCCTTTACCAAAATAACCAAGGCACAGTTAGAGTAGATAGCATAAACTCAAAACCATTCTATTTCAGACAGGGAGTACGTCAAGGCTGCATACTATCTCCCATCTTGTTCAATATATATGGTGAATACATCATGCGACGCACCTTAGAGGACTGGACAGGTGGCGTAAACATTGGTGGTGTCAAAATTACCAATTTGCGATACGCGGATGACACCACACTGTTTACAACGAGCGAAGTTGAGATGTCCGCTCTTTTGAATAAGATGGAGGCCATCAGTAAGGAAATGGGCTTATGTATGAACAGGTCGAAAACTAAGATCATGGTTGTGGACAGAGCTCACAAATTAAATCTAACTGGCGTGCTTGATATCGAACTGGTTGAAAATTTCATTTATCTGGGCTCCAGCATTACAAACAATGGCTCCACAGAGTTAGAAATCCGAAGACGCATTGGCATGGCGAAGTCAGCAATGTCACAGCTGCAGAAAATATGGCGGAACCGCAACATTTCGCGTAAAACCAAAATTCTTCTGGTACGCACACTCGTGTTCTCCATTTTTCTGTATGCTTCTGAGACATGGACTGTCAAGTCTGCTGACAGGAAACGCATTGATGCCTTTGAGATGTGGTGCTGGCGTAAAATGTTGGGCGTATCTTGGACTGAGCACCGGACCAATGCATCCATACTCAAAGCTATAGGAGTAACCACCAGGCTCTCAACTACGTGTCTCCGCAGAGTCCTTGAATTTTTCGGACATATCGCTAGGAAGACTGGAGACAACCTGGAAAAGCTAATGATCACTGGTTCGGTAGAAGGAAAAAGAGCAAGAGGCCGCAGTCCAACTCGATGGTCCGACCAGATCACTCATTCACTCTCCATTCAAGTCCACGAAGCCTTAAAAGCAGCAGGTGATCGCAAAACCTGGCGATCAATCATCCGTAATAAAGTGATCCGTGGTTAAGGTCACGACCCTCAGCACTGAGGAAAACGACTCAAGGAGGAGGATTTAAACCTAACTAAGAGAATTCTTAGATACAAACCACGCTTCCGCTGTTGAAAAGCAAAGGAACTACTAATATAATTGGACTATTATGGGTTGCGAAAAATATGTCTTTGTTGTTATTATTTTTTGATTTGCATTTCTGAATTGCAGGTGGCGAGTTTAAAAAAGGCTCTAAGTGACAAAAATGCTTTAGGCGATGCCGTCTCTAGGGCGTTTCTTCGCGCCCTTGTTTGTTTGATTGGTGGTTACAGAGACGCTATTAGGTGAGTTCAAAATTTAACTGATAGCTAAACTTAGACATCCTAGCTAGGATTTATGGTTTCGCTTGCATGTGCGTAAGGGTTATTATAATTTATGAGATTTTGTGATGTCAATTTTTTTCATGAAAGTTACCAAAATAGCTCGGCGTGTCGAGAAGTTAAAGTAGAGATGGGCGGGACACGTGGTGCGGAAAAACCGATGGACATTAGGGTCTTAAGGTTTTAGAATGGCATAGAGGTGGACTAACGACCTCAAAAGAGTAGCGAATAGCCGCTGGATTCAAGCGGCACTAGATCGTATGGTCTGGAGATCCCATGAAGGAATCTATGCCCCTCGGTTAAAGATGATGATGATGATGAATTTATGGAATTAGACGCCACTTTGGACGGAGGTCCATATTACAATTGATAACACTCGTATTTTTTGGTATAATCCTGGATTATTGCAATATGTGATATTATTAATTTTGTTAAATAATCGACCCAAGCAAAATGTCTAGTTATTATTATTCTGAGCATAATTATCCTTTTGGATTCAGAAAAGTTTAGATCTTTTTGCCTATCTAAAGTAGACTGTTAGCAATTTTTAAATTTAAACTATCGTGAGTAGTACCTATTCATAGTTAATGTATACCGGCTATCAGTTCCCGCCGCGATAACGTCGCGTAAAGAGCTCATGAATAAGTGCCCCGGATGGGTTCGAAACTAGTCGGGCTAACTCGATAGAATAACACGTGAGTATAGCCGGTTCTATACGTTAACTATAAAGTAGACTGGCTTATATTTAAAACTTCTCTGTCCGATTATGTCAGTGAAGATTTGCTCAACAATTGAAACCGTTCCGCACTGATTACATAAGTGATGTACAATAAAAGTACTCAACTCTATGCCTCATTATCAATTCCGCGTAAGTGTGACAAACAAACTCTCGTATAGAAGCCAGGAAGTGTTGTAGCGAACAGCGTAATAGGATGATGTGCCCTGACCCCAGGCCATTATCCCATTGAGTGAATTGTATTTTGTAACGCGTGAGAGAATATTTGTAACATTATAATGCGTTGCAGTTATGTGTCGTTAAGGGGACCCTCGTTGGATGTTGAGTGTGGAATTTTCCAGATTGTTTTTGCATTGAACAAATCAGCTGCTTGTTTAGATGCGGGGTCTTCCGACTGCCTAGTGGGGGGTCTTTATTGAGGTACTCTGTCCACCTTGTGGGGGGTCTTTATTCTCGTCATATCTTAACGTCATCGTGATGGTCCCGATCTCTTCTATTGTGAACTGCCGCCATTTTTTTCCTGTCAGCATCGCTCTGTATAGCCACGCTTACTCTGATTTCTTGATGTGAAGTCACCTAATCCGTCTTTTGAGCTCTGACCCCTGGATGTCTTTCCGTCTACCTTCCCAAATACCATGAGTTTCTTGAGGTTATCGCTGGGTTTTCTAGCAATACGTCCTAAGCACTGAAGTATTCTCTGAAGACTTGAGAGTATCTGCTTCATTGTCAGCTCAGTAAGAATGGAGAAGTTTTTTTTAAAGGCTCTACGCTAATGGCTATACGCAACATCCGCCGCCATATATTAACCTAGCGGGAGCCAATCTAAATGGGCCTTTTTTGATATTGTCTGTTGACTTAGTTGGAGTCAATTTTGAGATCCCTATAGACATCCTAGCGGAGGGTCTTTTTGGGCTCTTCTGTCAACCTATTGGGCGTCTATTTTGAGGTCCTATATCCATCTAGCGGAACGTGATTTTGAGCTCTTCTGTCAACCTCCTGTCCAGTCTGTTTATTTCTGTGCACTGTGTTAATTATGTTGAAATTATTCTATTACAGAATTGAAAAAGGCCAACTAATCAGTTTCAATCCAGATGCGTTTGTTAAGACGAGGAAAAATATGCAGCCATTTCTGAGGAAGGTGCTTCAATCGCAAATATTCCAACAGGTAATGCTATGACATGTTCTAATTACCGCTCTCTGTTGTCGGCACAACGTTTTTCTCTTCCTTTCTCTTTCATTCTCTTCTATCATTCAACTCTGGCGCTACTACTTTTATATGCATGTCATACTTACATTTTCGCCGTTTACGACACCTCGGTAAGAAAGACTATGGTCTATCTACTCAACCGAATACCACAAGGCGGGTTAACTTATTGAGTCGCATTTTACGACACCCTGGTAAGAAAGATGGTCTATTCTACTCAACCGGATACCACAAAGCGGATCGACTTACCCTAGTTGCCATCGGATACCACACGGTGGGTCAAATTATTGAGTCGCCTTTTATGACGCCTAAGTAAGAATAAGAGTGGTCTATATTACTCAAATGGATATCACGGCTGGTCGACTTACCATAGTCGTATTTTACGACACCCCGATGACAAATGAGAGTGATCGTTTCAACTACTACTATTTACCCTAGTTGCCTTCTACCACACCTCGGTAAGAAATGTATTTTACGATACCCCGATAACAAATGAAAGTGGTCTTTTCTACTACTACTCACCCTGTTGCCTCGCCTAGTTGTTACCACACCTCGGTACGAGATGAAGGTGGTCTATTCAACGGCTTAAACTTCCAGTTACCTTAGTTCCCTTCTACCACACCTCGGTAACAAAATGAAGGTGGTACATTCAACGGCTTAAACTTCCAGTTACCCTAGTTCCCTTCTACCACACCTCGGTAACAAAATGAAGGTGGTACATTCAACGGCTTAAACTTCCAGTTACCCTAGTTCCCTTCTACCACACCTCGGTAACAAAATGAAGGTGGTACATTCAACGGCTTAAACTTCCAGTTACCCTAGTTCCCTTCTACCACACCTCGGTAACAAAATGAAGGTGGTACATTCAACGGCTTAAACTTCCAGTTACCCTAGTTCCCTTCTACCACACCTCGGTAACAAAATGAAGGTGGTACATTCAACGGCTTAAACTTCCAGTTACCCTAGTTCCCTTCTACCACACCTCGGTAACAAAATGAAGGTGGTACATTCAACGGCTTAAACTTCCAGTTACCCTAGTTCCCTTCTACCACACCTCGGTAACAAAATGAAGGTGGTACATTCAACGGCTTAAACTTCCAGTTACCCTAGTTCCCTTCTACCACACCTCGGTAACAAAATGAAGGTGGTACATTCAACGGCTTAAACTTCCAGTTACCCTAGTTCCCTTCTACCACACCTCGGTAACAAAATGAAGGTGGTACATTCAACGGCTTAAACTTCCAGTTACCCTAGTTCCCTTCTACCACACCTCGGTAACAAAATGAAGGTGATCTATTCAACGGTTCAAACTTCCAGTTCATTGAGGAGAGGCTGGAGTTGCTCAACTCTGGCCGCGGCTTCAACGACGAGTTCGAAGTTGAGTGCAACGTGTACGCCGAGAAGCTGAGCTCTGGCAGCGGCCAGCGGCTCAAGCAGCAATACAGGGACTGGGCCAAAACGGTAAAGAAAGAGGGCGGCGCCTTTTTCAAGACCGTCAAAGATAAGGTAAAACAACTTTATAAATGTTTATATAATTTATGGAATTAGCCGTTACTTTGCGGAGATCCATAATACAAAAGTAATAATGAAATTATTTTAAATAAATAAATAAGTATATGGAATTTACAACAAACCGACAAATTCTATAATAAATTATATGTTTTCTACATTCTTTAATATGTCCATGATTTCATACGCGTCTACTAGTATGGTAAAGTATACAAAGTTGAGCTTTAATATAAATATATGGGACACTTACACACACGGTCGTCCGTCCCCAAAGTAAGTATCTTAATACTTGTGTGTGAGTGTTTTGGTGAGAGACAACTGGTGAATATATACATATATAATTTTTAAACACTTAAATATAAATACACACCTAGGCTCAAAAAACCAACAAATTTCTTTGTATATAGCAAACTGCGCCAACAGGCCAGTTATATATCGCACACTTGATATTAAAGTAACCGAATCCAAAATAAGAGTTACTTGAGTTAGATATATTGTAATCCTTATTTCAATGCCGTCTATGAAATTACTCTACGAACTATTAATTTTTTTTTTTGCACGAGCAAAAGTTTTTTTTGTATTTCCGAGTTACATCCTACGCTCATTAAATGGCCAAGTATGAAGTGCGATACATTCTATTGAACCTTTTTCACCAAAATTGCCTTTAGTTCACTTAATTCAACTTTCCAAAAGATTTACAGACCTCGAAAGAGCAAATCTTGTTTATTTCCAAAACATTAACTTTTAATTTAAATAAATTATTATTTTTCTTCCCTCGTGCATTTATTTACAAATTATATTACATTTTTAAATATTTTCTAAAACATACAGAAAAAAAACATTTAAAAATATAAAAAATTGATATCCACGGAGAGCGGAGAAAGGACCCAAGCTCCCGGCGGTTAGGAATACAGAGTGAGGAACCTATTATTATTATTATTATGTCTTATGGAATATCGTTATGGGGTAAATATTGTGTATTACAAAAAAGAGCCATATGTGGTATTTACGATTTAAGTCCGCGTTATTACCTGCGAGAGAAGGAAGGCGAATAAGGTAAGTCGACGCACCGCGTGGTATCCGCTTGAGTAAATAGACCACCCTCTTTCTTACAGCCAGTCGTAAAATACGTAGCCAAATCATGTGACAACATAAGACGTTGTGCCGACCCCACTTAGAGTAGGATAAGGGCAGGAGCATGATGATATAACTCAAAATTTGACTGATTTTGGCTAATACCATAGTTATAAAAGATTTAGTGAGCTTATGAATTTCTTATATGTTAAACAGCTGATTTTTGAAGTATGTATATTTTTTTTAGTATAGATAAAAACAGACATGTAATAGTGCTGAAACAAACAATTAATCGATTTATAAACAAGAATCAACTAAACTTTAATAACTTTTTTATTCAAAATCTTTAACAATACAAAAATAACACAACTGAACTGTTAAAAATTATTAAATTTTTATTTTTATTTAAATATTCATTTAATCAATGCCTTTTCTGTTATATTTTCAACTATTCATTTACTTTTATCGATTACTTTATTTGCCAAACACATTTTTAAAGCATTTCAATTTGCAGATTCTAAATTGTGCTATTTTTTTATATTAAAAAAAAACGGAAATATACAGATTTTTTTAAATATCTCAACCTATTACAATTGGGCCAAAAAATCCCCATTTCCTTTATGAGTAACATAAACATAAGTAACAAATGTAATAGATATTATTACTTTACTATTTTATACATAGATTTTCTTTAGTAAATCTATGTAATGCCAAAATATGAATGCTTGTGTTTTCACCTTATGCATGCAGGATTTGTAAACCCATACACTACTAGCACTGCACACATTCACTACCACAATCTCCACAATCGTTCCGTCTCGTAACTGTATCATCATAAATTGATAGACTCCACGACAAAATCGCAATTGTATGAACACGGTTAGTAAATACTACTTTTTAGGGTAGATTATAGTATAACAATATTATAAATATTTTTTATTATAAACCTCTGGAAAATAACGCCTAATTCAATAAATTATTTATTTTATTATATACCATGATGATTGCCACGTGGCTTTATAGCGACTTCCCCGTCAGGCTAAATTTGTAGAAACATTGTTAGTGGTGATAATATCCTAATTATTATTAAAAATGCGAAAGTTTGTGAGTATATATGTAATTATGTTACTCTTTCACGGCGAATGCGCTGAACTTATATCGATAAAATTTGGCACAATTATTCCTTATACACCGGGGTAACATAAAAATCCTGTTAATTCTACAGGAATAGGATGACAATTAAAAGCTCCGTCTATTATCAACCTTTGACGCGACAACAGTCCACGCAAACGAAGTTGCGGGTAAAAACTAGTAATCTATATGTAAATAGAGGGAGGGTTTTGCATTTGCTCACACGCTTGCACACACATGTATTTTAGATCTACGCCACCTCACACAAACATACACAACATACATACTTTTTGGTTTTTGGATGACGATATATTCTGTAAAAAAAAAACTAAATTATTATTGTAAATTCTTTAAGTTCTTATTAATAAGGGAAGGAACTATATTCTAACTATGTTTAACAGAGCTACGTTTAAGGGTATCATTTAAATAGTTATACAATTGTAATCCAGATTTCTAAGCTGTGACAACGTATATAAGACAACGGCACGTCATTCGTTATTTTTTTGCGTGCGGCATTCGTAGGAGGTAGACGTGTTTGGACGATCTCTTTTGTAATTCGTGTTATTAGAATCTAACCTCAAATAATCGCTATTCGTGATTAGAGCGACCACTGACTTTCTTGCCAGTTCTTCTCAAGTGAATAAGTGTTCCGAACTGATGGTAGAAACATTGTCGTTGGATTTTGTAGTGAAATGTATTGGTGCACAGTAAGGTGCCCGGTGTGATTCTGTTAACGCATTCGTTTATTTTTTATTAATTTTAAATTGATTTTAGACTTACACAATATAGAATTTATTTAAGAACAGGTATAGAGCTCGTCTAATCTTAAATTATAACGAATACGTGACGTATTCGCACACTCAAGCGGATTTAAAATATGTACGAAAAACACTTTAAAATACAATTGTATTTGTCAATCAGTTAGTAAGGTACATGCTAAGGAACAGTTGTTCTCGATTTGTTATTCAAGTAAATTAATTTTTTTTTAAACGCGCTAGAAGGCGTACGTTTTTTTTCATACAATAAGCCAGCGCTACTTCATATAGTGAGCGTTGTCAGATTTATCACGCGACTAGTCGACCACGATGTTCGCAAACAGAATCTAAACCACGCAGCAGTTGATATCTTTCACAGAGACTAATAAGGATAATATAACTCCTGGTCAATAATAAATAGATATTATATGAGTATAGTATGAAATCTGTCTAATTTACCTAATGTTTTCTATGCCCTTAATTGGTGATCTACTGTTTTTTTTTTAATTTTTTGGGGTTGGTAACACTGTTGGACAAGCTCTACTAAATTTTAGGGCTGTGACTTGGAGTTTAAAAAGTAGATTTATTTGTTACAAAATAATCGATTAATAATAATCGATTATTTACTGACTATTTAAAAAGTTGCCTTTTTAATATTAATAATTAATAACAATAAAGGCTAATTAAAGTGGACAAATTACAATAAATAAAAACAGGTGCGCTGTTTGTGAAATAACATGAAAATGTGTAGTTTGGCAACATTGATTTCAACCAACAATGCATATCTTAATAAACAAGAACAAAGAGTAAAAAAAGGAGATAATTAAAATAATCGATTATTAAAAATCGAATATTTAAAAAAATAACCGATTGCTATAAAAATCGGTTATTTTTTCACATCTCTACTAGATGTTATGTTGAGTGCTGTTTAGATCGCTTCGCAGATTGTCACAAAGAGGCATGCTGTAATTAAAAGGGTGTTTGTTTGCTTTAAAATGTGAATATTTGCAGGCGAACCCAGCAGTACAATCGGCTGTTAAAACGGTGAGTCCTTTTATCGTGAATATTTTCGATAAATACTTTATTCACTACTTAGTGGAACACGTAGAAACGCTATGAACTTTTATTCATATTTGTAGGCTTATTATTGGTATATATCAATATATAAAGCGCTTAGTTTTTATTTAATTATATATAAATTTAACTTAAATTTGACCGTTGGTGTAGGTGGGAGAAAACCTGTCATCAACACCGCGATTTGCGGGTACGATTCCCGGCGAGGGACACCATTTTCTAAAAAAAAACCAATTTAATTCTTCGAGTCTGGGTGTATATATCTTTTTGTCCGAAGAATATAGTTAGATTTCCTATATTTTTATTAAGTAAAGGCACTAGTAATTAAGCATTAGTTGACCGTTTTGTTTAAAATTTTAAATAATAAGCGTTTTGTTTGTTGTAGCTAATAAAAAATAAATATGTAATTACCTGTTGCCATCTGTTAACAACTGCCGAAAGCTCAGAACTGTAGCCCATTGTTTAATATTTAGAATTTAAATCAAAAATTAAATTTTATTAGCTACAAACAAAACGCTTATTTAAAATTTCATAATTTATAGAATTAGGCGTTACTTTGCGGAGGTCCACAATATAAAAATAATGAGAATATTATTTTGCTATAATCCGTGATAATAAATTCGCCGGTGGTGAATGTGTGCAGTGCTTGTGTATTGTTGTGCCATCGGTGTCGGGTAGTGCATGAGTTCTTACAAATTCTGCATGTATCAAGTATGAGAACGAATAGTACACTCTACATTTAGCATTACACATATTTTCTTTTATCGCGGATTATAGCAAAATAATATTCTCATTACTTTTGTAAAATTTAATACAAAACTGTCAATTACTAGTGCACCTACCTTATATGTAGTTTTATTCTTCGGATGGGACAAAATGTATTTAAGTATGTATTTAAAATGATATATGTATATATTTACCAGTTGTATGTAACCACACACGAGTATTATGTTACCTTGATGTACGACCGTTTGTGTAATTGTCCTATAAGTAAGTAGCGGTCTGTTACTATCCCACTGCTGAGAATAGGCCTCTTCTCTCCGTTTTTGGAGAGAAGGTTTGGAACTAAGACCTACCACGCTGCTCCAATGCGGATTGGTAGGTTACACATACTCCAGAATTCTCTAGAGATATACAGGTTTCCTCACGATGTTTTCCTTCACCGAAAAGCGTGTGATAAATTGCAATTATCAATTAGACACATAAGTTTTAACAGGAAAACTCATTGGTGTCTGCCTGGGTTTGAACCTTTGACCTCCTCGAAAGAGTCGCACGGTGTTACCGCTGGGCTACCACAGCTTACATTGTCCTATATATTAGGGGGACCCATAAGTAATCAATTATTTTGCGTTCATAGATAAAATGTTTTTTGGAATGACATTTTTATTTTGTAATCGTTTATGTAATCACCATATTTTGTGATGACTTGTTGCCATCGTTCCTGCAAAAGTTCAACCCCCCTCTTAAACAAGTGGGGAGGATGTGACTCAAAATATAACGCAAGGTGCGCTTGGACATCGGGTACGAAATTCAATTTTTTTTTCGAAACGAATGCTCCAGTGACTCGTACCTGGTTATAGTCGGACAGTGCTAGGTCTGGAGAGCATGGAGAGTGCGGTAGAAGTTCCCATGCTAACCACTTAGTTTTTTATTGAGTAATCTTCGCTGCATGAGGACGGGCATTATCTTGTTAGAGTATCACACCTTTTCTGATGACTAAAGCTGGTCTTTTTTCTATGAGTGCGGCCTGTAACCGTTGTTATTGTTGACAATACAGGTCAGCAGTAACTGTCTCCCTAGGTTTCAATAATTTTTAATACACAATACCTAAACAATCCCAACAAATACACAATAACACCTTAATCAGGGATAGGGTTGATTTAGGGGTTGGAAGAGGTATCTAGTTTGCGGATAGCCATTGTTTCCATCACTTTATGTTATCATAAAGGAACCATTTTTCATCTCCAGTTACGATTCAAGACAAAAATGGATCTCTGCTTAGTCTGATGAGCATGGAATTACAAATTGTTCGCCAAAGATCGTTATCGGCCTGAGATAACAGGTGTGGAATCCATTTACCTTGTCTATGTACCTTGACAATTTCTTTTAAATGTCTTTGTATGGTGGACCAGATAGATCCAAAGCTTCTTCATAGTTCCTGTATAGTTAACCTTGGATCGGACTCCACTAGAGATTTTAGGGCGCCGTTATCAAATTGACCTGGGCGTCCAGTTTGATGCTTATCTGATAGGTCTTAATCACTTGCAGGAAATCTTGTGAACCGACGTTGACACTCGTTGACCTTCAACACATCTCTATATAATTCGCAAATTTTGCTTATTGTTTCCGTGACACTTAAACTCGCAATAAAATGGAAAAGTACACAATTATGAATATGGCTCTAAGAAGGTAAAAAGTCCGCCATTTTGTTACAGGGCTACAAAAAAAAATTATATTGTTGGGAATAAATTACTAACACACTGGGTGAAGAATAACACAAAAAAAAATAATGCTTACACTTGTCTGGTTGTCGCAGGACTAATGAGAAATTGTATCTTGTGAAAATAATTGATTACTTATGGGTACCCCTTAATATATTTATTAAAAAAAATTAAAATTTAATTTGCTATATATTTTAAAAACATTTCGCACGCTTAGTATTAAATCCATCCTCCTGCCCTTATCCCACTCTAAGTGGGGTCGGCACAACATGTTATAAACATGCTGTCACATGATTTGGCTGCGTTTTTACGACCGGCCGCCTGCCTGACGTCAACTTACCTCTGTCGTATTTTACGACACCTCGGTAAGAAAGAGGGTGGTCTATTCTACTAAACCGGATACCACACGGTGGGTCAACTTACCTTAGTCGCCTTGTACGACACCTCGGTAAGAAATGAGGTTGGTCTATTCTACTCAGCCGGATACCACACGGCGGGTCGACTTACCTTAGTCGCCTTTTACGACACCTCGGTAAGAAAAGAGGGTGGTACTATTCTATTCAGCCGGATACCACACGGCGTACGCTTAGTATTAAATAAAGTTTTCAAATTCAAATTGCAATAACATGTTCATAACTCGTTAAGTGTTTTTTTTTACACTAGCTTTTTTTTTATAATAAATCGTATTTTAATGTCATAGATGGCTTTGAAATAACTATTACAATGTATGTAACTAAATTAAAACTAATGTTAGGTTCGGTTGATTTAATACTAAGCGTGTGATATCTGTTGATTTTCAGTATGCTTTTTTTATTTATATTATTAAGACCACCAATATAGTACTAATAGAAAAATTGAAAAATCGCGTTCATATTCCTCAACCTTTTCCCTTTCTTTGTGACAAAAATCTTTTTGAAAAAAAGAAAAACTTTCATATATTATGAAAGTCTTCTTTCTCTTAAATGAACTCTCAGCCATGATCTTCAATGAAAATATTAAAAAAAAATTGTTTTTTAAATGTCCTTCTTTATCTTTCTAGAACCATGGTTTACCTAAACTATTGTCATAGTCAAGGAGTTTTATCATTCATGGAAAACTCCCTCAGAAATTTTGAGCTATGTCTTTAATCTATTGTCACTTAAAGTTCGCGATTTCTTAAGTTGGATCCGTTGACTTAATACCTAATTTAGATGAGTTAAGTTAAGCAAAAACCTTCCGTTTATAGTTAATGTATAGAAACCGGCTATACTCACGTCTTATTCTATCGGGTTAGCCCGACTAGTTTCGAACCCAACTTCGACTAGTGTAAAGAGCTCATGAATAAGTGCCCCGGATGGGTTCGAAACTAGTCGGGCTAACCCGATAGAATAACACGTGAGTATAGCCGGTTCTATACATTAACTGTGAATACTACTCACGATAGTTTAAATTTAAAAACCTTCCTTTTACCTCTAAATGTCATTTTGCTATCAATAAACAGCACATTAATATTTTACACAAAATTCTAATTTGCAAAACACACGCCAGAAAGCAACTGGTAACTGATAGAAGGGCCACTTAAAAAATAACAGTGACCTAATTAATACCAAAACCTTGTAACTAACATTTCCATATATTTATTTTATTTTATTTTATTTATTAAGAAGGCTTACAGCTATGATATATGTTATAATATTTCAGTAGATGATTTTATAATTGCATTTTAGTCTATTTAATAATAGTATAATAATATATATGCTATATGTATTAAAAACTACTATATACGCTTAGTTTATTCTGTTTTCTTGTTAATAATTGTAATAATCCTTTCTAATAATCCTTAAATTGTGTTGTTATTAACCGCACTACTTATATTATAATATGCATAGTACTTGTTAAAAAAATTAAACATTCTAATTTTATAGAAAATATAAAAATTTCGGACCTATAGCTAAAACTTGTGTTGACGCGAATAAAAATCGATCAAGCTCAAAAAAATGGATATTTGCAATACTGCAGAAGTGAAAATTGAATCGATAATCATCATCCTCGCGTTCTTATCCCACTCTAAGTGGGGTCGGGGTAACTTAGTCGCCTTTTAAAACACCTCGGTAAGAAAGGGGGTGGTCTATTCTACTCAGCTGGATACCACACGGCCGGTCAACATACCTTAATCGCCTTTTACGACACCTCGGTAAGATATGGGGTGGTCTATTATACTCAGCTGGATACCACACGACGGATCAACTTAGTCACCTTTTACGACACCGGTAAAAAATGAAGGTGGTCTATTTTACTCAGTCGGATGCCACACGGCGGGTCAACTTAGACAACTTTTGCGACACCGATACGAAATGAGGGTGGTCATTCTACTCAGCCGGATACCACACGGCGGGTCGACTTACGTTAATCGCCTTTAACGACAGCTAAAACTATATACCACACGCTGGTAAATTAAGAACAATAAAAATTTTAATATAAATTGAAAATTATTGTTCTGTACAATATGATGCAATCACAAATTTAAAAATATTTAAAAATACCTGATCCGATTCTTAGATTTATGTTTTTTGGGAATTTATTGATCAACACAATTTTTAGCTATTGCATTACATATGGTATGTTTGAATTGTTATGTATTAGTTTTTTCATAAATTTGTAGATGCTTGTAACTATCAGAATTAATAATATTCCACAAAGTAGTGAATGAAGTGACACAAAATTTTATCCTTTCATCCTGCACAGGGTTTCTTTACAAAATTTCTGTGTTTATTGCATGCAAATTGTCATCTAAAGTTTCCTAATTTCTTTCTTTATGCTCTATATCTATGGCTGATAAGTTCTATAGCCAGACATTATTACAGCGTTACATGAGCAGGCAAGCAAACAACTATATGACGATGTCATCTAAATTTACTCGATCAACCTGTCGCTTCTATGATTTCAAAAATAAAAAAATCCTAAACAATTTAATACAAGAGGAGGAGAGGAGTTCAACTTCAACTATTCGAGTAACATAATAAAAAAAAACTTGCTAAATCTATAAATACGGAAGCACTATACATTTAATAAGTTTAAATTGTTATTTTATTGGTCCTAGTAACGATTATTCGATAGTTATACAGTGTATAATTATTATATAATGTTATTGAATGCAAAATATACAGTCTATAATTATTTAATTATACTGTGTATAATATTCACTGCACACTCGTAAAAAGTGCACGGACAAACACGTACATAAATTTTACTTCATATTTTTAATATCGTATAAATTTGGCATCAGTAAGATGTTAGCGCGCGTGCTCACGCTAATAAATTACTAACAATAAATTTAATAAATCTATCAATTGAGCGTCGCATTTTATTATTTTAATATCAATCAAATTTATTAATCAAAAAAAATCTATGAACATTAGAAGCAGCCCATACAATAATTCGAGAGTAAATTAATAAAGAGAATGTTGCTTTGCTAGGTTCTTACATCGCATATCTATCTTCTATCATATTTCCATACCAGATATTATGCATGCATGCATGAATCATTTGTTTAATAAGTATCATTTGATGGGCTTTCTTTGTTTTTAAATGGGAACAAGCTCTCTTATTCGTAAACGTTTAACTAAAGAAATAAAAAAAAACCGTTTATGAATAATAATATAGTAATACACTGTAAAAAGCTAAACTATACTATTCTATATTTCTATAATATAATTTTTATTGTGAAAGCTGAAGGGAGCTATTATGTACGGGAATTAAAAATCGAAAGCTCGTGGATTTAACAGATTATTAATCGAAGCCCATACAGTTAAGATTTAACTCGAATATAAAATATTATATTTAATATTTTAATCATACAGCAGATAAACGGAATATTGGATGAATTCGATAATTAATTATATGAAATGATAATATTCAAATTAATTATAAGGTAATTGAATTTTAAGTCTGTTAATATATGTATCTCATAAGAACTGGAAAAGAAATATATACTAAATATTCGAGTCCACAATTGTTTCTATTGTTGTATCGGTTAACGGTCAGATAGTAAAGAGCCTCGTCTAACATTTCAAGAGGCTCTCGCTTAGTTGTTGGATCAAGCGTAGGATACAGAAAGCAGTATTGTTTGAGACGGCACGGATTGAGAGGAGGTTTCTCCCTCTGAAGTCCTTACCATCGGCTACTTGAATACTTCCTACACTACCTGTGTTCAACAATTTTTTTTTCAAATATAATTTTTGTATTTTTTTAGAAAGTACCAAAAAACTAAAATTTAAATATGTTTTTAAATACATAAAAGACATAACTCCACTCTTTTTGGTACTATAACATTTTAAAAGTTAGTAAAAATCTAATGTTGATATTTATTAAATAATGGGGATTTTTCTAATTTAATGACCTCACAAAATGAACACATGTTATAGTTTATATTTTATTTATTCTTAAGAAATAGTGTCATATTCCAAATGACTTTATAGCTCCGGTTATTCGGAAGAATGAATATTAATGTATTGTAAGGTAAGGTAGGAATTTTAAACCATTTATATTGTATATAAAGCTTGCAAATAGAAGATGAAAACTTCGAATGTTTATATACTGAAAAGAAAAGCTGTGTATCTTCTAAAAAATGCCACATAAATAAATTTGGCTCTGAAAATTTGGGTATTGCTATAATTCAAAATATGATGTAATTATGTACACGTTCATTACAAAATAGTTAGAATATAAAAAAAAATATTTAGGACGAGTTTCAAAGTATTAGCGTAGTTATCTAAAAACAAAACATGAAAGTAAAGAAGTATTATTAGTTAAGTATAGAATTTATATTGAGATACCATAAGCTTCATTGTGGGTGAACTCAAAACTGTAATTTTAACGGAACATTATAATAATAACTACTATTAATTGAAATGTATCTCTATATTAATGTTATTAAAGATAAGATAAATCCAATAATAGTTTATATCTTACTTTTAAATTGTCAATATTCAATAATTGATAAATAAACTGTTTATTTATGAAATATACAAGCAAATTGAGAATTCCAAACTATTTTTGGTGCAAGACGAGGAAGGAAATACTTAAACGAGTGAATTAATAGTTAATGTAATACGAGAAACGTTTGTGTTAAAAATTCAGACTATATCGCACGCTTAGCATTAAAATGGCTGAATTAAAAATTAGGCTTAATTGAACTAGATACATTGTTATCATTATTTCAATGCCATCTACATATCACGCTACGAACTATTAAAAAAAAAATAGTAATTTCTTTACCTTTCAAGTTATGGGACTAAAGAAACCCATAACTTTATAAAAATTTTTTTTTTGAAAACATATATTTTTTAATACGGTCAGTTTAATACAAAGGGATGTATATTTTGATTTATATCTTAATTTTAGCAAATTTATCTCGTTAATATAAGACGGCAATTTACATTATTTTTTTCATATCTTATATTAACATTTTCCCGAATGTCCCCAACAAGGTCCGACAAGGCGGCAAGAATATGAAGTCAGCTGTGAGAGGATTAAAGAACAAAATGCCCAAAACTGGATCGAGACCATCCTCTATCAACACGACCGATGACAGCAGGTACGTAAATAACTTTAGTAAGTAAAAATATAAGTATCCGTACTTAAGATTAAGATAGCAAATTTAAAAAGAAAAGCATTGCCCTGTTATTTTCTCTCTGTTGTCCATTTTGGAGAGAAGGGGGAACTATGACCCAGTACGTTGATCCAATGCGGGTTTAGGTTCCAATGATAGGTTATACATATCCCTGAAATTCTCTAGAGATATACAGGATTCATCACGATGTTTCCTTCACCGAAAAACGTGTGATAAATAGCATATATCAATTAGACACATAAGTATAGAACATTTTCTTATACGCGAAAAATCTAGAATCTATTAGGACTTGAGCACCAAAACCATATTCACCCAGAAGACTATAAAGCACACTTAGCCACTTTGATTGCGTTTTGTGTTTGTGGACTATTGGTAAGCTTTTGATTGGGTCGATACATGGATTATTTTATTGTCGCTTTCGAAATGAGATTCAGATTTTAGAGCTTCTCCGAACTGATCACAGGTACATCTAAGCGCCGATGAGTTTGTAAGGGAAATATTGATGCGTTTTCACTGAATTCAACTGCAGCGAGGAGTAGTTCAAGGTGGTATTATATCTCCTAATTTACTAATGCGTTGAAGGACATTAAAAGTTTTTAGTTAGAAGTATATATAGTCATCATAGATGGCGCTTTGGAAGACCTTAGTAAAATGTTGGATGCTCTTAATATGATAACCAACCGCAGTCCAGCTCCAAAATATTAAGTCTTATAAATTAAAACTTTGTTAATATAATTCTAGTAAAATTTCAGCCTTGTCCTCAGGCTGTCATGCGGCTCGGCTACACCGGTGTCATCCGATTCCTCAGACTCGACCCCCTCCCACGACGTACCTCCTCGCGAGCCTCCACCTCCCCTCCCATTGGACCTCCTCACCGAAATGGAGTTCCTCCTGAAGAAACGACGCGATAGTTTTCCCGGCAATACGCACAATTCTGACTTACGTCCCGCCGATAGAGCTGTAAGTTAACAATGTCTATTAACATTCGTTCGCTCCGTATGATCGTGTCGTGACCCTACAGATTAAAAAAAATATATTTCATTTTTTTCTTTTGTTTTTTCTTTAAATAAATTCTTTTATATCCGTTTTCATATACTAAATAAATAGTGCGTTATCTTATCTTCTTATAAACTAAAGAGGCATATAATTCATCGATTAATAAAAACCTATAATTACATCGATTCTTTAAGTAACATCTATCACATATTTATATCGTAATACTGAATTGTTATAATTTATTATTAATTTCAAGATGGTTGTCTTCTTATAACAGACTACAAGGCGCTCTGTAAATTAAGCTTGACATTGTCTGCTACAATAATAATTCTATGATCGTGTCGCCAAGTAATCGAAGCATCATCTGAAAGTGAGATAAAATGATAAAATTGTAATGCACAGCATCGCACAAGCTAGCAGTATATATAAATAGTTTAACCGCCACCATCAAATTTGCCTCCATACACGTGTGTGTGTTTTTCTTTAATTAGGTGGCCATATTCTATTATCTTGAGTTGCTCTAAAATATTAAGTTTGAGGCTTTTGTCACAGGTGTGAAGAATATTAAAAGAATGGTCGTTAGGTACTTTATGAACGCTTTCCAATAGATATTTGTCAAAATTCTAATTAATTCTTATACAGGCGGTTCTGGTCATGGCACGATCCTATATATTACGGGGAGCTTTAACATGCATTCTTGCAATTATTCGCTGTATGCCTGTAACGCTTATCTCATAGCTTTTGATACTATTTTAATTGAGTTTCGCACACAAAGAAAATTAACAATTATTTCAATTTGTATAATTGTTTTTTTATATAATCTTTGTCGAATATAGCTGATTTCAGCAAAAAATAACGAGGTATTTTGGACCCAATTAGAAATTTTGTGTTTCAAAATATATAAAAATAGGACAATTTTTAAATCTGGAAATTGATTTTTTTTAAATGTGTGGGGCACAAATAAAATAATCGTTCTAATAAACGAATTGGTAACGTTTATTTGTGCTAAAAGTTTAAAAGCTTTGGCATAAGCAATTTTTTTTCAATTGTCACATATTCATTTCTATATTATTTAATATAAATATTACACTGTGATATCCTTTAATACAAATTATATAAAGATGTATTTAATTTAACTTACATTTGTTATAACAAGTATTATATGTAATTATATACATTAAGCACTGTCCTTAATTAATATTAACCTAAACTGTACTTTAGATTTCATCTCATACTAACCATAGGTGTGTGCGAAGCTCAATATATGTACTTAGATTTTGTGTAGTACATATTAGTGTAAATATCACGTCATAGATGTAGTTTTTACTATTTATTGCAACCATTTGCCATATTTTTTTCTCATATATTCGGAATGTTTCAAAAGTTATGATATTCATGAATTGTTTTTTTGATTTGTTGTTTCATAAAAGCCGTTAATTAATATTATAATTATATTAATATTAATATAATAGACGTAAATTTACAAAATGTTTATGACAATAATTTAATAAGTAGTTGTATCAAAAAGACATTTCATTTACTGTCGCATATTTCGTTGCTTTCAATGTTGAAGCCTGACACGGTATAAAGTGTAGGAATTCCAGTTGAGTACATGAATGCGCATGTACGCTCCCAGGGGCACCGTGGCACATTATCGAATTTTATTTTACAGAAAACACTATCACCATGTCCCCCACCCAGGTTACCGGAACGTCCCCACCCCCCACTCCGTTACCCAATCGTTTCGACTAGGAGACTAGTCGACCTGTCCGACGCGCCCGCGCCCCCCCCGAGGTCGATACCGGCGCCATCTACACACTTTGTTAGTAACATCACAAAGAACGACGGTCACGTGGCCGACTTCCACACGAGCACGATACGACTCAGTGAGGGCAACGACAAGGCCAAACTAAAACTGACCCTGTCCAATCAGAGGAAGCCAATACAGCCCTGTAACGGGTCCGCCGTAACCCTGCCGCCCCCCACAGTCCCCAGGCCGGCCCCGGACAGGCCCCGGCCTCGGCCGCTCAACAAAACGAGAACTCAAGAGGTAATTTTGATATGCACTATTGTCGCAGTATCGATTCTGTACCTTTACTTTAAGGAAATGCTGTTTGCATATGTCCATTGAAGAGAGGATTGCGTTTTTTTACTAACAAGATGCATAATATGTATTTATTTGGTGAATTAATTAATTTATTGTTAATTATAAATTAATATATTTCTAACATTCGCAAGGTCCTTTCCTTTTTTTATTCGTTACCGCTCCTTCGCATATTTAACTACGGTGTCAATGGTTATATATACGTACTAAGATGTTAATCGAAGATATGAAATGTCGATTAGTTTTATCAAGAAAATTGAAAGGTAACTGAACATAGTGATGCATAATAGATTTATTGTTTATTTTTTTACAATATATAGTAGTGATTGCAAGTTAATTTCATTTAATGAACTATTTATTCACTTCGCTTACGAAACACTTTATTTTTCTCTGGAATGTCTGTTGGTATGTTTATGTGTTGTATTTGTCTATGCTATTACGGTATTACCACTAGTCTAAAGTTGTACTTAAGTTTTTTTAGTATATTTAATGCGCTATGAAATTGTCAAATCGTGATGTTATTATAATGCGATTCAAAATAATCCTAATGTCGTCTGATTTAGGTAGTTAATGCCTTTTCTATTAATTCTATCTCAGAGACGATATCTAGTGACCAGTTTGATATATAAAATAGTATAGAGTATCATATTTGTGCTACTCTCTACTTAAACGTCAAACGTGACGTCACAAGAATCAGGATGGCGATGGTAAAACGCGATTAAAAAACAAAAATTCATAGAAATAACATATGATAAGATCTTGAAGAATTTTTTATTATTCCTTATGTATTCCCCAATCTTCCGTCGGGACCATTTAAATTCTGGGACAAGTTCCACAATTTAGATAGATAGGTAGATAATATTTTAATATTATAGTAGAATTCTATTTATAAATATTGTGTATGCACAATATAATATCAAAATAAAACAATATGATATAACTTTCTCATGATTTTTGTATGTAAATACCTATTATTTATATTTATTTATACTATTTTTAAAAGTGAATCTATAAGATAATAAAATAATTATAAATTATTTCTAAAAAAATAATTATATTAAAATATTTTTCGTACTTAGTTTATTATATTTCAAAAATTCGGATGATAGGGTTTTTAATAGGTAGATATAGTTATGAGATTAATCGATTTAAATTATTTTATAAGAGTATACGCTTAGTATTTTTAAAAAATCTGTATATTTAAAGATAAAAACTCTCTACTCGTATTGACAAAAAATATGCGGACGGGATACAAAATTTGGGACAGTTTATATTAAATAAAGCATTAAAAATATATAAAATCAACAAAATTTGACACATTACTATGCATTTGACACATATCTACATACCTTTCCTTTATGGTTAGTCTGTGGTTAAATTGAGAGGAGTAAATATATTTTTCGTATGTCATACATAATCATAATTGTAATGAATATCTGATTATTATAACCAACAAGTAGAATGAATAAATTCGCACGGTAATTACCGGTCGCTAAATTTTATTTACGTTATTATTTGAAATTGTTAGTTGAGATTTGTGATTATTTCTTTGTATATAACTAAATACATAAAGACACAAATGTATCATATATACATCAATATCCACACACAGTCTCTAGCGCACCTCTTCAGTAGCACCCGAGCCGCGAGCGAGAATGGACGTGGCGATATACTATAGTGCGTGTTTGAGCCTGTGCTAAACTCACACATAATAAGCGAATAGTATTAATTATCTACGACATTTTACCATTTAAACTTTGTGTGCTAAGCTAAAAGTCCAGAGGCGTAGCTAGGCAACCAAATGTCCCGGGCAAAAAATAAACTAGGGCTCCAACTAAAAACTAAAACTTTGTAAAATACCGTTTTGTTCCGGATTCGCAGTGTTCCGAATTCGACGTAGTCTAGGTTTGTTGTAATCCAGATTATTTGAACTCTAGTGTTGTGTGTCTTTTTAACTTACTCAATCGCGTTAGCGTAACGTCAATTTGTATGACGCTACAACAGCGACATCTAGTGATCGTTGTTCCAGCGCCATAGAAATTAGCGTTACTCTACCGCGATCGCGTAGGTTAAACAAACACACTGAGCTCACAGATTCGTCAGAATACAGTCTTGTTGGGAATTATATTATTAATATAATTAATTATCTCATATTTATTTCATATTTATTTATATTTATATTTTTACTAGTTCAATTTATAGTAACTCAGATTCCAAGGGAGTGGCTCTCTCATAGCTACTCTACTGGCTAATTTTTCTAAAAATAATATACTTTTGCTAAGATTGTTACTAGAGTTAGAGATTATTACGTAATTTTATTCGTAACTTTTACTGACTGATCTACTATTAAGCTTTATAATTAGTAATTTATTTCATAAATTGAGATTTAGAGTCTTATATAAAAAAATGAAAAACGGGGCCTTTTGAGAGCAATTGTAGGTATGGTTTGAAAAAAAAATGCGTTATATTTTTGTTTCGAAATATAAAAAAGTTTGTCAATTTTTAATTTCTACAATACTTTTCTACATCGAATATTTTTATTATATGTAATATAGTAATTTTGATTATGAGTAGTTTAGTGTTATTTCCGTTTATAATAATTATTTTATTTTATTTGTATTCACAGAACAGTAAGCTTATAGCTCAAATAATGTGATATAAAAATAATAATATAATCCCAGAATTTAATGAATTATTTACTTTATTAAAAACGTTAACTTAATATTTTATTAATTTTTAGCTTACAATTATTCATGATAGTTGGAATTAATATGAAATTACATTTAAAAAATATATAATAAAGGGTTAGTTTATAAAGTAAAATTAAAATTATTTTTATGTTATAACAAATTAAAATGATTTATTAAATTTATTACATGCTAATTTATTTTCGTTGGATATTATGTTTTTTTAACAAAATTAATTAAGTTATCCTATACCATGTACTTCATAACATATAACATGAGTTAAATCGATTTTTAAGTCTAAAATTCGTAAAAAGTAACGAAATTAAATAATTTACTAATTTCCCCTACTTTTTATAGATTTTTCCTTATAAAGTTAACTACGTGGTTTTTAATTGAACCATATAATAACTATCCGTCCTATTCCAAAGAACATTTTTATTATTAAACATAGTAAGAAGTAAGTAAGTTTAAAATTATTGTGAGGATTCTACAAAATATAATAAGAAATTAAATTAATGATAATTGGAAAAATATAATTTTTGACATAATTTACACTAATCACATAACGCGGCGAAGCTGTAATAGCCCAGTGGTAACACCGTGCGCCTCTTTCAAGGAGGTCACGAGTTCAAACCCGGGAAGACAACAAACTTATGTGTCTAATTGATAATTTCAATTTATCACACGCTTTTCGGTGAAGGAAAACATCGTGAGGAAACCTGCATATCTCTAGACAATTCTGGGGATATGTGTAACCTACCAATCCGCATTGGAGCAGCGTGGTAGGTCTTACCTCCAATACTTCTCTCGTAAAAAAAAACGGAGAGGAGAGGCCTATACCCAGCAGTGGGATAGTGACAGGCCGTTACTTACTACATAACGCGGTACTCTTATAAAGCGATTTCTGTATTTTCAAAAATACCTTTAGTTAATAAGTGAAATACCTTTAATAAATAAGAAATGAACAGTTGTGACTTAAAATTAAAAATAAACATCATCAATGAAAAATTGATAAATATGTTTATATTATTATAATTTATATACAACAGTATAAATGACTACACTTAATTACTATTTATTTATATATGATATATTATTAATTATAATATAAAATGCTAATCGCGCGAATCCAAATCCAAACTTGTTTTTATATAGAACTATAACTTTTTTATTTATTAAAAAAAAGTGTACGCATTTAATATACTCAAAAAAATAACAGTTTTTTTTCTATCGTTACGCTTATTAAAAGAGATTCACTTATTAAAATTAGTTATGATTTAAGTAATAAATCCTAAATTAAGTTTCTTAACAATTAAGTTTCTAATAATTAAAATTCATTATACCATGCAAATTTACTGGTTAGATTAATATTTGCATATGTTATTATTATGCAGTACGATGCGATTTTTTTTAACTGTAATGTTAAATCGGTTGTTAATTATATGTAAATTTACCTCGTCAATCAATGTTAATTATATGTAGATTGCCTTTCCAATATCTACGAGTATAAACTTGGATTAAATCAAATCAAAATAATCTTATATCCAGTAAGGTTTTTACACGCAGTTTTGAATCGTCAAGGATCAATATGATTAATGAAGCTACAACTGAATGTTGCTCTTACCGAGAAGAACCAGAAAGAAACTCGGCGGTCAATCTTTTAAACATTTTCAATTTACATTATTTAACCGCAGTTTGAAAGAATTTTTACGTCCAAGCATTTTTATCATATAAATATTATTCAATTGTGTAAAATGCTTTACGTATAAGCATATTTCTAACACTCAATTACAAATTTTCTGTAAATAAGTTGTTTTCATTTTATTTTAAAACATAAGTAGATTTCACATTTTATAAAGCATTAATATAATTCGGTAACTTGGAATGTTTATAGTAAACTAGCTTTTACACGTAACTTCGTTTGCGTGGACTGTTGTCACGTGATAGGTTGATAATAGACGGCGATTTTCAATGTCATCCTATTCCTGTAGACTTAACAGGATTTCTATAGCCTATACATTACCCCGGTGTATAAGGAATAATTGTGCTAGATTTCATTGATATTGGTCGGCAGATTCGCCGTGAAAGAGTAACAAACATACATCCATACTCACAAACTTTCGCATTTATAATATTAGTATGATTTACATCTCCAAATCACATCTGCTTAGAGTACATCTAACATTGTATTAAATTTGGATTGTAGCATAAATTATTAATACGCCGTAGGTCGTAGCGCAATTCCAATTCTAAATCATACCAATTTTCAAATTTGATTGAATATTTTTGTTTTATTTATTATGGTCCACCAATAATTGTTACATATATTTTATACTAAGATGCAAGATTAATATATTATAATAATACAAAGACTATCTACACTCGTATTAAGGCAAACACGATTTGAACATTATGCTATAACTAAATACAGACAAAATACATTCTCAAAACTATCACAAAATCATACCCAGAAACATAAATAAACTTAAAATTAATATAATAATATATACTAATATATAAAGCCGAAGAGTTTGTTTGTTTGTTTGTTTGAATGCGCTAATCTCAGGAAGTGCTGGACTGATTTGAAAAATTCTTGAGTGTAAGATAGTTCATTTATAACAACACGCTAAGATGAATAAGAGAGGAGCAGCAATAAAAAATACTACGAAAACGGCAAAATTTAAGATTTCCTTGCGTGCGCTAAGTAAGCGAAAGTTATTAAAAAATCATGTAATACAAAATTGTTCCCCTCTAAAAGTTCTAAATAAAAGTCCGCGACAGCATATGTCTAGTTTTTAAAGTTAACTTACTTTAACTATTTTTATGGTTATCAAAATAATATATTACGGTTTTAATATTTCTACCGGCAATTGCTAGTAATAAATAAAAGCTTTTAATAAGTGAAATACATCACGTTTTTACTTATCATCTTTCATCACGATTTGACAATAACCATTAAGCTGTTCCTAAAATGAAAACTAGTGGGATTACAAGTTTGAATCCTTGTGTATGTGATACTATGTATATATACGTAATTATAAGAATGCACAACTGTAAACTCGGAGCATGTACGCACTGTTATGTTAACTACAGTTAATGTTTGAGACGAGTTCAACCAGGGTCGAGGGCGGGAGGTAAAGGTTATTTGCTCAACTTTTGACTTCTAACGTCCTTTGATATTAACTTCACGTAAATCTTTAGTCTTTACCTACAGTTAAGTGTTGATCAGTTCAAATTCAACATTGGAAAAGGAACCTTTGTAACGTATGTCATCAAAATAAATTTATGTGTAAGACATACTAATGGAGGTTTAAATTGGAGGTATTTGGCCTTAAATATATGTTTTGTATACATAAGTTATGTAGATAATTTATTGAATTAGGCATTACTTTGCGGAGATTCCTAATACATAAGTAATACAATTTTGCTCTAATCCGCCTTGAAATAAATAGAAAATATGCCATTTTTGGACTATCCGTTTTCATACCCGATACATGCTGGATTCGTAAAAACATGCACACCCTCCAATACCGCCACAATACACAAGCACTACACATGTTCACTATCACAAACTTAACAATCGTTTGTCGTGGAGTCTATCTCCTGATCATGCTTCGGATGTGGGGTGAAATGATCGTTGAGTTTGTGATAGTGAACGTGTGTAGTGCTTGTGTATTGTGGCGGTGGTGGAGGTTTGTGCATGTTTTAATGAATCCTGCATGTATCAGGTGTGAAAACGAATAGCCCACTCTACATTTAGCATTATATATATTTTCTATTAACTTTATCGTGGGTAATAGCAAAATAATTTCATTATTACTTTTGTATTATGTAGCTACTAATTGACGTATAATTGGGAATGCGTGCGTTTTAATTCATTAAGCCAAAACCCCATGAGCAAACTCAATATACGCCCATAAAACGCTAAATTATTCATTTCTAATTTATTTACTCAGGACATTACTTGGATTTCATATTATTTCTGCATTTCTGTAATTTCATATGTCAATCGCATCATTCATTAAAAGTTATTCTGTTATGTTTTTTTAATGTAACATTATTAAATAGAAGTTTGTAATAAAAAATGTAACTTATTAACTTTTTTTTTTGTTAATTAATTCCACTAAGAAATACTAAAACCCTTTAACGGATCCTAGTTTTGCAACATTTCTCTGTGTGTACCGTGATGAATGGATAAAGGTTTTTTTATGGATAAAAATTTACATATATTTCGAATAGTATCAAATTAGACCGTGTGTTTAACATGCAAATTATTAGTTTATAAATGACCGACGGACACGGGTTTTTTTTAGTTTTTTTGACACAGGTGTGATAATCGTTATGTTAAATTTTTATAATTGCCGATGATGTGCATTATACATTTTTAGATTGTCATTGGTACATCATTGCAATGTATCTATCTATAGATGCTAAATTCATTGCTAGTCATCGTAGCGCTCACTATTTTCATATTGATAGTGTGACTTTATCCTAATCCTTTGTCCTCGTTTACTTTTGTGTGAGTTGTTTTATTCGCGACCTCACTCATTTGTTTGTAAACCCAAAACTATTTGTGTTTTGAGAGATTTGTTCTTATATTTTGTTTAATTGAAAAATTATAACGTCCAACTAAAACTACTCTGTAATAAGTAACTAGAGTGCTATTTAAGGTTAGCTTTTTAAAAACAATATTAACAAAGGAAATTTTAGTTCGCTTGTTTACCATTGCTTAACTGAAGCATAACCGCCTAACTGAAAAGGGGCTTAAAGAATACAAATGCATATTTGCATACATTGTTTATGTAATTTTGTCACATGTTTTCAAGATGGTATATTTATACAATTATTTAGCAGCACAGACAAGTTTGGTTACTTTTCTATACAGCTAGTACGGAACACTAATCGTGCGATGGGATTTCGCACCTGACCGTTTTGTTTTCAGACACTGTCAAAATACTTAACTTGGGAAATAAGAAACGGAGAGAGTATTTATTTTTGACAGACCTTTATCGTTTATTTCTTACCTGTCCTTCGCCTGAATTATGATTTCTTGGTAAGTCAGTTTATAATAAAATCAACAAATTAATAAGCTTTTTAATGTTCACTTATTATTTTTGAATGATCCTTTCATTTTTTTTTTGGGTTATACATAAAGTGTCAATACTTATAGGTCCATTGATGTTATTTGTCATCCCCTCCGCGTTTCCCAGCACTAAATCGGTACCTTGAGAAAGTTGCATAATTAGGAACGCACTTAACGGGCGTTATTAAAATGCGTACTTCTTTTTCAGTCGTGTGGTTCGGACCTCATAAAACTGGACGATTCGCCACCGAACCTAGAGGATTTCGATCCTCTGAAATATCGGGATAAGAATGAGAAATCCGATTCGATAAAAACATCTACGGATAGCGCTCTGTTGCACGAATACGGTTTGGATTTCAGTAGTTTCGGCTTGTCCGACCTAGCCAGTTCGAGCGCACAGGAAACATCGACGGTCCCCAAAGGTTGGACCACGTTTAATTAGAAGGGAAGATTTCACTTTCGTTCATCTCTAATAATATTCTACGTAATCATATCGTAACGTTTGTGCGTTTTTTGTGTATATGCCATTGGGTATGTGTATATTATTAACATTTTCAATATTCTTCAACTTAAGGACACGCTGGCTCAAATATTATTATATTTTCATAAATGTTTGGGATCTGGCTTTCTAAATGAACACAATACTATTTTACCGATTTTCTTTATAACCTTATATCGCTAATTTACTTCGCTAATGGGTGATGTATGGTCGACAGAAAGGACAAATTTCTGCTCATAACTTTGACTAAACTAAACTGTGCGACTAGTGACTCTATCATTGTATTATTTGTGGGAACGGACTATCAAGATATACTGTTCAAATATAATAATCCAATTAATTAATTGATAAAATTGGATTATTATAGTATTATTATTTAATTATGTTTATGTTACAATACAGTTAATATAAGTTCATAGATTGTGGTCGTAAAAAGGAAATAATTCAGTCATTTTTGGTTCATAGTTTGTTTTGGTCGGTAGAAAAAATCGTTTATTTGTTCGAACTGTATATCTATTATTATGTTAAAAGAAATCAAGATTGTCTTAATTAAAAAAATAGATGTCATAAACGCACGGAATTTCCTTTGTGGAAATAAATTTAAAATAATTTATAATTTTTGTAAATATTATTTTTGCTTACCATGCATATGTAACCAGATTTAAAGATCTAAGCAAATAATTATATGTTTCTTCGAACTGAAAGAATTTTCGTGTTAAACATGAATAAGTGAATATCAAATACTTATGTCATTGCGTGACTAAGTACACTAAAATTCGCAGAAAACGCACACGTGCATACGAATTGTTAAGCTAAAGTAAAACGCTTTTTTTTTCTCTAAATATCGAAATGTGAATGGGCTGTGAGTGTCGATGCTAGCGCATAAAACCCTGTGTACACCTGATAATTTTTTTAGCGACAGTTAACGACGTAATCATTTTCTAAAAACACAGTCTTTAGCTTTAAAGGACGTAAAATATATAAATATTTGCTGCCTCTGTAGCTCTCATATAAATGAGGTGTAATATTAGACAACAAAATATTGTATGCAAAATATTACCTGAATACGAAGAGCGACTTGCTCAAATTATGCTGTGATAAGGTATTTATAGGCATACGACACAAAATTGTATGAGCAACATACATAATAGCAGTTTCAATTAAATTTCCTAAGAGTAACTAGTAGATTTATATCATTTTAATTTAATTTAAATATGTATTTGAAAATTTATGTAACTTGTTTTGATATGTTACTTTAATACTAAAACATATGTGACTTAAATGACTCATAGAATATTAAAGAGCTATTGCAGTCTTAATTGAATCGTATTTTGATTTTATTTTTGAATTATACAATCTTTGAGCAGTCGCAAACAGTCGACAGTAAACATATCAAGTGTACACAGGGCCTTACATATATGTACAGTTATCATTAAATACGCTTTTCTATTAAGCTCTAGAGTATATGTTATTTATTTTGCGAAGTCGGTTAGAAGATTTTTTATTATATTGTACATAATGTTACATATCAGTAAGCTGTATATTTCGTAAAATCTTTTTAATTGTTAGACATTTATAGGCTAACTGTTTAACTAAGTCCTCGCCTGCGGGGTGATATGGCTAGTAGCGTGGTATCAATACAAGAGGTGACCATTTCCATCTTTGTCGTCCTATTTCTGCGCCCTTATAGCCCGTAGGCGAGGACTCAATTAAACGGTCTACCTATAAAGGATATATTGTAATATTTTATAATATCGTCTTCGGTAATATGTGTTGCTGGTGGAAGTAATTTGTTTTAATAAATAACATTATACAAAAAATTCAATAAAACTTGTAACAAATAAAAATACTATTAACAAAGTAGTTAAAATATTGATAATTTAAAACAAAACTTACGAAATATAACTTATTTTAAACAATACAATTGTTTTAAAGTAAATATTGATATCTTCAACAGATATCTATTAAATAGTTTTGTTTATTTAATTATTCTACTGTTTACTTTTACCATCAACGTGTATTAACTGCGATTAGCAATTTAGCATATAGAACAAAATAGAATAACAATTATGTAGTATTTTAGTTTAATCTACCTTAGCTTACCATGACGATTAATTCATTTATCAGTCTCTATCTCAGCCCTGTTCTTTTGTAATTTTTCAAAATGTGGCGGAAACTTCACTACACACCTTAAATACAACTAAACAAAAGTAATGTAAATATTATTTTGCTATAATCCGTGATAAAAGAAAATATATGTAAAGCTAAATGTAGACACTATTCGTGCTCATAGGTACCTGATAGATGCAGAATTTGTAAAAATAAATAACACAACAATACACAATCTCTGCACACATTCAACACCACAATCTCATCAATTGTTTCGCCCCGTTATCGAACCATCGTCAGGAGGTAGGCTTCACTACAAAATCGTAAAGCAAGCGATTTTTGCTAGCATCAATTGTTGAGATTGTGGTGGTGAATGTGTGCAGTGCTTGTGTATTGTTGTGTTATTGGTGGTAGTGTATGAGTTATTACAAATTCTGCATATATCAGGTATGAGAACGAATAGTACACTATATTTAGCATTTCATATATTTTTTTTTATCGCGGGTTATAGCAAAAAAAATCATTACTTTTGTATTATGGACCTCCGCAAAGTAACGTCTAATTCTATAAATTATTTAAATGCAACTGATTTTTCTTGTGTACTATGTATATTGGATTTACTTTAAGTCCGGTTTTCGATATTCTGCATACATAGTTTCTAATTTGTTCTGTATTCTGAGTGTTGTGATTTATTCACACATATTTTTCATAAATTAAAACATACTACAAATCTACGATGTAAGATTTGTTTGCTCTAACAAAATATAACTTGTTCCGAAAACGAGCTACATTTCAAGTATATGTCTTGTAGAATGTATTTTTTTCATGAACGGATGAAATGATGAGTCATTTATTTGCAAATGGCCGTCTTTTCGAGTTATTAGTTCTTACTTTTTTGTTGTATTTTTTTTTGTTATATGGTGTATGTCTTTGTATTGTCAAATCTCGAATGTTTAAGCTTTAAGCTTTGTTCTATGCTTTATTTTGTGTAGCCGGATAATCGATAGGTTAAGGTACCAATTTGGATCTTTTAAAATTAAATGGAGTATACAAAAATTAGTCCGCATTTGAAATTAGCTTAGTATGTGATTATTCAAATAACGTATTTTTAAAAGCTTTTATCCATCTTTACTAGTATATATGTGAAGGTGGAATCTAATTTAAATTTGACCCTCTGTCCGGTGTCCGATTGAGCTTAAATTTTACATACTGTTCATGTCCTGATAACAATGCATGTTTATGATAAGCATGACCTGATGCCAGGATTGGCTCCAGACGAGGGAACTCCTCAACGGTTAACAGCAGGGACATTAAATTTTGTCAATCTTTTTTAACTTGTTCGTCTTGTAAATCCAACATTATTACTTATTATTAATTTATTATTATTAATAATAATATTATTATTAATAATAATATTATTATTACAAATGATTTATAAGTGGATTCCAATGGTTATATTATATGTATGTTTAATTAGGAGGATTTAGAGGAAAAACTAATTTCTTACTTTACACTACGAGATTTTCCCCAGTTTTTAATTATTTATTTTTTACAAAATTATACCTCAAATTTATTTTATTTTATGACGTTATTTTAATAAAATTTATTTTTTAGTATTTGACCAATTAATGAATTTACAGTGATTTTATTTTATGCAATTAAGTTCACGTATTCATAATATTTTATGAGATTTTAGTTTATTATAGCATAAAACAAAGCTTAAAGACGATGTAGTATTTAAATTATTTTATATTTATTAATTGTAATAAAATCGAAGTACAATTAGCTGTTTTTAGATTTAAATATATATTTTTCATTATAATTAATATAAATTATAATAAAAAATCTATTTTTGTAAGGTGCTGTATCGAAATTTGGAGTGTTGATAAACGAATTTGAGAATGTATTTAAACTGAGCTTCCTATTAAGTGGCAACCCAAATATTTACTTCTTCAATTTGGACAAAATTATTTCCGGTTTACAAATACTTTACGCGGCTTATCAAAAAAAATTTGATTTATTTATAATCTGTAGTAATCTTTAAATGAGTTAATCTTGTATGTATAAATTCTGAATTTCAGTAGCGTTTCTAACGATTTTCATGAAATTTAGTATGTAGGTGGTTTCGGGGGCGATAATACGATCTAGTTGGGTTTCATTAAAAAAATGTCGTTTTATCCCTGTTTTCAGGCATTGAAAAATGCTACAATATTATTAGAAAACCAAGGCTAATTACGCTGTCACTTGCAAAGTTATAATAGCTCAGTTGGGAACGGAGGTATTTAATAATTTTAAATATTCCGGATCTGAGCGTCCCTTTTTTCCTTTTTTTCATATTGCATCTTTTTTATATCTTAAAAAAAAAAACTCACCTAGAAAAACTCTCTCATCCAGGTATTTCTAATTATGTAATAAAGTTCATTTTTTAATATTACGTATTGAGATTTTGGCGTTTTCGTTGGCATTGTAACAATAATGCAATAAAAAAAATTAGACTGCGACGAATAAAAAATTGTGGTTTTTAAAAATAATGAATACAAAACTCTTACTAGCGCTCCTGAAGTTAATGCGCACAATAAAAGACGTTTCACACTGTTCATGTAATCAAAATGACGCGGTTTTTATATATCAGTATTAGTATAACATTTATTCTAGTTAATTTATAACTCGTACATTCCGTTTTTATAATGGGAGTAAAATGAAAATCCTTATACTCCTGTACGGCACTAATAATAAAATAGTACTTATTAATAAATCTTTTAATAATTGGTGTTATTTTAGAAAACTAAAGCATGCTAACATTAGGTTAGTGGCAACTTATTAGGAAAATACAAAATACCTAAAAATAATCTTATCTATATCTTATAATGATCATTTTTGGGCTGTTTTTATGTGATCAATTATTTTGACTATAATAGTTTATAACATATCTTTTTTACTTTACAAGATAATTTATATAAGGTTTTTAGTAATTTTTATCTAAATTTGACAATAATATAAAATAATATAATTTAAATAGGTATTCTTACTCAAGAAAGCTATATCTCTATTTTATTCTACACAAAAGTAGAATAGACATAAAACTTAAGTATCAAGTTATATCTTTTTGAAATTTTTGTAATCTTCTAGAAATAGTGATTTCATTCAAAATTCCCAAAATTTCTTTGCAGACAATATCTCACGGCCTTCCCAGTGTGTTTCGTGCTAGTTTTCTTAATCTACTCGATTGCGTTAACGTAACGCCAATTTGTATAGCGCTGGAAAAGCGGTCACTAGATGTCGCTTTTGCAGCGTCTTCAAATTACCTTTACGCGATCGAGTAGGTTAAATAACTCGCACTAAGCACACTGATTGGCTTTGTGGTCTCGTATTCTATTCTAATTTCTTACTAGATCTACAAATTTGGATGATTTGTATAATTAAATACCGTAATAATCATAGTTACAGTCGATTTAGGACTTACACGGGTAAACGGTCACATTCTGACAATATAAAAGGGATTTAGTTATGCGAATAGTTGTAAAAAGATTTGTAGATTTTCCAGACATGCGTTATACGATAGAGAAGTTATCTTAAGAACCTCTTGATATATTTATATTTTATGTACCTGAGTATATCTTTAAAATATACGAATGTAAATTATGTAGTAGTAATATAAAATGTAGTTTAGTTACATGATCTCTATAAAATTTGAAATTTGACTGTTACAACACTTTAAGGAAAAAATATGAGCCATGGATTTCAGGAAATATATTGGCTAGAAAGGCAAGAAAAATTTGACCATGGTTCTGACTGTAAAATGTAGTAAATCAGAGAAATATTTTTGTTATGTTTGTCATAAATGACGTTATTAGTTATTAATACTACTGTTATAGCAATATTTTTTTAAATCATAAAAAGCACTATTTTTTAAGACGAATAATATAAGGTCGCCATTTTGAAGTTTTAGGCATAAAATAATTACGGAGACCTGCGCAAAGGAGTTTTTTATTGTTGAGCAATATTGACAAATAAATAATTTCTCGTAAGCAATAAATTATATTTTTGATAATTAAGAATATCACTTAAATTTAAGGTCTGTTATAGCATTCACGGTGAATCGTATTCAGTGAAATATATTTTCAAAGTAAAGTTTAAAAAATATGTATATCCCACTATCGTTTTATATATTTTTTTTGTTCGCGCGTTGATTCTTGAATGTGAAACGTCTTTTAGCAATGCAACGTCTAAACATTAAAATCCTTTAGAATCATTATAAAACTTACAATCCTTTGAAATCATAATTATTTAGGTTATTGATCGCTTCCAGTACCATCTCTAACAATAAATCTTTAATATTTAAATGAGTTAATCTTGTGTTTATATATTTTTCTGAATTTTAGAAACTGCTTCAACGATTTTCATGAAATTTACCATGTCGGGGTTTTGGGGAGAAAAATCGATTGTTTTTTCCCGGTTTTCGGGCATTAAAAAAACTGCTAAAATAGAAATAGATTGATTGTAAAGCTTAAATTTACTATAATTTGTCAAGTTGTAATCGAGTAATGGTAAACGGGCGGATAAAATATTTGAAAATACCCGAGTTCAAGTCCCACATGTCATCGGCCCTTTTTTCTTTTTCATTTTTTTAATTTAATTTTTTATATTTTTAAAATTACCGAGCAAGGCTCGTTCACTCAAGTACTAAATATTTAGGTATCAAAAATATTCAAATATCGTTTCATCACATAGCGTGATAGCTTTACTTTGCACTTGTAATGAATTCCGTCTTTATTTTTGACAAAATTATTTATCATTTTTATCGTTTTTACAAAATCTGATTTAAGTGTTAAATGACGTAAACGACAAAAAGTCGCGTTTCAGTTATATTTTATACTGTATCTTTAATATTAAAATGAGTTAATCTTGTATATATATGTGTGTATATATTTTCTGAATGTCGGAAACGGCTCAAAAGATTTTCATGAAATTGCCCCTATGATTTTACCCCCAAAACCCCCCTACATACCTACCTGGCCCCTACTTGGTTGCTAGGTTAGCACTGCGAGGTTTCATTTAAAAAAAAATACTTTATCCCTATTTTTGGGAACTGAAAAAATGCTAAAATGTAAAACAGAATGTAAATGTTTAGCTGTCATTTATAAAGTTGTCATAACTCAGCGGATCCGCGGAATAAAGAATGGACGGACTTAAGAAATGATAATACCCAGGTTCGAGCCCCACCTGCCATTTTTTCATTTTTTTCAAGTTTCACCTTTTTTATATCTTAAAAAAAATACCGGGCAGGCTCGCTGACTCTGGTATTCTTCTTTATGTGAATGAATTTTGTCCTAAAAAATCTAAATTTGTATTTAAGTATTTATTTTAAAATATTTACCAGTTGTCATTCAGGGTCACTCAACAATAAGCATTAAGTCCGGCCACGCTTTGCTGTAGCAAAAAGACTGCTGGACATATAGATAAACGTTAAAAAAAAATGATCGCCGCCAAACTTTATATCATCATTTGCTAGTTTATTCTCAAGTCTGAAACTTTCATTAAAATCGGTTCAGCCGTTTCGGAGTCCAGAAAGGACCTACAGATAAACATTAATTTTTTTAAACTTTTATTGTCAAGGTGGAAATCTTGCAAGTTAAATTTTAACAACTTTGAAATTTTACATACTAGCTTTAGCTTTTATTTATTAAAAGCTTTTGATCATATTTATATATAAGAAGCTTAGTGTCATTTGTTTATTTATTGCAATAATCATAACATGTTTTGTCCTGCGACGATATCTTTTATCTTTACGTTAATTAAAAGGAAAATTCAGAGTCACTTGAAATGGAAGATTGTTCATTGTTTATTGTTCATTGGTAGATGTTTTAACTTCGGGTCAACATTAAAATGTATAAAAATTTCAAAGAATGACCTAAACTTTTAGAGAATAAACGTTTTTCAATGTTCGATTGTTACTGCTTTTTGTATTCAATGTGATACTGGCATATCCAAACAAGATGTTAAAGCTGAATTAACAATTGATATAAATGTGATGTAATTCATGTATAATACTCTGTTATAGTTAAAATGAATTTTATTCGTGACATTTTTCCATAGAGTTATTGTACTAGAATAGGGGAGTTATAGGCAGGTCTATAAGTGAGTGTCGAAATAAATAATGAGAGGGTAGATTATCTTTGTCTGTAATGCGCAGAAAAATATTTCTCCGTTCGTTTCGCGCGTTCTTAATTTAAAAAATACAACATTTTTTAGTATACCTTAAGGTGCGTACAGACATATCGAGGCGTGTGTTGCGAATGGTTCAACTCGCATACCTCGAGCTATGTGGAGTCCTTGGGTATGGTTGCTAATTAAGAATCATATTCGTTCTACGATATGATCGATTGTGATCACGTGATCATACCTGCTACTGCTAATGATATTGTGAATACAAATAGATGTAATGTTTATGTCGTATGCAGTGTCGTATAAGCAATCATTTAGTCCATTACGTAAATAATATAATAGCGGATAGTGTTTTTTCTAATCAATGTTACGAGGCAAAATTATTGACATTACAAACAAATGTAATTCTTAATTCATATTAAATATGGTCAATATTTGTAGGTTATAGTTTCAGTTGTAATAACGTAAAAGTGCGTCATCTTCCCAAAATATCGACCATATTGTATGAAACGTAAGAATTACAATTGTTTGTATTAATAATAATTTTGCTCAATATAGTGAATTAGTCTCTGTATTAATATATTAGTAGTAATATATTATTTTAGCAGTAGCAACACTAAAACTTAATAGCAGATGATGCTATATGAAAAGTTTTTCATATCATGATCATTAAGTGATTGGTGATTCTGTCATACGATCGTTGCGACCGCTGCCTCAGTGCGAGCCGTGCGCTCAGTGTAGACGGACGTTTTGATTTGCGTCGCACGCCTATTATAGCGTCTTTTCTCATTTTTTAATATTTTATAATTGTTATATAGGCAGCAGATGCAATTTGCATGTCTCGCCTTGTCTGAGTCATTTTTCCACTGACGAATACCATAAAAATACATAGAGGTATACATGACGAATTATTCGCGACGCACGTCGATATGTCTGTACGCGACCTTCAAAATGTTTGATCGCTACGAACGCAAAAAGAGATATATCATTGGCTGATTTGCTCTCTCTTTATTGTAATATGACATTTTGGATATACTAGTATAATAACTCTATGCTTTTTTCAGTGTACTGTATTAAATCTCATTGTGACACCTAGTTACGTCAAACAGATAAATTTAAATTAAATAAATTGATTATCAATGGTACATAATGTTTTACTTTAACCTTAATCACCTTTTTACGATATTCTCAATGACTTATATGAATCAAGCTGTGTGCAAGTGGAAGCTTAAAGTCGCTATAATGCGATGGGGCGAGGTATGCTTGGAGTACCTACGTGATCAAATAAAGAAATAAGGCACACAAGAACCTAAGTCACAAATATAACTTGCGTGTCGCGAAGCTGAAGTGGCGATGGGCGGAGCACATAGTGCGGAAAATCTGTGGGAGTTTTTTTTTTGTTAATTGACTGTATGCTGTTAGCCCTAACGACTTTTACAGCGCCACCGGGCGGGACGGGCGAGCGCAGAAGCATCGTGAGGTTGCGAAATGCGGAGAGTAGAGCGCAGAAGCGCTACTAGCTATGGGGAACGACGTCCTAAGGGTGCCGCCTGTGAAGCCGCAATATGGGCCTCCTACGAGATGGACTGACGATCTCAAAAAGGTCGGGGGAGCCGCTGGGTCTAAGAGGGACAAGATCGGGTGGTGTGGAGATCCCAAGAAGAGATCTATGTCCAACTGAAGGAGAGAGGAGGGTGAAAGTCTGTCTGTTACGATAACATTGGTAATCTGCATGAATAATGATATGAACGTCATGAAACAAAGCTTATAAGCTTCAATTGTACCTAATTTTACCAAGATTGTCTAGTGCATACAGTAGATTAAAATATAGGATAAAATATCAATGTTATCGGGAACACATATAAAGAACACACATTATAAATATAAAGAGTGGCATCCCTCATGCATTTATTACCATATAATTTCTTGTTTCAAACAATACGAAAGGTTCAATCTAATTTGTTTCATAAAGATAGCTTTTAATTTATTTATTTCTGTAACTGAATTTTATAGCCATGTGGTATCCGGCTAAGTAGAATAGACCACCCTCATTTCTTACCGAGGTGTCGTAATATACGACTAAGGCAAGTTGACGTCAGGCGGGCGGCCGGTCTTAAAACGCAGCCAAACCATGTTACAGCATGTTTATAACATGTTGTTCCGACCCCACTTAGAGTGGGGCAGGAGGATATATATCAATATTATCGGGATACACGCTTGCGAGTTTTGTACGCGCTACAATACGCTTTATTGCAATTTACCACAAAACTTTTTTGAATTAGGTCACTTTAGTACCATCAAAAGGTGAAATTACTCTCCTCTTCCGCACCTCACCTCTCCTTTCTCTCCCGCACTATTCTCACGTCTCAATGTTACAACTTCCGCTCTCCTTACATTATAATATAGATAAATAGATTTACAGCAAATGCTTAAGTCAGCGCGACGGTATGAAATTATGTACCACATTCCAGATGCCAGATTTCCCTGGTCCGTTTGTGCAGGTGGTGGCAATCCTGACCTTAACTCCTGGAGGTCTCAGGATCGATTACTGCAGAGGGCCAACATATTTCTGAAAAAAAAAAATAGTTGTTGGTTTTTTGAGTCTGGCTGTATTTAAGTATATGAGCCGTGTGGTATCCAGCTTAGTAGAATTAAGCTACCCTCATTTCTAACCGAGGGGTCGTAAAAGGCGACTAAGGTAAGTTGACCCACCGTGTGGTATCCGGTGGAGTATTATATACCCTCCTCATTACTTACCGAGGTGTCGTCAAAGGCAACTACGGTAAGCTGATCCACCGTGTGGTATATCAAACAGCGCCACCTATTATTAACCTATTACGCGATAACAAATAACGCGAACGAAGTCGCGGGTAAAAGCTAGTATTTATATAAATAGTTCAGGCAGAGAAGCGCTTGATACAGCTTTAGTCCTAACAACTAGAAAAGCTTTCTTTGTTCCTCGTAAGCGCCTTAGATGTTATTATGGGAAATAAATTGTTTATTTTCTTTTCTGTACTGCAAAATTGCATTGAGAATAAGTCCGTTATTTCTCTAAGGAATAGATATTTGCGGCGAGGCTTAAAATTTATTCTATACTAATAATATATTTTTCATTGCGGCTTATGTTATTATTGTGTAGTTGGGAAAATTAATATTTTTTTACTATTATAACGCTCATCATCAATGGAAATACTTTATTGACGTAAGGCCATAAGGGTAATAAGCAACTATATTAACCTAAACTGATAAATCTTTAATATTTAAATGAGTTAATCTTGTATGTATATTTCTACATAAGTTTTATTAAAAAAAATGTATTATCCGTGCTTTCGGGCTCAAATTTTTTTTTAACTTACGTTGAATACAATCACAATTTTTTTCTGTCAAACGTAAAGTCACGGTGGTTCGGTCTAGAGAGGTGAAAATACCTTGGATCGAGCCCCATCTGCCCTATTATTTTTTAATTTTTCTTAAAAAAAAATTTTTTAATTTTATTTTTTTTACATCATTTTAAAAATTACCGAGCAAGGTTCGGTCACCCAGGTACTTAACTTTAATTATTAACTAAGAATAGGTCCAGTGCCTTATCTTAGTCTTTTTTACTATTCACAATTACACACACTTACACTTCGTTCATGTTTTCTTAATTATATATTATATTATAATAAATATTTTAGTATCTTTCTGGATAAACCGCTTAAAACTATTGAAGCCTATCTACCAGTAAAACAATAAAATTGAGGTTATTGTAACTCTTATTGTGTAGCGAACGAACCCGCAGCTCCAACTAGTTTTAAAATAAATCAAAAATACTGAAATTAAAACAATTGAATGGGTTTAACTCTAAAAAAAATTTTCATTTATTTAACAATGAAACTGCGTAACGCGATAACAAAACTTTACAAAAAATTGACCAACAATAGAATTTTCAAAGCTTTGAATTGGTGCAAAGTTTCCCGAGCCATATTCAATTTATCTACAGCCTGTCATTCGTAGGGCGTATTCATAAAAAAATGGCTTTTATATCGCCTAACTCGGTCCAGGCTTTGTTCGGAAAAATTGCCAGATGATTCCCATAAAAGATCTTTAAATCATTATTGCTTTGAAAACTAGGCTTTATGATAGACTAGCTTTTACCCGCAAATTTGTTCGCGTGGATGTTGTCGCATGTTAAGTTGATTATAGCTGTCAAACGCTTTTCAATCAAATTCATCAAAAGCGTGTGATAAATTGCAATTATCAATTAGACAAGAGTTTTAACAGAAAAACTCATTGGTGTCTCATTGGGTTTGAACCCGTGACCTCCTCGAATGAGTCGCACGGTGTTACCGCTACCACAGTGTGATTGGTGATTTATATAAATTACCTGTTCACCCGAGTAACTTTTGTAACAGAAACGTGGAAAGGACAGTCGAGCGCACAGATTGGATGATGGATAGAGTAATTATCGGAACTTTTGATGTAAGTTTGCTTCTTGTGAGGCCAGATTGACTTAGTGTGACGTTGGAATTAGATTTGGCGTCGAAATATCTAGTCTATAATAGTTATCTATCTATAATAGTTTTACCTCCTTCAATATAAATCACACATATACACAACACACTAAGTTTTTACTTTGGGATTACGAGACCTGTAAAAGCTTCTTCTATCTATCTATTTCTTTATGGATTGTACAGCGCAACTTAGGCGCAAATCACTCCGCCAGTTTCATGTAAAAACAAAAGCTTTTTATTAAATTACTAATTGAATTTTTACAAGGTAATGACTTATGTCACTGCTTGTCAAATAATTTTCTTCTTTTTATATAACAACTTTAAACAATAACCTTTCCAAATAATCTATAGAATTAGGCTTTACTTTTCGGAGATGCAAAATAAAATTATTTTGCTATATTCCGCGATAAAGTAAAATAGAAAATAAATATAATGCTAAACGTAGAGTGGACAATGCGTTTTCATACCTGACACATGCAGGATTCGTAAAAAAGGTTTGTGTCAGTATTTTTGTAAAACAAAGTGACCATATAAAGCATTGCATTTTTTTTACTGTAGTTTTAATGTAATAACGGAACTTCATAAGGGTGTATATGTCAAACGTTAAATAAACGGTTTCGAAAGACTATAGTCCTATCCTATCTTATTATAATATTATAAATGCGACAGTTTGTGAGTATGGATGTATGTTTGTTACTCTTTCACGGCGAATCCTCTGAACCAATATCGATGAAATTTGACACAATTATTCTCTTTACACCGGAATAACATATAGTCTATAGAAATACTGTTTCTTCTACAGGAATAGGATGACATTGAAAAGCGCCATCTATTATCAGACTATCACGCGACAACAGTCGAACGAAGTTGCGAAGTTGGGTAAAAGCTAGTTACTCATAAATGGGAGAGTTATTTGAATGAAACACTTGCTTGCTTTACAAAGCAAGCATTTTGTATAAACTAATATGAAGATTTGTTTACACAGTTATATCGGGTTTTGGAGAACATTGTGTATGAGTTTGGGAGTAGTATGGACATATTGTTTCGACTGTTCTCTATTTACACACAGCATTCGCTAAAATAATTGCTTTTCTGTTAACTTTGCTATATTAACAAATGGGAGTTGATTTACTTTTGATTAACTAATTGAAAGATACAAACCTTTTTTATATACCTATGCAGAACAAGTAAATACTAAAGTTAAATCTATATACAACTTATTTTATTCACAAATAATTTATAGAATTAGGCGTTACTTTGCGGAGGTCCATAATACAAAATTAATGAGAATATTATTTTGCTATAATCCGCGATCCGCGATCTCCGCGATTTTTATCGCGGATTATAGCAAAATAATATTCTCATTACTTTTGTTTTATTCAATATTGCTTGGTGAGAATCCAACGCCTGGGGCCGCATACAAACAGAAATTTACGATATATATATAAATTAAGTTAAGAATAATAAAAAAATGACAAAGCTGTAGTAGCTCAGCGGTAACACCATGCGACTCTTTCAAGGAGGTCACGAGTTCAAACCCGGGCAGACAACAAACTTATGTGTCTAATTGATAATTAAAATTTATCACACGTTTTACGGTAATGGAAAACATCGTGAGAAAAACCCGCATAACTCTAGAGAATTCTGGAGATATGTGTAATCTACCAATCCGCATTGGAGCAGCGTGGTAGGTCTTAGCTCCAATTATTCTCTCCAAAAACGGAGAGACCAGTCCTATTACCAGCAGTGGGAGAGTATTAGACCGCTACTTACTTACTTTACTTCCTGTTAAAAATAAGGGGCACGTTATGTACTTATTCAAATTCAAATATTTCTTTATTTAATTTGGCTTTTAAAAGCGGCTTTGAATCGTCAAATTACAATAAGCTATGACTGGTTCGGAAATATGCTCTTACCGAGAAGAACCAGCAAGAAAATCAGCGGTCACTCTTTTCAACAATAAATATTTCATTCACATTTCTATTGCATTACAAAAATTACAATATAATTTAATGCGTAGTTTCTTAATAGAGTTTCAGTAGTCTAGTAAAAATTGTCGATGTATATAATAGACAAAGTAGGTATTTAAGCTTGCTGCTCTTTCTGTGCGCCCTACAAAAGTATGTTATTCGTTTGTGGGTTTGGGTATATTTTATAATGAAATTCCACAATCGATTTTAGTTTTTATACAGCAGTTTAAATACAGAAAGCCTATACTGTTGACAATTACATAGATAATAATTACATCGATGATGCGTGTATATAGCTATTCTTCCACTTAATACAAAATAGCAATGACAGAATGTCACTAGTTATATAATTCTTTTTTTTAAGAGCAACTGCTGATTATCTTACTACTTTCTTGTCAATAAAGAATATTTTGAATTTTAATTTGAATAACGACCATATTTGTACGAATTCAAGTGACGAATTAAGCTACTAAAATTGTATTTTTTTTTTCAAAAGAATCCGCCGAGTTTTCATTTAGTTCTATTAGGGGCAACCTTCTACAACATTTGATTCACAAGGTTTAGAAAAAGTCTATAAGGAATATTATTATTATATTTAAATAAGATAATTAAAAAAATCATATAATTACTCAATTAATTCCATTTATTTATATATGTACAGTAGAAATTCAGTAGTTTAATTAACGAAATATATGCTGACAAATGTTAAGACAATACATCTATAGATTAGGTATTCGTCTAGCGGACAAACTGTCGTATGAATACGAGGGTAAATGTCTTTTATCTTCAACTTGATACTTCGCTAGGATCAGGGGCCAGCTTTTCTCACTGTCTTGGTTGTTTGGATTCTCTTCCATACGCTGTCTGATTTTAGCTGCCTTCGCTATTACTTCAGCATTCAACATGTTCTCCAAATAACGTAATTTGTGTGGGAGGACAATCTTGCATGTCTGTGAAAAAAGAACAATGTTAATATCTAAAAAGCAAATTAAGGAAATAAAGGAACTTGTAATTAGGAAAACGAAACAAACGTCGAAAGCTTTGAGAGCGGCTGTACATTCTCGCTAGAGAGTACTCGCTATGTCTCAGCCGAGGCGTGTAAGCTCAGAGTGACCTTGTACACTTCCGAACAGCGATGCACTAGCCGATTGAGCGAGACGGTGCGGCGGTTAACACGGTTCAAACTGACACATAGAGAGCGGGCAAGATACTGCGGCACATACCGAGGGGAGACGCATGTACACTCTCGCATTCGGCATGTCTTGGGGTGTCTCACAGAGCCTGTACAGTTGGCAACAAATAATAAGAAGTCATGTTTAATGGCGACGCTCACCGACTGGGTGAGGCGGTGTGGCGGTTAACTCGGGCAAAACTGACACAAGGAGAGCGGGCAAGATACTGCGGGACATACCGAGGGCAGACACATGTACACTCTCGCATTCGGTATGTTTCGGGGTGTCTCACAGAGAGCGTACAGTCGGCAACAAATAGTAAGAAGTCATATTTAATGGCGACGCTGCATGACTGGACGTGATCATGGTAGCGCTCGTAGATGAGCCTCTTGGGCGAGAGCGCTCGACGAGAGTTGACGAGAGCACTCGCCCGAGAGTGTACAACAGCCGGCAGTATGGAGTAACAACGTTTAAATAAAATGTAAATGTCAATATATATTATTTACATATATAGATTATATCCTTAATAGTTAAGATTTATTCTTGAAAAAAACAGAAATATTTATGCCTGAAATCTCAGAAAAAGAAAGATACATGCTGAATAACCGCATTACCTTTTAAAATCCGCATTTTTTTATTTATTCTTAATATGTGAGTACAATATTAGAATTCCGATAGGGAAATTATTTGAGAGCAAGCTTTTTTCACCAGGAAATAAACCATTTATGGGTTCCGCCGCTTCAAGGGGTTTATATAAATGTATGTTTGTAGTAGGGGTAAATATGACTCGCACCGACTAATATTATATAACATGAGTGCTCTAACACGACGCTGCTGGTAGCGGGGACCGTTGTACACATTGCCCCCATCCCCGCCAGCAACTCTGAACCCCAGAATGCACCACATCTGGGTCGGAGCCTCTTGAAAAGTGGTTCTCCCTCCACTGGACGATGCATCGGGAGCACCAGATACATCGAACGCTTCGGGGACCTTTTCAAAGCGAGCCAAAATTCAAAACTAAGATTTATTGAAGCCTCATTTTTTCATTACCAGTCTTTTTATTACTGAATTTAAAATGGATTAAACCATATTAAAAATAATTGAGTTCAGGTTATTTTGAGCGTGTTTATTAACCTTATTGCCTGAAATAACTTATAACACCGTAGGGGCTAATTAACAAAGCGAGTAGTTCATATCGCAGCTCCGAGTGCTTTATACTTTATACTCAGTTAAAATTTAATTTAGCAGAGTGAAAATTAATTTTGGAAGACGTTAGGTTGTAGGGAATAAAACCCAGTTCGAGAGACTAATATACTATGTACAAGAAAATATTTCGTTATTCGCAAATTTATATCTTTGTTAGCGAAAAAAAAATTAAAAACTTCAAAAAAGAGATTTGAAGCCTTTTAGTTTTAACATAGATTAGAAATTAGGGACAAAAATTAAAAAATATCTTGTACACAAAAAATTGAAACAAATGAAATACAATTTAAAAACACTGCAAGGAAACTTGAAACAAAAGTAGACTATCTGATGATGCTTCGCTTGCGGGATAAACGATTGTTGAGTTTGTGATAGTGAACGTGTGTAGTGCTTGTGTATTATGGTGGTTAGTTTGTGCATGTGTTTTACGAATCTTGCATGTATAAGATATGAAAAAGGATAGTCCACTCTAAATCTAGTATTTTATAAACAAAACTCTTTAAGGTGGATTAACCTTAAAAGCTAGACATAGGTATGCTATCGCGGACTATTATCTAGAACTTTTAGAGGGTAACAATTTTGTTATACATGATTTTAGAATAACTTTCACCGTTTACTTAGCCCACGCAAGGAAAGCTTTAAATTTTGCCGTTTTCGTAATATTTTTTATTGCTGCTCCTCTCCTATTCATCTTAGCGTGATGTTATATAGCCTTCCTCGATGGACTGTCTTGTACTTAAAGACTTTTTCAAATCGGTCCAGTAGTTCCTCAGATTAGCGCGTTCAAATCAAACTCTTCAGCTTTATATGTTAGTATAGATTTACTTCTTCTATTTACTTAATCGCGCATTATAGCAAAATAATTTCATTATTACTTTAGTCACAGGACTGAGAGCTCTTTATACTGTATTTATATACCTTCTATCGCATATAATTAATATCAAGGGAAAGTCACTCAACATCTTAATGATTCAGAACGTTTTAATATACCGTTTTTCGGCTTTTATCATCCAAATTCTTTAAGACGTATTTACGTTAAATGAAACGTGTTTCATTATGTCCGCTTCCACCGATGGATGCCCACTGCTGGACATAGGTCTCTTCATGGGATCTCCACACCATACGATCTCATGTCGTTTGGACCCAGCGGCTACAAGCGACCTTTTTAATGTCGTCAGTCTATATCGTAGGGTGTCTACCGACACTGCGCTTTCCGGTGCGGGGTAGCCACTCTAACAACCCGCCGTGAGGTATTCGGCTGAGTAGAATAGACCACCCTCATTTCCTACCGAGGTATCGTAAAAGGTGACTAAGATAATTTGACCCGCCGTATAGTATCCGGCTGAGTTGGATAGACCACTTTCATTTCTTATCACGGTGTAAAAGGCGACTAAGGTCAGGTCAGGCAAGTGGCCGGTCGTAAATAATTAGCGATTCGAACCCGGGTTTTGAACATTTTCGGTCCGCCCGTTACCCATCGGCTGTTGCAACATGAAGTTTGACAGCTGAAAAAATCCCTTGCTTGCAATTCTACATTAAACCATATTTTAATACCTAAAATAATTTTTTTTTAATGAAACCTGGCTAGATCGATTTTTCTTTAAATCCAAATGCTGAATTTCAGGAAAATCGTTAAAGCCGTTTTCGAGATTCAGAAAATATATTTATATATACACATACAAGATTAATTCATTTAAATATTAAAGACACAAGATTAACTCAATTAATTATTAAAGATTATTTACTTATAGTAATAAGACCACGATTTCCAGATCAATAGAAACCACTTCGCCAAAACAGCGTTGACGTACTGAATATGTTCGCTTGTTTACCTCGGTAAGTTATGCTAGGCACGTTGCAGTATTGAAATATTGCTTGGTGTGAATCCAACGCCTGGGGCCGCATACAAACAGAAATTTACGGTATATATATAAATTAAGTTACGTATAATAAAAAAAAATAACAAAGCTGTGGTAGCCCAGAGACCTTAACACCTTGCGACTCTTTCGAAATCACGGTTTCTGTCAAAACTTATGTGTCTAATTGATAATTGCAATTTATCACACGCTTTTCGGTGAAGAAAAACATCGTGAGGAAACCTACGTATCTCTAGAGAATTCTGGAGATATGTGTAACCTATCAATCCGCACTGGAGCAGTGTGTAATTCTGGGCTCCAATCCTTCTTTCCAAAAAAAAAAAAAAACGGAGAGAAGAGGCCTATGCCAAGCAGTGAGATAGTAACAGGCCGTTACTTTACATCTAAAAATAAAATAAAATAAAATTTATAAAATTAGGCGATACTTTGCGGAAATCCATTATACAAAAGTATTAATAAAAATTCGTCATCTTCCAGTCCTTATCCCACTCTAAGTGGGCTCGGCACATCATGTAAACATGTTGTCACATGATTGCCTACACTATGCGGATTGGTAGGTTACACATATCCCCACAATTGTCTACAGATATGCAGGTTTCCTCACGATGTTTTCCTTCACCGAAAAGCGTGTGATAAATTGCAATTATCAATTAGACACATAAGTTTTACTAGAAACTCATTGGTGTCTGCCCGGGGTTCGAACCCTAGACCTCCTCGAAAGAGGCGCACGGTGTTACCACTGGGCTACCACAGCTATATTTTTAGATGTAGTTATAAATAAATGCCAATTTTGCCCTCTATTACATTTCAGTGAACACATCGCGCAAAGATGTCCTCATGTAATTTAATGCTGTTTGCGGTTCTTGTCATGTGTCAAATGTTATGACGATAAAGCAAATGTTTTGTTAGCCACGCAGTTTGTGTAGGCAAAACAAACTCGGACAGAATATTTTCGTCGGCGAAATTTCTATTTATATAAAATAAAGTTTGGTGTTTTGTTTTTACTTTGTAAGGTTTAACGAGCTTTACTATTGACGTCATTCAAAATGTAATTTTATAATATTTTAATGGAAGCTGTGATGACCCAGCGGTAACACCGTTCGACTCTTTCGAGGAGGTCGCGGGTTCTAATCCTGGCAGACACCAATGAGTTTTTCTGTTAAAACTTATGTGTCTAATTGATAATTGCAATTTATCACACGCTTTTCGGTGAAGGAAAACATCGTGAGGAAACCTGCATATCTCTAGAGAATTCTGGAGATATGTGTAACCTACCAATCCGCATTGGAGCAGCGTGGTAGGTCTTAGCTCCAACCCTTCTCTCCAAAAAAAAAAAAAAACGGAAAGAAGAGGCCTATGCCAAGCAGTGGGATAGTAACAGGCCGTTACTTTACATCTAAAAATAAAATAAAATAAAATTTATAAAATTAGACTTTGCGGAGATCCATTATACAAAAGCATTAATAAAAATTCGTCATCTTCCAGTCCTTATCTTATAGAGAGAAGAGGCCTATTCTCAGCAGTGGGATAGAAACAGGCCGCTACTTACAATATTTTAATAACATTGAGACTCAGCGTAAGATACTAATTTAGTATGGTCATGTAATGAGGGATGAAAATAATGTGACCAAAAGAGTTTTACATATGAACGTGGATGTATGGCTAGGGGGAGGCCCAAAAAAAGATGGATGGATTGTGTGAAAAATGATATTAAAGGAGTGGCACCAGAGTTGACGACTGATAGAGGAGAATGGAAGAAGAAGACATATTGCGCCGACCCCACTTAGAGTGGGATAAGGGTAAGATAATGATGATTGAGTCTCAACGTAACTCTTACTTATATTACGGAATATTACGGAATACTTATATTGTTGTATATACAACTTAAGTCCACGTGATTCTTTGCGCGAGTAGTTTATGTAAATAGGTATTCTTACATTGGCTTCACAGTATATTTCGAGCAATTTAATTTGAGTACATAAAAGTATCAAGATTTTTTAAAACGATATGTGATGTATATAATAGACAAACTAGGAACCGAGATAAGCTTGCGGTTTCTGCTTTGCGTCTTGAAAAAGTACGTAAGTCTTTTGTGGGTTTGGGTATAAGATTCTATAATAAAATTCCGCAATCAACTTTAGCTTTGCCATTACAGCAGTTTCAAAACATTGTTCAATAAACGCTAATACAGAAAGCCTATAATACCGTTAAAGATTACTTTGATGAAAACAATGTGTAGATATAGGTACTCCTCAACCCAGTGCAAGACAGCAATGACTAAGTGTAATAAATAATAAGAAATATATTTTGAAAGGAGCCACCGCCGAGTTTCTTGCTGGCTCTTCTCGGTAGGAACAGTTTTCCGAACCAGCAGTAGAGTGTCATGATTCAAAAGCACTTGTTCACAAGTTTACTTTAGTAAAGAATATTTTCAATTTAATTGATTAGTGTACAAATATTGTAATTTTTAAAGAGAAGTCATAATTATGTAGCGAATCAATGTTTGTTGAACCTTCTTTTATATCCTAGTTGATACTCGCAGATGTTAGCGGGAACAAACGCACAAACATACAGACAAAAAAAAGTGGCAAACAGACACACAGATAAACAGACAAAATAAAAAAAATCTATTGTTTCATGTTCATGCGAACAGAAGCTGATTTGAAAAATGTAAAAACATTATAAAATACTACAATATTACTTACGATATTATAAATTAGACACAGCAGTAATAAGGAAATTTTAAGAGTTCTTATATCAGCCATATTCGTTCAATGTTTACAAGGTGAATGATTGCAAAATCCAATCAAACTTTTTCAAAAGACCTGTTTTCCAAATAACAAATTGTTTGGGTTTAAAATATACAACAGTGGAACGTGAATTTTGAAAACTTCTAATGTTGATACAAAGAAAGCTTTATTATTTAACTAGTAATGGCCTGTGATTTTGTTTTACGTAAACTAAAGTGCTTGTGAAATGTATATGTGTTACAGAAGCAGGCGTTACTTTGCGGAGGTCAATAATACAAAAGTAATGAGAATAATATTTTGCTATAATCCGCGATAAAAGAAAATATATGTTATGCTAAATGAAGAGGGTACTATTCGTTCTCATATCTGATACATGCAGAATTTGTAAAAACTCATGGATTGCCCGCTACCGATAACACAATTTTGGATTTTGTTGTGTAGTCAATCTCCTGACGATGCTTCGGTTACGGGGCGAAACAATTGTTGATATTGTGGTCGTGAATGTGTGCAGTACTTGTGTATTGTTGTGTTACCGGTGGCGGGTAGTACATGAGTTTTTTCAACTCAACATTTAGCATTACATATATTTTCTTTTGTCGCGGATTAAAGCAAAATAATAATGTCATTAGTTTTCTTAATTTAGTAACGTACTTACAAATTGAAAATGTTTTTTTTTTACTTATTTCCGTTTCTTATATCGACATTGGACATGTCCCTTATATTCTAAGTAGGACATTAAAAACGTATTATACAACGGAGATAGAAGTCTTAAGTGCCTCGGATGACTTGAAAAGTGGGATTTAGATTGCCTATCGAAACTGACATATCTTCCTTTATGAAACGATCAAGAAAACGACAATCGTGCGTCACAAAATTATCGTTTCATTACCGCCTTTGCACGTGCAAAACTGATAATCAGATAGAAACGAACTTTCACATTGTATCTTCGATTATCTTTTAATCTTTTTAACATTTAAATGAGTTAATCTTGCATGTATATCTTATATTGTATATAAATGTATAAATAAATGTGATAAATGTATATAAATATATTTTTGGAATCTCGGAAATGGCTCCAACGATTTTCCTGAAAATCAGTATGTCCCCTACATACTGATTTTCAGGAAAATCGTTTTGTAAAAAATTTAGTTTTATTTCTGTTTTCGGGTACTAAAAAAAATTAAAAAATTTACGTTGAATACAAAAACAATTTTTCGCTGTCAAATTTAAAGTCATGGTAGGTCATTTGGGGAACAGGCGGTATAGAGAGATGAAAATACCTAGATTGGAATCTCACCTGCCAAATTATATTTTCCATTTTTTTAATTTTTTTTTTATATTTTTAAAAACATTACCGAGCAAGCAAGCACCCAGGTACTTTAACTAAATTGTCAATATGAGTTAATCTTGTATATATATAATCTGAATTTCGGAAATGGCTCCAACGATTATTATGAAATTTGAATAGGTTTTTAGGGCGTTAAATCAATGGTGCCAGGTTTAATTAAAAAAACCCTTTATCCCTTTTTACAGGCACTGATAAACTGCCACAATATATTAGAAAACTAAGGTTAATTACACTGTCAATTAAAAGTTATCATATTATATGCTCATTACGGAACGGGTGGTCTAGAAAAGTGAAAATCGATTACTGGCATCACCTTTTTTTCTTTTTTCTTTCATATTGTATCTTTATTATATCTACTAAAAAATATACCCACCCAAGTTTTCAAGGGACTGAACAACAAGTTTACAAGTCACCCAGGCACTTCTACTAATTTGACATTACAGCAGTTTTAAAATACTGTTAAAAGGAGGCTGAATACAGAAAGCCTACTATACTGTTAAGAACTACTTAGATAATAAGAATGCGTGGATATAGCTATCCTTCAACCCTGTATAAGATAGTTATAACTAAATATAACTAGTTAAAAGGGTTACATTTTGAAAAGAGAAACCACCGAGTTTCTTGCTGGCTCTTCTCGGTAGGAACAGCTTTCCGAACCTTATAAATAGAGTCCTTAAAAGAGTTGACGATTCAAAAGCACTTGTTTACAAGTTTAATTGAATAAAGAATTTTTGAATTTGAATATCAGTGCTGTTTGAAGCGTACATTTCTGAGTGTAAAGTAAGTAAAAAGTAAGTAACGGCCTGTTACTATCCCACTGCTGGGCATAGGCCTCTTCTCTCCGATTTTTTTTTTTGGAGAGAAGGATTGGAGCTAAGACCTACCACGCTGCTCCAATGCGGATTGGTAGGTTACACATATCCCCAGAATTCTCTAGAGATATGCAGGTTTCCTCACGATGTTTTCCTTCACCGAAAAGCGTGTGATAAATTGCAATTATCAATTAGACACATTAGTTTTACTAGAAAACTCATTGGTGCCTGCCCGGGGTTTGAACCTAGACCTCCTCGAAAGAGGCGCACGGTGATACCGCTGGGCTACCACAGCTTTCTGAGTGTATCACTGAATAATTCCTTTGATAAACTCCCAAGTATACCGCGAGGTACAGAATAAAAGTTAGATAGAAAATCTTTTAGATAAATCCTTTTCTGAGTGAAATTTTTTCCACGTCTTTTAACATTGTTAGTTATAATATAAATTCGAATATCATTTTTCTTGAAGGAAAAATATAATCTGTATTTTTATCGCAGATCTTAAATCAGTTTTACGAACTAGTTAAAGCGCACGGCTTCGTTTACCCAGTGGGAGGTATGTCTACGCTACGTTTTCCGATGCGAGGTCACTAGCATCTTGAGAACCCAGCGTCCATAGAATAGAATAGAATAGACCACCCTCTTTCTTACCGGAGTATCGTAAAAGGCGACTAAGGTAAGTTAACCCGCTGTGTTGTTTCCGGCTGAATAGAATTTACCACCCTCTTTCTTATCGGAGTATCGCAAAAGGCGACTAAGGTAAGTTAACCGCTGTGTGGTATCCGGCTGAATAGAATAGGCCACCTCCTGTCTTACCGAGGTGTCGTAAATTGTATTAATGCAATTTAAAAGGGTGGTCTATTCTACTTTACCGGATACTACACGGCGGGGTGGACCTACCTTAGTCGCCTTTTACGACACCTCTATAAGAAATGAGAGTGGTCTATACTATTCATCCGGATACTACGCAGCGGGTCGACCTACCTTAGTCGCCTTTTACGACACATCGATAAGAAATGAGGGTGGTCTATTCAGCCGGATACCAGTGTGAAATAACGACCATTAATGGCTGATAGCTATCCGCAAAAATCTACAACATTACTTGATATCGGTACCTAAGTTATAAAAATACCAGTTTCTTCAGTAATGGATAGAATCATCTCGATATTATGAACAATTGATAACGACACCTTTTGTGCCAAAATGCTACACAATACACTTCATTGTGCCAAAATAAGAAAATGAAATTACGCAAGCCGAGACAAAAGAAACATGTACAATGCGTTATCGCTTACCTATTTCACTCAGGCAACATTTGTACACATTATAGGGGATTTATGTTGTGTAACTAACTTTTTGCGAGTTGTAAATAACTCTTGTTTTTTATATAAATAAACTAGCTGACCCGACGTCCTTCTTAACTGCCTATATGTAAACGCATTATAAAACAAAGTTCCCGAAATTTGTCTATATGTGATAAATTTTCCCAAAATCTGTTAAACGAAACCTACCAATCCGCATTGGAGCAGCGTGGTAGGTCTTAGCTCCAACCCTTCTCTCCTAAAACGGAGAGAGGAGGCCTATGCCCAGCAGTGTATTGTGTATGTATTTAGTAAAATGTAATGCAGTTCGTCTGGAAGTTTTAAGGTTATAGTTTATTATGGTTTTGTGTAAATTTGTTGAAGAGGTCGCACAGTTGCTCTTCCCTTTATTCGCGTGTGCTGCGTAAACCAACAGATACACTAAAGTTATGTACAAGAGAATTATAGATATACTAGCGGCCTGCCCCTGCTTCGCACGGGTATAAAATATATATCCCATGTCAGTCAGTGTAAAAAAAATGATTAAAATTGATCCAGTTGTTTTGATTTATTCATTACTGCCCGTGGCCGTAGCGTTAAATTTGGAGAAAAACAATTTCCTTTCCCTATACCAAGAAGATTTCCTGCTATCTTTGGAATATCTAAATTCATATAGTACATTATTACTTATTTACTTTTATATTTTCCCTATGTATTTTATTTTTACAATTAATTACAGAATGTCTTTAAACAAACTCTTGAAAGAGCGACATCGCTGCTAAAGTCGAAGTGTTATAAGGCGAAGCGCGGCCTCCTCACGGCATTTTAAATCTGTAATATCTCCGAAAATGTTCACTTAAATTACATGCTGTAAAAGGCCATATTGATCTATAATAAATCAACTATTTACTTAAGGTACTTAATTGGATAAGGATTAATGCTGTATTGTAAAAGAATTGCTTCAAAAATAAGGCATTATTTTTCGTAAAAAGTAAACGACAAAAAATGCTTTAGTGGGTTATCCATAAGCGATAGACATATACCATCGCGGACTTTTCTGTAGACCTTTTCAATGTGTACAAATACTTAGTACATTATTTTGATAAATCTCGTAGGGTTTAGCCTGCGTTTGCAATGTAAGCGGAAAAAAATGTAATTATTTACAGAAACCTCAAAAATTACAGTATTTCTCTACTCCGTATTGAATGTTATTATACGTACAAACCTTCCTCTGGAATCACTCTATCTATTAAAAAAAACCGCATCAAAATCTGTTGCGTAGTTTTAAAGTTTTATGCATACATAGGGAAATATGGACTTTGTTTTATAATATGTAGTGATTGTTATTTTCCTCGCTAGAGAGCTCCGATCATAAATGCGTCCGATCGCTGCTAAATTCAAATGGTTAAAGGGCGAACCGCTTTTTTTTTTCGAATTTGACTAATGCTGTTAGCCCTAATGGCTTTGACAGCGTCACCGATAAGACGGGCGAGCGCGGAAGTATCGCCGAGAGGCGAACCGCGACCTCCGACGCGCTATTTATAGGCTCGCGGCGCGGCCCCTGCATTTTAAATCTGTAATATCTCCGAAAATGTTCACTTAAATTACATGCTGTAAAAGGTCATATTGATCAATATTAAATAAACAATATATTTAAGGTTCTTAATTGGATAAGGATTGGATTAATGCTGTATTGTATAAAAATTGCTTTGAACATAAGGCATCATTTTTCGTAAAAAGTAAATGACAAAAACTGCTATTGTGGGTTATCCATAAGAGATAGACATATACTATCGCGGACTTTTCTGTAGACCTTTTCATGGTGTACAAATACTTAGTACATCATTTTGATAAATCTCGTAGGGTTTAGCCTGCGTTTGCAATGTAAGCGGAAAAAAATGTAATTATTTACAGAAACCTCAAAAATTACATTATTTCTCTACTTCGTATTGAATGTTATTATACGTACAAACCTTCCTCTGGAATCACTCTATCTATTAAAAAAAACCGCATCAAAATCTGTTGCATAGTTTTAAAGATTGAAGCATACATAGGGATATACGGACATAGGGACAGACAGAGAATGCGACTTTGTTTTATAGTATGTAGTGATATTATTTATTTTTACAATTGATTAGACAATGTCTTTACATACAACATTCATAGCTTTCTTATCATTAGACAATATAAACTTGAAAGAAGGACATTTAATTGCGCCTCCGGTCGCTGCTAAATTCGAAGTGCTTATATATATTATAGGTCTAAGCGCGGCCTCCTCGCGGGATTTTAAATCTGTAATATCTCCGAAAATGTTCACTTAAATTACATGCTGTAAACGGCAATATTGATCTATATTAAATCAACAATTTATTTAAGGTACTCAATTGGATAAGGATTCATGCTGTATTGTATAAAAATTGCTTTGAACATAAGGCATCATTTTTCGTAAAAAGTAAATGAAAAAAACTGCTGTTGTGGGTTATCCATAAGAGATAGATATATACCATCGCGGACTTTTCTATAGACCTTTTTAAGGTGTACAAATACTTAGTACATCATTTTGATAAATCTCGTAGGGTTTAGCCTGCGTTTGCAATGTAAGCGGAAAAAAATGTAATTATTTACAGAAACCTCAAAAATTACATTATTTCTCTACTTCGTATTGAATGTTACTATACGTACAAACCTTCCTCTGGAATCACTCTATCTATTAAAAAAAACCGCATCAAAATTGGTTGCGTAGTTTTAAAGTTTTATGCGTACATACGGAAATATGGACTTTGATTTATAATATGTAGTGATAAAAATGCTACAAAAAAGTCCGCGACAGCATGGCTCTATCTTATGCTTTAGTTATAATAACTACTTTAATACGAAAGTAGTAATAAAATTATTTTGCAATAATCTGCGATGAAGTAAAATAGAAAATATATATATATAATGCTAAATGTAGAGTGGTCAATTCGTTTTTATACCTGATACATGCAGGATTCTAAAAAAACACATGCACAAACCTCCACCACCGCCACCACAATACACAAGCACTACATACGTTCACTATCACAAACTCAACAATCGTTTCGCCCCGCAACCGACACATCATCAGGAGATAGACTCCACTACAAAAAAGAATTTTATCATTACTTTTATATTGAGATCTACGCAAAGTAACGCCTAATTCTGTAAATTATTTAACAGTTTAATGTTCAAAATTTCAATTACATACATTGATTTCCACTTGGGCGAGGTGATGTTAAATAAATACTTGGTCAGGATCAAAGGGTTAAAAATTAAAAAAAAAACCCAATTAATCGCAATTTCCCTTAGCAATCCGAATGTTAATTGTAAAAAATTTATCAATAAAGAAGTTGAGACAACATAAACAAGTTTGTTTTTTATAACAGGTTTCTATAACTATTAGCTGACTGTGTACTGTTAATTAATAAGTCAGTAAAAAAAATACTTTAACTCTGAAGTTAATACGGCAATTATATACATATAATATAATACTATAAAACTTTTGCGTTCAATTAATTTTTACGACTTATTGGGCGTTTTTCGGTTAAGGAAAACATCGCAAGGAAACTTAAATAAAAGTAACTGCCTGTTACTATCCCACTGCTGGGCATAAGGCACCTCTCTAGGTTTTTGGGGAGAAGAATTGGGGGTCCACTGCTCCAATTTGGATTGGTAGGTTACACATATGCCCAGGTTTACTTAAGATTTTTCCTTTTTAATTTGACACATAAGTTTTAATTGAAAAATTCATTGTTGCCTGCCCGGGGTTTGACCAACCCGTGACTCTTGCGAAAGAGTCGCACGGTCTCACCGCTGGTCCAAACAAATTATATAACTTACATACATATCTCTGGAAAGTTGGTGATTCTTTTCTCCAAAAGAAGATAGAAGACCTTTCATCACCATTCTCCTGCCCTTATCCCTCTTTAAGTAGGGTCGCCACATGTAATATACATGTTTTCTTATGTTTGGCTAGGTATTTAACGACCGGCCGCCTGCCTGACGTCAACTTACCTTAGTCGCCTTTTACGATAACCTCGGTAAGAAATAAGGGTGATCTATTCTACTCAGCGGGTTAGAAGAACTTTATACGATGATATATCAAAACAAATTAAATTAATAGGTTTTAAACGAAACGATTCAAACGATTCAAAAGTGTTTGAATGACCTTATTTGAATAAATAATACAAAAGTAATGAGAATATTATTTGGCTATAATCCGCGATAAAAGAAAATATATGTAATGCTAAATGTAGAGTGTACTATTCGTTCTCATACCTGATACATGCAGAATTTGTAAGAACTCATGCACTACCTGACACCAATAACACAACAATACACAAGCACAGCACACATTCACCACCACAATATCAACAATTGTTTCGCCCCGTAACCGAAGCACAACAAAATCGCAAAGCATGTCGTGGAGTCTATCCTGACGATGCTCGACGACGAAGGTCTTTCAAACACTTTTGAATCGTCAAGGATCAATATGATTAATGAAGCTACATTTGGTTCGGAATGTTGCTCTTGGAATAACTTACACGGTATATGAAAATCTCGTGTTGAAGTAGCCCCAAATAATCTTTATAACTAAGAATAACTATTATTTCCTTATTAACCTGAAGCCGTATATAAAGAACTCTTTCTATAACTTTTTTTCTATAAAACATTGTTCTTGTGTCATTACCTCGCAAAGCTTTTGTCGTTATGTTAGAACTGGTGATAAACTTCTTTATATCACAAGATAACGATACGATATTGAGGTAGACTATTTTTATCGTATGTTTATTTATTAGTAACACTATATAGTTAGTATATAGTTTTTAATTTTAAAAATATAATGTCATCGTACATGTTTAAGTTACTTATAAACCCTAAGCTGTTTCTATTTTAATTTTGACGTGACAACGTCTTAAATGAGTTTGCGGTTTGGAGTCACTCATGAAAAAGTGTACCGCCCGCTCACGTCTGCTACGATGAGTCACCGAATGAAAGAGAGGCCCGCCGGACTGGCTAATGCCTTGCGTCTCTCTCCAGCGCTAGAAAATTAGGCGCGTTGAATCGGTGCGTGCTTGTGTCTCTGATAAACAAAATATATTTCTATAGTTAAAATTTGTGCAATTCTTATTTTCATTCAATTCCTTGTTCCTATTGTGCAATTTAATAATATTCATATCAATAAATATTTTATTGAGAAAAAGACGTTGTCACGTAAAATCTTTGCCCGTAAAACCGACTTTACAGGCAACCGTTTTTTAAATTACTCTTAATTCTGTTCGCGGACCTAATAAAATAAATAAATAAAAAAAATAAAGAAACACTGGATGTATATAAAGCACAATATCCTATGAGTGTTGATAATAATTATTAGAATTTAGAATAAAAAAAGTGTCATTTAGATAACATTCGTATAATTTATTCTGCGATATCTTAGATATATAGATAAAACTTTGTTGTACAAACATATAAAAATACATGCGAACTTAAAGTAAACTTATGTATATGTACAAAAGGCGGCCTTATCACTGTGTAGTGATCTTTTCCAGGCAACCCTATTTATAAGATTAACAATATAACGCGATTGAATTCATTAAAAAAAACTAGGCAGTAAGGACATAGGTCGTTTACAAAGCTCTCTTTTACTATTAGTCTCGCCAGCGAAAGCTGTGTAAGTTGATCGTGTGGTATTCGGCTGAATGGAATAGACCACCCTCATTTCTTACCAAGGTGTCGTAAAACACCTACCATTACTTTGTAAGTGTATGCTACCATTACTTTGCAACTGCCGGCTTAATTGGCCTATACTTTCTTATAATATTAATAATATATTTAGCCTAATACATTTATAATTTACTAATATATTTAGCCGTGTGGTATCCGGCTGAGTAGAATAGACCACCCTCTATCTTACCGAAGTGTCGTAAAAGGCGACTAAGGTAATTCGATTCGCCGTGTGGTATCCGGTTGAGTAGAATAGACCGCCCTCTTTTTTACTGATGTGTCGTAAAATACGACTAAGGCAACTTGCTACAGGCAGGCCGGCCGGTCGTAAAATACGTATTCATATCATGTGACAACATATTTATAACACGGTGTGCTGACCAGGGCAGGATGATGATAATGAATGACGACATATCGTATCGCCATCGTATGTACCAAAATACAAACCAGGTTCGAGATTGTTCGCTAACCAAAACTTGTGTTGTTTATCATTAGTTCAAACAACCAAGCGACTTTTCTCGAAAGTTGAACATATGGAAAAAGTTTCCTTGTGTGATTGGATACACAGTTGATTGATTCTGTTTTTGGAATCTGCTTTCTGTATAATCGAAACTTTATCCCTTTAGTGTAAGAAACAAGCATTCGAACCTTATAAGAAATTATAAATAAATAAATATATATATAAATATATGGGACACTTACACACACGGTCGTCCTTCCCCAAAGTAAGTAACTTAATACTTGTGTTATGGTAGACAACTGGTGAATATATACTTATATATGTTTTAAATACATACTTAAATACAAATGAACACCCAGGCTCGAAGACCAACAAATTCATTTATAGAAAATGTTGGCCCTCGGCAGGAATCGAATCCACGACCCGCGGAGCTGAAGGCAGGTTCACTACCCACTGCGCCATTGGGCCAGTCAAATTGTCAATTGAAACACATTTAACATTTTAATGTATTGTTTGTATTGCAGGGATGTGAAAAATTAATTAAAAGAGCAACCACCGAGTTTATTGCTGGCTCTTCTCGGTAGGAACAGCTTTCCGAACCAGCAGTAGAGTTGACGATTCAAAAGCACTTGTTTACAAGTTTATTTGAATAAAGAATATTTTGAATTTGAATTCGAATTGATTTTTTTATAAATAATCGATAAAATTACCCTCTTTTGTTCTTTTTGACTTATCTTGTAAAATTTTGTACTTGTTTGATCTTGTAAGATGCTTTGTGATGTTTTAACATGCTGTTAGATGATTTGGCTAATTCTTTTTCGACAGGCCGCCTGCCTGACGTCAACTTACCTTAGTCGCCTTCTACGAAACCTCGGTAAGAAATGAGGGCGGCTTATTTACACAGCCCACTCACACTATTTAAAGCGTGATGTAATTGTCATTCTATGCTGCCGTGTGGTATCCGACGGAGTAGAATAGACCACACTCATTCCTTACCGAGGTATTGTAGAAGTCGAATAAGGTAAGTCAACCCGCCGGGTGGTATTCGGTTGAGTAGAATAGACTACCCTCATTCCTTACCGAGGTGTCGTGAAATATGATTAAGGTAAGTTGAGGCATGTGCCGACCCCACTTAGAGTGGGATAAGGGCAGGAGAATGATGATGATCTCCAACAAAGTGCAGTTTCCCGCTTAACGTAACAACATTAAATTCCCTGCCAAAACGCGTTTCGTTATATTAAGGGCCTGTTTCACAAGTTACCAATAAACTGTCAGTTAGCTTATTCGGAACATATCTGACACATATCTCGGAATTTTGCGTTTCTCAGGTTTCTGATAGGCTTATTCAGCACTTAAAGTCCCTAATAAGTTAACAGGTAGATCATGTGGCTGTTATTTTGTTTATCTGCTGGATAGCAAATACATATAACAAAATGGCCGCGATTTTTTTAAAATTTTTCACTGTGTAGAGTCTCTTATGCCGTGTGGTATCCGGCTGAATAGAATAGTACCACCCTCTCTTCTTAACGAGGTGTCGTAAAAAGCGACTAAGGTAAGTTGACTCACCGTGTGGTATCCGGTTATGTAGAATAGACCACCCTCTTTCTTATCAAGGTGCCGTAAAAGGCGACTAAGGTAAGTCGACTCACCGTGTGGTATCCGGTTAAGTAGAATAGACCACCCTCTTTCTTATCAAGGTGTCATAAAATACGACTAAAATAAGTTAACGTCAGGCACGCGGCCAGTCGTAAAGTACGTAGCCAAATGACATGTTATAACATGTTGTGCCGACCCCACTTAATGTGGGATAAGGGCAGGAAGATGATGACTGTTTAGAGTCTCTTTTTAAAGACATTTATCTGCTACTTAGTTTATTTGTCTGTTAACTGTCCGACACTTTGTCAGTAACTTGTGAAACAGGCCCTAAACGTCCCAAACACTTAACGGCACCTGGTAAATTCATTTCGGTATTTCGCTTAACGAGAGCGTCGTTGCTATTTACTCATACATCAAATGTTAATTGGCTGTTAAATGGTGATGGGGCACTGAAAAATAAATTGACTAAAAATTTATATAAGCTCACAGCTCGCCTGGTAACACGACGTTTAAAATATTAGGTCTACCGGAAAGTTTGTTTTTAATATAAAACACAACAATAAATTTTTCATAGTTTTAACAATAATTATTGGAAAATGTAATTTCCATAATTAATGTATAGAAACCGGCTATACTCGCGTGTTATTTTATCGGATGAGCCCGACTAGTTTCAAGCCCATACGGGGCTGTAATTCATGAGCTCTTTACGCGGCGTTATCGCGGCGGGAACTGAGAACGGGCGGGAACAGAGCTCATGAATAAGAGCCACGTATGGGTTTGAAACTAGTCGGGCTCATCAGATAATATAACACGTGAGTATAGCCGGTTTCTATACATTAATTATGAATTCCACTCACGATAGTTTAAATTCAAAAAATGTAATTTCCATTATTATTTACGACCTCTTGCCAGCGATGTGGCAATTTATAAATTTAATTTTTGAAAAAGGTTTTGTCCTTAGAGGCATAAAACTCATGTGGCACACATCTCGCATATTTCCATATTGCGATATATATTGATTTTAACGTGCCGTCTTTATTTTAGTTATTATAAAAGTAACATATGTATACACACTGTGACAAACAAACAGTCGTATATGCCTCAAATAAATATGCACAAACGTGTTGAAACTTAACGTTGTATTATCGGACAGAACTTTTCGGTAGACCTATTACAATCTACTAGCTATGCCCAATTTATTTGCCCGAATTAAAATTTTAATAAAAGTAGTTATCGTCAATTAATTATAAGAGATTTTTGAATGAATTTCACCGTTTACTTAGCTGCGTGCGCTGAAAATGGTTAAAGTGGGTTAACCTTAAAAGTTAAACATATGCTGTCGCGGACTTTAATTTAGAACTTTTAGAGGGTAACAATTTAGTAATACATGATTTTTGAATAACTTTCACCGTTTACTTAGCGCATGCAAAGAAAGCTTTTGCCGTTTTCGCAATATTTTATATTGCTGCTCCTCTGCTATTTATCTTAGTCTATACCCTTCTTCAATAAATAGACTATCTTAAAATCAAAGAATTTTTCAAATAGGTCCAGTAGTTCCTGAGATTAGCGGGTCCAAAACAAACACACTAACTCTCAGTTTTATATATTAGTATAGATTCAGCTAGCCTTGGAAATAGTTGTTCTAAATTAAGGATTATCATCATCACTCATCACTTTCCTGCCCTTTTCTCTAAGTGAGATCTATTTTGGTCTATAGTGGCCAGTTATTTTACGACCGACCGCCTGTCTGACGTTAACTTACCTTATTCGCCTTTTACGACACGTCGGTAAGAATTGAGGGTGGTATTATTCTACTCAGCTGAATACCGCAACAATTTTTTTTAATAAAAACCTAGCTAAATCAATTTTCCCCCCAAAAACCTCTACATGAAAATAGTTGGAGCCGTTTCCAAACTTCAGAAATATATATGGACAAGATTAACTCATTTAAATATTAAAGATAAATGAATATATATAGTTATAATCCTATTAGGTACATTTTGACCTTCAATTTAAAATACGTATTTTATTTGATAAAATATTCCTAAAACAACATACGGAAAAAGGTTCTAAATAATTGACATTTTATGCAAATTCGTTAAGCCCGCACGATGTCGGCCATTTTGTTGCGGCGGCACGGTCTGGAAGTTATAATGTTTATTTGTAAAAAATCCTCGTTTCGCACTCTCGTGTATTTTATGACCAGTTCAGTACTCGAGATTACTCGTTAACAGGTAACGGGTTCAGAATAGTATGTTCATAGTATAGGGTGTAGATGTCTATTTTTAATTTTTTTTAATTAAAAAAACTCTTAATAAATTTAATTTTACTTTACGATTTACGCTTTACGATTTTGTCGTGGAGTCTATCTCCTGACGATGCTTTGGTTACGGGGCGAAAAAATTGTTGAGGTTGTGGTGGTGAATGTGTGCAGTGCGTGTGTATTGCTGTGCCATCGGTGTCAGATAGTGCATGAGTTCTTACAGAATCTGCATGTATCAGGTATGAGAACGAATAGTACACTCTACATTTAGCATTACCCATTTTTTCTTGTAGGTAATAAAATTGTTTTTACTCATCAAATAAATATTTTCACGTAGATTTTGAAATTCCACGGTTAAGTATTAAACTTAAGCATTCACTAAGTTTATGAACAGAAATGCTTCTGAAACTCCTTCTAACATATGTCAAACTTGTCCCCAACTACTTGTATTTCACTTTTGACATTGTTTTCTCTTAGTTTCGAAATTCTAAACTTAATTAAGTTGAAATTACTTAAAACGTTATTTAGGCGTATTGTCGCGCTAGCGTTATTAAGGTTTTTTCGACATTTTGTTAAAGAACCAGCTAAAAATTAAAAAAATCGTCTTTATTCAAATCGGCTGTACTGTTTAATGCAACATAATGCACTATGCACGTATAACCACGTAGTACTTGGGTTACTCGATAATTTTTTTGATATAAAAAATGCAATAAAAAAGATAACGTTATCTGGAATCGATCCTGGTATTCTAAATTTGAGACTGTCCGTTACCCACATAAGCTTCCTGAATTTGAAATTGACAGCACAATTTACCTTTGCTTTCTTATAAAATTGTATTAGTTTTTTCAGTGCCTGAAAACAGGGATAAAACAACATTTGTTTTAATAAAACCAAGATAGATCTATTTTTTTCCCCCGATAACCCACGACATGCTGAATTTTATGAAAATTGTTAATTGAAATGAATATTATATATCATCATAAATAAATACATAATAATTATCATTTTTTTGTTTTGAATTATCAGTTAACACATCTGTAAGGTTCCTTTTCGATCGATCAACACAAAGTGAGTCCGCATGCATAAATATATCTACTGATAAGGTGACCAATTTAATAGCGTTGTCAGGATTTCCAATTATGATTGCACTTATGAGCGATCTTAGTTAGAAAAGGCTAACAAACAATGCATCAACAAGAGATGAACGTACATCTGTAACAGGCCAAACAGGTATTGACAGATTAAGTTTATAATAATTTAGAATTTACTGGCCCGTTGGAGCAGTGGGTAGTGACCCTGCCTTCAGCTCCGCGGGTCGCGGGTCCGATTCCCGACGAGGTCCAACATTTTCTATAAATGGATTTGTTGGTCTTTGAGCCTGGGTGTATATTTGTATTTAAGTATGTATTTAAAAAATATATAAGTATATATTCACCAGTTGTCTGTCTACCATAACACAAGTATTAAGTTACTTACTTTGGGGACGGACGACCGTGTGTGTAAGTGTCCCATATATTTATTTATTATTATGCCAGGACAATTCTAACACCAGTTATAAGGTATGACAACTACACAAATTACAACAAACGCGAATTATAGCATCATGATTATATCATTATTTTTTAGTATTTGATGTGTCGGTGCTTACTTCATCTAGCTGTGTTATGGGTGACAGACGACTGGTAAATTTATCCTGATGAAATTACAGAGCAATACTTGGTCCTTGTCAAACCTAGGTACTTGTATATATACGTGTATCTTTAATATTTAAATGAGTTAATTTTGTATGTGTGTATATATATATATATTTTCGGAATCTCGGAAACGGATCTAACGATTTTCCTAAAATTCAGTATGTAAGGGGATTTGGGGGAGAAAAATCGATCTAAATAAGTTTTATTTAAGAAAATGTCGTTTTATCCCTGTTTTCAGGATCTAAATTTTTTTTGAAATTTATCGCTGTCAAACGTAAAGTCATGGTAGTTCATTTGGGTGTAACGGTTTCCTTCCCATCCAACCCTATTCATCTCCAAATTTATAATATTAATATAAAACATATAAGTAAAATGAAGCTAGAGCGCTCGCGCTCTACCTCCTAAATACGTAAAACAAGCGCTAGAGCTCCAGCACTTTAAAATATAATTGGCTCGTGATTCGTCTAGTTGGTTAGGACCCATGTAACGTTGTGTATGTAATAACTCAAATCCTTTTAGAGCGTCAGAGACCACAGATTCATCAGATTGGTGGCGTAAAGTAAGCTTAAATTAATATAATTTATTTGTTTTAAAATAAGTGCACGATACATGAACAGGTTATTTATTCAATACATATGTTAATTACACGAACAGATTCCTATAAGTCCTATAGATACATATTCATTGCACGAACAGGTTCCAATTATAGCTAATACACGAACGGGTTACTATAAAATTTAGTAAAAAATGCGAGACATTCAGAAGGTTGAATGTCTCTTATGTTATTACTTCATAGACTTAGCCATCAGGAAGGGTTTTAGTTTATATATATTATAATTACTATAATATTTGTTTGCCATTAACACGGGACGTAAAACTATGTCAATATAAGCGGAATAAGACTTTTCAAAGCCAAACAGAAGGGTCGCTCGATCGTTAGATCGTACTTTAAACCATCCCGTATGGGAAGTTCTAAGATATTAATATTTAAATTGGAAATGTTATAGCCAACAGAAAGATCACTCACTCGATCTTAATACCTAGCCCTTAAACAACTCCGTAGAGAAGTTTAGCGATGTGGTATACCTCTGCCATCTATTACATTCTTCCGATTTGGAAAAATATAAAGGGAGCGGTATAGTCAGTAGCTCCGCACCCGCTACCAACGGTGAGCTCCGTCCATAGGATATGAGCCCCCCCCCCGTAGGGTTAGGGTATGCAATTTATAGTGTGCCTGCGCCCTCGAGCCAGGTTATTTATATTATGTTGTATAAACACCCGTCAAAGCTCTTAAAGAGATTTAGGGTAATTAAATAAGGACCGTAGTCCCAGGTAAGGACCGTAGTCCAAGATTAGGCACAAGTGCCCGGATGTAGTGCTAGGACCTAAGTCCAAATATCATTTCAGCCGTAGCTGTGGTGAGTTGGCGTTAGCCACAATTGTGTCGATGAGGCACAAAGCCTTGTTTTGTTGATATAAATATCCAATTCTTATAATAAGACAGCGCATCTTGCCAATAGCAAGCATTTCAAGCGGTGCGTGCCGCATTCGTCGTTGTAACCACATATAGTGGAAAATATAATAGCATAAAGCTAATACTGTACGTGACTCCTCAGATATCACATAACAGTAAAGTTGTAGTCGTTGCTACCACACGTAGTGGCAGATATCGTAGGTTTTGTGTTTCTTCTTTCCACGCGTAGTGGCAAATGTTTACTCCGAAGAGTTAAGAACGCAAAGCGCTCGCATTATGTGTTGATAATTCAATAATATATGTTTGTAGTGCTAGCACTATTGTGCTAAATATGTAGGTTTATAATGTGATGTGTCCATCACTAACGCACGCCTTCAATGCGTCCTTTTGGCTGATTCCACGATCGGCATATAAGAATTAGTTATTTATATAGTTGTTACGCGTAGCAAGCTACGTAAGATAGAGTTTTGGGCAGGCAACACTTTCTAAATCTAGTCCGCAATCTTGTTAATAAAGACCCGACCAGCGGCCCTACGACATGCTATAATGTCGTCGACGTTTGTGTATTACTATGGGGGAAGCCCTGAGAAGGACTATATCACGGCTAGTGCAGGTTTACCCCGCAAGACTCCGTGCGGTGAACAGTTTACTTTTAGAGTCCTAGGCGTCCAAAGATCAAACAAGGCTACACAGTAAAGATCGAAGATCAATACCGGCCTAAAATCCAATCCGTATCACCCAAAACTCACCAAGTAGCTCTGGCTGCTCTGTACCAAGACGGAAACCCATCCTGATATTCACAGCCTGGAGCAGATCGAGGCGAGGCTACACTACAACAACCGAAATCATTGCAGGCCTGAAAATAATCGATCCGACACCAGTACTCACCAGACTGTTCGGTATAGCGCCCAGCACCACTCAGCGAAGTCACCCTCACAAAGTTATACTCAGGCACTATATCGTTCGAGAATAATATATAATTTGTCACATGTAATGAAATTACATTTTATTTGTTTAGTGAGATAGGAGACCGAAGTCCCTTAAGACCGAAGTCTCTCACCACACCGTTATGCCAAGCCGAAGCTTTAACCATTTCACACTATAAAGTGTTTGAGAATAATATATATTTTGTAACATGTAATAAAATTACATTTTATTAGTGAGCTAATAGACCGAAGTCTCTCACTGCACAGTTAAGACAAGCCGAAGCTTTGAACAATGGTTCAGGGATCATAGCGCTACCATGTATCGCCCCAAGTACATGTGAACGTAAGCCTTCGGCTCGCGGTACCAGGCCGCGAGCGCTCCCGGCATCGTCCGCCAGACTCCCGCCACCTAGGCAGACTGCCGGCGTGACGTTCGGCGCTAAGCGTGAAAAATTCAAAATGTATGGGAAAATTTTGATAAAAATATTTTAATGAAAAATCTACATATATGTAATGAGTATCAAATACTCATTACGAAAATCCATATTAAATGACAAACAAATATTTTTATTTATATACCTTCCTTAACATACTACCAATCCAGTACATAACTCTACCAATATATGCATGTAAGTTCGAGATCGTCACATGGGGAACGGGCAGTCTAGGGAGATGAAAATACCTAGGATCGAGGATTTTTTCAATTTTTATTTAATTTTTTTTACATCATTTTAAAAATTACCTAACAAGGCTCGGTCACCCATCTACTATGTAATTATATGCCTATTAGTGGGATAGTAACGTTACTTTACTATAAATTGATTTGAAACACCTCAGCAATGGTTACCCTACAAGCAAAACGTGTAAGGGACGAAAGATCCGTAGGGGCTGTTACCCCCCGGAATAGAAAAGGGATGTAATGGTATTATAGATATTCGATATTCCGACCGCTTAAGCAGGTTTTAAATAAATGAAACAAATTAATATGTAGGAGCCAAATATAAATTATTTAAAAAAAACAGTAAGTATATATGATGTACCTTATATATGACCATATACGTCTATCTATAGATAGGTTTACATTAGTGTAAGAAGTATCTTTAACATTTAAATGATTTTATATATATACAAGTTATATCTATCTTAAATTATTTACACGCTAGGACTATACAAATAATGCACACGTGGAATGGTCCCAAGAATGCTGGCAGCGTTTCCGCGCTGAATCGCTAAGCTGATTCGTTGTGCGAAAAAGGAGCCAGCCCTCTTGTCATCTGAAGAGGCAATTAACCGGGGTGTTAAAACGGATAAAAAATTTCGACTCCATGGCCCTAGGGTCTCAACTGCAAACGGCACAAATATATAACTCTCGATGAGAGAGAGATCTCTTTAAAATAGTTTAATAGTCTTTAAAAATTATATTGTAAGTATATAAACTATTAAATCTAAGGTTTCCATAAATACAAAATAAATCTATTTTTTTTTATATGGGACACTTACACACACGGTCGTCTGTCCCCAAAGTAAGTAAATTAATACTCGTGTTATGGGTGACAGACAACTGGTGAATATATACTTATATATATATTTTTAAATACATACTTAAATACAAATATATACCTAGGCTCAAAGGCCAACAAATTCATTTATAGAAAATGTTGGCCCTCGGCGGGAATCGAACCCGCGACTCGCGGAGGTGAAGGCAGGGTCACTACCCACTGCGCCAACGGGCCAATCAAATCTAGAAATTATAAATTAGAAATTATTTATTTGCTCAACACAGTTTTGGTAAACACTGTATACATTTTTTTTTTTTTTTTCAGGAAAAAACCCCTTATGGGTACCGCCGCCCAACGGGGGCAGGCGACGGTTATGTCGGACTCGCACCGACTAAAACAACCTGTGTGCTCCGGATCGGATCCAAGGACTCGACTTCCCGGATCCGTCCCGCCGCCTCCTTCCGCGCAGAAGGAGGCCATCGCTGCCCACGATCGCTCCCTGTCCACCATGGCACGAACCACGGTGGGCAGGGAGAGATCGTGCCCCACCTGTGCCACGAGTTGCGCCCGCTGGACCGCCCAAGCTGGACAGTCTGCGAGCGTGTGCAGCGCCGTGTCAAAGTCGGCGCCGCACAACAACCAAACTAAGCCTAGCTTGTATTAATCTATATTTATCTTAATCTATAAGTTATTCATTCTTTTTATAAGTTATTACTTCTGTTTTTTGAATGATTGCGCCAGGTCAGTCAACCTTTTCTAACAAAACCAGATCTTAATTAAATTATATTTATTTCCTTCAAATTCAAATTCAAATTCGAAATATTCTTTATTCAAATAAACTTGTAAACAAGTGCTTTTGAATCGTCAACTCTACTGCTGGTTCGGAAAGCTGTTCCTACCGAGAAGAGCCAGCAAGAAACTCGGCGGTTGCTCTTTTAAAAATATAATTCTTAATACTATTTACATTAAGTCGTTACTGTCTTGTACAGGTTCAAAAAGAGCTATATCCACACATTCTTATCTTCCAAATAATCTTCAAGAGTATAGTAGGCTTTCTGTATCAGCCTCTTTTTAACAGCGTTTTTAAACTGATGTAATGGCAAAGCTGAAATTGATTGCGGAATTTTATTATAGAATCTTATACCAAAACCCACAAACGAGTTACGCACTTTTGCAAGGCGCAAAGCAGGAGCCGCAAGCTTATGTCGGTTCCTGCGTTGTCTATTGTATACATCACCTATCGTTTTATAATTCTTTATATTTTTATGTACATAAATTAAATTGCTTAAAATATACTGTGAAGCAAATGTAAGACAAATACTTCGCAAATACATTTTAAAAATATATATATTTAAAAAGATTGAAGTATACCTAAGTTATCTTATACGTTTAAGTGATCCATGTATACATTAATTGTCGGTATTAATTCTCGGTACCACCCTGTATGTAATTAATCTAATTACCTGTCTCTAATCTAATATATGTTTGATTAGTATCACACTAATACTATATAATGCATCAATACTAATTTTATAATTGTAAAAGTTTGTCTATTTGTTACGCTTTCACGGCTTATATATGTTTATAGAACAGACATAAATAAACAAAAATCATTTTTTTAGGTTTATTTTTAAAAAACTGTGAAAGCCCTGTGGGGAGGCCGAGTGACTCTTTCGAGCGGTCGCGGGTTCAAACCTCGGACAGGCAACAATGAATATTTCTGTAAGACTTATGCGTCTAATTGATAATTGCAATTATCACACGCTTTTCGGTGAAGGAAAACCTGCGTATCTCTAGAGAATTCTGGAGATATGTGTAACCTACCAATCCGCATTGGAGCAGCGTGGTAGGTCTTAGCTCCAATTCTTCTCTCAAAAACGGAGGGAGGAGACCTATGCCCAGCTGTGGGATAACTCGTGGAGTAACTTTTTTACTAAAATAATAGATGAATAACAAATGTAGAAGGTAAGCAAAATAAACAAGGAAAACATCTATGAAAATATTCAACAGGAAATTACCTGTTTTCTGCCCTGTTAGCCTGTGATCCTCTTTGGTTTCAAGATAATCTTTTTTGCACTATAACCCCAAGGCAAAATGTCAAGTTCGCTTTGTGCGTTTAGTACGTTTCTTTGCCCCTTTTCTGAAATTTTGTTTCCAGTCTTTCAAACTAGTAAAACTGTACTTGCTTTGCCTCACAATGTCGCTGATTTTAATGCATAAAATACAAATTAAAAACAGGAGTCGAGATTTTTTTAACACTTACACGATCGCCCGTCTTCGAAGTAAGTAACTTAAAACTTGTGTTATGGAAAACAGACAACTGGTAAATATATACATAATTAAACGTGTCCCCGAAACGTCATCATCTATTATCGATTTTTTTTTAATTATATTTTTTTATACCTCCTAAAAAAATTCCGAGCTTAGGTGCTTTATATTTAACACACATAAACTATTTGACCGATTTGAAAAATTCTTTGAGTGTAAGATAGTCCATTTATTGAGGAAGGCTATATATAGGCTATATAACATGACGCTAAAATGAATAGGAGAGGAGCAACAATAAAAATATTATGAAAACGGCAAAATTTAAGTCTTTCCTTGCGTGCGCTAAGTAAACGGTGAAGTTATACAAAAATCATGTATAATACAATTGTTCCACTCTAAAAGTTCTAAATAAAAATCCGCGACAGCATATGTCTAGCTTTTAAGGTTAACCCGCTTGAACCATTTTAATGGTTATCAAAATACTATATTAGTGTTTTAATCTATCCACGCGGGCGGAGTCGCTGGCGATTGCTGGTAAATATTTTTTTCCCCTATTATAAAGAACATCACAATGGAGGTACTTTATTGTAGCCACAATCTAGCCTTAAGGCTCATAACCAAGTTAATTTTAACCTAAACTTATAAATTAACTTATATCTAAGAACAGGTCCAATGACTTATCTTAGTCATTCTTACTATAGGAGACACTTCGTTCTAATGTTCTTTTTCAGTAGCACTAATACCACACTACACTATCACTATATTACACCAACTCAAAGGGCTTTGTCCTTTTCAGTCTTCTCACTAGCCCCTTAATATCGAGAAGCTGGAACTAGTAAATAATAAAGCTAATTTTGAAACCCAAGTAATATGTGAAACGTAACATTTTTCATTCTCAAGCGTTTCATATAACGTTATTTCCAAAGAAATTGTAGTCTAAACAGTAATATTATCTTATAATAATGTTGCAACAGAATATGCAGATAAAGCGCCTAGCGACGTCTGTAACAGGCCAGTTTAAGTCAGCTCTTTTCATCAAAATCGCATCTGGTATCCGATACTGTATTCCGTTAATACAAATTCAGCATTTCTATTATGTACCAATGATGGGAAAGTTTTTAGGTTTTATCTTTAATATTTAAATAAGTTAGTCTTGTATTTTTCTGAATATTGGAAATGGCTCCAACGATTTTCATGAAATTCAGCATGTATGGGCATGTTTTGGGAGGTAAAATCGATCTAGCTAGGTTTTATTTAAAACAATGTTGTTTTGTCCCCGTCTTCAGGCACTGAAAAAAATCCTAATTTACATTCAATACAAAAGACTATATTTGCTGTCAAGTGTAAAGTCATGGTAGCTCATTAAAAGAAGTGAAAATACCTCCCCATCTGCCCATATTTTTTTTCAAGTTTCATCTTTTAATAAAATTACTGAGCAACGTTAGGACACCCAGATACTAAACATTTTAACTTAGATAAAATTCCAAATTCTAATAATCCTTTATTCAAGTTGGCTTTTACAAGCATTTTTGAATACTCAAATTACACGACTGTTTCCGAAAGAATACCACATAACGGCTGTTTTACCATTTAAATCTATACTAATATTATAAAGAGGAAAAATTTGTATGTATGTTTGTAATGTTTTCACACAAAAACTACTGGACCGATTTCAAAAATTCTTTCACCATTGGAAAGCTGCATCTTTACTGAGCAACACAAGCTATATAACATTAAAAAATAGGGATCCGTCATAAAAATGTAATAAGGTGTAAAAAATTAGTCATAAAAATCAGTCATCGCATGCGCTGCGGAAACTATTGATGATATATTTACCAAAAATAAATCAATAGTCCGACTTAGTAGACTTTCCACTGCCATGATCGGTATGTGTGCGGGTGAAACCACGGGATATTACTAGTATAAAATATATTTGAATATGCAAGAGGATTTCGTTACCCAAAGCTTTACGACATGCGCCATCTTGTTGCTCGTTTAATAACGGAGTTAAAGGATAAACGTTCCAAAATTGCCCTGTGTAATAAAAAAAGCCCACAGAATTTTCATCTGCACCTTCATGTAATAAAAAAAAATCCGCTCATTACCCTTACGTTGTCCCATAAAACAAGAGTGTTAGTACTTAAGATTTACCATAGACAATTAGTTGTACATTGAAATAAGACACGTACCTATATGATTTTATGGATCACCTCCTTTATCATGGAGGTTATTTGAGATGATTTTTTTATGATGCCTCGGTTGCGGGGCGAAACGATTGTTGAGTTTGTGAAAGTGAATGTGTGCAGTGCTGGTGTATAGTTATGATGGTCGTGGTGGAGGTTGTTAGTTCATGCTTTATCACACGCTTTTTGGTAAAGGGAATCATTGTGAGGAAACCTGCATATTTCTTGTAGAATTCTAGGGATATGTGTAATGCGGATTGTGCGGAAACTCGTATACTTCATCTTTGAATAAAGAATATTTTGAATTTGAATTTGAATTTGAATTTGTCTATTCACATAAAAAAGAAACAGATAGATCACCCTCATTTGCTTTCTCTTTATTTCTAATAACAGTAATATGGAACATTAATTTGATTAGGTTAGTAGTACCTGGTTGACCGAGCCTTGCTTGGTATTTTTTTTACAAAATACAAAAAAAAACTTCAAAAAGACGAAAATATAATAGGGTAGGTGAGGCGCGATCCTAGGTATTTTCATTTGTCACGACCAACCATTCTCCGATTAAGCTACGCTGACTTATGGCAAAAATAGTGTTTTATATTCAATGTAAATTTTAATATTTTTTTAATGCCTAAAAACAGGGATAAAACTATTTTTTTAAATAAAACCTACCTAGATCGACTTTTCTCCCCCAAAACCTCCTGCATGCTGAATTTCAGGAAAATCGTTATAGCCGTTTTCGATATTCCGAAAATACTCTTGTATATATATATATATATATATATATACATTCATAACTCATTTAAATATTTCTGATAATTGTTATATGGCACATTTTAGGTTGGTTTAGTTAGTATGATAACTCTAGGACTTATGTTTTGAAAATCAAAATAACAACCGTTTAACAACGGCTCGATGTGTCAATTATTTGGGAGATATCAAGCCGTGTACACTAACAATATAATTTAATTTCACCTGCATTGTTTCGCTACTGTGGGCCAACGTGATTCAATTAACTCATTAGGCACCTTACCTCCACCTTACTGGTGTTTAACCGTATTTATAAGCAAAATATTATATCACGTTCATCAACGTATTTAGTAGTACATCCAAATTTAAATTCAATTTTTTAATACTTTTATCGCAAAGGTTTTTGATTTTGAAACGCTTTGCGATTTTGTTGTGGAGTCTATCTCCTGATGAAGCTTTGGTTGCGGGGCGAAACGATTTTTGAGTTTATGATAGTGAACGTGTGTAGTGCTTCTGTATTGTGGTGGCGGTGGTGGAGGTGTGTGCATGTGTTTTTACGAATTTTGCATGTATCAGGTATGAAAGCGGATTGTCCACTGTACATTTCGCATTATATATATGTTCTATTTCACTTCAGCGCGATTTATAACAAATTAATTATTACTTTTGTAATATGGATCTCCGCAAAGTAACGCCTACTTCTATAAATTACTTTTATAATAATATATATGGTACAATTACACACACGCTCATCCGTCCCAATGTCACTAAATACCTGTGTTATGGGTGACAGACAACTAGTAAAAAAACTACTTATATATTATTAATTTAACGCTTTTTATACATATAGTTAGAAAAGAGAAAGAAAACGTAAAAAAGCACACGTATAAAGCCGGACTTATCCCTAAAACGGAACTTCCGGTCAACCTTTGAGTAACAGAAGGATAAACGAAGTGAAATAAGCGTAATATAGAGAAAAAGAAAAGTTTATATAAATGTAACTATTTAATCTGTAAATTAATTTTGGTTAAATTATTAGATACATAAATACACACATATCATAGACATACGAGAGGTCACAAAAAGCTTCTGATGCCTGTGTCGCGACTCAGCAGAGTTAGCAACTCATTCGATGGTCTCGGTATTCGCTTCTACAATAAAATTCCGCAATCCATACTAGACCAGTCTACAGAAAGGTTTAAGTTGAGTATAAGACATGTACTTATACGTAAAGCATATTACAAAATTGAGGAGTATTTGGATGATAAAAAAGCCTGGATTTGAAAATACTTTCAGCTTCATACATGAAAATGTTTAAAAGATTGACCGCCGAGTTTGTTTCTGGTTCTTCTTGGTAAGAGCAACATTCGGAACCAGTTGTAGCTTCATTAAGTCTATTGGTCTTTGACGATTCAAAAATGCTTGAAAGAGCTTATTTGAATAAAGAATAATTTGATTTGATACTGTTAAAGAACGTTCAGAAGCGAGTATTAAGGAAACCCCAAACTATAATACAAATTGTATTCCCGCACTCGTAATTAATACAATATCGCCAAAGCAAAAATCACATCACACAAGATGGCTTGTTTTCTCTCGGTTGCCATGGTAACCTCTATTTGTTGTTGACGTTGCGTTGAGAACGCCATGTTCGTAAGACACTCGGCGATAGGGAACTCTATAATTGCTTTCTGGCGTCGTGGTGAATTCTTTATCCATCGGCTGTTTTTTTAATACGCACAATAGCAGCAACGTCCTGTAATTGTCGCTTACAGTTCTTAATAACATAAATACACCCAGATACCAACAAATTTTCTATGCATTTTTCAGGAATCGAACGCCCGACCCGCGGTGCTAAAAATAGGTACTGCTAACTGTATCAATGGGGCTTTCTAGGCGGTATATGTCTGAATTTTGCTCTAAGCTTTAAGCTCCTGTGAGTACTGTTAAAGCTTTGTAAGTCTATTTCTTTATGGCAAAGTATGTTAAAGAATACGAATAGAAAATGACGAATGGAAACAATTTTTCATATAGAAACTTAACAATAGAATTAAGTTCTTCACATCTGAATACCATGACAAAGTTTCTTTTGTATAAAATTTATTGATATAATATAATAAATAATATATGTATATATACATATATATATATATATATATATATATATATATAATTTTTTTTTTTCAAATTATATATTTTTTTAATTTCTTGGTAGAATTCAAGCTAGAAGTGGTTGTGGGGTTTTATCATGTACCCACAAATTACGTATTCAAGACTACAGTACACGCGTAGTTGCCGCTGAAGTAATATGATAAATAGACAAGCTTTTACCTGCGACTTCGTCTGTTGTCCCGTGTTAGTTTGATAATAGATTGCGCTTTTCAACATCATCCTATTGCTGTAGAATTAACAGGATTTCTATAGTCCATATGTAACCCGGAGTATAAGGAATCATTGTGCCACTTCCACCGATATTGGTTCAGCGGATTATCCGTGAAAGAGTAACAAACATACGTCCATACTCACAAACTTTCGCATTTATAATATTAATACGAAGTAGCGGACAAAGTAGATACTGATACAAGAATGCGGCCCCTTTTTTGTATCTTAAAATGACGTAAATCATTTGTGGGTAAAGGAGTACATGATAAAACCCCACAACCATTTCTAGCTTGAATTCTACCAAGAAATTTTAAACAACTACATTTAAAGGATACTTATACAGTAAGCTTATAATACTGTTGAGAATTATTTAAACGACAAGAATTTATGGACTTAATTATACTCTGAACTCTCACAAGAAATTAATGTAATTATATTTAGACTAGTTGTGCTGGCAGCTTCGCCCACAAATCAGTCTGTCACAAGGTTTTCGGGAATTGAAATTTTTAATATAAAAGTAGTTATCGTGAGTTAACTATAAATTTTTGAATAACTTTCATTTACTCAGCGCACGCAAGGAAAGCTTCAAATTTTGCAGTTTTCGAAATTTTTTTTATTGCTGCTCCTCTCCCATTCATCTTAGCATGATGTTATATAGTCTATAGCCTTCCTCGATAAATGGACTATCTTACACTCAAAAAAAAATTCAAATCGGTCCAGTATTTCTTGAGAATAAAATGTGGATATTGTGAGTTAACCATAAGAGATAGAGACATGCTATCGCGATTTTTTGTAGTATTTTTGTAGATCTCCAATTCTCTAGTACATCTTTAGTGTATATCTGCTTGTTTACGGCGCGTACTTGAGTAACAGCAGGCTAGTTTTTTTATAACCTCATGACATGTTCAAAACGATTTACTAAAAAATAATATGTATTATCAACTTAAACTTTTCGAAAGAATTGTAATATCTTTTAAGTAAAAACCGTATCCAAATCCGTTCTGTAGATTTTGAGAAAATTGATCACACTTTTAGGGGCTTTGTTTTATAATAAGTATAGATATAAATTAGAAGCCTCTTTTGCTTTGTCGATGGACACATTTTAAGCTGTGAAATACAGCGTTGAAAAAGAGATATTTTAAACAAATAGCATCACGAAATCGCCGGAAAGCTCGCGCCCAAATCCGCGAGGCAATCGCGCTTTATGGGCAATATAAGGGGCACCACTACATGGGAACTTCGCAAAAGCCAACGAAAAGCGTCACAAGCTCGTAAGCCCGATACCGCCATTCGTTAGTCGGTCGTCGTAAACGGAGGGCGCCGGTCCGATCCCTCCCTTACGAACCAAAGTTCACGCGCATCAATAAACAAACGTACCTTCACCGTGTCTTTCATTACAGAAAGGTCACACAGCATTCGAAAAATAATGACTCAATAATGATATTCTCTCTCATAAATTTGGACTTTATAGAAAAAATCGTGATCGTTGACATGTGAATTGCTGAGCCGCGAACATCGTTTTTGATTGAGAAAAGGTAAGATGTTTAGCTTTAGCGAATTTATGTACGATTTGCGAATGTATATAATTTATTTTTAAGGTTTTTTTTATTTACAATAATAATGTACAAGTTATATCTATTGTTTTAAAGTCATATCAGAAGTTTATTGTTGCTACTTTGCTCGCTTTTGAAACAGAAACTGCACAAAAACTTTACTCACACTTTTATCTTATGCTAGCGGCGTCGCCCGCATAGAAATCAACGTATCACAACTTTTTTCAAATTTAAATTTTGAACATCGTATCTTAAGTTAATTATAAGAGATTTTTGAATAACTTTCACCGTTTACTTAGCGCACGCAAGGAAGGCTTTAAATTATGTATGCAATATTTTTTATTGCTGCTCCTCTCCTATTCATCTTAGCGTGATATTATATAGTCTATAGCCTTCCTCGATAAAGGGACTATCTTATATTTGAAAGAATTTTTCAAATCGGTTCAGTAGTTTTAGCGCGTTCAAACAAGTAAACAAACTCTTCAACTTTATATATTAGTATAGATGTAGATGCAACAAAAGTCTGTAGAAAGCAGCCGCCTGCCTGACGTCAACTTACCTTAGTCGTATTTTATGACACATCGGTAAGAAGAGGGTGGTTTATTCACCTCAGCCGGATACGACACGGCGGGTCGACTTACCTCCGTCGGTTTTTACGACACCTCGGTAAGAAATGAGGGTAGTACTATTCTATTCAGCCGGATACCACACGACGTAAATATAAAATATTAAAATGACAACTGTTAAAAATGTATGTAGATAGTTTTAAAAATTACTGAAACAATTTAAGTTTAGTTGATACATTGCATTATACTTATTTATATTATAATGTACATTAACCTAATCTCTAAATGAACATATTTCAGCGACACTTTAGACAATATTTTAGCCGTGTGGTATCCGGCTGAATAGAATAGTACCACCCTCTTTTCTTACCAAGGTGTCGTAAAAGGCGACTAAGGTAAGTACGACCCGCCGTGTGGTATCCGGAGTAGAATAGACCAACCTCTTTTCTTACCAAGGTGTCGTAAAAGGCGACTAAGGTAAGTTGACCCACCGTGTGGTATCCAGTTAAGTAGAATAGACCACCCTCTTTCTTACCGAGGTGTTGTAAAATACGACTAACGTAAGCTGACGTCAGGCAGGCGGCCGGTCGTCAAAACGCAGCAAAATCATGTGATGTTCATAACATGTTGTACCGACCCTACTTAGAGTGGGATAAGGGCTTTAGGATGATGACTTTAGACAATATTTCTTACGTAAGCGATGGCGGATAATTACGATTTATACTTTTTGGGACACTTTCATAAATATATTTTATCTTTATAGTCTAAAAGTAAGCGAATACAAGTTTTTCATGGCCGTCGTAGCTCAATACAACTCATAAACTATAATGGATCGTTTCCCGATTTAGAAAGAACATTCATAAATAAGTTTACACGTAATTTTTGTATGAAACTATTGCTACGTCATCGTATAGAGAAATATTTTAAAAAGAGTTGCTATCTTTTATATTTATTTTTTTATGAAAACGGCTCCAACGATTTCCATGAAACTTGGTATGCAGAGGATTTCGAAGGCGATCTAGATAGGTTTTTATTAAAAAAATATTGTCCCTGTTTTCGCTGAAAAAATGATAAAATATAGAACAGAATGCAAAAGTTAATCGAGCTGTCATTTGTAAAGTTGTGATAGCTCAGTGGGGAACGGGCGGACTGGAGAAATAAAAATACCCGGGATCAAGTCCATCAACACCAACACTTTTTTCTTTTTTTTTGTTTTCTTTATTGTATTTATTTGTCTTTTAAAACAAATTATCGAACAAGGCTCAGTCACCCAGGCCCTAATAATTTATAGTCGCATTTCATTAAAGTGACTGCCATAGTTTATGCAGAAAAAACTATTAGATAAGAATATCGAAAGCACAATTCGATTTTTTTTAAAGTACGTAAAGTACTGACCTGTTACTATCTCACTGCATTGGCCTCCTCTCGACGTTTTTTTTCAGAGAGAAGAGTTGGATTTAAGACCTACCACGTTGCTCCAATATTTACACAAATCCCCAGAATATTCACGGAAATATACAGGTTTCCTCACGATGTTTTCCTTAAAGCAAAACGCCTGCGGTAAATTGTAGATATCAATTAGACACATAAGGTTGAATAGAAACACTCATTGGTGCCCGAGGTTTGAATCCAGGATCCTCTCTAGAGATGGGCACGATCACCGCTGAGCTATCGCAGTTGACGTCCTATATATATTTAATAAAGTATATATGTTTATCAAAACAATTAAGTCGTGGATCGGGCTGAGTAGAATAGACCATCTTCATTTCTTACCGAGGTGTCGTAACAGGCGACTAAGGTAAGCCGATCCGCGGTGTGGTATCCGGTTGAGTAGAATAGACCATCCTCATTCCTTACCGATGAGTTGTAAAAGGCGACTAAGTTAAGCTGACTCACCGTGTGGTATCCGGATCACCTTCTTTCTTACCGAGGTATCGTAAAATACGACTATGGTAAGTTGACGTCGGGCAGGCGGCTGGTCGTAAAATACAAAGCTAAATCATGTGACAACATTTTATAATGTTGGCCGCCCACTTAGAGCGAGATGAGGGCAGGAGAATGACGATGATGATATCAAAATAATTATATCATTACTTTTATATTCTTATTTTCAAGTAAAGTACTTAGTATTTGCCGAGCAGAGGTTTAAAAGGGCTATTTATTTTATGGGTTGTACGTTTATGAGTTATAGCCCTTACGATACCGCATGACGTCACTTAAGCGTTTAGCCGCTCAATCCAGCCGGTGTTCCCCAAGAATTGGCACAGTTCCTTATTGCAGTCACTCAACAAGAGCGACATTCCGCGGGCACCTAGGGAGCGCGTTAATCTAACTCTATTCGCGGACGACGTCGCTGTATACATCATATCCTGTTAACCACGAACACTGCCTCAGACGCTGGTTTTCCAATCGTGATTCGAATTGGAATAGAACAGCTGTGCATTCATCGCTAGCGTTTCCATTGGAACACCAGGTAGGTCGCTTTTTACGAAGACTTACCATCAGAAAATAGGTGCTATATACTAAGAACCTTGACGTATAATCGGAAGAGCGATAATTTTCCTAGCCTATATAGTAAGTAGCGGCCTGTTACTATCCCACTGCTGAGAATAGGCCTCTACGATTTTGGAGAGAAGGATTAGAGCTAAGACCTACCACGATGTTCCAATGCGGATTGGTTACACATATCCCTATAATTCTCTAGATATGCAGGTTTCCTCACGATGTTTTCCTTCAGAAAAGCGTGTGATAAATTGTAATTATCAATTAGACACATAAGTTTTTAATAGAAAAATTCAGGGTTTTCAATCTGCAACTGCCACGGAAAGAGTCGCATGGTGGCACGGTGGCTGGGCTATCACAGCTGGGAATTCACACATCTTTGCTAATTTTGTAGTATTTTTAAAAACTATTCAATTTGCAATGTATGTGAGGGTGGAATCTTGCAAGTTAAATTTGACCCACTTCCCGGTGTCCGATTGAGCTGAAATAATTGTGTAATAATTTATAGAATTAGACGTTACTTTAAAACTAATGAAAATATTATTTTGCTATAATACGCAATATTTAATTTATGTGCTATCCGGTTAAGGAGAATAGACCACCCTCTTTCTTACCGGTAGGTGTCGTTTAATACGACTATAGTAAGTTGATGTCAGGCAGGCGGCCGGTCGTAAAATACGTAGCCAAATCAACATGTTTATAACATGTTGTGCCAACCCTACTTAGAGTGGGATAAGGGCAGGAAGATGATGATGACGCAATATTTAATTTATCGCGGATTATAGCAAAATAATATTTTCATTAGTTTTGCACCAGTGTAATATAATGTGCTAAAATTAGCAAAAAATTGTACACTTTAGTACTTATTCTACGTATGTTCGCATACGTTACTAAGGGTTTGCTATTTGAAACCGCTAATTTCGATTCTGGGCCAAACTCCGTACATACCGCAATGCAATTTTGCCGTGGTCATCTTCAGCTTAAGATTGGGTATGGTAGATTTGGTGTGGTAAAATAGTGGTGACTCTTTGATAATCTAAATATTTTGATTTTTACAAAAAAAATCATATGTAAAATGCAATACAATTAGTGATATTTACACTTTATCATAAATACCTTTCATATTTAAATGAGTTAATCTTGTATGTATATAGATAAATATATTTTAGGCATCTCGGAAACGGTTCCGATCGGTTCCGATGATTTTCCTGAAATTCAGCATGTAGGGGTTTTGGAGAGAAATCGATCTAGCTAGGTTTTATTTAAAAAAAATTTGCTCTATCTCTGTTATTGTGTATAAAAAAACTACTAAAATAGGAATACAAATTAAATGAAATTTTTAGCTGTCAAATCAAAAGCTGTGACAGCCTAATGGCAATTCGCGAACCAAAAAAGTTCAAAGCCTGGGATCGATTCGTCCCCAGTACTTTTTTTATTTCTTTTTGTTCCATTTCTTTAAAATTAAAAAATTAAAGACTAGTTCACTCAGGTACCACTTTATTGTATTATATATATATATATATATATATATATATATATATATATATATATATATATATATATATATATATATATATATATATATATATATATATATATATATATATATATATATATATATATATATATATATATGTATATATATTAATAAATAAATATATGGGACACTTACACACACGGTCGTCTATCCCCAAAGTAAGTAACTTGTGTTATGGGTGAGAGACAACTGGTGAATATATACTTATATATTTTTTAAATACATACTTAAATACAAATATACACCCAGGCTCAAAAGACCAACAAATTCATTTATAGAAAATGTTGGCCCTCGGCGGGAATCGACCAGCGACCCGCGGAGCTGAAGGCAGGGCCACTACCCACTGCTCCAACGGGCCAGTCAAATAAATACAAAACTTATTATTATTAGATACAAAAACTTATTGGTTTGAACTTATGATCCATTGCTAAGAGTCACACAATTTATCCGCTCCGCTTCGGCTTCCCAATACACTGCTGTATGCGGATTGGTAGGTTAAATATATCCCAGAATGTCTCTAGGAAAATGGAGGTCTAAACAAGATGTTATCTGAACTGTATAACACGCTCACAAACAAATTCACGCAAACATGCATAGATTAGGAGTAATATATGTACAACTGTTTTTTTAATGAGTTACTGAGCTAAGCGATTTGTAGATATGCTTGTATTGATATGCGATAGGCGAAATATTTCTTTTGTTGTTATACCAACCAATAGTAGCAGGTAACGATTACTGGATTTAGATTGACTATTAGATAACTTGCCTTTACAGGAATATCAATCTATTTATCATTCTTTAATCTTTAAATGATCTTGTATATACATATATAGTGAATTTCGAAAACGGCTCCAATGATATAGTAAAGTTTCCATTTTTTATCATAGAACTTCACAAGTAACCATTTATATAAATAAATGAGCATACATACATAACATAAAAAATAAGTAATAATATTTTGTTATAATATATACTTTAGAGAAAATCTATTTAAAAGCTTAATGCATAGCGTGCTATTCTTTTTCATTGACTTTGCTAAAATAAAAGAATATATTTACATTAGGATTTTTGACTTCCGCAAAGTAACGCCTCTATATTATTGAATAAATTTGTGCTTATTTATAAATATCGATACATCATAAAAAGTTGATCACATCTCAATCACCAATCACTAGATAATCATAAAATAGCTAAATATGAAGAGAAGACACAATGCCATTCGATCTATATTCAACATGTTATAAATATGTTGTATAACATGTTTGTCTACCAGCGGCCTGCCCAACGTCAAATTACTTTAGTTGCCTATAGCGACACCTCGGTAAGAAATAAGGGTGGTCCATTCTTCTCAACCGGATACCACACGACGGAATCGACGCATATATAAGGCTTATATTAGAAACAATAGATATTATAGGCTTATATTAAAAACGTTGCTGAGACTGTCTGGTGTTGAATTCCTCTATCATTGACTGAAAATTTCATTAAAATCAGTTCAGTCGTTTCGAAGTATATAAAGAACATACCGATTTTTATATAAGGGTGTACGATGTAAAATTGTAAGCAAATCCTCTTATTTCAATGTAAAATGTCGCTTAAAGGAAAAGCCTTTTATATTGTCGATATTAAAAACTCCGTGCTTTGCTAACCATACTTTTTTCGCTAACCCTGTTCAGAAGCTGTTATTAAAAATCGACCGTAGTCTTTGTTGGAGACAATGCCGAATGCAATTTTTAATATTAGATTCAACCGCTAAATTTATTCAGATTCTTATTGGAAATGCCTTACAGCGAGCGAGGCGGAGAACAACATCTTAGGAACAGTTAAAACATTTGTTATATTAGTAGGAAAATAAAGTAGAAAAAGACTTAACACTTAGTTTATTAATAACTAGTGGCCCGCTCCGGCTTCGCACGGGTATAAAAATATAGCTCATGTCACTCAGTAAAAAAAATTATTAAAATCTATCCAGTAGTTTTGATTTATTCATTACTGCCTGTGGGCTGCACGCGTTAAATTTGGAGTAAAACAATTATCCTTTTCCTATACCATGAAGAATTCCTGCTATCTGTGGAATATCTAAATTCATTATATCCTATGTCTGTCTATGTATATATTATATCCTATGTCCGTCTCCTGGTTTTAAGCAATCTCTCCACCAATTTTCAGCCAAACTGGTTCATACGTTCTTGAGTTATAAATAGTGTAACTAACACCACTTTCTTTTATATGTATAGAAATTTATTGTATTGTTTTAGTTACTAGTTTTGAGTTACATTTGCATGTGTTTATCTTTAAGTAAGCTGTGATAGCCCAACGATAACTGCGACTCTTTCCAGGAGGTAACGGGTTCGAACCTGGGCAGAAACCAATGAGTTTTTCTGTTAAAACTTATGTGTCGAATTGATAATTGCAATTTATCACACGCTTTTCGGTAAAGGAAAACACCGTGAGGAAATCTGCATTTCTCCAGAGAATTCTGGAGAGAACCTACCAATCCGCATTGGAGCAGCGTGGTAGATCTTAGCTTATCTTTCTCTCCAAAAACGGAGAGAAGAGGCCTATTCCCAGCAGTGGGAGAGTAACAGGCTGCTACTTTTTACTTTACTTTGCCTTTAAGTAGTTTTACATTTAGACAGTGTAGGTAATAGTATAATAGAGTAAGAGTTAAAGCTGTTGGTAAACCTAATAAATAAAAAATTAAAAAGACACTTGAGCTTTTTCTATAATGATGCTATGTCATGAGCTTCGGGTTACAAGGGCACGGGGTCCCATTTGTTTGCTATGTTGTATACTTGAAGCTCGTGACACCGCCGTGTGGTATTTGGCTGAGTAGAATAGACCACCCTCATTTCTTACTGAAATGTCGTAAACGGCGGCTAAGGTAAGTCGACCCGCCGAGTGGTATCCGGCTGAGTGGAATATACCACCCTCATTTCTTACCGAGATGTCGTAAAAGGCGGCTAAGGTAAGTCGGTCCGCCGTGTGGTGTCCGGCAGAGTAGAATAGACCACCCTTATTTCATACTGAGGTGTCGTAAAAGTCGAGTTAGGTTGGGTTAGGTTAGTCGTGTGGTATCCGGCTCAGTGGAATAGACCACTCTTATTTCTTAGGGAGGTGTCGTAAAAGGAAACTAACATTAGTGTTCGTCAGGCAAACGGCTGGTCGTAAAATACCTCATGCCAAATCACGAGTCAATATGTTTATAACATGTTGTTCCGCCCCCACTTAGAGTGGAATAAGGGCAGGAAAATGATGCAACGGACATTTCTTTATATTATTTATTTAATATATTTATCATACGTTTATCGTATATCGTATATTTGGCCGCATGATATTCATCCCTCCACATTATATGTCCATACCATATTTTTCAAAATATTTAAATAAATGTACGAGAATATATTTTCCTTTCTAACAGGAAACGGAAGTTTGTTACCGCAACGTACAAAACTCAAACACGTCGTTTGCAGTGTACCGTGTAATGATCCTACTTTCGGATTACAATTTACAGAATATTCACGTTATATTTCGTTCGACAATTGACAAATATGTGAGTTTAAATTCAAAATTTAAATATTTACTAGCTTTTACCCGCGACTTCGTTGGCGTGGACTGTTGTCGTTGTTTATAATAGATGGCTCTTGTCAATGTCATCCTATTCCTGTAGAATTAACACGATTTCTATATCCCATATGTTATTCTGGTATTAAGGAATAATTGCGCTAAATTTCATCGATATTCGATTATTATTGGATATCGGATTAGCAGATTCGCCGTGAAAGAGTAACAAACATACATCCATACTCACAAACTTTCGCGTTTATAATATTAGTTGGATTAAAGTAAACTTTATATTAATAGAATTAGGCGTTACTCTGCGGACTTCCGTAATGAAAATATTATTTTGCTATAATAAAAGAAAATATTTGTAATGCTAAATGTAGAGTGTACCGTGTACTCAGTGTATCCGTTCTCATACCTGATACATGCAGAATCAGTAAATATTTTCATTAATTTTGTTGTTGTTTGTTTAAGTAAACTTGTAAACAAATACATTAACAACCTAAGCATTGGTGCAGATGACAGTGATTCTGCCTTCAGTTTCGGGGGTCACATGTTCGATTCCAGCCTCAGGCTAATTTCTTTAAAATTTGCTTGTTCTTCGAGTCTGGGTGTATTTTTTTATATATTTAAAACTGTATATTCAAAAGTTGTCTGTGACCCATAACACAAGTATTCAGTTACTGAATGTTGACTGGCCCGTTGGTGCAGTGGGTAGTGAACCTGCCTTCAGCTCCGCGGGTCGCGGATTCGATTCCCGCCGAGGGTCAACATTTCCTATAAACAATTTGTTGGTTTTTCGAGCCTGGGTGTATATTTGTATTTAAGTATGTATTTAAAAAATATATAAGTATATATTCACCAGTTGTCTGTCTACCATAACACAAGTATTAAGTTACTTACTTTGGGGACGGACGACCGTGTGTGTAAATGTCCCATATATTTATTTATATTTATTTAAGTATATTTAAAATTATATATATATATGTGTGTGTGATGTGTTGACCAGTTGGCTGTAACCCAAACATTAAGTATTAACTTACTTAATTTGAGGACAGAACATAAGAAGTACCTTTATTTGCCTTATATGTTAATTTATTAATAAAATTAAAGTGTTTTTGAATCGAAAGAATTAGTTTATTAATGCGCATGGAGGGGTATTTTATTCAGAAAGTTGACTTAATACAGCTAGTAGATGCTCTGTTTTTAGGTAACTAGTCATGACTTTTAAACGCACATTTTAAAGCAAAAATGATCGGTATATGTACTATATACGAATTTCAAACCAGGTTCTCACTACTAATGTTGAAATAGTTCCGATTAATTTTCAAAAACAAAACAACATCTCAGTCCTTTGACAATTCAATTAATAACAGATAGCTGTGTAGAAGCTAACTTATCACAATTCCTTGTAGTTTCTAGATTACACTCTCGATATTATATCTCGTTAAGCCGGTGCTCTGAGGAAATGCGCCAATTAAAATTATTCAACCAACCAAACATAAGAACTGGCTAAGATCGTAAATATCACTGATATTTTTCTTATAACGAAGCACTTATATTTACAGAGAAAGAACGATCCTTAACTTTTAACTATTTAACTTTTACCTATTTAAGATTCTGTTTTTCTATACATCTATCTTTATTAGCCGTGTGGTATCTGTCTAAGTAGAATAGTACCACCCTCATTTCTTACGGAGGTGTCGTAAAAGGTGACTAAGGAAAGTTGACCCACCGTGTGGTATCCGGTTTAGTAGAATAGACCACCCTCCTTCTTACCGAGGTGTCGTAATGTTTATAACATGTTGTGCCGACCCCATTTAGAGTGGGATAAGGGCAGGTGGATATAATACATCTATCTTTATTCTTTATTGAGTTAATCTATACTAATATATAAAGCTGAAGAGTTTGATTGTTTGAAAGCGCTAATCTCAGGAACTACAAAATCGATTTCAAAATTATTTCAGTGTAAGATATTATTTATTTACCACAAAAATGTACAAGTTATATCTATCTTAAATTACTTACACGCTAGGACTATACAAATCATGCCCACGTGGAATGGTCCCAAGAATGCTGGCAGCGTTTCCGCGCTGAATCGCTAAGCTGATTCTTTGTGCGAAAAAGGAGCCAGCCCTCTTGTCACCTGAAGAGGCAATCAACCGAGGTGTTAAAACGGACGATTTTTTTTGCATTTTGTGTAAGATAGTCCATTTATTGAGAAAGGCTATACGCTTTATAACATCACGCTAAGATGAATAGGAGAGGAGCAGCAAGAAAAAATATTACAAATACAAAATTTAAAGCTTTCTTAGCGTGCGCTGAGTAAACGGTAATAGTTATTCAAAAATTACAAAATTGCTCTCCTCTAAAAGTTTTAAATAACAATCCGCGACAGCATATGTCTAGCTTTTAAGGTTGACCCACTTTAACCATTTTTATGGTTATCAAAAGACTATATAACGGTTTTAATCTTTCCACGCGGGTGGAGCCACTGGCGATTGCGAGTCTTGTATATACATATAGAAACTGAATTTTAACGGTGGGTCAACTTACCTCAGTCGCCTTTTACGACACCTCGGTAAGAAAGAGGGTGGTCTATTTTACTCAACCGGATATCATACGGCGGGTCGACTTGCCTTAGTCGCCTTTTACAACACCTCGGTAAGGAATGAGGATGGTCTATTCTACTCATCCAGATACCTCACGGTGGGTCAACTTACCTTAGACCTTACCTCGATTGGCCCGTTGGCGCAGTGGGTAGTGACCCTGTTTTCAGCTTCACGGGTCGCGGGTTCGATTCCCGCCGAGGAGGAACATTTTCTGTAATTGAATTTGTTGGTCTTTTAATCAAGGTGTATATTAAAGGTGTATTTAAATATGTATTTAAAAATTATATAAGTATATATTCACCAGTTGTCTGTCTACCATAACACAAGTATTAAGTTACTTACTTTAGGGACGGACGACCTCGTGTATAACTCCCATATATATTTATATTTATTTAGACGCTTTTTACGATACTTCGGGAAGGAATGAGGTTGGCCTATTCTACTCAGCCGGATACCACACGGCTAATATCCATTTATAACATCTTAAAGTTGTATAAATATATGCGCTGATTTTCACAAGCTGTGGCGCGACGCAGCGTTCCTAATGGGACACTGTCAAGTGAAAACGGAAGGGGTGGCGAAAAACAATGAACAAATTATTTGTCGAGCGTCGTCTTTACATTATTGTGCTGAATTTAGTAGACTGTGTCATGACACTGCAGGTTCCCTGTAGAGCAATGTCAAGTAAAAGCTGGGAATAGGGTGGAGTGAGAATAAAACAAAATTTATGTGCCATAATGAAGTGACAAGCTATTATTACAAGGCATGTATACAAAGAAAAAGTAATACTGTTTGCGTTTTCTTTTAATAAGCGGTTCAAACGCCGTGATGAATTTTTCTTAAAAACCCTTCTATCTATCTAATTTCGGGGACGCCTGTCGGTGCAGGGCGGGTGGTCAGCTCCTATTCCGGACTATTCCACAGTGTCACCTGCTCTAATCTACCCGTGGCTTTTACGAACCTGATAATCCCTGAAGGAGATATTTGTCAGATCCTCAACTTCAATTTCATCCTTACCTAGTATCTCCCATCTTACCAGCGAGTACATAGGGCACTCAGCCATAAGGTGAAGACTCGTTTCTTCCTCTAAAAACACTTGATTGATATTTACAATTTATCGCATGCTTTTCGGTGAATAAAAACATCATTCTCCTGCCCTTATCCCACTCTAAGTAGTTTCTGCACATGTTATAAACATGTCAAGTGATTTGGCTACGTATTTTACGACCGGCCGCCTGCCTGACGTCAACTTACCTTACCTAGTTGTATTTTACGACACCTCGGTAAGAAATGAGGGTGGTACTATTCTATTCAGCCGGATACTACACGGCGGATCGATATACCTTAGTCACCGTTTACGACAGCTCAGTACGAAATGAGGCTGGTCTATTCTAGTGATCCGGATACTACACGGCGGGTTGACTTACCTTAGTCACCTTTTACGACACCTCGGTAAGAAATGAGGCCGGTCTATTCTACTGAGCCGGATACTACACGGCGGGTTGACTTACCTTAGTCACCTTTCACGACGCCTTGGTAAGAAATGAGGGTGGCTTTTTTTTACAAAGCCGCATACCACATTGAAAACAAAACAACAATGAAACCGTTAAAATAGAAAGTAGGTAGAGGAAAAATATTATTTTTTATCGCTCTATACAATGTTTTTTATTGTTTTTCGATAGACACGACCTTGAATATAATCACCGTTGCTTGTATTTTGACAAGGTTAAGGTTATAGTTATTCTGAACACGGCAAACTGTCGAGTTCACTACCTTAACTACTAAAATATCATTGGTTATTAATTAAATTAAGTATTTCAAAGAAATCCTCTTACATTAAAAGGAATATATAAACGCAGTCACTGAATTTGTTCCTGCATCGTAGGTAAAATTATAAATTATAAAAAGTAAAGTAAATTTTAACTAACTTAAATGTAATCTATACTAATATATAAAGCTGAAGAGTTTGTTTGCTTGATTGATTGTTTGAACGCACTTATCTCAGGAACTACTGGACCGATTTAAAAAATTCTTTTAGTATAAGATAGTCCATTTATTGAGGAAGGAAGTCCATTTATTATATATAACATCACGCTAAGATGAATAGGAGAGTAGCAGCAATAAAAAATAGGACGAAAACGGCAAAATTTAAAACTTCCCCTGCCTGCACTGAATAACCGGCAATAGTTGTTCAAAAATCATTTATTACTAAATTGTTCCCCTCTAAAAGTTCTAAATAAATGTCTGCGACAGCATATGTCTAGCTTTTAAGGTTAATTCACTTTAACCATTTTAATGCTTGTCAAAATACTATATTTCGGTTTTAATTTTTCAACGCGGGCGGAGCCGCTGGCGATTTCTAGTCTTTAATATTTAAATGAGTTAATCTTGTATATATAATTTTCTGAATTTTGGAAACGGCTTCAACGACTTACATGAAATTCAGTGAGGGGTTTTGTGGAGGGAAAATCGATCTAGCTAGGTTTTATTTAAAAAAATGTTATTTTATCCCTGTTTTCAGGCACTGAAAAAAAAACTGGTACAATATTATAAGAGAACAGGCTAATTACGCTGTCAATTTAAAATTTATAATAGCTTAGTTGGAAAGGGGAGGGTCTGAAGAAGTGAAAATACACCGGCACAAGTCCGATATTACCAGCCCTTCTTTTATTTGATTTCTATTGCATCTTTTTTATATCTTTAAAAAGATAGATATTATTAATTATAAATTTTATTTTTATATATTTTAAATTTTATTATATTATATTTAATAAAATATAATTAATTTTAAAATTACCAACAATTAACTTTAAAACTTTCAGTACCTCATAATCAAGAACTAATTTAGGTAAAAATAGTCAATTTAACCGGCTAATGAACACCTATAACGCACTTAATTCCCATGATATAGACATCTTCCATGACCCTCTGTTAAAATATAAAAATAAACTTGCTCGCCTGCTTTAAGTTGTTAAGTATAAGCAATAGTTTTTATAAAAAATTGCTGTAAATATAAGTATAATTATTTGTCTCCTTTTATTAATATAAATATTTTTGTACCTAACTTCTTACGATAACCGTGTACTCGACTTAAAAAATGTTTTACTTAGAACTTGCCTTATGAAAAAGTGTATTAATAAGTATGTGTAAAATGATATTGGCTTGTCATAATAAATAAATAAAATAAAATAAAAAAAACGGTTGCCTGTAAAGTCGGTTTTACGGGCAAAGATTTTACGTGACAACGTCTTTTTAAATGTGATGGATTGGAGTGGGAGAGAGACGCAAGGCATTCGCCAGTCCGGCGGGGCTCTCTTTCGTTCGGTGACTCATCGTAACAGACGTGAGCGGGCGTTACACTTTTTTATGAGTGACTCCAAGCCGCAACCTAATTTAAGACGTTGTCACGTCAATAAATAATTAATAAATTAAGCAGCTCTTTAGTATAGTAGTATGGGTACATAAAACCCTACATGTTAAGTCTGAAATGCCGCAGAATCATGCCCGCGTCTGTGAATCGAAGCTTTGTTATACGTGTGCTTGAATGAAAATTTAATTTGCATATGGGACTCCAGTAAATCTTTACCAACACATATAAAATGTTAATTATGTGGAAGAGAGAGTGGAAAATAATATTTAATCAATACTGTACTGAAGTACTGAAGTATCAATTTTTTGTATCGATATAAAAAAAGGGTTCGTTCTTGCTATGACAACTTATAAGCTGGTCAATGGTTCAAATCCAGGCAGTTTACTTTTTATATTTTTATACAAATACAACTTTTTATACAAATTTTTACTCGCCACTTTGTTTGCGTGGACTGTTGTCGCGTGACAAGTTGATGGCGGTTGATGGATATGGCGCGTTTAGATGTCTTATTCCTGTAGAATTGACAGGATTACTATAGCCTATATGTTAACCTGGTGTATAAGGAATAATTGTACCAAATTTCAAGTGAATTTTAGCTTTTTTTCAAGCCTGAAAACAGGGATGGAAGGACGTTTTTTTAATCAATCATTTAGCTAGATCAATCCCTCCTCCAAAGCCCCCCTACATGCAGAATGACATGAAAATCTTTGGAGCCGTTTCCGAAATTCAGAATATAAATATATAAATATATATACAAAATTAACTCATTTAAATATTAAAGATGCGAAAATCTGTCTGCCTGTTTGTTATTTTGACATTTAAGTTGACGCTAAAGACGCAGATAAAATATATACAATAAGTGCTTGAATTAAATACGCACTTATCGAAAAACATTTAGCACCGTCGTTGTATCATCAAAAGCCAAAAAAACTCAATATTTCAAAGGTCTTCTTTCAAAGAGAATCAAAGACAGCGTCGAAGACGTAAATGATTTTCCGTTTCTATTTTCACCGTATTAACAAATATCTCAAAGAATATCAAAGAAAACCTATAATGAAAGTAAATCTTATTAATGAACGACTAATATTTTGTTTACTAATGGGAATATTAAGAGACGTGTTCTCGTCTAATAGCGAAAGATTAACCTAGCTTTCGTAGATAATGGATGTTTACTCTTCTTATTGAAGTACTATAATTATATCTTATTGGAACAAACTAATATCTGTATATTCTCTAGTCATTATCATTCTCCCTTATCCCGCTTTGAGTGGAGTCGGCACAACATGTTTCGGTTAGGTATTTTACGACCTAGGTAGTTGACGCCTATCTGACATCGACTTACTTTAGTTGCCTTTTACGACACCTCAGTACTACTCAGCCGTATGCGACACGGCAGTTCAACTTACCTTAGTCCCCTTTCATGACGCCTTGGTAAGAATGGGAGTGGTCTATTCTACTCAGCCGGATACCACACGGCGGGTCAACTTACTTTAGATGACTTTTACGAGACTTCGTTAAGAATGAGTGCGGTCTATTCTAATCAGCCAGATACTACACGGCGGTTTGACTTACCTTAGTCGCCTTTTACGACTAATTGAAAATGTTCAAAAATTGATCACCGAGATTCTTTCTGGTTCTTGCTGGCTCTTACTGAGGCAAGAGCAACATTCCGAACCAGGTGGAGCTTCATTAATCATTAATAATTCATTCATTAATAATTAATTAATATTAATTCTTCACGATTGACGACGAAAAGTGCTTGAAAGAGATTATTGGAATAAGAATTATTTTGATTTGATTTTGTTTGACCTTCATTTAAATTCATATTATTTTTTACCTTTTTTTATTTACAACAAAAATGTACAAGTTATATCTATCCTTAATTACTTACACGCTAGGACTATACAAATCAAGCCCACGTGGAATGGTCCCAAGAATGCTGGCAGCGTTTCCGCGCTGAATCGCTAAGCTGATTCTTTGTGCCAAAAAGGAGCCAGCCCTCTTGTCACCTGAAGAGGCAATTAACCGAGGTGTTAAAACGGATAGAATGTTCTTTACTTTATTTTTAAATAATGCTAGATGTAAAGTTTACAATTCGATGTCATACCTTGCAGGATTCGTAAAAACACATGCACAAGCCTACACCATGGTGCCACCACAATACACAAGCACTACATACGTTCACTATCACAAACTCAACAATCGTTTCGTCCTGCAACCGAAGCATCATCAGGAGATAGACTCCACGACAAAATCGCAAAGCGCAAATCGCAAAAAATAAAATAAAATAATTTTATTATTACTTTTGTATTATGGATCTCCGCAAAGTAACACCTAATTCTATAAATTAGGCTAATAAATGTATCAAATAAGATAACTATTTCTATCTAGTAAGTAGTAAGTTGTAAGTAACGGCCTGTTACTATCCCACTGCTGGGCATAGGCCTCCTCTCTCCATTTTTGGAGAGAAGGGTTGGAGCTAAGACCTACCACGCTGCTCCAATGCGGATTGGTAGGTTACACATATCCCTAGGATTCTCTAGAGATATGCAGGTTTCCTCACGATGTTTTCCTTCACCGAAAAGCGTGTGATAAATTGCAATTATCAATTAGACACATGAGTTTTTTAATAGAAAAACTCATTGGTGTCTGCCCGGATTTGAACCCATGATCGTCTGTAGAGATTTAAATGGTCGCACCGCTAGGCCATCACAGCTTATTTTCTATCTATTTCTATCTAACTTGAGCTTAATCTTGATAAAAAAATAACAAAAAAAATATAGTATAATATACATCCCGCTTCAGGAAGTGAGGTGGAAGTTTCATAATATCTTAATCGACCTATTTTCTTTCTGAACTCGCGGCATAATAAGTTATAGTGTAGGAAGAACAGTGCATTAAATTTTTTTACGATAAAAACTATACTGTTGTTTTAAAACTCCAATTCAAATTCTTCGACAACTTTTCCTGGCTACGTTTTAACCTGTAAATATAAATAAAGTAAAACTAAAGTAAGGCAGCAATACGATATTTTATTTAAACTGTAATCAAAAATGAAAATTATTTTTAACTGTCAAAATAAAATGAGAATAAATAAATTAAATTTCTTGCTAAGCCCTCTGATTCTAGATAAAAAATGACCAACAAATGAAAAAAAAATTAAATAAAACAACTCCAAAATTACATTATATTAAATTTACATAACAGATATATGCGAATATTAATATTACTGATTTTCTATAATAATTATGCAGTACCTGGGTAAAGATAGAAATAAAAATAATCAATTTGAAAAAAAAGAAAAAAATTGCTGGTTATTTTGGGACTCTGCTTTTTACCTTAAGAAGGATGGTTTATAAGTTAATCAATATACGTTGCTACAATGATGACTATTATTTAGTCCAGAGCCAAGAGATCGCAGATTCAAACCTAAGACAGCAATTTGTATTTTCACTAAAATTTGTGTGTTTAAAAATATACACTACGGCACAGCAGTCGGCACAACATTTTATAAACATGTAATTTAATAATTTAGCTAGATATTTTACGACCGGCTGCGTGCTTGACGACTTACCTTAGTCGCCTTTTGCGACACCTTGGTCAAAAATTAGTGTGGGCTAATCATCTCAGCCGGATACGACACGGGATAGCAAACTAACTACAACATTAAAAAAAAATAAAGGCTAATTACGCTGTCTGTTACAAAGTTATAATCGCGCAGTTGGGAACGGATGGACTTAAAAAGAGAAAATACAGATGTGACCATCCGTTTTTTCTTCTTTTTTGAATTATGCATCTTTAAAAATGACGAGCAATGCTTGGTTACATTCGCTTGGTACTTTATTGTAATTAACATTTTAAGCTTCCCTACTCTAATAAAATAACTAAATACCCAGGTACAATAATTGCGCTGATGTTTTTAGGCTGTGGCACGACACAACGTTCCTAGTAGGGCAATGTCAAACGAAAGCGAAAGGGGTGGAGTTAAGCATAGAAAATAAATAAACCGCTCTTCGTGCATTGTCACATTTCGTAGATATAAATAAATAAATATATGGGACACTGTGCTGGGAGCGGTAGCCCAGCGGTAACACCGTGCGACTCTTTCGAGGAGGTCACGGGTTCAAACCCGGGCAGACACCAATGAATTTTTATGTTGAAACTTATGTGTCTAATTGATAATTGCAATTTATCACACGCTTTTCGGTGAATGAAAACATCATGAGGAAACCTGCATATCTCTAGAGAATTCTGGAGATATGTGTAATCTACCAATCCGCATTGGAGCAGCGTGGTAGGTCTTAGCTCCAAACCTTTTCTCCAAAAACGGAGAGAAGAGGCCTATTCTCAGCAGTGGGATAGTAACAGACCGCTACTTACTTATAGGACACTTACACACACGGTCGTCCGTCCCCAAAGTAAGTAACTTAATACTTGTGTTATGGGTGACAGACAACTGGTGAATATATACTTATATCATTTTTAAATACATACTTAAATACAAATATACACCCAGACTCAAAGACCAACAAATTCATTTATAGAAAATGTTGGCCCTCGTCCGGAATCGAGTCCGCGACCCGCGGAGCTGAAGGCAGGGCCACTACCCACTGCGCCAACGGCCCAGTCATATGACCACAAATATACTCGTACATATAAATTCATATACTAGCCGACTAGGTTAACTATGTGGAATGTCTTAATTTTCAAAACCTTTAATTACTAATAAAAAAAATGTTTTAAAAAGTTTTTAATTAACTTGTCGTTTAGGTGCAAGTGGAATTTTTCAAGTTAAATTTGACACACTTAATGGTGTCCGATTGAGCTGAAATTTTACATACTAATCCAGTCTCGATGATAATGTATGTTTATGATAAGCATGACCTGATGCTGCCTGGATTGGCTCCAGACGAGGGAACTCCTCAACGGTTAACAGTAGGGACAAGATATTTTGTTAAAAGCTGTTTAACTAGACTTGTTTAAACTGTGATTATGATAGTAAAGTTCACAATTCAAACTGGTCCATTAGCATAGTGATTTTGCCTTCAGCTCCGTGGTCACAGGTTCAATTCCCGCCGGGGTTCCAAATTTTCTAAAAACAAGTTGTTAGGGTTTCAAGTCTGAGTGTATATATGTATTTAAGTGTGTTTTTCAAATTATTTACATATGTGTCTATATTTACCAGTTGTCTGCAACCCATAACACAAGTATTAAGTTACTTTAGGGTACTATTTTTATCACAGTAAATTTTAAGTATAATTTTACTTTACCCAGAATAAAACGTTATGACCTACATGAGTCAAACTTCCGCAGTAATACGCATACTTACTCATTACTTATTTCGCATTGCGCATATTTACTGTAACTGTTTCGCTGTTCTGTGTCATTTCGCATTGCGCATATTTATTGTAACTGTTGAACCAACCAAAAACCATTTATTTTTTTTGCATTTAATTCATATTCTGTGAAGTTGCAAATAATTTTAATCATACTGTTTTCTTTAATTCGCTATTAGAGAAAATTTAAGCAAAGCTAAGTTAATAACAAAATTAATATAATCGCGGATTAAAGCAAAATATTTTTATTACTTTTGTATGATGGATCTTTCCAAAGTAAAGCCTAATTCTATAAATTATTTAAGCATTGCTAATTAGACGTCGAAAGGGCAAAACTTGCTTATTTTGCTAACTTCTATAGCATTATGTCTTATGGAATATTGCTATGGAATAAATGCACGAGGAAAGTGCATAAGAATTATTATTAAATAATCAAAGATGTGTAACAATTATTTTGAAAAGAGCAACCGCCGAGTTTCTTGCTGGCTCATCTTGGTAGGAACAGCTTTCCGAACCAGCAGTAAAGTTGACGATTTAAAAGCACTTGCTTACAAGTTTATAAGAATAAATCACGTGTATGAAAATAAGTAAGTACATACTAACGTAATAATTTGTGAATGTTTCGCCAATAGTTCATCACTAATTTAAACTCAAATTATAAATCTTATGCGGGGACTCGACGGTACTTAAATAAAGATAAATTATCGTTCCCATACTGTTGATTTCTTTCGTAACTGCCGACTGTTTCGGCATACAATCGATTTCTGTACCATAATAAATATGTGTTAAAATAACCAACGAGCAGCGATATTTTTAACATTTTTATCACAAAGAGTTCGTGGTGTGAAACGCTATTTAGGTTTATATTATAATAGAAAAGTTAAAATATTATTTAATTTGATATTATTCACATGTATTTACTATTATTCAATATTATATAATACTTATAAAACAAAGTCCCCAAAAGCTGTCTGTCTGTATGTGATCGATTTTTTCAATATCTACTCAACGGCTTTTACTAAAAAGTAGTCCAATTATTCCGGAAGATTTTAGTTAATAATATATTATCGTTTTATGTAAATTGTGTTGAGAGTTCGGGTGGTTGTAAAAAAACTCACCTCCTATCTGCGATAAAAAAATATATATATCAGATAGATCGTAAAAGAACAACTTTTTTGCATTAGGTCACTTTAATACTATGAGCGTGATATCTACAGTATCGTTTTCAATCTAAGACTGCATAAATATTTTACAATATCGCCCGAAAATTTATAAGCCATTTTCTTGATTAAAACATCCGAATACAAGTTACAGCTCGAGACAGTTTATTTGTTACATTATTTGAATAGTTAATAAAGCTGATGTTCCACCAACAATATAGCTTTGCTTCTAATCGTAGAAGCGTAGACCTTATTCATCAGTATAGTCGTAGCAGTTTCGTAGCATGAATTAATTTATCGTATAATTCGTAGCACTATCGTATGCGTAGAATATTCATTGCTGACGAGCGGGGTGCAGACGACTTGCCAGAGTCCGTTACGTGCCGTCCTAAGGTGACCTCCCATCGTCCCGGACGGGGTTTATCGGACTTCTTCTTCTTCTTCTTTCTCAACCGATGGTCGTCCACTGCTGGACATAGGTCTCTTCATGAGATCTCCACCATACATAATCTTGTGCCGCTTGTACCTAGCGGCTCCCCGCGACCGTTTTGAGAACGTCGGTCCATCTCGTGGGGGGTCTGCCGACACTGTGTTTTCCGGTGCGGGGTCGCCACTGGAAAACTGTGTTTTCCGGTGTTTATCGGACGCCCGCTGGATTTAGGTCCCCTAAGCGGTCGATGCACCTGGTGCTTCTGATACATCGATCAGTGGAGGGAGGGGGCCACTGTTTAGAGAGGCCCCGACCCCGAAGTGGTGCTCTCTGGGGTATAGAGTTGCTGCTGGCAGGGATGGGGGCAATGTGTCCAATGGTACCCTATCCCCGCCACCAGCAGCGTGGTGGAGTTCTGTCAGGTTTTAGTAGTAGTGGTGAGAGACCGACATACCCGCCCCACGGGGGTGAGCGGCGGGTATGTCGCTTCTCCCAAGTGGGGAGAATTTTTTTTTTCAATACGTCAGCCTGCTAAATAATTTTCCATTGCTCTAAATTGCATCATTTATCTGCCTGTAGATTAGCAACGACATAACAGAGACAAACATATGGATCATCCGTCGTGTGGTATCCAGCTGATTAAAAAGGGGGAAAGGATTTTAATTTGGTGAGACACTGCAATATCATAATTAAAAATATAACTTGTCCACCGATATATAGCGTTACCACTACAGAAAGCTTTTTGCTTTTTTTGGTTTCCGGTAATGATTAATTTTGTATAAAAATAACTCTTTAAATATATTTTTTTATAGTTTCACACTCAATGTGTGCAACCTCCCTATATATCAAACTTCGCACGATTCCTTTCTTATTGAAAACGTTAGACACTATAAACCTTAACCCTTATTCCATTCAATGATATCAAAAATTCTTTAACACACGCAAATTTTGGCATTTTTCCTTAACCTGACTGTTGTAGTGTGGGAAGATTAGCAGCCATTTGCAATTCCATCCAAGATTTTACATGAATTTATTACGGCGAACACTTTGTATTATCTTTACTTAATATAAAACAAAGTCCCCAAAAACTGTCAGTCTGTATTTGATCGAATTTCCCAAAATCTATATCTATCTATCGAAAGGTGTATGTTAAATGTATATTACGGTTTTATGTAAAGTGTTGAAGAAATCGCATGGTTATAGAAAACTCGCCTGGAGTTACGGAGTCGAGTGCGCTGCATAACCCAGCAGAAACACGAAAAAATAATTAACTAAATGATTGTAGATCTTCAAAAAGTCCGCAACAGCGTGTCTCTACCACTTGTGGTTTACTTACAATAACTTCTTTTATGTTCAAAATTTCAATTCAGGAAAAATTTTGTGACACACTTATTTCCACGCGGGTAAAGCCGCAAGCATAGCTAGTTCTTAAAAAATATTCAACAATTAATCAATATGGATCCAGCGTTTTAGTTGTGAAATTTCAACAGACACACAAAGAGACATAGACTTTGGTATTTTTAAGTTAATATGTATGTGTATGGATATTATCGTAGTATCGCCAATTAATAGAACACTTTATAATATATTTACACTTTTGTTAAAAATTTACGTAATTATTAGCACATTACATAAAATCATTTAACAAAGAATATACGGACATGTATTACAGTAATAGAAACCTTTAATTATCTTCCGCCCCGTATCGTTTATGTCAGAGATTGGCAACCTGTGGCACTGTTGATGTCAATTTTAGTACCTGGGTGACCGGGTAATTTTTTACAAGATAAAAAAAAGATAAAACTTCAAAAAAATAAAAAAATAATTCAACAGGTGGGGCTCGATCCTTGGTATTTTCACTTCTCTAGACTACGCGTTCCCCAAATAAGCTACCATGACTTTAAAATTGACAGCAAAAATTGTCTTTATTCAATGTAAATTTTAGCATTTTCTCAGTGCCCGAAAACACGCATAAAACGACATTGTTTTTAAATGAAACCTAGTTAAATCGATCGTTTCTTTCGATCGATTTTTACTTTAACTTTAACTTTTAAAAAAATTTACCATTCCACGTGGGCATGATTTGTATAGTCCAAGCGTATAAGTAAGATTAAGATAGTACTTGTACATTTTTGTGTAAATCACTACATAGTATAAAACAAGTCGCATTCTTTGTTTGTCCATATATCCCTATGTATGCTTCAATCTTTAAAACTACGCAACAGGTTTTGATGCGGTTTTTTTTAATAGATAGAGTGATTCAAGAGGAATGTTTATATGTATAATAACATTCAATACGGAGTAGAGAAATAGTGTAATTTTTGAGGTTTCTAATGTGATGTCATAAATAATTACATTTTTTCCGCTTACATTGCAAACGCTGGCTAAGCCCTACGAGATTTATCAAAATGATGTACTTAGTATTTGTACATCTTAAAAAAGTCTACTATACTATATTATGTCGCTCTTTCAAGAGTTTGTTTAATGACAAGGAAGCTGTGAACGTTGTATATAAAGACATTCTGTAATTAATTGCAAAAATAAAATTCATAGGGAAAAATGTAAAAATAAATAAGTAAATATGTACTATATGAATTTAGATATTCCAAAGATAGCAGGAAATCTTGGTAAAGGGAGAGGGAAATTGTTTTTCTCCAAATTTAACGCGTCCGGGCCACGGGCAGTAATGAATCAATCAAAACTACGGTATCGATTTTAATCATTTTTTTCACTGAGTGACATGGGCTATATATTTTATACCCGTGCGAAGCAGGGGCAGGCCGCTAGTAATAAATATATGAACTTAAAAACTTAAACTTTTTAGATTTTATTTTTAATTTTTAAAATTTCATAAGTTACTTTATCGCGGATTATCATTATCAGCCCACTTTAGTCCACTGCTGGACATAGGCCTCTCCAATTTTCGCCATTTAGCCCGATCCTGGGCTTTCTGCTTCCACCCACTGCACGCCGTCCGTATATCATCACTCCATCGAGTCTCAGGGTGTCCTACACTACGTTTCCCGATTCGCGGTCTCCAGAACACGTCTACCCCAACGGTCATCGGTCCTGCGACAGACATGGCCGGCCCATTGCCACTTCAGCTTGCTTATGCGCTAAGTTATGTCGGTGACTATTATATATTATAGCGGATTATAGCAAAATAATTTTATTATCACATTTTCTTTAAAAGGTTGCCGACCGCTGGTTCATGTAATATATCTCCGTGTTAATAACATCGGCCAATCCCTCACACCAACGCTACACCCACCCGTGAGTGAAATTGATACTTGTTTATGACGAGGGCGTCTCTTTCAAAGAGTTTCGTCAGAAAATAGTATTATACTTTAATCAAGTACCAGTGAAAGTTAGGTCTTTTCATATTTATCAATCAATTAGGAATAAATCTGTATAATTTAATTTATATTATAAGTATCTTTAATCTTTAATTCAGCTTATCTTGTATATATCGTAAATATCTAAATGAGTTAATATCTGTACTAATATATAAAGCTAAAGAGTTTGTTTATTTGTTTGATTGATTGATTGTTTGAACGCGCTAATTCCAGGAACTACTAGACCGATTTGAAAAATTCTTTAAGTTTATGTTTATATTTATTATATATAGCCTATATAACATCACGCTAAGATAAATAGGAGAGGAGCAGCAATAAAAAATATTACGAAAACGACAAAATTTAAGGCTTTCCTTGCGTGCCTAAGTTAAAGGTGAAAATTATTCAAAAATCATGTATTACAAAATTGTTCCCCTGTAAAAGTTCTAAATAATAGTCCGCGGCAGCATGTCTAACTTTGTTTTATTTTTTAATTTTTTTTTTAAATATTTATTTGGCAATCCAACAGCGTTTTACAATTAAGGTTAACCTAGTCTAACCATTTTTATGGTTATCAAAATGCTATATTACAGTTTTAATCTTTCCACGCGGGCGGAGTATGTATATAATATGTAATGTTTTTGGAGATCTGAATAAATAGGATAAAACGTGCCATTTTCGATGACGAAAAGAAATAAAGGACAGACATTTATAATATCTTTTTTTGACTGGAAAGGACTATGATTTTGACTGGCCCGTTGGAGTAGTGGGTAGTGACCCTGCCTTTAGCTCTGCGGGTCGCGGGTTCGAATCCCGCCGAGGGCCAACATTTTCTATAAGTGAATTTGTTGGTCTTTGAGTCTGAGTGTATATTTGTATTTAAGTATGTATTTAAAAAATATATAAGTACATATTCACCAGTTGTCTGTCCATAACACAAGTATTAAGTTACTTACTTTAAGGACAGACGACCGTGTGTGTTAATGTCCCATATATTTATTTAAAAAAAAAATATTGGTATTAATGTTTGTTTAAACATTTGTCAAGGTGCATTTTTTTATTTTCCGAAATAAGCTATGTTCTTTGTGAGAAATTATAACAGTTAACGTATTACGGGCATAAGATAAGCTTCATACGATTTATGAAGAGATATTACAAACTTTCCGCGGCATAACTTTGTGATAATGCTCAACGAGTTTGTTTGGCGAGGATTAATGGCTGATGCCGTTTGGCGGGAAAAACAGGGTAAATACAAAAGGAATTATAATATTATTTTGCCAGTATGATCTCCTGATAATGGGAAACGATTGTTGAGTTTGTGAAGGTGAATGTGTACAGTGCTTGTGTATTGTATTATTGATGGCGGATAGTGTATGAGTTTTTAAGTATTCTGCATGTAATAGATATGAGAATCATATAGCAACTGAAGTATCGTCAGTAGATAGACCACAAAAAATGTTTTTTAGGTTATTTTAATTGGTACTCATCCCAAACTACTTTAATTGAATATAATACATTCATTAGTAGTACCTGCGACTATATTCGTGCGAACTTAACCGTTAAATTACTCTTCGTAGTATTTTATCACCAAAAAAAATCTATCCATTTTGTTATCTCAGTATTAAAACTTTAATTTGAGAATGACAGACAGCATTTATAAATTTGGTATGGATTGGTTTTAGCAATCTAATCTTATATAAAAAATTATCGTGTTTCAATGTTAAATACCATACTCCTCCGAAACGACTAGAACGATTTTTGTGAAATTTAATATTCAGTAGTTCTGAGAATCTGCTACTGTATTTTTCATACGTTTCATAGCTCTAACATTTTTTTAAATTATTTTTAACATTTTTTTTATAATATGCAGTAGAAATTCTCTAGATATCATTTTATGGCACAACGTTTGCCTGATCGGCTAATTTTATATAAAAAGTATCGTGTCACAATGTTAGTTACCATAGTCCAAAACGGCTTGACCGATTTTTATGAAATTTGATATCTATATTAAGTAGGTCGGAGAATCAGCTATGTTTTCTCACATTCCTATGGGATAAGGGTTGTCCACCCCTTAACATTTATTTTTATTTATCTAGGAATTCCTGAATTTGTTTGTTGTAGATGATAAAATAAATTTGTAATTACCTGTTGCTATCTATTAACAACTGCCCAAAAAGCTCAGAACTTAAGCCTATTGTTTTTTTAAATTATGATATTTATAATTTAATATTATTAATTAATAAGCTACCTAGTGACATAAAAGCAATACACACACAATATTTCTCAAATAAATAAATAAAATGGTTACAAGACAAAAAAAAATTCTCACTGGAAGAATTTTTTCAGCATGACAATATATTATGATAATCGTGATATGATCAGATATATATTTTAAATTTTAAAATTTTTACTTATTGATCTTTTACATTTATTATTTACTTTCTATTGTACACTTTATTTTATTGCCTTATGTAGTATGATATTATTGTTTTTATTATTTTAGAGTATATATGAATTTAGTTTTCGTCGCCGTGTGGTATCCGGCGGAATAGAATAGTACCACCCTCATTTCTTACCGAGGTGTCGTAAAAGGCGACTAAGGTAAGTCGACCCGCCGTGTGGTATCCGGCTGAGTAGATTAGACCACCCTCATTTCTTACCGAGGTGTCGTAAAAGGCGACTGAGGTAAGTTGACCCGCCGTGTGGTATCCGGTTTAGTAGAATAGACCACCCTCTTTCTTACCGAGGTGTCGTAAAATACGACAGAGGTAAGTTGACGTCAGGCAGGCGGCCGGTCGTAAAAACACTGCCAAATCATGTGACAGCATGTTTGTAACATGTTGTGCCAACCCCACTTAGAGTGGGATAAGGGCAGGAAGATGATGATGAATTTAGTTTTCGATGTCTTACAAGAAATTAAGATTGTAAATTAATTGTTACTATAAACTGTAATCACTGTAAATTATATTTGTAACATCCTGTAAACAGATTATATGCAATAAAGATTGATTGATAATATTTTTTATTACCTACAACAAACAAAAGGCTTATTATTTAAAACATTATTATATCATACAAAACGGTCAACTACTAGTACATGGTCAATTACTAGTGCCCTAACCTTATATGACACGCAAAACACAACATCAGAGAGCCACTGAAAAAAAAAAGCTTCATATGACAAAACGCTATGTCAACTAGTATAATTGTAGAATGTTAGAATTCTAGCATCACTTATGCGACGTTCAAATAGAACTAATGACATATAGGTGGCAAGATTAATCGGCCCACTTTGATGGCTGACTGGGATTAGACGGTAATTGGACGTGTCGTTTTCGATATCCATTTATTAATTACAGAACCCTTGTAATTTGTTCATATGCTACCATCTTGGCAAATACTTTGTAATAAAGGTAATGCGATAAATATTAAAGGAAAATGCGCATTGCATTCTCTACTGCTGGTTCGGAAAGTTGTCCTTACCGAAAAGAAGCAGCAAGGACCTCGGTGGTTGCTCTGTTAAAATAATAATTCTTAATACTAGTTAGTTACATTTAGTCATTACTGCCTTGTACAGCATCGAAGAGATCCACACATTCTAATTAACTGAAAATTTCATTAATATCAGTCCAGCCGTTTGGGAGAATATAAAGGACAGAATTTAGATATATTAAAAGATGTAATTTAAAATAAATACTAGTAAACTAGTAGCTACTTCCGTGGTAGCTTTCTGTGATAACATTTAACAATTAAGAAGCACTTGCAAAAATTCTACTTAAATAATATTTTGAATACTAAATTGAATTTGAATTCCACTTTTTAATGACGTAACATAATACCAGGTCGTTAAAATGTGACTGAACATCCACCTTTCAATTTTCTATTCAGGAAAAAGAGAAAAATCAATTACCGTCGGAAAATGGCTTTAATAATTTGTTAATCACTTCTTTGAATAAACTCTAAGCTTAATCGGGGCCTTATAAATCGCTTTTTAATATTAAAATTTTCTTAAGAATATTATGTATAGAACAACGCCGTGTGGTATCCGGCTGAATAGAATAGTACCACCCTCTTTTCTTACCGAGGTGTCGTAAAAGGCGACTAAGGTAAGTCGACCCGCCGTGTGGTATCCGGCTGAGTAGAATAGACCACCCTCATTTCTTACCGAGGTGTCGTAAAATACGACTAAGGTAAGTTGAGTTAAGGTAAGTTGGCCGCCTGCCTGACGAGGCGGCCGGTCGTAAAAACGCAGCCAAATCATGTTACAGCATGTTTATAACATGTTGTGCCGACCCCACTTAGAGTGGGATAAGGGCAGGAGGATATATAATATTATGTCTAGAACAAATTATCGTGAGATTTTTTTAATTACTTTAAAATGCTGTGCTTGGAAATGAGTGTGTCACAAAGTTTTTCCTCCTTATTATGATCTATATAAACGGCAAAGAAGTTACAATAAAATTACTTTGCTGTAATCCGCGTTTTTGTTTAACGAATACATGCAATGCTGTTTGAAGCAGGCAACAATCACATACCACATACATGCAGGACAAGCCGCCGCCAACACCAACACACGATACAAGCACTACACACACTCACTACCACATACGATCGTTTCGCCCCGAAACCGAAAATCATAAGGAGGATAGGCTCCACGAACAAAATCGTAATGCGTAATCGTATTAATCATTTAAATGCTAAAGCTACCTAACTAATGCATTTCGATGAAAATTGGTACTAGAAGAAAACAGTCTAGAAAATAACGTTATATTTTTAATTGACCCCCTGCTAGATGGACAGACGACCTCAAAAGGTTCGCGGGGAGCCGCTGGATACAAGCGGCACAAAATCGTGTGTTCTGGAGATCCCATGAAGAGACCTTTGTCCAGCAGTGGACGTCCATCGGTTGAAGAAGAAGAAGAAGAAGATTTTTAATTGAAATTTTACGAATCCTGCATGTATCAGCTATGAAAAGGGATTGTCCACTCTACATTTAGCATTATATATATTTTCTATTTTACTTCATCGCGGATTATGGCAAAATCATTTTATTATTACTTTTGCGATATTTATTGTTAAACTAAGAGTAGAATTTATCCTACCGTGTGTATAAGCTAGGAATAGCTTATTGGAGGTGTAAACGAGCACGAGTGGCTCTGGAATACAGTTAATATTGGAAAACGGTTGTTTTGAGAAAGTTTTAGGCAATAGTTATTTTACAATTTCGAACATGGACTACGAATGTTTTCTAACGCTCTATTTTTCAACGAAATTTTTAACGAACTAATTGCAATTGAAACAAAGTAATTATTTTGTTGCAATACGAGTTTGTTAAGTAAATCTATGTGATGCTAAGAGTAGCCGTGTTGTTATATGATTTAGGTATTTTACCGTCCGCTTGCCTGACGTCAACGTAACTAAGTCGTCTTTTCGACACTTAGGTAAGAAATGAGAGTGTTTTATTCTATTCAGCCGGATACCACACGATGGGTCAACTTACCTTAGTCGCCTGTTACAACACCTCGATAAGAAATGAGGGTGGTTTATTCTACTCAGCTGAATACCATGCGGCGGGTCAAATAACCTTAGTCGCCTTTAGCGACACCTCGGTAAGAAATTAGGGTAGTCTATTCTATTCAGCCGGATACCGCACGGAGGCATCTAATGAAGCAAGGCGGCAGTAGCGGAATGGTTAGAGTAACAGACTTGCGATCGAGAGTTCGTGGGTTCGAATCCCGGTCATTATACTACCGACTAACCCACTCCTAACACCAGCACTTTGCTTAGCTGTAGTACTAACTTTTTTTAAAGAAAAATATTTAATTTGATTTTGCACAATTACAGCTTACATATCGGACTTATATATAGGATTAAAGATCTTATATTTCTTTGGAAGACCGGAAACATTTACATCATCGAGGATATTTTAACTTTTAAGATGACGTTAACGAAAGCGGGTACTGAATTCATCAATTCCTTTCTTATTTGTGTAACCTTGTTAGTAATTTCAAATAATACCAATTCTATTGAGACAATGTTTTGTTAAGAAAATTGAACGAACAATGTAGTTAGACTTAAGCCACAATGGGACGCACGAAATTGTCTTTTTTTGCCGCGACCAAATAAACGTGTTGATTGAAAGTTAAGCTCATAGTAAAGGATATTTTGAAACGGCAATCTCTTTTATAACAAGACGCTTTCGGTGGAAAAATATTGGAAATAAGCTTTCTTACCATTTATTGATTCAACAAATTATATCAACAAAAAAATAATTTTCTTGTATCAAATATTATTCAGACAGTTTGGCGTAGGCTTAACGAGGTAAAATTTTGCGTTCTACATTTCTTCTTATGTAATAAAAGGATACTCCTTTTATTTCCTTTTATTAGGAGAATAAATAATATAAGTTGTATTTTTTCGTGTCGTATTCGGCGGGATAGAATAGGCCACCCTTATTTCTTACTGAAGTGTCGTAAAAGGCGATTAAGTAAGTTGACCCCGTGTGGTATCCGGCGGAGTAGAATAGACCACACTCATTTTATACTGAGGTGTCTCGTATAAGGCGAATAAGTAAGTTGACCCGCTTTGTGGTATCCGGATGAGTAGGATATACCACGCTCATTTCTTACTAAGGTATCATAAAAGGCCTCTAAAGTAAGTAGACGTAAGGGGCGGCTGTTCGTTAAATACCAGATCAAGAAATAACATGTTTTAAAACATGTTGTGAATATTTATCATTATAAAACTATTTTACACTATAGTAATTCATGATTCTTCTTCAAGTTGGCTGTAGTTTACTTTTTGTTGCAAATGTGCTGGTCTGCCATTAGCCCATGGGAGTCCCATGGGGGATGCGAGCCCATACAAATGTGGGATTAAAGTTCTCTCTCGTTTTAAAGCTTTGCTTCGAATTTGAGGTTTAAGTGATCTACGCAAAACCTTTGCGGCAATATTGGAGTAGTTTATATAATTAAGTCAAACTTGCCTCCAGGCACTCATGTTGAGTTTGAAATTTGTTGTTTATTACAAGGTAAGAAATTAAGGTACTTATAAGAATACTTTACAGTTCGAAATTCGATGTTGTGCTGATCTTACTTAGAGTGGGATAAGGGCAGAAGGATGATGAAGCAGCAACTCGTTACTTTAAAGGTTTAAAAAAATTCTTGTTAAAAATATTCTTGTAAAATACATTTATAAAATTGAAAGGATAAACGTCAATCGATTACAGCTATTATAACGTATCGCTACACACGCTCTAAGTTATTGCGATATTTGAAAATAAAAGCTCTTCGATTTGACGGCAGCCTAGAATACTCATGTACTTGTCATTTCTTAGCAACGGGCATTTCTCGCTTCACCGAACTCTATTTATAAACCGTGGAAAGCTTTCATCATTATTGTTCTGTCAAAACGTCCGACCGATCCCATGATATAAATGTGTGAAGGTTGATAAATGATAAACGAATTTGTCATGAACGTTACAAAAATATGTCCCATAAATTACGTTTCCGCTTCTATGAGAGCTGATTGAATTGTAATGTTTGCTAAATTACTGTCATTATCTTCGCGGGTGTGAAGTTAGCCCAAAAGATCGCTAAGCTAAAATGGGTATGGGTATATTTATTTATTTTATTTTATTTATTTATATACTTTATTGTACACCACAAAGTACACGACTGGCCCGTTGGCGCAGTGGGTAGTGACCCTGCCTTCGGCTCCGCGGGCCGCGGGTTCGATTCCCTATTATGCTACATTTGCAAGGATGGCATTGCGATAGTATAAAACTGTGTGCATATGCCATCCTTACAGTCTAAATTATTAAAAGAACATAAGATATCAATTTAAAAAAGTTATATAATATATATTTCAAATAAGTAAAAGAAAATACTACTACTACTACTATTAAATAAATATTATAAAATGAGAGTGCGCGAGGTGGGTGATTGAGTGTGACTATTTTGTGGAATTAACCATGAATAATAATAATATGTACCAAATATTAATTGTACAAGTTACATCTATTTTAAATTACTTACACGCTAGGACTATACAAATCAAGCCCACGTGGAATGGTCCCAAGAACGCTGGTAGCGTTTCCGCGCTGAATTGCTAAGCTGATTCTTTTTAATTAGTAAGTTTAAATCTTGTTATAGTTTGGAATTAATTTGTTAATTACCAAACTGCTTATGTTGTGGTAGCCCAGCGGTATCACCGTGCGCCTCTTTCGAGAAGGTCTAGGGTTCAAACCCCGGGCAGGCACCAATAAGTTTTCTAGTAAAACTTATGTGTCTAATTGATAATTGCAATTTATCACACGCTTTTCGGTGAAGGAAACCATCGTGAGGAAACCTGCATATCTCTAGAGAATTCTGGAGATATGTATGTGTAACCTACCAATCCGCATTGGAGCAGCGTGGTAAGTCTTAGCTCCAATCCTTCTCTCCAAAAAAAAAAAACGGAGAGAAGAGGCCTATGCCCAGCAGTGGGATAGTAACAGGCCGTTACTTACTACTAATTTTACGTCAATATAATCATTTCTATTTAACGCCGTGAGGTATCCGGCTGAATAGAATAGTACCACCCTCATTTCTTACCGAGGTGTCGTAAGAGGCGACTAAGGTAAGTCGACCCACCGTGTGGTATCCGGCTGAGTAGAATGGACCAGCCTAATTTCGTACCGAGGTGTCGTAAAAGGCGACTAAGGTAAATCGACCCACCGTGTGGTATCCGGTTTAGTAGAATAGACCACCCTCTTTCTTATCGAGGGGTCGTAAAATACGACTGAGGTAAGTTGACGTCAGGCAGGCGGCAGGTATATCATATATCATGTGACAGCATGTTTATAACATGTCGTGCCGACCCCGCTTAGAGTGGAATAAGGGCAGGAAGATGATGATAATAATTTCTATTTATCATCTTCGAGGTCAGCTGGTGAAAACTTTTCGGATTGTGAGCCTTTTTTATTTCATATTAAGTCCCGTCCACACCCTTATCGAACCATTTAAAACGTTGCCTTCTAGGTACTTTTTTAATCTTATATCTCTTCTTTTATGTTCAGCCTAGACAATTGATACAGGGATTCTTTTGAGTCTCCGAAGGGCAACTTTCTTTGCACGATATTCATTAATATCCGCTTGCATTTACCTCTCTCCACGACCAAAATGTTTAAGACGAATTTGGTCCAACGGATTGTCAGCATTTTGCGAAAGCCAAACCAACATAAGCCCAATCATAATAAGCACATCTAAAATGCATGCAAGTCAATATAACCATTTGTATTGGATGACCCAAATAGTAACCGATAATGAGTTGCGGAATTATCAGCGCGATAAGGTGACTGGGAGTCGAGTGGTGTCACTTCTGATGTTTCCAATGTACTCGTAACCTTGCATGTATATTAAATTCACACACAAGATAATTTAGAAAAGATTATTATTAATGTTAGAAATTAAGTCTAAATTCAATTTTAAATGCAAATTTTTTTTTCCCGTTTCAACACCTCGGTTGATTGCCTCTTCAGGTGACAAGAGGGCTGGCTCCTTTTTCGCACAAAGAATCAGCTTAGCGATTCAGCGCGGAAACGCTGCCAGCATTCTTGGGACCATTCCACGTGGGCATGATTTGTATAGTCCTAGCGTGTAAGTAATTTAAGATAGATATAACTTGTACATTTTTGCTGTAAATAAAATAAAAAAATTAAAATGAATAATTAAAAGATGGAAAAAGAAAGGAATGCGTTTAGAGTATCACGCCAGGCACCTTACTGTGCACCTACACTTGTCACTACAAGATCCAACAACAGAATGATTCTACCACCAGTTCGGAAGATTTAACCACTTGAGAAGAACTGGCTGGAAACTCAGTGGTCGCTCCCATAACGAATAGCAACTATTTGAGATACAAAAGAGGTCACCTAAACACGTCTACCTCCTACGAATGCTGCACGCCAAAAGAGAACGAACGACGTCACCTGTTGTCTTATATAGGCCATTACACCTTAGAGGATCTGCATTAACAATAAAGACTTAAATTAAGTGTAACAAATATAATTCATCCAAAAATACAAAAGTAATAGTGAAATTATTTTGCTGTAATCCGAGATAATCTCTCTTACTAAAGTAAACAGTAAAAAGTATATATCATATAATGCTTGCGTGTATTAATAAATGTAGAATGGATTGTCCGTTTTCAAACCTGATACATGCAAGATTCGTAAAAACACATGCACAAAAATCCACCACCACCACCACAATACACTACACACTTTCACTATCACAAACTCGTTATAATCGTTTTAGCTTTGCCATTACATCAGTTTAAAAACACTGTTAAAAAGAGGCTGATCCAGAAAGCCTACTATACTGTTGAGGATTACTTGGAAGATAAGAATGTGTGGATATAGCTTGCTTAGACCCTTTACTAGACAGTAATGACTAAATGTAACTAGTCATAAGAATTATATTTTTAAAAGAGCATCCGCCGAGTTTCTTGCTAGCTCTTCTCGGTAGGAACGGCTTTCCGAACCAGCGGTAGAGTTGACGATTCATAAGCACTTGTTTACAAGTTTATTTGAATAAAGAATATTTTGAATTTGAATTTGAATTTCACCCTGCAAGTGAAGCATCATCAGGAGATAGACTCCACGACAAAATCGCAAAGACAGTGGACTGTATCCGTTAGTTAAAAAGAATACAGGAGTGTATATATAACATATCTAGCTTTACCCGCAACTTTGTTCGCGTGGACTGTTGTCGCGTGATATGTTGACAAGAGATGGCGCTTTTCTATGTCATCTTATTTCTGTAGAATTAACAGAATTTCTATAACCTATATGTTAACCCGGTGTATAAGGAACAGTTAGCAGAACTGTATAAGGAACAGTTCTACTAAATTGCATCGATATTAGTTCAGCGTATTCAAAACGTAATAGACAGAGAGACTTTCGCATTAATAATAAATACTAGCTTTTACCCGCAATTTCGTTTGCATGGACTGTTGTCGCCTCATAGGTTAATGTCATCCTTTCCTGTAGACTTAACAGGATTTCTATAGTCCATATGTTAACCCGGTATATAAGGAATAATTGTGCCAAATTTCATCGATATTGGTTCACCAGATTCGCCGTGAAAGAGTAACAAACACATAGTCACAAATTTTCGCATTTATAATATTAGTAAGGATAAGAAGCACCGCAAAAAGACATTTCCAATGCTTACTTTAAGCAAAAAATGTTGCAATTTTTCATTTTTACGTTCCCCTTCATTATGATCATTTATCACGTTGGAAATTACATTTGAAATGGGGGCGTATCGCAGTTACCTTATACACGAAATGTATTCAAAACTAGATTAATTTAATAGCTTTCGCTGCGTGGTATCCGACTGAATAATAATAAATAATAAATATATGGGACACTTACACACACGGTCGTCCGTCCCCAGAGTAAGTAACTTAATACTTGTGTTTTGGTAGACAGACAACTGGTGAATATATACTTATATATTTTTGAAATACATACTTAAAAACAAATATACACCAAGGCTCAAAGACCAACAAATTTATTTATAGAAAATGTTTTCCCTCGGCGGGAATCGAACCCGCGACCCGCGGAGCTGAAGGCAGGGTCACTACCCACTACTTCAACGGGCCAGTCAAATAGTATAGACAACCCTCATTTCTTACTGAGTTATCGTAAAAGGCGACTAAAGTAAGTTGACCCGCCGTGTGGTATCCGGCTAAGTAGAATAGACCACACTCTTTCTTACCGAGGTGCCGTAAAAGGCGACTAAGGTAAGTTGACCCGCTGTGTGGTATCCGGCTAAGTAGAATAGACCACACTCTTTCTTACCGAGGTGCCGTAAAAGGCGACTAATGTAAGCTGACCCGCCGTGTGATATCCGGCTAAGTAGAACAGACCACACTCTTTCTTGCCGAGGTGTCGTGAAAGATGACTAAGGTAAGTTGACCCGCCGTGTGGTATCCGGCTAAGTAGAAAAGACAACATTCTTTCTTACCGAGGTATTGTAAAAGGCGACTAAGGTAAGTTGTGCCGGCATGTGGTAGCCGGCTTAGTAGAATAGACCGCCCTCTTTCTTACCGAACTGTCGTAAAGGCGACTAAGGTAAGATGGTCCACCGTGTGGTATCCTACTGAGTTGAATAGACTACCCTGTGTCTTACCAAGGTGTCTTAAAAGGCGATTTAGGTGAGTTGACCCGCCGTGTGGTATCCGGAGTAGATTAGACCGCACTCTTCAGGCCAGTCGGAAAATACGTAGCCTAATCATGTGACAACATGTTTATAACATGTTGTGCCGACCCTACTTAGAGTGGGATAAGGGCAGGAAGATAATGTTTAAAGTGTTGGTGGGGGCGTTTTATGACACGCATAGTGCCATCCTGGATGTATAAGATATGTGAACGTTGCCTGGATGAAGGCGGAATATTGTAAAATAATTCTATCATAACTTGTGTACTATGGAACTTCGCAAAGTAACGCCTGCTTCTATAAATTATTAATAAATACTGTTTGCACCGTCGTATATACTTCTTTTTATAGTTTCTCTGACGTAAAGTAAAGTTGCAGAGATCACTGTTAGTGATAAGGCCGCCTATACACTATTTATAAGTTATAAGATTCTTTGTATGTTTTTTTAGTGCAAAAATTTTCAATATTATTAGTAAAAATTACTTTAAAAGAACTGCTGATTTGATCTTTGACGGTTTAAATTTAAGAAAACAAATAGAATAATAGTTATTTACTTTGGGGACAGACGACCGTGTATGTAAGTGTCCCCAATATTTATTTATTCTTTATTTAATTAATTTTCGACAAAATTTATTTAGCTTAATTAAATTTATCATGAGTTTTTTTTGTTCGTGAAATAGATTTACTTAGGTTATTAACACTTTGAACGGCGTATATGGGTTGCACGTTTTTGGATGACACTAAATTTTCTAATAAAATTCCGCAATCAATTTCAGCTTTGCCATTACATCAGTTTAAAAACACTGTTAAAAAGAGGCTGATACAGAAAGCCTACTATACTCTTGAAGATTATTTGGAAGATAAGAATGTGTGGATATAGCTCTCTTTGAACCTGTACAAGACAGTAACGACTTAATGTAAATAGTATTAAGAATTATATTTTTAAAAGAGCAACCGCCGAGTTTCTTGCTGGCTCTTCTCGGTAGGAACAGCTTTCCGAACCAGCAGTAGCGTTGACGATTCAAAAGCACTTGTTTACAAGTTTATTTGAATAAAGAATATTTTGAATTTGAATTTGAATTTGAATTTGAACGGAATTGGGTTGCACATTTTTGGATGACACTAAATTTTCTAATAAAATTCCGCAATCAATTTCAGCTTTGCCATTACAGCAGTTTTAAAACACTGTTAAAGGGAGGCTGATACAAAAGCCTACTATACTGTTGAGGATTATTTAGATTATAACAATGTATAGGTATAGCTACTGTTCGACCCTGTACAAGATAGTAATGGCTTAATGTAACTAGTTATAAGTATTGTTTTGATAAGAGCAACCGCTCGGTTTCTTGCTGGCTCTTCTCGGTAGGAAAAGCTTTCCGAACCAGCAGTAGGGTTGACGATTCAAAAGCACTTGTTTAGAAGTTTATTTGACTAAAAAAAATTGAATTTGAATACAAATAAAATTACAACTAATGACTCTCTGCTTTTGATACACGTGTATATAAAAACTAACGTGGAGCGACTCTATCAGTCCAAAAACGCTTGAAGGAATTGATACAAGCTTCAGACGTTGTTTAAGGAAATATTTTTGCCGTGTGTAAACGTTGACGTTCAATAACGTTGCTCCGACCAAAGTGTTATTTGTATCTTTAATATGAATTAATTAAATTAATTAATTTGAATGAGTTAATCTTGTATCTTCGGAAACTCGGAAACGGCTCCAATGATTTTCCTGAAATTCAGCATGTAGGGGGTTTTGGGGAGAAAAATCGATCTAAGTTTTATGTAAAAAAGAAGGTTTTATCCCTCTTTTGGGCATTACAAAATATATATTGAATACAAAACACTATTTTTGCCATAAACTGTCAGGTCAGCGTAGCTTATTCGGGAAACGGGCAGTCTTGAGAAATGTAAATACCCAATTACCTGATTATTTTTTTCTTTTTTTTAAGTTTATTTTTTTATTTTGTAAAGCCAGTTACTTTTACATAATATGAGTGGAGAAAACTTATCTTTCTCTTTTCTTTTATTCTAAAAGCGTAAGGAACGTAGTATTCGTGTCGCATTTCATGTATACATTATACACCGGAAAGCGAGGTTTATTTCTCGGAAATGATAATGTAGATATGCCGGTGGGGTTGACTAACCTCAGCATTTTCAGTAGAAAATGACATTTCATTTTCCTTATTTCAGTCTAATAATTGGTTTTAAATTACTTACTAGGGCATGGCATAAAGCAATTATAGTATCAATCAATTAAGACTAGTGTTAACCGCGACTTCGTTTGCGCTATCTTAAACGTTTAAACACCCTTAACATTTCTTTTTTTTTTCTCTTGTTATAATTTCATCGTCCTCCTGCCCTTATCCCACTCTAAGTGGGACAAAATGTTACAAACATGTTGTTACATGATTTGGCTACGTATTTTACGACTGACCGCCTGCCTGACGTCAACTTACCTCAGACGTATTTTACGACACCTCGGTAAGAGGATAGTCTGTTTTACTCAACCTAATACCACACGGCGGATCGACTTACCTTAGTCGCCTTTACAACACCTCGATAAGAAATGAGGGTGGTCTATTCTACTCAGCTGGATATCACATGGCGGGTCAATTTACTTTAGTCGCCTTTTACGACACCTCGGTAAGAAATAAGGATGGTCTATTCTACTCAGCTTGATATCACACCACAGGTCAACTTACCTTAGTCGCCTTTACAACACCTCGATTAGAAATGAGGGTGGTCTATTCTACTCAGCTCGATACCTAACGGCGGGTCCACTTACCTTAGTTGTCTTTACAACACTTCGGTAAGAAAGAGGGTGGTCGGATATCACACGGCATTTTTCTCCAATCACAGATATGTCAAACTTAATCATACTTTTTATGTGCTTTTATCACAGAAACCACGGGGAGCTTTATGAAACTTTATACATACTTCCACAGATATATATGAATGGATATCATAAAGCTAATCTACGCTGGCACGCGTCAATTCGGTTAAATTACGTTATCTAAATGGCAACGAAATCCACATTATGGCTGAACAAACGTTGATAAAAAACATGTGAATTATACGGACTATGGGCTCTCCATTGAGGAATAGAGTTTCTGATACCGTATATATATACTGCTTGTCCAGAAATTATGATATAATTATTTTGCTATTATCCAGGTTTATTTAGATTATCTACCTTTAATATTTGAATGACTTAATTATACAATTACATTCAATTTAAAATGAATTTCAATTTAGAAATACATTCCATTTCAAATTGTTGTCGCCAATGACTTTCGCTTTGTATTTTATAGCAGCACCGTCATGAGTATCCCGGCCTTTTGACTAAAATGGTGGCAACACTGTGTCGTGTTGTTTCCGGTGGAGTCTTCCTATATATTGCTAAAACGTTTCAGTTGTATTCAGTCTTTGTTCGTCATTCAAGAGAAGTGCATCTTGGTACGGGAATTGTGGTATTCCTATTATATCGTATTATTGTATAGTGTGTGCGCTAACAAAATGGATAATTAAAAAAATAAACGAATGCGTTAAGGGAATTACCTTACTGTGCAACAAAACATTTCACTACAAAATTCATCGACAAAATGATTCTACCACCAGTTCGGAACACTAATCCACTTGAGAAGAACTGGCAAAAAACTCAGTGGTCGCTCTTATTGCGAATAGCGATTATTTGAGGTTAGATTGTGATAACACGAAATAAATAAATAAATATATAGAACACTTAAACACACGGTCGTCCGTCCCCAAAGTAAGTAACATAATACTTGTGTTATGGTAGACAGACAACTGGTGAATATATACTTATATATTTTTTAAATACATACTTAAATACAAATATACACCCAGGCTCAAAGACCGACAAATTCATTTATAGAAAATGTTGGACCTCGTAAATACAAATATACACCCAAATATAAAAGTGGTCGCCTAAACACGTCTATCTCCTTCAAATGCCGCACGCCAAAAGAAAAGGAATGACGTCAGCCGTTGTCTTATATAGACTGTAACAGTTTAGAAATCTAGATTCCTAACAATATATATTCTGAATCTCGGAAACGGCTTTAAACGGCTTCATGAAATTCAGCATGTAGGGGTTTTAGGGGTAATAATCGATTTAGGTTTCATTTAAAAAAAAATCGTTTTATATCTGTTTTCGGGCATTAAAAAAAATGCTTAAATTTAGAATTCAATGCATATGATATTTGAGCTGTCAAATGCAAAGCTGTGATAGCCTAATGGCCGGAACAAAAAAGTTCAAAACCTGGGATCGATTTCCACATGTCAACTGGCTTTTTCTTTCTTTTTTTATTTTTTAATTGCATTTTTTGATCCAGCAAGGTTCAGTCACCCAGGTATCGTAATACTAAGTTCTCTAACGCACTAGCGGCTAGATTGGTTTAGATTCGTTATATGATTTTTGTTCCTCTTCATTATATGTCTATACCATATTAACCTTCCACTTCTTTTTAGTGTTCTTCACTTCTTTCAATACAGACGGACTATCGATTTTTTGTAATATTAATAGGGATAGAAATATATAAACATTCATTTATTAGAAGTTGGAAATATGTAAATTTTTACATATTTCGATTAACTCAAGACATCCACCCTCGCCGAGAAGAGATTTTTTACAGCAAAGTTTTTAAAGTTAATTCAAACGCGCCTTCTTGGGGTTTGCACCCTTAGTGAATTTTCGCTTTTATAATAAAGGAAATTTTTTTTTATATTTTATTCAAATTATATGCCATCTGATTTCATTTAATGAAAACTCATCCCTTTTCATGACATGCCCGCAAATTGTTTGAGCTTCTATTATTTATCTCATTTTTTCAAATTCTAAGATTCTGAAAAGTTTTTCGGTCTTGTAGATAATGAACCTACTACACCTACAACAATTGTAAATTACATTTTATGATAGTATATTTCAAATTACATGTCTGATTTCATTAAATGAAAACTTATTTCTTTTCATGAAATGCTTGAAAATCATGAACTTTTGGCCTATATTTATTTCATTTTTTTAAATTCTAAGATTCTGGAGAAGTGTTTTGATATTTTGGATAATGAACACTACACTTACAATTGTTAGGAAATCTAGAATTCTAACCGGTTAAGAAAATAAAACTCTTTGCTGTAATTTCATTTCATTTCTATAACCTTTTCGCATCTCGTTATTCAGAGTATTTCCGAATTAAATGCTGCTCTTGCTCTGTCCTCCCACAAATAGGGAAAATAGAGTTCTATTTTCTCAAAAATCTAACTCTTTTCCATAGGTGTTCACGTCCATAATTCTATTTATTTCTATATCGTCCCTTTTTTCCCTTTCAATATTTTAAAACCCCATATAAATACTTCACATATTATTTTCACGCAATATATTTTATATATATTGCACTTAATTTCAGTAAACTTAATATACACTTTATAAACTATTTACTAGACTATTTTACATAACCAAGCATTTAATAAAAAGTAAAAAATAAATTAAAAAAATATACACATACATTAAATCGAAATCATCAATTCCATTGCAATATTACTTAATTAATTAGAGAGTGACAGATAGCAAATTATATTCTCTTTTTTTAGATGTACATATTTTTGACTACCTTGTTCTAGTATAACAACTCTATGATATTTTGAGATAAATTATTCCCTGTACAATAATATTTTATATCACTGTACACTATGACATAGAATCGGAAATGTAAAAAAAACCTTTTTCTTCATTTAATGGGTCTCTATGTCGCCTCAAAGGTTATTGCGCCTGTAGTTTTTTCTCAAAGCTTTTACTCTGAAAAGCTCTTAACAACATCTAAAGGGACTTTCATTTCGTTGTTTGATCAACCGTCCATTACAGTAGCTAGTACAACTGGAGCTATGTAGTGCGGGGATTTCCCACTTTCAAACTAGAAATGCAAAAAGTTTCGACCTTCCTCCCTTTTTTCGACAACTGTTTTGTCTTGTATAACAGTGGGAGAACTTTCGTAATTTTAATCCACTCTCCATCCTTTTTGAAGCTGCCTGTATTAATTTCAACTCTATAGACTTTTGATATAATTTAAAAAGAATCTCACAGTGTTAACACCTTATTTCTTTCACTTCTTGCAACGAACTGAACTCAAATATCAAATTTATCAACATGTTTAAGCACCCCCCACGACTCAAATCCCTCCCGTACCCCCTTTTCGAATAGAATAGACCACCCTCATTTCTTACCGAGATGTCGCAAAATACGACTAAGTCAGGCAGGTTGCCGGTTATAAAATAACTGACCAAACTTGTTCCGACACCTCTTAGTTCCGGATAGGGGCCGCAGTTTGATGAATGATGATTTCATAGCATACAGTATTTAACAATAATAACAGATAACCAGTAATAACTTACATTACTATCCTACTGTAGGGAAAAGGATTCTCTCCCATTTTTAGAGGGAGGTTTTATTTATGACGTTAGAAATTAAAGGAAAATACGCTTTTGAATTCAAAGCAACTTATAAAAGTATATTCGTATTTTAAATGAGTTTTATTTACTTATTTTAAAAAACTTATATTCACATTTTATAAGCAGCCTTATTTGAAAAATACAAAAGACTGTATTTGAAATTTAAATTTGTATATTTATTTCAAACCAGGGACTATAAATAATCTAGGATCGGCATACGTCTTACAGTCTGTTAGGAACTTTTCATCGGAAAGTTACTCCTGCTTCTGAAAAAAAAAATTGACAAACTTCTTCCACGTTATTAGTAAGTATTATTAATAATATTGTGAATAATTCCATTTAAGTTAATCTCTTAGAATAAAAATAATTCAATTTAATTTACTTAATTTTAGTGATTCGAAATAAAAATATGAATGTATCAGTTTAAACCAAAATAACAACAACAATTAAAGAAACAAAAGGTTTTTTATTTATTACATTTTCAGCCAATTACTTAATTATTTTATGGGAATTTTTTACATGTATATATTAAGTTTTAATATTCAAATAAATACGGTTTAAAAATTCTGGTATCACCCTAAAATTGGTCACGAATTCAAACCTGGGTAGGCATCAATGAGTTTTTCTATAAACTCATACCAAATTGATGATTGCAATTTATCAAACGCTTTTCGGTGAAGGATAAAATCGTGAGAAAACTTGCATATCTGTATTAGGGATATGTGCAACCGATCCGCATTGAAGCAGCGTGGTGGGTCTCAACTCAAATTCTTTTCTCAAAAATGGAGAGAAGTATCTTGCCAGTGGGATAGTAACAGGCCCTTACTTTACTTGCTTCTTTTGTTTACAATTTTTTTTAATTTGATATTTTTATTCACAGGATTGATCAAGAATGCCTATCATACAATCTTGCTGTTGCTGGAGGAGCCTCCGCAGAGGATGCTACGCCTCAGCAGTATACACATTGGTATGTACATTTTAAAACTATTCTCCTCTCCTTTTTCAACTATAGGAATGAAGATTGGATAGCCCAACGGTGTGCATCTACCGAGAGGGTCATGGGTTCAAACCTCAGGATGAATTTTTAGTTCATAGTAAATTGCCTCTTCAGGTGACAAGAGAGCTGGCTCTATTTTTGCACAAAGAATCAGCTTAGCGATTCAGCGCTGCCAGCATTCTTGGCACCATTCCACGTGGGCATGATTTGTATAGTCCTACGTGTAACTAGTTAAGATAGATCTAACTTGTACATTTTTGCAGTAAATAAAAAAAAAAATTTTGTTATTAAACTTATTAAAATACCCACAAATTTTACCATATTATTTGTTTTCTGTTTGGTATACGGCTCAGTAAAATATACCACCCTCATTTCTTACCGAGAGACTAAGATGAATTGACGTCAGGCAGGCGGCCGGTCGTAAAATACGTAGCTAAATCACGTGACAGCATGTTCATAACATGTTACTAAACTTACTTTTCTAACTTAAACATACCTTAGTCGTATGTAACAACACCTCGGTAAGAAATTCAAATTCAAATTCAAAATATTCTTTATTCAAATAAACTTGTAAACAAGTGCTTTTGAATCGTCAACTCTACTGCTGGTTCGGAAAGCTGTTCCTACCGAGAAGAGCCAGCAAGAAACTCGGCGGTTGCTCTTTTAAAAATATAATTCTTAATACTATTTACATTAAGTCGTTACTGTCTTGTACAGGTTCAAAGAGAGCTATATCCACACAGTCTTATCTTCCAAATAATCCTCAAGAGTATAGTAGGCTTTCTGTATCAGCCTCTTTTTAACAGTGTTTTTAAACTGATGTAATGGCAAAGCTGAAATTGATTGCGGAATTTTATTATAGAATCTTATACCAAAACCCACAAACGAATTACGTACTTTTGCAAGGCGCAAAGCAGGAGCCGCAAGCTTATGTCGGTTCCTGCTTTGTCTATTGTATACATCACCTATCGTTTTATAATTCTTTATATTTTTATGTACATAAATTAGATTGCTTAAAATATACTGTGAAGCAAATGTAAGAATACCTGTTTCCTTAAACTTCTCTCGCAGGGAATCACGCGGTCTTAAATTATAAATGCCACGTATAGCTCTTTTTTGTAAAACAAAAATTTTTTCACTATTCGCGCATTTACCCCACAGCAATATTCCATAAGACATAATGCTATGGAAGTAGGCAAAATAAACGAGTTTTGCTGTTTCGACGTCTGTGAATTGTCTTATCTTTCGAACAGCGTAGGCCGCTGAACTCAGTTTCCCTGCAAGAGTTGTTACGTGTGTGCTCCATTGGAGTTTTGTATCCAAAGATACTCCCAAAAATACAGTTGAATTTTCTGTTTTTAGTGGTACATTATTTAAAGAGAGTCTATTTGCTGTTTTTGCAGCATTAGGTAATGCAAATTCAATACATTTAGTTTTATTTGAGTTCAGTACCAAATTATTTAGCCTGAACCAATGAGCTACTTGCGATAAACCCCTGTTTACTTCGTCAATATTATCGTCATTTCTATTTACTTTAAAAATTAATGATGTATCATCCGCAAACAGTACAATATCGCAAATATTATGAATAAAATACGGTAAATCATTTATATAAACTAAAAACAGAAAGGGACCAAGGATTGATCCTTGGGGCACACCCATAACTAAGGCCGATCCGGATGACTGCACATCATTAATGCACACTCTTTGAATCCGGCTGTGAAGGTACGATGCAACGAGACGAAGTGCATTGTTTTTAATGCCATAATAGCCAAGCTTTAACAATAAAATTTCGTGTTGAACGCAATCAAATGCTTTGGATAAGTCACAAAATACCCCTATGGCATTTTGTGAGTTCTCCCACGCATCAAAGACATGCTTCAACAACCTCACACCCGCATCCGTTGTAGACCGACCCTTAGTAAACCCATACTGCTCAGGATGAAGTAAATTATTAAAATTAAAATGCTGGAGCAGCTGCTTTAGGATGATTTTCTCAAAAATCTTGCTTAGAGTTGGCAAGACCGAAATAGGTCTATAGTTCTGAGGGTCGCTCTTATCACCGGACTTAAAAAGGGGGATCAATTTACTATGTTTCATTAAATTGGGAAATATCCCTGTATCTACAGATTTGTTAAAGATCTTGGCCATAATCGGGGCGATAATATCAATAATATTATTAATTAATTTTACGGACATTCCCCATAGATCAGTTGTTTTTTTAATATTTAATGTTTTAAAAATTTTGACGATATCGTATGGGGAAATGTGTTGAAATTTAAAATTAACACTGCACTCCGTGACGCTGTCCTTTAAAACATTAAAAGCTTCCATTGGGGATGAGTTTATTGAGCTAGTGGTAGAAATGGGTATATTTTGAAAGAAATGCTCAAATGCACTAGCTACTGCTGTATCAGAATTAATAAGTTCATTCCCAATTTTAAGCTCTATGGCAGAATTATGCATTTTACGTCTACCTGTTTCATCTCCAATAACATTCCAGGTAGTTTTTATTTTATTTTTAGAATTAATTATTTTACTTTTAATATGAAGAGATTTGGCCTGTGTGCAGACACTTCTAAACGTTTTTGAATATTTTTTTACATATTGTAGAAAAGTGGGGGACTTATTATATTGTTTTTCTGCATACAGATCAAATAACTTATTCCTACTCTTATAAATGCCATTAGTGGCCCATTCGCTAAACCTAAGATTTTTGATCACTTTTTTTTCTATAATATTAAAAGTCTTATTGAACTCACAACCAATCATTCCAAAGAGGGCATTAAAAAGTTCATCTGAGCTACCGCGACTTTTGTCGAATTGCAATATCTTTGATGATATTTTTGATTGAAATCGCTTTATTTTATTCGAAGTGAAAGGCCTGTACTTGATATAACAATTTTTTTCCTGCATATAGTTAGGGACAGATATAATTTGCCCACTATGATCAGACTTTAAGCGATTTATTATAGATTTTTCTAAGATATTACAACTGTAGTTAGTAAAAATATTATCAACACCGGTAGCTGAAGTTGCAGTTATCCTGGTAGGTTCGTTAAATACATTGATCATATCAAAACATTGAAATAAATTAAGTAACCTACAACGATTACAGGTATCCACTAAGATGTCAACATTAAAGTCTCCACATATTAAAACTTGTTTTGAAGATTTAAAGATCTTCTTAAGAACTTCCTCCATGACGCTCTCAAATAATATATAATCACTGGAGGGTGGGCGGTACACAGAAACTATAATATAGCGCTCTAACTCCACACAAGACAGTTCAATGGTACGTTCAACAGAAAGACCGACAATATCATTTCGTTCTTTACAATGTACTTTGGAATGAGTTAATATCAAAGATCCCCCATGCTGGGCGGTCTTCCTCAAGAACGCACTGGACACTTTATAATTTTTAATATTTAATAAGAAATTAGAACTGTTTAGCCAATGCTCGGTTATACATAAAATATCAATACTAAATTTATTCATAAACAGTTCTATTTCAAATTCCTTGCCAGATAGACCTTGCAGATTCTGGTGTACAATATTCAAGTTACAAGGTCTATCTATTGTCTTATTATCTAGTTTAAAGTAACATTTTCCGTACCTAAAATGTTACTTGATATACTATTAGTACTACTACTAGTACACATGTCAATATATGAATAATTAGTACTTAATGTACAGTTTGTATAAGAAAGAGGGTTCCTATTCTACTCAACCGGATACCGCACGGTGGGTCGACTTAGCTTAGTCGCCTTTTAGGATACCTCGTCAGAATTGAGGGTAGTCTATTCTACTCAACCGGATACCAAACAGCAGGTCGAATTACCTCAGTCGCCTTTTAACACACTACGAAAGAATTTAGAGTGGTATTTTCTACTCAACCGGATATCGCAAGGCTTTAAAAGGAAAAAATACGCATTGAAAATGAATTGCAAAATCGATTTTCACCTCTGGTTTATCTCAAGGTCTTATAATCTAAATAAAGAATCATTCAATAGTTATTGTCGTCAAAGCAAAATGTATTATTTGCAAAAACATTGTTATATGCTAAGTGTTTCGATTTAAATCTGAACAAGAATAAACAACTAACCTGAATTGCATTTAAAAGAACCAAGTGCGTCATTCTTTTGCAGTAAGATGTATATCAAAATCACCTTTGACATTGCCATATCTGGGCTAAAGTCGTTCAATGGAAATATGTACTGAGATTAATGTACATTTATCTGTTATCGACAACAAGTAATCTATATACCGTCTTTTGTTACTTTATGTTTTGCGAATAATTTCAATTGACGTAAGCAACAACGAATATAATACTTTTATGATAGTTACTTTTATGCCTACTAGCTTTTATCAGCAACCTCGTCTACGATACGGGTCTTCTCGTTTACTCCCCGGGTGGGGGTAAACGGGGTGCGGGTCTCGAGGTATTCCTCACTACCCGGGCATCTCCTCGCGGGCACTTAAGCCCGGCATGTGTTCCGGCCGTAGGCCAAGGTCACCTAGGTGACCCAAAGGTGTCGGTATTTGGGCCGTAAGCCCAGGTTACCTAGGTGACCTAATGGATGTCTTGTTCGGTGGGGAGGTCTGGGAATGGTAGCTCGCAGACCTCGGGGTCAATTTCGGTGGTGTCTCGTCCGGTGGTGTCTTGATCGAGTAGGTGTGTCATGTCCGGTGTATTCGCCCTTTCGCCCGTCGCGTCGTCCTCTTCGTCGCCGTCGTCATCCGCATCGGGCCGCGGAGACGGTGATCGCAGGAGCTCGCGAGGCAGGGAACGTCCATCGGGTGGTCGCGCATGGAGTGGCGCGATGCCAACTTCGTTCGCGTTGACTGTTGTTGTGTGATACGTCGATAATAGATGACCCTTTTCAATGTCATCCTATTCCTGTAGAATCATCCAGATTTATATAACATATATGTTAACCTGGTGTATAAGGAATAATTGTTGCAAATTTCATCGATATTGGTTCAGCGGATTCGCCTTGAAACAGTTACAAACGTAAATCCATGCTCACAAACTATCGCATTTATAATATTAGTAGGATAGGATATATAAAACCATAATATCTTAAATCAAACCTGTTAATATATGATTAATTGAAAGCAAAGAAGCTGTTACAAAAATACTGCGAGGTCTGTAAAGTTAAAAGGCAAATATAGGATTTAGATTTTTAGTAATCGGGCTTTTAGATAAAATCATCATTTTCCTGTCGTTATCCTACTATATAAGTAGGTTCGTCACGGGATTTAAACAATTCATAACTTGTTTTAGCTAGTTTTGTTACGACCGGCCGCTTGCCTGACGTCAACTTACCTTAGTCGCCTTTTGCGACACCTCCATAATAAATGAGGGTGGTTGGTGTTCATGGTTCGTGGTTCTTTGTAGCTTGGACATTTGGGAGGTTTAGAAGGGTGCGCCGCGCAAACCAACAGTATACACTAAAGTAATGTACTAAAGAATTGTAGATCTACAAAAATACTATACAAAAGTCAACGACGGCATGTCTCTGTCACTTATGGTTAACTCACAATAATTACATTTATGTTCAAAATTTCAATTAAATACACTGATTTACACGCATGAAAAGCTTTAGACACAGATAATAGAATAAATAGAATAAACAGAATAAATAGAAAGGCTTTGCAATTTTGTTATGGATTCTACGAGTATCTCCCGATCATGTGTGATTTTGTCGTGGATTTTATCTCCTGATTATGTTTTCTAGTTTTATTTTTAATTTCCTTAAAATTGTGATTCGTTGTTCGAACATTCCTCTAAACAAAGTTCAAGCTAACGCGTTTAAGATAATAGTTAGTTACCAACAACAATTTTCAATTTAATTGTTAGGTAGTTTCTGGTGTGAAATTGCATGAAAGCTTTTACTGACAGTCTGTCAGTTTACGAAAGTTATGCAGCTTCGCACCTCAGCTATTAAACTGGGCTTAGACGGGAGTGGATAGAATAATGCATTTCAAAAGCTAAGTTTCTGTATAAACTGTCTAAGCCTCAATGAAACCGCTTACACTTAGTAAAGTAACAAGTTTTCTTATAAACAAAGAGGTACTTACCACCTAAATGATAACACAATCCTTAAATGCCAGAATGAGAAGAAAATTCTCTCATTTATAAGACACTCGCTTATCTGAAACCCACCTAATAACTATACAAAATACATACAAAATCAATCAAACCCAATAGATATGTCAAACGACACGGATCGGTAAAAACATAAATCGACACGGCCAGGCGACTACATTGATGGATGATCAAAAGGAAAATAGGGAAAGTCTGCTTGTGGACTCACAAAAGATTGAACTTTTCTTGACATGTCGTTCGCTTGTAACTGTGTATTTATAATTTTTGTTAGTCACTTTGTATCCAAACAATTATATATAGAGGTAGGTAAGGGCAGGAGAATTTGATAGGTATGTAAAAAGCTGTGATAGCCCAGTAGTGAGACCGTGCGACGCTCTCGAGAGGAGTTCAAAACCTAGGCACCAATTTCAAAGCGGCGGTAGCGAAATGGTTACGGTAACGGACTTGCGATCGAGTGGTCGTGGATTCCAATCCCAGCCATTATACTACCGATGTGTACCCACTCCTAAAACAAGAATTAAGCTTAGCTAAGTTAAGTTTACTAGTAATTTTTAACCCAAAATTGCTAGTAACCTTTAAAAAAACTTATGTCTAATTGATAATTGCAATTAATCACACGCTTTCCGGTGAAGGAAAACATCGTGAGGAAACCTGGATATCTCTAGAAAATTCTATATATATATATATATATATGGGTTATGTGTAACCTACCAATTCGCATTGGAGTAGCGTGGTTGGTCTTAGCTCCAATCCTTCTCTTCATAGGCCCAGAAGTGGGATAGTAACAGGCCGTTTCTTATTCATAACTCTAATAAATTACAAAAGTAATAATAAAATTATTTCACTATAATCTGTGATTTTAGCAAAATAATTTTATTAATACTTTTGTATTATGGATCTCAGCAAAGTACCGTCTACTTGTATAAATTATCCAATAAATAAAACAAATCCCAATCCAATCATTTAAGTTAACCCTCAATATAAACAGACAGTGATATAAATAAAATTTATATCACTGTCTTTTCCTAGCAGTCAGTTTTAAAAATATTTAAAATCAGATACTAAATATTCATGATTTTATCCGCGCTGAAATCAAATGAAAATTTAAATTTTAAACGAATTGTTTCACAACTTTGATTGCCACTGATTCATCCGAAAATATCGCCTTATAACTACAAATCTGCAAGTTCATAAATATATGATATCAACTTTTATCCACAACTTCGTTTGCGTCGACTGTTTACGCGTGATAGGTCGATAATAGATGATGGTTTTTAATATCATCCTATTACTGTAGAATTAACAAGATTTCTGTACCCTATATCTTACCCCGGTCTATCGATACTAATATATAAAGCTGAAGAGTTTGATTGTTTGGTTGTTGTTATAGGCTATATAACATTACACAACATAAATAAGAGAGGAGCAAGAATAAAAAATAGTACGAAAGCTTTCCCTGCGTGCGCTGAGTAAACGGCGATAGTTATTCAAAAATATTAATAATGTTCTAAATAAAAATCTTTTAAGGTTAACCCTCTTTAACTATTTTGATGGTTGTCAAAAGACTATATTACGGTTCTAATCTTTCCACGCGATCGGAGCCGCTGGCGATTGCTAGTAAGGAATAATTGCGCCAAATTTCATAGATATTGCTTCAGCGGATTCGCCGTGAAAGAATAACAAACATACATACTCGCAAACTTTCGCATTCATAATATTAGTAGGATTTTATACTCGGATGAAATGCGGTTGTATAATAGGATTAACAAATTAATCCTTGCGTACGGAAAAAAATAACGTCAAAATACTGAAAATTGTGATGATGGTACCGAAAGATTTGGCTTTAATTTAAGCTGCCGATTTTCCTAATTGTCAGAAATATGACAGTTATCCCTTAACCAAGAATTGTAGATTTTTCTTATTTTTATTGAAGCTGCTATAGCCTGGTACTTTACCCGATTCCCGCTTGACGTTGACATTTGTTTTAGGACATACTATATATTTAACAGTTGTTTGTCAACCATAACACAAGTATTAAGTTACTTTGGGTACGGACGACCGTGTGTGTAATGTTTCATATATTTATTAGTACTAGGTTGATCGAGCCTTGCTCGGTAATTTTTTACAAAATAAAAAAAAAGAAACTTAAAAAATAATAATAATAAATAATATGGTAGGTAGTGCTCGGTCCTAGGTTTTTTCATTTCTCGCGACCACCCGCTTCCCGAATAAGCTACGCTGACTTGACATTTCATGGCGAAAATTGTATTATATATATTCAATAAATATGTTATCTTTTTTTATGCCCAATAACAGGGAAAAACGATTTTTTTAAATAAAACCTAGCTATATCGATTTTTCTTCCCCAAAACTCCCTACATGCTGAATTTCAGGAAAATCGTTGGAGCCGTTTCCGAGATTCCGAAAAAAATAAATAAAATATATATATACATACATACAAGAGTAACTTATTTAAATATTAAAGATTACGTAGATACACATTTCTCTTTCTTTTCCTTTACAGTGTAAAGAGCATTCAATTTTCACTGTATTCTTTGCCATTTCTTCTGGGGTGGCTTGATCCAATTACTGGCGATAATGACAAGAGGGGAAAGTCGTCCCATGCTGACCATTCCGAGTTAATTTATTTGAACGGACGCACAATTTTTTTGTATAGTCGTGCATGTTTCTGGTATAAATAGCCGAATATAATTTTTTTGTGTGCTACATGTTATTGTTTTAATAGTGAACTAATTTAGGTTAAGCATATTTATTGCGTTGAGTAGCAAATATAAGATTGGCATACGTCAATTTACCTTCCCACTTGGTTTTATTTTATTACTAACAATCGCCAGCGGCTCCGCCCGTATGGAAAGATTACAACCGTAATATAGTATTTTGGTGACCATAAAAATGGTTAAAGTGGGTTAACCTTAAAAGCTAGACATAAGCTCTCGCGACTTTTATTTAGAACATTTATAGGGGAAAAATTTTGTAATACATGATTTTTTAATAACTTTCACCGTATCCGTAGGCACGCAAGGAGAGCTTACAAATGTTGCGTAATATTTTTTAATGATGCTCCTCTCCTATTAATCTTATTGTGATGGTAATGATATATAGCTTATAGCCTTACTCCATAAATGAATCACACTTAAAAACATATTCAAATCATTTCAGTTCCTGAGATTAGCGCATTCAAACAATCGTACAAACAAACTCTTCAGCTTTATATATTAGTATAGATAAAAGGTCGACAAATGTGTAATATAAATATATGGGTCACTTTCATTATTACTTAGGCTCGAAGAACGAATAAATTAATTTATAGATAATGTTTGCTCTCGGCTGAAACCGAACCTATGACCCGCTGAGCTGAAGGCAGCGTCACTACCCACTGCGCCAACGGGTCAGTTGTTTATATATAGAATTCACACTTCTATATCTATAAGTATCATACAACAAAGTCCCCAAAAGCTATCTGTCTGGTTTACGCAAAATCTACGGAACGAATTATTGTACGGTTTTTACTAAAAGGTAGTGCAATTATTCTGAAAGGTTTAGGTTAATAGTACATTACAGTTTTATGTAAATTGTGCTTAGGTCGCGTGGTTGTAATAAAACTCGCTGGGAGCTTCAGTCACGTGTGTCGCGTAAACCAACAGAGATACATTAAAGTAATGTACTAGAGAATTGTAGATCAATAAAAAAACTACAAAAACGTCCTCAACAGCATCTGTCTATCTGTTATTGTTAACTCACAATAACTACTTTTCATCAGTTTCATCTTCCTACTTTTATCTCACTCTGTGGTCGGCACAACATGTTACAAACATGTTGTCACATGATTTGGCTACGTATTTATGACCGGTGACCGGCCTGACATAATTTATCTTAGTCGTATTTTACGACACCTCGGCAAAAATGGGTTTTATTTCTATTCTACTTAAGCGGATACAACACGGTGGGTCAACTGACCTAAGTGGCCTTTTACGACACCACGGTAAGAAATGAGGGTGTGTACTATTCTATTTGTTCAAAATTTCAGTAAAAAAATATATAACTCTATTTTCGAGACTGTTTTGTTCTGATTAGTATCTTTAATATTTAAATGAGTTCTCTCGTATATATATATTTTTTCAGAATCTGGGAAACGGACCCAACGATTTACCTGAAATTCAGCATGTTGGGGGTTTTGGGGAAGAAAGATCGATCTAGCTAAAAGTTTTATTTGAAAAAAAAAAAAATTATCATTGTTTTTGGCCATTAAAAATACTAAAATTTATATTGAATTGAATTTTAGTCATTAACTGTCAAGTCAGCGTAGCTTATTCGGGGAACGGGTGGTCGCGAGAAATGAAAATACCTAGGATCGGGCCCCACCATATTATTCTTCTTTTTAAAGTTTCTTTATTTATTCTGTAAAAAATACCTAGCAAGGCTCGGTCACACAGATATTTAATCCTTATTAAAATAAATGTCCGTTATCTTCGCCATTCAATATAGATCAAAATTGTCTTCTACACTGTATGGCTCAAATAAATACTTTAGAAGATATTATAGGAATGATAGAATGTGGAAATCTTATCATATGGAAAATGTATCAATGCAATATCGAAATGGATTTTATTCTCACTGCATTTCAAGCTTGCTATGCAGTACAATGGTTGATCGTGAGATGAAATGTGTGCTTAGGTCGACCACCTTTGAAGGGAAAAGGGATTTATACCGAGAGATTTGAAATAACATTCAGTACTAACATTATATAGTAATAATAATAAATAAAAATAAATGACCATTATAAATGCAGTCCGTTCCCAAATTATATTAATAATTGTGATAATTGAATATTTAAATGACTTAATCTTGTATGTATAGTATATATATTTTTTTTTTCGGAATCTCGGAAACGGCTTCTACGCTTTTCCTGAAATTCAGCATGCAGGAGGTTTTGGGAGAGAAAAATCGATTTAGTTAAGTTTTATGTACAAAAAATTCGTTTTGTCTCTGTTTTTGGGCATTAAAATATACGAAAATTTATTTTGAATATAAAACACTATTTTTGCCATAAACTGTCAAGTTAGCGTAGCTTATTCAGGGAACGGGAAGTTTCGAGAAGTGTAAATACATAGGATCGATCCCCAACTACCTAATTATTTTTATCTTTTTTTAACTTTCTTTTTTTTATTTTGTAAAAAATTACCAAGCATGTCTCGGTCAACCAGCTACTATATATATAATCGAAAGAATATATTACTATCTAGCAATATCTTTTTGTCTTTGAGAATTAAAAAAAGTTATTCTATGTAAGCCTTTCTTTTGTATACCTTTTTAAAGTCAGATTATTTAATCTCTGAAGACTACTGAACCGGTTCATGCGGAAACAGCTTCTATTCATCAAACAGACTATTCAGCGAGCAATCCTATTGAATATTTGTAAATTGACTATTCACGAATATACAAATACATAATTACAACATGATTTTAATGGAAACATATCAAAGACTCTTAATTTATACCTTGTTCAGACATATTTGTTTTATATATTATATGACTTACCGAGGTGTCGTAAAAGGTGACTAAGGTAAGTTAACCCGCCGTGTAGTATCTGGCTAAGTAGTATAGACCACCCTCACTTTTTATCGAGGTATCATTAAAGGCGACTAAAGCAAATGGATTCGCCGCGCCGTATGGTATCCGGCTCATTTCCTATCGAGTTACGCTAAAAGGAGTCTAAGGTTAGTTGACGTCAGGAAGGCCGGTCGTAAAGCCAAAACATGTAACAACATGTTGAAATCCCACTTGGAGTGGGATAAGGGCAGAACAATGATCACCATGATCATTGTTTTTAAAATTAACCGAAATTTACTAATGATGTTTAACCTGTTAATCTTATAAAGTTAAGTTAAGAGTGTGAATGAAAAAAAAAAAATTAAAATGACGTTTATGAAAGGGAAGATGTATATACATATAATATGTAATAATAAAGATAAGCTCATGTATATATATGTTTGTTATTCCATTTCCTTTTACTTAATCAAAGACTTTGAGTCAACAATATTTGTTATATTTGAAGTTTAAATTTTTTTTTATTTATCCTAATTGTATGTGTATATGTTGAAAAATGCTACATTAAATTGTCACAACTATCTTTTCTGTAATATTTAAATGAGGCAATCTTGTATGTATATATTTTTCGGAATTATGGAAACGGCTTCAAGGGTATGAAATTCAGCATGTAGGGGGTTAAATCGATCTAGCTAGGTTTTATTAAAAAAATGTTGTTATATTCCCGTTTTCGGGCACTGAAAACACTGTTAAGACGCTGTCAATTGCAAAGTCATGATAGCTCAATTGGGTGACGGGCGGTTTCATATACTGAATACCAGGATCCATTAGATAGAATCTTTTTTTAAATTGCATTTTTTATATATTTGAAAAAATTATGGGTTTTTAAACAAACATTTATATTAATATTAATAATATATTTATTTGGAAAAGAATTAAAGGTTTACAACATCGTCATAATCGAACTATTACATTAAATTCCATATAATTACTTTTTTATAATCCTGGTGGGCATTTTTGTTTGTTATTGTTATGTTTATTAATATTTTTCTTTTATTTCAGATCAGTCATTCTATGACGGTATGTAAAATTAAAATAAAGTTCATTGACTAACACTAAAACTGAATAAATTGTATTTATATGTTTTAGCAAACTAACTAATAAATTGAAAGTATTTATTTGGTGATGGTGGTGTTGGTGTAAAACAACCCTATTGTTCATCGAAAACTACTTAAATTTAACTAAGATTTTAGTTAAATTTAAGTTATTATGAGGAGTTTTAACTAGTGTTACCCATCTGCTGATATATTTAGGGTACTGTTTAATATATTTTTACGTAAGTAATCTAATTTATGTATGTATAGATTTAGGCAGAGGACTGACATATCCTTGTGGGATAAAAGTCCTTGTAAAAAATAAAAGATTATAGAATAAAATAAAAGAAAAAAAAAGTTTTGGTTTGTTTTATTTATTTGTTGCGTGTACACTATTTAATATTTGTTGTAAAGATATTACACACTATATTATAATATAAAAAGGTATCTATTGTAGTATTAATGAGTAAACGAAAGGCATACGTGAATAGTAAACAATCGTTTAATTGTTGCCATATACTAAGGTAAATCCTCATCATCTCGTGTAAGTAAGGCTTCGCTCAGGAGTTAGCGCCGTCCCCTAGGCCTGGGACTCAACCTCGACCTTTCTGCCTGTGGTTGTAAAATCCATGGTGGGCAGTGGAAGGACATGGAGTACGATAGTTACCTTTTAGAAACTTTAAAAAATAAATTTCGCAAAGAGGCTTTTAGTAAAAACTAATTTAGCACAAGAAGGCAGTGGACGTGAGACCACGTTTACCACCCAATCGTCTTAAGAGAGCGATGAAGAAGGCTAGCTCATAACCATAAAAGTGAAGGAAATAAGAGCAATAACCTTAACCATAGAAGAAATCCATAACTATAGAAGGGAAAACCCTAAAAGGGATCTCCGAGCGCCGAACTAGGAGATTCGGTGCTCTCGCTATTAGGACTGACGCATTAGGTGTTTCCAATGCATCGGTTGTGACTGGTCTTATCTAATATGCTCCCTCATGATGGGCAGTGGAAGGGCATGGAGTGCGATCCTTTTTCTAAAAACTAATTTTGCAAAAGGAGGCGGTGGACGTGAGACCACGTCTACCACCCAATTTGCCTTAAGAGAGCGACGGAGAAGGATTGATCATTATCATAAAAGGGAAAGAAACCATAGCCGTAAACCATAGAAGAAATTCATAGCCATAGTAGGGAAAACCCTCAAAGGGATCTCCGAGCGCCGAATTGGGGAATTCGGTCCTCTTCCTCGTCCTGTTCCAATGCTATGGTAGAAAACAGTAGAGCTTGGGTGGCGATGTCATACTTCTGCGAATATGTAATATCGCAGAAGGAGGTGGCAGAGAGAGTTCGGGAGGCAACCTCTTCCAACCCAATCCATCGCAGACGAGCGGGACAAAGACGGCGTGCCCAAGATCGTCGACTACCACCCTGATGAGGACCTCCGGGCGTCGAATAGGGGGATTCGACGCTCTGGCTAGAATGAGGTTCTTCGAGATGGCCGATGCATTAAGTGTTCCCAATGCGTCGGTTTATGGTGAAAGAGTCAGTCTAGGCTCTACAAGAGTAGAAAGGGTAGGCTGCTGACGAGGGTGTAGACGTGATGCGTCCAGTATTCCTGTGCTCTCGCCACCAAGCAGCAAGGTGGAACACCATGAGGTTTTAGCCGGTAAGAGTCCGGCATAACTGCTTTCACCACCCAGCGATTAGTAGTACCCATGAAGGATTTCCTCATGTAAAAAAAAGTTGTTTCCAATGCGTTGGTTTTGACTGGTCTTGTCTAATATGCCCCATGGTGCAGCTGCAAAGAGCGGCTACTGCTGAGAGTGCAGACGTGATGCGTTCAGAATTCCTGTGCCCTTCGTATCCAGGCAGTAAGGTACAGCATGAGGTATTTTAGCCGGTACGAGTCCGGCATAACTGCAATACCCTCGGATTGTACCCATGAAGGGCTTCCTCATGTAAAATAGGCTGTTTTTAGTTATACTAATATCGCCGAAATAATGATAACGGCTATGATGAGCAATTAATACAAAATATATTAAAAAACAAGCAAAAATTCCAATTAAAATAACACAATGACATATTTCTATACTAAGTACAAATCTATTCTGACCTATTTTGGAAATTTTTGAAATTTTAAAATTAATAAATCCCTTAATAACATTTTATACAATACTAAAAATGAATTAGAAAGACAGAAAAGTGTGGTGTGTAGAAAATAAAATGCCCTTAATGCATATGTGGGTCAGACTGACCGGAATTTGAAACCCGTTTTAAAGAAAATATAACCGCTTTCAGGAGTAATAAACCACAAATTGCACATTTTGCAAAACATTTGATAGAAAGCGCTCATAAAGTACCCAATGACTATTTCGAAATTCTGCACACCTGTAATGAAAGCCTTCGACTTAACATTTTAGAGCAACTTGAGGTTGTTAATAATAACAATGACACCCTTATTAATGATCAGATGAATGTTTCTAGTTCAAGCTTGTTCAACGTGTTCGGAGGTAAAATAAATGGTGGAGGTTAATAATTAGTTAATTAGTTGTTGCTTTGCTATTTTGACGTGGAGTCTATCTCTTGATGATGCTTCGGTTGCGGGGTGAAACGATACTTTTCCTTATACAGAGAGACGGACGGACTTTTTCATACATAATCTTAGTATGGTATTGATTATTTATTTTTATTTTTATAAAAATTTATTATATTAATAAATTACTTACGCCATGTGGTATTAAGGCTAAATAGAATAGTACCACCCTCATTTTATACCTAGGTGTCGTAAAAGGCGACTAGGTAAAGGTAAGTTGACCCGCCGCGTGGTATCCGGCTGAATAGACCAATCTCATTTCTTACCGGGATGTCGTAAAAAGAAACTAAGGTAAGGTGACGTCAGGCAGGCGGCCGATCGTATCGTATCGCGGTGTATCGTTTGTAACATATTGTACCGACCCCACTAGAATGGGATTAGGGCAGGAGGGTGTATGTATTAATAAATTAGTTAATAAGGAAAAAAAAGGTTTGTGACTTGTTTTTCGTTATACAATGCGATATGAACATCTACCGAGGTAGCTACGATTAATTTAATGCGAAAGAACAGTAGCTATAAAACATTTCTTAAACTTTCTTGATTTATACACCGAGACTCATAAATCCAAAGAGGCACTCCATCATAAATTTTGCTCTGTTGAATCGTATCACAATCCCTTTTTGGAATAAAACGTCGCGTCGGATTAATAAAATTATTTTTGTGAACCGACGCAAAAGTTCGAGGATATATTACAAGGAGTTTTTATTCATATTTTTGTAAATAAACGTTTTGAATACTCTTTACTAATTTTAATGTCTAATTTAAGTTTATTTGTCTGTGCCACCTTCCTTCTCTTCGTATATCACGTCAAGCAATTTAGCATAGTGTTAAGCTCTTAAATTAAGTTGTTAAATTATACGAAATACCGAAAATACCATTATACTGCGTCCATCATATTATCAGTCTTTTGACAGCTCACGCTCATTAAGTTTTGTATTGCTTACGTACAAATATCATACAAATAATATTTGTACTTTATGGATGGGTACCGCCCACTTAGTGATGTCACACATAATGGGTTACTACGATTATGCCACAGATTAAAAATAATCGGTAGAAATCGATGTTACGAGTATTAAAAGACATTTAATAACATTATATAAAGTTTTACTTTCTTCTTAGTTAATACATGAATACAAATAAAACAATCAGGATATTTTAATTTATTTTATTAGCACGAGTCGTCGGAATGATAATCAACACTAGACTCCTCCGATGAGGAGTCTTCAGTAGCAGTTATTATTAGCTCTTGTGTAGATAATATATTATCAAACGCAATATCACGTTCCCAATCAGAGAATATTACTCTTTTAGTTCTTTCCACCACACTTGCCCAGTTCTCGGCCGTTACGTGGGTGCAAGCATTTTTTAGCAATTGCAACATTTTATTCGCTGTGAATGGGGGGCTTGTATTGCATCTCGCAGCATGCCATATAAGTTCTATTGCGTTGTACTGGCAGTGGTATGGAGGAATCCGAAGAACAGTATGGCCATATTCTGCTGCCATTTCATTGATTACATAGCGTTTTGCTCTCTTTTTGGTTTTTAATATTTTTATTAATTCAACTTTTAACATTGAGTCGTCCACATTTTCTCCATTGTCCCGAAGCCAATTAATTATTTCATGCTTTTTATTAGCCTGTGTTGGCATTTTGTCAATTTGACGGGAGTGGTAGGGCGCATTATCAATAAAAATTATTGATGGTTCTTCCAATGAAATGAGCATTTTTTTGAACCACTCTTCATACACATTTGCATTCATCTCTTCGTGGTAGTCATTTGATTTCTTCGATTTAAATGCCAACAGTGCGTCTTGTACAAATCCTTTTGCTGTACCTGCATGGCAAATGATTAGGCGCTCACCTTTTCCCATTGGTACTGAGGAAGTGGAATCTGCAGTATCATCAGTCCAGAAACGAGATAGTGTGTGGTTAGCGTTGAGCCATGTTTCATCCGTGAAAACAATATTTGCCCAATCTTGTATTTTCTTTGCCTCTCTTAAAAAATCACAACGTGCTATAGCTATATCTGTGCGTTCCATTAATAATTTTCTTTTATTTAACTTTTTATATGAAAAGCCAATTGTGTTCAAAACTTTGACCAAAGAAGATTTTTCACCATGAAATAGACCACTTCTTTTCAAAGAAACAATAAGTTTTCTCAAAGTTGGAATTTCTTTTCTCAAGTAGTAATCTAGTTTACGTAGGTTATCATTAATCGAATTACTTAGGTACGTAATTCGATTAATGATAGTAGGTACTATAATCGGAATGGTATCGCATACGAGAATCTTTAGGACATCACTATCGTCAATCTGTCAAAAGATGGTTAATATAATGGACAGTGTATAGGCTGTCATAACTTTCCATTCGAAAACTCAAATTACGATATGTATTCCTATTTTTTTTTTTTTTTTTATTATTATTTTTTTTATTTTTTTTTATTTTTTTTTATTTTTTTTTTTAATAAAACTTAGCTAGATCGATTTTTCTCCCCCGAAATCCCAACGTGCTGAATTTCAGGAAAATCGTTGGAACCGTTTCTGAGATTCAAAAATATATTATATATATACAAGATTAACTCATTTAAATATTAAAGATATTACAATTAAGAGATATGGAAAAACGTTATAAAGTTAGGCAATAACAGTATTGTTTATATGTATATTATCATAGGTAGTAAGCATCTGCGCTCTTATCTGCCTAGACGTAAGAAATGCATTTAACTCAGCATCTTGGAGAGAGATCTTACTAGAGTTTAGAAAGAGGGGGTTCCCTAGCTACATACAGAACCTAGTGAGTAGCTACTTGGACGACAGGTACATAAAGGTTACAGATAACAACGACATGGAAGAAATGATAAGAGTTAGCAGCGGAGTGCCTCAAGGGTCGATACTCGGCCCAACCCTCTGGAATATCTTATACGACAGCGTGTTTAATTTAAAATGCGAGGAAAACGTTCAGTTGATAGGCTTTGCTGATGATCTAGCACTCGTAGTCGTAGCTAGAAATGAAACTGTCCTCATGAACCGGACAAACAGAGCCCTCGAACGGATAAGGGAATGGATGCAAGCAAAACAACTTACTTTGGCGCCGGAAAAAACAGAGGCTATCGTATTTAGTGGGAGGCGTAAGTTAGGTCCCATTAAATTCATGATCCAGGAGGTTGCAGTGACTCCAAAAGAGCATATTAAATATCTTGGGGTTTGGCTTGATAAAAGTTTAAATTTCAAAAAACATATAGAAGAGGCAGCCAATAAAGCGCAAATTCTGACCGAAGCTCTATACAGGCTGATGCCGACAAAGGGAGGCCCCAGAGCAAGTAAGAGAAGGGTGCTGGCCTCGGTGGCACATTCCATTATCCTCTACGGAGCTCCTATATTTGATGGGGCAATGAAGGTACAACTCTACCGGCACAAACTGGAAGCGGTTCAAAGACGACTGGCAATAGGAATCTGTGGCGCATACCGGACTATCTCCACCGACGCAGTACTAGTGATAGCCGGACTAGTACCCATCGCCAAGCTAGTCAGAGAACGAGCCAGGATGTTTACCAACAAAGAGTTGAAACCATCAGATGTACGAGAGGATACTCTTACAGAGTGGGCGAACGAATGGTCAGGAAGGGGAAAAGGAACGTGGACAAGAGAGCTGATCACGGACCTAAAAGTATGGCATAAGAGAAAGCACGGAGAGGTAGATCGCTGGCTCACTCAAGCTTTTAGCGGACACGGAGTCTTTAATACTTACCTATTTGCTATAGGAAAAGCGCCGACTGAGAGCTGTTACTTCTGTGCCGAGGAAGACACTCCAAGACATGCATTGTTTGAGTGTGCAGCATTTGCAGGGCTACGGAGTGCAGTGCAGGGAACGAGGGTAGCCCTAAACGCACAAAACTTGGTACCCCGGATGCTCGTAAGTGAAGAGGAGTGGTATAAACACGAAGACCTACTCAGGAAAATTATGATTAAAAGGGAGGAGAAAGAAAGAGAAAGCAGACAAGAATATTAAAAAAAAAACGGTCATCATGAAGAAATGCAAATGCGGTTCCATGCTGATTGGAAGTTAGAGAGGAGGTTGTTTAGTCCGTGCGAGTCGGACACTACCTACTAGTACGGGCTAGTAGGCGTCCGGCAGGGATTTTTCCTCCTCGCGAAAAAAAAAAAAAAAAAAAAATTGCATTTATGCATCTAGAAAATTCTGCATTGACCTTAATTTCCGATGCAATGCTACTAGGGACACATAAACCGTATAGAGGTCTACCTGAGAACAAAATCTATACAAAATCAATTCAGTATAAATAACATTTTCTGTTATTGTCTGTTCGCCCAGACGAATATTTTAAAGAATATCCATAAAAAGTTTATGATAACCGAACGTCACATGTTATTCAATTTGAATTTAAAATATATTACCCGCAATATAAAGTAAACATACGTAAATGGATTTACTTACAAGCTGAATGTATAATAAAGTTGTACATGCATATTGTTAGAAGAGAGATAAAAATCACATTGTCAAAAACAAGTTTATCCGTAAAAGGGATCTCTTCCAGTCAAACTTTGAGTAACAGAAGAAAAAGATAGAAAGTGAAATACAGGTAATATAGAAAAAAGAAAAATAACAAAAGCTATATACATAGTTTAATAATTGCACACTTTACATAAAACATAAAAAAGATGAATTGTTAATAAGTGCGAATAATTTCAAAATAGAAATATTTTGAATAATGTATGCCTAATATATATAATAATTAGTTTGCAAATGTTATTTAATAATTATTAATTACGTTTCTAAGAATAAATAGAAAGAAAGAAAATAACGAAAAAATATGTACCTATTTAACTAGACATTTACACTCGAGATAACATGAAAAATAAAGAAATAGAAAATTATGCAATATAGAGAATAGTAAATATAATTATTAAATTTATAAAATAATTATTGTTAAATAAGTAGATAAATAAAGATGCTACTAATATATAATTACTTGAGACAAATATTTTCTAGTCTGTAACTTAAATACCGAAAGGGAAAGAGATTTGCGGTTTGATACTGGTAAATCATTCCACAGCTTAACGCCTTGAAAGCTAAATGATCTAGATTAAGTCAGTGATCACGATGCATTGGCGATACAAACGCATATACATACATTAATGTGTATAGTTACACTCTATTCTTTCACCTTTAGTAGTTTCATTAACAAAAAAATAAATAAAATAAATATATGGGACACTTAAACACACGATCGTGCGTCCCGAAAGTAAGTAACTTAATACTTGTGTTATAGGTGACAGACAACTGGTAAATATATACTAACCTATATCAATTTAAATACGTACTTAAATACAAATATACAACAAGGCTCAAAAAACTAACAAATTGTTTATAGAAAACGTTGGTCATCGGCAGAGATCGAACCCGCGACTCGCGAAGCTGAAGGCACGGTCACTACCCACTGCGCCAACGGGCTATTCGATAGAAACAACGAGCCAATAATAGTCATTTTTAGCCAAACTCTTTAAATAAACTACATATTAAAACTAAGAATAACAAAGTTTCACAGTAATTATAAGTTACTCGATTAACTTTTAGACGCAATTCTGTTCTAAGATATTAAAGTGTCTGGGCGGAATACCCAAAGGACTCGGGTTCGATACCCGTAACTAGAATTCTTAGCACGCATTTGATATTTATAACTTAATTAAGCAGATGAAACACGATGAATATAATCAAAAATAAATTAACTTTTCTGAAGAAAACTCTTCATATAACCGAGAAAGCTTGCTAATCTAAAGTAATAACTTCTGATTGGGTCAGATGGGAAAGCAGTGATAACCTAATGGGGATTGCGTATAATTTATAAAGGTTTTATGTAATTCATTTAAAATATGAAAATATCGAAAAAAGTTAAACTAGGAAGATTTCTACAAAAAAATTAAATTAATTAATTAATTCATGAGACAATTACACACACGGTCGTCCGTCCCCAAAGTAACTTAATACTCGTGTTAATGGACAACTGGTAAATATATAAATTTAAATACGTATATGCAACAAACTCGAAGATCCAACCAATTATTTTATAGAAAATGTTGGCACTCGGCGGGTATCGAACTTGCGACCCGAGGAGATAAAAGCAGGTAGGTAGCAACTGCGCCAACGAGCCAATCATAACGCTGTTCAGCCATTTTGGAAAATAGGAAAATATAGGAACACGTGTCGTGTGTTGGAAAGTTCACGAAGGCATATATCGCCTCTTTACAAGAAGAATGTGATATTTTTTAAACCACAACTTTAGATTAGAGTAATTTCAAACATTTTGACAAGTTGATAATTTTATGGAATAAAAACAAATTGTTTCGGTAATTAATGTGCTTTCTGAAAATAGGCAAAAAAGAAACCAGTTCAATATAAAAGTATCTGGGTTATTTTTTTTAATTATGATGACAAAACGGACACTTGATCCCAGGTATTTAGTCCGCTCGTAAATCATTGAGCTATCACAACTTTACAAATGACAGCTAAAAATATCATATGCTTTTCATTCAACATTTTTTCAGTGCCCGAAAACAGGGATAAAAATTTTTTGCCAGATCGATTTTTCCTCCCTAAAACCACATACATGTTAAATTTCATGAAAATCATTGGAGCCGTTTCTAAAATTCAGAAAAATACATATATACAAGATTAACTCATTTAAATATTAAAAATATGAAAAACATTTTTTATGAGATGTCACGTTATTTTTGTAAAGAGACGATATATATCATTTTAGGAGCATACTGTATACAGTCTAGCTTCTAACATATTCCGCGTCTGGAACTGCAGAGCGGAGGTAGTAATAAATTTTCCTATTGCACAAGCCACGAGCCATCTAACACCGAGCTAATCCAATTAGTATATAACCTCTCTCGGAGATAAATCACGATCATATTGAAAATATGGTCACGTTATTGATTGATCACGTAAAGCTATCATTATGACAACCAGTTAGAGTAAATTCAAATTGTGACGTGCGCGAAATTTTTAGCCTGCATTTTCGATAGCATGCATAGAGTTGTTATAATAGAGTAAGCATGGGTAGGCCTGTAAGTGGGTGTTACACACAATAAGAGATGGAACATGACTTAGACATGAGGTTTAAATTAAGTATGAGAGATATGCTTATACGTAAAACATATTACAAAATTGAAGATTATTTGGTTGATAAAAAAGCCTGGATTTAAAAATACTTTCAGCTTCATACAAGACTGCGGTTTGATAATGTAAAATTGAAAATATTTAAAAGATTGACCGCCGATTTTCTTTCTGGTTCTTCTCGGTAAGAGCAACATTCCGAACCAGTTGTAGCTTCATTAATCATATTGATCCTTGACGATTCAAAAGTGCTTGAAAGAGCTAATTTGAATAAAGATATTTTGATTTGATTTGATTTGACTCGTATACTTATCTTAGTCTACTCACACATAAAAAAGAGAGACAGTCAAAAACTAATTTTTGACATTTATTTTTGCATTATTTATTTTTATGATATAATAACTATATATAGGTACATGACGATTTGATACCATTTTCTTTGTTATTATATTTTTCATTGAACACATTAAATCATATAATAATAATTGAAATATATCATTGCAGAAGAAAACATTTTGATTTTTCCAAAATTGAAATACGATATAACATTCGAATCAATTTCACGTAAAAAAACAATAAACTTTTATATATCTTTTTTTATACATGCTTTATCTATGCTATATAATATATTGGCTATTGAAAATTGAATGACATATTTAATCTCCGAACATACTTAAAGTCCGATAAGCAACGTGTGCTCATTACTAGTAAGTAGCGGCCTGTTACTATCCCACTGCTGAGAATAGGCCTCTTCTCTCCGTTTTAGGAGGGAAGGATTGGAGCCAAGACCTACCACGCTGCTCCAATGCGGATTGGTAGGTTACACATATCTCTAGAATTCTCTAAAGATATGCAGGTTTCCTCACGATGTTTCCCTTCACCGAAAAGCATGTGATAAATTACAATTATCAATTATGTGCCTAACATAAGTTTTAACAGTAAAAATCATTAGTGTCTGCCTAGGTTTGAACCCGTGACCTCCTCGAAAGAGTCGCACGGTGTCACCGCTGGGCTACCACAGCTTATTAGCAGCATTACTCAGTAAATAAAAAATGTTTAATGACCGCAATTTCGCTGGTTCTTTTCTATAAGAGCAATATCCTTCTTCCTTCTTGAAGCTTCGGAAAAGTTTGTTAAAATAAAGGTTAGCTTCATTTGAATCATCCACCACTCCAATGCAAATGCGAAAAGTCTTCTTCTAAATAATAACTAGATTGTTGATTTTTTGACAATATTCTTTATCGTTTACAGATATACTTTGCGGTGACAATCGTGACAATGGGTCACTTTATTGACGTGGAGCAACGATATCTCAGCGGAACTATGACCGAACCGCAATCCGAAAGCTTTTTGGAGCCAGAGAAGATAACACCAAGTGAGTTTAGAAATAATTCTTATAAGTATAACATACAACAAGGTCTTCCATTAAGCATAATTCCTAGTACGAGCTGCGTATGACATTGCTACCTAGTTTTAGCGACTGCCTTCTTACCTTCTTCCATTAGGATTATATTTATTATTATATAAAAGTATGGGTCACAAGCGATAAAATCGAGTTTCTTTTATATACGACAGCGAATGCAACTATGTCAAAACGTCTAACGTTATATAAGGTGGTACCGAAGATAGAACATTAAATGAATGATCTTTTGTACGTAAAAGATAACTTTGCCAATAATTCAATCTTCTTGAATATCGTTTAAAAAAATATATTTCAAAATTTTTATGTTTTATAAAATCTTTAATATTTAAATGAGTTAATCTTGTATATATATTTCCGATCTCGGAAACGACTCCAACTATTTTCATGAAATTCGGCATGTAATGGGTTTTTGGGGAGAAAAATCGATCTAGTTAGGTTTCGTTAAAGAAAAACACATTGTATCCCTGTTTTTGGGCAATGAAAAAATGCTAAAATGTTGAATAGAAAGTAAATGATTTTTAAGCTGTCAAATGCTAAGCTGTGGATAGGAGTAGCCTGATGGTATGACGCGGTAAGACGCGGATCAAAAGAGTTCGAAACCTGGGATCGATTCCCCACATGCCACAACGTGCTTGCATTGTTTTATATATTTAAAAATTAGCCAGGTACTATAATTTAATAGAGATCTGGCTTTGTTAGTAATGGTTGGCTGACATCGCTTGTTCTAAAAACAGGAGAAACAATATGATTGTTGTTAACTCTCCCTCGCACCACTACTATTAGTTTTTAGGTCAAGGTTATTTTCATTTCGTTTTTCACAATAGGGTAAGGTCATTGATCTCTATAAGTAGTTTTAATTTTTAAAAAATGTAAAATATTTTCTGTGGCTAAAATACTTTGTTAATTTAAATGATTTTTTTCGTGTAGGGCGCTGAGGTGTGTAGGGAACAAAAATTAAAATTAATGTCATGTAGTCGATACCACATTATATAAAATAATTTTATCCGTATGTTTATATAATAATAAGTATGAATCGTGTTCAAAATCCAAGTTATTATTAAGTTATATGAATCGCATACAGAAATAATATATTCCAGTTTAGGATGAAAATAGTTAGCATCACGATGTAGACTTTAGCGTAGACTCTGTAACATAATTGTAAATAGGTAACCGATTTTGATATTGAATATTAGCAATTTATAAAATTAAAAAGAAATTTGGGGGATTAGCTATAGCTGTAATCTATAGATTGGAATGTTTTATTTTGTTAATGTTAAGTTTTAATAAAGTGTAACAAAATCACTAGGATTACATCGTTTGTGTACTCATTTTGTTTAAAATGTAGGTATATATATAATAAGTATAATATATCTCTTATTATATAGCTCAGGCTTAGTTATTATTTTTATATTTAGGCATATATACAGATTCAGTGACGCATTTTTATTGCCTTTTACCGCTTTGGTTGAGTTGTAAAAGTCTTTAGGGCAACAGCAAAAATATTAGTTTTAATACCTTAATGTTAAATTGCTGCTAAAATGGATAACGGGCAAGCTATGGTCCGTAATTCGCAGGGATCTGTGGGCGATTCACCGCCCTACTTCAATACGCTAATTCAAGGTTAAATACATTGCTGCCACCGAATGACCCTTCATCTGAAGATGAACCGCTTCTTGCCGATAACGGCGTTACACCGAGTATTAAGGAAATAGGTAAATGTAGTTTACTGTCGTAGTTCTGTGTTCATTAGGGGGTAGACTTCCATCATAATTACCTCATTCACAAATCGCCAATTCAAACATTCATATACGATGCAGTCTAAAGCTTTAGTAACATTTAAATGTTAGTAATATTCACTACAAACACTTACCATCAGATAAAATAATGATCTAAAATTATTATATGAAAAATTTATTTAATGTTTTTTTTTTATTTATGACAAAAATGTATAAGTTATGTCTATATTACATACACGCTAGGACTATACAAATGTGAAATGATCGCAAGAATGCTGGCAGCATTTCTGCGTTGAATCGCTAAGTAGATTCTTTGTGCAAAAAAGGAGCCAACCGTCTTGTCACCTGAAGAGGCAATTAACTTAGGTGTTAAAAACACGAATAAAAAATATTGCAGTTTTATTCCATTGCCCTAGGGTCTCAACCGCAAACGTTACTAGATATATATAAAAAACAAAAAACATATGTACCAGAAAATAGGTCACTATTAAGCGTGCGATATATTTTATAAATGTATATACATATAATCAAATATAGCTTCTAAGTATCATAAATTCTGACAGATAACAAATTGGGCTTACAAAAACACAAATAGGTATATATTTTAATTTCTTTAAAGATTCTTTAACTTTAAAGTTATGATAAATTTATTAAAAGGTTTAGTTTCACAAATGAATAAATTTGTATGAAACTTTCAAATAAAATTAAAACATGTTTTTTTGCGTTATAATACAAAAATAGTAACCGCGGTGTGATTCTCGGCTGAGTAGAAAAGACCAGCCTTATTTCTTACCGAGACGTCACAAAAGGCGATTAAGGTAAGTTGACCCTCCGTGTGGTATCCGGATGGGTAGAATAGACCACCCTCATTTCTTATCAATGTGTAGTAAAAAGCGACTAAGGTAAGTCGACCCGCCTTGTGGTATCCGGCTAGGTAGAATACACCGCCCTCATTTATTACCGATGTGTCGTAGAAAGCGACTAAGGTAAAATTACCTGTGGTGTGGTATCCAGCTGAGTAGAATAGACCACGTGTCGTAAAAAGTGAATAAGGTAAGTTGTCGTTAGGCAGGCTAACAGTCGTAAAATAACTAGCCAAATCACTTAACAACATGCTTATAACATGTGCCGACCCCATTTAGAGTAGGATAAGAACGAGAATGAATGGTACAATGTTAACTCTTCATGTGACAAAAGATTTTGACGGTAATTAAGAATTTTTTACTTCATAAGCTATTGACAGCACATAATGAAAACAATCTCTCCTGGCCCAGTCGGATAACTTTTTTCGTATGGATTCAATGTTTTGAAAGACAAAATGGCGCTCATTTCACTGTGAAATCATTAATTTTCCAATTGGCTCATCAATCTAACAGGCGTGGCATTGTTACTGCTATTTACGGGTTATAGTGATTTCACCTTGCCTACAATACGAGGTGATGTTTTTATCTTTAATCTTTAATATTTAAATGAGTTACTATTGTAGTAACTGGGTGACCAAGCATTGGTCGGTAATTATTTTAAGTAAATAAAAAAATACAACTCTTAAGTCTAGTTTTAAATTGAAACTGCAAGAAGCCCGTAGAATATTACTGGCAGATATATAAATGACCACTATTATCTGATGGTAAGTGCTAGAAATTACCGAAATAATTAATCGCGATGATTAAAAATAATAGAACACTCTCTATATGGGAGTGCTCTTTTATTTTACTGATAGTAATGTGATCATTGTTTTGTTCTTAGAGATTTAGTTTTGCAAATTATTCAATGGTTATTTCATATAAATCATTTCAAAGATGTGACGTTGCTTTATAGCTAGGGTTGCCACCCGTACTATATAATATAGTATCGTACTATATTTTAGTCAATTGTACTATATATTATAGAACAACAATATAGGACGAAAAATACTATATTTTTATCGCTAATTCAATTGTCGCGCTTTTTTAATCAACTGTGAATGGAACGCATCCGCAGCGCTGCATAGGGAATGTTTGAACGAAACTCATTCATGTATTTACGGGGCTTAGTTAGTTAGTAACTCTAACTGCTTTGTCATTGTCCAGCTAAAAGTAATAATAATAATCATGGAAAAAGAAATAATGATTGAAAATAAATATGTACTATTTTTTTTCCTGAATTTCCTAAAAGTACTATATTTTTTTGATTAAAAAAAAATACTATTTTACTTCAAAAAAAAAGTGGCAACCCTATTTATAGCTTACATTACTCATAGTAGTTTCAGCATTTAGTATCTGTTATATTGTGAAACACCCTTGCACTAGGTGGGTGCCGCATGTCAAGAGCGCCACCCGGTGTAATGAAAAACAAACAAATTATAACACAATTTGTCAATTTGTCAACAAATGCAGTCTGATTTCACCAGATTTCTCTTTTATAAGATGAATATTACTATTTTCATTATATCGTCTATTATTATCTATTAAAGTCTATTAATATATAGGAAGACTCCACCGGAAACAATACGACACAGTGTTGTCATCATTTCAGTCAAATGGGCGCAATACTCGCTTCATGACGGTGTTGCTATAAAATACAAAGCGAAAGTCATAGGCGACAAAACGAGTAGGTCGGAAGATTTGTGGGTGTTACTGGAGAAGACAGAAATACCGCGTTTTACTACGCTGCGGGGGGTGGCGATGCTACTTTATCTGGCTACGCCACTGGTCGTCTTATGAGAAATATAGACATCACACAGTTTCAATGAAAATCGGCAGTTGAAACAGATTCATATAATTCTCTAGGCATTTGAATTGTATTCGCACGCTTTTTCGCGCTGTTTTCTGTCACCAAATATTTCAAGAATAAATTGAGGTCATATTTTTAAAATAGACTTCAGAAATGGCTACCTTCATTTGAACTTATATGTATTATTTTTATTGATAAGAAGTCTATTGATGAATCCCAAATTACAAATTTAATGTTCTGGAACCGGTTTTCGTAAAAATTACTTTAGACTAGGCAGGTCCATTCTGAAGTAAAAAGTTTTGACAAAGCGTGTTTTATTTCAATCGGAAGGGAACAAAATCCATTATTTTCTCTACGTCGCTCTTTAAAATTTAAGAAAAAAGTTTGAACTAAGGGAGTAGGTAACAGTTATATGGTTAACGTGGGTAGTGATCCTGCCTTCAGCTCCGCGGGTCGCGGGTTCGATTCCCGCCGAGGGCCAACATTTTCTATAAAAGAATTTGTTGGTTCTATGATGTATATTTGTATTTAAGTATATATATATCCTCCTGCCCTTATCCCACTCTAAGTGGGGTCGGCATTTTGTGATCGGTGATTTGGCTGCGTTTTTACGACCGGCCGCCTGCCCGACGTCAACTTACCTTAGTCGCCTTTTACGACACCTCGGTAAGAAATGAGGGTGGTACTATTCTACTTAGCCGGACACCACACGGTTATTGCATTTAAGTATGTATTTAAAAATAATATATGTGTATATTCAGCAGTTGTCTCTCACTCATAACACAAGTATTAAATAACTTACTTTGGGGGCGGACAACCGTTGTCATAGATAATAGATATAGGTTAATATTATTTAGTAGTAACGGACTGTTACTATATTATATCACAAATACTTTTGAGAAAACTGGAGCTCAGAGGTACAACACTGCTATGGATGTGACTTGGAGTAGAAAAAATCGATTAATAAATAATCGATTTTCATCCCTTTATAAATAATCGTTTCAAAAAATATCGCTTACGAAATAATCGATTTTTTTCTGTCTATTTCAAAAGTTGTCTCTTTTAATATTAATAATTAATTACAATAAAGGCTACTTAAAGTGGACAACTACCAAGAAATAATGTCAGATGCACTGTTTGTGAAATTGGTTTAAATTAGCCACGTTTCACTAAAATCTGCAAAAGGTTTTAATGTATTAAGTTTTTATGGTAAACTCAATATATGCTTATCACAGGTACGAACCTATGAGTCCTTTGTAAAAGTCTTTCGCTCTCGTTATACAACCATCACGGTCCTATAATTGATTATAGAGTTACGTTATAAATTATATAGTTACACATACACAATTCTTAGCAACGGCTTATACTATAAATAATGATTATACAGTGGTACCGACGATTCGATATTAAATGAATCCATTGATCATTTAAACTTTGGCATAAGTCAATCTCCTTAAATATCGTTCTGATAACATTTTAGAAAAAATACATATATTTTAATTAAGATCAGGTTATTAATAATAGCTGACTGACCTGATGCGACGCACTTTAAAAGACAGGAGAAAACCATAACATTATAGTTTTGTCTCCTTCGCACTCATTTTAGTATCTCGGTCAAGGTTATGCATCACATACGAAATCAAAATGGGGTACGGTCATTCACCGCTCCATATTATTTTTCTTTTATTCAAAGCGTATAATAGCCAAAATTCACTAAATTAACCGAATTTATTTATGTCGGCTGCTAAAGTGTTAAGGTGGCTGGAATTAAAATTAATGTTGTATGGTCGGTACCATCCTGTGTAATGTTTTAAAAAGTATTACATATAATTTATTTTCTGCTGTCTGTAATATCCGTTTCTTGTCGCAGAGCCAATGGACGCGGACCCACATTTGCCTAACAAATGTAAGTGATGTTTTTTATAAGTAGCGTTATGCTATATGAAATCTTTCTTATCTATTTCTAAAACTCTTCCATCTACAATTTCTAAAATATGGTTAATGGAAACTATGGCTATACTGGCTATAATCACATTTATCGGGTTAGCCCGATTAAGGAAAAAATTAGCTGTGGAAACTGGTCCGAAGCGTTCCGACCGCTATAACACCGTATAAAGATCTCATGAATAAAGACCTCGGATGGGCCTGACTAGTCGAACTCACCCGATAAAATAAGACTTGGTTATAGCCAGTTTCTATACATAAACTATGAATACTAATCACTATAGTTTAAATTCAAAATTATGTAATATTTATTCTGTAATATTTATATAATAGAAAAAATTATATAATAAGAAGGAAATTATCCTCGAAAATTATATTTGAACCTTGGCATACTTCTAACCACTTTTTCTTAAGCTCTAACTTGGTAATGGATTATTGGTTTTTATAAATCTTATTTATGTATTATTCCATTTAAAATTATCCTTGTGTATCTGCGGGTAAGATATTATTTATATTTTAAAAGTAATATAAAGATATTTACCCTGTCATACTAACATCCGGTGCATAAGGTTTTGTTTAGTATTATTTTTTTTAAATGCTTTTAAGTTTCAGCTTTTAACTTGCCGTATATGTATGTTAAGGTGGAATCGCACGTTAAATTTGACCCACTTCCCGGGGTCAGAGCTTAAATTTTACATACTGCTCCAGTCCCGATGACAATGCATGTTTACGATAAGCATGACCTGATGTCGCTGCAAAGATTGGCTCTAGACGAGTAACCTCCTCAACGGTTAGCCCTTGAGGTATACACATAAACGGTTAACTACTGTTAACCACTGAGGAGGTCACCTTACCATATTATATATATATATATATAAAATATGGTATATATATTTGAGCTGTAAGGGGGGTAAATCGATATATCTAGGTTTTATTTCAAAAAATGTTCTTTTATCTTTGTTTTCGGATACTGAAAAAACTGCTAAAAAAATAAATTGTAAAGCTTAAATTTGCTGTCACTTGTCAAGTTGTAATAGCGCAAGTGTAAACGGGTGGTTTAAATATGTGAAAATACCCACATGTCACAGACACTTTGTTTCTTTTTTTTTGTTTTATTGTATTTTTTTATATATTTTCATAAAATTACCTACCAAGGCTCGATCACTCAGGCACTAAAATAAAAAAATAAAAATAAATATACGGTTATGTAAAGAGGTATTATAATATTCTAGATTTAAGCCAAACATTGAACTGAAACTAAAATACAAATAAACACACACACAAACTTTGTCCTTATAATATACACAGCCTTATAATATTTGCAGGATAATGGACGAACTTGAAGGAAATATCGGTTGAAAAACCCCATAAACTTCAACCTCCGTTACCAAGCTTTCTTAATGAATTCAGTGGAATGAACTCATATCATTCTTTGTGAATTACTAATCTCTCAATACTTAATTTGTTTTTGCGAACAAGCTAGCTGTGCAAATTACCACAAAGTGAATTTGTTTCTGAAAGGTTCGGTTAATTAATCACTTGACTTTGATATACACCGTATTACTTGTATACGCCATAACGGTGGGTGGGTGTAATTGTCTTTAATATTTAAATGAATTATGACTGACTTTGACTGACTCGTTGGCGCAGTGGGTAGTGGCCCCGCCTTCAGCTCCGCGCTCAGCTTCGATTCCCGACGAGTGCCAACATGTTCTATAAATGAATTTATTGGTCTTCGAGTCTTGGTGTATATTTGTATTTAAGTATGTATTTAAAAAATATATAAGTATTTATTCACCAGTTGTCTGTCACCCATAACACAAGTATTAAGTTACTTACTTTGGGGACGGACGATCATGTCATGTAAGTGTCCCATATATTTATTATTATTATTATATTAATTAACATATCAAACAAACAAACAAACTCTTCAGCTTTATATATTACTTCTGTATAATCGATCGACCTTTGTAAGTAACGCCTACTTCTATAAATTAAAATGAAATATTGCTTTCTGTACAAATTGCTCTTAATATTTATAAGGCGTTATTAAATTTTACAAAGCTAGAGTAGGGAATCCCCATATCCCAATATCCCAGATTTCTGTGGTTGATTGGTCGTGACTTCTTGCCACCCTTCCGTTGTCGTATTGACTAGTCAAAGTCATACCACCAGCCCTCCACTACACGTCGCCCTAAGCCGTGGTCCGGCCTCACAGGAGGCACCCTTAGGACGACGTTCCCCGACGCAAGTAGAGCTTCTGCCTCTACTCTTCGCATTTCTTTGACGACGCTTCTGCACTCGCCCGTCCCGCCCGGTGACGGTGTAAAAGCTGTTAGGGCTAACAGCTTACAGTCAATTCTAAAAAAAGTGTACCCTAAAATGTGCCATATTACCATAAAGACAGAGCAAATCAGGTTTATTATCTATCTCTTTTTATGTGCGTAGTAAGCGAAAATTTTGAAGGTGTACTAAAAATGGTCTAAATACTTTTTCAATTAAGAACGTGAAATGAGTATTTTTAAATGAGTATTTTAAATGATTAGGTAAAGATAAGTATACTCCTACCCTTATCCCACTCTAAGTGGGGTCGGCACAACATGTTATAAATATGCTGCCACATGATTTGGCTGCGTTTTTACGACCGGCCGCCTGCCTGACATCAACTCACCTTATTCGTATTTTACCACACCTCGGTAAAAAAGAGGGTGGTCTATTCTACTAAACCGGATACCACACGGTGGGTCAACTTACCTTATAGTATAGGATAGGATTTGACAATCTTGAGTGGTATCTAAAACCATTTTATCAAAAATGGCTGCTTTAAAGTTATTTCGTGGCAACGGCTGTTATTCTTAATTATGTTTTGCCAAGTCTCAGACATGTTTAATGTTTATTAAAGTCCATTTTAGCACTTTGAACAGTAGCAGTAATATAACTTCTGGCGACTTTTGTGTAATGAGAAAGAAACTTGAATATAACTTTTGTTCACGACTCCAGAATTATTCTGAAAGGAAACATCAAATTTATAATATAACTTCATTAAGTTATTCGTTGATGAAATGACAATTTTATTTTTATACAAGTCGTGCCCTCATTTCTTACCGAGGTGTGGCAAAAGGTGACTAAGGTATGTTGACCCGCTGTATGGTATCCGGCTGAATAGAATAGACCACCTTCATTTCTTTCCGAGGTGTCGTAAAAGGATACTAAGGTAGTTGACCCAGAGTCAGTCTACTAGAGGTTGGTCCATTTTACTCAGCCGGATATCATACGGCTTTGACAATATAAAATAGAAAAGCATTCAATAATTGGCTTAAAAGTCTTTCTTTTAAAAAAAAAAACTACGAACAGACAGACGTTTCTTAGTATTAGATTGTAGATTCAATAGCAAAAGTCAATCTGAGCATACAGACGGTTGGCGTCCCTAAATCATATTATTGAACGTCGGCCGCCTCATCCATCTCTCACGACAAGTCGTCAATAAGACGGTCCGAGAAAAATAATTTCAGCGGAGTAAAGCCTTGTTATAGGAACTTAAATTAGGTTTTTTAAAATAACTTTTATGTTACAGATGAGTCAAGGCCTGTTATTTTTCTATAGGGGGACACTCTCATTAAGAATCAAATCATAATTATTGTGAATAAAGTAATTATAGATATTTATAAAACGGTCATTAGACCTGTCGTAATTTATGGATCAGAATGTTGGGCAATAAAAGAAAAGGATGAAAGAAATGTATATGCGAATGAGATGAGAATGTTAAGGTGGATGTGTGGTGTGACAAAACTTCATAGAATATGCAATGAGTATATCAGGGGAAGACTGAAAGTTGCGCCCATTACAGAATGAGAATTGCGAGACTAAGTTGGTATGGTCATGTAATGAGGAGGGATGAAAATCACGTGACCAAAAGAGTTTTAAATATGAATGTGGATGAATGTATGGGTAGGGGGAGGCCGAAAAAAGATGAATGGATTGTGTGAGAAATGAAATGCACGTTGGTGGCACTAGATATGACGAATGATAGAAGAGAATAGAAATAGTGGGATAAGGGTAACGAATGATGACAGTAATTAGAGATGTTATAAGAGTAATTATTTAACCAATGTATTCTACCATTACAAAATATTATGTAGTAATTACAATTTTAACTTAAATTATCTAGCCTAATTATTAAGAAAATCGTTGATTGAGTAACATTTAGTAATTAAGAACATTTTTAGCGCACTTTTAAAACTATTAATGGAAGGTTTTTAATATCATTGGGTAATTAATTATATATATTTACTGACATGCAAAACGCACTCTTGTTCATAAGAACTGTTTTGTAAGGTTTATGCAAGTGTAGATGGAAGGTTTAGGCTTTAGACTTACATCATTGTTCTCCTTATTAACCCTTTTTAAGTGGGATTACAGCAATTTAAAATAAATAAATAGGAGTCTGATACAGAAGGCCTATTATACCATTTAAAATAACATAAAAGATAAGATTACGTACACGTATCTATTCTTTGACCTTGGATAAGATAGGGATGATGAAATGTAACTAGTTATATGAATTATACTTTGAAAAGAGCAACCGCAGAATTTCTTACTGGCTCTGCTCGATAGGAGCAATGTTCCAAACAGTAGAATTGATTCAAAAGCCCTTATATACAAGTTTGATATTAATATTCAAGATTTGAGATTTAGTTTGAGTGGGGTCAACAAAATATCTTCCATGATTTTCTTTCTATATGCATATCATTGTTTACACAATGCTAGCAATCGCCAGCGGCTCCGCTCACGTGAAAAGATTAAAACCATGGTGTAGTATTTTGATAACCATAAAAATGGTTAAAGTGGGTTAACCTTAAAAGCTAGACATATGCTGTCGCGGGCTTGATGTTTTAAAGCCTATAGCCTTCCCCAATGAAAGAGCTATTTTACACTAACATAATGTTTTAATCGGTCCAGTAGTTCCTGAGATTATCGCGTTCAAACAATCAATCAATCAATCAAATAAACAAACTCTTCAGCTTTATATATTAGTATAGATTAGTAATAGATATATTTTTCAGCCTCCCTCTAGTCTTATATCCATATATCATCCTGTCCTTATCCCACTCTAAGTGGGGTCGGCACAACATGTTTTTCTCTTCCATTCTGTCCTATCTTTCGTCAACTCTGGCGCCACTCCTTTTATATGCATATCATACTTCACACAATCCAACCATCTCTTTTTAGGCCTCCCTCTAGGCACATATCCATCCACATTCAAATTTAACACACGTTTGGTCACATGATTTTCATCCCTCCTCATTACATGTCCATACCATCTCAATCTTGCACTTCTCGACTTTTCTATAATGGGCGCAACTTTCAGACTTCCCCTTCCCCTCTAGTCTTATATCCATATTTATGTTAAAAGCTCTTTTGGTCACATGATTTTCATTCCTTCTTATGGTTCTATCTATTCTACATAGTCTATTCTATCTTTGGTATGACCTTAGCCATACCAAAGATATTCTCTTCTTAATCTTCAACGCTTCGTGAATTATAAATACCAATTTCACCTAGAAGTTTTAATGGAAACTTATCGGAGCTTTCGTAAAATCCTGCTCAAGGTAATTTTCGCCCGCCATTAGGCCATAAAGCAAGCTAAATAGACTTTATTAAACAAGTAAAAGAAGCGAAACGTAATCGTGAATCGCACTTGTAAACCTTACTAATAAATGCGAAAGTCTATTAAACTTTCATTGCTAAACCAGTGGAGCAGTGGCGGATTTAGGCTTGATGCCGCCCTAGGCCCTGTTTAATATGCCGCCCTTAATCTATACTAATATATAAAGTTGAAGAACAAAAGTAATAATAAAATTATTTTGCTATAATCCGCGATGAAGTAATATAGAAAATATATATAATGCTAAATGTAAAGTGGGCAATCCGTTTTCATACCTGATACATGCAGGATTCGTATCATATTCGTATATACACATGCAATTAAAATCGCAAAGCTTTGCGATTTTGGTCGTGGAGTTTCGAACCGGGAAATTCTAATAATCTCTAGTCACACCGCTCTAGTCATCTCTCTCACCGTTGGCCTATCACAGCTATTTTTGGACCATCTATCTATATTAATATGTAAAGCTGCAGAGTTTGTTTGTTTGAACGCTAATCTAAGGAACTACTGGACCGATTTGAAAATATCTTAAATATTTAAATGAGTTAATCTTGTATGTATAAATATATTTTCTGAATCTCGAAAATGGCTCCAACGATTTTCCTGAAATATAGCAGGGTTTTGGGGGAGAAAAGTCGATCTAGCTAGGTGTTATTAAAAAAAAAACGTTTTATCCCTGTTTTTGGGAGTTAAAAATGTGGTATAATGTAGAATTGATAGCAAATGATTTTTTTAGCTGTCAAACATAATGTTGCGATAGCCGATAAGTAATGGGCGGACCCTAAATGTTCAAAACCCGGGTTCGAATCCACTTCTCATCGGTGCCTTCTTTCTTTTTATATCTTTTTAAATAATTACCGAGCAAGGCTCAGTCACTCAGGTACTATTTATATATACACTAGCGGCCTGCCCCGGCTTCGCACGGGTATAAAATATATAGCCCATGTCACTCAGTGAAAAAATTTTTTTAAAATCTATCCAGTAATTTTGATTTATTCATTACTGCCCGTGGCCCGCACGCGTTAAATTTGGAGGAAAACAATTTCCCTCTCCCTATACTAAGAAGATTTCCTGCTATCTTTGAAATATCTAAATTCGTATAGTACATATTTGCTTATTTATTTTTACATTTTTCCCTATGTATTAATTACAGAATGTCTTTATATACAACATTCACAGCTTTCTTGTCATTATACAAACTCTTGAAAGAACGACATATAGCTGTTAAATGCGATGTGGTATAGGGCGAAGCGCGGCCACCGCACGGCATTTTAAATCTGTAATATCTCCGAAAATGTTCACTTAAATTACATGCTGTAAACGGCCATATTGATCTATATTAAATCAACAATTATCATATTATTTAAGGTACTTAAATCATATTATTTAAGGTACTTAATTGGATAAGGATTAATGCTGTGTTGTATAAAAATTGCTTTGAACATAAGGGATTATTTTTCGTAAAAAGTAAATGACAAAAAATGCTATTGTGGGTTATCCATAAGAGATAGACATATACCATCGCGGACTTTTCCGTAGAACTTTTCAAGGTGTACAAATAGTTAGTAAACCATTTTGATAAATCTCGTAGGGTTTAACCTGCGTTTGCAATGTAAGCGGAAAAAAATGTAATTATTTACGACATTCATTAGAAACCTCAAAAATTACAGTATTTCTCTACTCGGTATTGAATGTTATTATACATACAAACCTTCCTCTTGAATCACTCTATCTATTTAAAACCGCACCAAAATCTGTTGCGTAGTTTTAAAGATTTAAGCATACATAGGGATATATGGATAAACAAAGAATGTGACTTTATTTTATACTATGTAGTGATACAACATTATCGATCGATAAGCTGTGATAGCCCAGCGACGGGACCGTGCAACTCTTTCGAGAGGGTCACGAGTTCAAACCCAGGCAGGTACCAATGAGTTTTTCTATTAACACTTATGTGTCTTATTGATAATCCCAATTTATAACACGCTTGTCGGTGAACAAAAACATCGTGAGGAAACCTGCATATCTCTAGACAAATCTGGGGATATGTATTACCTTACAATCCGTATTGGAGCCGCGTGGTAGATCTTCAGCCACGGAGAGAGAAGGCCTATGCCCAGCAGTGGGATTGTAACTTCTTACTTCACAACATTATCTCATTTAAATATTAAAGTTTTCTAGCGACAACTTTTAATGAACGTTTGAGTATCAGGGGGTTTAACCATAGAACGGTGTCAAGTAAGCGTACTGTAAACTGCCCTGCATTTAACCGTTTTTAAAACCGACATTCAACTGAGACAAGTGTGCAATCCAATTAAGGAAAGTCGTAATTTAGTTGTGCGCTCGTTTACATTACTAGCATGGTTTTGCTGTAACGAATCTAATATATTTAACTACTTTTTTGAAGTTTTAAATTTAAACTATCGTGAGTAGTATTCATAGTTATTGTATAGAACCGGCTATACTTACGTGTTATTCTATCGGGTTAGCCCGACTAGTTTCGAACCCATCCGGGGCACTTATTCATGAGCTCTTTACACGACGTTATCGCTAACGTAACTAACTTATAACTTAGGTAATTAAACTAAACTAACTTGTAACTTAACTAGTCGCCGGTAGTATAGCCGGTTCTATACAATAACTACTTTTTTGAAGGTTCTAATTACTGTCTTCTTAAAAGTAAAACCATTGTAAAACTTAATTGCCTGGGAAATTACACCGGGACACATAAAAATTGGCAAATACATTTGACCCGAATTATATACGAGTATTTCAACCCACCAATTTAGAATTCAAGGAATTCAAATTCTAGAATTCAGTTTGACCCATACAACCTCAAAATTGAAAGAAAATTTAAAACAGATGTAGGTGCTTAGATACGAAATTCGGCCGATTATTAGCGGATTTTTTAAATATTCAATTAATCTTTAATCTTTAGTCAATAACTCATCGTAAACAATATTTACTGTTCATATATTAACACTAGTTTTTAAGTACAAGTTAACTATAACATTTTTGTAAGCTTTAGTTGTCCGTGATAGCATATGTCTAACTTTTAAAGTTAACTCACTTTAACCATTTTTATGGTTATTAAAATACTATATCTATCCATACGGGCAGAGCCGCTGGCTATTTCTTGTATTGCTATAATTTGCGTTGATAAAAAACTATATTATTATTTTTGTTATACAAAGTACGTATGCGACATTTTAAGTGTATAAAAACTTAACAGAAAGAAAGGGCGAAACAAAATGACAGTTCTCTTTAATTGGATTGCACAGTTTTGTTTCTAAGTTAATTGCTGTGTTAAAGCCGGTAAATACAAAACCGGGTATGTCGTGTTCACGGTTACTTGACACAGTTTCATGGCCGCTTTGTGATGATCACTCTCAATTCCGTTTTGTTTTGTAACTGACAATTTTAATGTGGAAATGTTGCTTTCAAAATAAATAAAAAAAGATTCCATTTTTTGTCGTCCATAACTCTCGCTCTTTTTTATTTTAAAATCAGAAACGAATTTGCGTCTATATCTTTAATATTTAAATGAATGTATATATATATTTTTCTAAATGTTGGAAACCACTTCAACGATTTTCATGAAATTCAGCATGTAGGGGGGGAATCTATTTCAAGTAACATCATCTTTTTTTTCTTCAAATTTCGTAATTGAAAACCGATTGATCGGAAATTTATTGAATATTTATATAACTCTGTGTCTCTTTTTCTTCCTGTATCTCTATTTTTTGTCTTTAACGTTGATGTAGTAAATAGGTTTGAAATAGGTGGAATTGATTTCGATATCACACGATCTTGTATCGCTTGGGCCTTATACCTGTTTTCGAGCATTAAAAATTCTAAAATGTAGAATTGAATTCAAATGATATTTAAGTTGTTAAATGCAAAGCTGGGATAGCCTAATGGTAACGAACGGACAAAAAGTTCAAAGCCTGGAATCGATTTCCATATGTCACCCGGAGCTTTTGTTTTTTTTATTTTCTTTTTAATTACCGGTCACCCAGGTACTTGTTTTTAAGAACTTGAAATAATTAACTGTCAATATGATACAAAAGTAAAATAAAATGTCTACTCTCCATTTAGCATTATATATTTTCTATTTTACTTCATCGCGGGTTATAGCAAAATAATTTTATTATTACTTTTGTATTATGGATCTCCGCAAAATAACGTCTAATTCTATAAATTATTTGTCAATTAATAATTAAATTTTGTTCCAGTTACCGTCTCCCTTAACATCACTCTGCTGGCATGCAGCTCTCTGGGCCTCATCGCATGCGTGATGCTGATAATTGGAGTGCATAAGGTAACTACAGATTTACAATTTTAAAGACACAGCAACGCAGTATTTTTAACATAGCTGTATTAGCTAAAACGATCTCGCAAACGGTGAAGAAAATATCGAGATGAAATCTGAATATATCTTAAATTTTTGTAATATGTGTAACCTACCATCGCCACTTCAGGTTTGCGACACATTTATTCTATGCGATCAAATCAGAAATGAGAAGATCCGTAGTAGGACCAAGTTCAACTATATAGCTCAGCGTACGCGAAGCTGAAGTAGTTATGGGCGGGCGGCAGAGTGCGGAGAATCGATGAGCGTTGGGATCTCACAGTGTTGGAATGGTGACCCCGCACCAGAAAACGCAGTGCCAGTAGCCCCTTATAATATGGACTGACGACCTCAATAAGGTCGTGGAGCTGTTGGGTCCAATCGGCACAAAATGGTGTGGTGTGGAGGTCCCATGAAGAGACCTATGTCAAGCGGTAGACATCCATCGGTTGACAAAGATGATATACAGATAGAAATTCTTTATTGCATACACATTACACAAGCTACAAAAAGAAAGAAACTTAACTAAAGAAGCATAAGGTGTACGAAGGCGATCTTATTGCTAAAAGCAATCTCTACCAGACAAACTAGCAATCTGTACCAGACAAACTGCACAACTACCTACTACAAAGAAGAAGTAACCTATCAGTCCTCATTGAAACATCGAAGTTGGTATTGAATCCCTATCTCCAAAAGTAGAGTAGTATTATGCCCAGAAGTTTGGGGCCGTTACTTTGTGTTTCATTCTGTTTATTTAAGTCCGACCCGGCGAAGTTCGTACCAACTAAGCACAACTTTAGTTTTCAGTAACAGCCAGTTTTCATTGGAGCATGTTTTTTCCTATTTTCTTTTTAATTTTCCCGGTTTCGCTATTCAGAACCTTCGCAATGGTTGAACGAGTCTCGAGTTTTGCGCTCACTATTAAGTGATTTTCATTTAATATATATACAATAAGTTATACCTTAGGTCTTTTGTTTCACAAAAACTTACTGTTAGACTTAGGTATTTTTTACCGACTGTCAGTCAACCACAACGCGAGTATTTAAGTAATTTACTTGTGTGTGTTAATTTCTCATATATATATATATTTGTTTTTTATATTTTTTGACTGGCCCGTTGGCGCAGTGGGTAGTGACCCTGCCTTCAGCTCCGCGGGTCGCGGGTTCGATTCCCGCCGAGGGCCAACATATTCTATAAATGAATTTGTTGGTCTTTGAGCCTGGGTGTATATTTGTATTTAAGTATGTATTTAAAAATATATAAGTATATATTCACCAGTTGCCTGCTTACCATAACACAAGTATAAAGTTACTTACTTTGGGGACGGACGACCGTGTATGTAAGTATCCCATATATATATATTTTTTTCATTAAATAAAATATCTCTTTCCTTCAACTGATGGACGTCCACTGCTGGACATATGTAGGTCTTTCCATGGGATCTTTTCACTTTACGATATTAAGCCGCTTGTATCCAACGGTTCCCCGCAACCCTTTTGAGGTCGTCAGTCCATCTCGTGGGGGGTCTACCGACACTGCGTTTTCCGGTACGGGGTCTCCATTCCAACACCTTGAGACCCCAACCCCCATCGGTTCTCCGCACTATGTGCCGCCCATCGCCACTTCAGCTTCGCGACACGCTGAGCTATATTGGTAACTTTAGGTCTTCCACCGATCTCCACATTTCTGATTTGATCACGTGATACTCACAGCAAAACATGCTCTATTGCCCACCGAGTGACTCTGAGCCTTTTTAAGAAGCCCATATTCAGTTGAGTAAAATATGATAGAATTATTTTGCCATAATCCGCGTTTGCTTAGAGAATCCATGTAATGCTGAGTATTGGAACTAGACAACGTTCACATACTTTATACGTGCAGGATTAATGTTTTTCTTTAACGCTATCTTTAATAGAATAATAAACTTTATTAAGTAGTTTATAAATGACTAGCTGAACCGGCCAACGTTTTGCCATATAAAATATTGCTGCCCCTCTTCTATTCATGTTAGCGTGATGTTATATAGCTTATAGCCTTCCTCGATAAATGGACTATCAAACACTTAAATAATAGTTCAAATCGGTCCAATAGTTCCTGAGATTAGCGCTTTCAAACAATCAAACAAACTTCAGCTTTATATATTAGTATATTTTTTTAAATGTAGAAAAGTCCAAAACAGATTGCGAAATAATGTTACAAAAACGTATACCGAAGCCAATAAACGATTAAATATTTTTATAAATAACTCAGTTAATAAATCAAAAGAGTATGTATTTTTGGTTGAACCGACGTTTTTTGACGACTAGCGGGTACCGAGTGAATGATCGATTCAGTTTCTATAGCAAAACATCAATCTAGTACAGCCTCAATTAATGGGCGATCACATGTTCGTTCGAACAAGCTTTTTAACCTAGCGCGCTTTTAAATAAAAATATATATTGCCTTTTTATTCTAATAATCCGGCCGAGTAGAATATACCAACCTCATTTCTTACAACGTGGTAAAACGCGACTAAGGTAAGTTGAGAAAATCGCCCACATACGGACAGACAGCTTAGTGTTTTTTATTTTATAATAAGTATCAAATTCCAAATATACTTTATTCAAGTAAACTTATAAACAAGTGCTTTTGAATCGTCAACTCTACTGGTGGTATGTAAAGCTGTTCCTACCGAGAAGAGCCATGCAAATAACTCAGCGGTTGCTCTTTTAAAAAAAATCTTTATACTAGTTACATTTAGTCACAACAGACTTGTACAGGGTCGAGAAGAGCTATATCCACGCATTCTTATCATATAAGTAATCCTCAAGAGTATAGTAGGCTTTCTGTATCAGTCTTTTTTTAACAGTTATTTTTAAACTGCTCTAATGGCAAAGCTGGTATTAGTGTCAAGTTACGAAAACTACAAATCTATACTAATATAAAGCTGAATATTTTGTTTGATTGTTTGAACGCACTAATCTCAGGAAGTACTGGACCGATTTGAAAATTGTTTAAGTGTAAGATAATTCATTTATCGGAAAAGGCTATTAACTATATAACATCACGCTAAGATGAATAGGAGAGGAGCAGGAATAAAAAGTTCAAAAAAAAAATAGGGTAGATGGGGCTCGATCCTAGGTATTTTTATTTATCGCGACCACCCTTTCCCCGAATAAGCTACGCTGCCTTGACATTTAACAGCAAAAATATGCTTTTATATATTCAATAAATTAAAAGTAAATTTTAGTATTTAATGCCCAAAAACAGGGAGTAAATGAACTTTGTTTAAAAAAAACTTAGCTAGATCGATGCTCCTCCCCCAAAACTTCCTTCATGCTGGAGAGTTTCGGAGATTCCGAAAATATATAAATACATACAAGATTAACTCATTGAAATACATATTAAAGATCGATAGAAGTAATATCACATTATATAAAGTTGTATTAAGACATGTTCGTATTTTCTATTAGAGTTTAATGTGTTGTAAGATAATTTAGGTCTCCATTTCAATTTCTTTGAAACGGCGTAATATCTTTGTTCATATAAAGAGCTTGTATTTTTATAAAGCAGTTTAAATGGTAAGCTTATTTCTATTTCCAATTCTATTTGGAATTTCTTTTTGACGACACATGTTTTTTGTGTAAAAATATATTTTTTTTATCATCGTGAACATATTTGTAAAAGATTATTGGTTAAATTTATTACGAAGTTCCAAATTTAATATATGGTCTTAACTGTAGGATATAAAGTTATTAATAGTAAAGGCCTGTTACTATCCCACTGTTGGACATAGGCCTCCTCTCTCCGTTTTTGGAGAGAAGTACTGGAGCTAAGACCTACCACGCTGCACCAATGCGGATTAGTAGGTTACACATATCTACAGAATTCTCTAGAAATATGCAGGTTTCTTCACGATACACTCTCCTCATTACATACGTTCACTATCACAAACTCAACAATCGTTTCGCCCCGATTGCGGGACATTTAGCATTATATATATTTTCCTTTTTGCTTCATCGCGGATTATAGCAAAATAATTTTATTATTACTATTGTATTATATCTATATATATAAAAGAAAGTTGGTCTTAGTTACACTATTTATAACTCAAGAACGGATGAACAAATTCGGCTGAAAATTGGTGGAGAGGTTGCTTAGAACCAGGAGACGGACATAGGATACTTTTTATCCCGTTCGACCGCATTTATTTTATCCCGTCAAGTCACTATAAAACGTGGTACAACAAAAACGACTATGACATGGAAAAACAAAACATAAATGACAGCTAAACGTAATTTAGTCTTTGGGTAAGTATGGTAAAAATTTGACAATTATCAAAATAGTAGTAGCTATAAACGTTACCACATAGTATAAAACAAAGTCGCTTTCTCTGTCTGTCCTTATATCTCTATGTTTGCTTAAATCTTTAAATTTACTCAACAGATTTTGATGGGGTTTTTTTTAAAATATATAGAGTGATTGAAGAGGAAGGTTTATATGTATAATAAAATTCAATATGGAGTAGAGAAATACTGTGATTATCACTGAGTGATATAGGCTATATGCTTTATACCCGTGCGAAGCTGGGGCAGGACTCCTAGTACATATATAAATTACCGTCTTTCACAATTTAACACGGACATATACACAACATGTGTCCATTACGTGTCGTAGGAAACTTTTGGGATAAGTGTATATACCCGGCGTGTAATTGGAGAGCAACTTGGGCCTAAAACAATTTCAATTAAGAATACGCTCCGTCCCATAAACTCCTATTGGAAACTTCCGGTTAACAATGGGTTTATTTCGACTCAATCAAAAAGATACGTTTCGGTTCGCATTTTCATGGCAGAACAATTTCGCATCGATACATGTATTGACCTAAATTTGAGAACTCAGTTCAAATTCAAAATATTCTTTATTCACGTATATCTGAATCTTCAAATGTTGTTAAAGTAGTTATCACAGGTTTCGAATTTTGCACCTACACAGAATCTTCGCCAACAAAGACATAGCCCCACTTTTCTGAATTGGAAAGTAATGATATAATGATTACTATTTCTTTTTACTTATTCTATAAATTATTTATAGAATTATGCGTTACTTAGCGGAGATCCATAATACAAAAGTAATAATAAAATTATTTTGCTATAATCCGCGATGAAGTAAAATAGAAAATATATATAATACTAATGTAGAGTGGACAATCCGTTTTCATACCTGATACATGCAGGATTCGTAAAAACACTTGCGAAACGACAAAATCGCAAAGTAATTTATAGAATTAGGCGTTACTTAGCGGAGATCCATAATATAAAATCCACGACCAAAATCGCAAAGCTTTGCTTTGTATATAGTCTATCTCTTGATGATGCTTCGGTTGCGGGGCGAAACGATTGTTGAGTTTGTGATAGTGAACGTATATAGTGTATTATGGTGGCGGTGGTGGAGGTTTGTGCATGTGTTTTTACGAATCCTGCATGTATCAGGTATGATAACCGATTGTCCACTTACATTTAGCATTATATATATTTTCTATTTTACTTCTTCGCGGATTATAGCAAAATAATTTTATTATTACTTTTAAAATCGCAAAGCCCAAAGCAGTAATTACTGTCTTGTACAGGGTCGAAGGGAGCTACATTCATGCATTCATATCATACGTAATCCTCAGTAGTATGTTTAGTAGCAGCTTTATGTATCAGCCTCTTTTTAACAGTGTTTTTAAACTCCTGTAATGGCAAAGTTTATTTATAGTATATTTATTATTATTAACAAGTTATTACATAAAATATAGTTATAGCTATTATGATAACTGTACATACAAAAATACCTCAACATTACAGTAATGTTTGAATCATATGAAATCTATTCAGAAATCCGAACAAATAAATACAAAAATATAAGAAAATTTCACTTCATGTGCTAAAAACGTGCAATCAAAAGTGTATGAAATCAGCATAAAGAATTTAATATTGGTCGATGGAGCGGTCGTGTAAGCGATATAGGTTTCTATAACTCAAGAAATGAAAACTAATATTGTTTAACTCTGCAAAACTTCGGAAACTGAAACGAATCGAGTCGAAATATCGATGTGGCGGCTTGATTACATTTGTTGACTATTAGTTTCGAATGCCATCGTAGTATGGTGCGATTGTTTACTAAGAAAATGTTAGTTTATTTCGGTGGATTAGGTTTGTTAACGCCAGTTTTTCTCAAACTTTTTTAACATTAATAAATAAATATATGGGACATTTACACACACGGTCGTCCGGCCCCAAAGTAAGTAACTTAATACTTGTGTTATGGGTGACAGACAATTGGTGAATATATACTTATATATTTTTTAAATACATACTTGAATACAAATATACACCCAGGCTTAAAGACCAACAAATTCATTTATAGAAAATGTTGACCCTCGGCGGGAATCGAACCCGCGAGCCGCGGAGCTGAAGGCAGGGTCACTACCCACTGCGCCAACGGGCCAGTGAATAGTATTAAAACAAACAGTCAACATTGAACAGTATTAAAAAAACTATAACAATAAAAGTAAAGTAACGTCCTGTTACTATCCCACAGCTGGGCATAGGCTCACCTCTCTGTTTTTTGGAGAAAAGGATTGGACTTACGACCTACCACGCTGCTATGCGGATTGGTAGATTACGCATATCCCTAGAATTTCCTAGAAATATGCAGGTTTCCTCACGATGTATTCCTTCGTCGAAAAGCGTGTGTCAAATTGCCTGCCCAGGGTTAGAACACGTGACCCCCTCGAAGAGTCGCACGGTCTCACCGCTGGGCTATCACAGCTAAAAATAATAAAGTTGACCTTTATTATGTTGGTGTAAAAATGGACAGAATGCTAGTTTTAAGCGGATTGTTAGGTAGCACATATTCTTCGAATTCTCCAGACATATTCAAGTTTAGCGCTGATGTTTACCCTTACCGACGAACCAATAATATATTGTATATAGGTGGTAGGTGTTGTCTATTAGGCACTCAAGATGTTGTAGAAAACTTACCTTAACCAACTTATTTAACGTAACTTTAATTTTATTATTATTTAATTTTTATTAAATAAAAATAAAATAATAAAAATTAAAGTTACGTTAAATGAGTTATGTTATTTAATTTTTATAAAAACTAAATGAAATCCAAAGTAGTAAAAATATCAAAATAAAATACAAAGAAACATAAATAAGAAGAAACATAAATAGAAAGAAACATGGCTAACTGGAGTTTATTTATAGGTGTCGGCGTAAATAAAATTAATGCTCAGAAAAGGTCATATCGACCCCGGGATTAATTCGGACCACTTTGGAAAACACTGTTTAACACGAACCTCGTAGCCTGTCAGAGTGGTAATGAGATAAACGTTACATGTTCTTTCAATATAAGAGAGGTTGCTTTTATTATTCGTATTAAGTAGAGCTGTATAAGGTTTTCTCGAAATACGCCGTGACTCTGGCTGAACAGATACACGGCATGTAGACCACGCTCATTTCTTACCGAGGTGTTGTAAAAGGCGACTAAGGTAAGTTGACCCGCCGTGTGGTATCCGACTGAGTAGAATAGACCATACGATGAGCCACCGTTTGGTACCCCATTGAGTGAAATAGATGAGCCTCATTTAGTACCGAGGTGTCGTAAAAGGCGACTAAAGTAAGTTGACGTCAGGCAGGCGGCCGGTCGTAAAATACGTAGCCAAATCATGTGACAACATATTTATAACATGTGCCGACTTTAGTGGGATAAGGGCAGGAGAATAATGACTTATGAAATGAAATGTATTTATTTGCAAGCAACAAGGGCTCATAATGTTAGTAACAGACATAACTATGTTAGTAACTTATTATCTACGAATTAACAAATAAACACAAAATATATTCTATACTACTATATACTATATAATAGACTATATTCCGTTATTATTGTTTCAGAACATAAAATACATGTTGCTGCCATGGATCTTCGCTATGGGATTGGAGACAATGGTCGAAGTGGTCAACCTCGTGTACCTGTTCTACCTGCAAACTGTAAGTAAATTTTGGATTTACTTAATCATAATAATAAAGGCATTTGTTTCGTTATTTGGGAAATGGGCGTGATATACTACACTAAGTTTTTAAATTTAGAAATTATGAAAAACATGCATATATTTTTTTACAACAAAAATGTACAAGTTATATCTATCTTAGATTACTTACACGCTAGGACTATACAAATCATGCCCACATGGAATGGTCCCAAGAATTCTGGCACCGTTTCTGCGTTGAATCGCTAGGCCGATTCTTTGTGCAAAAAAAGGATAAAAAATTTACATGCATATCTTAGAGAATTCTGTGATATGTGTAACCTGCATTAGAGCATTATTACCTGAATCTGCATTAGAGCAGCGTGGTAGGTCTTAGCTCCAACTCTGCTATTAGCTTTTCTCCAAAAAAGAAAAGAGAAGGCCTATGCCCAGCAGTGGGATAGTAAGAAATTTTTAGTTATAAACTGTACAAATAGATATGTATACATATAAAAAAATATTGAATTAACATGTACGCTTTTAACGAAATTTTATTACGCATTTACGTTCACCTGTTACAAACGAGGATGATCTCAAATACGAAATAGCTACAGTAAACATGCTTATTGGATAAGCTAACGAGTATGCATTTCCATTACACGTTCCTGAACGTGTTTATGGTGATAATGAAAAGCTCTCGAGAATTGACTCGTATTGACTTATTTCACAGGCAACTTTGACCTAAAATACCTACATTGCAACGATGATACTGTAGTACCGTATATGTATATCGAAAGAGGAAATAGTCATGCAACATTTGTGTAGTTGTTTTCATCTGTGTACTAAAAACGGGGTTATCATATTTTGGTTCGTGTTATCGCTTGGAGTCAAGTTCTAAACGTGACTTGTACGATTATTAGACGCTCACATGTCTAGATCGTGTCATCGCTTGGTGTCACGTTCTAAACGTGACTTGTACGATTATTAGACGCTCACATGTCTAGATCGTGTCATCCCTTGAAGTGACGTTCTAAACGTGACTTGTACAGTTATGTGATGTATGTGACGCTTCATGTCTAGATCGTGTCATCGCTTGGAGTCTCGTTCTAAACGTGACTTGTGCGATTAATAGACGCTTCATATTTAGATTGTCTCATTACTTGGAGTCTCGTTCTAAACGTGACTTGTACGATTATTAGACCCTCACATGTCTAGACTGTGTCATCGCTTGGAGTCTCGTTTTAACGTGATTTGTACGATTATTAGACGCTCACATGTCTAGACCGTATCATCGCTTAGAGTCTCGTTCTAAACGTGACTTGTACGATTAATAAACGCCTACGACCGTGTACTTGTCTTAGTTAGACAATTAAGTTCGATTTAATTGGATCGTTACTGACCCAACTATTATAGAAACCTTAGTTAAATGAGAGTTTTAGTCCTTAAATAGATCTCCACATACCCACATTAAGTATTCTTTGTTATAATAATAGTGATTTTTGTTAAGTAAATTTGATAATGATAATTTAGTAGAAACAAAATTTGTATAAAACGTTTTAAAATAAACGAAATTGAAAATAATTTAAAACGTATTACCACAAAACAATCCTAACAAATATGGACTGTTCCCAAAATAGCCGGAACAATCATTGTAATAGTTAGGCCAGATGTAGACAACAATAAATGTTGCCATTGTTCGAATGAAACAGCTTTCAACTCTGCAATTACTCACACAAATACTGAAATACATGGCAACTTAGTTTGGAGTTAATGTTAACATATCGCACGCTTAGTATTAGAAAAAAAAGTAAAGTGGCTGCCTGCTACTCTCCCACTGCTGGGAATAGGACTCTTCTCTCCGTTTTTGGAGAAAGGATTGGAGCTAAGATCTACCACGCTGCTCCAATACGGATTGGTAGGTTACACATATCCCCAGATTTCTCTAGAGATATGCAGGTTTCCTCACGATGTTATCCTTCACCGAAAAGCGTGTGATACATTGCAATTATCAATTAGACACATAAGTTTTAACAGAAAAACTCATTGGTGCCTGCCCGGTTTCGAACCCGTGACCTCCTCATAAGAGTAGCACGGTGTTACCGCTGGGCTATCACAGTTTAGTATTAAAGAGACATAATTCAAGAAGTTGTTTGCACAACAACAAGCAATGCTTTGCGAATTTGTCGTTGAGTCTATCTCCTGATGACTTTGGAGCGAAATGTGTAGTGTAATATTGTGGTAGTGAATGCGTGCAGTGCTGTCTTGTTGTGTTGGTAGTGCATGAGTTTTAATGAAAACTTAAAATATCTGATATAAAATTATCAGACAGCTTTTGGGACTTTGTTTTATAATAAATATAGATATTATATAAGTTTTAGTTGTACTCATTTCAGTATAACAAATAGACATACAGTCTTTCGAATTGACAATCATCAGTCTTATCCCACTTTAAGTGGGGTCGGCACAACATGTTATAAACATATTGTCACATGATTTGGCTGAGTATTTTACGACCGGCCTCCTGCCTAACGTCAACTTACTTTAGTCTCCTTTTATGACGCCTCGGTTAAAAATGAGGGTGGTCTATTCTACTCAGCCGGATACCACACGGAGGGTGGATTTACCTTAGTCTCCTTGTACGACACTTCGCTAAGAAATGAGGATGGTATATTCTACTCAGCCGGATACCACACGGAGGGTGGATTTACCTTAGTCTCCTTTGCATTCGGCCGGATACCACACTGCGGGTCAACTTACTTTAATCGACTTTTACGACACCTCGGTAAAAAATTAGGGTGGTCTATTGTATCCGGCCGGATACCACACGGCAGGTCGACTTACCATGGTCGCCTTTACGACATCTCGGTAAGATTTGAGGGTGGTCTATTCTACTCAGCCGGATACCACACGACGGTTTGACTTACCATTATCACCTCTTAAGACCCCTCGGTAAGAAATGAGGGTGGTCTATTGTATTCGGCCGGATACCATACGGCAGTTCGACTTACCATGGTCGCCTTTTACATCTCGGTAAGATTTGAGGGTGGTCTATTCTACTCAGCCGGATACCACACGACGGTTTGACTTATCTTGGTAGCCTTTGTCGACACCTCGGTAAGAAATTAGGATGGTTTTTTCTATTCAGCCGGATACCACACGGTGGACTTTCGAACTTATAATAATAGTATAAATTTCCACATTCATTCATTCAGTGCAATCTATATTCGTCGTTTGTTACAGTCCTGTTGAATACACCAATTCAATTTGAATGTATCAAATTGTCGTGTTTCGGGCTTATGAATTTATTCAACTTTGAATATATACTATATTCGGTTATTCGGTTAAAAAGTGACTACCTACTTTTGTTGTATAGGAAGTGGGTCATCGAGATTCTTTAGAATCTGTGTCACTCGGCTACCTTTTTGAAACTAAGTTTTCAGTTAATCGTATCAGGTGCAAAGTGATCACATTGAGTGAAAGGATCATAAATTTACGCTAGTAAGTTAGTCAATTAATATTTTCGAGCGAACTTATCTTCAGTAAATTCAACAAACAAGTTTTTATCAGTTGACATATTAATTAATGTTTATGTTACATTGAATAGTTTTGTATTACTCGGCAATATTAGTTGACATAGTATAAAAAGACTGTTATTTATGAATAACATTAAAGTGACAATTACATTACATTAATTGTTAAAGAGTTTGATATGACCGAGGAATATTGGTTGACATAGTCCCTTCAATGAAATGTTATTCATTAATATTTATGTTACATTGAATAGTTTTATGTGACAGGACAATATTGATTAGCGTACATGAATATTTATGTTTTATTGAATAGTTTTATGTGACTGGACAATATTGGTTGACACAGTCTTTTTAGTGGAATGTTATTTATGAATATTTATATTGCATTGAATAGTTTTGTGTGTCAGGATGAGGTGTTATTCATGAATATTTATGTTACGAGTACATTGAATAGTTTTATTTGACTGGACAATATTGGTTGGTAGTCTCTTCAATGTAATGTTATATGAATATTTATGTTACATTGAATAGTTTCGTGTGACTGGGCAATATTGGTTGACATAGTCTCTTCAATGGAATAATAATAAATAAATAACTAGACTTCTTGCGCGTATTTAAGTATCGTTAGCAAAATTTTGGATTGTTCGTTAAGTGAATTAAGTTTTTCTCTAGATATGTAATAATAATCACGAACTCTTGAGTACAGAAATATATAAATAAGAAAGTATCAAAACTTAAATCTTCGATACCGTAAGATACTTAAGTTTGTAAAAATGAAGTCACGGATAAAATAAGTAAATACGATGGAGAGAGCGATGAAAACTAGGTTAGTTATCGGGTTAGCTTCGTAGCTAGGATTTTCCTCGATAGCAGAGAGAATTGTTTTATCTCAGCTTGGTTCAATGCGGTTAGATGACTAGCGATTTATTGTTATCTATATGCACTATAAAAGTGTGTGTTTGCTATTTCATAGACAACACAAAAAACTTTATTTTATTCGTCCTCGTGGAAATCAGTGTCATAAAGTTTTCCCGCGCAAAATCTTTTATTTTATTCCAAGTTAAAAATATGAATTCAATAAAAATGGATGAAAAGTAAAGCCAAATACCTATCTGAGAATACCTTCACAAAAAGGATACATACAACATTGTGTGTTCAGCAAGTCGATGTGTGTAATATGTCCATTCCCTACCAAAGTCTATTTATGGCAGCATTTCATAGAATAAGCGCTAGCTCGTTAATTTTATATTTTCTTTATTATCATGGTTATATTTTTAGCGTAAAATTTTAATCTAAAACATATTTAAAGGTATTTATTTGATTCATATGGTGTAATGGACAATTTTGGTCTATATTAAATGGCAAAGCGAAAGAATGCATTAATAAGGATAAAGATTGATACTGATCAAAAGAAAACAGTCTCGAAATTAAAATTAAATTTATTTAAAATTTTGAAAGATAAAAGTAGTTATTGTGACTTAACCATAAGAGATAAAGATATGTTGTCGCGGACATCTATATATGTAGTATTTTTATAGGTCTACAATTCTTTAGTCCATTACTTAAGTGAATCTCTGCTGGTTTACGTGACTAAATCCCAGCAAGGTAGTTTTTTACAACTACGTCACCTTTTCAACACAATTTACATAAAACCGTAATGTACTATTAACTTAAAACTCAAGCAAGAATTGCACTATTTTCGATTAACAGCAGATTTTCTGAAAATCGATAACATACAGACGATTTTCGGACGATTTCGACGGACAGTTGTTAAAGAGTTTAAGTTGTTCTACAAACTCCTCAACCATCAAGTTAAAGTCCCATCAAAATCTATTTAGCCGTTCCGGAGAATCTACTATCAACCTAAACCTTACTTAAAAATTGCACTGCATCTTCTAGTAAACACTGTAAAAAATCGGTTCAATAGAGTTTGAGAAAACAGCTTTTGGAGACTTTGTTTTATAATAATAATAATAATAGTATTATTATTATTTTATTATCTTTATTTGATATAATGTGGTAAATAACAATAAGATGGTGAAAACATTTTTAGTTTCCTGATATTAAACTAACTTAATAATTTTGTTTACATAAACATTGTCAAATTTATAAAGTTTTGAATAACATAAATAAAGTTTTGAATAACATAAAGCTCTTAATTTTACAATAACTGATTGTAACAATTTATATTAACACGATAAAACGGCAAAAAAAATACAGTATAAAGGAAGGTCAGAAGTTAATTAGTCAATATCAATTTTAAATGTCTAGTAACAATAAAAATTATGTAATAGCAAACCGATATTGTCAATTAATCTTATTTAATATATTCTAAAATATTATTTGTCTTGCAGTAAATCATTTAAACTCCTTCTAAATATTTGAAAAGGCAATGTTTTAATATGAAATGGAAGAATAATAAATATAGATAAGTATAGAAGAAAGATTAACATAGAATAACAAGCTTTCGCCAGTCAATACTCAATGTTCAGTTATAAATAGTTAATTAATGCATACAGCGCTCAAAGTTTGGTTTTTATGAATACCGATATCAAAGTAATTTAACTTGTAATAGCCTATTTGCAAGTGATCAAACTATGAACACAAATATCTAACCGCAGGGGAATGACTTAATAACGACTTGTGGAATAATGGAACTCTCGCGGAGCGTTTAATCTTTTGCGCACACATATTTTCCAAAGTCAACGAACAGATGTGGAATAATAATATAATAATGGTACCTGCGGCTTTATTTGCGCCAAATTAAGCTTTTGAGAACCTTGAATAATGCAATACTTGATTTTTCCCCTTATCCCGAAAGAAAAACGCGAATTTTTCATCCTAACTATCCTATTAATTGTGCCGTTAATTGTGTATCCAGCTTAGTAGAATAGATCACCCTCATTGCTAACCGAGGTGTCGTAAAGGGCGACTAAGGTAAATTGATCCGCCGTGTGGTATCCGGCTGAGTAGAATGGACCACCCTCATTTCTTACAGAGGTTTCGTAAAAGGCAACTAAGGTAAGTTGATACGTTATGTGGTATCCGGTTATGTAGAATAGACCACCCTCAATTCTTATCGAGCTATCATAAAAGGCAACTAAGGTAAGTTGAGTCTGACAGGCCAGTCGTAAAAAAACTAGCCACCACATGTTTAAAGACATGTTGTGCCGATCCCGTTTAGAGTGGGAAAAGGGCAGAAGAATGATGATTTAATGTGAAGTCACGATCACGGTATAAGCCTACAAACCAATTTTTTTTAAAGTTCTTCAACTTTGGTACGAATCCAAGATAATACAATACATTACTTAATACTTTGGTACAAGATAGTAATCACTTAATGTAAGTAGTTGTAAGTATTATTTCGAAAAGAGCAACCGCCGAGTTTCTTGCCGGCTTTTCTCGGTAGGAACAGCTTTCGAAACCAGCGGTAGAGTTGACAATACAAAGTACTTGTTTACAAGTTTATTTGAATAAAGAAATTTCAAATTAGAATTTGAATTTATATGAAAAATAAAATATCACTTCAGAACCATTGACAATGACTTATCATGTATGACGATTATTCACAACAAAATTGATGGAAAACCATAAAATGGACATTCGTCCATTAGCAAAACTCAATGAACATGCTTTTACAAAGGATATCTATAAACGAATAACATGCCCAGACAGAAAAATAACTGAATAATATTTTTTATGTTGCTATTTAATATATTACTTTGAACTGACTATTTATTTCGCGGTCGTTAATCTGTTATTTATTCTTTCCATCGTAAATTGCAAATGTTTAGTTTATTGAACGGTGAAACAGATAATAATTGAGAAATGTTTATATTTGTAACTTATATTATACTAGATGTGCTTTACCTTCGTCAAAATGTATTTAATCGAAATTTTGAATAATGCTATTGTGAGTTAATAATTAGAGATAGAGACATGTTGTCGCGGACTTTTTTTGTAGTATTTTTATAAATTTACAATTCTTTACTACATTACTTTCGTGTATACTTTGTTAATTTGTGCGCACGCGAATATAGCAGGCGAGTTTTTTTGAGAAACGTGAGTTCTCAACACTGTTTACATAATACGGTCTATTAACCTAAACAATTCGGAATTGCACTATCTTTTGGTGAAAACCGTACAAAGATCTGTTTAGTAAATTTTAAGAAAATCAATCACACACAGATAGACAGCTTTTGGGGAATTTTGTTTTATAATAAATAAATACCATATATTTATTTACACACACGGTCGTCCGTCCCCATAGTAAGTAACTTAATACTTATGTTATGGTAGACAGACAACGGGTGGATACATACTTATATATTTTAAATATATACTTAAATACAAATATACACACAGGCTCGAAGACCAACAAATTCATTTATAGTAAATGTTGGCCCTCGTCGGGAATCGAACTCACGACCCGTGGAGCTGAAGGCAAGTTCACTACCCACTACGCCAACGGGCCAGTCAATAAATATAGATATAACGGCAGGCAGGCGGCAGGTCGTAAAATACCTGGCTAAATCATGTGACAACATGTTTAACATGTTGTGCCGACCTTAGTATGGGATAAGGTCAGGTGAATGATGATTATATATAACTCGCTGAACCCACCGTTTCATACCCGTAGAAAGCAGTTACAAATTTGTTTTCGAGTAAATATTTACTCCGCAGGCATTCTTATATAATATACTAATGCCTGGATGGATGGAGATTTTTTTCCAAACATATGAAAATGCAAATAAAGAAGAAAAAAAGGCTATTTTTACTTCTGTAATCCGCCCTTTCCCCACCGATATTTTGAATATCAATGTCAATTTTAGCAAATTTTCAATGACTGAAACAGGGATAAAAATATTTTTTTTTTTTTAAATAAAACTTAGCTAGGTCGATTTTTCATAATTCGTACTGAATTTTATAAAAATACGTTGGAGCCAATTCCGAGATTCCAAATATATATATATATATATATATATATATATATATATATATATATATATATATATATATATATATATAGATACAAGATTAACTCATTTAAATATTTAAGATAAATTATTTTTTCTAAATATATACGACTAGCGGGACCTGCACTCTATAAAACAGTTCCCCGTTCTCAAAAAGAATTCCGTATAAAAGCTTTCATTTATATAATCAGGCGTTACATTGCGATCCATAATACAGAAGTAATAATAAAATTATTATACTTTAATCCGCGATTAATAATAAATAAACTATTATAATTGATTATGGCAAAATAATGTTATTATTACTTTTGAAAACCTTTCAATTGTACCAATCTACATAACATACATAATCATTAATATTGCAGTTACTTAAGCAAAGGATGGAATAGAGGAGGGTGGAATATCGATAGATATTTCATTAACATCCTCCCACCCTTATGCTACTCTAAGTGGGGTCGGCACAATATGTTATAAACATGTTGTCACATGATTTGGCTAGGTATTTTACGACCGGCCACCTGCCTGACGTCAAATTATTTTAGTCGACATTTACGAGACCTCGGTAAGAAATGAGGGTGGTGTATTCTACTCAGCGGATGCCACACAGCTAAATACTTAGATATGAAATGAAATAAAAAATAATAATTCTCTTCGGTTACTTTAACGTTCACTAACCTTCAAGCGATTAATTTCTAAGCTATTTTTGATTAGTTCAATGCCCTCATAATCATCCCTCGTTAATTCGTCTAATTGCTATATTTAAGAGATAATAAAATTGTACACAATAGTGTAACAAGTCTATTGTTGTTTGGAATTTTCTTGAAAATCATTTCAAATATTTCTTACTTACTTAATCTTATCGAGTATTATTTTCGTTTAACTTAAAGTAAAATTATCGTAGAAGTACCGTAGCATATCGTAGCGTAGCGTAACTTAAACGTTAATCAAAAAAGTTTTTGAAAAAAGCCATTATAGCTTAAAGTTTGGCGTCCTAGATTTATATTCAGTTTTCGGGCTAAGCCACACTTACACTTTTGAGTTTACTGAAAATACTAGACAATACGGTAAGGATGTATGCAGTGTGATATCCGGCTTAGTAGAGCACTCTCATTTCTTACCGAGGTATCGTAAATGGCGACTAAAAAACAAAAATGATTTATGCTTATGATACCCTTGAGTACGTAAACACGCACGTAAACAAAAATAAAGTTTAATTTTAAACAAAAAACTTACAATATATGTTTTTCGTATATTCAATTTAATTTATTTAATGACCACTCAATCGGTAAATGAAACGAAATAATTACAAAACCTTTTAACGAATATTTTGACGCTGAAATATTTTGCCAAAATTAATCAGCGTTCTTGTTTCTCAAAATTAAATTACTAAAAATTTAAGTGAGAGTGTATTGAATAAAATATCATTAAAGTTAGACAGTTATGACAGATTGACAGAACAACGTCCTGAGCTCTTTATCGAGCTTGGAAGATTATGAAAAACTTTTAGCATAATTACTTTAGATTATAACATTATGTTGATGTATATTTAAAACTTACTTAAGGTTATTAACTATGAAGGAATATTAGAGTTGACACTTGAATCATAACAATTTTATAATAATGTTTATAAAAATAATAGATATTAAATAAATAAATATATGGGACAATTACACACCTATATGTACGCATTCGTCCGTCTACAAAGTAAATATTTAATACTTGTATTATGGGTCACAGACGACTGGTAAATATATACAAATATAATTTAAAATAAATACTTACTCGTAAATACACCAAAACTCAAAAAACCCTTCCCACTTCGTTGAACTTAATTTAAAGATATCAGTTAAAAAAAACAATCCTTGACAATTAAAAATAATGCTCCGATCACCACCAAACTTTACAGGAGTATTTGCTGATTCTTTCTAAACATTGTCTGAAAATTTCATTAATACCAGTCCAGCCGTTTCGGAATCAAAAAGGACATACAGATAAACGTTTATTTTTATATATAAGACTAGCACCGCCAGCGTAATATAGAATTTTGATAACCATAAAAATGACTAAATTGGATTAACCTTAAGAGCGAGATATATGCTGTCATGGACTTTTATTCAGAACTTTTAGAGGGGAATAACTTTCTAATACATGATTTTTGAATAAATTTTACCATTTACTTAGCGCAAGCAAGGAATAAAGCTTTCCTATTTTGCTGTTTTCGTAACACTTTTTAATACTTGCTCCTCTCCTATTCATATTAGCATGATGTAATAAAAACTCGACAATCGAACTATCTTGTACTTAAAAAAAAATTCAAATCGGTCCAGTAGTTCCTGAGATTAGCGCGTTCAAACAATTAAACATACAAACTCTTCAGCTTTATATATTAGTATAGATATGTAAGAATACCTAGTTGACCGAGCTTTGCTAGGTAATTTTTTACAAAATAAAAAAAAGAAACTTAAAAAAAATAATAATTAGGTAGTTGGGGATAGATCCTAGTCCTAGGTATTTATATTTCTGGGGACTACCCGTTTCCCGAATAAGCTACGCTGTCTTGTCAGTTTATGGCAAAAATAGTGTTTTATATTCAATATAAATTTTAGTATTTTTTAATTTCCAAAAACAGGGATAAAACGATTTTTTTTACATTAAACCTAGATCAAATAAATCAGTCAAATACAGGCAGACGGCCGGTATTGTGAAATACATAGCCGAATCATGTGACATCATGTTTATAACATGTTGTTCCGACCACAGTTAGAGTGGGATAAGGGCAGGGAGATGGTGATCAATATATAATAAATAAATATATATAGATATATGGGACACTTACACACACGGTCGTCTGTCCCCAAAGTAAGTAACTTAATACTTGTGTTATGGGTGACAGACAACTGGTGAATGTATACTTATATAATTTTTAAATATATACTTAAATACAATATACACCCAGGCTCAAAGACCAACAAATTCATTTATAAAACATGTTGGCCCACGGCGGGAATCGAACCCGCGACCCGTGGAGTTGAAGGCAGGGTCACTACCCACTGCTCCAACGGGCCAGTCATATACTTATCATTTACTCATCAATTTATAACTAGATGTTTTGAAAGTGTAAAATAATTGTCTTATAATCTCATTTGCTGTAAGAATAGATGCTAATGTAGTAAATTTTAGCGTCAAGTTTCGAACTCAAGGTCGCTTGTTAGTGTGAGCTTTAATGTTGAACAATTTTAATATCATATTATGACGCCTTTTGTTACGCGGCGTTAGGAGACAGTTTTAATTGATGATAATAAATAATAAAAGTAAAATTAGTGATATATCTTTAATATTTAAATGAGTTAATCTTGTATGTATGTATATATATATATATATATATATACGCCGTAAGATATCCGGCTGAATAGAATAGTACCACCCTCATTCCTTGCTAAGGTGTCGTAAAAGGCGACTAAGGTAAGTCGACCCGCCGTGTGGGATCCGGTTGAGTAGAATAGACCAACCTCATTTCTTACCGAGGTGTAAAAGGCGACTAAGGTATGTTGACCCACCGTGTGGTATCCGGTTTAGTAGAATAGACCACCCTCTTTCTTACCGAGGTGTCGTAAAATACGACATAGGTAAGTTGACGTCAGGCAGGCGGCCGGCGTAAAAACGCAGCCAAATCATGTGACAGCATGTTTATAACATGTTGTGCCGACCCCGCTTAGAGTGTGATAAGGGCAGGAAGATGATGATGATATATATATTTTTTCGGAAACGGCTCCAACGATTTTCCTGAAATTCATCATTTAGGGGGTTTTGGGAGGAAAATCGATCTAGCTAGGTTTTATTAAAAAAAATATATTTATCCCTGTAAAAAATACTAACATACTAAATTTGTATATAAAACGCTGTTTTTGCCGTAAATTGTCAAGTCAGTGTAGCTTATTCGGGGAACGGGCGGTCTCGAGAAATGAAAATACCTAGGATCGACCCCACTTACACAATTTTTTTTTTTTAAGTGTCTTTTTTTATTACCGAGCAAGGCTCAGTCAAGTAATGATTATTATAAACATATTAGTTAAATCATATTTTGCAAATGTAATTTTTGATATCAACTGAAAACCAACTGACCCGCTCTTTAACTGACCTGCTCGCAAATGTTTCGCCAAAGCTCAGTCTAGCGGAATGCGGAACCTGTTAATGGTCGGTCGAACAGCACATAACATAATTGGCAACACCAATCTGCGTCTTGAATCAAATTCAATCATAGCTACACGCTCTATCGCAATAAATGGATTAGATACGAAAACCGAACGATATTTCAGCTCAAGTCAAGAAAATCAACAGTTTAGATCTAATATTACAGTACATGATATAGACAATTTATAGGAATTTATATATAACTAGTAATATCCCGCGGTTTAATCCGCGTACATACCGTTTACATTACATTACGACAAAATTGCAAAGCTTATATAGTAATAAGTTTAACCCCCACCGTTTATTTCACCTTCGAATGCGTGTAGCAAACTAGAACTAGTAAGCAGTGTTACCAACCCTACTGTTTTAACAGTAGATTAGCATTCACATTGATACCCCTTTTTTTTGTTTTCCTAATTGAGGGGGTCATAATAACCAAATAAACCACCAACCAAATAAACCAAATAACCAAAAAACCAAATCCATAATAAACAAAATAATTAAAGTTGAGTGAAATTAAAATTTTGATTTATGTGTTTCTTTCTAGGAGTTTCGACAAATAAAAAATAGTAAACACAGATTTGTAAGTAGCGGCCTGTTACTATCCCACTGTTGGGCATAGGCCTCCTCTCTCCATTTTTGGAGAGAAGGGTTGGAGCTAAGACCTACCACGCTGCTCCAATGCGGATTGGTAGGTTACACATATTTCCAGAATTCTCTAGAGATATGCAGGTTTCCTCACGATGTTTTCCTTCACCGAAAAGCGTGTGGTAAATTGCAATTATCAATTAGACACATAAGTTTTAATAGAAAAACTCATTGGTGTCTGCCCGAGTTTGAACCCATGATCGTCTCTAGAGATTCACACGGTCGCACCGCTAGGCCATCACAGCTTTTTTAAACACAGATTTAATCAGTGTAAATTTAAGTAATATCAATCTTTACGTTTCCTGCAAACTGTAATACAAATAATTAAAATAAGCTGAATTTGATTGGGACTTTAGGATTTAGCGACTTTTGATTCTGCTCCCCTCAATTTTTCAAGTTTTTTCAACATATTTAGCGCTACCTGTTTGATAATATAAAATTTGAATAGTAATATATTAACACATTAACTCAAAGGGAGTTCTCGTATATAAAGCGTAAGCTAAACACAAATGATTAATGAACACTGCTTTGTACCATAGACGGTTTGACAATAGCGATATTTCACTATTGTATGTTTTAACTGTAGGTATGAGCAGAGCGAAAAGCTCTAATAGCCCAGCGGTGAGATTTTGCGACTCTTTCGAGAGCGTCACGAGTTCGAATCCCGAGTAGGCACCAATGAACTTTTCTGTTAAAACTTATGTCTCTAATTGATAATTGAAATTTATCACACACTTTTCGGTGAAAGATAACACTATTAGAAACCTGCATATCCGTAAAAAAAATCTGGGGATAAATGTAACCTACTAATCTGCATTGAAACAGGAAAAAATTGTTGTGACAATATTTTATTGGACGCTATCATGATATCTATAATATTTAAATGAGTTAATCTTATATATATATAGATATATATATATATATATATATATATATATATATATATAAATCTGGGGATAAATGTAACCTACTAATCTGCATTGAAACAGGAAAAAATTGTTGTGACAATATTTTATTGGACGCTATCATGATATCTATAATATTTAAATGAGTTAATCTTATATATATATATATAGATATATATATATATATATATATATATATATATATATATATATATATATATATATATATATATATATATAAATCTGGGGATAAATGTAACCTACTAATCTGCATTGAAACTGGAAAAAATTGTTGTGACAATATTTTATTGGACGCTATCATGATATCTATAATATTTAAATGAGTTAATCTTATATATATATATATAGATATATATATATATATATATATATATATATATATATATATATATATATATATATATATATATATATATATATATAAATCTGGGGATAAATGTAACCTACTAATCTGCATTGAAACAGGAAAAAATTGTTGTGACAATATTTTATTGGACGCTATCATGATATCTATAATATTTAAATGAGTTAATCTTATATATATATATAGATATATATATATATATATATATAAATCTGGGGATAAATGTAACCTACTAATCTGCATTGAAACAGGAAAAAATTGTTGTGACAATATTTTATTGGACGCTATCATGATATCTATAATATTTAAATGAGTTAATCTTATATATATATATATATATATATATATATATATATATATATATATATATATATATATATGTATATATATATATATGTATATATTCGGAATCTCCAAAGCTCCAAAATCGATCTAGATAAATTTTGTTTTAAAAAGATGTCGTTTTATCCCTGTTTTTGGGCTCTAAAATTTTTTGGAAATTTACGTTGAATACAATCACAATTTTTCGCTGTCAAACGTAAAGTCATGGTAGCATATTTGGGTAACGGGCGGTCTAAAGAGGCAAAAATACCTTGGATCGAGCTCCACCTGCCCAATTATTTTTGACGTGACAACGTCTTAAATTAGGTTGCGGCTTGGAGTCACTCATGAAAAAGTGTAACGCCCGCTCACGTCTGTTACGATGAGTCACCGAACGAAAGAGAGGCCCGCCGGACTGGCGAATGCCTTGCGTCTCTCTCCCACTCCAATCCATCACATTTAAAAAGACGTTGTCACGTAAAATATTTGCCCGTAAAACCGACTTTACAGGCAACCGTTTTTTTTCATTTTTCTTTTCAATATTTTTTTTACATCATTTTAATAATTACCGAGCAAGGTCACCCAGGTACTTACTTTAGTTTGTTAATTTTAAAACTTGGTCACTTTGCAAATATTGAACCGCTTCCGTTACTCCGTCCTCTAATTATATACAAAACAAGTAACCAGTCTTAATGGGCTAAAGTTAAATTCTATGTCAATGATTACTTTCAGTTAAATTTTACAGTATCCCCTAATACCCTTGAACTATGATTTTCGCTCATTTCTATTTACTTCCAAAGTAATTAAATATAATATAGGTCAAACTAATAATGGTGGTCGATAAGCGAAATATAGCGAAATTAAACTATAAGTAAACTAAAGTAAATAGTGATCTCTTTCTATCTCATAGCTGGACACGGGAATCCTCTATTCTTTGGATGAAAAGATCTTGGTATGTAACCTTCCTAAATTTAAAGTTTCGTTCGTAAAGTAAGTAAAAGTAACGTTAAGGCTTGTTACTAACCCACTGCTAGGCATAGGCCTCCTCTCATTTTTGGAATTAAGTTAAACTTTAGACCCACCACGCTGTTCCAATGTGAATTCGTAGGTTACACATATCAAAATCCAAGCAAAAATCTCTAAAGATATGAAGGTTTTCTCACGAAGTGTTCCTTCACTAGAAAGTGTGTGATAAATTGCAAATAACAAACAAATCTGATTACTACGTACCTGAGGTTTGATGTTTTTTTTATAATACAAAAGTAATAATAAAATTATTTTGCTATAATCCGCGATTAAGTAAATAGATAATTTATATAATGCTAAACGTAAAGAGCTAAACGGTAAACACATGCACAAAATGCACAAAATCGCAAATGCTAAATTTACGATTTTGTCGTGGAGTCTATCTACTGATGATCCTTCGATTGCAGGGCGAAGTTATTGTTGAGTTTGTGATAGTGAAAGTGTGTAGTGCTTGTGTATTGTGATGCGGTGGTGGAGTTTTGCATGGAGGATCACAAATCCTGCATGAATCGGGTATGATAACGAATACTACACTCTACATTTCGCATTATATATATTTTCTATTTACTTTATCGCAAAAAAATTTAATTGTTACTTTTGTATGAAGAGATCGATTGGGTCTAGTCATCCCCTTACAGCGATTAAAATCCTTCAACCTCTTTCACTTAAGGATTATAGCCAAATAATATTATTATTACTTTGATTTATCGATCTCCGCAAATTAACTCCTAATTATGTAAATTAGCATTTATAATATTAGTATTGATTAAACTTCTTTATGTGTTCTAGAATTGCTAGCGGCTCCTGCGTGAAAAGATTAAAACAGTAATATAAATTTGATAACTATAAAAATGGTAAAAGTGGGTTGACTTTAAAAGCTAGACATATGCTGTCACGGACTTTTATTTAGAACTTTTAGAGGGGAACAGTTTTCTTTCTAATACTTGATTTTTGAATAACTATTATCGTTTACTCAGCTCACGCAAGGAAAGCTATAAATTTTGCCGTTTTCGTATTATTGTTTTATTACTGCTCCTCTCCTATTATTATTAAGCATATATATTTTATATTTTATATATATTTTAAGCAATCTCATTTATGTACATAAAAATATAAAGAATTATAAAACGATAGGTGATGTATACAATAGACAAAGCAGGAACCGACATAAGCTTGCAGTTCCTGCTTTGCGCCTTGCAAAAGTACGTAATTCGTTTGTGGGTTTTGGTATAAGATTCTATAATAAAATTCCGCAATCAATTTCAGCTTTGCCATTACATCAGTTTAAAAACACTGTTAAAAAGAGGCTGATACAGAAAGCCTACTATACTCTTGAAGATTATTTGGAAGATAAGAATGTGTGGATATAGCTCTCTTTGAACCTGTACAAGACAGTAACGACTTAATGTAAATAGTATTAAGAATTATATTTTTAAAAGAGCAACCGCCGAGTTTCTTGCTGGCTCTTCTCGGTAGGAACAGCTTTCCGAACCAGCAGTAGAGTTGACGATTCAAAAGCACTTGTTTACAAGTTTATTTGAATAAAGAATATTTTGAATTTGAATTTGAATTTGAATATTCATCTTAGAGTGATGATATATAATTTTAGCCTTCCTCGATAAATGGACTATCTTACAGTCAAAGAATTTTTCATATCGGTTCTAATATAGCTCGGTCGGTTTCATATAGAGCCTGAGATTAGCGCGTTCAAACAAACAAACAAACACTTCAGCTTTATATATTAGTATAGATTCCTACAACAACGTCTAGAGCAGTAATTCATTCAGTTTGGCCACTGCCGAGTCACGAACCCTCCGAATTTAATGTTTTAGTTTGGGAAAATGGCGGCTTCGGTACATAGATTTATGTATATTGGTTTAGTTTATTGATTATTCAACGCTACAGATGTAAGGGTTACTACAGTTACTTTTCAATAACACAATATAACTGGCTCGTTGGCGCAGTTGATAGTGACCCTGCCCAGCATCCCAGGTCGCTGGTTTGATTCCCACCGAGGACCAACATTTTATAACACCAATTTGTTGGTTCTTCGAGTCTAATAGATAGCACTTTTTAATATCATCGTATTTCTATAGAATTAACAGGATTTTTATACCCTATGTTTTATTTCGGTGTATAAGTAATAATTGTGCCAAATTTTATCGATATTAGTTCAGCGGATTCGCCGTGAAAGAGTAACAAACATACATACTCACAAACTTTCGCATTTATAATTGTAGGAAGTAGTGTAGACAAAACTTGTTCTCTATAGCCCTTCAGACAAGTTCATTTCATAAATTACATTCCATCTTCCTTTCCTTTTGATCTAAGATGAAAAATTTTATACAAGTTCACTTGAATGAAATTAATTTGAATTTTAAATTTAAATTTTATACAAGAAATCGCAATCTTACAGACGCTTACCAGCTCCTTTGATACAGTTTTATTTGTGTTTGTAAAAGCAATACTCGGGTTACAAATTTATACCGACTTTGTAAATTAAATAAGAAAACAGAATTTACTTCAATGTAAATGGAAATTATTTGAGTAAAAATAAATATATAATGATCCTAATATATCAATTCAAGTCAGTTCTATCTTGTCATAATAGGCGACTAAGTTAAGTCGACTCGTCATGTGGTATCCGAATAAGTATAATAAACCACTCTCATTTCTTACTGAGGTGCCATAAAAGGCGACTAAGGTAACGGGGTTTTATCAGACGCTCGCTGGAGTTAGGTCCCCAAGGCGGTCGATGCATCTAGTGGTCCCAATGCATTACACTGACCCAGAGGAACACTCTGCTGCTGGCGGGGATGGGGGACTATATTCCCAACGGTATACCCTGTCCCCGCCACCAGCAGCGTGGTGGAGCACTGTCAGATTTTTAGTCGGGTCGTAAAAGGCAACTAAGGTAAGTAGACCAGCCGTGTCGTATCCGGTTGAATATAATAGACCACCCTCTATCTTACCGAGGTGTAGTTAAATACGACTAAGGCACGTTGACGTCAGGCAGGCAGCCGGTGGTGAAATACGTAGCCAAATCATGTGACAACATATTTATAACATGTTGTGCCGACCCGATAACGGCAGAAGGCCGATAGAACGCTTTTTACTAAAAGACATTAGCAATTCTTCCGGAAGTTAGGTTAATTATTATCTTCTTCAATTCTTGTCCTTTTCTTTTTATTACTCAAAGGTTGACTGGAAGAGATCCCTTTTAGGGATAAGTCTGCCTTTATAAAAGTGTTTTTTTTCTTTCTCTTTTCTAAATATGTGTTTTATAAAAATTGTGTTGAAGTGGTCGCGCAATTATTAAAAAAAACTCGCCTACTGGGAGTTTTACTCGCTTGCACCGCTTAAACCAGCTGAGATACACCAAAGTCATATACTAAAGAATTATAGATCTACAAAAATACTACAAAAAAGTGTGGAATAGCATGTCTCTATCTCTTATGGTTAACTCTCAAAAACTACTATTACGTTTAAATTTCAATTCGGGAAAATAAATTGTGGGACACTGATTTCCAAGCGGGTGAAGCTGCTAGCACAACTAATTATTAGTATAAGTATTAAAAAGTGTAAGTGTATTAAAAAGTGTAAGCGTATTAAAAAGTGTAAGTATATTAAAAAGTGTCAGTGTATTAAAAAGTGTAAGTGTATTAAAAAAAGTGTAAGTATAATAAAAAGTGTAAGTGTATTAAAAAGTGTAAGTGTATTAAAAAGTGTAAGTGTATTAAAAAGTGTAAGTGTATTAAAAAGTGTAAGTGTATTAAAATGTGTAAGTGTATTAAAAAGTGTAAGTGTATTAAAAATTGTAAGTGTATTAAAAAGTGTAAGTATATTAAAAAGTGTCAGTGTATTTAAAAGTGTAGGTGTATTAAAAAAGTGTAAGTATAATAAAAAGTGTAAGTGTATTAAAAAGTGTAAGTGTATTAAAAAGTGTAAGTGTATTAAAAAGTGTAAGTGTATTAAAAAGTGAAAGTGTATTAAAATAGTGTAAGTTTAAGTCTTATAATACGAACGGGGTATTTCGGATGCCTGGCTTACAGGTCCCCGAGGCGGTCGGTGTATCGGATGCTCCAAATACATCGGTTAGCGGAGGGACTTCTTTTTCGAGAGGCTCCTATCCGGGGGAGGTATCTCTGGGATCAGAGCAGCTGCTGATTGGGGATTGGGGCAATGTATCCAACGGTACTCTGTCCCCGCCACCAGCAGATTGGTGACATAACGGCCGCCTGTCTCCATAAGGGGTTATTGTATAAAGAAGGTGTCTAATAAAGGATTATTATTATTCCACTACAACAAATCTAAAAATGATTTACGCAAATATATTTATACGATGTGAGAGCGAAAGCCGGCGTAATGAGGCGTCTTGAAGCTACACTTCAAAGAGCGTACATTTCGACATTTCTTATACTTGATATCAGTACTGATGTAAATCGGCTCGTTATGTCGGGTGTATTATTATAATAAATCCATACTAATATTGTAGATTTCAAAAGCTGTATCTACGTAACAACGACATTTTTTTTTTACACTTATTCAATAAATATATATGCCGTGTGGTATCCGGTTGAGTAGATAGTCCACTCTCATTTCTTATCGAGCTGTAAAAGGCGACTAAGCTTAATCGATACCCGATGTGTGGTATCCGGCTGAGAAGAATATATTACTGAGGTGTAGTCAAATATGACTAAGGTAAGTTGACGTCAGGCAGGCCGATCTTAAAATACTTAGCCAAATCATGTGACAACATGTTCATAAAATGTTGTGCCGACTCCACTTATCGCTTTGCGATTTTGTCGTGGAGTCTATCTCCTGACGATGCTTCAGTTACGGGGCGAAACAATTGTTGTGATTGTGGTGGGGAATGTGCTTGTGTATTGTTGTGCCATCGGTGTCGGGTAGTGCATGAGTTTTTACAAATTCTTCATGTATGAGGTATGAGAACGAATAGTACACTCTACATTTAACATTACATATATTTACTTTTATCGCGGATTATAGCAAAATAATATTTTCATTAATTTTGCAATATCACATTAAAATTTGTCTTTATATTTGTTGTTCTTGTTTTTTCGCACAGAAAAAACCTAAACGATTTGATTTCAGCAACACGTTATTTTAACAACTTACGACAATATATTTTTGTATTATTTAGATTTAATACGAACAAACAATCGTCTCTGATGCGAAATCGGGATTATCTTCCTTACCTCGTATGTCAAGCACTTAACTCTCATCTTATATGTAAAATCTTAGATTACCCCAGCATCTTTATCGAATGTTTGCCTGAGATACAATTTCCACTCAATTTAACGTACATAAATATTTATCTACTTTGAATGAATACATATAAAACAATAGGAAAAAAAATAAAACGTTTAGCACTACCAATATGGTGGATTTATCGTTATAAAGTGATCGCCCTCATTTTTAAATATATTTTATTTAATTTATACAACTAGGCGTTACTTTGCGGATTTCCATAGTACAAAAGTTATGACAGAATTTTATTTAGCAACATGATGTTTTTTAATTTTGTAAATATCACTCCTAATTTCATTTTTACGAGCGTTTTCGCATATTTCAGTAAATTCGCCAATTTGGTTTGGTAATCTTTGCATAGGCACGCTCTTTTCAATCGGTGCTAAAAGGGTTAAGTAAAGAAGCCTATAGCCCTTTACTATCCCATCATTGGGCATAGTCCTCTTAAAAAATTAGGAATTAGAAATTTCCATATGCAGATCAAATAACAAATATGAATCAAGAATAATTTATAGAATTACGCGTTATTTTGCGGAGATCAATAATACAAAAGTAATAAGAATATTATTTTGCTATAATCCGCGATAATAATATTCAATTAATTAAGCAATAATATACATTAATAATATTCAATTAATTAATTTAGCAAAAAAATATTTTTATTACTTTTGTAATACGGACCTCATAAAGTAAATAGAATATATATAGATTTAGAGTGACTATCCGTTTTCACATACACGCAGGATATAAAAACACATGCACAAACCTCCTCAACCGCCACCACAATACACAAGCACTACACACGTTCAATGTCACAAACTCAACAATCGTTTCGCCCCGCACCCAAGCTGCAATCCTTCTATCACAAAAAAGGTGTATATATGCCAAGCCATGAGATAGAAAAAAAACCTTATTTTACTTACACTATAAACGATGAGAAAATGATACGGCGATATACACTAAATGTTCTGTATTTTATCAATATTGTCATCTATATAGGGTGAATAAATTATACAACAGCCTCACATCCTTTAATACACCTGCCTTAATATAGTCGTGTTTGGGGTAAGCGGTATTTAGAGGACGAATTTATATAGTAATATTCTATTCGTACGGAAAAATATCCATATGTATAAGACGAGATTTGATGTATATCATAGACATACGAGAGGTCACAAAATGCTTGTGATACCTGTGTCGCGACTCTGCAGAGTTAGCAACTCATTCTACGGTCTCGGTATTCGCTTCTACAATAAAACTCCGCTATCCATACTAGACTAGTCCAAAGAAAGATTTAAATTGACTATGACAGATATAAAAAATGTAACGTATCGGCCTATTACTCTCCCATAGCTGGGAAGAGACCTATTCTCTCCGTTTTTGGAGAGAAGGATTGGAGCTAAGACCTATCACACTGCTCCAATGCGGATTGGCAGGTTACACATATCTACAGAATTCTCTAAAGATATGCAGGTTTCCTCACGATGTTATCCTTCACCGAAAAGCGTGTGATTGCAATTATCAATTAGACAGGTAAGTTTTAACAGAAAAACTTATTGGTGTCTGCCCGGGTTCGAACCTGTGACCTCCTCGAAAGAGTCGGGCGGTGTTATCACAGAGATATGCCTCTACGTAAAGCATATTACAAAATTTAAGATTATTTGGACGATAAAAATGCCTGGATTTGAAAAAATCCTTTTACCTGCGTTTTAATAATGTAAAATTGTAAATGTTTAAAACATTGACCGCCGAGTTTCTTTCTGGTTCTTATCGGTAATAGCAACATTCCGAACCAGTTGTAACTTCATTAATCATATTGATCCTTGACGATTCAAAAGTGTTTGAAAGATCTTATTTGAATAAAGATTATTTTTATTGGATTTGATTTGAAATTATTGTGTAGTTTCAGAAGTGATTGCGTGTAGTGCTTGTGTATTATTGTGTTATTAGCGGCGGATGGTGTATGAGTTTTTATAAATACTGCATGTATCAGGATGTATGATCAGGATATATGAGAACGAATCATACACTCTACATTTAGCATTACATATATTTTCTTTTATCGCAGATTATTGCTAAATAATATTTTTATTCCTTTTGTACTATTATTACGAGTATCAGTAAGTAAATATAAATATTTTTTTAACGTCATACAATAGGAAAGCGAGCCAAGAAAATAATGTTCTAGTTTTTTAACAGAATGAGACTTTATAAAAGATCTGGGATGGACAGGGAGCGGTTGCAATCTGAATTGAGTTCAAATTTGATTGCTATTGTCATTCCAAATGCATTACGCAATCCACTACTGCGAATTGTATGCAAAATAATTTGTTTTTATTTTGTTTCAGCTCAACTTCAATCCAATAACGTCGTTCCTTTTCACGCTGGACTTTTTCGTCATCGTGCTGAACGTGAGTAATAAATTTCGATTTGAAACTCATAAAGTTTTTATATCAATGCTGTGTGGTATCCGGCTAGAACAGACCACCCTCATGTCTTACCGAGGTGTCGTAAAAGGCGACTAAGGTTAGTCGAGTCGCCGTGTTATATCCGGCTGAGTAGAATAGTACCACCCTCATTTCATAACGAGCTGTCGTAAAAGACAACTAAGGTAAGTCGACCCGCCATGTTGTATCCGGCTGACTAGAAAAGACTACCCTCCTTTCTTACCGAGGTGTCGTAAAAGGCGACTAAGGTAAGTTGACCCACCATGCGGTATCCGACTGAGTAGATAATACCGCCCTCATTTCTTAAAGAAGTGTCGTAAAACGTGACTTAGGTTAGTCAAGCCGCCGTGTGGTATCGGGCTTAGTAAAATAAACTACCCTTATTTCTTACCGAGGTGTCATAAAAGGCGACTAAGGTAATTCGAGTCGCGGCACTTTACTAGTGTCTACGTTACGTGTTTAGTGCTTGTGTATAGTGGCGGCGGTGGTAGAGGTTTGTGCATGTGTTGTTACGAATTCTGCATGTATCAGGTATGAAAACGGATAGTCCACTCTACATTTAGCATTATATAAAATTTTCTATTTTACTTTATAGCAAAATAATTTTATTATTACTTTTGATTATAAGTGTGATTGAATAAGTCAACATTAATTAAAATAATTCATTGTATTCAAACCAAATAAGGTTATAGCCAAATAAAATTTAACAATTACCAACAAAAAAGTCTTTATTGACAAACGATAAAAACACCCAGACGTTTAAGAAAATACAAACAAATAATACTGAATGAAATAAATCATTTTATTAATGGAACGAAGTTGGAATCTCAAAAGAAAAACAAAGCCTTCAAAATTAGAACGAAGAATAATGTGACTCCCTAATAGATTTAAGTTAGCTTTCCACTAAAATTATAAAGCTATACTATCTATGCTCCATTATTAAAAGAAGCTAGGACTTTTGCAAGTTTAACATTTAATGGACTTAACTCCTTTAAAAAAGAGTAAATTATCTAATAAAGCTATACTATTATATACATATTATAACCCGAGCTAAATATTACCGTTTTTAAAAATAACACTAATGCATTATTCATGGTTAATTTTATTTAAATTTACTACTACAGTTTCCTATGAGGCTAATATTTTGATCATTTTAGAAGATAACATTTATATAGACAGTAATATCTAGTAATACCTAGGACTTGATCTCGGATACTATCATTTGTATAGTACGCACACGCCCCACTAAGTTATTAAAACTTTAGAAATGACAGCAGAATTAACCTTTGTATTCAATAATCGAATTTTGATTGCCTGAAAACAGGGTCAAAATGACATTTTTTTAAATTAAATCGTAGTAATCGTAGCTAAATCTATTTATCACCCCCGAAACACCTGAGTTTTATGAAAATCATTGGTCCCGTTTCCGAAATTCAGATTATATACACAAGATTAGCTCATTTAAATATTAAGAATAATAAGTTCTAGTAAACGTAATTTTTTAAGCCTATATCAAATCAAATATATTGTTCTTATTTTTTTATAAAATATACAACTCATATATTAGTACAATTTTTTATGTCCATACAGTTCTTAGTTAACTAAGTTTTTGCATTGAAGGCTAACTTGATTGTGACAGCTATTAGTAACTGATGTTTTAAAATGTATTAATTTTTTTTTATTTTAATTGGTTTAAATGGTGCACATATAAAATTCCCATTAAAAGAGTCCTAATATTGATGCATTTAGCCACTTGAGGCGCCTTTTTAGACGTTCGCTATTTCCTTAATATGGGACTAGACTTATTTGTCAAAGCGTGTTAGAGAAATGCTCACAACTGCGGAAATATCAGCGGTCAAATTACTGTATGCAATGCAATATATCATCATCATAATCAAGTCATCAAGCTTTAGATCAAAAGTAACCTTAATTTTACCGCTTTATTAATTTATCCGAACGAGTGTTACATAGCTGAACGTCACGGCGCATTCTTGTTGAGTGCTTACAATTGACTCGGCCATAGATGTGTCAAAAAACTCATCTACACATGTATTTTTGCCGCCAAAATAACTGCCATTGATTCATACGGCAAAATTATGACATGGTTCCGTAAGATATTTATCTATTAACAGTTCTGTAGTGGTACATACAACACTGAAAAACCTCCGCGCGACGAATAAAGCGTAGTTTCTCGTCACAAAAAGACATGTATGAAAAAGAGGCGTCTCGGTAGATCAGTATCTAGGTCTCAATCTAGGCCTTTTATCTCTCATAGTAAAGTTATTACATTACAATGTATATAGTTCCTTATATCGGCAAATATTTGCGGAACACTGCCTCAAGTCTTTTGAAATAGGGAGTCGGCGTGCGTATATTATAATTAAAATATAAAAACGGCAAAGCATCTGAATTGCAGTGTAAGGATAATTACAAAGAAATGTATTACGAACATTTACAATATCTCATTCATTTAAAAAATATTCATCCACGGAAAGTGGAGAAAGGACTTAAGCTCCCAGTTAGTCCGGGTTAAGAATAAGTCCGATATAGTCCTCCACAACGCGTCGTTTTAAGCAGAGGTTCGGCCTCACAGGAGGCACCCTTAAGGATGCTGCGAATTTCGCTCGAGACTCGCTGTCCCAGTTTTTCACTCCGGCGATGCTTCTGCGCTCGCCCGCTCTCTCGGTGACGCTGTCAAAGCCTTTAGGGCTAACAGCATTAGTTAAAGTTCGGGAAAAAAAACGGGTTAAGATAACAGAGTGAGGAACCTCCTCACAATGCGTGCCGTCTCAAACAAGACTGCCTTCTGCATCCTACCGTTGATCCAACTGTTAAGCGAAAGCCTCTGAAGATGTTGGTCGAGGCTCTTTGCAATTTAATAGATCGTTAACCGAAACTATAATAGAAACAATTATTGTTGAGTCAATCCACAAATAAAAATTGAAATAAACTTGTAAACAAGTGCTTTTGAATCGTCAATTCTACGGCTTGTTTTAAAAGCTGTTCCTACCGAGAAGAGCCAGCAAGAAACTCGGGGGTTGCTCTTTTCAACATTATACTTATAACTAGTTACATTAAGTCATTACTATCTTGTACAGGGTCGGACAGTATCTATATCCACGCATTCTTATCGTCTAAATAATCCTCAACAGTAGGCTTTTGTATCAGCCTCTCTTTAATAGTGTTTTTGAACTGCTGTAATGGCAAAGCTAAAATTGATTGCGGAATTTTATTATAGAATCTTATGCCCAAACCCACAAACGAATTTATGCAGTGCTTGTGTATTGTTGTGTCATCGGTGTCGGGTAGTGCATGAGTTCTTACTAATTCTGCATGTATCAGGTATGAGAACGAATAGTACACTCTACATTTAGCATTACACATATTTTCTTTTATCGCGGATTATAGCAAAATAATATTCTCATTACTTTTGTTTAAAATTTTGTAGTTACAACTGGGACTTGATATTTTCTAAATTGGAATCTTTTTAACGGAGGACCCAGGGAGTTGTGGAGTAAAAGTTGAGGAGCTGTGCTCTAAACAATTTGTACAGAAACCTTTTTGTCTTTAAGCAAACATTATGCCAGCCGGGATTTGAAGGTGGCATTTACATACAATTTGACTTGAACAGTACAAATAACTTTGCGAAGTGACTGTTTATTTGAATGTTTTAAGCTATTGTATTAAATGTTCTGAAGTCTTGTGTTATTTAATGTAATGTTAATTTGTATTGCTATTTTAATTTCACGTAAACTTTGTCGTGACACATTAAGTCTATTGCCTTGCTAAGTTTATATTAGTCGTTTATTATTTTTGTCTGAAATACAAAAGTAATGACAGAATTATTTTATCATAAAACGCAGATAATTGCAAAATAAATCTATTATTACCTTAAAATTATGTACATTAGTAGTATTTGAGCCATCAAGGTAAAATAAAACTCTTGGCTAGTATTCAACTTACTTAATTACAATAAATATTAATTAATTACTTAAATAAAAATTTATTTCTTAGTGCACACTTTCCTCGCCATCCTACGTTCGTACATTATTCCTTTTTTCTCTCTCCCTCTCTCTTGTCATACCGTCTCGCTCGCACAGTCACCTGCATTCCGTTCTATGCATTAAACTAACGTTCCATTTCATACATATACGAGTATGTATGTCATCGATGATGGGTGAAACTCAAATTTTATATATATAGGTGTATATTTGTATTTAAGTATGTATTTATAAATTATATATATTCACGAGTTGTCTGTCACCCATAACACAAGTATTAAGTTACTTACTTTGGGGACGGACGACCGTGTCAGTAAGTGTCCCATATATTTATTTATTTATTTATATTAATACAACTTCTAAATATAAAAACGCTGCTATCTTATATATTATTTTCGTCTCACAATGTTAGTAACCAAATTCGCGAAACGGCTTGGCCAATTTTTATAAAATTTTATATGCATATTAAGTAGTTCTGCGAATCGGCTTTTATCTATTTTTCATACTCCAAAGTGATAAGGGTTTTCCACTTTTAACAACGTTTACTTTAACGTTTTTTTATGTTTCTATAATGTACACTACTACTTTTGCCCAGTCATTGCTTAGTGCGAGTTATTCTAAGCTACTCGATCGCGTTAACGTAACGCCAATTTGTAGAACGCCGTAATAGCGACATCTAGTGACCGTTATTCTAACGGCTAGTTTTATACACAGCTAGTTTTTTAAGCTGCTGCTGCTGCTGCAGTTTTTTAAATAGAATTTTTAAAGCAAAAAATCTCTGATATTATAATGTAATGTACTATGCCTAACGCTGGGCTTAGGCCTTCTTTCTCCGTTTTTGGAGAGACGTATTGGAGCTAAGACCTACTACGCTGCTCCAATGTGGATTGGTAGGTTACACATATATCCAGAATTCTCTAGAAATATGCAGGTTTCCTTCACTAAAAAGTGTGTGATCATTAGACACATTAGTTTTAACAGAAAAACTCATTGGTACCTGCCTCTTTCTTACCAAGTTGTCGTAAAATACCAATAAGATAAGTTGATATTAGGTACGCGGCCGGTCGTAAAAACGCAGCCAAATCAAGTGACAGCATGTGAATAACACGTGCCTACCCCACTTAGAGTGGGATAAGGGCAGGAGGATGATGTTATATAAGCGTATTCAGCTCAGTGACATATGTAAAAAATAATTAGTGTAATCTCAATAAAATTTATTTCTTATTATGTAATTCTAAACACCAAGCGTTATTATTTTCTTCAAGATCGCTTCAATTCATTTTCAGGTGAAATGTGTCTTGGAAACATGCCATTGTACTGTGGTTCTTAAAGAATGGAGAACAATAAGGGTCGAATACGAATGTCAATATCCTTCTTGCGCATCTAATAAAGGTTATTGGAAATCCCGTTGTTGATCGAAGATGTTAGATGTTAAACCAGCATGATAATTTATTGTTTGTTTTAATTGAATCATTTAATATACATTTGCATAATCAGTTTTTTTTTATTTATACAACATTTTCGCGTGTTCCAGAACATAGTTTTTTTTAATTTAAGGCGTAAAAATGAGGCTTAGTTGCTATGATTGTCTCTTACAGGCAACCCTTTTTAAGATACACATTTATTTATTTATTTTTCTTTTTATACATATATTTAAAAAAGAGAAAGAAAAATTCAAAATTAAAAAAAACACATGTATAAAGGCGGACTTATCCCTAAAAGGGATCTCTTTCAGTCAACCTTTAAGTCAATATTTTCACATATTACATATGATTAATAAGAAGTCAAAAAGTAAAATAACGGCCTGTTACTATACCACTGCTAGCCATATGCCTCCTCTCTCCATTTTTTTGAAGAAATATTGGAGCTAAAAGCCACCACGCTGCTCTAATGCGGAATGGTGTATTACATATATCTCTAGAATTCTCTAGAAACATGCGGGTCTCACTATGTTTTCCTTCACCGAAAAGCGTGTGCTGAATTGCTAAAATCAATAAGTCACTTTTTTTTAAAGAGATAATTTCATTGCCTACACGGGATTTGGACCCGTGATCCCTTCAAAGGAATCAAACGGTCTTACCACTTAGTTGTCACAACTGTCGAATATACTTAAATATACTAATGGAAGAAGAAAGATTGAGTCGCACGCTTAGTATTAAACTGACCTAATTCCAAATTAGGCATAATAAGTTTCATACATTGTAATCTTTATGCCATCTATACAATGCTATCGATGACATCAATTTGGCAATCAATTGGAAAACAGTATGTCACAAATTTTTCCGCATTAAAATTTGAACATAATGGTAGTTCTTTGGAGACATGCTGTCGCGGACTTAGTAGTTTTATTATTGATCTATAATTCTATAGTATATTACTTTAGTGTATTTCTGCTGGTTTAAGGGGGATAAGGGTAGGAAGATGATGATTTAAATGAGTTTGGATGTACGTAAATATTTTTTGCGGAATCTCGGAAACGGTTCCAACGGCAACGGTTTTGGGGGGGAAAATCGATATAGCTAGGTTTTATTTAATAAAAATCGTTTTGGTTTTGGGCATCAACAATTTTCATTGAATACATATAACACTATTTTTGACGAAAACTGTCCAGTCCGTGTAGCTTATTCGGAACGGGGGACGGGTGGTCTCTAGAAATGAATATACCTAGGATCGAGCCCTACCTACCCAATTATTTTTCTTTTTTTAAAGCTTTTATTATATTTTTCTTTATCTAAAGCTTTTCTTTTTTTAAAGCTTTTATTATAAGAAGTAACCGAGAAGTAAACGACCATATTGATCTATATTAAATCAACTATTTATTTAAGGTACTTAATTGGAGAAGGATTAATGCTGTATTGTATAAAAATTGCTTCAAAAATATGGCATTATTTTTCGTAAAAAGTAAATGACAAAAATGCTATAGTGGGTTATCCATAAGAGATAGACATATACCATCGCGGACTTTTCTGTAGACCTTTTCAAGATGTACAAATACTTAGTACATCATTTTGATAAATCTCGTAGGGTTTAGCCTGCGTTTGCAATGTAAGCGGAAAAACTGAAATTATTTACAGAAACCTCAAAAATTACAGTATTTCTCTACTCCGTATTGAATGTTATTACATACAAACCTTCTTCTTGAATCACTCTATCTATTAAAAACAAACCGCATCAAAATCTGTTGCTTAGTTTTAAAGTTTTATGCATACATAGGGATATATGGACAAACAAAGAATGCGACTTTGTTTTATATATGTAGTGATACTCACATACATTTTTATTACATTACGCATTTACAGAAACATCTTGTATTACATTTATCACATTAAACACTAATTAACATAATATGTCATGTAATTTTTTGATTATGCGCAGTGCTGAAAGCGAAAGTTAAAAGCGTTCTAGTTTTGCGGCGTTCCGTAGAAAGCTTGGCGAAAGTGTTTGTGTATCCAATCTCTTAGCGACATAAAAGATTGTGATATTGTAACTGAAAGGGATAAGGCATTAAGACTGCCCTTAAAATGCTTAGAAAATTGTATTGATTTTTTAAAATTTTATATTCTATCGTTAGTACTTAGGTGGCCGAAGCTTTAATTTTGTATAAGATATAAAAAAATGCAATTTAAAAAATAAAGAAACGGTCGTTGACATGTTAGATTCGATCTCGGTTATTTTAATTTTTTAATCCGCCCGTTCGCCATTGAGCTATCACAACCTTACAAAGAACAGCAAATTGAAGCTTCTGTTTCTATTTCTATTTTATCAGTTTTTAGTGCCCAAAAACAGTGATAAAACGACATTCTTTTAAAGTGAAACCTACCTAGATCGATTTTACGCCCCCGAAACCCTCTACATACTAAACTTCATGAAAATCGTTCTAGCCGTTTCCAAAATTCGGAATATATATACAAACACACGATTAACTCATTTAAATATTAAAGAGCTACTATCACCATAATTTTAGAACAGTAATTTATGAATCTTCTCCTTATCTAGGAGACGTTAATTAAACCGTCGGAAGTCTCAACATAAATTGACGTAACACCCAAATTATAATTAACTCTTGTAAACCTTATAAAAGATTTAAGCTCATAATTAATTCTAATTAACCATATTAAGGATTTAAGCTCTTATTTCCAATAAACTTTATAAGAGAAGCTCATTTCGTTGAGAACGAATTAATTGCGATTAATTTAGCGATGAATTGAAAATATATAAAATTTCAATATTTTTAATAAAATAGCCGTTTATATTGCTTGAAAAGGTAAATGATAAATTTAAATAGAATTTTTTTGATACGCACAACGATAATCCTTATAATTAAGCCGGTTAAATCTACAACTCAATGCGTAGCTAATTGCGCAAACAATAATTTAATTAGTCGTTCGTAAATTATGGTCATAATATTTTTATCGATATAAAGGATACTAGATGTCCAGCCACACGTTGTCTGGTTTCGAACTCCCTTCAAAACAGATCTCAACAATTAAACAATCTTCTAACGAAAATTAATTGCAGAATTTTATTATAAAATATTATACCGAAACCAAGCCGCAAGTTTGTGTCGGTTCCTACTTTGTCTATTATATACATCACCTACTGTTTTATAAATCTTCATATTCAAAAATTAAATTAATTATTCTGATGATCCACTACACACATTCGATACGACAATCACAACGATTTGCTCTGTAACTGAAGCATCATCAGGAGATATTTCGAGCGGCATTTAGAGAGCGTGGCACGGCGTGATTGTCCACTGTCAGGCAGAACTCGTGACACAGGTGGGGTGCGTTCTCTCTTTGTCGAGAAAGCGATTCCAGGCAACGGTCTGGGAGTGATCGTGGGCAGCAATGGCTTCCTTATACTCTGCAGAGGGAGGCACTGGAGCGGTTCCGGGACCTCCAGTTATGGAATAATCTGGAGCTGGTAACTCCGGGTGTTAGCAACTTGTTTAAGCCCATTGTCTGCCGCCCTAACAGAGGTTGGTGCATCTTGTGCTCCCGATGTACTGGTTAGCGGAGGGAGGCTTCAGTTTAGAAGGGATCCTTACCCTTATGAGATGACTGACGAAATTTGGTACGATGCTATACCGGGCCAAGTGGGTCGGCACAACATGTTTTTCTCTTCCATGCTCCCTGCTATCATTCGTCAACTCTAGCTCTACTCTTTTATATTCATGTCATACTTTACACAAGCCTACCATCTCTTTTTAGGCCTCCCTCTAGTTACAAATCCATTCACAATTAATTTTAATAATCATTTGGTGAGCTGATTTTCATCCCTCCTCATTACATGTCCATAACATCTTCATCTTGCACTTCTCGTCTTTTTATAATGGAAACAACTTTCAGTTTTCCCTTATATATATCTGGCTATCGTCAAGTTAATAAATAGAAGCTTTTAACAAAATTTCATGTCCCTGCTGTTAACCGTTAAGGAGTTTCATTGTCTGGAGCCAATCTTGGTAGTATTGAGAATGGACCGGTATGTATTCAGATCAATCAGACAGCGGGAAATGGGTCAAATTTAACTTGTCAGATTCCACCTTCTTCTTCTTTTTCTTCTTAACCTATAGACGTCCACTGCTGAACATAGGTCTCTTCCCATGATGTCCATAAAACACAATCCTGTGCCACTTGGTACCGGCGGCTCCCCGCGATCTTTTTGAGGACGTTAGTCCATTCCACCTTCATATACATTGCAAGTTTTTAATAATAGTCTCAACCTGTGTATACCTGTGTAACCTGTGTATAGTAAGTAGTAAGTAGCGGCCTGTTACTCTCCCACTGCTGGTAATAGGAATGTTATCTCCGTTTTTGGAGAGAAGGATTGGAGCTAAGATCTACCACACTGCTCCAATGCGGATAGGTAGGTTACACATATCCCAAGAATTCTCTAGATAAATCCAGGTTTCCTCACTACGTTTTCTTTCACCGAAAAACGCGTGATAAATTGCAATTATCAATTAGACACATAAGTTTTAATAGAAAACTCATTGGTGTCTGCCCTGGTTTGAACCCGTCATCATCTCGAAAGAGTGGACGGTGTTACCGCTGGGCCATCACAGCTCTAACCTGTGATATAGTTATCTATAAATGATTAAACCACATGCTCCTTTGGCCCCGTTAAATTTATTTCCAATGGTTTCACGTGAACGCAGATAGTTTTAATATATGGGCCCATTAAACTTGTCTGGGAGTAACTGCGTAGATAATTGGCGTACGGGTAAAACCGATCCTCGCTTTCTTATCAAGAAATATATATACCTGGTGCGCAACTTTATAAAATTTTTTAAATTAATATTGGCTTTCTGTTCAAAAATATTGGCTCTTTGTTCATCGTAGTAACAATAGGAAATAATTGTTAAGACGCCTGGGAATAGTTTCTCAGCAGTTAGCAACATAAGATATTTTATTTCCTTGCGTAAGTTATTTAATTTTCTTGTGTATTGGGTTTTAATGTCTTTCAATAAAAATATTATTATTAAAAATAAATTAGTAAGTTGAAATATAATAATAATTGTTGATTATATTGGAAAAAGTTAAGTCACTTAAGATATTCATTCCCATTATGGCTTTATTGAAAAATGAGCAGGTACAATGTATTTGGAAAGCTGTTTAGACAAATAAAAATTAATCAAGAATTTTTAAATCGGTAATAACATTAATAAAGCTACCACTGGTTCAACATGTTGCTCATACCGAGAAGTACCAGCAAAAAAACTCGGCGGTCAATCTTTTAAACATTTTCAATTTACGGTGTAAGAAGCTGAAAGGATTTTCGAGGATAAGCTTATTTTAGAGATTATAATATAGTCTTAAATTATCTAATAGGCTTATATATTTTTTTAACTTGCAAATAATTGAAGCGCGCCGAATTATTATGAAAAGGGAAGGCGAAAAATACAACAACGAGTGGCCAGATCTTTTGTATATAAGTGACGTCTGGAAGTATATAAATGAGCTTTTAATATTCCACTGCTGATCCCGTGGCCTTCTGAACTGTAGCTGAAATCCATTACACTGCAGGATTTTTCCAGAAGTATGTCGTATTATGTATAGAATTTTCCTTCACATTAATGTCTACGGTATATACGCCGTGTGGTATCCGGCTGAATAGAACAGTACCACTCTCATTTCTTACCGAGGTGTCGTAAAAGGCGACTAAGGTAATGCGACCCGCCGTGTGGTATCCGGCTGAGTAGAATAGGCCAACCTCATTTCTTACCGAGGTGTCGTAAAAGACGACTAAGGTAAGTTGACCCACCGTGTGGTATCCGGTTTAGTAGAATAGACCACCCTCTTTCTTACCGAGGTATCGATAAATACGACAGAGGTAAGTAGACGTCAGGCAGGCCGGTCGTAAAAATGGAGTCAAAACATGTGACAGCATGTTTAAAACATGTTGTGCCGACCCCACTTAGAGTGGGATAAGAGCCGGAAGATGATGGTAAATAATAACAAATGCCGTATGGTATCCGGCTAAGGAGACCACCCTCATTCCTTACCAAGGTGTCGTAAATAGCGACTAAGGTAAGTTGACGCAGGCGGCCGAATATAAAATAAGTAGTGAAATCAACTAACAACATGTTCAAGACATATTCGATTAAGCACGATATATCGATCGATATTAAGCACACAAATCTTAATAGAATCTTATCGTTTCTCGAGATTCAACGCTATTTATACCGCGTGCATATATATGAATATTTAAAATAAAATTAATAGTTATTATATATAACGAAATAGGCTCGCCGTGATTATTTTTAAAAAGTGTGACGTCAGTATTGCTGACGTCACGGGCAGGGCTATCACCCATACTTGGTGTTTAATACAAACAGCGAAGATAATTTATAAACTTTTATTTCCAAGAGCTCTGTTCGCTACGGAGGTCCGAGACAGAATAATCTCGCGAGCTGGCGCGCGCTCGGCTTTTATAGAAAAACTGGGTGTGTCATTCGATTGAACAAACTACCCACCTTTTCAACTAAAACTATTCTTTACATACAAAGAAATGTTCTTAATTTTAAAATGAAATGTTTAAATTTATTACAATGTAACTTGTAAATATTAATTCTGAACACGTGGTAAAAATATTGATCACGTGTTTTTATTTTGATAATGAAGGTATTTATCGTTAAATTAAAATCATAATAACAATCTAAATCAAATGGCGTGATGTTGATATTAAAAAGTACGGCTACCCGCCGACATATACATATGTATATGCATGTTTTTAATTGCATTTTTTTATATTTAAAAAAAATTACCAAGCAAGCCTGGGTCACCCAGATACTTTGTTTTCATAACTAAAAGCTATTCAAGGTGCAATAAAGTGTAAAGCTATTTAAATGAGATGTAAAGAGCACTATAAAACATAAATATTTGCACTGTGTGTGAGCTTATTCCAAGTATAGTTAAAGTAGTTTTGCCTCAAGTAACCCACAATATGATAATGATTTTTATCTTGAAAAAGAATGTTCTTAGCTCAGTATTTAAAATGACCATATAAAAATCGGGTGGCCTTTTAGCGAGCAAAACTATTTGTATCATATATAGAATAATTACACGATAATACATATAGTAATGCCGCCGTGTGGTATCCGGCTGATAGACCCTCATTTCTTACTGAGGTGTAGTAAAAGGCGACTCAGGTAAGTTGCCTACCGTGTATCCGGTTGAGTACAATATACCACCCTCATTTCTTAATGAGGTGTCGTAAAAAGCGATTAAGGTAAGTTGACCCGGGGTGCCAGGGGGAGACTCAGCGGCGGTAGAGGTGGATTGGCGGAGAGCAGCTCAGGAAGAGCTCCTCCGCCAATGGAGGCGGCGGCTTGAATCGCCCAGTGCAGGAGCCTGGACGATTTCAGCCATCCAGCCCATTCTCCAGGGCTGGATCGCCAGGAGGCATGGGGTCCTCACCTTCCGCCTGACACAGGTGCTTTCCGGACATGGTTGTTTCGGGTGGTATCTGTGGAAGGTGGCCCAGCGTGAAGCGACTGGTGAGTGCCACGAGTGCGGCGCCGACTTTGATACGGCGCTGCACACGCTCGCAGACTGTCCAGCTTGGGCGGTTCAGCGGGTGGAACTCGTGACACAGGTGGGGCATGATCTCTCCCTGCCCACTGTGGTCCGCGCCATGGTGGACAGGGAGCGATCGTGGGCAGCGATGGCCTCCTTCTGTGAGGACGTTATCTCGCGGAAGGAGGCGGCGGGGCGGATCCGGGAAGTCGAGTCTTTGGATCCAATCCGCCGCAGGCGAGCCGGGCGCAGGCGACTCGCTCAAGACCGTCGCGTGCCGCCCTAACGGGGACCTTTCCGGGCGTTCCGAACGGGGTTCAACCGGACGCCCTCCTTATAAGGTCCCCGAGGCGTTCGATGCATCTGGTGCTTCCGATGCATCGTTCAGCGGAGGGAGGGGCCACTTTCAGAGAGGCCCCAACCCAGAGGTGGTGCACTCTGGGGTACAGAGTTGCTGCTGGCGGGGATGGGGGGCAATGTCTTCATGGGTACCCTATCCCCGCCACCAGCAGCGTAGTGAAGCACACAGGTTATTTTAGTCGGTGCGAGTCCGACATAACCGTCGCCTGTCCCCGTCGGGCGGCGGTACCCATAAGGGGTTTTTTCCTGTAAAAAAAAAGAAAAAAAGTTGACCCGCCTCGTATCCGGCTGAGTAGAATAGACTAACCTCATTTCTAACCGAGGTGTCATAAAAGGCGACTAAGGTAAGTTGACCCGCCGTGTATCGGGCTGGAGTAGAATAGACCCTCATTTCTCACCGAGGTGTCATAAAAGGCGACTAAGGTAAGTTGACCCGCCGTGTATCCGGCTGAGTACAATATACCACCCTCTTTCTTACCAAGAGGTCGTAAAATACGACTGAGGTAAGTTTGACGTCAGGCAGGTGGCCGGTCATAAAAACGTAGAAAAATCATGTGACAGCATGTTTATAACATGTTGTGCCGACCCCACTTAGAGTGGGATAAGGGTAGGAGAATGATGATAATACATAAAGTAATACCGCCATGTGGAATCCGGCTGAGTAGAATAGACCCTCATTTCTTACCGTAATGGGAAAATTTATCAACTAGATATACAAATGGACTTACTAGTTTAAGTATGCATTCAACAATTTTTAGTCACGGCACACATGAATCCTGAGTTATAGAAAATTTGCACTCCTTTTGTGATTTCATTTCAAATAGCTGGAGAAAAAGTTTCTTTAAAAAACGTTCCTTTGATTTCAATAACTCAAAAGCGGAGAGGGTGAGCAAAACGTGAAAGTTTTTATCCTACTCAATTGACTATTGTCGTCTTCTGTAGCTGCAAGTTTAAGTTGAAAAATATATTTAATATTAGAAAGTAGAATAATTGTTTTAGTTGAAAGTTATACCGACAAATTGCAAACGGTATGAATTATGACGTATGAGAACTAATAGTACACTCTACATTTAGCATTACATATATTCTCTTTTATCCCGGATTATAATAATATTTCCGTTACTTTTGTATTATGGACCTCCGCAAAGTAACTCCTAATTCCATAAATTAATATAAATTAATATATATCTAGCCATTTCTTATCATCTGTAATCCTCAACAGTATATTAGGCTCTCTGTATCAACCTTTATATAATTGTTTTGAACTGCTATAATGTCAAATCTAAAATTGATGAGGAATTTTATTATAGAACTAGCAATTGCCAGCGGCTCCGCCCGCGTGGACAAATTAAAACCGTAATATAGTCTTTTGGTAACCATAAAAATTGGTAAAGTGGATCAACTTTAAAAGCTATACATATGCTGTCGCGGAATTTTATTTAGAACTTTTAGAGGAGAACAATTTTGTAGTACATGATTTTTGAATAACTATTACCGTTTACTTGGAGCACGCAAATTTTTACCGTTTTGGTACTATTTTTTATTGCTGCTCCTCGCTCATTCATCTTAGCGTGATGGTAAATAGTCTATAACCTTCCGCGATAAATAGGCTATCATACGCTGAAAGAATTTTTGAAATCAGTCGAGTAGTTCCTGTAGTTCGTTGAAACAATCAAACAAACAAACTCTTCAGCTTTATATATTAGTGTAGATGCTATACCCAAACCCTTAAACGATGTACGTAATTCAAAAATAAATACAGGTCTTCGATTATTCATGAGAATGTATGTCACAGGTGTTTAATATTACAATGTATAAAAAAATAAGTGAGGTACAAAATTGTGCGGTTATTATAGACATAACGGCATCATAACTTTTACACGCCCCCGTAACGTTTATACAGGTCGTAAATAACTTGAAAAAGAGATGAAGTCATAAAATCTTTGTTCTTCATTTTTAATACGCACAGCGAGCGGCATTGCCTACACCTCGCATCTCACTGACAAGTTTCTTGATTAAAGAAGCAATTCTTCAGGCCCAGTTGACAGGCAAGTTGGTGCGAGTGGCAGTGACCCTGCCTTCAGGTCGGTGGGTCGAGAGTTCGATTTCCGCTGTGTGCAATTATTGCGTATGTATACTGTATTGAGTATATATACATATATTGAAGTATATATTTAAAATTATATATGCAAATATTTATTTTGCAGGAGTGTGGCTTTTAAACAATATTAGTATACCTATATACTAAATACTAATATAGGCAAGTTTTCTCCGCTATTGGAGAGAAGGATTGGAGGTAAGACCTACCACGCTGCTCCCATGTGAATTGGTAGGTTACACATATCCCCAGAATTCTCTAGATCTATGCAGGTTTCCCCAAGATGTTTTCTTTCACGGATAAGCAATATCATTAAGACACAAGTTTTTTACAGATAAACTCAGCTTACCCGGGGTTTGAAAATACTAATATATTTAAATAATTCTAAAAAGAAATGTAAATAAATTAAGCATTTATTTTCTTTCATTTTTACTTAATAAGATGACTAACTAATTTATACAAGTAGGCGTAACGCCTACTTGAGGAAATCCATAATACAAAAGTAATAATAAAATTATTTTGCTATAATCCGCGATGAAGTGAAGCGCAAAGCTTTGCTATTTTGTCGTGGAATTTATCTCCTGATGATGCTTCGGTTGCGGGGTGAAACGATTGTTGAGTTTGTGATAGTGAACCTGTGTGATGTTTGTCTATTGTGGTGGCGGTGGTGGAGGTTTGTCCATGTGTTTTTACGAATCCTGCGTGTATCAGCAGAAAACGGATTGCCCACTCTACATTTAGCGTTATATATTTTTTCTATTTTACTTCATCGCGGATTATGGCAAAAATAAATTATTACTTTTGTAAGTTAACGCCGAGTTACATATAATAAATATCAACTCAGCAGTTTAAGCTTATTACATCTAGTTTTACTCGTATTATAAACGACACGGACGTGCTGTGTCTGTACATTGTAGCTTTAGAAACTTTTGCAATTCCAATGCAACCCGTGTCAAAAGCTCAGCAGAGCGATTGTTGTTTAAAATGTCTCTATACATTCTGACCTCTAAGTTGTGTCCACTGTGTTGAATAAATAGCTGAAAGTTTCTACCGACTAACTTTCATTAGCCTTTGTTTTGTGACACCCAATAAAAACTTAGCAACACGTTCATGTTTTATATACGTTTTACATGGACTCATTGAATTGTAAATTGTTGAATATAGATGTTAGTTTTGTTACATCCAAAAACACTCACACAAAATCATGTGATCAAACAAGTGTTAAACATATTCATGTGGATGGATATGTGACTAAAGGAAGGCAACAGATATTGTGTGAAGTATGACATTCATATAAAAGGAGTAATGCCAGAGTTAATGAATGGAAGAGAAAAATCAAATAAATCAAATGAAAATATCTTTATTCAAAAAGGCTTTTTCAAGCACTTTTGAATCGTCAAAAATCAATATGATTAATGAAGCTACAACTGGTTCGGAATGTTGCTCTTACCGAGAAGAACCAGAAAGAAACTCGGCGGTCAATCTTTTAAACATTTTCAATTTTACATTATTATACCGCAGTCTTGTATGAAGCTGAATGGATTTTTTTCAAATCCAGGCTTTTGTATCATCCAAATAATCTTCAATTTTGTAATATGCTTTACGTATAAGCATATCTCTTATACTTAATTTAAACCTTTCTGTAGACTGATCTAGTATTGATTGCGGAATTTTGTTGTAAAAGCGAATACCGAGACCATCGAATGAGTTGCTCTGACTCTGCTGAGTCGCGACACTCGCGATCACAAGCTTTTTGGGACCTCTGCGCCGACCCCACTTAGAGTGGGATAAGGACAGGAGAATACTGACTTGCCTGTATAAATCAAACTAAACCAAATAGTGCGTCACTAAATCTGAAAAAAAAACTTGTGTTATTATAAAAAAAACTTTGTTGTTGCCTAATGTATATTCATAGATTGTTGCGAATATTTTAATGGAATTTTTACTGTAAATTTTACAGAGTTTGCATAAGTATTACGTTAACGTAAACAAAAGCGTCCTACCGAAGCCCTTTAAAATATCATTTTGCCACTTATAAACGTGCCCCAAGCCATAACAAAAGTGAAAGCTTATCTGATATTGCTAAACATAAACGTTATTGACGTTGCTTATATTAAAAGCAATCTGTAAAAGCTATTCCAAATGGTGATTGGTGATTGAAATTATAAATATTATATAAATATTAAAGCCATAGATTTTATTTTATAATATCTATGGCTCTAATATCTCTTTTTTGAGTACAATCAAAAATGGAATATGTGTTAGTGTGTTCTCGAAACAAAAACGCTAATTTTTATCGTCAATTCTGATTGAGGTGTTGTAAAAGGCGACTAAAGTAAGTTGACTCACCGTGTGTTATCTGGTTGAGTAGAATAGACCACTCTCATTTCGTCGTAAAATACGTAGCCAAATCATGTTTCATATACATGTTGTGCCGACTCCACTCCAAGTGGAGTCGGCACAACATGTTAGTAAATATGTCGAGGAGTAAGGGCAGGAGGATGATACTTTCAATAATGTATTGTTTTTTATCCTCGTTTTCGATAAAGAAACCTGTATATCTATAAAGAATTATGGGGATATGTCTAAAATACTAATCCGCATTGTGAGCAAGGTGGGTTTAACCTTCCTTTCTCTCCTAAAACGGGGTTGTGAGATAGTAACGGGACGTTACAAAGGTAATGAGAATATTATTTTGCTATAATCCGCGATAAAAGGAAATATATGTAATGCTAAATGTTTAGAGTGTACTATTCGTTCTCATACCTGATGCAGAATTTGTAAGAACTCATGCACTACCCGACACCGATGGCACAACAATACACAAGCACTGCACACATTCACCACCACAATCTCAACAATTGTTTCGCCCCGTAACCGAAGCATCATCAGGAGAAAGACTCCACGACAAAATCACAAAAAAACGGGACGTTACTTTACTTTAATAAAAGTGTAAGTAGTTGATAAAATGACACCGAAACATTTAAATATTATTTCGGCTATAACTTGGCAGGCACATATTTAATCTGGTTATAAATTGTGTCAATTGAACGTGTCAGTTTTATTAATCCATTCGCTTAGTGGGTAGCTGGAAAGCGGCCAGAAGCGATGCAAATTCGAAACGAAAAGACTGGCTTTGATAGTTCAATTTGCGTTAAATATTGCTTTTAAAGTAAAATTCATTAACTAACGCATAAAAAAGCACAAAGTCGCTCGGTGGGCGATGGAAACAGCTACTCTTGGAGTATGTCAACGTGATTAAATTAAAAAATAAATGCTTTATTTACAACTACAATACAAGAATACAATTGAAAGCACAGATAAATACAAAGTACTTAACATTACAACAAAGTACAAACATTAAATAAAAGGTAAGAAATAGTTTAGACTATCCGCACTCTGCATACACGTATCACGGTAGTATAAGGATAGATTGCCACGCTCGGAGTATCTGTGCGTGATCAAATCAGAAATTAGAAGATCCGTCGACAAAGTTACGGACACAACAATGGGCACATAGTTCGAAGAACCGATGGACGGTCAAAGTTGCTCGGCGGGTGATGGAAAGAGCCATGCTCGGAGTATCTCTGCGTGATCAAATCAGAAATTAGAAGATCTGTCGACAAAGTTACGGGCACAAAAATGGGCACATAGTTCGAAGAACCGATGGACGGTCAAAGTTGCTCGGCGGGTGATGGAAAGAGCCATGCTCGGAGTATCTCTGCGTGATCAAATCAGAAATTAGAAGATCCGTCGACAAAGTTACGGACACAAAAATGGGCACATAGTTCGAAGAACAGATGGACGGTCAAAGTTGCTCGGCGGGTGATGGAAAGAGCCATGCTCGGAGTATCTCTGCGTAATCAAATCAGAAATTAGAAGATCCGTCGACAAAGTTACGGACACAACAATGGGCATATAGTTCGAAGAACCGATGGACGCTCAAAGTTGCTCAGTGGCAGATGGAAAGCGACAAGCTTGGAGTATCTCTGCGTGATCAAATCAGAAATTAGAAGATCCGTCGACAAAGTTACGGACACAACAATGGGCATATAGTTCGAAGAACCGATGGACGCTCAAAGTTGCTCAGTGGCAGATGGAAAGCGACAAGCTCGGAGTATCTCTGCGTGATCAAATCAGAAATTAGAAGATCCGTCGTCAAAGTTACGGACACAACAATGGGCATATAGTTCGAAGAACCGATGGACGCTCAAAGTTGCTCAGTGGCAGATGAAAAGCGACAAGCTCGGAGTATCTCTGCGTGATCAAATCAGAAATTAGAAGATCCGTCGTCAAAGTTACGGACACAACAATGGGCACATAGTTCGAAGAACCGATGGACGCACAAAGTTGCTCAGTGGCAGATGGAAAGCAACAAGCTCGGAGTATCTCTGCGTGATCAAATCAGAAATTAGAACATCCGTAGACGGACTAAAGTCACGGACACAACAATGGGCACATAGTTCGAAGAACCGATGGACGCAGAAAGTTGCTTAGTGGCAGATGGAAAGCGACAAGCTCGGAGTATCTCTGCGTGATCAAATCAGAAATTAGAACATCCGTCGACAAAGTTACGGACACAACAATGGGCACATAGTTCGAAGAACCGATGGACGCACAAAGTTGCTCAGTGGCAGATGGAAAGCGACAAGCTCGGAGTATCTCTGCGTGATCAAATCAGAAATTAGAACATCCGTAGACGGACTAAAGTCACGGACACAACAATGGGCAATTAATTCAAATAAATAAATAAATAAATGCTTTCGCTAAAAGAGTTCTTCCCTCATTTGTAAGTAATTTTAAACATAATTTATAGAATTAAACGTTGCTTTGCAGAGGTCCATAATACAATAACTAAAGAAAATATTATTTTGCTATAATCCTATTTAATTTTTATATTTTAAACATATTTTGGCAAACAAAACGCTTTAAGTTCACTTAAATAACTAATTCTTAGAGACCTTCAAACTAAAAGCACTAAATGAGGATTATGAAATTTTCAATGCGCAGTCCTGCTCGAATTAAAGCCGACCCCGAAAGCTCTGGGATTCATAGTATAAGCTTATTTACCGAAAGGGAGGCAGCTTGATACTAGGGTTGTCATTCATTGTCATATTTTATATCCTATTCTACTAATATTATAAATACGAGTATGGATGTATGTTTGTTATTCTTTCACGTCAAATCTGTTGAACTAATATAGATGAAATTTGGCACAATTATTCCTTATTTACCGGAGTAACATATAAGTTATAGAAATCCTGTTAATTCTGCAGGAATAGGATGAAATTGAAGAGCGCCATTTATCATCAACCTATCACGCGACAACAGTCAACGCAAACGATGTTTCGGGTAAAAGCTAGTCTCACATATAAATACAGTTCCTGAGTGACCAAACCTTGCTTAGTAATGTTATTAAAAGATATAAAAAAATGCAATTAAAAATACAAAAATGTAGCTCGTTGGAGCCGTTATTCAAATTCGAAATATTTTAGAATCAAGTTTTAAAACAAGTGCTTTTAAATCGTCAATTCTACTGCTGTTTCGAAAAACTGTTCCTACCGAGAAGAGCCAGAAACAAATTTGGCAGTTACTCTTTGTAAAAATTATTTTCAGTAGTTAAATTTATTCATTACTAACTTGTCAATCTCTTAAGTATAGTAGTAGATTTTCTGTATCAGCCTCCCTTAAACAGTTTTTTAATGCTGTATTTCATGATTAAAAATCTCAAGTTTTCTAAAATATTCAAGAGCTAAAGTATTTACTATTAACTTAAACCTTTCTCAACATTTGCACTATCATTTAATAAAAACTTTACAAAAATCCTTTCAGTAGATTTTGAAAAAATCGATTACATACAGCTTTGCTTTTGGCAACTTGGTTTTGTAATAAGTATAGATAAACATAATAAGCCGTGGGGTATCCGGCTAAATAGAATAGACCACCCTCATTTCTTACCGAGGTGTCTTAAAAGGTGACTAAAACGTTAGTCACGCGGTCGGTCATAAAAGACGTAGCCAAATCATATTACAAAATGTTTATAAAATGTCGTGCCGACCCCACTTAGAGTGGGATAAGGGCAGGTATATAATATAGCGGAATATAGAGATATACATATAAAGAGTGGCAACCCTCATGCATTTATTAGCATATAATTTCTTATTTCAAACAATACGAAAGCTTCAATCTAATTTGTTTCATAAAGATAGCTTTTAATTTATTTATTTGTGTAACTGTATTTTAATTTTTACATAAACCGCGTAATAATTTCGTGTTATCTATATTCTTACTTATATTATAAATGCGAAAAGTGTATGTCTGTCACTTACGCTTTATTTATACTATTTTTGAACAATTGAATCTTGTATACTAGGTTAACGTATGAAATAAAAAATTACCGTTTTTCCTTCCCAGAATAGAGTCCTTGTACACGCACATTTCCAAAAAATTTCGCATAAATTATTAAACCGCTTCAACCTCAACAGTACAATCAAATACTTATAAAAAAATAGGCGATGTTTATGATAGAAGTAGGAACCGATATAAGCTTGCGGTCTTACCTTGCGCCTAACAAAGGTACGTTACTCGTTTATGGGTTTGGGTATAAGATTCTATAATTAAATTCCGCCATTAAGTTTAATTTTGCCATTATAGTTTAAATTAACAATAGTTTATTTTAAATAATATTGAATTAATATTAAAAGGAAGCTAATGCAGAAAGCCTATTAGTTGAGGATTGCATAGATGACAAGAATGCGTGGATATAGCTACTCCTCGACCCTGTACAAAATAGAAATGACTAAAAGTAATAAGAATTATATTTTGAAAATAGCAATCACCGAGTTTCTTGCTGGCTCTTCTCGGTAGGAACATTTTCCAAACCAGCAGTAGAGTTGATGATACAAAAGCACTTTTTAACAAGTTTGAATCAAGAATACTTTGAAATAAAACACTCAAAAATTTTCACATCTTTATTCATAAATATTTTATATTAAAACAAAAATACTTTACAATCTGTCAATAGTGATAAGAATAGTGAACTCCAACAGTGTATTTGATAAACTACAATTCCACTTTCAAGAAAACCAATATGAACAATACGTGAGGCAATCTCGTCGATAACGCCCGTTGTCAATAGGACATGTGTAAAGAAATTCCAACACCTGGGATTCTGCAATACTAGTTTTATAAAAGTAATAATAAAATTATTTTCCTATAATCCGCGATGAAGTAAAATAGAAAATATATATAATGCTAAATGTAGAGTGGACAATCGGTTATCATACCTGATACATGCAGGATTCGTAAAAACACATGCACAAACCTCCACCACCGCCACCACAATACACAAGCACTACATACGTCAACCAAAATCGCAAAGCGATTGCGATTTTGGTCGTGGAGTCTATCTCCTGATGATGCTTCGGTTGCGGGGCGAAACGATTGTTGAGTTTGTGATAGTGAACGTATATAGTGCTTGTGTATTGTAGTGGCGGTGGTGGAGGTTTGTGCATGTGTTTTTACGAATCCTGCATGTATCGGGTATGAAACGAATAGTTTACTTCTATTTTTAGCATTATATATATTTTCTATTTTACTTCATCGCGGATTCTAGTAAAATAATTTTATTATTACTTTTATATTATGGATTTCCGCAAATTAACGCCTAACTCTATAAATTATACTGGTTTTAGATATTCGCAGATGTGAACTTCGATAATAAAGCCACTTAAAACACGTGACAGATAATTGGGAAAATGTGTAATTCTTGTAAGGAGGTCACAAGAGTCCCGGGTTTTCTAACCCAAAGTGAGTTATGGTTTAAAACCATTTTATGGTTATCAAAATACTATATTACGATGTTAATCTTTCCACGCAGGAGGAGCCGCTGGCAATTGTTAGTAATATATAAAGAAGTTTAATCAATACTAATATTATAAATGCTAATTTACATAATTACTTTGTGGAGAGCCATAATACAAAAGTAATAATCATATTATTTTGCTATATAGTAGCTGCCTGTTACTATCCCACTGCTGAGAATAGGCATCTTCTCTCCGTTTTTGGAGAGAAGGTTGGAGCTAGGACCTACCACGCTGCTCTAATGCGGATTGGTAGGTTATACATATCTCCAGAATTCTCTAGAGATATGCAAGTTTCCTCACGCTGTTTTCCTTCATGGAAAATCGTGTGATAAATTACAATTATCAATTAGACTCATCAGTTTTAACAGAAAAACTCATTGGTGTCTGCCCACACACACTTTTGGGTGATGAAAAACCTGCATGTCTCTAGAGAATTCTGGGGTTATGTGTAACCTACTATTCTGCATTGGGGCAACTTGGTGGGTGCTAGCTCCAACACTTTTCCAAAAACAGAGAGAGGATGCCTATGTCCAGCAGTGAGATATTAATAGACCGTTACTTTTTATACATTTAACATCACAACAACACCCGGACATTGATAAAAAAACAATTACTTAAAAACCTTTTTTCACAATCGTTGATAGGGAGCGAACTCAATCTACCTTAAAGTTATATTGGTCTGAACGAAAGCAATCGAACTAAATGTAACTTTACGGTACATTGGGTTCCGATTGTAAAAGGATAAAGAACTCGCTACGTTGAGCGGGAGGTGGACACTGGATTCCAGCGTTAAAAAACGTGTAGCGCTTTTTAAGAAATTCATTTGTGAAGCGCAATTATTGTAAAGCGCTACACTAGCGCTACTAAAAGCGGAAATGCGTCTACACATTGCGCGCACAACGACAAACCCTATGATACGTCGTAGCACATATGCTACGGTCTAGCGCATGTGCTACGTTAACGCGAAAGTTTCTATGTATCCAATTCAAATTCTTTATTCAAGTAAACGTTATACATGTAAGTTTATATCTTATATTATATCCAATTCAAATTCTTTATTCAAGTAAACTTGTTAGAGCTTGTCTAATTTAAAACTATTTGTTACGAATGTGTGAGTGTTAACGTTTATAATGACATTTTGTCCCTGTGAGAGCTATCGTGGTCGACTGGTCGCGTGATAAATCTGACAACGCTCTCTATATGAAGTAGCACTAGCTTATTGTATGAAACAAGACTTTCGCCTTCTTGCGCATTTGGATAAAATAAAACTAGTTGAACAACAAATTCAAGCACAACCGTTCCTTATCAAGTTACTTGTCCTCGTAAAAAGATTAACCAATATAATTTTAATTTATAGAATTAGGCGTTACTTTGCGGAGGTCCATAATACAAAACTAATGAGAATATTATTATTTATTAGCGGATTATAGCAAAATTATATTTTTATTAGTTTTGCAATACAATTGTTTATTGTGTTTTTCGTTCATATTCTAAATTTGCTTGAATGTGTGTGCAAGTTATAGTTATAATATCTATCAATCAAAAAAATTGTTTTATATATATTGGTTGTTATTAATATATATCATTAATAAAAAGAAAAATTGTGTCATGTAGTTTTGTACATTGGTATTGCAGATAAATCTTTCACTACGATTGGAATTCGAATTATTCAGGTAGAACTTGCCAAGCTGTGCCATATTTAATTTTTTTCTTCACAATTGTCACGTCACGACCAAATAGAATTTTTATTAAACAATGGCACGCAAACGATTTTAAGTACTCCCCTAACATTCGTGACCTATATAATGGGAACGGGAATATTTTGAAAGGCCCCTAACAAATATGTACACTTTGCTTAACGGAAATACTCACAGTCATGTTTTTATAATTATTTCAGGTCTGTGAAAATTAATTAAGCCTTATGAACAAGATATGAAAACTGCGTTAGATTAAGGGTGAAACTTGTGACTCTTATCAGAGGGTTACGGGTACAAATCCAGTCAAATCAAAAATTTATTTTTTATTTACAACAAAAATATACAAGTTAGTCTATTTTAAATTACTTACACGGTAGTACTATACGAATCGCACTATGCGGTATACGGTTGAGTAAATAGACCACCCTCTTTCTAATTAAGGTGTAAACAGGCGACTAAGGTAAGTTGACGTCAGGCAGGCGGTCGGTCGTAAAAACCTAGAATCATGTGACACAATTTCAAATTGAAATATATTATATATTCAAATAGCGAATATTTTGAATTTGAATTTAATCAGAATTAAAAAATTAAATCTTAATTAGAATAAGAATATCCAGAATAGATCCAGGGGTGATTGTTACAGTTCACCTGATTGCTCTCGAAGTTCTATGATCGTTGGCGGATAAATAGAGAAATACATTAGGGGATTTTATATTTCGTAGTAATATATAATACTGATGAGAAATCTACTAAAAGCAATAAGTACAATAAGGCGCTCTTATTACTACAGCAATTTCGTCCAAACAACCATACGGTCGGGAAAATTGTAGATAAAATATACCAGAAGTGTAGAAAAACAGAAAAGTAAAATACTAACAGATAATATTACATTTACTAAAAGACTAATCTCTATATAGAAATGAATGTTTGTCTGTATGTCCCTTATAGACTTCGAAACGGCTGGGCCAGTTTTAATTAAATAATCAGAGAATCTTTAGATTGATTGATCCACCGGATGATCCTATAAAGCGATCAGAAACTAACTATATAAAAGACATACAGACAAACATTCAGTTTTATACATGGGATCTGCAATTTAAGTCTGCTTGATTTCCTGCGAGACATGTTTAAGGAAAGATTTATTCTTACATTTACTTCACAATATATTTTAGACAACTTTATTTTTGTACACAAAAATATAAATAAATTTTAATACGATAAGTGATATAATAGACAAAGTAGGAACCGACATAAGCTTGCGGCTCCTGCTTTGCGCCTTGCAAAAGTACGTAAGTCGTTTGTGGGTTTGGGTATAAGATTCTATAATAAAATTCCGAAATCAATTTTACCTTTGCCATTATAGTGGTTTAATAATACTGTTAAAAAGAGGCTGATACAGAAAGTCTACTATACTATTGAGAATTACTTAAATGATAATAATGTGCGAATATAGCTACTCTTTAATCATGTAAAAGACAGTATTGACTAAATGTAACTAGTGATAAGCATTATATTTTTAAAAGAGCAACCGCCGTGTTTATTGCTGGCTCTTCTCGGTAGGAACAGCTTTCCGAACCAGCAGTATAGTTGACGATTCAAAAGCACTTGTTTGCAAGTTTACTTTAATAAAGAATATTTTAAATTTGAATTTGAATATATCATATAAGATAAAGAGCTGTGGTAGCCCAGCGGTAACACCGTGCGACTCTTTCGAGGAGGTCACGGGTTCAAAACCGGGCAGACACCAATGAGTTTTTCTGTTAAAACTTATGTGTCTAATTGATACTTGCCATTTATCACATGCTTTTCGGTGAAGGAAAATATCGTGAGGAAACCTGCATATCTCTAGAGAATTCTGGAGATATGTGTAACCTACCAATCCGCACTGGAGCAGCGTGGTAGGTCTCAGCTCCAAACCTTCTCTACAAAAAACGGAGAGAAGAGGCCTATTCTCAGCATTGGGATAGTAACAGGCCACTACTTACTTACTTACTTACTATATAAGATAATAATCAAATAAGTAATTTTTTTGATGGGACGGACCTAATGCGCGAATATTTTTACGTTGATTAAAGATGCCTGTAACCAGGGGTTGGTATGGGTTTATGTACACAAAACATTATGGACACCGTCATAAAGAACGCTCGTAATAAATCCCCATGGAACCATGGGGAATAAGTACGGTATTTTACTGGGTCCAAACTTAAACAGCTTAACTGAGTTCAATTTATACACAACTAGCTAAACTTGCGACTTCGTTCGAGTAAAATTATTTGGCAATTATGTGCTATACTATTTTTGTAAACTTCTCTAAAGAAAATCCGGAATTTTCGTATCATATATGTTACCCCAATGTATAAGCTTTGTTTATTATAAAACGAAATATCCAAAAGCTGCCTGTATGTGATCGATTTTCTCAAAAGGTTTTTGAACGGTTTTTTCTAAAACTGTGTGATATCCTTCTTCTTCTTCTACTTCAACCGATGGACGTCCACTGCTGGACATAGATCTCTTCATGGGATCTCCAGAACACACGATTTTGTGCCGCTTGTATCCAGCGGCTCCCCGCGACCCTTTTGAGGTCGTCTGTCTATCTAGTAGGGGGTCTTCCGACACTGCGCTTTCCGGTGCGGGGTCGCCATTCCAACACTTTGAGACCCCAACGTCCATCGGTTCTCCGCACTATGTGCCCCGCCCATCGCCACTTCCGCTTCGCGACCCGCTGAGCTATGTCGGTGACTCTGTTTCTTCTTCTTAATTTCCTCATTTCTGATTTGATCACGTAGAGAAACTCCGAGCATAGCTCGCTCCATCGCCCGCTGAGCGACTCTGAGCTTTCTCATGAGGCCCATAGTCAGCGACCAAGATTCAGAGCCATAGGTCATCACTGGCAACACGCACTGTTCGAAGACTTTAGTCTTCAGACTGAAGTGTGATATCCGGCAAAGTAAAATAGACCACCCTCAATACTTACCAGGGAGCCGTAAAACGCGACTAAGGTAAGTTGAAACGCCGTGCGGTATCTTCTCAGTAGAATAGACCACCTCCATTTCCTACCGAGGTGTCGTAAAACGCGACTAAGGTACGTTGACCCACCGTGTGGTATCCGGTTTAGTAGAATAGACCAACCTCTTTCTTACCGAGGTGTCGTAAAATGCGACAGAGGTAAGTTGACGTTCATGAGTCATCGTCAGTCAGGCGGCCGATTGTAAAATAATAAGCCAAAACATATGCTGTGCCACTTAGAGATAAGGGCAGTTGCAGGGCAGGGCAGTTAATCATATTCCAATAAAATGTTATGCGCTCCTGATTCACGTGGTTTTGTTTGTTTGTATTTAGTTAAGTACCAAGAAGTGTAATAGACGTGTTATGAAATTGTGTACAAATATACTGAATTTCATAACAAGTGTATTTATAAGTATAATAAACGACGATATTTCTCCTATGTACTTATTCAATAAATAAAAAGCAATTTTCCCAAAGTCAACCCATTTACTCTTTCGCAACATATCAATGAATGACACATAAAAATATGACAGCCACAATGCTTATTCATATTAATGACCAACTCTATGAAGGAGGTTGTATTAAAAACATGTTGCAACATAAGTGTGTATCTCATAAAGTACGCGATGTCTTTAACTTGCCCTTCTTACCTTTTTAGCTTAGTTTATACTTACGTAAAGCACTCGTGTATGTCTATATATAAAAGTTAAGTCCATATTTAGCCACGTTTAATGCCAGTTCACATTTAGACATAAACGTGGCTCACCTCATACATTTTAAAGGTCACCAGAGAATTGGTATTACGGTTAGTAAAAGTAAGTAAAGTAATGGCCTGTTACTATCCCACTGCTGGGCATAGGCTTCCTCTCTCCGTTTTTGGAGAGAAGGATTGGAGTTTAGACCTACCACGCTGCTCCAATGCGGATTGGTAGGTTTCACATATCCAAGAATTCTCTAGAGATATGCAGGTTTCCTCTAGAGATATGCAGGATGTTTTCCTTCACCGACGAGCGTGTGATAAACTTTCACCTGCCCTTAACCCACTCTAAGTGGGGTCGGCACAACATGTTTTTCTCTTTTATTCTCTACAATCATTCGCCATCTCTGGCAACTATCTAACATAATGCAACCATCTCTTTTTCGACCTTTCTCTAGTCAAATAATCATCTACTTTATATACTTAACCCTCTTTTGATCACTTGCTTTTCATTACTTCTTATTACATGTCCATGCCAACTTAATCCTACATTTCTTTTCTTTTCTATAATGGTCACAACTTTCAAACTTACACTTTTACTGTAAAAGTAATTATAAAGGAATTTTGCTATAATACACTATGAAAGCGAGGTGCCGTAAAAGGCGACTATGATTAGTTGACCCCACCGTGGTATCCGAATAATTAGAATAGACCACGCTTTTTCTAACCGTGGTGTCGACTAAGGTAATTCGACGTCAGTCAGGTGGCCGGTTGTGAAATACCCAGTCAAATCAGGTCACAACATGTTGTGTCAATTAACGGGATAAGTGCAGTAGAATGATGGTGATGTTTCTATTAGTTCTATAGCTATATTAAGTTCGAGCTTATATAAGCTCTAAAGAATAATCATACAGCAAAATAGTAGAAAGTTCGATGAACAGGTTCAATATTGTATATTGACCCTGTTTACCCTTTAGCTGTGACTCTTTACCTGTGGCCGTGCACATAGGGTTGCCACCCGTACTATATTATATAGTATCGTACTATATTTTAGTCAATTGTACTATATATTATAGAAAAACATTATAGGACGAAAAATACTATATTTTTATCGCTAATTCAATTGTCGCGCTTTTTTTAATCAACTGTGAATGGAACTCACGCACAGCACTGCATAGGGAATGGTTGAACGAAACTCATCCATGAATTTACGAGGCTTAGTTAGTTAGTAACTCTAACTCCTTTGTCATTGTCCAGCGAAAAGTAATAATAAATAATCATGTAAAAATAAATAATGATTGAAAATAGATATGTATTATTTTTTTTCCTAAATTTCCTAAAAGTACTATATTTTTTTGATTTAAAAAGAAAAATACTATTTTTCTTCAAAAAAAAGTTGGCAACCCTACGTGCACATGACCTTGACACGCGGCCTTGAAGTCAAACCCTGGTTAAACGAGCAAGCAATAATAACATACCCTCTCCCTCTATTGCAAACAAGCACCAGTGCTTACGTGTGCAGTTCAATATGTATGCATAAACTTTAAAGGCATGCCAATTTAATCATCTGTATTTTAATTGTATTAAGGTTTTTATTAGTTTGTTCACAATTTTTAATATGAACCTAGTGTAAATTTTGGTATAGAATGTACACTTTAAAGGAATTTAGAGATTAATCTAGCAACGTTTTCACTGAACTGAAAGTATATAACTCGTGATGTTAATAATAGAAAGCTTTTAGTTTCTTCTTCGTTGGACACAGGTCTTTTATGGGGTCTCCACACCACACGCTCTTATGCCATTTGAGTTCAGCGGCTCTCCACGACCTTTTTGAGATCATCAGACTAACTCAGGGGAGGGGGGAAGTTTTGTTATAATGAATCGAAATATTTAATAAATTTAATTAAATGTACAGATAAATCGTTAATTTCAAAAATCTGTACATTTAATTAAATATATATAGCAAGTTCAAAAAACTTTTAATAAGAATATGAACAAATCTTAAAAACAAGATTTTCGTTTTCATATGAAAATACAAACCCAATACCTTATCAATTACAAATTAAGAACAACGTTGAGATCTCTTAACAATTTACTAATAAATACATTACATTACATAACGATACATAAAAAGTATAAAACGTGCATAAGAGACATCAATACAATCAATAATTTAATACCTAACAAAACAGAACAATTTACATAATAACACCCCACATTACATAATAACATAATCTTTCAAGCACAGCACGCGATACCCTAAACAAATGACATCATCCAACTAATCTATATATATAAAAGAAAGTTGGTCTAAGTTACACTATTTATAACTCAAGAACGGATGAACCAATTCGGCTGAAAATTGATGAGGAGAGGTTGCTTAGAACCAGGAGACGGACATAGGATACTTTTTATCCCGTTCGACCGCATTTATTTTATCCCGTCAAGTCGCTATAAAACGTGGTATAACAAAAACGACTATGACATGGAAAAACAAAACATAAATGACAGCTAAACGTAACTTAGTCTTTGGGTAGGTATGGTAAAAATTTGACAATTATCAAAATAGTAGTAGCTAAACGTTACCACATAGTATAAAACAAAATCGCTTTCTCTGTCTGTCCTTATATCTCTATGTTTGCTTAAATCTTTAAAACTACGCAACAGATTTTGATGCGGTTTTTTTTAAATATATAGAGAGATTGAATAGGAAGGTTTATGTATATCTATACTTATAATAAATCTGTAGAGAAGTCAATTCTGTAACTGGAATATATTTGCAAAATAACTATCAGGGGGTGATTAGGGATCGATACTGATGCCAAAAATGCAATCAGTAAAATTTTTGTCTGTCTGTCTGTCTGTCTGTCTGTCTGTCTGTCTGTCTGTCTGTATAACCGTTATAGAAACAAAAACTACTGGACGGATTTTAACGAAACTCGGTACAATTGTTTTTCATACTCCTGGGCTGGTTATAGTATACTTTTCATCACGCTACAATCAATAGGAGCAGAGCAGTGAACGGAAATGTCGGGAAAACGGGAGAAGTTACTCCATTTTTTAAGCTTCCGTCGCGTGTGCAACCTTGATGGTTAAAGCTACACAGAAATCATGTATGACGGAAATGTTCTCCTTGAAATTATATAAAAAATATCCCACAACAGCATATGTCTATCTTTTATGGTTGACTCACAATAACACGTGTAACTCCCGATAGCTTAGCAGTTCGAAGCTTTCTGGTTATATTTGTCTATTCCTACGTTTATATCACTCTCAGTCATCCCTAAATAAAAAAGTGAATAGTATTAACCATTATATAAAAAAAGAATCATTGAAATCGGTATAGAAACACCAAAGTTATACATGAAATACGCTAATAATAAGCCATCGCGCGTGAATAATGAATAATGCTATATGGATTATCACTACATAGTATAAAATAAAGTCACATTCTTTGTTTGTCCCTATATCCCTATGTATGCTTAAATCTTTAAAACTACGGAACAGATTTTGATGCGGTTTTTTTAATAGATAGAGTGATTCAAGAGGAAGGTTTATATGTATAATAACATTCAATGTGGAGTAGAGAAATACTTTAATTTTTGAGGTTTCTAATGTGATGTCGTAAATAATTACTTTTTTTCCGCTTACACTGCGAACACAGGCTAAGCCCTACGAGATTTATCAAAATGATGTACTAAGTATTTGTACACATTGAAAAGGTCTACAGAAAAGTCCGCGATGGTATATGACTATCTCTTATGGATAACCCACAATAGCACTTTTTGTCATTAACTTACTTTTACGAAAAATAATGCCTTATTTTCGAAGCAATTTTATACAATATAGCATTAATCCTTATCTAATTAAGTACCTCAAATACATTGTTGATTTAATATAGATCAATATGGCCGTTTACAGCATGTAATTTAAATGAACATTTTCGAAGATATCACAGATTTAAAAACCCGCGAGGAGGCCGCGCTTCGCCCTATAGTACTCCGAATTTAGCAGCGATCGGACGCGCAACTAAATGTCGCTCTTTTAAGAGTAACCTCTAAAGAAAACATGTTTGTATTGTCTAATGATAACAAAGCTATGAATGTTGTATATAAAGACATTCTGTAATTAATTTTAAACATAAAATATATAGGGAAAAATGTAAAATGTAAATATGAGGTATATGAATTTAGATATTAGATATAGCAGGAAATCTTCTTGGTATAGGGAGAGGGGAATTGTTTTTCTTCAAATTTAACGCGTGCGGGCCACGGGCAGTAATGAATACCTAAATTAAAAGTACTGGATCAATTTTCTTCATTTTTTTCACTGAGTGGCATAGGCTATATATTTTATACCCGTGCGAAGCAGGGTAGGCCGCTAGTACATTATAAAAACGATATCGCCATTACTTCACCTACAGACATCGGTTTGGAACAAAAAAATAAACGAGACTATTTGTATTAAGCAAGACAAATGATACGACGTCTAACAATAGTACGATTCTGCGTTTAGAACGAGGCTTCTAATATGGCTAACTAAGTAAAGAACTAATTTCTACTGTTGCAAATTTTAAGAAAAGAAGTTCCATTGTTCGTATAATATCTAATAATAATTATTTATTTACTGGAATACATGTTTAAAGACATTTAAAGGAAATCAGTGTATTTAATGTTAAAAAGTATGCAAATTCTAATTACTGCTTTAATTATTAATTTAAAATAATATAAAAAAGAATTTACGACACAAATACATAAATTACATTAAAAAAAATAATGATTAATAAATACGTTTCCATGGTCTATAAAATGGTCCCATATAAAATTTGCACAAAATATTAGTAATGAACACGAAGCGCTTTGTCACACCATTTCGTCTAGTCACAACACAAATTCAAAATATTATTTGTATTTGCATAGGCGAGGAATACTCTGCCGGAATTTATCTTTACCACTAATTATAATATAATAGGTATCATATATTCGGCGGTACTCATGCATCATAGATAATGATTTCACAACAAACAAATTAGTGCGCTGTTCCACACTCGTTTTCCATACAACGTAATATTGTAACAGGATGAATACATTTAAAATGTCTGTTATAATCTCTAATTGTCTTTATCTAAACAGAGCCTGATATAGAAATACTGTCGAGGATTACTTAGAAGATAAGAATGTGTGGATATATACTCTTTGACCCCTGTACAAGACACTAATAACTAAATGTAACTAGTAATAAGAATTATATTTTTAAAAGAGCAACCGCCGAGTTTCTTGCTGACTCTTCTCGGTAGGAACAGCTTTCCGAACCAACAGTAGAGTTGACGATTCATAAGCACTTGTTAACAAGTTTATTTGAATAAAGAATATTTTGAATTTGAATTTATCTTAAATATTTTTGTTCGCAGATATACGCCATGGTCTGCGTGATTTCGCAATTTCAAGAATACCTTGCTGGGCGCGGAACAGCTGCTTTTGACTATTCTGATCGGGTAAATTACTTATTTGTGTCTTTTAACAAAATAGATCCAGTCGCTGAATCCAGTCGCTGAATCCAACTCGAAAGGGCAGCGTTTGGGATCTTTTTGTCCACAACAGTTCGGTGTCTAAAGGTCAAAGTTTTCGATAGTGCCTGTTACCAGTCATCGCTGGCTTCTTCTTTGTCAGCCGATAGACGTCCACTGCTGGATATAGGTCTCTTCATGGGATCTCCACTTGAGACCCCAATCCCAACCTACATCGCTAGCTAAGGGCCTCATAAAAAAACTCAGACTCGCTATGCGGGTGATGGAAGGAGCTATGCTTGATGTATCTCTGGGATCAAATCTGAAATGAGGAGATCCATAGAAGGACCAAATTCACCAGTATAGCTCAGCGTATCGAAGCTGAAGTGGTTACAGGCAAGGGAATTAGTGCGGAGAACTGATAGGCGATGGGGTATTTAGGTGTCGGAATGGTGACCTCGCATCGGGAAATGCAGCGTTGGTTGACCGCCTACGAGGTGGACTGCCGATCTCAAACGGTCGCTGAGAACCGATTTCTCAAGGTCGTATGGTGTGGAGAACCCATGAAGAGATGTATGTCCATCTGTAGACGTCAATCGGTTAAATATGAAGGAAAAGAAATATTATCAAGTAATCACTTCATTATTATAGTGTTACAATGAAAAACGCAATAAAGAAAAAGACAAAAGAAAGGAATCCTTTAAATGAGCCCCCTATTATGGGGTAAAGTTAAATGGCAAAATTTACATATTTTATGAATGAATCAACTATTTTCTGCGATAAAAAGACGAATACACAATCTTCGGTACCTTTTATATGTTTTTTTTCTTTTTTTCTTCTGTTGTTTTGACCGAGCCTTGCTCGGTAATTTTTACAAAATAAAAAAAAATTCATAAAAATAATTGGGTAGGTGGGGCTTGACCCTAGGTATTTTCATTTCTAGAGCCCACCAGTTCCAGAAAAATAGTGTTTTATATATTCTATGTAAAAAAAATTTAATGCCCAAAAACAGGGATAAAAAAACATATTTAAATAAAACCTATCTAGATAGATAAACGAAGAACAATTGATGTTGAAATATACACAAGATTTCCAGAACATTTGAGATACATGCCATTTCATTATATCCCGTATCGCGTGAGGACATTGACAGGCCGCAATAGAAAATCCCAGCGATCGGTATACTTTATTTAATACATGTCTGATATTCTCGTCAAAATGTAATTTGGGATCCCTTCCACTTTGACTAGCACGCGATCGAACGGACTACAACTGACGGTTTATGTAACCGCGTGTAATTCTGACAACTGTGTGCTTAGTGCGAAATGTTTTTAAACTACTCGATTGATTTATACTATAAATCGTATACTATATATAGTACTATATATACTATACTATATATATATATATGTATATATATACTATATTTATACTATAAATCGTATACTATTTATAGTAACGCCTAATTCTATAAAATTTATAGAATTAGGCGTTACTTTGCGGAGGTCCATTATACAAAAATAATGAGAATATTAGTTTGCTATAATCCGCGATAAAAGAACATGTATGTAATACTAAATATAGAGTGTACTATTCGTTCTCATACCTGATACATGCAGAATTTGTCTACATTTAGCATTACATATATGTTCTTTTATCGCGGATTATAGCAAAATAATATTCTCATTACTTTTCTACTCGATTCTCATTACTAATATTAATAATAATATTCTCATTACTTTTCTACTCGATTGCTTTAGCGTTTGCTGTGTCGTATCCGGTTGAGTAAAATAGACCACTCTCATTTCTTACCAAACTGTCGTAAAAGGCGACTAAGGTAAGTTGAACTGCCGTGTGGTATCCGGCTGAGTAGAATAGACTACCCTTATTCCTTACTGAGCTGTCGTAAAAGGCGACTAAAGTAAGTTGACCCACCGTGTGGTATCCGTTTGAGTAGAATAGAACACCCTCTTTCTTACCGAGGTGTCGTAAAGGCGGCTAAGGTAAGTTGATGTAAGCAGGCAGCCGGTCGCAAAAAACCTAGCCGAATCAAGTTACAACTTGTTAATATCATGTTGTGCCATCCCCACTGAGATTGGGATATGGTCAGGAGGATGAGGATGATGATGATCGCTTTAGCGTAACGCCAATTTGTATGGCGCTGGAATAGCGGTCACTAGATGTCGCTGTTGCAGCTTAATGGCGTTACGTTTTTTTCTTTTTTTTAATGGCGTTACGTTAGGAGTAGGTTAGTAAACTAGGTTAGAGAAGTAGTAACTTTTTTAACTAAATAATTTATAGAATTAGGCGTTACTTTGCGGAAGTCCATAATACAAAACTAATGAGAATATTATTTTGCTATATTGAACATTATCGCGGATTATAGCAGGATTATATTCTAATTAGTTTTGTTTTAATTAATTTTCAATACGTAATGTAGGTTCTATTTTGTCATGAATAGGTAATATTTTACAAAATGCAAACGTTAATAGCATTTTATTTTATAAACATTTATTTGATGCCGAAGCTATCAAATGTACGCGTCATCGAAAATAATTCAGAGGCCATGTTACTACGGCATAATTAAATAAAATACTGTAAATGTAGTGACCCTGCCTTCAGCTCCGCGGGTCGCGGGTTCGATTTCCGCCGAGGGCCAACATTTTCTATAAATGAATTTGTTGGTCTTTGAGCCTGGGTGTATGTATTTAAAAATATATAAGTATATATTCACCATGTCTCTCACCCATAACACAAGTATTAAGTTACTTACTTTGGGGACAGACGACCGTGTGTCTAAGTGTCCCATATATTTATATTAAAAGCACAATCTGACTTTTATTCAAGGTCAATTTAATCTGTGACTAAAGCAATCCATAATAATATTATAAAGTATGTCTGTCTGTTACGCTTTCACGGCTAATCTTAACTAAATTATAATTATTATTTAATTTAGAATTAAAGCTTACGCCGGAGTAGCATATAGAATAAATAAATTCCTTTTTTTTTCGGTAACAAGGATAAACAAACAATACATTACTGAAAGTATCATCCTCCTGACCTTATCCCACTCTAAGACGGGTTGGCACAACATCTTATAAACATGTTGTCACATAATTTGGCTACGTATTTTACAACCAACCGCCTGCCTACGACAACTTACCTAAGTCGTATTTTACGACGTTTCGGTAAGAAACAGTGTATTCTACTTATCCGGATACCACACGGTGTGTCAACTGACCTTAGTCGCCTTTTGTCGACGACACCTCGGCAAGAAATGAGGGTGGTCTATGCTATTCAGCTGGATACAACACGTCATACATTATTGAAGGTACTGAAACGCATTAGTTGGCATTAACTAAGTCGCGTGTGCTGCGTGATCCATATGCCGAAGACTAGTGAATTGCAAAAGTTAGCTATATTTTATTAATAAAAGATTTTCATTATTAAGAAGTTTATACTACTCCCCAAATCTCGCCACCTCAAATGGATCCTACTTTCTAGAAATGAAAGTATTCAGACACGTTTAACGAGTCTAGACGCTTTAATTATCTTTTTGGACGTTAACTTGGACCAATATTTCATAAAGATTCCTTTCACCCCGAGGTATCAAAAATATTTCCGATTACAACTTAGCTTTTGATCTGTCCAGCACAAAATGGTCGCTGGTTGCTGACTATGGGGCTCAGAATCACTCAGCAGACTCAGAGTATCTCTATGTGATGAAATCAGAAATGAGGAGATCCGTAGAAGAACCAGAACCACTGATATAGCTCAGCGTGTCGCGAAGCTGAAGTGGCGATAGGCACATAGTGCGTAGAACCAATGGGCGTTGGGGTCTCAAGATGTTGTAATGGCGACCCCACAGCCAAAAGCGAAGCGTGTTTAGACCCCCAACAAGATAGACTGACGACCTCAAAACGGTTGCGTGGAGCCGCTGGGTCCGAGCGGCACAAGATCGTATGGTGTAGCCATCCCATGAAGAGACCTATGTCCAGCAGTGGACGTCCAACGGACAAAGGAATTAAAGAAGAAGCACAAAAATGACAAATTATTATTTCCACAATATAGCTGCGGCATCTATCAACTGGTAGGCACTATTGACAAACTAGACAGATTAATCAATCAACTTTATACGTGGCAAACTGCGTGATTAAATGGGTTTCCATTACGACACCGCCCGCCGCCGATGTCATCAATATTTCACACCTAACTGCGAGCATTATGTTACGATTCAACAGAGCTTATAAAGTCATTGAGTTGATGTATATAGGGAAATTGTGAACCAAAGGTTGCAGAAAAGATCGAACTGTACAGTGATGTAGCTACCAGACGGCTAGACGCAGTTCCTCGAGGCCCCCTAGATCAGGGGGGCAACTCGGACTCGACTCTTCTTCTTGTTTTGGAGGATGGACATGGATCGGACTGCAGGACATAGATCTTCTCATGGGATCTCCACACCATACGATCTTGAACCACTTGTGCCAGCGAACTTTTTGAGGTCGTCAGTCCATTTCGTGAGGGGTCTACCGACACTGCGTTGTCCGGTGCGGGGTCGGCATTCCAACACCTTGAGACAGAAAAATAAAAAAGAATGGATGTTATCTCCATATTATTATATTGCTATAATTCTCTTCCAATTGCTAGCAACTGCAAATAAGTAAAGTAACGGCCTGTTACAATCCAATGTTGGTTATAGGCCTCCTTCCTTCCTCATTCAATTCTGGAGAGAAGAGTTGGAGATATGACCTTCACGCTGCTCCAATGCGTATTGTTAGGCAATTAATTTCAACTTAAAGCAATTTAAGAATCTCCTAAAAAAACACGTCTGTCCTCGGATATAATTTGTTCCAGATGGCTGTGGTGCAGTACACCGCCGCAGCCCAACATACCACTACGACCAGCACCGCTCTGAGCGGCCGCAGGCGCTCTGCTCCCCGCCCTATGCCAAGCCGCTGCGACCCTGAGGACTTCTCCGAGGCACCCACCAGGATTATAAGTAAGTAATTTATATACGAGTGTCAGGAAAACCCTTTATGGGTAACAACCTCCGACGAAAAATGCTTTTTCTAGAACAGACCCGTTTTTTTAGACAGAAAAGCCCCTTATTTGTACCGTCACCCGACGGGGAAAGTCAACAATTATGTCGGATTCGCACAGACTAAAACGACCTGTGTGCTCCAACACGCTGCTGGTGGCGGGGACAGGGTACCGTTGTACACATTGTACCATCCCCGCCAGCAGCAACTCTGAAACCCAGAGTGCACCACCTATGGGTCGGGGCCTTTCTAAAAGTGGCCCTTCCCTCCTATACATGTATCGGAAGCACCGGGGGTATATCGGAGCCTTACTGACTAAATTCAAATTCAAAGATTTCATTATTCAAATTGGCTTTTACACTTTTGAATTGTCAAATTACAATGAAGCTACGACTGGTTCGGAAAGGTGCTCTTACCGAGAAGAACCAGCAAGAACTCGGCGGTCACTCTTTTCAACAATAAATATTTCAATAATGTATTTGTAATTGTTCACAAATAATATAATATTTATATATAATTTGTTATACATGAGGTTTATAAATCCCGTATAAAGTATGGTAACGAGTAGAGCACTGTACATTTGCATTACCTCTGGTATTATACCAAAATAATATTATCATCACCTTTTCTTATTTCGTTTAATAAATCATGATCTTAATATGAAATTAAGGTCCATAAATTATACCCTGGACATACGTGATCCTTTTAATGTAATTCTACTTTCTTTTCCCTTTATTCTTAATCTCAAGGGAGTAAATTCGGGAAAGGTGTGGGTACTTACGAGCACTCGGGTATATGAAGTTCACTTAGGGAATGTTTTGAAGTTAGGTTGGAACTTCTAAATAACCAACGCAAAAAGTCAATACATTGTAAAAAGAAAAGTCTACTATCCCTCTACTGGCTGAGTGCCCTATGTACTCGCTGGTTAGATGGGAGATACTAGTTAAGGATGAAACTGAAGTTGAGGACCTTACAAATGTTCCCTTCATGGATATTATCAGTTTTTGAAAAGCAACGGTTAGGTTAGAGCAGATGACACTGTCGAGACAGTGAATCCCGTGTCCCAACATGGGGAAATGGGTGGAATAATCCAGAATATGAGCTGACCACCCGCCTTGGACACACGGGCGTCTCCTACACTAAATAGATAGATCGCTATAGACATAGACCTCCTTTTTTGGACTTGGAGACCCACCACGCTGCTCCAATAAATTGGTAGGTTAGGTAGATAGGTACAAAGCCCAAGAATTTTCTAGAGATATTATGCAGGTAGGATGTTTTCCTTCACCGAAAAGCGTGAGATATTTTTTCTTTTTTTATAGTCCTAGCTAGTTGTCCGCGACAGCATATGTCTATCTTTTAAAGTTAACCTACTTTATCGATTTTTATGGTTATCAAGATACTATATTACGGTTTTAATTTTTCCACGCAGAGCCACTGGCGATTGCTAGTAAATCATATATTAATTAAAATTAAGCATCTAGAAATACCAAAACACATTACATCTTGGATCAATGTGCTCTGACAATACGAAAGTAATCAAGGAAAGTAATAAAAGTGATTCATGACCGTAAATTATTTGTAACACTCTAATATTTATCGTAGTTAAACAAATATTTTCCAAAGTTGATACTTTGAGAACGATTTGTTATTTAGAAAACCCTAAGGACTGTCTGGATGATACATGACCAAGTTTGTTTTAAATAACTATTGTAAATACAAAAGTTATAAATAAATATATGGGACACTTTACACACACGGTCATCCACTCCCAACTTAATGATTGTGTTATGGGTGACAGACATATATAACATATGTAATTTTAAATACACATTTAAACACAAATATACACCCAGGTTCGAAGAACTAACAAATTGTTTACCGAAAATGTCGGCCCTCGGCGGGAATCAAACCCTCGGCCCGTGGAGATGAAGGCAGGAAAAATATTCCCTACGCAAACGGGCCAGTTTGCGTAGGGATTAACTTGTTCAAGTTTGTTACATGTGTTCAGAGGCAAAATAAATGGTGGAGGTTGAACCTATTGCTTTGCGATTTTATCTTGTAGTCTTGTGATGATGCTTCGGTTGAGGGGCGAAATGATTGTTGAGTTTGTAATAGTTAACGTGTGTAGTGCTTGTGTATTGTGGTGGCGGTTTGTGCATGTATTTTTACGAATCCTGCATTTATCGGGTATGAAAACGGATAGTCCACTCTACATTACTCATATATTATCTATTTACCTTAACGCCGCTTATAGTAAAATAATTTTATGATTACTTTTGTATTATGGATCTCTGCAAACTAACGCCTAATTCTATAAATTACTATTGTATGTACTAAGAAATAGAGCGGTCTATCTACTCAGCCGGATACCACACGGCAAACCCATATGTAATATTGAAATGGCATACTAGATTTTGGAAATATCCGTATTGGGAAATAAAGCAGAACAATTTACGCTCCCTTAGTTAATGGCACAGATAATCTCCGGTCCCGGAGATGAGATCCTCATCTGCTGTTCGTTTTAATATCGACAGATTTACACGGCTATATCTGCATGTGCCAAAGATATATCGAAAATTGTGATACTTTATTATAAGTATCTGGGTAGCCTAGCCGTGTTCGGTGATTTTATTATAAGACTAGCAATCGCCAGCGGCTCCGCCCGCATAGAAAGTTTGAAACCGTAATATATATACTAACCATAAAAATGGTTAAAGTGGGTTAACCTTAAAAGCTAGACATATGCTGTCGCGGACTTTTATTTAGAACTTTTAGAGGGGAATAATTTTGTAATGTGTGATTTTTGAATAACTTTCACCTTTTACTTAGCGAAGGCAAAGAAAGCTGTAAATTTTGTTGTTTTCATAATATTTTTATTGTTGCTCCTCTCCTATTCATTTCGTTAATAGCGTGATTTTATATAGCCCATAGGCTTACTCAATAAATAGACTATCTTACAATTAAAGAATTTTTTAAATCGATCCAGTAGTTCCTGAGATTAGCGAGTTCAAACGATTAAACAATCAAACAAACAAACAAATTCTTCAGCTTTATATATTAGTCTAGATTCTCATGAATTCATTTAAATATAAAAGATAAATGGCAACATGAAATGTTCAAATACAATATTTTGATAATCCTTTTAGAAATATGAAACTAGTATCTGACGTTAAACATAAAATATGACCTCAAATAAAGAAGCTTACAAAGTAGATTAAACTTGTAAGCATTCTTATTGTTGCTTGATAAATCTTTAGAATACATGATACACGAATTGCGCTACAAAATATATCTTTGCTGTAAAAATAGCGAGAGAAAACTAGAAACCCAAAGCTAACAATGCCCACGGTATGCCTCAGAAAATTTCAACAATCGCTTATGAGAATCGGTATACGTTTCTGGAATACAATTTTGTAATAAAAATGGACTTTCTTTTGCATAAATTTATATAAACTGTTAGTTAAATATGTTTCGAGAGAGGCATGCCTGAATTCACGCGTGTTGGCTTATATTTTGCGATAACTCGCATTGATTGATAACACAAAATTGACATTTAAATGTGTAAAAGATCATTCACAATTTAGAGTATATAGCATCTGGGTGACCCAGGCATGCTTGGTAATTTTATCTATACTAATATTATAAAGAGGAAAAATTTGTATGTATGTTTGTAATGTTTTCACACAAAAACTACTGGACCGATTTCAAAGTTTTTTCACCATTGGAAAGCTGCATCTTTACTGAGCAACATAGGCTATATTACATTTTCAAAAAAATAGGGTACCGTTATTAAAAATGTAATAAAAACAGTAAAAATTACGCGGGTGACGCCGCGGGATATTACTAGTACAATATAAAAAAGGCAATAAAAAAATTAATAAGAAAAAAGATGTGACATTTGGCAGTTGATCCCGAGCACTTTCACTTTGACAGTCTGCCCGTTCCCCATTGAGCTATTACAACTTTACACATGACAGCAAAATTAAGCTTTGAATTCTATTTATATTTTAGCTATTTTTATAGTGCCCGAAAACAGGGATACAACGACATTTCCCGGCACATAGTGTTTCATATCTAGGATTAAAATTAATGACGTATCGTCGGCACCACTCTGTATATATACAAGATTAACTCATTTAAATATTAAAGATATACCCCTGATGATGTAGACTCTATACTACCTCGCAACTGAGTTATTATGACTCGGGTACTTGAAAAAACTATTTTTTATTTTTCTATTTGACAAGGCTATTCATTTTTATGGGACACTCTATCCAACAACACAACTCTCGATATAACCTAAAAAAATATAGAAATTATCATCTTCATAAAATTAATATTTAATTTTCTGACCTTCATGCTTTATTAGACCCCTGGTATTCTGAGTCAAATTAATTGTGTCAGTAGTTGGTTTTGAAGTAGGATGAGATAATTGGGAACACGGGTCGAAACTGACCGCCATCAAATATTATTAATTGACCTTAATTGAATTGCGTAGTGTTTTCACTAGAATTTTGCCTTTTTTCCTCACCTACCTAGAGCTTAAGCTACCGCTGTATGGTATCCGGTAGAATACCAGCAGAATAGGGATCACCCTCATTCCTTACCGAGTTGTCGTAAAAGGCGACTAAGGTAAGTTGACTTTCCGTGTAGTATACGCCTGAGTAGAATAGCCCACCCTCATTTCTTTCTGATTGTCGTAAAAGGCGACTAATGTAAGTTGACCCGCCGTATGGTATTCGCCTGAGTAGAATAGACCACCCTTATTTCTTACCGAAGTGTCGTAAAAGGTGACTAAGGTAAATTGATGTCAGGCTGGTCGTAAAATACCAAGCCGAATCATGTGACAACATGTTTATGATATGTTCATAGATGGGCATAGGCCTCCTTTTTCATTTTCGGAGAAAAGAGTTAGAGCTAAGATCCACTACGTTGTTCCAATGTGGATTGGTAAGTTTGCATGTTTCCTAACGATGTGCGATAAATTACAAATATTAATTAGACGCATAAGATTTTAGAAATGGATGGATGTCCACTGCCGGACATAGGTCTTTTCATAGGATCTCCACACCATACGATCTTGTGCCGCTTGGTCAACAGTCTACCTTGCAGGGCATTTACTGACACTGCTAAATATGCGAACAAAAAACTCCTTATCTCTGATATTACAATGTTCTTTCCAGCATCCGTACTGTCCAAACCGAATCGATCTGCTATCAAGAAACACGTGCAATTCCCCGACGAACAGAGCTGCATCGAAGAGGCCTCCGAAGCTCCTGGCAACGAAGTGAGCACCAGTAAGTGAAACATTGTTATAATTAAATTAACTAGACACGTTGCTATGGTTCTGTCTGATTACCACTTCCTTTCCTAATATTATGCCACTCGTTAATTAATCGGCCATATTGTTTCTTACGAAAAAACCGTATAATAATAATTCTCCTTCCTTATCCCACTCTAAATGTGGTCGGTACAATATAACTTCTTCCATTCTCCTTTATCGTTCGTCAACTCTGGCGCCACTCCTTTTATATACATATCATTTTTCACAAAATCCATCCATCTTTTTTTCTGCCTCCCTCTAGTTATACATCCACATTCATATTTAAAACTCTTTTGATCATATGATTTTCATCCCTCCTCATTACATGATCATACCAATTTCTAATATTTCTATAATGGGAGCAACTTTGAGACTAATAAACGGCATTTGAGATTAATCTCATGGGGAAAGCGGAATTGAATGTGTTGAAATCAACAGCCTGTCAATAAAACGATCGACTTAAGTCGAAGCAGTGATATTCTCTCGATCGCGATAGTGACAACCGACGTCAGTCAAAAGTTTTGTCAAGTAGAAAATTCATAACAATACTTTCCTGCCCCTTGACATTTACTTATCAACGTGCTAATAGAGTTCAGTATATACATTTTAACTCAATCGAACAAAGTACAAATCAGTTAATCAAATCAGATCAAAATCTTTATTCAAATAAGACCTTTCAAGCACTTTTGAATAGTCAAGGATCAATATGACCAATGAAGACAAAACTTCGAACTGTTGCCTTTACCGAGAAGAACCAGAACGAAACTCAGCGGTTAATGTTTTAAACATTTTCAATTTTACATTATTAAACCGCAGTCCTGTATGAAACTGAAAGGATTTTCATATCCAGGCTTGTCATCCAAATAATCTTCAATTTTGTAATTTGATTTACGTATAAGTACATCTCTTACACTTAATTTACGCCTTTCTGTAGACTGTAGACCAGTATGGATTGCGGAATTTTATTGTAGAAGCGAATGCCGAGACCATCGAATGAGTTGCAAACTCTCCTGAGTCGCGACACAGGTATCACAAGTTTTTTCCTTCAGCTCCAAGGATTCGATTCCCGCCGACGTCCAATATTTTCTAAACATTTTGTTGTTGACAATTGTTAAATTTGCAAACTACGTTCGGCATGAACATGTTTTTCTTTTACCGCAGATTAAAACAAAGTAATATTTACATTTTTATGGTTATTTATCGCGTGGCAAACAAAAACATTGCAGTTATTTAAATACTGTACCAATTTCTATGCGGAATGGCCACAAAACCTATTACCCGAATGAATTTTAAAACACAACAATCCGCGTGTGCCAAATGGGAAAGTAATTTGCAAATTGTATTCTGACGATAGTGTGACGCAAAATTTACAGTAGAATGTTTTTGATAATAAATAAAGTTCTAAAAAAAGTAATGTAACGCTTTTGAATTTAGTTTTCGAAAAAAGCGTTAGATGCTCGATACATACTATATGAAAAAAATGTGCGCATACACTTTTATCACAATAAAACTAATATTTTATTTCGAAAGCGTGTTTCCAATTTTTTTAATTTCAATTTTTTTTAGTTTTTAGTGAGATTTTTTCAAATTTGGATTTTTTGAGTTATTAATATAATTGTATTGTATTTGATAAGTATACAAAAATGTAATAAAATCTGTCCAAAATTTACTTCAAAAAAACCATAGAATACTAGAGTATCAGAGAGAGAAGCGAAGGCTTCGATTCGAACCAAAAAGCCCCGGATGGGTTCAAAAGTAATCGGACTAACACAATAGAATTAAACGTGAATATAGCCAGTTTCTATTCATTAAGTATGAATACTGCTGACGATAGTTTTAATTTAAATTTAAATATTACGTTATTGAAGGTATTTAAACGTTTAAGTTGCCGCAAATGAAATCACGGATACCTCTAGACCTGTTAATAAACAAAATAATGTTTCTTTTTATATTCACGAGCGCTCGCGTTTATTGTGGCATTACGTTTTATAGCTTCCCAAAGTTTTAGTTCTCTGATATAAACTATCGCAAATTAATTGATGATCCAAGTTTGCTAATTAAGATAAAGTTGTTTGTAGATACTGAATAGTTTAATACCTTAACGCGGTCGTTCAACCTACGCTTGATAATAAATTGAGTAAAAATCAAGCCACAAAAGTAATAATAAAATTATTTTGCTATAATCCGCGATAAAAAAAATAGAAAATATATAAATGTAGAGTGGACTATCCGTTTTCATACTTGGTACATGTAGGATACGTAAAAACGCATGCACCAACCTCACCACCGCCACCACAATACACAAGCAATACACGCGTTCACTATCACAAACTCAACAATCGTTTCGCCCCGCAACCGAAACAGCAACAAAAATCAAGCTCTCAAATCTATTTTTTAAAGGAACGGGGACTTTTAAGCCAAATTCTTGTGTTTCAAAAAATACAAGTATTAGCGTAATTTGCAATCGGGATATTGAAAAATCTTAAAAAATGTGTTTTGACACAAATAAAATAAATTATTCGTTTATAAATAAAATAAATTGCCGTTTCCGAGATTCAAAAATATATATATACAAGATTAAATCAAAGAGTGTGCATTAATAATGTGTCAGTAGTAGTGCAGTCATCCGGAAAGGCCGTAGTTATGGGTGTGCCTCAAGGATCGATCCTTGGTCCCTTTCTGTTTTTAGTGTATATAAATGATTTACCATATTTCATTCACAATATTTGCGATATTATACTGTTTGCGGATGATATATCTTTCATTTTTTAATTAAGTCGAAATGACGATAATATTGACGATGTAAATAGTGATTTATCGGAAGTAGCTCATTGTTCAGTCTAAATCATTCGGTGCTGAACTCAAATAAAACGAACGTTTTTGCAGCATTAAGTAATGCATTACCTAATGCTGCAAAAACAGCAAATAGGCTCTCTATAAATAATATACTACTGAAAACAGATAATACAGCTGTATTTTTGGGAATGACCTTGGATACAAAACTTCAATGGAACACACACATAACAGCTCTTGCTGGGAAACTTAGTTCAGCGGCCTACGCTGATCGACAAATAAGACTGTTTATTTTGCTTACTTCCATAGCATTATGTCCTATGTAATATTGTTATGTGGTAAATGCGGGGATAATGAAAAAAAAATTGTATTACAAAAAAGAGCCACACGTGGCATTTACAATTTAAGTCCGCGTGATTCCCTGCGACCGCCTAGTTTCTTGCAGGCTCTTCTCGGTAGGAACAGCTTTCCGAACCAGCAGTGGAGCAATGGGGTAAAGTTCCTAAAATACTGGCGGCATTACCCCTTTGTGGTCAAACTTATTCGTTGGCCAAGGTAGTTGCCAGCTCTGGAGTCCCCGGCATGCTCTACGAGCCTTCTACCTAGCTCGTTAAAGAACGTATAAGCATCCGGGCCCCATGTGCCTAAGGTCTCTACACCAAAAGGCACAAAAATGAAACTTCTATTTATGTCTTCATATTTGCGCCTCTTGGCATGTTCTGCATTTGAATTTAAATATTAAAGATGTAATTGATTGTATGTTTAATCCGTGCGTCCGCTGCAGACCCGCCGGTGATGAGCTCGCTGTGGATGGAGCTGGAGTCGGAGAAGCACGTGCCGGAGCGCTGACGGCGCCGCAGCGAGCAGTTCTACCGGCCGGTGACGCGCGCGCGCAACGAGCGTCGCAAGATGTCCGCCGCCGGGGTGCCGCCCGCTGAACCAACCGAAGACTCCTGCGTGTAAACGGACAACTGGAACGATCGCCTTATAGATATATTCATATCAGAGCCATATTTCACTAGGAAGCCATACCCTATCCTATCCTACAAATGTTATAAAAGCTAAAGTTTGTGGGTATGGATGTACACATTTTTGTTTATTACTCTTTCACGGCGAGTCCGCTGAACCAATGTCGATGAAATTTGGCACGATTATTCCTTATACACCAAAATAACATAGATAATGTAAATAGACTATAGAATTCTTGTTAATTCTACAGGAACAGAATGACAGTGAAAAGCGTCATATATTAGCAATCTAGCGTAGGTACACAACAGTCCACGTGAACGAAGTCGCGGATAAAAGCTAGTACTTTATACACGCAACGTGGGCTTGCAGAACCCCATTCATTCCATTCCATTCCATTCCAAAAGTAAGGATTATTTCGTGGTAAACCGCGTTTGGTATATTGTTAGGATTGGCAAGAATTTCTATTTAAAAAACTCCAAAAAACAAATGGTATATATGGTAAAGCTTAGTTTAATTTTTAATGATTATACGACAAGCAGCTAAGTAAATAGTTTGATTTTTAAGACTTGGTAAGATTTTTTTGTCAATTTGTAGCTGAAAAATCAGTAAAAGCCAGAGTCACTCGTACTAAATTCAAATTAAAGTTTCCAAAGTATCAACGGGTGCTGCGATACCTAATTAGCTTTGCGATGATTTTTTTACTGTTAGAGCATCCTAGTAAAATATGGCTTATAAAGTTCTCTTTTCACCCGTCTCTCTTAATTTTAAGATAATCATCGCCAACATGTAGGACACAAAATCCTAAAATGGTCACTGTACATAACGAAAAATCCACAAATCCGTTGGATTTGTTTTGGGTTGCAATTTGAGAATACGATTGCATATTTTCGAATTTGTTGAATTACTTTTGTATTATGGACCTTCACAAAGTAACGTCTAATTCTATAAATTATTTAAAATCCCTGCCATAACAGTTTTTTAAAATAAAAGTGAGGTTCATAACATTTACCAGTTTATGACTAAGTTACAATTAAAACACGCTTTTGACGGTTAATATTGTTAACCGAATAAACTTGTATATCTAGTGATAAATTCTTGGATATATAATCAATAACAGTAACTATCGAAAATAATTTAAAATCATTGTTTTAACTATGATAAATTCATTACTTCGGTAGATCTAACTAAACAAAGTTACATAAAGGTTTTTGTTCGATTAACGACGGGTTAAGCTGAATTTGAAATAGGCGTGCTACATATTTCAAAATAAGATGGGTGTTCATGTTGGTAGACCTCCTACAAAGAAGTTATTTGAGATCTCAAAAGCGGTACAGAACCGTGAGTTGTGGATCTCTTGAAGAATGAACGTCCATTAGTTGAGAAAGAAGAATTACAGGTATCAATGTTTTTAGTGGTACAAAATACTGTAGTACATTATCTATAAGGCGATTGTATTATCAGAGAACAGGGTACTCAAATGACAAGCTTACGGTCGTAAAGGTACGGAAAGGTTGTAATTCTGACCATATTATTTCTATTTCTATAACTATATACTATAAATACGGCTGAAATTCTTGGGAGGTCAGAAAACAAACTTGTATATGTCGTACCAAAGACATGTAATATATATGTAGCTTGAAGCCAAACATGTCATAATTTTCTCTTTATTTGCTTTACTATAAAGTAGTGACACTAATTGTTAGAGAAAAATTCACAAAAGACCAAAAATAATAGACCAAAAATTTAAGCATTTTCCTCTCGAATTTAAATATTAGTTTGTAACCTTATATAGTCTTAGTAACTCTTCGTATTATTGATTGTTGATGGTATTACTATACGGTATATGGTAGTTACTATTTGGTGGTACGGTTATTGTTTTGAAGACATATATTATAGCTTGTAAGGATTTAGAATATTTAAAAAAAAAAAAAAAAAAAAAAAAAAAAAAAAAAAAAAAAAAAAAAAAAAAAAAAAAAAAAAAAAAAAAAAAAAAAAAAAAAAAAAAAATCGAAAAACGATACTTAACTCCCGCACAGTATAAGACGATGTATTTATTCTTAAGGAAATTAAAGAGTAAAAAACCAAATATCGAATCTGTACAATATCGTCTTCCGCTCTCCTCCTTTACAATTAAATTTTCCGAATAAACTTACGCATAATAATTTCAATAGAAAAAATTGTCATCTAAATGTAATACGTAGTTCTATAGTTTAAGGTTATTGGCGAACTGAAAGTTTACTCTATATCGATGTTTTCTATCAATTTTACTAATGATATACTAGGATTATACAACAGTCAACAAACAATTTAACTTCACCTTCTACATGTTAATCTTAATAGAAATGTAGTTAAAAATATTCTTTAATTAATGCAAAAACGCAATTATATGTTACCTTAATAGAAATAGCTATAAGTTGATGTATTCGTCATTATAATACAAATGTATAATACAACAATATGTGCAATCTTAATAGAGATGTAGAAATGTTTATTGATGTCTAGTAAATCGTACGGATTTATATATTAAACAAATTATATTCAAAAATAAAATATTCTCTATGTACATGTAACATTTAGAAATGAATAAAGATTATGCAGCATATTGGCGTTTTATTTAAATACCATTTATCCTTACACAGCAACTAAAACCGGTTCATTTCGGGTTAAAGACACTTATTTAAAAAAAACAAAACTAATGACAATATTATTTTGCTATAATCCGCGATAAAAGAAAATATATGTAATGCTAAATGTAGAGTGTATTATTCGTTCTCATACCTGGTACATGCAGAATTTGTAAGAACTCATGCACTACCCGACACCGATGACACAACAATACACAAGCACTGCATTCGTTCACCACCACAATCGTTTCGCCCCTTTTATTTATTTTCTCAAAAGAACAATGTTCACTTAACTGAGAATTAAAATTAAACTATCTTATTTGCTTAAGACGCATGCACCACTTAACAATTCTTTTCGTTCGTTTAGTTACGTAAAAATAAAAAATAACTAATCATATAACGAGATCGATAACTTAAGTTTTATATATCAAATTATTTTTTTTTTCAAAAATATAGGACTTTAGCCGTTTTTTAAACAAAGAAATAATATTGGTTTCCTTTATACTATTGGGCAAATTATTGTATAACTGTACTCCTTCAAACAAAATGGTTTTTTTTTCCATAATTATTTGTTCGGGGATACCGTAAGAATATTGTATGTTTGTTTCGTAGATTATGTTTAAAAGTTATATAAGTTAGTGTAATATTTCAGTGATACATCACGTTTCAAATAGAACCTCCAAAAGTTAGGTCAATAATATAGGTACAACACAGAAGCCAGTATATATGAAAAAGGCGCGTAAATTAAACTCTTTACTTTATAGTCCTAAAAAGCGGGAAATTAGGTACCTTTACACTCTCTGTGGTAAGCAATTTTATTTATACATTTAAATGTTTTTTGATACATATTGTTACAACATGTAACAACTTACAAAAGTTATAAGAAAATTATTTTGCTATAATCCGCGATGAAGTAAAATAGAAAATATATATAATGCTACATGTAGAGTGGACAATCCGTTTTCATACCTAATACATGTGTAATAAAACTATAACTATTAACTTTCCTTTATTATATATTCGTACACTTTAATTAGTACTCTACTTTACAAAAGACCCCATTATACTATTTAACGCTGTATTATTTTAATTTCCATAGAAACACATCCTTCTTGTCGCTTGCCGCCATCTTCACTCCCCTCCGCTCAGTGTTGCTCACACAAAATACCCTCAATCGGTGGTGACTTTACACATGCAGAATATGTATAAACACATGCACAAACCTCCACCACCGCCACCATAATACAAGCACTACACATGTTCACTATCACAAATTTAACAATCGTTTCATCAGGAGATAGACTCCACGACAAAATCGCAAAGCGAAGCAATACCAATACAAGCTTAGTCCTCTCTACATTTAGCATTATATATATTTTCTATTTTATTTCATCGCGGATTCTAGCAAAATAATTGTATTATGGATATGGAGTCTATAAATTATGTTACAGCTTGTTTCAAATAATTACGACAATAATATAGACAACATTGGGAATTGATTAGGACAATAATATTGACAAACAAGGAATACACGGTTGCATCAACTGATCTTTTATTCACTTGTATCCTATACGCTTTTCAGTAGGTTGCCTCTGCAGATACTCGAACGATTTATCAAATCAAATAAATCTTTAGTCAAGTAGAATTGGACACAAACGCTTTTCAATTGTGAACTCAGGGTGAAACTCGCTAAAAAGCACTTTCAGGTCGCCGTGAGCGCTATCTCTTGGTAGGTAGAAAAACAAAATGAGCTTCATCCAAATGCTCAATAGATGGCGTAATGTCTACAACAGTATCACAGAAAAAGTGTCACTATCGCTGTCATTACGTATGCTGTATACGGCGACGAGGACGACGCGACGGGCGAGAGGGCAAAAACACCGGAATTGACACCACCGACCATGACACCACTCGATCTTGACTTACCTGACGACTTTGAGGTCTGGGAGCTACCATTCCCAAACCTCCCCACCGAACAAGACATCCATTAGGTCACCTAGGTGACCTGGGCTTACGGCCCAAATACCGATACCTTTAGCTCACCTAGGTGACCTCGGCCCACGGCCGTAACACATACCGGGTTATATATTGGTCACTATAAAATGCAGTACAGCGCCATCTGGTAGATTATTCTGGTAGCATGATCTGGTGGCATCTTTGAAACGGGAGGAAAAAGTTTCCTCTCATCACTCAGAGTTTTTCATCTATATCCATGTAGTGTAGTAGAACCAGCAAGAAACTCGGCGACTTATAACTTTTTACTTTTATAATCACAGTTATTAGGTATAGTAAGTTTTATCATGTTTATTTTTTATCATATTCTTTTGTTCATAATTATTATTATTATTTCCATATTATACATCAACTTCCCCATTCTTTTTTTCCATGAACTTAATGGATGATATTTAGAGAGACTTTTACTATATACGTGTATATCATATAAATTGCTCATTAAATCGCTGTCACGGGTCTAGCTAAAACTGTATCTATTTGTAACACCATAACTGTATAAATGATTGTTATTGTTACTGTTAATAACTATTATGTACAAGTTCGAGCTATATCCACGCTATAGCTATTTTTCTATAACTGTCGACGTAAGAAAAATTCTTCCTTCATTCTTCCTCATTTCTTACCAAGGTGTTGTTAAAGGCGACTAAGGTAACTTGACTCACCGTGTGGTATCCGGTTAAGTAGAATAGACCACCCTCTTTCTTATCGAGGTGTCGTAAAATACGGCTAAGATAAGTTGGCGTCAGGCAGGCGGCCGGTCGTAAAATACGTAGCCAAATCCCGACCCCCTTAGAGTGGGATAAGGGCAGGAAGATGATGATGATGTCGACGTAAGAAAAATGTATTGGAATTTTTAATGTTCGCAAATAAAATTACACACATATTGACATATACTTTATTTAATACAACATCTTATGTCGAACAAACTACAAGAAAATAAGTGAATCACATTCCATTACACAAAAAACATTTAACGGTACATATTTACATTTACATTAGGACATCCGTTATAGAAATAGGTTGCTGGCAAGTTAATACTATGTCATAAGTAAATAGGCGAATTAATAAAATAAATCACAGAACTTCAGTAAAACGCTAATAAAGTTTATAAATTAAATTATATTATATGTTATTTGTCTATCTACGCGTTTGTTGCTCAGTTGTTTCGAGTGGCCGCAATGCCTTTTAATGACATTTACTTCAATATGTTTCTAATATACACTTATATTATAAACAGTGGCGTAACTATCGGAGGTCTATAAACAGGGCCCGGGGCCCCCACGCTCAGGGGGCCCAACTAAAAACCAGAAAAGAGAAAATTTTAATCTCTTGTTTTTAATGAAGGTGTAATCTTGCAAGTCCAATTTAACCAACTTCTCGGTTTCCGATTGAGTTGAACTTTTACGTCCTCCAATCCCGATGACAATGTATGTTTATGATAAGCGTTATCAAGCAGTATGGACATGAAATTCGATGATATCGAAAAACGCCAAAAATTATATATTTTCTGTTAAAAATTTACAATTTGTATTTAGTTTTTAATTTTATTATAGAGTCGAATATTAGGAAGAATGATGGTTGATATAATTAAAAAAGAATAACCATTCTTTGAATAAAAATCTTAAAAAAGAATAATCATTTTTTGTTAGTTCTTAATTAAGAACTAACAAAAAATGAAAAACAAAGCTGAATACGCCTGTAAATGATTCTTTTAATGGAACTAGAATTAATATAAGGATTAATTGTTAATGTAACTATAATATAATTTAATAAGTAGTAACTATAATATAATATAATATAATTCGGAACACAATAAATGCGGAACAATAGATTTTGAAATAGTTAGCGCTGTTTTATTTTTTCCTCAGGCCCTTTGGTAATCTAGCCACGCCACTGGTTCTAAACCATTTAAATATGCATTTATAATTTCTCTACAGGTTAAAGAATTTGAAAACATTAAATAAACAAGATAAAATATCACAGAGACTATCACAAACACTTATTCGTGCACTACGTAGTGGCACACGATTAAATATAAATAGTTGAAATAAATAACTCTGAAACAATGAATAAAAACTTTATAACGATATTCGCGCACGAACGCAAAATATTGAGCGCTTAAGTATTGTGCGTTAAACCGCAATAAACCAAAACAGGTTCGATTGGTAGTGCGGTGTTGTTGTTAGATACAACCATATTTATCTATAGGTGGGTAATCTATAACTAAATACTAATATTATAGGCTAACTGTTTAACTCAGGCCTTGCCTGCGAGGTACAAGTGCACGGAGGTAGTATGGGGACTGAAGTAGATGGCATAGCACCTACATTTTTCCTTATTCTTATTAGGGATGTGACTTGGAGTAGAAAAAATCGATTAATAAATAATCGATTTTAACCCTTTAAAAATAAAAATTATTTTGTTAGGAAATAATCGTTTTTTTCTGACTATTTCAAAAGTTGTCTTTTTTAATATTAATATTTAACTACCATAAAGGCTAATTAAAGTGGACAACTGGACCAAGAAAAAATATCAGATGCGCTGTTTGTGAAATTGGATTAAAATGTGTAGTTTAACTAAATTGGTTTTATCCAACAATGCATATCGAATCTTAAAAAACAAGAAAAATAATAAAAAAGAAAAAGGGATACCTAAAATAATCGATTTTTTATTAATCAATAATCGATGATTAAAAATCGATTTTTTTCACATCGCTAATTCTTATCCATATTTCGCTGTTGGTCCCCGCACACAAAGTCTGAGTTAAACGGTTAGCCTATGGAAAAATGATTGCATGCACACAAAGCCATCACATTCCTCGGATAATATAGAGTGCATCGATTAAGTATCGTACGTTAAACTGAACCGCAATAAATATAAAAACAGTCCCTATTGATAGTCCGGTGTCGTCGATTGTTACATTATCGACATTTGTCTATAGGTGAGTAACTAAAACTAATATTAAAAAAGATAATTGCAAGCACTCACAGCCATCACATTCTTCGGATAATATAGAGTGCATCGATTAAATATCGTACGTTAAACTGAACCGCAATAAATAAAAAACAGTCCCGATTGATAGTGCGGTGTCGTCGATCGATACATTATCGACATTTATCTATAGGTGGGTAACTAAAACTAATATTAAAAAAGATAATTGCACACACACACATCTTTCATACTGCTCGGATAATATTGAGTGCATCTGTAAGTGTAACTTATAATAACAATCGTTCCCGCTTGGTAGTGTAGTGTAGTGTTGTTGTCGATAGTCTATCGACAGTTTATCTATATGTAAGCAATATCGACACTACTTCAAGATGAAAATAATAACGATAAGTTCACACTATAATTGTTGGAGGAACGCAAAGATATTACTAATTAAGCACACATAATATAGTCGTAGCACTTCAAAGAACGTGCGAGCGAGACGAAAATGGATACAACATGGATATCAACAAATAATGCAGTAATTTACTATCTACTAACATTAAACATTAATTTTTATGTTGGCTTCAAACCGACACTATTACCCACATAATCAGTAGTACCTGGTTTTAAAATGATGTAAAAAAAATTAAAATTTAAAAGAAAAAGGAAATAATAATAGGGCAGTCGATCCTAGGTATTTTCACCTCTCTAGACCGCCTGTTCTCCAAATGAACTACCATGACTTTACATTTGACAGCCAAAAATTGTGATTGTATTCTACGTGAATTTCAAAAAAATTTATAGGCCGAAAACAGTGATAAAACGCCATTTTTTTTTAAATAAAACTTATCTAGATCGATTTTTCTCCTCCAAAACCGATACATACTGATATTCAGTAAAATCGTTGGAGCCGTTTCCGAGATTCCGGAAATATACATATATATGTATATACATACAAGATTAATCATTTAAATATTAAAGATTGTGATATATTTAGGGAGAATCCTTTTGTATTCCATGATGGCGACAATACATTATGGTTAATATTATTAATAATACCAATAGATATATCTTATATTGATTTAATATTAATCATTACTGCTCTTTTTCTTGTTTTTATTTACGAGCTTCATCATCATTTTTCCCTCTTATCCCACTCTCAGTGGGGTCGGCACAACATGTTATAAATATGCTGTCACATGATTTGGCTGATGACAAATCGCATTCGTTACTTTCAGTCATTTCATAAAAAAAGAGGTTTGGGAGTTTAGCAATTAACACATTAGGGTTTGTGCAAAACCGGTGTACTAGTTAATTGACCGCCGCCGTTCACTAAATTAAAAATTAAATGGATTTCCTTTCATAGCCGGCCACAGACAAATAATATAATATTTTAGGAATGATATCCTACAATCTGACGCTGGGGCCTGTCGGTTGAAACCAACACAAGCTACATACTAACATACAATAACCTACACACGTAGTATCTATAATTACCCGATTTATACGAATTCAAACGATTTAAAATTTTGTGCTCCCCGAGTCCATTAATAATAACCTTCCTCTCTGAGTCAAATATTATTATAGTACTTAGAATTCGTATTACTAGACCTGTTTTAAATTAGTACAACATCACACCAAAACTTATTAACTAGTGCCACATTTAATCTACACAGACAGACGGGTGTTACAATTATTACGGATCATTCTAATACGGAAATTTTAGAACTGTTCAGGAAAATGTACTAAAATGTACTGGATCGTGACTGGGATTATGAGCGTCGCGACCGGCTCGTCCGGCTCGTTCGGCTCGACCGCAGCCTGGTGCTGACCTTCCAGAGGCTGCACTTTGCGCTTGCTGGATGGAATTTGAGGTTCCGGAGCGACTTCAGCCGGGCACGCCTGCCGCTTCCTCGGACCAAATTGGTTCGGGCCTAGCACCGCTTGAATAGGGGCACGAACGGCCTGGAACTGGGCTTGGACGTTCTGAATTGGGGCTGGAGTGATCTGGATGGGGAGTTGCACGAATTGGTTCACGAGGGCCTCCTCCTCCGCCCTCAGCGCCAGTTGCTGCAAAGCAGGCCCCTTCAGTTCCGGCAGACGGGCTACTTTGTTGTAGGACGTTCGGCAGAACTTGTAGTACACCGCTTTGCGTCCTGACGTGCATACCTCGGTGACGATCTTAGCCATCTTGATCACTATCGGCTCGATGTGATCCAATTCGTACCTGGACTCGGCCACCAGCGTCGCGGTCCAGACCGTGGCCAGGGTCTTCCCGTCCTGTCCCGACAGGAGGTACAGCGAGAGGCAGACGGCCGCCGCCGCTACCTCGGAAGGCTTGTAATGCGCCATGCAGTGCTCCACTAGGGACACGTTCACGAAGTACTCGGCCAAATGTTGCTCCTTTTGCGAGCTGTTAGAGACGGTTGTGAATCTGTAAACAAACATTAACATTATCATAATATCGTGAGTAGTATTCATAGTTAATGTATAGAACTGCGGCGGGAACTGCCATGCAGTTCCCGCCGCGATAACGTCGTGTAAAGAGCTCATGAATAAGAGCCCCGGATGGGTTCGAAACTAGTCGGGCTAACCCGATAGAATAACACGTGAGTATAGCCGGTTCTATACAATAACTATCATCATAATAATAATAATCATTTATTTGCCATAATATGAGTGGTATAAAAAGATGTTGACAATGTTAACAAATTAAAGAACTCACATTGGGGCAATCACAACTTTTTAATATCATTTTCACCTTCCTGCCCTTATCCAACTCTAAGTGGGATCGGCAATATGTTATAAACATGCTGTCACATGATTTGGCTGCGTTTTCACGACCGGCCGCCTGCCTGACGTCAACTTACCACTATCGTATTTTACGACACCTCGGTAAGAAATGAGGTTGGTCTATTCTACTCAGCCGGATACCACACGGCGGGTCGACTTACCTTAGTCGCCTCTTACGACACCACGGTAAGAAATGAGGGTAGTACTATTTTATTCAGCCGGATACCACGCGGTGTAATCACAACTTCTTAATAATTCTACCTTAATTATATTCTTCCACCTTAATATTCAGCACAAATCTGATACGAACCTTATCAAAAAGTTCAATGGAACTGGTCTCGTTAGATCGAAGCGGAGTGCAAACAGCATTTTCCTTTCATACTCCACCAGCTCGGCTTTGGTATAAGAGTAGCCAGAGACAAAAATCAGGTCAGTAATGTACATAGAGCACACTTCCTCATATTTACTGGCAATCCACAGAGCTGTGATACCTATCAGTTGCAAGTCATTGCTCTCGACAGGGTTCGCTATCTATGAACAAATACATAATACAAATAAGTTAGAACTACAAATCAAGATCAATCAAAATAATTTTCGATTAAAATGAGCTTTTTCAAGAAGGTTTTTTAAGAAAAAAGCATTTATTGTATCGCAACCAGACAGACAAGTCTTTATTTCTATATTAATCCTATTTACAGTCTCTGGTAGCTATATTAACAATTTATTATATTTGTACAATGTTCTGTGACAAAAATGTTGTCAAACTCTAATTAATTAAGATTAGATGGCAACAGGTAATTACAAATTTATTTTTTATTACAAACAAAACGCTTTTTATTAAAATTTCTTGCAAAACTGTCAACTATTTGTATATGGTAAATCACTAGTGCACTTACTTTAGTTTCTTAAAGTTAGTGAAATAATTAACACCATACATAGAAAATCAATAATATAAAATATTTACCTGTAAATATCTATCAATAATTGCGACAGTCATTTGGAGAGTCTCCTCCAAAAGGTTGAAATACTTGACCACATCAACCAACCAGTCCATTAAAACTGCTCTCATGTATCCATTGATCTTGTACTGGAATTAATAATTCGATATAAGTATATAAAACTTAAATAATAATAGCCTAATAAGTGAATACCAAAAGATATATAACTTTAAAATAAAAATAGTTAAGTAGCGGCCTGTTACTATCCCACTTCTGAAATAGACCTCTGCTCTTCGTTTTTTGGAGAGAAGGATTGAAGCTAATTTACCACGCTGCTGCAATGTGGATTGGTAGGTTACACATATCTACAGATACATACAGATAAAAACTATAAGAATATAAAATCCAAACATTACTTGAAGCTAAATATACAATATTTTTTGGAGGTCTGAAGAATCTAATGTTAAAAAATAATGTACCATGTTGACACGGTGATTTTTTACAAAATAAAAAAAGGTACTTCAAAAAAATAATAGGGTAGGTGGGGCTCGATCCTAGGTATTTTCATTTCGCTGAATTCCAAGAAAATCGTTGGAATCGTTTCCGAAATTCCGAAAATATATATATACATACAAGATTAACTCATTTAAATATTAAAGATAATAATACCTGTCTGGCCAAGTAGTTTTCGTGTACCACATACTTCTTCTCTAAATGTCTCAGTTGTTTGTACATGCATTCTATGATTTTAGGTGTACTATCTGCCATTTCTTTTTAACTTCCTCGACTCCCTTTTTATGATCTTTTGTTGTTCGCTTTATCACTAAAGCTTTTACTAAAACTTTGTGTTGTTTATTGCTTCAAAATATATATTCTGCCTGATTTTGGCAAACCTGAAATAATATTACTGAAATTGAAAACAATACATTGATAACCTCAATTCTGAGCAGCATTCAGCGATTAAGCATTAAGGCCAGTACGCAGTTACCTCAAGACCCTAAGGCTACGGACTGCTCGAGCGGTTATCTAGTGATCAACATACAGACCCTCTTGCAATCTACAGCTTGAAGCTGGTAATGATAACTGTTCTGACAAGTGCCTAAAGCAGTCGCAACTGCTCAAGCGATTCATGTATATACATAGAAGTCTGTAGTACAATGTGCAGTCGCAGCTTGAAGCAGTCAGGGTTAACTGCTTCAAGACATACTGATTAACAATTGCAATGCTAGATCTGTGGTTGTTGCTCTAGTTTGGCTTCACAGGTCTTACCTAGTCATGCTCGACTAAAGTCAACTGTACCTTTCAAATGCCAGACTCTACTACTACGAGCTCTCAATTATCTGTTATCCTGCATCCCACAGATGATAGCTAGTCAACAAATGCTACTAGAACTTTTGAATAATAAGAATAATCAACTTGTTTGTGTTGGATGAATTTGGAGCTACCAAAGGAATAATAGATTTAGTACACTATCATCTAGATTAAAAAAAAACCTTTGCAATTCTTAGTCTGGGTACATATTCACGATTGGCATAAAAAGCTATACAAATTCACAAGCACTGTACTCATTCACTAGGACTTTGATCTGAAAAACACCACTGGGAGGTAGATGAACTATTAAAGAAGTAGTACTTGGTTGCATTACAATATACATTCTGGAAAGTAAAACCAAACAAAATTGACAAAATGAAATATCACAACTGAAAATTACTATACTACATAGGAGTCCATGGGTGCCAACAGGATTATTTTCTGGAAGATTCTTTCTACATCTACACCTACTATTATCCCATTAAAAATATATAACATTTTTTTTATATATATACTCTCAAAAATTATTACATTCGCACTAGTACAGGCAAATAAAAATATGTAAATCTTTTATGTATTTTCTGTCTAGACTGGAACAGATCTTTACCCACTATCCATACAACCCACTGCTGGTGTCCATGTTAAGAGTCTAATCGCAAATACTAGTCAAAGCTGGATTTGAAAAATAATATCACAAGCATATATAACAGGCCAGAAAACTAGAAGGCAACTTTTGAGTATAGTTATCTGATATTGCCAACTACAATTTGAATTTCAGTAACTGGACCATGTATGTATTCTATGTTTTATTATATGTCTGGTCTTTTTGAAAGCTATAAACCATTTGTTTTTCTTTATTTTCACCGGTTTGACTTCAGCAAGACCTCATATGGCCTAGAATATATAAGCCTTTTACTTCCATATTGCTTAGAATATATAAGCCTTTTAGCCTTTAATATAAATATAATTATTGCTACACTACTATGCACTCCATTACAGGTTTGGTTAAATTGCAATAATTACTAAGTGATAGGAAAGTAATAACAAAAAATCCCATTACAAAAAGAATGAATTATATTTACCCCTGTTACTAACAGAGCAGCTTGATCACTAATACTGTCCTCCCTCCACAAAGGCGGGAGGGGAGGGACAGAGTATTGATTTTCGCCTTTACATGCTATTGCTTAACAAAAATAAATTTATCATCTTAATTACGCATATTGTTTATCGAATCTACATATTTGGACATCTGATAAAGAGGAAAATTCTAACTAGCGAGAAAATAAAGAAAATATATGATTGATTGATTTATTTAATTTTTTTAATATACAGGACATTTTTGACAATGAAAAATAGGGAAGGCATCTGATTTAGTTATATGCCGATTAAATTAAATAAGTACCAAATAAATTTATACAAATACGACAGTTAAAAAGGAAAATTAAAATATGCATTATACGTATCATGCGATTTTACAAAATTTAAAATTAATGAAGGTAGAAATTGTATTATAATAATACTTTACCTTCACTGGACGCTCTCTTCAATTTTTTTCTTTGTCACGCATGTGCCAGCACCTCTTGTAATTAGTAATTTTCAAACGTATTTGCATTGATTTTTGCTGCATACGATAACGTTCAAATTCAGCTCGCTACTTCTGGTCAATACCTGCGATCGGTTTAAGGACCAATCACAGACGTCGGATTGCGAACAGACTACTTTGGGGGCAGAGGGTGAACGTTGTAATAGAAAATCATTTACAGAGATTTAACGGAAAACGATATGTAATCTATAATCAATCTAATAACATTTCATTCATCCTCCTGCCCTTATCCCACTCTAAGTGGGGTCGGCAAAACATGTTATAAACATGCTGTCACATGATTTGGCTGTTTTTACGACCGGTCGCCTGCCTGGCGTCAACTTACCTCTGTCGTATTTTACGACACCTCGGTAAGAAATGAGTTGGTCTATTCTACTCAGCCCGATACCACACGGTGGGTCGACTTACCTTAGTCGCCTTTTACGACACCTCGGTAAGAAATGAGGGTGGTACTATTCTATTCAGTCGGATACCACACGGCAGGCATTCTAATAACATTTATACAAAAAAAAAATTGCAATGAAATAGAAAACAGTGAAATCTGAATTCGATTCGACAGTAATATCAAATATATTTAGAGTAAATAATATACTTCTTGATATTTTTATTTATTGATCTTTGACATATTATAATTAAAAAGCAATACTAAATTTCTCGGATCAGCTAGTAAATAATGAAATAATATTAAAACATATTAATAAATCGGTTTATATTAAAATATAATAAACTAGCGGCCTGCCCCTGCTTCGCACGGGTATAAAATATATATCCCATGTCAGTCAGTGTAAAAAAAATGATTAAAATCGATCCAGTAGTTTTGATTTATTCATTACTGCCCGTGGCCCGCAAGCGTTAAATTTGGAGAAAAACAATTCCCCTCTCCCTATACTAAGAAGATTTCCTGCTATCTTTGGAATATCTAAATTCATATAGTACATTTTTACTTATTTACTTTTACATTTTCCCTATGTATTTTATTTTTGCAATTAATTACAGAATGTCTTTAAACAGACTCTTGAAAGAGCGACATAGCTGCTAAAGTCGAAGTGTTATAGGGCGAAGCGCGGCGTCCTCATGGCTTTTTAAATCTGTAATATCTCCGAAAATGTTCACTTAAATTACATGCTGTAAACGGCAATATTGATCTATATTAAATCAACAATTTATTTAAGGTACTTAATTGGATAAGGATTAATGCTGTGTTGTATAAAAATTGCTTTGAACATAAGGGATTATTTTTCGTAAAAAGTAAATGACAAAAAATGCTATTGTGGGTTATCCATAAGAGATAGCCATATACCATCGCGGACTTTTCCGTAGAACTTTTCAAGGTGTACAAATACTTAGTTCATCATTTTGATAAATCTCGTAGGGTTTAGCCTGCGTTTGCAATGTAAGCGGAAAAAAATGTAATTATTTACGACATTCATTAGAAACCTCAAAAATTACAGTATTTCTCTACTCGGTATTGAATGTTATTATACATACAAACCTTCCTCTTGAATCACTCTATCTATTTAAAATAACCGCATCAAAATCTGTTACGTAGTTTTAAAGTTTTATGCATACATAGGGATATATGGACAAAGAATGCGACTTTGTTTTATAATATGTAGTGATTTACTTAGTTGGTATTACATATAAAAGAACTAGGTCGAATGCCTACTCGAATAGCTTCACTCACTAAGCAGTGAATAGGTTGGAAGATATTTAGACGAAACAATAATATCATTTGATCTTTTCTCAGGTTACGTCAAAGAAAGGGAAAGACTTATATGCCATAGACTAAGGTAAACGGGTTAAAATATTTTTTAGGAAAAAAAAAGCTCAATTTTAAAATAGTGTATATCAATATAAGAAATTAATAGACTAACTTCTGCAGAACGATGATTTAAGATATTTTAGACGATACAAAAATATTATCTGATCTCTGTCTAATTTAAATTCACGAATTAAAGAAAGGAACAAAATAGACTTAGTTATCTTACTAATGTCAATATTTTGGACTTATGCCCTATAGATTTAAGTGCACAGTTTTTTTTTCTCCTGTGTATCGGTTCATAGAATATTTTATTTTAATTTTACGAGGTCTTTGACCGTACTGATGAAAAGTATATTTTACTAGACTTTTATAGAATAGCAAGCAAACCCAGTTAAAACAAAAAAACCATAAATAGGTCATTAAAACAACATTAATTGATATGAAAACAAAGATACGACAGCAAAAGACATTCGTTCAGCGACGTTCTACCATCAAATTTTCATTTCAGAGAGTACTTATACTTTGCACAGTGCACAGAGGTAGCCATACGTAAAATGTCGGACCGGATCCACATTGCAATTCTTCATTAGTAGCGAAACGTAGGAACATTGTTAGGTGTATTGTTAATCTGGAATTGCCCACAAGAGTTCACCTTCAGTTCATGAAAATATACACAAAAAAAAACATTATCTTATGCAATAAATCGATTATAATTCAAATTCAAAATATTCTTTACTCAAATAAACTTGTAAACAAGTGCTTTTGAATCGTCAACTCTACTGCTGGTTCGGAAAGCTGCTCCTACCGAAAAGAGCCAGCAAGAAACTCGGCGGTTGCTTTAAAAATATAATTCTTATGACTAGTTACATTTAGTCATTACTGTCTTGTACAGAGTCTAAGCGAGCTATATCCACACATTCTTATCTTCTAAGTAATCCTCAACAGTATAGTAGGCTTTCTGGATCAGCCTTTTTTTAACATTGTTACAATAATATACCATATACTTAAATATTTGTTCATTTGAAAAAATATATTTATAGAGTTATTTAAAATATATTGTAACAACACCGCCTTGTCGTTACTGCAAGCAAGCCATGACGTTACATCTTGCCACAGCCTTTCGCGCCATTTTGATGTGGGAGATGTGACAGCCGCTGTTATTAGCAGCTAGCCCGCGAATAGCGAATGAGAGTTTGCTTTGATTTTAGTTATGCATTTTTTATGAAAAGAATAAAACTGATTTAGAATACTTCTTTTATTAATAAGTAGTTTAGTAACAATATGTATATGTAAAATATCTATAGAAACTAAATAAACGACTATCATCGAAGCTCGATGAGTATCAATTTGTGCATAGTCCGTTTTTTCTTAGATGTCCTATTTAGTAAACAAATATGGCGGACTGGAAACCAAAGGCAATTGACAGAGTTGGGTATCATTGACTAAATCAATTATCTTATCGGAAACAAACAAAATAAAACACTTTATAGCTTTATTATTATTATCAGGTATGAAAGTGGATTGTCCACTATACATTTAGCATTATATATACTGTCTATTTTACTTCATCGCGGATTATAGCAAAATAATTTTATTATTACTTTTGTATTTTGATTCTGGACATAGTGTTTGTTATACCTAATTTTTTTGTTATAAAAAACCAGATCTATAGTTATAACAAACTAGAAAGCCATAGTCGTCAAAGTACAAATTTTTAAACAAACGTAAAACCAGTACAAAGCCGTACCTAGTCGTTAATATTCAGATTTCAGACAAAAACCGAGTATTCGTAACGTACACAAGCGAGCCGACAAAATGAATGACAGATTCAAGATAGTTTGCCATTTTTATTTTTTGGTGAGTCCGTTGCGAGTAACAGGAGACTAAGGAATAAGTAACATCCAGTGACGTATAATAATTAATGATCAAAATTTAAATCAAGTGCTATATAGTTCTGAATTTTAGCAGTATTCAGTAAATAATTGACTTTTTTGACAAAATTGTTTCGCCGTCAGCATATTTTTGTTACTTTAAAAACATAATATTAAATATTCTGCATTATTAGTCAGATCAGCTTGTAAAAATAATTTTTTAGTCTTCAAACGCTTGCTCAAAAGCAGTTCAAAAACAAACTAGAATTTTTAAATTTCAAATTGTCATGATCGTTCTTAGTCTGTGGAAATTGATTCCGACTAGGGATGTGACATGGAGTAGTAAAAAGCGATTAATAAATAATCGATTTTGTTTCTCTTTTTTGATACGAAATAATCGATTTTTTTTTAAATCGTTTGTTCTATTTTTTGTAGTTAACTATTTTAAAAATTAATTACAACAAAGGCCAATTCAAGTTGACTACTAGGAAACAATAACAAATGCGCTATTTATGTATTTAGATTAAAATGTATAGTTTGGCTACATTGGTTTCATCCAACAATGCATATCTATTCTTAAAAAATAAGAATAAGAGTAAAAAAGAGGTGTCTTTTAAAATATTGTTAATTACTTATAATAAAGGCTAATTAAGTGGACAACTATCAAAAAAATAATACCAGATGTACTGTTAGTGAAATTCGATTAAAATATATAGTTTGGGTACATTGATCATCCAACAATGCATATCTAATCTTAAAAAAAAGAGTAATTAGTAAAAAAAGATAATTAAAATAATTAATTTTTTTATGTAAAATATAGTTTTAAAAGTAATCGATTATAAAAATCGTTTACTTTCCATTCCTACTGCTGCATTTTCTGGTAATTCTAGAGATGTAAAAATAGTCGATTTTTTTCATAAAAATCGATTTAGTCACCCTATTTTCTTCTTTTTTAAGATAACATATGCATTGTTGGATGAAGCCAAACTACACATTTTTATAGAATTTCAGAAATAGCGCATCTGTTATTATTTATGGGTAAACGTCCACTTTAATTACGTCTCTATTCTAAAAAAGGCTAATTAATTCTAATTAGTTTCAAGTAGTCAGAAAAAGATCGATTATTATACGAAATAATCAATTTTTAAACATCGATTATTTTGAAGGGGGGAAAAATCGATTATTTAATCATTCATCATTATCAACTATTTCTACTCCAAATCTGCATCGCAAACCTATTCCGATATAAATGTGGTAGTCTGTTCCTTTATAACGAATTATTCGTATAATTTTTTTTATACAATTGGAGCTTACATAGCGGGCTTAAATATATACTTAATTTTATTAAAACTTCCGTTTTGAGTTCGGAAACAGGGAAAACGGAAGAGCATCTAAAACAATAGGCGAAGCAAATGAAGTCCCAAGTACAGAATAAACTTAAAACTCATCAACTCACTTTTATAGTTGGTAATTTATGCTTAAAATTAACCCTAGGCTAGCAAGAACTAAGCGACAAAACGAGCTTCTTTGGGATAATTAGGGACGTGACTTGGATCGGAAAAATCGATTACTCAATATTAAATTTAACTTCCTTCAAATAAATAGATTTGTTAAAAATCGTTTAGCTCAATAATCGATTTCTTTTGTCTTCTTAATATTAAGAATAAAGACTAATTACCTACGAATATAAAATGTGTGGTTCGGCTATATTGGTTTCAACCAACATCGCATTCCCCTTTCTTAAATGACAAGAAAAAGGGGGTTCCTTCAATATAATCGATGTTTTTAATATATAGAAAATCGAAAAAAATGAAATCAATTATTTCTTTACATACCTAACTTTGATTACAAAGGCTAACAATCCTTGAAAATTAAAAGTTTATATAAGGCGTTACTTTACGGTTCGATAATACAAAGGAATGCTATTTTGCTAAAATCCACACCAGAATGCGGATAGCGCATCGCAGCAAAAATAATTATTAAATTTAAGATGTGAATATGAATCATCTACGCTATTTAATATATGAAATATATTGATAGCCAATCACAAGATTTGATTCTCGGAAAAGTTAACTTTATCAATATTTGAGCCCGACAGTCTATATAATGAAGGAGGGTTAAATAAAAGAAGGCAAGATTTAATATTTAATGTAGAACACCTGTAGACACTGAATCCGTAAATTGGCCACCGATGTCCACTTTTTTCAATAGGTAACGTTTCTTCTACGTAAAACTAGTAAATCCCATGAGACGATTCTGCGAGAGCTTAAACAGTCCAAGCTTCGTGTAAATATAATTCATTATTAAAAAAAAATCAGAGCTACAAATGTATCAAGTCTCAGTAATCTACCACACTATTACAATTAAAAGTTTTAGTCGACAATTCAAACATGTAATATATGCATTAATGTCATAATTAGCTATTTAATTGTTAATTAAATGACACTCATCCCGACATACAGAATAAAATATAGGTACCATTAGTTAATATTGTAGATTTGTAAATATTTTTCGCAGATCACGTATTTCAGTCCATCGGTGCAATTTATTATGATGTAACTAAAGCGAAAAAAACGGTGTGCCGAGTAAGTGACGAACCAGGGTGGAGAAACTCTCTTAATATATGTATCACCAAATACTCAATATATATTTGATTATGTTAACAACCAACCTGTCGAAAATGATAATCATTTAAACAGACATACATCTTAAACTGCGGCTGCATAAAGCAATGATGCGCCGCCATGGGTACAGCGATAATAGAGCTATTATTATTAAAATAAGGATAAGTGATAAACCGCCCGATCAAGGTGACCTTGGGCGGGTTAACAAATTTAACTATTTGTTCTCGACGGTAAGCTGTGATAGCCCAGCGTTGTGACAGTTCGACCCTTTCAAAGGGTCACGGGTTCAAACTCCGGGCACCAATGAGTTGTTCTGTTAAAACTTATGTGGCGTGTTGTAATTTTTTACTCGTTTTTCGGCGAAGGAAAATATTGTGAGGAAACCTGCATATCTCTAGAGTTCTAGAAATATGTGTTACCTACCAATCCTCATTAGAGCAGCGTGGTAGGCCGTATCTCCAACCCTTCTCCCCAAAAAAAACCGGAGAGGGGCCCTGTGCCCAGCAGTGGGATCATAACAAGCCGTTTACTTTTTTTTTGTACACGGTCGGGTGTTTACATTCTAGATGTACTGGGCCGAATTATTGTTAATACAAAGAAATGTAATCCTTATAACTCATTACTGTCGTTATTTCTAGGTTATACTTTCACTTTGAATATAGTTAGAAAGCCGTATCACCAAGGAGTATAGAGCGTATTATATGTGAAATAAGGATTACATTTGCTTGTATTACCAATTACATTAACAAGAGCAGATAAAATCATAATAATAAAATAGATATAAGTTTTATCAAACATAATATTAACTGAGCCAAATAGGTAAGCATGAATTAAACAAGGTGACCTTGGTCGGGTTGGTGTAAAAGTGGACAGTGTAGAAGTTTGTCCTACTGATAATTGCTATATGCCAACAGCCTTGTTCGGGAGCATTCTGTTTTTTTGGGAAGAAGAGTTGGAGATAAGACCTACCACCCTGTTTCAATGCGGATTGGTAGATTACACATATACCACCGAATTCATGAATGTACTCACCCGACCGCGTGAACGATACTTAAATTAGTTGACCCGACCAAGGGCACTTAGGTCGGTAATCGGTTTCGGTCCTCACCGTGTAGGTTTTTAAACCTAGCTTTCTTACACTGGTATAACAACTCTATGGTAATAAGGCTCGACTCACATTAAGATCGCGAGTATAAACCTCTGACTTTTAAGAGTTGCCTCTAAAGACGTGCTTAATTGGTAAATATAATTCACCTCGCGCTTAACGGTTATTCGAATATCATCATCATTCTCAACCGATAGACGTCTACTGCTGGACATAGGTCACTTCATGGGATCTCCACAATGTGCCGTTTTAATCCAGTGGCTCCCCGCGACCTTTTTGAGGTCAGTCTACCGACGTTGCGGTTTTCGGTACGGGGTCGCCATTTCACCAGCTTTGAGACCCCAACGCCCATCGGCTCTACGCACTATGTGCCTCGCTCATTGCCACTTTACCTTCACAACACGCTGAGCTGTCGGTAACTATGGTTATACTGCGGATTTCCTCATTCAACGGTTATCCAAACATGCTGAATATTTTCAGAGAACAATTGGAATATGAATAACATGCCAAACCGCATTCTTCAAACTTCTCTAGAAGATATGTGGTGCATGCTCAGTAGTGAGTTAGTAGCAGGCAGTAGCTCGTGTATCAATAAAATAAGTCGCAAAGCCGCTTAGCTTACATTCTCATTACATTATATAAACTTTGAAAGTATATGCGCCAACTCTATAAACATTCTATGAGCTAACAAAGGTACATAAAAACTGTAAAAACTACAATACAAATGATGGTTTTGGTGATGCTAGGATGCTGGGAAAACAAATCGCACGTTATTGGTAAAGTACGCAAATTAAAAATATAAGTAAATATCCCCGTTGCTTATCTGAAAAAGAAAAACTCAGTGATGTTGATTCGGAATCTGTTACTAGTATTATTTCATCCAAAATTGTCCGCTAATTTGATGATACATCTATAAAACTCAAAAACTTATTAATAACTCAAAGAAATAAAACTTAATATAAATAAAATCTATATCATATAACCGTACTGAATGTAATATTGACTTTTTTTTTTAATTTACATCTATTATATTTTTAAATATTTTCTATAAAACAAATACAAAAAAACGTAAAAAATTGTTCGAGTACAGGGAGCGAATGAAGTGACCCAACGTTAATGGTTCTAATTCCATACTAGGCAACTTTCTCAAAACACGTACCGGCTAAGGTTGCATAAAGCACATGTCTGGCCACATATGGAGTACTGTTTCCTTCACTGGCTGTGGTACCCCAGTACCAACTTAAGCCATTCGATCGCAGACAACGCAAGCAGTTTGAATCATTAGGGACCAAACATCAGCAAACAGCTGGACTCTGGCGCAGCGCAGAAATGTATCGCTGTGCGTTTTCTACCTCATTTTTCACGGGGAGTGTTCCATTGAATAACGCGACCTGATTTCTTCTGCTACATTCTATAACTGCATTGTAAGTCACAGGTTTCAATATCCTCACTATCTGGCTGATTGACGCGTCCACTATATTGCGCACGCCACAAAATTATGGAACGATTTCCCTTTGGCAGCGTTTCAGGATCAGTACGACATAAGTACCTTCAAAAAGCGTATTTTAAAGGTTAACACAATCGCTTTGCGAGAAGCCGTAAGGAAGGCACGCACGTTTGCCCTCCTATGTCATAAAAAAAAGCACAAAGCTTATATACCGCCTCCGCATCCTTCAGGAAACTAGAAAAAACATAGTTACGTTAACGCAGCCACTATACAATAACACTATATAACAGAAATACCATAATTCCCATTCAGAGATACTCATCTATTGAAAGACGAACAAAGACTGAATGCAACTGAAACGTTTTATCAATATATAGGAAGACTCCACCGGAAACAACACGACACAGTGTTGCCACCATTTCAGTCAAAAGCGCGCTATACTCGTTTTATGACGGTGTTGCTATAAAATACAAAGCGAAAGTCATTTGCGACAATAGTTAATAGTTGCACTCGTCAAATACAATAAAAATACATTTAAGAAACGCATTTTGCCCAGACCAGAGTTATTTTTAACTATTTCAATAATTGCTAAACATAAAATCCAGTTTCGGTGCGTTAATATGTGTTGGGATCTTTTCTTTATTAATATAAGTATTGGATTACATTCTTTTATATTATAACTGCTAACATATAATTCGGTTTAACATATTTTTTCTTATTACAATCGTAACTTATAAACAAAATATGATGAATATAGCATGTAACATATAAACTACGTGTGGATATAATTATTACAGATAACAGAATTAATCAACGAATAAATGTTACATTCAATAATATTAAATATAACGCAAGTGTTTTATTGTTGGTTAAATATTAAATATGTATTCACTAACGTTATAATAGTAATGTATATGAATAAAGCACTTGCGTAAATAATTAAAATTCGAGTACAATTAAATAAGATTCGCAGTCTTTCACATAAAACATTGCATTGTAAGCCGAATGTCTAATTGCTAATATATAAAGCTAAACATCATAGTATCAATAAAGATATAGATCTATATTATATACCACAATTTATAATTGTTCGTAACAAGGTTAATAATACGTTTTTATTAATTAGCTGTGACAGCAGCTTCGCTCGTGAAAATTAATGAGAAAATTTTTCCTAAATTGAAATTTTGAATATAAAAGTAGTTATTGTGAGAACTATAAGAGATAGAGACATTCTGTCGCGCACTTTTTGTAGTATTTTTGTGGATCTACAATTCTCTAGTACATTTCTTTAGTGTATCTCTGCTGGTTTACGCGATTTAAAGCTCCCAGCAAGTTTTCTTTATAACCGCGGGACTTTTTAATACAATTAACATAAAACCGTAATGCACTATCAACTTAAACCTTCTGAAGAATTATACTACCTTTTAGTATAAACTGTATAAAAATCGATTACATACAGACAGACAGCTTTTGGGGACTTTGTTTTATAATTAGTATAGATTAATTACATATTTTATATTAAATGGTATTTATATAATACGTAAAAAGAACCAGCGTAGCGAATATAGCACACCGCCTTCTAAATTTCATATAAATGACTCTTTCTTTCTCTGACACATTTATAGCTTAGAAGTATCAAAAAAAGTCTGATAATAATAATAAAAATCTCTTACAGTCCTAGTAACTATTCACTTTCCAAATAAACATTAACTTAGCTTATATTCTTTGTGCTAACATATGAATAGTGAAAAAACGATACATTGTTAACACTACGTCGTTATTGAGTTGAGCTAATAAACAATATTTTCCATTCGTTTTAGAGACATTAACCAAGAAAAATTTGTTCGGTTTTTATATTATAGTAAAATTTAAAACCATTTGTGACGCCATGAAAAAGTTATTATATTACCTAGTTTTAAATATATTAACTCTAATTATAAAACTGTAAAACATACAACCAATCACAAACTAATTAAAAGAGTTAAGCTAACAGTTAAATCGGTTTGAAAAGTATAATTTTTTTTTATGAGATTAGAATTTCTCATAAAAATACTTTAGAAAAATTTCTGTATAAAGGTACGTAAAAAATTCTAATCTATCGAGCAAAACTATAAATAAGATTATTTATATTATTATATTATTACACGTAACTAATATCCGGTTCAACTCTACTCTTTTTTTTAATCTATGTAATGTGACATAACGTTAATAAAAAAAAGTTCAATGTCTATACCATTATACAAATGCGTACCTCGAAACGTTTTAGAATTATGAATAACTATAAAAAAAGCCTTTATGAATTTTGTTTATAAATAAATAATCTATTCAAGCCTACTAAGCCTACTATATTTATGGCGTGAACATGTTCAACATTCACATTATATATAGTAATATTTTTGGGGAAAATGATTCTAATAAGCTATTTTAAATACCTAACCAGGGTATCCACTTAAATCAGGTGATATTTATTTTTACCATTTTAGGTAACTTATTCTATTACCGAATGTAATACCGAATGTAATATTTCATGTTACTGTCAGCTAATATCGGAAACCCTGTTTTCTAAATACCAAAACTTCGTTAAATAAAACGGTAACGATTCTCTAGAGTAAAAAAATATTTACCTAAATATCTTTAAAGCTTTACAATAATAAATTATTTGATTCACAAACGCTTCAAGTTACATTATAAGGTCATACAAAATACTATATTATATACACCCAACACCGTTCTTAATGCAAAGATTTTCAAAAGCCAACGTCAAAATTTATTACTGGCTCTTAGTAAAACTTTGAATTTAAGTTATTTAAATATTTTTAATCAACCTATGTTTGCATTAAAATCGGTTTTAGTACAAATAAGCAAAGCTCTTAAAGCACGCGGGAATACATTTTTATATAAAATCTCATTTTATTAAATATTGTTGGAAGAATACTGAACACAACGCGAACAGATTTATTAACATTTTTGATGTCTATGGCGCTAGTTGCCTACTCTGTACGGGTCTATGCTCTATACGCGTCTATGCTCTCTGTACTCGACTTCCTTTAATTATTGTGCCATATATAATATATAATTTTGGTTGTATCATTAATTTCCCACATTAAATAAATGTTGATATTTCAATATTATAAGAAATGATATTTATAGTTTTCAACGTTCAAGAGTTGATATCGCTGAAGGCCTATCACTAAATTCTGGCAACATTTGTGAAATGTTACCACTTTTATATGTCACATATAAAAAATTCTTAAATATCAAAAAAACTAATCTGCATTAAACATTTAAAATAGCGATGGGATTCGAGCCCGCGAACAACAAGTTGATTAGTTAGTCACGAGAAACACATAAAGCATGGTTAGACACCCATGACAATAGCGACCGAGATTCCATGCACCCATATAATGGGGCGAATCAGTGGACACTAACATAATAAAATAATGAAACAAACTATTAGAAAAAGATCACAAAATATAAGTACATCCATTAATAGAATAAAATTAGCTATTCATCTAACAATAAAACGTTAAATACATTACTATAACATAACTATTAAAACGCTACATACATAAAAGGCTTTGTGACAACAGTCTAATATATTAAAATTATGATAACGGTGACATCGGATTATCAATGACATTTATAATAATATTAATAAATATATGGGACATTTACACACACGGTCGTCCGTCCCCAAAGTAACTTAATACTTGTGTTATGGACAGACAACTGGTGAATATACTTATATATTTTTAAATACATACTTAAATACACCCAGGCTTAAAGACCAACATTCATTTATAGAAAATGTTGGCCCTCAGCGGAAATCGAACCCGCGACCCGCGGAGCTAAAGGCAGGGTCACTACCCACTGCGCCAACGGGCCAGTCGATAATCAGTTATATGTTGATATTTAATAATATTCCTATATTGACAATAAATTATTCATGAATTTTATTTCAATATACATTAAATAATATGTCAATTATATGTTAACATCAAATTATTAAATACATTTTTATATTTATTATTTAATTACATGTCAATAATAACTATAAATTAAACGACACATTTTTTAGACATCGAGTAATATTCCTATAACACCGAATTATTTAAATCATTGTTTTTTTTTATTAGTATTTTAAAATAACATTATCAATGGTATATATGTTAACATCGAATTAATAACGTAAACTTTATTTTGACACAAATCATTAATGATACTTCTTATTTTGACAGTAAATTATCAATATTATTAAAAGCAAAATTAAAAAAATAGTAAATCAGCTAGCTATCCTTTACCCTTTACATATACTTTTTCTTCGTAAATTGATTTTTATTAAGTTATTATAAATTAACATATTATTAGTATAAACATATTATAATAAACACATGTGATGTAGTGAATTTAAATTTACATTTTCATTATTATATTAGTTCAACAAAACAATACTTTTAAAATGTTTATATTTTCCAAAACTCAATTTGTACAAGTTAGAAAAATTTATGTCAGTGTGAAAAAAATTTCGTATTCAAATTTTACATACTAAACAAAAATAGCGAAATTATTTATAACGAATAATAAAGAAAATTACTGCAAATATTTAAACAGAATAGAGCTAATAAAAGATAGATAAGAGGTTATATTTGTAAAAGAGGAGTTGGTAAGTTGGATTTAAGCGTGATAAATGTTGTGTGTATATGTGATGATGTTAATTATGATGAATTTGGCGTGATGAATGATGATGGTCGGAATATTGATGAAAAATATTGTGATGGTATCATATTTCATAATAATAAATAAGAAAATATGAGCATATTAATCAGAGAATCCGATTTTGCCATTACAGCAGTTTAAAAACACTATTAAAGAGAGACTGATACAGAAAGCCTACTATACTGTTGTGGATTAACTAGATGATAAGATATGTGGATATAGCTACTGTCCGACGCTGTACAACATAGTAATGACTTAATGTAACTAGTTATAAGTATTATATTGAAAAGTGCAGCCGCCGAGTTTCTTGCTGGCTCTTCTCGTTAGGTACAGCTTTACGAACCAGCAGTAGAGTTGACGACTCGAAAGCACTTGTTTACAAGTTTATTTGAATAAACGATATATTGAATTTGAATAAAATAATAGGAATTATGATTACGACGGTAATAATGACTATAATATCCTAAACAATACTTAATAAATTAACAATGTATAATTTAACATTGAGTTTTAAATATGAATGTGGATGGATGTATGGTTAGGGGGAGGCCGAGAAAAAGATGGATGGATTGTGTGAGAAATGATATGCATGTTGAAGGAGTGACACCAGAGTTGACGAATGATAGAGGAGAATGGAATAACAAGACATATTGTACCCCACTTAGAGTGGGATAAGGGTAAGAGAATGATGATGATGATGAAATTGTGATAATTTAAACAACACCAACTCCTCTTAAGACAAATTTTTATGATAAAAATTATCTGTACAAATTAAATTTTGAGACAATAAAACAGTAATAATCCAAGAATTATTCTTTTATCGCTAACAAACATAGCGTTTCGATCACTTCCAAATTAGGACAGCGTTTACCATCAATCGAGAAGCGTCAAGATAATGGCAATAAATTTAATATTATTATCATTTTAAAATTTAAACTACTGTAGGTATTCATAGTTAATGTATAGAACCGGCTATACTTACATCTTATTTTAATCGGGTTAGCCCGACTAGTTTAGGGAACAGTATAATACTTTAAATTTTAACTTTTTAGATAAGACAGTAATTCCTTTGTTTTTTTTCTTAATGTTTAAATTTGTATTTATTATAATTAAAGACAGTTAACAGTTCAGACAATGCTGTGTACATAATTGGTGCATGTACCAGATGTTTCTTATTTTTATATTCAGCCTAATCAATGTTTAATATGTGTGCTGATGATAAAGTAAGTAGCGGCCTGTTACTATCCCACTGCTGAGAATAGGCCTCTTCTGACCGTTTTTGGAGAGAAGGTATGGAGCTAAGACCTACCACGCTGCACCAATGCGGATTAGTAGGTTACACATATCCCTAGAATTTTCTAGAGATATGCAGGTTTCCTCACGATGTTTGCCTTCACGAAAAGCGTGTGATAAATTGCAATTATTAATTAGACACAAGTTTTAACAGAAAAACTCATTGGTGCCCGGGTTTGAACCCGTGACCTCCTCGAAAGAGTCGTACGGTGTTACCGCTGGGCTACCACAGCTTATATGTGCTGTTGATGTTCCTTAATAAATAAAATAAAAACAGTTAACGCGTTAACGTCGTGTAAATAGCTCATGAATAAGGCGGATGGGTTCGAAACTAGTCGTGCTAATCCGATAGAATAAGACGAGTATAGCCGGTTTCTATACATTAACTATTATCATTTAACAAAAAACAAAGTTCGCTGAAGCGTTTTAGACGCTGGGGTCATGTCGGTAGTGCCGCAAGACCTTACACAGGCGGTATGGTCCATAATACGGCGGTTTTGTCGGCGGATGTGGAAAGGAAGGAGAAGTCTTCCGGGTGCCATCTCGCTGAGATCACTTTGTCCGGGTGACGGGCTACCAGGACGCTGGGCAGACCACAAGTTAGATCACCTGTTAAAGGTAATGTTGGTTAGTTACGTTCGAAGAAATATGCATACTTATTGTAGCATCACAATATATATTCATCATCGTCATTTTCCCTTATCCCACTCTGAGTGGGGTCGGCACATGTTGTAACATGATTTGGCTACGTATTTTGCGACCGGCCGCCAGCCTGACATCAACTTACCTTAGTAGTATGAGTACCTTAGTGGTACTAATACGAAAAGCGTGTGATAAATTGCAATTATCAATTAGACACATAAGTTTTAATAGGAAAACTCATTGGTGTCTGCCCGGGTTCGAACCCGTGACCTCCTCGAAAGAGTCGCACGGTGCTACCACTAGGCTACCACAGCTTCAGCTTATGCCTATACATAAAGCATATTACAAAATTAAAACGCCCATCGGTTCTCCGCACTATGTGCCCCGCCCATCGCCACTTCAGCCTCGCGACACGCTGAGCTACGTCGGTGACACTGATTCTTCTACGGATCTCCTCATTTCTGATTTGGTCACGTAGAGAAACTACAGGCATAGTTCGCTCCATCGCTCGCTGAGCGACTCGACTGTTCGAAGACTTTTGTCTTCAGGTATTGAGGTATTTTGGACTAGCGATGTGATTATTATTTCAAAATAATCGATTTTTAATAATCGATTATTTTTCATCAAAAATCGATTTTTTTTAAATTGATTTTTTAGGTATCCGTTTTACTTTTTTTACTCTTTTTCTTGTTTTATAGATTAGATATGCATTGTTGGATGAAACCAATTTATCCAAACTACACATTTTAATCCAATTTCACAAACAGCGCATCTGATATTATTTATTGGTAGTTGTCCATTTTAATTTGCCTTTATTGTAATTAATTATTAATATTAAATAAGACAACTTTTGAAATAGTCAGAAACCAATCGATTTTTTAAGTCGATTATTTTTAAAGGGATAAAAATCGATTATTTATTAATCGATTTTTTCTACTCCAAGTCACATCCCTATTTTGGACTGGCACTTGTTATTTAGACGCTGTATTTATAACAAACCTTGCATATCAGTGAGTACGACCCGTCCGTCGTAGCCGGCAGTGAGCAGGTAGTACGCGCCGGGCGAGAAGCGCACGCTGCGCACGTCGCTCGAGTGCGGCGTGAACCGCTGCAGCGCGCGCGACCCGCGCACGTCGTGCAGCGCGCACGAGCCGTCGTCGTGCCCGCACACCAGCAGCCGGCCGCTGGGGTCCACCGCAAGCGACGCCACAGCTGAACCCTGAGAATAAAAGTAAAAGTAAGTAGCGACCTGTTACTATCCCACTGCTGGGCATAGGCCTCTTCTCTCCGTTTTTTTTTTTTTGGAGAGAAGGATTGGAGCTCAGACCTACCACGCAACTCCAATGCGGATTGGTAGGTTACACATATCCCCAGAATTCTCTAGAGATATGCAGGTTTCCTCACGATGTTTTCCTTCACCGAAAAGCGTGTGATAAATTTCAATTATCAATTAGACACATAAGTTTTTACTAGAAAACTCATTGGTGCCTGCCCGGGGTTTGAACCCTAGAGCTCCTCGAAAGAGGCGCACGGTGTTACCGCTGGGCTACCACAGCTTCCACCCTGAGAATATTCATGTTTATTTAAATACAAAAGTAGCCAATAATTTACGAAAATCAGATGTTCTAGACCGGACAAAGTGGAAGAAAATGAGTCGGAAAGCGGACCCCGGGTCTTCGGGACATCGCTAAGAAGTAGAAGATTTAAATACAAAAGTAATAATAACATTATTTTGCTATAACCTGCTATAATCTGCTATAATTATATACAATTATAATTTGCTATAATCTGAAAAAATTTTACGCACGACTGTCTACTATTCCATACTAATGTCAAAAAATGACAACCGGTGAAAACTTCCATATCCTTAAAATAACCTTTTCAGACAATTATAAATTAACCTTTTCAGACATAATTCTACAATAACCTTTACAGACATAATTCTAAATAAACCTTTTTAGACATACTTTTTAGACATTATTTCGGACTCGCACCGACTAAAACGACCTGTGTGCTCCACCACGCTGCCGACGGCAAGGACACGGTATCGTTGTACACATTGCCCCCATCCCCGCCGACAGCTCTGATCCCAGAGAACAAACACCTTCCCCGGGTAGGAAGAGGGGGGCTTCGAAAGAGAAGCCCCCCTCCGCTAACCGGTGCATCGGGAACACCAGATGCACCGACCGCCTCGGGGACCTGTAAGCCAGACGTCCGATATACCACGTACGGAACGTCCGAAGGTCCCCTGACAGGGCGGCAGAAGATAGGACAAACATTATTCTACATTAACCTTTCAGACATAATTCTAAATTAACCTTTTCAGACATAATTCCTACCTTGCCCGGATGTCCAGTCGGCGGAGTGATCACGTTGACGCAGCCTCCCACTCTAAGATCCCAGAAACGAACTGACTTGTCTTGGCTTCCGGAGACGAACATAGCGCCACCCCAATTGTATAGTGACAGAACATGTCCAGAATGACCGGTCAGCGACTGGAATGTAATAGAACATTTATTGAAAACCATATAAAAGCTTTTATTATCTTGCTTTATGGTGTGTATAGCGCAAATTAGGCGCAAATCACTCTGCCAGTGTCACGTAAAATGGCAAACACACTATTAATGGAAATTAACAGTTTGTTTCGAAGAGAATGCACGAAATTAACTAACTACCTAAAATAGTACAAAATATTTATAATTTCGAATGAAATAAAACTAAGGATATTTACAACTTAATTTACTGTAGACAACAATAAATTGACACAACTTTTTAACAAATATACCATTTGGAAGGTTAGTTTAGTTAAACTAACATCAACAGGCACTTTATGTTGGTAGGACGATTTTCAGATGGAAGAATTTCGTACAAAGAATATTTGAGCTTAGTTCGGTTAAAACAATGTGATCAGTATTATAGCTTTAGCTATAATCAAAAATTTACAATATCTAGTGCGTAGTTGGTAGCAATTTAAATCCAAACTTCCTTATCATTAACATAGTCCTCAACAGTATCATAAGCTTTATGAATAAGTGTCTTCAAGTTGTAATTGCTTTTTTTGCTGTAAAGGCAAGTCCAAAATAGATTGTGGATTTTTATTATAAAATGTATACCGAAGCCCACAAACGATCTACGAACTTTTTGAAGCCGTATCCTGGGTATTATTAATTTATTTCGATTCCTGGTTTGCCTATTTCTAATATCACTTTTTTAATTAAAAAGATGTATATTTTGTCTTACAAACATTAGAAAGAGTTTATTACTACCATTATTACCAATAGCTATGTCCTTTCTTCGACCTTGTTGATAAGACCGCCAGATTTTACATTTAAAGAAATTGCAGTCTGACCATTTTTTAAAAATGTTTGTGGTGCAGGTACTATGTAATTCAAATTCAAATTAAAAATGTTCTTTATTCAAATAAACTTGTAAACGCGTGCTTTTGAATCGACAACTCTACTGCTGGTTCGGAAAGCTGTTCCTACCGAGAAGAGCCAGCAAGAAACTCGGCAGTTGCTCTTTTCAACATAACACTTATAACTAGTTACATTAACTTATGACTATTTTGTACAGTGTCGAATAGTAGCTATATTCTTATCATCTAAGTAATCCTCAACAGTATAGTAGGCTTTCTGTATAGGCCTCTTTTTAACAGTGTTTTTAAACTGTAATAGCAAAGCTAAAATCGTTTTGCGTATTTTATTATAGAAAATAAAAGTATCATTCATTCGTTATTAATCTCTTTGAGAATAAAAAAAAGAGTCTAAACAGATACCTGGAAAGTCTTCCCCGTCGCGCAATCAGTTACGTATATCTTGCAGTCGCCAGCGCCGCCGCTGACGAGCAGACTGGTTTTGTTCGACGTGTCCTCAATGAAGCAGACATCACGCACTGTGCCGTCGTGCATTGTTAACTCGACCTGTCGCCAGAGACTTGGGATTTTATATAGGAGATAATAACGATCACAATCGTCCGGCTCAAAGGTAAGTAAACGTAATTTATTTGTATGGACATCCAGTAGTTGCTACATATAAAACTTACATACAAAAATAAAAACAAAAATGTAATTTAACATGTACAACTTATGAAGTCACGGCATGTACCAAAAAATTATTAAACAATTTACAAAAAAAAAATACACAAAAATATAAGCAAAAGACGTTAATAGGTAAAAATAATAATAATACTTAATACTTGTATCGTGGGTCACAGACAACTGGTAAATATATGTTTCTAATATTATAAATGCAAAAGTTTGTATGGATGTACGTTTGTTGCTTATGTATAGAAACCGGCTATACACACGTGTTATTTTATCGGATGAGCCCGAATAGTTACACGCAATTCCCGACGCGTTAAGAGCTCATAAATAAGAGCCCCATATGGGCTTGAAGCTAGTCGGGCTCATCCGATAAAATAACACGTGAGTATAGCCAGAATCTACACATTAATTATGAATAACACTCACGATAGTTTAAATTCAAAAAAATATGATTCTTACTTTCGGCGAATCCGCTGAACCAATATCGATGTACAAATTTAGTACAATTATTTCTTATACACCGGATTAACATATAAGCTATAGAAATCCTGTAAATTCTACAGGAATAGGATAACATTGAAAAGCGCCATCTATTATCAACCTGTCTTAGGACAACAGTCCACGAGAAACGAAGTCGCGGGTAAAAGCTAGTACATATATAAGTTTAAATGAATACCGCCGTGTGGTATCCCCTTCAATAGAATAGATCACCCTCATTTCTTACCTAGGTGTCATAAAATACGACTAAGGTAAGTTGACATCATTCAGGCGGCGTTCGTAAAATACGAAGTCAAATTATGTAGCAACATGTTTATAACATGTGTCGACCCCACTTAGAGTGGGATACGGGCAGGAGAATGATGATGATAAGATACATACGGAAGGATGACGTCAATAGAGAAAGTGTCTTATTCGATTATGTAATTGCTGTATATTTGTTTAAATATTTATATACGTCCTCATTATTCGTGTTTTCTACATTTCTATTCAAATTTTATTATAGTTGGATATTTTAAAATTATTTTAAAATTAATTTTACACGGTTCGGTATAAACTGAATTTATAGACATAAATCATCTTACGACACGTCGGTAAGAAACAGGGTAGTTTATTCTTATCACCTGGACACAACACGGCATATAAAAAAGTATCTTAATATGAACCCAAAAATATCAAAAATAAAAAAAAATGACTACCGTCATTGTAAATATAAAAAATAAACACCCATTTTATATAACTAAATCATAGATAAATCAATACTAATAAATTTGTGTAATTGCGTTTTTTTTGTGTAATTGCCTGATGTTAAGCGTCACTTGGATGGACGTCATGGCGTCCCTTGTCAGCGTTATTTGCCTAGAGACTTAGGATATAGCAGTACGTACCTCCTGCCCCTCCAAATTGCACGTGTGACTGTTGAACCTCATGAGTTTCACTGTTTTGTCGTTCGACCCCGTGGCTAGCAGGTCCCCTGCTGGGCTCCAGGCTAGGCAGTAGATGCTGCCTTTGTGGTGCTTCGTCCTCTTCAAGAGCACTGTGGGGGCCGCGAGTGCGGCTGTGTCTCTGCAATAACGACAAACATTAGATGACTTGCATCTACCAGGAATTACTCGTTAACACAATTACAGTGAAGGAGCTGTGATGCCCCATTTCTTTATACAGGAAAAACCCCCTTATGTGGAACTCGCACCGACTAAAACGACCTGTGTGCTCCACCACGCTGCCGATGGCAAGGACAGGGTATCGTTGTACACATTGCACACATCCTCGCCGACAGCGCTGATCCCAGAGAACACCTCCTCTGGTCTCCTCAAAGAAGAGGCCCCTGTCCACTAACCGGTGCATCGGGAGCACCAGATGCACTGACCGCCCCGGGGACCTGTAAGCCAGACGTCCGATATACCTCGTTCGGAACGTCCGAAGGTACCCTGACAGGGCGGCAGACGATGGACTTAGGCAAGTCCCTACCACCTGGACTCACCAGCAGTAGATTGGATCCAGAACAAAAGTTCCCGGAAAGTATCGTGAGGAAACCTGTACATCTCTAGAGAATTCTGGAGATGTGTAACCTACCAATCCGCATTGGAGAGGCGTGGCAGGTCTTAGCTCCAATCCTTCTCTCCAAAAACGGAGAGAAGAGGCCTTTTCTAAGCAGTGGGAGAGTAATGGGCCGCTACTTTTTGTTACGATTACATTGACAAATATGCAAAGGGAACTTGTACTAGTTGATGCTTACCATCCATCTTTGGATATTACATTTCTTATGGACCGCGTTCCACCTACTTTAGTTAGGTTCACACTCCACAGTCTCTGTGCATTCCTAACACAAATTGAGGTCTTGAATGGAATTTTTGCAAAGCTAATTTCTAATCTAATTATTTTTGGTACAAAACCAAATGCGTAAAACTTTCGAACTGTTTGAACTGTTCACCCGATCAGGCATAAGTCAGGTCCAACCTAGGTCTAATGATGTTCCTAATAATGATAGACGATATGTCAAATATTATAACTACGTCAAACAGACTGACAGAAACAATGACAGATAAACTTTCCAAGTTACAATATTACTATGAACACTTTATGGATATTCTAAATATTCTTATTGTAAAAAAGTTGGCAACCTTTATTTCAATGGACTTTTATACGTCCTCGGCGCCCTCATTTAAATAAAAGTTTAAAAATAACTTTCCTAAATAAACATATCGCCATATGACTGGACGGATGTGTAGGTAGATGCTTTGACAGCGTCGTCCACTTATTTGGAATAACAAACGGTTCATACATAAACAAATTTGCACAGATCAATGACCCCACTCAGTTGCAGTTGGAAATGACATAACTTTTTTTAATGTGTGGAACAATTACACACACGGTGTCCGTCCATAAAGTAACTTGTAACTTTATCCATACATATCTTTAATATTTAAATGAGTTAATCTCGTATGTATATATATAAATATATATTGGGAATCTCGGAAACAGCTCCAACGATTATCCAGAAATTCAGTATGTAGGGGTTTTGGGGGAGAAAAATTGAGCTAGTTAGGTTTTATTAAAAAAAAGTCTCGTTTATTCCTGCTTTTGGGCACTAAAAAAACTTTTAACATAGGAATAGAAACTGGAATTTTTAGCTGTGAAATCCAAAGCTGTGACAGCCTAATGGTATCGCGAGGACCAAAAAAGGTCGAAACCTAGGTTCGATTCCCACATGTCACCCGGCGCTTTTATTCTTTTCTTTATTGCATTTTTTGTACTGTTTACTAATAAACAAAAGATCATTCTTACCTCGCAGTTATGTTTACTAAGCGTCTTCGATTTATTATAGTGCCTGGATGACCGAGCCTTGTTCGGTAATTTTTTTTAAGATTTTAAAAATGCAAATTCAAAAAGCAAAAAGGGGTTACATATGGGGATATGATCCCGGGTATTTCAAATTCATTAGTCCACCCGTTCCCTACTGAGCTATTACAATTTTACAAATGACACCAAAAATAGTATTTTCTATTTAATATCAATTTAAGCAATTTTTCAATGTCTGAAAACAGGCATAAAACGACATTTTTTTTATTAAACCTAAATAGATCGGTTTTCCCTTCCAAAACCCCTACATGTTGAATTTCACGAAGATCATTCCAACGATTAAAACAAGATAGGAATAATATATACAACATGTTTGACTGGCCCGTTGGCGCAGTTTATAGTGACTGCCTCTAGCTCCGCGGGTGGTGGATTCGATTCCCGCCGTGGACCAACATTTTCTATAAACAATTTGTTGGTATTTTGGGCCTGGGTATATATTAACGAGATGTCCCACACACATATCGCAAGTATTAAGTTACTTCCTTTGGGGACGGACGACCGTGTAAGTGCCCCGAATGTTTATTATTTACTTATTTATGTTATACAAAAAGCTGTAATAGCCCAGTGATGTGACCGAGTGACTTTCGAGGGGTCACGGGCAAGCACTGAATCAATGAGTTTTTCTGTGAAAACTTGTGTTCAATTGTTATTTGAAATTTGTCACACAGTAATATTTATCGGTATCAGATTTCTCAATTTTTTTCGATAATTTTTAATTATTTTTACATTTGATGTCGCCAATGACTTCCGCTTTGTATTTTATAGAAACACAGTCGTTAAACAAGAGTATCGGGTCCGTATTGATTAAGATGGTGGCAACACTGTGCCGTTGTTGTTTCCGGTGGATCCTATTGATAAATTTCAGCGTCATTCATTTTTTGTTCGTTAATCATGAGAAGTTTATCTCGGAGCGGGAATTGTGGTATTGTATACCGTGTTATTGTTGAAAGTGTGCGCTAACACATTGTTATATCCGAATAATTTTGAAAATATTAGATATTGAAAAGCGGCATCTATTATCACGCGACAACATTCCACGTAAACGAAGTTGCGGGTAAAAGCTAGTTCTTAAATAAACTCAAAAATACTGAATTGATTTTCAGTAAAGTTTCTCCAAAACACAGTTATTCAAAGGGAACGTATACTAGGATTTATGTAAATTAGATCGTATCAGTTACGCTAGTTTCGTTACGTTTAAACTACTAAGTTTAAAACATCGATTTCCAAAGGCAAAGCTGCAGGCACAGCTACAGTGCAAACTCCATATAACGACCCTCAAGGGACTGTGCATATTTTGACGTTATGAGAGTTGTCGTTAAATGAAGAGACGAAAAATCTGTATAAAAAAAGTTTATTTCAGAGAAGTGTTAGTAATTACATAAAAAATAATTCTTATTTGATCGCTATTGCGTATAGTCTATTATTTTCGTGTGAAGTCTTTTGCTGCGCCAGTAATTTAGTTGTTTTTTTTAAAATATTTTATTGATATTGATATTGACCATGCGATATTGAGGCATCTTGGTGACAAAGAAAGTACTTTTCCAATAATTTAGCTGCATTTAGATGCAATCCTAATTTGTAAACAAAAGCACGGATTTCCTAGAAAGTTCGGTATGTGTTATGCCGACAGTCGAGTATATTACGGGCTAGGATAATAAAGCGACAAAAGAACGTACACAGCTGCGCAGTTTTTACTAATTTTAGCAACTTAATAAGTACTTTACGAGTATATTATTGAACTGCTGTCGTTATTGAGAGTGGGTGCGATGCTATATAGACTGTATCATTGTATGGGAAACAAGCTAAACCAACTAAAGCCAAGTGATATCTACGCTTTAGGGAGTTTGTCGTTAAATCGAGTGACGTTAAATGGAGTTTACACTGTATTTATATAATAAAACATTTACTGCGTACTCACTTAGCGTCATCCATCTTTGGGTATGTACATATCCTCAAGGTCTTCGTGTTGGAGCCAACTGCGTAGAGTTTCCCGTTCGGATGGAACTCTGCGCAGCGGACCGCCTGTAGATCTTCGAGGACGGTCACCGGCTTGAAGGTCGGCCGTGACCCGTTCACCTCGGCGACAGCTACGGCTGGTGTCGACAACGCGCTTTGTGATCCACCATTTCTGGTTTGTGTCTGCAAAGAGAATTTACATGTATTTCAAATCAAATCAAAATATCTTATTCAAATAAGCTCCTTCAAGCACTTTTGAATAGTCAAGGATCAATATGATTAATGAAGCTACAACTGGTTCGGAATGCTGCTGTTACCAAGAAGAACCAGAAAGAATCTCGGCGGTCGATCTTTTAAACATTTTCAATTTTACATTATTAAACCGCAGTCTTGTATGAAGCTGAAAGGATCTTCAAATCCAGGCTTTTTTATCATCCAAATAATCTTCAATTTTGTAATATGCTTTACGTATAAGCATATATCTTATACTTAATTTAAACCTTTCTGCAGACTGTTCTAGTAACATGAATAAATGATTTACTAGCAGATTTAAGTAGAGAATACCTAGGTTACCAAGCCTTGCTCAGTATTCTTATTTTATTAATTACATTAGGTTTAATAAAGTTATTTTATTAATTAAAATAATCAACATTAAAGCAACTAAAGTAGCAAACCGCAAATATCATTTGACTTTGTTTCCTCCGACATACAAATGTTTTACAATCGATGCCGGGTCATCGAATAGGATAAAAATGTACCCGAATTGCTTTTAGGAAGAGTGAAAAAACGCATATCAATACTACATATCAATATTCTCCTGCCATTATCCCACTCTAAATGTGGTAATGTGGCAAAACATGTTTTAAAAATGTTGTTACTTGATTTGGCTAGTTATTTTACGACTAGCCGTCTACCTGACGTCAACTTACCTTAGTCGCCTTTTGGGACACCATGATAAGAAATGAGGTGTGGTCTACTCTACTCAATCGGATACGGCACGGTACAATACTACATACTGAGTTATTAACACTGAAATTGTTGTGAACGATGTCACGGGTTCTGGTTATAAAATTGCTATCGTATATTGGTCATAAAATTAGCCCAGTGGTGAGACCATGCGACTCGTCCGAGAGGATCACGGGTTCAAACCGGATGCCGGGCAGGCACTAATGAGTTTTTCTTTTAAAAACTAATTTTTCTAATTTATGAGCTACTAGCGGCCTGCCCCTGCTTCGCACGGGTATAAAATATATATCCCATGTCAGTCAGTGTAAAAAAAATGATTAAAATCGATCCAGTTGTTTTGATTTATTTATTACAGCCCGTGGCCGTAGCGTTAAATTTGGTGAAAAACAATTTCCTTTCCCTATACCAAGAAGATTTCCTGCTATCTTTGGAATATCTAAATTCATATAGTACATTATTACTTATTTACTTTTATATTTTACCTTTGTATTTTATTTTTACAATTAATTACAGAATGTCTTTAAACAAACTCTTGAAAGAGCGACATCGCTGCTAAAGTCGAAGTGTTATAGGGCGAAGCGCGGCCTCCTCACGGCATTTTAAATCTGTAATATCTCCGAAAATGTTCACTTAAATTACATGCTGTAAACGGCTATATTGATCTATATTAAATCAACAATTTATTTAAGGTACTCAATTGGATAAGGATTAATGCTGTATTGTATAAGAATCGCTTCAAAAATAAGGCATTATTTTTCGTAAAAAGTGAACGACAAAAAATGCTTTAGTGGGTTATCCATAAAAATTAGACATATACCATCGCGGACTTTTCTGTAGACCTTTTCAAGATGTACCAATACTTAGTACATTATTTTGATAAATCTCGTAGGGTTTACAGTTTAATTATTTACAGAAACCTCAAAAATTACAGTATTTCTCTACTCCGTATTGAATGTTATTATACGTACAAACCTTCCTCTGGAATCACTCTATCTATTAAAAAAAACCGCATCAAAATCTGTTGCATAATTTTAAAGTTTTATGCATACATAGGGAAATATGGACTTTGTTTTATAATATGTAGTGATTGTTATTTTCCTCGCTAGAGAGCTCCGATCATAAATGCGTCCGATCGCTGCTAAATTCAAATGGTTAAAGGGTGAACCACGTTTTTTTTTTCGAATTTGACTAATGCTGTTAGCCCTACTGGCTTTGACAGCGTCACCGATAAGACGGGCGAGCGCGGAAGCATCGCCGAGAGGCGAACCGCGACCTCCGACGCGCTATTTATAGGCTCGCGGCGCGGCCCCTGCATTTTAAATCTGTAATATCTTCGAAACTGTTTTTTAAATGACATGCTGTAAAGGGTCATATTGATCAATATTAAATAAACAATATATTTAAGGTTCTTAATTGGATAAGGATTAATGCTGTATTGTATAAAAATTGCTTTGAACATAAGGCATCATTTTTCGTAAAAAGTAAATGATAAAAACTGCTATTGTGGGTTATCCATAAGAGATATACATATACTATCGCGGACTTTTCTGTAGACCTTTTCATGGTGTATAAATACTTAGTACATCATTTTGATAAATCTCGTAGGGTTTAGCCTGCGTTTGCAATGCAAGCGGAAAAAAATGTAATTATTTACGACATCACATTAGAAACCTCAAAAATTACAGTATTTCTCTAATCCATATTGAATGTTATTAGACATGTAAACCTTCCTCTAAAATCACTCTATCTATTAAAAAAAAAACCGCATCAAAATCTGTTGCATAGTTTTAAAGATTGAAGCATACATAGGGATATACGGACATAGGGACAGACAGAGAATGCGACTTTGTTTAATACTATGTAGTGATATTATTTATTTTTACAATTGATTAGACAAAGTCTTTACATACAACATTCATAGCTTTCTTATCATTAGACAATATAAACTTGAAAGAAGGACAAATAGTTGCGCCTCCGGTTGCTGCTAAATTCGAAGTGCTTATAGGTCTAAGCGCGGCCTCCTCGCGGGATTTTAAATCTGCAATATCTCCGAAAATGTTCACTTAAATTACATGCTGTAAACGGCAATATTGATCTACTATATTAAATCAACAATTTATTTAAGGTACTCCATTGGATAAGGATTAATGCTGTATTGTATAAAAATTGCTTTGAACATAAGGCATCATTTTTCGTAAAAAGTAAATAAAAAAACTGCTATTGTGGGTTATCCATAAGAGATAGATATATACCATCGCGGACTTTTCCGTAGACCTTTTTAAGGTGTACAAATACTTAGTACATCATTTTGATAAATCTCGTAGGGTTTAGCCTGCGTTTGCACTGTAAGCGGAAAAAAATGTAATTATTTACAGAAACCTCAATAATTACATTATTTCTCTACTTCGTATTGAATGTTATTATACGTACAAACCTTCCTCTGGAATCACTCTATCTATGAAAAAAAACCGCATCAAAATCGGTTGCGTAGTTTTAAAGTTTTATGCGTACATACGGAAATATGGACTTTGTTTTATAATATGTAGTGATAACATCCTTACAAATGACAGCACAATTAACCTATGTATTCTATTTAAATATTAGAAATTTTTGCTGCCTGAAAACAGGGATTAAAAGAAAAGACAATTTATGAAATCATCATCCTCCTGCCCTTATCCCACTCTAAGTGGGCTCGGCACAGCATGTTATAAACATGCTATCACATGATTTGACCGCGTTTTTACGACCGGCCGCCTGCTTGACGTCAACTTACCTCTGTCGTATTTTACGACACCTCGGTAAAAAGAGGGTGGTCTACTCTACTAAACCGGATACCACACGGTGGGTCAACTTACCTTAGTCGCCTTTTACGATATCTCGGTAAGAAATGAGGTTGGTCAATTGTACTCGCCGGATATCACACGGCGGGTCGACTAATCTTAGTCGCCTCTTACGACACCTCAGTAAGAAATGAGGGTGGTACTATTCTATTCTGCCGGATACCATACGGCGTAAAAGACAATTTTTGAAATAAATAAATTTTTGAAAATCATTAGAGACGGAATTATATATTATATAAAGATTATCTCGTTTAAATATTGAAGAAGATATATGTGTTTCAATTTGCCGGCTCGACATCCCTTTGTGTAACTATTGATCTGTTTTGTGCGCAGCGAAATACGCATGCGAAATGACTACCCCTACCCCTGACCCTCCCTCTACCCCCAAGCACAGTACAAATTGCACCGAGTATAATTTTCACCTAAGCAAATCGACGGGGATGATATCAGCGTGAAACGGAAAGAGTTATAGCAACAATCAATGGCACAGTAGGTAGTGATCCTGCCTCCAGCCCCACGGGTCGCAGGTTCGTAAACCAACATTTTCTAAAAAAAAAATGTTGATTCTTCGAGCCTGGGTTAAAGAATGAGTTTTCTATAATAATTTATATGCCTAATTAGTATTAAAAACCAAACATTTTGCTCTTTACAAGTTAGTACGTAAAAAAGTTGCAAATCTCTTGAGAATTTCGAGACATGTAATCTACCACGTGAAGGGTGTGTTGCAATAACAGCTCAATAAATAAACAGGGTTGAGATATAAAGGAAAATAGGCAGTATAATCATAGATATCAGTGGATTTAGTTGAAATTTCGAACATTAAAGTAGTTATTGTGAGTTAACCATTAGAGATAGAGACATGCTGTTGCGGACTTTTATGTAGCAGTTTTGTAGATCTACAATTCTCTGTTACATTACTTTAGTGTATCTCTGTTTACGCGGCGCATGTTATGGAAAATTTTCGTCTAAGTTCACGACATTAAGTTCAGCAAGTAAGCGATTGGCAACACCTGTCAATCGCCTTAAATCCCCTGCCGGATACCTGAATTATAAATTCAGACAAGTTTAAAGGTTAACGTCAGAAAATTATACGTAGACGGAAATATGGCATCGATGTTGTGACTTTTAACAAAATAGTTTTGAATCAAAGGCAACGGAATTATAAAACGAGCCGTGTTTAAATTTAGGATTAGCTTATACGGAACGAGGTGTCGTAAAATACGACTAAGGTAATTTGACGTCAGGCAGGCAGCCGGTCGTAAAATACGTAGCCAAATCATTTGACCCCACTTAGGGCATATTTAACATGTACATATTGACATGCGACATTCACTCGAACGCCCTTTCAAGCGAATAAAAAGTATAAGTACATTTAGAAGCGTCATCATCATCCTCCTGCCATTATCCCACTCTAAGTGGGGGTCGGCACAACATATTAGAAACATATTGTGAAATGATTTGGTTACGTTTTTGGTGATCGGCCTGACGTCAACCTTTGTCACCGTCTTCCCGGTAAGAAAAAGGATGGTCTATTCTATTTAGCCGGATACCAAAATTTTATATCTATGAAATATGATATCTAGAGGCTACGAAAAAAAAAATACATACAACTAAATAATCAACGCTAACTGTACGAAATGGAGTAAGCACTGCACCCTGCAAAAGATTGCAGAATCATCGTAAGAGAAAGTCGAGTTAACTTAATCAACCATAACTTTGACTAGTCTTTACGATATCACAGATGTTAGAAAACTGAATCTCGTCTTTGCTAAGAAAACACTATATGTTACGATTTGATCGTTAAAATTAAAATATATAGATATTTTAATTTTTCCTTGCTAGGTAATTTTTTGGAAAATAAAAAAATAACATAATAATTAGGAAGTTGGGGATCGATCATAGGTATTTACATTTCTCGAGAGTGCCCGTTCCCCGAATAAGCTACGCTGATTTGACAATTCATAGCAGAAATTCAGTTCAATATAAATGTTAGCATTTTTAATGTCCAAAAACAGATATAAAACAATTTTTTTGTTCATAAAACCTAGCTAGATCGATTTTTCTCCCCCAAAACCCCCTACATGCGAATTTCAGGAAAATCGTTGGAGCCGATTCCAAGATTCCGAAAATATATATAGGTATATACATACATACAAGATTAACTCATTTAAATATAAAGATATGGTGTACTTTTTATGTGCTTACTATTATTTACAATTCGCTTTTACTCGCAACTTCGTTTGTGTGGACTGTTGCATCTCGCATGTTAGGTTGATAATAGATGTCGCTTTTCAATGTAATCCTGTTTATAATTAATGTATAGAAACCGGCTATACTGACGTGTTATTTTATCGGATGAGCCCGACTAGTTTCAAGCCCATACGTGACTGACAAAGTCACCCAGACCGTGTGTGTAAGTGCCCCATATATTTTTATTTATTTATTTATTTATTCATCTCAGCGTAATGTTATACGCTTCATAGATAAATGGACTATATTACACTCAAAGAATTTTTCAAATCGGTCCAGTAGTAAATTTAAGTTAGTAAAAAAATTGATAATATTCTAAGGTAGGACTATTATATTATGGTGTGTACTCGACGTCACAGCGGCCGCGCTGTCTGTCGCTCCATAAATGGAACCAGTTGGACCAACGTCCACTTGGCCATAACAGATATACCGCATAATACCTATTACAAGACACGTTCACTTCGTTATACTGATGACCTTAGAGACGTGGATTACTCATCACGTATTTTGTATTCCTAATTAGATTAATGAGATTTTCAATTACACTGGATTCGATTTGTAATTAATCGATGTCTGATCATAAGTCCAAAGGTTATTTAAAGTTTATTCCATTCACTTGCACTTTATATATATCTATAATCTATTCTATATCTGTTAGCGCACACTATGTACAATAAAACGATATAAAAGGAATACCACAATTCCCGTTCCGAGATGCACTTCTCTTGAATGACGAACAAAGACTGAATGTAACTGAAACGTTTTATCAATAGGAAGGCTCCACCGGAAACAATAACGGCACAGTATTGCCACCATTTTAATCAAAAAGGGCACGATAGCCCTATTTCATGACTGTGTTGCCATAAAATACAAAGCGGAAGTCAATGGCGACAACATATCTATTCTATCTATATTCTATTCTATATCTATATATATATATAATAAAATCGTTGAGATGTCAAATCTCTGTGCGTTTGTTCCCACTATTTTCAGAAACCGCTGATCCGATTTGGACGCTGTTTTTACTAATATGTAGTAGAAAGCTTCACTTAATATACAGGGTATGATTTATTTTAATCGGTCAGCAAATAAAAAAGATCAGTATTAGATATAGTATTAGGTAAGACAATTTTTCAGTTGAAAGGTCGTATATTATGATACTGGTGCTAACATGTTTTCGTTTTTTGCCATTCCTATTAGAGGATTTCGTTTAAACCAGTTATAAAATAATTCGGAAACTAAAGACCTGTCACTGTCCCACTCGTCACTTTGACTTTTTAATATATAAAAAAGAATGTTTGTTGTCCACTACAGACTCCGAATAGGATGGACTGATTTTCATGAAATTTTCGCATCTTTAAAATGAGCCCGCGGATGATACTGTAATTTGGTGACGATCGGAGATTTTTTTTATAACCGTAACTAACATATCTTTAAATTAAGCACGGCAAAGCGGGCTCGACATTCTAGACTTTAATATTTCAATGAGTTAATCTTGTATATTGTCCAAATTTCGCAAGCGGCTCCAACGATTTTACATGAAATTCAACATGTAAGGAGTTTTTTTGGGGGAATTGATCTAGCTACATTTTATTTCAAATATGTTTTTTTAATCCCTATTTTCAGACATTGAAAAATTTCTAAAATTGATATGAATACAAAAGTCTATATTTGCTGTCGTTTAAAAAAGTTGTAATAGCTGAGTGGAGAAAAGGCGGACTAAGGAAGTGAAAATATCCGGGGATTAAGACCATATAAGATATCACCACCCCATTTTTGCTTTTATTATTTGCATTTTTTTACAACTTAGATCTTATTTACAACTTAGAACTTAGATCTTAACTAGATCTTATGAAATGTAAACTTGTAGTCAAGTTTACATTTCATAAGATCTAACACCAAGTAAACGCCAAGTTTGCGTTAAGCGAATAGGTAAAGTTTGCGTTAAGTAAAGCGACTTGTGGAACGCTGGAAGTATGACTGCGATCGGTTTTTGTTCTAATGGTAGGTCAAAGATATTCAGGTCGTAGAAAGAATGCATGTAATACAGACAGCTAATATAATATTTTGAGTATAACCCACGAAAGCATTTTTTTGGCATTTACTTACGAGAAATAGAGCCTTATTTTCGAAGTAATTTTAAACAAAACAGCAAATCCTTATCCAATTAAGTACCTTAAATCCATTTTTTATTTAATATAGATTAATATGTCCGTTTACAGCATATAATTTAAAAGAACATTTTCGAAGATATTACAGATTTCAAATGCAGGGGCATAGTGGTTGCGGCGGCGCGCCGCGTTCCTATAAAAAGCGCGTCGGATATATTTTATTCGTGCGAAGCCGGGGCGGGCCGCTAGCTTTACATACATGGTATAATTATTGTTATAACCACTAATCGCATATCATCACAGAAAGCATCAGAATAACCTGTTGCAAAATTCATTTTACACGTACAAGCGGACAATCACGTTTAAGCTTGCGAACAATAAACTTAATTCATATGAACTCTCATCACTACAATACATCAATTTGCATGTCATTGTACGTCGGATTGCAGTTCAGGTCAATTTTACACGCGGCTTTTAATAATAATAAAACTTTATAACATTTTAAAAACGTTCTACAGTTACATTCGGAATCATGTTTACCAATAGCGACTTGCCCCAGCTTTGTATAATACATATTATGGTGGACGTACGCTCTCGGCGAGACACCCACAGACATTCCGAGTTCGAGAGTGTATATGGACACTCCGAGATTACAAATCATGTTTGAATTGGTTCCGCGTTTGATTTAATTTTCCCGCGTGTTATTTTTTTACGAATATTTATAAAGTATATAATTATCTAAACCAGCAGACTCTGTAATAATACTACTAGTTCTAGAGTATGGTAGATCTACAAATACACTACAAAAAAGTCCGCGATAGCATGTCTCTATCTCTTATGGTTAACTCACAATAACTATTTTTGTGTATCTTGTGACACACTAATTTTCACACGCGCAAAGCCTAATATAGTTAAGTTGATAAGTGTTAATACTGTTCTTGTCTTAATAGTTTTCAAATCGTATTGAAGAAATAGAAACAGAGGCTTAAATTTTCTGCTATTAGAGATAGAAACAGAAGCTTATTGCTATTTGTAAAGTTGTGATAGCTCAATGGGCAACGGGCGGACTATATAAGTTAAAATGCCCGGCTTGAAATCCCACCTGCCCTTTCTTTTATTTAATTGCATTTTTTTATATCTTTTGATAAAATTACCGGGCAAGGCACGATCATTCAAGTATTTATTTTATTTGCATGTTAACTTAAAATGAGAGTAAATTATATGCTAAGCTAAAGCAGAAACCGCACAGTCATACAGCGTTATGTAGTAGTTCAAATTTTGTATAGAAAGCAACCATAAGACGCAGATTTCGAATGTCGGTTATGCAAAACACGCTTTCTTTTATCTATTGATAAAGAAAATATCTACTAAATGTGTTTTTTTGAATAACATTTATGTTAAATCCGACTGAATTCAATAGACCACGCTTATTTCTTACCAAAGAGTCGTAAAAGGCGACTAAGATAAGTTGACCTGCCACGTGGTATCCGGCTGAGTAGAATAGACCATCCTCATTTCTTACTGAGGTATCGTGAAAGTCGACAAAAGTAAGTCGACTTAGGACAGGCGGCCGGTCACAAAATGCTTAGCCAAATCATGTGACAACATGTTGTGCCAACCCCATTTAGAGTGGGATAAGGGTGGATGATGATTTCTGTTAAAATGTTTTTTTATTTATTAACGACAGCTCTTATATTAACAGCGTGAACGTCGAAAAACTAACTTTTTTATTATTGTGTAATGCAGCAGTTGACCGCAATCACGCCTAATGGAAAGCGATGATGCAATCTTAAATTGAGTGCTTTGCCCAAAAGATGAATATTCACTATGGCTTAAATATATCCATGACACAATGGGAAAAATAAATCTCAGAATAGTAGTATTTCATAGTAAGATATTTAAATTTCTTTTCGGACTTCTCAAATTTAGTTTGTGGAACTTGTGCATTATACTTACTATAAAAAAAGTCGCTTAAAAGTCTGTGTGTATGTGATCGATTTTCCCAAAATCTACTAAACAGATTTTTGCTTAGTTTTTACTTAAATGTAATACAAGTCTTCTGGAAGGTTTAGGTTAATAGTACATTACGGTTTTACACGAATTGTGTTGAAGATATCGCGTAGTAAAAAAAAATCTCGCCTGTTTTGAACTTTAGTCGAGTGCGCTGGGTAAACCAACAGCAATATACTAAAGTAATGTACTAAAGAATTATAGATCTACAAATATACTACCAAAAATTCTGAGACAGCATGTCTCTATCTCTTGTGGTTTACAGACAATAACTACTTGTATGTTTGAAATTACAATTTGGGAATAATTTTGTGACACACTTTGTTCCACGCTCTAGTTGTCAATAAAAGGGAGTATAATAATTTTCTTGTCAAAATGTCTTTCTAATGAAAGCTTTTAAAAGCTGTTATAAATAAAATGAAAATACAAACATACGTTTGTCATGTTGTTAAGTATAATGATGTCATCATTATACTAACGACGTAAATAACGACCTTAAGAATAATTTCCTAATAAGGACTTAAAAGTAAAAGGAGTTATTTCTCTGCGAATTATTGAATCCATTTTGATTAATGATTTAGGTTTATTAGGAACATTAAAATATATTTCATTATGAATGCTGTATATTTTGAATGCTGTACCATTTTTGATAATGATGAATAAGCATATTAACATTGAAAATCTAATTAGTAGTGTGTTATATATAAAATCTCTATACAACAAACTATGAAATTATAATGCCCCTTCCATTTTGTAAGAAATTAATATAATGTCTTGTACGTAGTATATGCAAGTATAATTGTTGTTAGAGTCGCGTTGCAACAAAAATATTGCGAGGGAAATTTCACAAAAAATTTGTGCGATAAAAATTATACTTGTTTTAATTGAAATTAGTAATGTGAATTAACGTAACCGTAGTACGGGCATGGGATTGCATCACAATTCCACGCATAACTGGGCATTTCGAAGTGGATTGGACACAATTGAATTCACATTCGCACTGCAATAGTTAGGTAATGGAACGAAAAAATGTCCGAATCACCTGGAAACCTAAATGCGCGTTAAGTAACGGAGACTAAATTTGAACACAACACGAACTGTTTAGTCAACTTGGAATATCAATATAAAACAAGTATCCAGTGTCCGTTACAGCGAACGCCGCACGCAGGACGGCATGTCGCGGTCCAACGGAGCTGAACGGTGCTCGCCGGCCCATCGCTTCCCCCTCAATCCTCCACAACACAACTAATTATCAACACAGTTACGTACGTTCGCCAGAAATTCGCAGGCATATAGCACATCTTCACTTCGCTCAGCAATTAGATAACCATGTAAATATGGGAGCTTAGAAAGTACGCATAAATACATTCTCAACTAGCACAGATACATAATATTATGGACAAATTAACACAGAACCACGATAACTAGTTAGGCTATAGAAAGAAATGTAATTGTATAAATAAATCACCTCACAATGAGATCGCTGTCTCTGTAGAAAGTTGTTCAATTACCTGAAAGGCACTGATGCGTTTGGGTGGCGGCACTTGTGGAGATCTATCGGCTAGATTCTCCATCGAGTGCCGCGTGAGGAAGCCCTGTTTCTCGAATGCCGTGTTCGCTTTGTACGAGGTTCGATTGAATTTGGTGGCGGGCGCGACTATCCGGTTGCCGTTTTCGTCGTCGTCCTCCCATTCGGTGACCACTTCGGTGCGGACGTCCTCGAGGGACCGCGAGCGACTGCAGGGACAGGCGGGCGACGACGTGTTAGGATGCCTGATCTGCCGCGGCCTATCCCGGTTGACATAAAGGTCTGCGTGATTGCTGGGAGTAGGGGCGCCAGCTGATCTGTAGCTGGGCGACAGGAAATAGTAGTCCCTCGACTTGTTGCTGTAAGCGCTCAACGCCGAGAAATCCGAGTAATTGGAGCCCTTCGATGAGGGAGTCTTGAAATTCCTCGGATCTATAGGATCCGGCGGTCGAAAGTAAAAGTTCGGCTGCGCTTGGCGGGAAAGCGGCGGCCATGGCCTGAACGGCGTGTCAACGTAATGCGCCGGTTTCGACTTCATGGTGCGCGTCACTACATCCGCGCGCGCGGTCGGTCCCGTGCGGATGTTGGCGAGGATGCCGCGCTACTGTTGTCGCGGATGGCAAGAGGCCTGCACGAACCCACCACTAGCGATTGGCGAGTCTCGCCGTGTGTTAGACCGAGACAGGTAGATAGAGAAAGGCGCACTGGCGTTCTGGTCCATCCGTTGCGAATACAAGTGAAAGGGGTGGCCCGTGCGGTCATCACGCTTAGACTGTACGAACGCGGCGCGCGCGCTGATATCTCTTTGTTAATACAGCTCACATACATCGTAAACTTGGATATTTATTAACAATAATCATTGTCAACTAATCACCATAAATACACGATTAGTTTTCATTCAATTATTTATATTTCTCCGCAATGGCTTTCTTTAAGAGTTTTATTGCACGTGAATTTCATGTGTTACGATTTTGAAGTACGCTAATACTTTAGCCTTAGCCGATACGTTATATCGTGTTAAAAAGGGGAAAACTAATAACAACTCGGAAATAACTTTCACCAACACGCATTCATTATGCACGTTATCCAAATAGATAATAAAATCTTCCTTTACAGATTGTAGTGCGTTTTATACAATGCCGTCATTTGTTCACTAAGTATCATGATATAAAGACTATTAAAACTAGAGACCTTTTTTAAAATGTAATAACCCATATGATGGTGAAGTGAACGAGTTTCATCGTTTTTTGTTGCTTATTTGTTGACTCGCCTGTCACTATATAACGTTTTACTCTAAGATCAAATAATTCGAAGTTGGATATAGATAATAAATAATCTCTAGATGTAAGCGAGATTAAGTTACTTTAGTTTTAAAATACTGTTTTAAATAATGAAAAACGGGGAAGTTGCTAGCCTGTATGGCCTCATCTAAGAATAAATATCTGGGTGACTGAGCTTTACTTGGCATTTTTAGAATATATAAACATAGATACAATATAAAAAAAGGAAATAAAGGCTGCTGATATCTTTATTTGGGCTATTTTCACTTCTTTAGTCCGCCCATTCCCTATTGAGCTATTATAACTTTGCAAGTGTAGGTAGGTACGAGCCGTTTCCGAAATACAGATTATATATGTATGTACAAGGTAGTTTTAAATCTTTGAATGAGCTGCATTCAAAGATTAAAGACTATAACGATATTGATTACTAAGTTAGACCGATGTTACTCCACTGATTTAGCTTTGAATGTGTAACAGACATGTCTGTCTGTTCTGACAGAGTATTTCGCACTTATAACATTAGTACGGATATCATGAGACCTAGACGCAATCAATTTGCAATCGGCACTATTAGGCGCTTACAGAAGATTCCTGAAGAATATCAGTGGGAGAAGCAAGGCAAGAGATAATATTGTGCGGTGCACATTGAGTTCATCTATATGGACACAGCAACTTGTGAAGGTAACAAGTTACCATCTTCACGGGATCACAATGTATATGACGTAATAGTGCCTTTAACAAAGTAAAGTAAGTGAGTAGTGGCCTGTCACTATCCCATTGCTGAGAATAGGCCTTTTCTCTCCGTTTTTGGAAAGAAGGATTGGAGCTAAGACCTACCACCACACTGCTCCAATGCGGGTTGGTAGGGTACACATATCTCCAGAATTCTATAAAGATAAGCAGGTTTCCTCACGATCTTTTCCTTCACCGAAAAGCGTGTGATAAATTGCAATTATCAATTAGACACAAGTTTTAACAGAAAAACTCATTGGTGTCTGCCCGGGTTCGAACCCGTGACCTCCTGGAAAGAGTCGCATGGTGTTACCGCTGGACTACCACAGCCTTAGACAAAACATCTTCCGATATCCCAAAATTTAATACAGGGTTTTAAAGCGTCCCATCCGTGTCTTTTATAACTTAAAACGGAATGATTCTGTGCGAGATAAGTTTGACGAGGTTTTCTTATATAAGCTTCACGTACGGTTATGTTTATAATAAACAATCGTTTTTGATACAAGTTAATGTCGGTATTTTAGCTTAATCTAATATAAAATCCCAAGTTCAAAGGGTCACGAGATCAAACCCCGGGGCAGGCACGAATGAGTTTTTCTGTTAAATTTATTTCTAATTAATGTATAGAAACCGGCTATACTCACGTCTTATTTTTACGGTGTCCGCCGCGATAACGTCGCGTAAAGAGCTCATCGCGATAACCTCACCAAGCTCAACCTCAACACCAACCTGACGTTAACTTAGTCGTATTTTACGACACCTCGGTACGAAAGAGGATGGTCTATTCTACTCAACCGGATACATCACGGCGGTCAATTTACCTTAGTCACCTTTTACGACACCTCGGTAAGAAATGAGAGTGTTCTAACACATGCAGCATTTTTAGAATATCCTAAAACTTCTCTAGAACTTTGTCTTGTTTTGGCCGCACCATTGATTACACAAGTTTACTTTACAAAATGCACCAATTATTGTTGAAAGAACCGATTTAATTGTAATATTTTTCGCAACGTTGGCACAATAGAGTTGCGTGTACGCAATCGATCGATTATACCTGCATGACGGTTCAAATCATAGGTTTTCGAAAGAGCGCGCAATTTGTCACGTTAATGCTAAACTTTCGCTCCCTGCTTATGCGCTTGTATGCAAACTTCTATAGCTATACCGAACACTATACTGCGTCCATCATATTATCAGTCTTTTGACAGCTCACGCTCATTAAGTTTTGTATTGCTTACGTACAAATATCATACAAATAATATTTGTACTTTATGGATGGGTACCGCCCACTTAGTGATGTCACACATAATGGTTTCTACGATTATGCCACAGATTAAAAATAATCGGTAGAAATCGATGTTACGAGTATTAAAAGACATTTAATAACATTATATAAAGTTTTACTTTCTTCTTAGTTAATACATGAATACAAATAAAACAATCAGGATATTTTAATTTATTTTATTAGCACGAGTCGTCGGAATGATAATCAACACTAGACTCCTCCGATGAGGCAGTTATTATTAGCTCTTGTGTAGATAATATATTATCAAACGCAATATCACGTTCCCAATCAGAGAATATTACTCTTTTAGTTCTTTCCACCACACTTGCCCAGTTCTCGGCCGTTACGTGGGTGCAAGCATTTTTTAGCAATTGCAACATTTTATTCGCTGTGAATGGGGGGCTTGTATTGCATCTCGCAGCATGCCCTTTTACTTGTGCCCATATAAGTTCTATTGCGTTGTACTGGCAGTGGTATGGAGGAATCCGAAGAACAGTATGGCCATATTCTGCTGCCATTTCATTGATTACATAGCGTTTTGCTCTCTTTTTGGTTTTTAATATTTTTATTAATTCAACTTTTAACATTGAGTCGTCCACATTTTCTCCATTGTCCCGAAGCCAATTAATTATTTCATGCTTTTTATTAGCCTGTGTTGGCATTTTGTCAATTTGACGGGAGTGGTAGGGCGCATTATCAATAAAAATTATTGATGGTTCTTCCAATGAAATGAGCATTTTTTTGAACCACTCTTCATACACATTTGCATTCATCTCTTCGTGGTAGTCATTTGATTTCTTCGATTTAAATGCCAACAGTGCGTCTTGTACAAATCCTTTTGCTGTACCTGCATGGCAAATGATTAGGCGCTCACCTTTTCCCATTGGTACTGAGGAAGTGGAATCAGCAGTATCATCAGTCCAGAAACGAGATAGTGTGTGGTTAGCGTTGAGCCATGTTTCATCCGTGAAAACAATATTTGCCCAATCTTGTATTTTCTTTGCCTCTCTTAAAAAATCACAACGTGCTATAGCTATATCTGTGCGTTCCATTAATAATTTTCTTTTATTTAACTTTTTATATGAAAAGCCAATTGTGTTCAAAACTTTGACCAAAGAAGATTTTTCACCATGAAATAGACCACTTCTTTTCAAAGAAACAATAAGTTTTCTCAAAGTTGGAATTTCTTTTCTCAAGTAGTAATCTAGTTTACGTAGGTTATCATTAATCGAATTACTTAGGTACGTAATTCGATTAATGATAGTAGGTACTATAATCGGAATGGTATCGCATACGAGAATCTTTAGGACATCACTATCGTCAATCTGTCAAAAGATGGTTAATATAATGGACAGTGTATAGCAATCGCCAGCGGCTCCGCCCACTTGGAAAAATTGTAACCGTAATAGTATTTTCATAACCATTAAAATGGTTAAAGTGGGTTAACTTTAACAGCTAGACATATGCTGTCGCGGAATTTTATTTTGAAGTTTTAGAGGCGAACAATTTTGCCATACATGATTTTTGAATAACTTTCACCGTTTACTTAGCGCACGCTAGGAAAGCTTTACATTTTTCGTAATATATTTTATTGCTGCTCCTCTCCTATATATCTGAGCGTGATGTTATATACCCTAAAGCCTTCCTTGATAAGTGAATTATCTTAAATTCAAAGAATTTTTCAAATCGGTCCAGTAGTTCCTGAGATTAGCGCGTTTGAAAAATCAAACAAACGAACACTTCAGCTTTTTATATTAGTTATTGCGGATTAAAGCAAAATTATTCATTATTTTTGTAGTATCAAACCGGAAGGAAGGAAGCCTAGTTTAACTAAATAGTGAAAGTCAAATTAAAAATTCAGTCAGATCACTTATGTATATATGAAGAACATACGTCACATCTGAATACAGATTAAAAATATTACGCAACAATTAGCATAAAATGAAAATATTTCTGAACACATTCCGGAAATAATGCAATAATGATTCGCCCCAAAATGTCTTCCGGGATATTAATTTCAATTCAAATGACACTGACTTTACCGACTTTATTGAAAAAAAAAACTAACTTAAATTACCGAATAATATAACGATATATATAAATTAATGAATATCTATTACCTTCAATGAATTTATTAATTAAATTATAATTTTAGAAAAGACAATTTTTGTATACCAGTAAAATAATAAATATATGTAATATATTCTTATGAAAATATAAAAGAAGGTCCATTTTATTATAATATTTTGCTATTCATAGTTGACGAAAAATTAAAAATTATCAATGAATAATTTTCATGAAATTTAGAATGTATGTTTTTCGGAAGCGATAAATCAACCTAGCTAGGTTTCATTTAAATTCATTTTATTCAAAAAATAACATTTTATTCCTGTTTTCAGGGAATGAAATATCTGATACAATATAATTAGAATACGAAGGTTAATTTAGCTGTCATTTGTAAAAATTTAAGCTCAGTTGAGTAATCGGACGGTCGCAAAATTTATTAGTTCGAAAAGCTTAACAGCCAGACAAACTTTGGGGTTCATAAGATTTTAGCTTGTCTGTTTGTTTAGTATTGCAAACGATGAGTTCATTTAATTGACATTATGATGCCGATGAAGTAGCAGACAAGATTGATTAGCATGTATACTTGTTAATAAATTGTGTCACATATGTTCTAAATTTATAACACCTATGACTAAGGATCTAAAGTTTTCACTATTTATTTCTTTATTTGATACACCAACGATATATTATAGATACATTAACAATAAATCCTTTTATTAATTCTAGTATCATTATAATTATCATTTACAGGCGTATACAGCATTGTTTTTTTAAGTTCGTTGTTAAATATTCTATTTCAATTATATCAACAATTAAATCTAAGGTTTCCATAAATCAAGCCTTACTGAAAAAAAAAATGTCAAAAATGTTTAACCTATAAATTATTGTATATGTCAAAAAAATTTAAATATAATAATAAAAATAAAGATAATAACTGTCTAAGAAGTCACACTTAGAAATAATGTTATTATGTCAAATAAATAAAATAAAAATAACTATTCCATCATCATCATTAATTCCCTACCTATAACCCACTCTAAGTGATCCACACAATATCTCTTCATCAAGCCGTGTGGTATCCGGCTGAGTAGAATAGACCACCCTCATTTTTTACCCAGGTGGCGTTAAAGGCGATTAAGGTATGTCGACCCGCCGTGTGGTATTCGGCTGAGTAGAATAGACCACCCTCATTTCTTACCGAGATGTCGTAAAAAGCGTCTAAGTTAAGTCGACTCATCGTGTGTTATCCGGTTGAGTAGAATAGACCATTCCCTTTCTTACCCAGGTATCGTAGAAAAATACGAAAGTCGCGGTCAAAAAATACGAACCCAAATCTGTGAGAACATATTTATAACATGTTGTGCCGTCCCCACTTAAAGTGGGATAAGGGCAGGAAGATAATGATGCCAATTCTGGCGGTACTCCTTTTATATACATATCATTTTTCACACAATTCATGATTTTGACCTTCCACTAATTCATCCCGCTAATTTCAGAAACCGTTAATCCATTATAGACGTATTTCACTAGTTTTCAAAATAAGTTTATAAAACAAGGTGCAAAATAGATCCGCGACGATCGAAATTGAGTTTAAATAATTAGATTGATATTATCGTGCAAATAACAAAAGTTCAAGGTGTATATTACAATATTTATTACACTATAATGCGTATATCGAATACGAAAAAGACGATTAATAAATTATGTCAGCCATTTTTTTTGTTTTACTAATTAATGAAATCAAATTTTTTGAATGCTTCTAATCTTTTATATTGGTATTTTATGTGGGAATCACCATATATTATTGATAAAGAGCAGAAGTATGATTGGTGCGATATTTACATAACTGCGATCACCAACTCACATGTCAAGCATAGTGATTATTGAGTTACCCCTAAAAAAAACAGCAAATTTCGTCACGCGGCACTGGGACTATTTCCGTTGTCACCACTCCTACTTTTTTGTCTTGTTTTGCGAAAGCTTCTTCGATATTCATTCAAATTATGTGATGCAGGGTCTAAGGTAAGTTGACCCGCCGTGTGGTATCCGGCTGAGTAGAATAGATCACCCTCATCTCTTACCGAGGTGTTGTCAAAGGCGACTAAGGTAAGTTGACCCACCGTGTGATATCCGGCTGAGACCTGAGTAGAATTGACCACCCTCATTTTTTACCTAGGTGTCGTCAAAGGCGACTAAGGTAAAATGACCCACCGTGTGGTATCCGGCTGAGTAGAATAGACCACCCTAATTTCTTACCGAGATTTCGTAAAAGGCAAGGCGACAAGGGTAAATTGGCGTCAGGTAGGCGACCGGTCGTAAAATAACTATCCAAAACATGTAACAACATGTTGTGCCGACCCCACTTAGAGTGGGAAAAGGGCAGAAGATTAATGATGATGTAAAAGAACTATAATACTGAATATCAAATGCTTAACCATGAACAAATGAGTATCAAAAAAGGTTACTAAAATATTTAAGTTATATAAGATCCTAATAGCTTTTTTAAATACTACTCTATACTAGACAGTTTAGTATTTTTTTTAAATGTATACTTTAATGAAAAGATAAATACGAGATATGCCATCGCGGACTTTCTAGTAGGTTTGTTGTATACAAATGGAATTTCCCCACTATTTATTGTTTTGTTATACGAGTATGTCAAACTCATTAGGCAGGATTTCGATATAAGCTTCCAATCCTATATCATCTAATTTATACAAAACATATTATACTTCTAAACCTTCCTTATGAATAACTCTGTTTCTGGAAAATGTTTACTGAAAATCAATTCAGTATTTTTCAGATTATTAAGAACTAGCTTTTACCCGCAACTTCGTTGGCGTGGACTGTTGTCGCGTGATAGGTTGATAATAGATGGCGCTTTTCAATGTCTTAATATTCAAGTAGAATTAGCAGGATTTCTATAGCCTATAAGTTAAGCCGATGTATAAGGAATAATTGTGCCAAATTTCATCGATATTGGTTCACCGGATTCGCTGTGAAAGAGTAACAAACATACATACTGACAAACTTTCGCATTTATAATATTAGTAGGATAGGACAAACAGTCAGACAGATAGACTTACGCATTTATAATTTTAGTATGGATAAAGATTTCTATAGAAGTAACCTATTTCCTGCTCTTTGATTAAAAGCACTTCAAGTATTGTTAACCGCAGACCTGGCAGTGCGCAGGTGACATACCCAAAAAGGGACGCAAAATGTGATCAGCATCGTGTTTTAAAAATATAAATATCAGTCAATAAATCACTCCGCTCCATTTGGTGTGCAATTTGTCAGCTAATGGCAATAAACAACAGAAACGTTGCGCCTGTGATGCGCCCACGCGTCACTTAAGATAATATTGGAAAACTCAAACATTTAATTAACCGCCACGAACGTAATGGAGGAACTCAAGGCCCTGCCATATATAGATCATAACATAAACAAGTTTATGACACAAGTAACACATCATGAGCCGTACTCATCCCACGCGGGAAAAATGATTTCATAATTAAATGCACGCTGTGAGTCGTGACCACAAGAACATGTCATTTACTAGGTACATGCAGTTGTTTAAGGAATATGTCACAATTAATTTTTGCTAGCCCTTATGGCAAAGAGGTGCAATTATACAAAGAGCCATCAGTAATAAATAGCACATGATAAATGCTAAGGATTAACATGTCACGTGTTCAGAGTAATTAGTGGCAATATCTCCGAAGTATTTTTTCAATATTATATCGATATTTAAATATACATAAATATGGATTATCGAGGGAAATGTTCACATAACAGCCTTATTAATATTATAAATGGGCTAGTCGGCCTGTATTGTTTTCACAGCCTATCCGCTGAACCAATATAGAGGAAATTAGGAACAATTTTTGCTTGTATACCAACTAGGCTACAAAAGTCCTTTTTTTCTATGAAGAAAAGCAGGAGGTAGAGAAACGCAGTCTATTATCAATATATCAATGTTTCTTTGTTCAATATGTGTCAAACTTGACTCTGTAAATTAAAGAAATAGGTTTTATATTACGCTGTTTGCCTTACGTCGAAAAAGTTATTTTAAGAAAGTTTTTATATATTTCGGTTTGCGTTTATTGGATAAATTTAACTGAGCTATTTATAATATAAATTTCATGTAAGTCATACGGCTTATTCAGTAAAATAATTAAACTATGCTCTCAAACGATAAATCTCTCTCACTCTTACCGGACCGATGTGACTTTTGTGATGGAGATATTTGCAGGGTTGGAAATATCTCCATCCCCTGCACTGTTACTGTACTGTTTATTCAAAGACTAAAGTCCACGCGAACAAAGTTCCGGGTAAAAGCTAGTATCAAAGCATAAAATCAAGTGTTTACATTGCAAATATATATAAAAAGTGTCTATGCCAGTCTTGTATGAACCAAAACGGAGTACTAATGCTGTAATTTCTAGAACATACGTGCGCATTACGAATAACGGAATAATAGAAACACCGAACATAATAATGTCTAAGAAAGAAGCCACTAACACTTCCGCAACGATTATTTACTTGACAAGTACGTAAGCGAATGTGCTATTTATAGTGTGAGAGACGGCGCAAGAATACTTGATGACTGGCTTATCTAGCCATAATGTTATATGTGAGGATAAAACTTAGTCTAAAATAGAAATGCCCTAACTTTAAATAGTTTAGGGAATCGTACTTCATAACTGTTTTAGATCAGACCTTAAAGATGAATTTCGAGTTTACAAGTTTTTAAGTGACACTGCTCTGCAGTATCCGGCTAAGTAGAATAGACCACCCTCATTTATTATTGCAGTGTCGTAAAAGGTGACGTCAGGCAAGCGGCCGGTCGTAAAATAACTAACTAAATCATCTAACATGTTTTAAACTTGTTGTGCCGACCCCACTTAGAGTGGTAAGTCTAAGTGGGGTCGGCACACACAAATTCAATTTACTTGATAATAGTTTAAGGTTAGATTTTAGATGAAGGTCGACGTGTCTGGGTATTTTTATAGCAGCCGTAAACCACAACTCTGTATACAAATGATCTAAAAAAATCAAAGAGAACCGCTCGGTTCATAGCGAATTAAGTAGGTATATAAAAAAGTATCGTGGAAAAATGACATTTATAACATATCGTGAAAGAAATACAACCCCTTCAGTTAAGAAAAAAATGTATAAGTTCTGTTAGGTTAACCCAGTTTTCTTGTTCTTATACGGAAATCACCTATACTCACGTTATATATAGTAAACTTTTTGGCACTTTCCACGATAAAAAAAATCCGAGTGGGTCAAAGTCATTGGGATGAAGTTATTCATGACACGAGTGTAACTGATTTACCTATTCTAAAATATTATATCTAGTTATCTAACCTTAGAGATAATTGTTACTTAGCGCCGCATTATTAAAATTTGTTACTTGCGGCTAAGATTATAGTTATTTATTTTATTTTATTAAGTTATTGTTATTTTGCTATGATTCTATCATAAGTTTAGTACTGTGGAATTCTGCAAAGTAACGCCTATTCTATTTATACGGTTAAGACATTTTGTTTTCATTCAAATTGAATACTGCGTTTGGACAAAAACAAACAACAAAACTTCAGAATTAACAGATTCTTATCAAGAATTGAATAGCAAATTTTAAATAGCATCCTCGATTTAAATGGTAAGAATCATAAGTTGATTATAGTTACGATTTCACGACGAGTGAGCTGTATTTCGCTATTTATAAATATAAGAGCGTGTAGACTTATGAGTAATTTTACTTTCACTTTAAACTGCCAATTGTATTTACATATAATAAAGTTATATAAAATGATATAGACTAGACTAATTTATATTAGTCATTATTATGTTTAAAAATGTAAACGATTTAAGTAAATGTATTTCGTCAGTGAACAGGTTATGCAACTTTCTACGGAATTATTGCGACAGTTTTTGCACTATTGTATAATTCTATTGAGAAAAATGCCTCAAAATTTAGGCAATTACAATGGTTTCGACGATTGAAATAAATCGATTAAGTTTTGCAATATTGATGCAAATTTGACAATACCGACGTGTCTCAATGTTTTAGCTTTTGCCAATGACTTATTATATTTAAAAATTATCATTCGATTTCAAAAATAGAGTAATTTTAAATACTGAATTTATTGAAAAAGATCTAATCAATATTATATTATAATGCATTCATTTTGTGTGGCCAATACACATAAAACATATTGAAATTGATCAAATTTAAATAGACTTAAAGCAGGTGTGTGTGATGTTGGCATAGGAGTTGAAAGATATCACTTGTCAGTAGTTTTTAATAGTACTTTTGCATGTAAGCTGTATCACAGCCCTGCGGTGACACCGTGCATCTCATTCGTGGAGGTCATGAGTTTAAAGCAATGCAATGCAGGCACCAATGACTTTTTCTATTTAAAGTTATGTGTCTAATTTATAATTGCAATTTATCACACGCTTTTGGTGAATCAGAACATTGGAGCAGCGTGGTACGTCTTAGCTCCATAGTTTATGAAATACTGGCATTAGTTACGTGTATAATAGTCATATAATAGTCTCGTGCATTCACAGCGCGATATTTCATGTCTAACAATTATTATAAATAAAAAAAATATCAGCAAAATAAATTACCGCGTGTAAAAATATCATCATCGAATATTAATAGTTGGATTTTAGGGTTTTCCTTCGCTTATTGTAAGAACAATGATTACTTATCGTTTAACCAGCTATACAAGTCGTATATATGTAGATGACGACTAGTTTCTATTTTGTTTTACATGTACTTGTTATGCATCGGTGTCATGATGGAACAATCAGGATTTAAACTAGTAAAAGTCGAAGTCAAGTCAATACATCAAGTATTTCAATTATGAATAAGGTTTAGAGAAATGATTTTTTTTGAATACTGTACTTTCCTCGTACGTTCTATTTAACAAAAAATAATTACAAGTAAGAAAACTGAAACGGTAATGGATTGATTACAAAAATCTTAATTCTATGGGTTCGAAAGTTCAAGTTATCAAGACCAATATTAGACGATGTTAGATATCTCTAGGTAAACATTGATGTCATAAACCAAAAAAGTGAGGCCACTTATCGACAATGAACATTCGAGAAAAATAAATAATAAAGTAAATAAAAATTATGATAAAAGTGAAATGGCAAAACACTTATTAACTAACAAAGAACTACGAGTGTAATTTTCTAACAATTTATAAAAGTAATAATACGCAGCGTCGGTAGACCCCAACGAGGTGGACCGACGATCTCAAAAAGGTCGCGGAGAGCCTTTGGTTCCAAGCGGCACAAAATCGTGGGTTGTGGAGACCCCATAAGATCACCTATGTTCAGCAGTGGACGTCCATGGGTTGAGAAGAAGAAGAAGAATTTATCGATTACTCTCCGTGTCAAAGGGGTAATACTGAATAAGGGTGTTTTTAAATTTCCAAGCTTAATCACACATTATATCTAAGAATCTATAGACAGATAGATTCTAGATAATCCATACATAATCACTCAATCTTCAATTATCGACTCCTTCCACTTCGTCATTATTAAACCATTTAAAGTTCAACTTGATAACTTTAATAAACAAATACATATTGTTTTAAGCCGTCGTCTCTTAAACTATTTTAGCTATACCTACGTCAATCTATATGTCACGCTGTTTAGCATTGGAATGTCTTTCATATTTGCGATACATAGAACAAATTGAACGTTTAGCTACCGGCACTCGGTATAAATGTAGCTACTGCATACAGTTAGACAATCGGCAAATGTCAATGTTTGTCTTCAAACAAAGAGACATTTTACAGCAAATACTCAAATACCAAAATTTTAACATAATTCTTAATAACCGCCAGGTATCCGGCTCAGTAAAATAGACCACCCTCACTTCTAACCGAGATGTCATAAAAGGCGACTAAGGTAAGTGGACCCACTGTGTGGTATCCGATTGAGTAGAATAGACCCTCTTTCTTATCAAGGTGTCGTAGAGTACAACTAAGGTGGGTCTACACGCCGTGTGGTATACGATTGATTAGAATAGACCTCCCTCTTTCTTACCAAAGTGTCGTAAAATACAACTACGAGTAGGGTAAGTTGACCCGCCGTGTGGTATCCGGTTGAGTAAAATATACTACCCTCTTTCTTACCAAGTTGTAAAAGGCGACTAAGGTAAGTTGACCCGCCGTGGCTGAGTAGAATAGACTATCATTTCTTACCGAGGTGTCGTGAACGGCGATTAAGGTAAATAGACGTCAGGCGGCCGGTCGTAAAATAATTTTTTTTAGATTAGATTTGAAAAACGATCACATACAGACTTTAGACTAGCTTTTGGGGACTTATCTATTAACATAGTTTTAATATCTATAGATGTCAGTCATACATACAAATATAACCGGCCCGTAATAAAACAAAACACATGACTTCACCCGTGAGTCATGCCAAAAAATCCCATGTCAGGAATGTAGTCAATATTGATACAAGTACACAATATAATCGGCCTTAACAGTACTTTGTTATTTTTACGGTTTAGGTGATTCGGACCAAATTAAATCAACTGGATTACTTTTGTATCAACTAATTTATTAATGCACTTGAAATTCCTACCAAAACATACGGCTGTGATTATTAATTAGCTGGTCGCTGACTATGTGACTCATAAGAAGGCTCAGAGTCGCTCAGCGAGCGATGGAGTGAGCTATACTTGGAGTATCTTTATGTGATCAAATCAGAAATGAGGAGATCCTTAGAAAAACCAGAGTCGCCGACATAGCTCAGCGTGTCGCGAAGCTGAAGTGGCGATGGGCGGGGCACATAGTGCGGAGAACCGATGGGCGTTGGGGGTCTCAAAGTGTTTTTTTTTGTTCCTCTGACATGTAAGGTCAGAGACTTTATTTTGGTCTTTTGTATTATTTACAATTTTACATATGTTATATAGGCTTATTCTAATACATTTGTAGACTTAGCTATATTTACATTGTACCCTATACATTAACAATTTTCTCTTTTAGGTCTCAAAGTGTTGGAATGGCTACCCCGCACCGGAAAACGCAGTGTCGGAACACCCCCTACTAAATGGACTGACGAGCTCAAAAAGGTCGCAGAGAGCCGCTGGGTCCAAGCGGCACAAAATCGTGTGTTGTGGAGATCATGAAAAGACCTATGTCCAGCAGTGGACGTCTATCGGTTGAAGAAGAAGATATCTGTCAGTCTATAACGATTTCAGGGCTCACCTCATACTTTTACTGTCTAAAGAAATGGTTACTTTTCTTTGTAGAATTCTATACTTTTCTTAATCTAACTGATTTATTATATCCAATGAAGTAGGAACATTTTGCTAAGAAGACATTAACTACCAGCAAACAAACGAATTGAATTTCATTAGTGCAACGAAATTAGAATTTCTGCATCAATTGCATTCTATTGACTAAATTGAAAGTCAGACGGGTTCAATTGAACAATTTACGATTCAAAATAGTATAAGAGTCAAGTTTCAGTTGGAACAACTTAATGGAGAATTAAACACAAATAGTAGTAGCGAAGTGTCTGTGAGTAGGGCGACAATAAAGGACGCGACGTGGGGTTATTCACAGCAGGCAACCCGGTGTGAGATTCACTAATTTTTTTCGCTCGTACTAGTTTTTTAATTTTGCATTTAATAACCACATTAGTGGTCATCTAGTGCTCCGTGTGGTATCCGGCTGAAAAGAATAGACAACTCCTTATTTATTACCGAGATATTGTGAAAGGCGACTAAGGTAAATTAAGGGCAGGCGATTGCTGATATCGCCCTTTGTCGATCTCCCGATCAAAATCGCACCGCTTTGCGAGTTTTTCGTTGAGTCGGAGAACTTCTTTCGTGACGAGACTTTCGTGGAGTCGAGTCGGAGGTGGGTGGAGGTTTTTCGGTTGCGGGGCGAAACGATAGTTGTGATAGTGATAGTGAACGTGTGTAGTGATTGTGTGTTGTGGTGGCGGTGGTGGAGGTTTGTGCATGTGTTTTTCCGAATCCTGCATGTATCAGGTATGAAAACGGATTGTCAACTTTACATTTAGCATTATAGATATATATTTTCTATTTTACTTCATCGCGGATTATAGCAAAATAATTTTATTATTACTTTTGTGTTATGGACCTCCGCAAAGTAACGCCTACTTCTATAAATTATTTAAAGGATTGGTTAGGGTTAATAAGTTAAGGTCATGGGTTATGTTAATCTCTCAATTTGACGACAGACAAACTAATATATACGTGTGTGTGTGTCAAATGAGTGGTAGTGTGTATGTAATGATTTTGTATTCATGAAATGTTTTTGTTTATACAATATTTTCAAAAAATATTAGCTTTCCCCACTTCTTTCCATATAAACTATAATTGTGCCAAATATCCTAAGCATAATCTCCTCTGTCCCCGTAATTTTTATAAAGTTTTTGTTTCACGTATTAATATTTAAATGATTTAATGAATAATATAATAATTAATAATAAAGATTAATATGTTAGCTACGAAATGATTAAGGCATGTAAGTTATTTAATTTCAAGTTAACAGGTAACAGATAGGTACTAAATACAAGTACGTCCAATTCATTTAAATTGTTTAACGCATTCTTAATTAGTGTAGAAAATAATAAGAGAAATTAATCGAAATTAAAATCGAATACTGAATTCGACTGCGTTACACAATCAAATTGCAGTAAGATCTCCGAAAATGTGATTTATCAATTTGACATTTATAAAATGTGACTAATTAACTCCATCTGTATCAAACTGTTGTGTCATCTTAAAACAGGGTTGTCAAAATAAGAATCGTCAAAACACGATAATGTTTCGTCGGAAAAAATAAACTTATATAACAAATAACAATATTTCTCCTTTATACTTATCACTACATATTATAAAACAAAGTCGCATTTTTTGTTTGTCCATATATCCCTATGTATGCATAAAACTTTAAAACTACGCAACAGATTTTGATGCGGTTTTTTTATAGATAGAGTGATTCAAGAGGAAGGTTTGTATGTATAATAACATTCAAGACGGAGTAGGGATATACTGTAATTTTTGAGATTTCTGTAAATAATTACATTTTTTTCCGCTTACATTGCAAACGCAGGCTAAACCCTACGAGATTTATCAAAATGATGTACTAAGTATTTGTACATCTTGAAAAGGTCTACAGAAAAGTCCGCGATGGTATATGTCTATCTCTTATGGATAACCCACTATAGCATTTTTTGTCATTTACTTTTTACGAAAAATAATGCCATATTTTTGAAGCAATTTTTATACAATACAGCATTAATCCTTATCCAATTAAGTACCTTAAATAAATAGTTGATTTAATATAGATCAATATGGTCGTTTACAGCATGTAATTTAAGTGAACATTTTCGGAGATATTACAGATTTAAAATGCCGTGAGGACGCCGCGCTTCGCCCTATAGCACTTCGAATCTAGCAGCTATATGTCGCTCTTTCAAGAGTTTGTTTAAAGAAATTCTGTAATTAATTGTAAAAATAAAATACATATGGAAAATGTAAAAGTAAATAAGTAAAAATGTACTATATGAATTTAGATATTCCAAAGATAGCAGGAAATCTTCTTGGTATAGGGAAAGGAAATTGTTTTTCTCCAAATTTAATGCGGGCCACGGGCAGTAATGAATAAATCAAAACTACTGGATCGATTTTAATAATTTTTTTTACACTGACTGATCTAAGCTAATATTATATTTGCGCAAGTCTGTATCGTTTCCATTTATCCACTGGAGCATTATTGATGGAACTTAGAACAATTAAAGTTAATTAATGGGTAATATATGATAAAAAAATACCATTTTTCATTCAGGGACAAGAAACACATCTTACTATTCTTACCTACTTAATATTATAAACGCGAAAGTTTGTGGATATGAATGTTACTCTTTCACGGCGAATCCACTAAACCTATAATCGATGGAATTTGGCACAATTATTCTTCATACACTGTGTTATCATATAGGCTATAGAAATCCTATTAATTCTACAAGAATAGGAAGACGTTAAAAACTGTCATCTATTCTAAGCTTTAAATTTTGCCGTTTTAGCAATATTATTGATTGCTGTTCCTCTCCTATTCATCTCAGCGTGATGTTATATAGCCTATAGCCTTCCGCAATAAAATGACTATCTTACACTCAAATAATTTTTCAAGTCGGTACATTAGTTCCTGAGCGCGTGCAAACAGCCAAACAAACAAAATCTTCAGCTTAATATATTACAATAGTATATATAGTACTACTAGTAATAGCCCGCGTTTTCACTCGCGTACATACCTATCTCATGTCAGTGGAAAGTCTAATAAGTCGGACTATTGATTTATTTTTGTTAAATATATCATCAATAGTTTCCGCAGCGCATGCGATGTCAGATTTTTATGACTAATTTTTTACACCTTATTACATTTTCATTACAGATCCCTATTTTTTAATTATAGCCTATGTTGCTCAGTAAAGATGCAGCTTTCTTGTTGCTCAGTAATGGTGCAAAAATTTTTGAAATCGGTCCAGTGGTTTTTTGTGAAAACATTACAAACATACATACAAATTCTACCTCTTTATAATATTAATATAGATTAAAAGAAAGCTACCGTTTGTACAGCCCTAGAGCATAACATGCGTAACTCTCAAACCTCTTTAAACTGCTTTAGTGTTTACGTAATGAACACTTTCGCTAGAAAAGTAAATTATACAGCTATATTATACCAAAAAACACGGATGCTAATGTTTTGTAGGATAAGCTTCTACTTAATAATTCAAGACGCATAAATTATCGTTAATGATAATAATCAATTTATCAACGGGCGTTTCAGCTGCGCAAATTACAATTCCATTACGAAAATTCTAATTAGAAAGGTTTCTAATCGGTATTTATCGATTTCTGAACGTTTATTTCCGCGGTCGAAAGTCCCACTTTTTGATACTGGAAACGTCATTAGGTATTACATTGAAAAGCATTATCGCGGTCAAAGTCCCACTTTTTGATACTGGAAACGTCAATAGGTACTACATTGAAAAGCATCATCCTGCCCTAATCCCACTCTAAGAGGGGTCGGTACATGTTATATAAATGTTGTCACATGATTTGGCTGCGTATTACATGACCGGCCGCCTGCCTGTTTATTATTTGTTGTTGTGTTGTTTTACATCTCGGTAAGAAAGCGGGTGGTCTATTCTACTCAACCGGATACCACACAGCGGTTCAACTAAGCTTAGTCGCCTTTTACGACACCTCGGTAAGAAATGAGGGTGGTCTATTCTATTCAGCCGGATACCACAGGGCGGTCGGTTATCAATTTACTCGTAGGCAATATTTCTGCTTAAGGTACTACATTGAAAATATTGAAAGAAAAAAATTTACAATACATCCGATACTAGTATTATTAATGTAAAAGTCAATCTTATTGTTGGTCTGTTACGCTTCCACTTACAATCCCCAGAAGTAACGTTGATAATAATTAGTAAATTAAGCTTCAATTGTTTATATGTACTGGACTAGGACATAATACAAAATATTATTTTAAGAACTTGTTGGTTGTTGTGTTGTTGTCTTATTGGTGACGGGCAGTGCATGAGTTTTTACAAATTCTGCATGTATCAGGTATAAGAACGGATAGCACACTTTACATTTAGCATTATAATATTTATTTTCTTTTATTGCGGATTATAGAAAAATAATATTTTCATGTCTATTGTATTATGGACCTAATTCTATAAACTGAGAATTGACAAAAAAAAAACAGTACATAATTAAAGGTATTTAAACACGAAAGCTGTCGCGAACGTCGTCGTGTGTATTACTGTGTGTATTGAATTTAGTAACAATTATGTTAAAAAAATTAAGAAGTGCCCGATTGATCTTCCACCGATAGCCCATTAATTATCTATTATAGTAGTTTTAATCGTTAATAATAATTTAAATTAATTAACTGTTTGACATTGTTAATTAATATGCTACTTCAAAATAAACATTTACGTATTTACATTTATATAATTAGTAATGAATTATTGTTTATATTATGTATGGCTTTTGAAGTTACCAATATCCTGCTATTTAATTACCAATTACGTAAAAATGACACGGTCTATTGTCAGCAGCAAATTAAGATTAATATAGTGGTACAAGGGGCAAATTAAGGATAGTACATGTGGTCTTGTCTAATACTTCAGAAGTGGGTATATTCAATTCAATTTTGTCAAATTTTGATATGAGGTTGATTAGTTTAAAATATGCTCTTTTTGCTAATCCCCATTATTTCCGTTCGCATCGTGTGTAAGTGGAAATGTTGGGCAATTTTTTGCAATTAACCTATACATGTTATACTCGTAAAACAAAGTCCTCAAAAGCTGTCTGTCTGAATGTGATCGACCTTCTCTAAATCTACTGAACAGATTTTGGTACGGTATTCACTAAAAGACAGAGCAAATCTTTAGCAAAGGTTAAGGTTAATAATCTATTTTTAAACTGATTTTTATGTGGAATTTCACTGGAAGATAGAAGTTATGGGACATTATATATGCTACTTTTTATACTAGAATTCCTGCGGTGTCACTATTTACGTGGGAAAAACTTTGTGACACACATATGCACGAGGAAAGCCGCAAGTACAGCTAGTATTACGATTAAGCTTTACAGCATCAGTCATCTGGCAGGACAAGCGATTACCACCCAAGCAATGCCAAGCTAGCGCAGAGTAGGATGCAGAATCTATATTAGCGTTAGATACCCAGAACTTGCGAGTTCAAAACCCCTTTTTCCATAAGAAACTAAAGACCTCACGTTAAGTCGAGAGTGAATAAATAAAAGACCTATTCCGTAATCCCACAATCCGTTGTCGCAACGATGACGACAACATAAAGAATGTGTTGGCTAGGCCACGTTGGTCACCAAACATGGCCGCGGCTAGAACCACTATATCATGACCATATTTACATATTTATGACATTCGGTTGGATTAAAAGTATAAGTTTCCAAAATAGGCTGTCAATGCTACCACCTGTTTTTATGTCATATTTTTTGAAGCGACAATATGCCCTAAAGGCGTTTTCAGCGTCACCTGATGGGACGTGCGCAGAATTAGAACCAAGGTAGCGAAATGCTTGGAAAGTAGATTGCAAAAACATATAAGCATTAGTTAACATCAAGCCCGTCTTAAACAACACATCGAGCAGTGGCCTAGCAGTCAAAAAATTCCCACCCCCATTCCTAAAAGGTTTTGGCACGACGCCTGAGCACATTGCATCATAGGTCAAGACGGGCCAGGGTAACATCGCAGTAGAGGACCTGCTGCGATTTCGGCGTTACCAAGTGGTAGAAGTAAAGAAAGAATTATCCCTAAGGGTACATAATTAAGAGTACAATAGAGTGCAAAAGCTCAACTAGTGCTGGGAAACATCGGAAGGGTGTATCCTGTGAGGCCTAACAGCGGCTTAAGACGACGTATAGTGAAACTCGGCTGGTAATCTATATATATAAAAGAAAGTTGGTCTTGGTTACACTATTTATAACTCAAGAACGGATGAACCAATTCGGCTGAAAATTGGTGGAGAAGTTGCTTAGAACCAGGAGACGGACATAGGATACTTTTTATCCCGTTCGACCGCATTTATTTTATCCCGTCAAGTCACTATAAGACGTAGTATAACAAAAACGACTATGACATGGAATGACAAAACATAAATGACAGCTATACGTAATTTTGTCTTTGGTTAAGTATGGTAAAAAATTTGACAATTATCAAAATAACAGCTAAACTTCACTACATAGTATAAAATGAGATGCTTTTATCTTTAAAACTACGCAACAAATTTTGATGGGGTTTTTTTAATAGATAGAGTGATTGAAGAGTAAGGTTTATATGTATAATAACATTCAATATGGAGTAGAGAAATACTGTGATTTTCACTGAGTGACATAGGCTATAAGCTTTATACCCGTGCGAAGCTGGGGCGGGACTCCTAGTATCTATATATATAAAAGAAAGTTGGTCTTGGTTACACTATTTATAACTCAAGAACGGATGAACCAATTCGGCTGAAAATTGGTGGAGAGATTGCTTAGAACCAGGAGACGGACATAGGATACTTTTTATCCCGTTCGACCGCATTTATTTGATCCCGTCAAGTCACTATAAAACGTAGTATAACAAAAACGACTATGACATGGAATGACAAAACATAAATGACAGCTATACGTAATTTTGTCTTTGGTTAAGTATGGTAAAAAATTTGACAATTATCAAAATAACAGCTAAACTTCACTACATAGTATAAAATGAGTCGCTTTCTCTGTCTGCGTCCCTATATCCCTATGTATGCTTTAATCTTTAAAACTACGCAACAAATTTTGATGGGGTTTTTTTAATAGATAGAGTGATTGAAGAGTAAGGTTTATATGTATAATAACATTCAAGAAGAGAAATACTGTGATTTTCTCTGAGTGACATAGACTATATGCTTTATACCCGTGCGAAGCTGGGGCGGGACTCCTAGTCTACTATAAGTAATCATCACGCTGTCAGTATTTTTCATAATTAATGTATAGAATTCGGATATACTCATGTCGGGCTCATCCGATAAAATAAGACGTGAGTATAGCTGGATTCTATATAATAATAGTGTCATTGATAATGATTATTAATTAATTATCCATATTGTATACGATTGTGTTCCGCTCATATAATCCATTTACTCATCACACAATCCTTCGAAACAGTTTCTTATCGAGGTGTCGTAAAATACAACTAAGGTAAGTTGACGATAATACGTAGACAAATCATGTGACAACATGTTTACAGCATGTTCAGTCGATCCCACTTAGAGTGGGATAAGGGCAGGACGATGATGAGGGAAGCCAGCCCAAAAAGTGCCATATTACAATAAAGCAAATGCAAATGAGGTTTATCATATATCTCTTTCTTTCGCGGTCGTAGCGAGCTAACGTCATTTTCAAATGTACTAAAAATGTTTTTTTTTTCTAATACATTTGTTAAAATTTAGTGTAAATTTAATGTAGACATAAGTTAAAGTTGTATATACTGGTTATATCCTTAGTTTTATTTTTTTCGATATTTGTAAGTATTTTGTACTATTTTAGGTAGTTCATTTGGTTCATTTTGAGTGACACTGGCAGAGTGATTTGCGCCTAATCTACGTTGTACAGACCATAAAGAAAGATAATAATTATAAGCATTTAAATTAAGAACGCGCCATTAATATTTCTCTGCGCACGTGTGATTATACAAAGATAAGTATACGAATCTAATCTTGCCTATCAATGTTTATTGTGTCAGTCTCACTTACAGGCCCGCCTATGACTACTATAATTTATAGAATTAGGCGTTACTTTACGTAGGTCCATAATACAAAAGTAATGAGAATATTATTCTGCTATTATCCACGATAAAAGAAAATACATGTAATGCTAAATGTAGTGTACTATTCGTTCTCATACCTGATACATGCAGAATTTGTAAGAACTCATTCACTACCCGACATCGATGACACAACAATACACAAGCAATGCACACATTCACCACCACGATCTCAACAATTGTTTCGCCCCGTAACCGAAGCATCGTCAGACTCCACGACAAAATCGTAAAGCCTATATATGTATACTATAGTGTAATAACTTTATGATTGTTGTCGTCTGTATTTCTATCTTGATAACGTAGTAAATGTTATATAATTTTATTACTTCACGATAAAGATTGAAATATGCAAGGACATTAGACAATCACTGTTATTGATATGCGACTGGTTTTATGCGCTGCGGACGTTCTATTCAAGCCCACCCTATAAATTACTAGATGTCAACAAGCTTTTCCTACTTTTATCAGTTAAAGATTATTCTTTGATATGACACTAAAGTTTGTATGTTAAAATTTATTTATCTTTAATAATTAAATAATAATTTAACCGATCCTTGCTCGGTACTTTTTGAATGATAACGAAAATTAAAAAAAAAGAAAGGACTGGCGATATCTGGGATTTGATCCCGTATATTTTCACTTCTATAATCCGCCCATTACTGATTTATTAAATTTTTTAAATTACAGCAATATTAACCTTTTTATCTCTAATATTTTGTAACAGTTTTGCAATAAGTGAAAAGTCGATTCATATATCGATACAGAGAGATTTGAAAGAATATTAAGTACTTACATCATATAATAATAAATAAGAGAAAATTATACCCAAAACTACTTTATGTTCAAAATTTCAATAAAAATATTACGCTATTTACGAGACTGATTTCTCTCGTTCAGTTTCAATCTTTATCTAAATAAATGCATTCGTTAGCGTCGCCATCTATATATTACTAGTGATCGCCAGCGGTTACGCCCGCGTGGAAATATTAAAACCGTAATATAGTCTTTTGGTAACCATAAAAATGGTTAAAGTGGGTTAACCTTAAAAGCTAGCCATATGCTGTCGCGGATTTTTGTTTAGAACTTTTAGAGGGAACAATTTTTTTATACATGATTTTTGAATAACTATTACCGTTTACTCAGCGCAATGAAACCTTATAGCCTTATAGCATATATCCTTCCTCGATAAATGGACTACACAATGGATGGTCCAGTTGTTCGCGTTCAAACAAACTCTTCAGCTTTATATTTTAGTGTAGATAGATAAAACAAATTCCTCAAAAGTTGTCTGTTTGACTGGCCCGTTGGCGCAGTGGGTAGTGACCCTGCCTTCTGCTCCACGGGTCGCGGGTTCGATTCCCGTCAAGGGCCAACACTGTCTATAAATGAATTTGTTGGTCTTCGAGTCTGGGTGTATTGTATTTAAGTATGTATTTAAAAAATATATAAGTATATATTCACCAGTTGTCTGTCACCCATGACACAAGTATTAAGTTACTTACTTTGGGGACGGGCGACTGTGTGTGTGTCCCATATATTTATTTATTTGTCTGTCTGTGTGTGATCGTCTTTTTATCCCAGAACTCCCATTTACGCTGAAAAAACTATGTGACTCACGGAATACCACGCGGGCGAAGCGAAGCTCAGTTTTTTTGCATAAAACACCGTGCAAGACGTTATGCAAATTCGAGCTAAGCCGTGTAATACAGTCGATACTCGACTTTCTCGCTACATATTATATCGATATCCTTAAAGAGTGAGTCATCTTTCGACCGAGCGCTCTTCACCATATACTGCATTAATGCATTACTAAATTTGGCCAGATGCCTAATCGTGAATCTTTAAGCTATACGACCGTTATGTATACCGGGGGTGACTGAGCCTCGCTGGGTAATTTTTTAAATATATAAAAAATGAAATTACAAAAACAGATTATGTTACTTGGAATAGATCCTGGTATTCTGAATTTGAGACCCCTCGTAACTCAAATGAGCTATCATGATTTTGAAATTGACAGTATATATAACGATTGCTTTCTTGTATAATTTTTTTCTTAATAAAACCTAGCTAGATCGATTTTTCCTCCAAAAATTTCTACATGCTGAATTTCATGAAAATCATTGGACCCGTTTCCAAAGTTCAGAAACTATATATACAGGATTAACTCATTTAAATATTAAAGATAATAAACACGGTATTTATTAATTTTACTTGGGTGACCGAGCCTTGAGGGTGGTCTATACTGCTCAGCCAGATACCAAACGGCGGGTTGACTTAACTTAGTCGCCTTTTACGCCATCTTGGTAAGAAATGAGGATGGTCTATTCTACTCAGCCGGATTCCAAACAGCACAATTAACATAAAAAATTAATGATCGTAATATAATTACACGCTATATCAATAGCGTGTTTGCGTTATACAAACAATAACACGTCACATCCAACTTAAACCAATACGTAATTTCTAATCGTAACGCTCATTAACCATATAACGGAATTAATTAAAAAAAACATCGTTGCAACGGTTAAAATCTACTGATCTACACACTAGCCGGCATTTAACTATAGATTTCTACGAAGGCATTTTAATAACAATACTTGAGTATTATTCCTAATACAGAAGTTACAATAAAATTTGTTAAGAGAATATATATAATGCTCTACGACGAAAACGAAAAGACGAGCCTATCCTGATGATGCTTCGGTTTCGGGGCGAAACGATGGCAGATTGTAGTAGTGAGTGTATGTAGTGCTTGTGTGGTGATAGTGTTGGCAGCGTTGTGATACGTGTGGTGACTTGTCCTGCATGTGTAAGGTATGTAAATATTGCCTGCTTCATTCACATAGCATTACATATATTCTCCTAACAAACACGCAAAATTCTAATATAACTTCTGTACTATGGAATTCCGCAAAGTAACGCCTGCTTCTATAAATTATTATTCCTAATAACGAATAATTAACAGCCATTGTTGTTAAATTATTCAAACTAGTGATAACAATGGAAAAAGTGCGAAATATGAATAATTTGACATTGAATGTGTTGGTCTTAAATGATCATTATCGACCGTCTCATGTATATATTAGGAGCTGAATGCGACGCTGTTATAAGTGCCACAGACAACAGTGGGATACTGTTCGATATAGTTACCTTATTGTGTCCACAATCCAGCGGCTCGTCATGCGCCAACGATGAAATGGAATTACTCGTATGCCTATCAAAGTCCCATGTCGAATGCCATGTATCCAATGAGTCCGTCGAAGATTTTTTCGTATCGATCGAACTTTTTCTAGACAGTGAATTCATTGAACCAACGTAGTCCCTTTTCATATCCCTGATACCGCTACTGTATAAAGAATCCCTTCTGTTGTAATTGACAATATTGCTTCTGGAGAGATTCGGGAAAGAGCCCATTGAGTGTCTCTTTGAATTCGGTCTATGCGTTGGGCTCGGAATGTCTCTACGCGGGGGTGTTTGTCTTTGCCGGTCCCGCCGGAGGATGCTCGGGAACGTCGAAGGGTGTTCGATGTCCCTCGACGGCGACCCCGATATACCCAGGGAGCCCCTCCGCCTGTCATCACATTTAGTGTTAATCGCATTACAAATTCACACATGAAATACCTGTACAATAGAACACCGACCTGATTATAAGCCCATTCGTCGGCGATATGGACTCCCTGTATCCCGGCGTGGATTCCCGACTGTGGAGGTAGAGAGACGATCTGTACGGCGTGCTGCATCGGCCGTGGACGTCGCAATGCGGGTCGTGCTCGATCGTTGAGCTAACTAATGGGGAATGGCGGCCCTCGCCCTCTAAGGTCATGGTGCCGAACATAGAGTCCAGCTGCCGCATCGCTATAGCCTTCTTCACCGCAGTCATTCTCACTCCCGTCTCACTGAACGCGGTCACAGTTAACTTTTAATTCACAAATACGATATAACCTTTCGCAGATCTCGTTAGCGCAAAAGCGTGACTGTAAGTGATATGTATGTCCTCGAAGTATGCCGCGACACGACTGGACCGCACTACGGGCGGCATTGCGCGCTTAATAGGGATGTGACTTAGAGTGGAAAAAATATATTAATAACTAATCGATTTTTTACCCTTTAAAATAAATCAATTTTTAAAAATCGATAAATCCGTGTCAAAATAATCGATTAATAATACCTAATTGATTTTTTTTGAGTACTTAAAAATTTGCCATTTTTAATATAAGTAATTAATTAGAATAAAGGCTATTTAAAGTGGACGACTAATAATTAATAACAGATGCGCTGTTTGAGAAATTTCAGGATATCCTAGTTTGGGGGCCAGGATTTCGCTAATTTTTTTACGCTGTATATTATTGTGCTAAAAGGTTATTTAAGCGTCTAACAAGATATTGTAAAGTGGAAATTTAATTAAAATGTGTAGTTCGACTACATTCATCCAAAAATGCATATCAAATTTTAAAAAACAAGAGTAGGATAATTAAAATAATCGCATGTTTAAAAAAACGATTTTTAATGTTAAAAAAAATCGAATAATAAAAATCGATTATTTTTTACATCCCTAGCGCAAAACGCTCGGCTATGACTCACCCGGCATGCGCGCGCGCAACTCCAATTAACAATGTGTCCTACAATTACACCGTAGATGTAAATATGTCAACAAGGAGGTAAATAATACTCAAGTGGAGCATCGAGTGGATAAATAATAAACAAGGACAGGTGTAGGCGTTAGTTCAAGTCTGAGCGAAGGTCACAACACCGCCGATATATTTTATAAACGACGGGACGGTAAATTATTTATTCATTAATAACAAAAGCCCACACACAATCACCGATACATATTATTACGTGTTACGCAATTTATCTAGTTATTTCATTGGTTTCAAGAGAAGAATGAAATAAATGTGCAGGCAAATGAGATGAGAATGTTAAGGTGTGGTGTGACAAAACGTGATAGAATACGCAATGAGTATATTAGTTATCTGAAAGTTGCGTCCATCACAGAAAAGATGAGAAGTGCGAAACTAAGTTGGTATGGTCATGTAATGAGGTGGGATGAAAATCATGTGACCAAAACAGTTTTAAATATGAATGTGGATGGATGTATGGCTAGGGGGAGGCCGAAAAAAGATGGATTGTGTGAAAAATGATATGCATGTTAAAGGATTGGCACCAGAGTTGACGAATGATAGAGGAGAATGGGAGAACAAGACATATTGTACCGACCCCACTTAGAGTGGGATAAGGGTAACAGAATGATGATTTCATTGGTTTCATAGAAATTTCGAGCTTATGTCGAGATGTAATTATTCCAATTTGGCGAGGTGACTTATAAAGGTTACTTGATTTTACGGTACTTTATAAGGCATGCGGCGGTCACATCAGTCGTTTACTTCTTAGTACGCCGGCTTTGTATATACTCGTAAATTAATATCATATGTACGAATGTAGTATATTTAACTATCCGGTGTGGTATCCGGCAGAATAGAATGGTACCACCAAAATACCCCTACCTCATTTCCAATACCCTCATTTCTTACCGAGGTGTCGTAAAAGGCGGCTAAGGTAAAACGACCCGCCGCACCGTGTGGTATCCGGCTGAGTAGAATAGTCCAAGTTAATTTTTTACTGAGGTGTCGTAAAAGGCGACTAAGGTAAGTCGACCCGCCGTGTGGTATCCGGTTGAGTAGAATAGACCAAACTCATTTCTTACCGAGGTTTCGTGAAAGGCGACTAAGGTAAGTTGACCCGCCGTATGTTTACCCGGTTGAGTAAAATATACCACCCTCTTTCTTACCGAGGTGTCGTAAAATACGACTAAGGTATGCCTTGAGGATTGACGTAAAAAAAATATAATAGACAAATCATGTGACATCATGTTTGTAACATATTGTGCCGGCCCCATTTAGAATGGGACAAGGGTATTTAACTAACGAACGATGAATTTCACAGTTACTCTTACTTTAAAAAAGTAAATGCTTTAATTTCAGCGGGAAAATTTTTAAGTTACTATCTGTGCCAGCAGAATCAAACGCGTGGAAATCAATATGTCACAATTTTTTTCCCGAATTGAAATTTTGAACATAAAAGTAGTTATCGTGAGTTAATTATAAGAATTTTCAAAAACTTTCACCCTTTAATCAGCGCACGCAAGGAAAGCTTTAAATTTTGCTGTATGTACCTTTTTTTGTTCCTGCTCCTCTCCTAATCATCTTATCGTGATGTTATATAGCCTGTTGTCGCCACTGACTTCCCCTTTGTATTTTATAGCAACACAGTCATTTAACATGAGTATCGCGCCCTTTTTGATTAGAATGTAATGATAGGCAACACTGTCCCGTCGTTGTTTCCGGTTTAGTCTTCCTATTGATAAAACGTTTCAGTGACAGACAGTCTTTGATCGTCATTCAAGAGAAGTGCATCTCGTAACGGGAATTGTGGTATTCCTATTATTTCGTGTTATTGTATATACTGTGCGTTAACAAGCCTATAGCCTTCCTTGATAAATGGACTATCTTACACTCAAATTTGTCAAATCGGTCCAGTAGTTCCTGAGATTAGCGTCTTCAATCAAACTATTCAGCTTTATATATAAGTATAGATTCCAGGTTGTTCTCTTATATTAAGCGCACGAAAGGCTTGAGATCTTACCGACAGTTACATTTCATATAACAGCGGAAACAACATCGTTCTAGAAATGTGTTATAAACACGGAATAAACGTTACATTCAATTTAACAATAATTGTTGTACAATACACTGTGTGTAATTATTCAATGTAGACAATTTAAAGTTACTACTAATCTCTCCCCACATAGAAACAATAAAATTCTATTAACAGTATTACCTTGTTTGACATAAGGTAACTTTTTATAATTTATTGAATTAGGCGTTACTTTGCGGAGGTCCATAACAAAACTAAGGAGAATATTATTTTTCTATAATCCACGATAAAGTAACTTTATTAATTTTTTATATAAAGTAGATGGTTGACCGAGTCTTGCTCGGTAATTTTTTAGAAAATAAAAGAAGAAACTTCAGAAAAAATACTGGGTAGGTGGAGGTCGATTCTAGGTATTTTCATTTCTCGAGACCGCCCGTTTCCCGAATAAGCTACGCTGATTTGACAATTTACGGCAAAAATAGTTCTATTTTAAATTTAAATGTCAATATTCTTTTATACCCCAAATACGATTATTTTTAAATAAAACCTAGCAAGATCGATTTTTCTCCCCCAAAGCTCCCTGCATGAATTTCAGAAAAATCGTTGAAGCCGTTACCGAGATTCCGAAAATATATATTAACATATAAGATTAACGTATTTAAAAATTAAAAATAAATATTAAATACACAATAATTTGCAAACGATAAACACACACATATAAGTCGCACAATAAAAGCAATAATATTTAGGTATTTCACACGATAAAATTATACTTACGGCTCATGTTGCGGTAATCCAACACGTGTGATGTATCTTCAAGTAACACCATAATTACAAAGTTCAGCTTGCATGAGGTGTTATTGTAGTTTTAACCATTTCCTCAGCCATATATTACATATGCATTGCCAAATAACCCAAGATAATTCGGTCCAAAGCCATTTATATACGATACGATGTGTATGATCGATTTAACGGATTAAGCGATAAAATCGTACCAAGAATTTTTATATATAAAAAAAATAATATGAAATTTATTGCGCTAAAAAATATTTATTTACTTAATATAAAATCATAAATATATTTAAGCGTCGTGAAAAGCTACTAAGGTGACTTAACGCGCTTTGTGGTATCCGGCCGAGTAGAATAGACCACCTTCATTTCCAACCGAGGTGTCGTAAAAGACGACTAACGTAAGTTGACGTCAGGCAGGCGGCCGCTCGTAAAATACCTAGCCAAATCATATAACGACATGTTTATGTTGTGAGCAAGCAGTGGTAGCCCAGCGGTAGCACCGTGCGACTCTTTCGAGGAGGTCACGGGTTCAAACCCGGGCAGACACCAAGAGTTTCTCTGTTAAAACTTATGTGTCTAATTGATAATTGCAATTTATCACACGCTTTTCGGTGAAGGAAAACATCGTGAGGAAACCTGCATATTTATAGAGTATTCTGAAGGATACGTGTAACCTACCAATCCACATTGGAGCAGCGTGGTAGGTCTTAGCTCCGATCCTTCTCTCCAAAAACGGAGAGAAGAGGCCTATTCTCAGCAGTGGGATAGTAACAGGTCGCTACTTCTTATGTTGTGGGATAAGGGCAGGTAAATGGTGAATATAAATAATAAATTTATATACTAGTGTGCGAAATATTTACATAATAAATCCTATATTCCGAGTAAAGTGACTAGTTAAAGTTCGAGGTCGAACAGAACTCTTCCGAGAATGAATAATGAAAAAAATAATAAATCTGGATAAAAAAGTATAGATTAGTCAGGCGACACTAGCAGGTAGCCTAATACAGCCCGGCCCAATATAGAATATTTACTCGACTACTTGAAAATAGCGATGTGATGATTCAAATTTAACACACGTTTGATCACATGATTTTCATCCCTCCTCATTACATGTCTATACCATCTCAATCTTGCACTTCTCGACTTTTCTATATTGGGCGCAACTTCAGACTTCCCCTTATATACTTATATCCCCTTATATACGGGAGAATTATAGATATTGTATTAAATTAAATTGTATGGATCATAAAGTTAAATAAAATGAATAATACAAAGCTGGACGTATTTTACTATTACTACTTATTATTAAGAGACAAGACGAACTTCTAACAATTTTAAACTACAAACCTATAATGTCGTTCTATATAATATCGTTCTATACTGCCTCCACTCTCATACCTTTCACATCTATGTTGGCTTTTCTATTCTGATATCTTTCTTTACAACCATATTTACTTTTCTTACATGCTTAATGGTCTATTGCCAATTGTGTATGTCATCATCCTCCTGCCCTTAACCCACTCTAAGTGGAGTCGGCACAACATGTTACAAACATGTTGTCATATGATTTGGCTACGTATTTTACGACCGGCCGCCGCAACGACGTCAACTTATCTTAGTCGTATTTTACGACTCCTCGGTAAGAAATGAGGTTGGTCTATTCTACTCAGCCGGATACCACACAGCGTTATTGCCTATCGTGTATGTATATGTATATTATTCACAGCTAAATTATAAAAGTGTGATAGCCCAGCAGTGACACCGTGCGGTTTTTTCGAAGGGGTCACAAGTTTAAACTCCGGACACTCATGAGTTTTTCTATTAAAACTTATATAGATAAGTTTTTCTAAACTACTGTTTAATATTTAGACCTACCGGTACGCAGAGGCGACGAAAGTTTGGAGAAACTTATTGTGGTCGGGAACACTGAAGGAAAACGATCACGCGGTCGTTCCCCAACAAGATGGACTGACCAAATAAGAACCTCGTCGTCCTCTAAATTTCACACAGTCGTAAGAGAGGCAATGGATCGAAGCAGATGGAGGCACATCATCAACTCCAGACACAACCCTGATGCTGACCACGATCCTCAGACATGAGGGACCGACGATAGAGAGAGAGAGTTTAATATTTGCCTCAGACCTAACTTTATTTAGATTTATTATGAGCTGTGATAGCTCAACGGTGAGACCGTGCGACTCTCTAGAGACGAGAATGGGTTCAAACAGAGGGCAGGTACTGATGTGTTTTCTATTACATTTATGTGTTATGTGTCTACTTGATAATTGCAGTTTAGCACACGTTTATTGGTGTAAAAGAGTTCATCGTACAACCTGCATATCTATGGAGAATTCTGGAGATATGTGTAACCTAAAAATCCGCATTGGAGCAACGTGGTAGGTCTTATACTTCTCTAGTAGCAGCGGCTTCGCCCGCGTGTTAATATCACAAAATTTTCCTACTACAATTTTCATAAACGGTAATGTATTACTAACCTAAATCTTGCAGAAGAATTGCGCTACCTTTTAGTAAAAACCGTACTAAAATCCGTTCAGTAGGTTTTGATAAAATCGATCACATACAGACAGACAGCTTTAGGAGTCTTTTTTATAATGAGTATATATTAATTAATAGACTTGTGAAGTAATGTTCAAAAATTTTGGCTTTTGTAAATTTTGTTCAAATAAATCTTTTCTTTCCTTAAGAGTACCAGAGTACCATCACTTTTTAACCAGCGTACCATCTCATTTTAACCAGCGTGTCATCGTAGGTCGATATCGAACATGCCTAATATACATTCATAAAATCCACAATCACGCACTCAGTTTCCTGTTCTTAAAACGACAACCCTGACTATATAGAAATGAGGGTCCATGCGACTTGAAGAATGGGATTAGGGCGTTCCAATAGGTATGAGACTTTCTAGAATAGGTATGAGATAGATAGGTATGAGATAGATAGATATGAGATAGATAGGTATGAGAATAAGTATCAGAACTTCTATAAGGATATATTCACTTAAACCCGTAGCATGACAAATAACCGTATCCATACGGAATGTTATTGGCTTAAATATTTAATTTAGCTAATCTTGTATATATATCATCTAAATTTTGGAAACGGATCCAATGATTTTCATGAAATTCAATATGTACGGGGTTTAGGGGACGATAAATCTATCTAGCTAGGTTTTATTTAAACACGTGTCGTTTTACCCCTGTTTTCATGGTAGCTCAATAGGGAAACGAGCAGTCTAGAGAAATTAAATTCCCGGATCCACCTGCCAAATTTTATTCAAGTTTCATTTTTTTTATGTCCTAAAAAAAAATACCGTGCATAGCTCGTTCGCCCAGGTAATGTGTAATTACATGATGTAATAATGCTTTGCTTGTTTCAAACAACGAAAACAATGTACTTTGATCGCTTATTAATACTTCACTTCCCTTCAACGTCAAGTCTGTAATGTCTGCCAGTTAACTTAACTTAATTAGATCTTATTCCTTAACACTTGTATATATGTATGTATAATATGTATTATGTATGTATGTATATATTTATGTATATTATATAAACTAATCACAAAGTACCTTAATTGTTATTATAGTCTACAATAGAATTAGAAAACTAAATTTGAATGTCCTTGTATTGAATTTCTTAGCTTTATATGATTTGGTCTTTCCTTTATGTTTTTTTTATTCTTATACTTTGTCAACTGTAATGCTCATTTCGTCACCATCTGTAATTGACGATACATTTAGCTAAAAACTGTCTATATTAATAATGAGTTTATTTAATGTGTATGATGTATTTGTCGTTGATGGTCTTACAAAATAAATAAATAAATAAATAATATATGTATATATATATATATATATATCCTGCCCTTATCCCACTCTAAGTGGGATCGGCACAACATGTTATTAACATGCCGTAACATGATTTGGCTGCGTTTTTACGACCGGCCGCCTGCCTGACGTCAACTTACCTTAGTCGTATATTACGACACCTCGGTAAGAAGGAGGGTGGTCTATTCAACTAAACTGGATACTACACGGTGGGTCAACTTATCTCTGTCGCCATTTACGACACCTCGGTAAGAAATGAGGGTGGTTTATTTTACTCAGCCGGATACTACACGGCAGGTCGACTTACCTTAGTCGCCTTTTACGACACCTCGGTAAGAAATGAGGGTAGTCTATTCTACTCAACCGGATACCACACGGCGGGTCGACAGTAGTAAGGATTCACCGGTTCTGGCCCACCTATATATACATTATATATATATATAAGGGGGGTAAGGGGGAAAACGAAGGGGGGTAAGGGGGAAAACGACAATAACATCTAGTCGGCCCCAACAGTCAACCTCACCTGCACGTGGTGCCCCCTGCTAGATAACGGACGAGGCTCTGGCGACCGAACAATGGCGGTATAACCATACACCTGAGAGGGCAACTGATCAGAAGAGGCTTCAGGAGCCTTGAGGTCTAAATAACCTTTAAAAATCTGGTGCAGAAGGCAAGGGGAAACCACTGCAACTATTATCCCAAGATAATCGCTATGCAAGTAAAGTCAAAGGAATCACGATTGCCATGCGAACCGATTAGCAACCGGCGCCGTGCCGCGTCCGGGGCGCGCGGTGGGAAATGGGTTACCGGTCATGCTGAAGTGGAAAACCAGGCTTCTCATGAAAATAATGCTACTGGAAATTACGTTAAGCTTCGAAAAATCCAGAAGATAGGTACGTGGAACGTGCGTGGCTTACTAGAACGTGGAAAAATTGACACACTTCAACATGAAATTATCCGATGTGGTATAAGTGTCTGTGGCCTAGCTGAAACACATTGGAAACAAAGTGGACACTTCCTCACCGACACCCATGCCATCTACTTTTCTGGGAACGAAAATACTAGCCGAAATGGTGTAGCTTTTGTCATTCCAAAACACTTAATGAGTTGTGTGTTGGGTTATGAATGTATTAGTGACCGAATCATGACTATTAAGCTGAAAGCATCACCCATCAACCTGAATCTCATTCAAGTATATGCCCCTACTAGTTCTGCAGAGCCAGATATTATGGAGAATTTCTATTCAGAACTAGATGCTACCATTGCAAAAACACCTAAAAGGGAGTTGCTATTAATAATGGGTGACTTTAATTCCAAAATTGGTGCTAACTCACATAATTTTAGCAAAAGTGTGGGAAACTTTGGTCTTGGGATACGCAACGACAGGGGTGAACGACTCATGCAATTTGCAGATGAAAACAGTTTGCTAATTACAAATAGCCTATTTCAACATCACCCGCGGAGACTTTATACGTGGACGTCACCAGATGGTACTTATCGTAATCAGATAGATTATATCTTGGTTCAATCTCGTTGGCGGACCTCCATACTCAATGCCCATACATTACCTGGCGCTGATTGCGGATCAGACCACGAACTTCTTGTAGTGAAATTAAGATTAAAATTGACAGCTGCTAGAACCGAAAAAACCCCAAAGAGATTAGAGGTTAAAGATATCGCAAAATTTACTACAGCTATAGAGGAAAACTGGTGTGAATGGATCAACACTAATCAAAATGAGTCAACATCAGAAATGCTATGGACCCAAGCAAAATATGTTATCCAAAACGCAATCGCAAAATCTGGACCGCCAACTAAAACGCATAAGCGGCAACACTGGATTACGAATGGTACTTTTACTATGATTGAGACCCGGCGTCAAGCAAAAGCCAAAGGAGCAGACATTAAAGAGCTCAATAAGTTGTCCGCGAGGATACAGGCAAACTGTAGACGAGACTACAACTCATACCTTCGTGGGATATGTGAAGAAGTCGAAGCACATGCAGCAAAACATGAATCTAGAGATTTGTACCACAAAATTCGATTCATTACAAGAACCATAAGCACAAAAACCTGGGCTATTAGCAATGAAAATGGCGAAGTAGTAACGGAATTAGTTCAGATTTCAGAAGCATGGAAGAACTATTGTCAGTCTCTGTTCCTAGACAATCAATATCATTGCTTTCCAGACACGAACCCACGTAGTGAAGAATTAGAACCTGATATCCTTCTATCAGAAGTGAAAGCTGCCATAAAACATCTCAAACCTAGAAAAGCTACGGGTAGCGATCAAATACCCATTGAAACAATTAAAGCTCTCGAGGACCATGGCGAACATATGCTTTGGGCTATATGTAACAAAATATGGCAGACTTGTGAATGGCCTTCTGACTGGACTCACACTGTACTCACTGCTATACATAAAAAGGGTTCAACTAAACAGTGCAGTAACTATCGCCTTATTGCCCTCATATCACATGCTAGCAAGATTCTGTTGCATATTCTTAACGAGAGACTGAAGACGTACCTATCCAAAGAAATTGCACCAGAGCAGGCTGGATTTGTTAAAGGAAGAGGCACCCGCGAGCAGATTCTCATTGTGCGTCAGATCATCGAGAAAGCTCGAGAATTTAACAAGCCAACGTATATATGCTTTGTCGATTTCTCTAAAGCATTCGACTCGGTGAAGTGGCCGATCCTATGGAAAACTTTACTCGAGATGGGAACGCCGAAACATCTCGTACATCTTCTAAGAAATTTGTACGAAAAAGGCACAGCCTCAGTGCGTACTGATGACGTCCTATCTGGCAATTTCCATCCCACTGCTGGTGTTCGCCAAGGATGCATTGTATCTCCGCTCCTGTTTAATGTATACACCGAGCTGATAATGCGCATTGTTCTGGAGGATTGGACAGATGGGGTTACGATTGGTGGGTATGGAATTGCCAATTTGCGTTATGCAGATGATACCACACTTTTTGCAACGAGTAAACGCCATATGGAGGAACTCCTTATTAAGATGGAACGTGTCAGCCTCGAATTCGGATTAAAGATTAATCGCAGCAAAACCAAGGTAATGATTGTAGATCGCGCTAACAATAATTCGCCAGAAGTCACTGAAATTGCGAACTGTCAAGTAGTCCAATCCTACGTATACCTTGGAGCTTTAATTTCGAACAATGGCGGCTGCATAGATGAGATAAAAAGGCGTATGGCAATTACTAGGAATGCAATGGACAAAATGAAGAAAATATGGAGGAACAAAAATATTACCAAAGTCACGAAGACCCGGCTTGTGCGAACTTTAATATTACCCATATTTCTATACGCTGCAGAAACGTGGACAGTGCGGGAAATTGAGAGGAAAAAGATAGATGCTCTAGAAATGTGGTGCTGGCGAAGAATGCTTGGGGTACGATGGACCGAGAAACGAACAAATGTTTCGATACTCCAAGAGCTAGGCATCACGCAGCGTCTATTTTCTACAGTACAATCCCGCATACTCTCATTTTTCGGACACGTTTCAAGACGGGGCAGCCAGTCCATAGAACGTCTCGTTGTCCAAGGAAAAGTGGAAGGCACAAGGCCTCGCGGAAGGTCACCCATGCGATGGACCGACCAGATCAAATCTGCTGTGGGCGGTCCGGTGCATGAGTGTACCCGAATGACCGCAAACCGCAAAAAATGGCGTGAAATTGTGAAGCGCATAACAACAGCCGCTACCAAAACCACAACTTGAAGGCGATCACGACCGCTCTGTCAAGAGCGAAACGATTGAGAAGAATATATATATATATATATATATATATATATATATATATATATATATATATATATATATATATATATATATATATATACATATATATATATATACATATATATACATATATATATACATATATACATATATATACATATATATATATATATATATATATACATATATATATATATATATCCTGCCCTTATCCCACTCTAAGTGGGATCGGCACAACATGTTATTAACATGCTGTAACATGATTTGGCTGCGTTTTTACGACCGGCCGCCTGCCTGACGTCAACTTACCTTAGTCGTATATAACGACACCTCGGTAAGAAGGAGGGTGGTCTATTCTACTAAACTGGATACCACACGGTGGGTCAACTTACCTCTGTCGCCATTTACGACACCTCGGTAAGAAATGAGGGTGGTTTATTTTACTCAGCCGGATACTACACGGCAGGTCGACTTACCTTAGTCGCCTTTTACGACACCTCGGTAAGAAATGAGGGTGGTCTATTCTACTCAACCGGATACCACACGGCGGGTTGACAGTAGTAAGGATTCACCGGTTCTGGCCCACCGGGCCAGAACCTGTGGATGCCTATCTAAGTTAGCGAAGATATCAGTTGCTAGCTAACTTAACGAAGCTAAAAGTCACGCAGTCGACACTACTATAGTATAAGAAACATTTCAGAATAATTTAGATTTATATAGCAAAAGTGATGCAATAATATGAATTAGTTTGACGAGTTCTTACATACTAATTACACTGCATATTTTCTGGCCGGTTCACCGGTGAATCCTTACTACTGTCGACCCTTAGTCGCCTTTTACGACACCTCGGTAAGAAATGAGGGTGGTACTATTCTACTTAGCCAGATACCACACGGCTAAGTATATCTGAATTATGCCCAGCGGTAACACCGTGCGACTCTTTTGAGGAGGTCACGGGTTCAAACCCGGGCACGAACCAATGAGTTTTTCTAGTAAAACTTATGTGTCCAATTGATAATTGCAATTTATGACACGATTTTCGGTGAGAGAAAACATCGTAAGGAAACCTGCATATCCCTAAAGAATTCTGGAAACATGTGTAACCTACCAATCCGCACTGGAGCCTTCTCTCCAAAAACGGAGAGAGGAGGCCTATTCTCGGCAGTGGGATAGTAACAGGCCAATAATTACTTATTTTCTAATTTTCTATGATTAACTCTTTCTTTACCCATATTAATTGTGCATGTGAGCAGATAACTTGCAAAATACAGTAATCTTCTTATTTAACTCCCAAATCAAGCTTAGCACTGGCTCGAAAATGTTTACTTCGATGATTGATCAAATTATTCAATTTATAAACCTTATAGAAGAAAACTCAAAATTACGCATTATTTAGATTCAGTATCAACTTATAGTACCAACTAAATCAACTGTCAAATTAATTCAATTATACTGCATAGGTGTAGGTACTTAAGTAAATGTAAATATTTTAAAACAGGTTCTTTATAGCAGGCAGATTACAAATTTAAAACAAATAACAACATTAGGTATTTAATGGAACGTGTCTGCCTACTTTTAAGAACCCAAACATATACTTTTAGGTACTTTAAACTTTTTAAACAAATCGATGGCAAATATTAAATTTATTAAAATACTACAATATCACAACAAGCATATTATAATAACTAATTAGCTTTAATCTATCCATTAATCTATTTTATAAAACAAATATTTAATTTAAGAAATTATTTTGACAAATGCAGTTTTATTACAACTGCCTTATTTGGTAATAATGTTATAGTAATAAAGTGTTTGCCACTCCAAAGTCATGTGATATTGTTTATTTACATTTAGTTAAACACCTCAACCTATGGAGTATGGAGAAGGGAATAAGAGATAACTAAGCATGTTCTTGTTCAATTTTTTTGCACTATTTTTTTTGTACTTTTGTTACTTTATTTTTATTATCTTGTTTTATTCTTTTTTTGTTTTTGGTTGCTTTTTGGCATTCTTTTTTTCTTTTTTTCAAGAACTGCTTTACATTTTTATAAAATAAACATTAACTAATTCTGAATACAAAATCTTAATTTTTAAAATATTATTAAATGTAGTAACACTAACGAAAGTGCCATTTTTAGAGGAAAATTAAATTGTCCAAGTTCATAAATACTAATTAATTCTTAGCAGCGTAATATAAAATAAAAAAACTCTCAGGGTTGCTAAACATTACACAAAATTTGTTAAGTTTTTGCATTCAGATTTAGATACAAATATTGGAACAATAATTGTTTGTTAAATATTCCACATGGCGGTTATCTTATGAGGTAATAAATAATTATTTAGTTACATTTTGTTTTTCAGGTCCCAGTAGAACAAAGCACAATCAATGTCAATAATTACTAACTTAATTTCAATCACACACATTATATGTTTATGTACAATCGACAACAATTTGTCTGGTATTTTTATTTTTAACTTCTATATACAAAATAAACGTTGTTTACTTTGCTTGTTCGGCTATTTATTGAAGTTTTTGCGTTATGTATAATATCTAAATATTATGTTTTTCAATTAATTGTTGAAGAGGCTGCCTTTTGTTTTAGTTAATAATATAATATTGCATTCATACATATATCTAGTACAAGTATTGAACTTAATATAATAACTAAATCGAGTGACAAGTTAAATTCATTACACTACATAGGTTTAGGTATTTAACTAACATTTCATGTAAACATGTCAAGAAAGGTTCTTTAACGTAGGCAGATAACAAATTTGAAACAAATAAATAAGAGCGTTAGCTATTAAACCGAATGTCTGCCTACTTTTAAGAACCCGAACAAACAGGTACTTTATACGTTTTCAATAAAACGATGGAAATTTTTAAATATACTAAAATACCACAGTATCACAGAGTGACTTTATAAACGGTTGACATTACATTAAATTCAAATTCAAAATTCAAATAATTCTTTATAGACTGACCCGTTGACTCAGTTTGTAGTGACCCTGCCTTTAGCTCTGCGGGTCTCGGGTTCCATTCCCACCTTGGGGCTTCATTTTTTAAATACATTGTTGGTTCTGGAAGTCTAGGAGGTATTATGTATTTAAGTTTGTAATTAAAATCATATAAGTATATATTCACCAGCTATCTGTCACCCATGCAAATGTATTAATTTACTTTTTATATATTTATTTATTCAAATGGGCTTTTACACTTTTGAATCGTCAAATTACAATGAAGCTACGACTGTTCAGAAAGCTGCTCTTACCGAGAAGAAACAGTAAGGAACTAGGCATCAGTATACAGATTACTTTTCTTATTTTATTTATTACTATTACCAGATACGCATATCATACTTTAACTTTTTAACTTCGTTAATAACTTCGTTTAATAGTTTAGCTTTAATCTGTATCGCAATAATGTATTTTGCCAAATGCAGTTTTATTGCAATTTCTTTATTTGTAATAATGTTACAGTAATCAAATGTTTGCCACTCCTGAGTCACGTGGTATTGTTTGTTTACATCTAGTTAAAGACCTCAACCTATGGCGTAGTATACTTATATTTAAAGAGTTAAAAAAACCTATTAAACTAAGCATGTTCTTGTTAAATTTTTTCACTATACATTTTTTTTAGTGATTTTGATTATTTTTCTTTTTTTACTATTTTTGGTTGGTTCGTTTTTTATTTTTTTTTGCTTTTTTTGCTTTTGTTGCATTTTTTTCTTTTTTTGTTAATTTTTCGTAAATTTTTTTTTTCTTTGGTTGCATTTTTTGCTTCTTTTTTTTTCAAGAACTGCTTTACATTTTCATAAAAGAAATATTAACTAACTCTGAATACATAATCTTAATTTTAAAATATATTTAAATGTAAAAACACTGAAATAGCTATCATTTATAGCTATAGAAAATTAAATTCTCAAAAATCACAAAGACTGATTAATTCTTAGCAGCGTTATATTACATTTAAATGTTGCCAATATTGGAGGGTGAATATTAAATTAAAAAACTTAGATGGGATATTCCTAAACGTTACTATACACAATGTTTCTTAAGCTTTTGTATTCAGATTTAGAAATTTGATCATATATGGCAATCGTCACCGTTAACTACATAATACAAAATATACAACAATTATAACACTACAATTTAAAAAAAGAGTTACGACATTAAAACGTTGATTGAAGTATTATTTAACTTACTTAAAGTAGTACTTACTTAACTAATTAAAGTTAATACGTCAATACATTTTGCAGTTATAATACAGAGTAGAAATAAATGTCTATAGCTGTAAGTACGATTAAGTTAAAACTTACGATCATTTAAAGGTTTCTGTTCACCCGTCTAGAACCGTCTTCTTGATGTATAAAGAATATTGAAGAAATATATTGTTTTATTTGTCTCCAACCAAATTTGTAGTTGCATTGGTTGTTAGTTTGATAAGATATTGACAGATTTAAAGATTTCCGTTCTTCCGTCTAGAACTTTCTTCTTGATGTATAATGAATATTGATGGAATATATTGTTTTATTTGTCTCCAACCAAATTTGTAGGTGCATTGGTTGTTAGTTTGATAAGATATTGACAAATTTAAAGATTTCCGTTCTTCCGTCTAGAACTTTCTTCTTGATGTATAATGAATATTGATGGAATATATTGTTTTATTTGTCTCCAACCAAATTTGTAGTTGCATTGGTTGTTAGTTTGATAAGATATTGACAAATTTAAAGATTTCCGTTCTTCCGTCTAGAACTTTCTTCTTGATGTATAATGAATATTGATGGAATATATTGTTTTATTTGTCTCCAACCAAATTTGTAGTTGCATTGGTTGTTAGTTTGATAAGATATTGACAAATTTAAAGATTTCCGTTCTTCCGTCTAGAACTTTCTTCTTGATGTATAATGAATATTGATGGAATATATTGTTTTATTTGTCTCCAACCAAATTTGTAGTTGCATTGGTTGTTAGTTTAGTAAGATATTGACAAATTTAAAGATTTCCGTTCTTCCGTCTAGAACTTTCTTCTTGATGTATAATGAATATTGATGAAATATATTGTTTTATTTGTCTCCAATCAAATTTGTAGTTGCATTGGTTGTTAGTTTAGTAAGATATTGACAAATTTAAAGATTTCCGTTCTTCCGTCTAGAACTTTCTTCTTGATGTATAATGAATATTGATGGAATATATTGTTTTATTTGTCTCCAACCAAATTTGTAGTTGCATTGGTTGTTTTTTGGGTAAGATATTGTCAAAATGGCAAGAATGACAATTGATTTATGTGGGCCATGTGTGGGTTCCCACGCAGAACAAATCTTCAGGCTTCATTGTGATTTCTACCCGGGCCTAAGTAGCTAGCCCGGGTAACGAGGCCAAGCCTCGAGGCCCGAAGGGTCTTTAGCCTCTGGAGTTCTGAGAAGAACTCCCTGCTGCTTGATTTCTTCTTTTTACGTAATTACATTTCCAATATTAACGTGAAAAACAGGGATTCCTTACCACAAACAAGTGGAAATTCGAATATAAAAATTTTGGATTATTAATTGTCCAACACAAAAGTATTATTTCATTATAATTCAATGGTGATAACAGATTAAGAAAAGCGAACTTTACATTGTAATAATTGGTGAAATTAATTTATAAATAAATCATGGTAATTTGTTATGAAAAAATATACCACCATTGATTAACCGAAGGATTCACTAATTTTCACGTTTTTCACAAACAATTACGGTAGCAAAAATTCTATAATATATAATTTTCTGCTATATATAAATATGTATAGCAGAAACATTTTAACATATTTTTAACTTTTAGGACCTTTTAACATAACCTTCAGGAATGCATATTATAATTTAACAGGCAGCATTAGTTTGCGTGTATATACATCCTATCCTACCTTACTAATATTATAAATGAGAAAGTTTGTGATTATGGATGTATGTTTTTTACTCTTTCACAGCGAACCCGCTGAACCAATATCGATCAAATTTGGCTCAATTATTCCTTATACGCCGGAATAACATATAGGCTGTAGAAATCCTATTAATTCTACAGGAATAGGATGACATTGAAAAGTGTTATCTATTATCAACCTATCACACGACAACAGTCCACGCGAACGAAGTCGTAAAAGCGCGTAAAAGCTATGTTCTACATAATGCGTAATGTTGAAGTAGTAATCAATACTGACTGATTTAATGTAATACGCTTGATAATGATTTATATTGGGACGAATATTTGTAAATTGCAAGATTACCAGGAAAAAAATTATCATCATCATCCTCTTCTCATTACCTCACTCTAATAGGGTCGGCACAACAAGTTATAAACATGTTGTCACATTATTTGGCTACGTATATTACGACCAGCCGCCTGCTCGATAGTAGTAAGGATTGAGGTGAGCCGGTGAGCCGGTGAACCGGCCAGAACGTTTCAATATAAGCACGGTAAGCATATGTATTGTTGGGCGGTGAAATGAGTTTTTGATTCAAGTAAACATCAACCTGACTGAAGAGTGAATGTAGCCAATTATTAATTGGAGCCACAACCGTAGACGAATTCAGTTTTGATGCGTCTTGATTTAGTACTTTAGCTTTCAAATGGAGCAATGTGTGTGACAAATCAATGTAATCATCGCTTGTTCCTGGCACTTGAAATTCTATAGGTCCATCGTCGGCAAGAGATGAAATTGGCTTGTAATGAATCCATAGTCCATGTTCTACACTAGTTTGCGTGGATGGTAGAGCAAAAAATCTAACTCCGATTTAATACACTCACATGTTACATGAGAAAAATATTACTTAATATTATTCCCAAAAGAATTTGTTTAACTACATCATTACCAACGTTTCTTGCAAAATAGTTTATAATTTCACCCAACTCATTAATTTTACATTAATATGCAGTTTAATTTTACATAAATATGCAGTTTAATTAATAACCACTTAATAAAATATGCAGTGTAATTAGTATGTAAGAACTCGTCAAACTAATTCATATTATTGCATCACTTTTGCTATATAAATCTAAATTATTCTGAAATGTTTCTTATACTATAGTAGTGTCGACTGCGTGACTTTTAGCTTCGTTAAGTTAGCTAGCAACTGATATCTTCGCTAACTTAGATAGGCATCCACAGGTTCTGGCCCACCGGGCCAGAACCGGCGAATCCTTACTACTGTCAACCCGCCGTGTGGTATCCGGTTGAGTAGAATAGACCACCCTCATTTCTTACCGAGGTGTCGTAAAAGGCGACTAAGGTAAGTCGACCTGCCGTGTAGTATCCGGCTGAGTAAAATAAACCACCCTCATTTCTTACCGAGGTGTCGTAAATGGCGACAGAGGTAAGTTGACCCACCGTGTGGTATCCAGTTTAGTAGAATAGACCACCCTCCTTCTTACCGAGGTGTCGTTATATACGACTAAGGTAAGTTGACGTCAGGCAGGCGGCCGGTCGTAAAAACGCAGCCAAATCATGTTACAGCATGTTAATAACATGTTGTGCCGATCCCACTTAGAGTGGGATAAGGGCAGGAGATATATATATATATATATATATATAGGTGGGCCAGAACCGGTGAATCTACCTAATCCTTACTACTCTCGATGTCAACTTACCTTAGTCGCATTTACCGACACCTCGGTAAGAAATGAGGGTGGTCTATTCTATATCAACCGGATAACACACTGTGGCTCAATTTAACTAAGTCTCCTTTTACGACTTCTCGAAAAAATTAAGTTTGTCTATTCTACTCAGCCGGAATCCACGCGGAATTTGTTTGTAAAAATTACAATTATTAAGTATTTTTCTAAAGTAACTTTACAGCTAAGGGTATTTTAATTTTATGTATAATGTAGGTGTAATAAATATATCTGACTATAGCCTCACAAAAGAGGTTAGTCACTCAGCGGACGATGGAGCAAGCTAAGCTTGGTATCTCTAGGTGATCGAAACATAAATGAGGAGATCCATACAACAACCAAAGTTACTGGTATACCTAAGCCAAGCTGAAGTGGCGATAGCGGGGCGGGGGGTATGAGAAAATACCTGAATCCAGCCTCAATCTATGAACATTGAAAACAAACTTTGATTGGCCCGTTGGCGTATTGGGTAGTTACCCTGCCTTCAGCTCCGCGGGTCGCGGGTTCGATTCCCGTCGAGGGCCACACATTTTCTATAAAAAAAAAAGAATTTGTTGGCCTTTGAGCCTGGGTGTATATTTGTATTTAAGTATGTATTTAAAAATTATATAAGTATATATTCACCAGTTATCTGTTACCCATAATACAAGTATTAAGTTACTTACTTTGGGGACGGACGACCGTGTGTGTAAGTGTCCCATATATGTTTATTTATTATTTATTTATTTAATCCATACGAATATTATAAATACGAAAGTTTGTCTGTCTGTTACGCTTTCAAATTTCGTTGGGACTAATATTGATTAAAACACCGAATCATAATCTTCCTGCCGTTATCCCACTCTAAGTGGGTAAGAAATGAGGGTGGTACTATTCTATTCAGCCGGATACCACACGGCGATTATAGTAATAACACATATTGTACATTATTTGTATATTTATATTGTAACACACCAAACACACACACACACACACACACACACACAAACACGCTAACACATATACACACGCACACATACATTCATACCCGCACTCAATAGCAAATATAAGATATAAATATTATGTATTGGTTGTAATATCTCAGTCTAGGAAGGTGGGGGAGGGTATCTCCTCACACACAACACAACACAAGCATCATTTGTCATTTTTGACATATTGTACATGTGTGCTATATGAACGTTTAAGTTGGCATGTATTGTCAACCACAACGACAACGGTTCACGCGAACGAAATTGCGGAAAAGCTAGTTAATAATAAATTAGTATTAAAATTAATTATAGTAAACTAGTAAGAATCCAAAATAACACAGACGTTAGAAAATTCGAATAAAATGTGTATTTAGGCTATATTAGTTTTATTTAACAACGCACCGATCTTAAAAAAAGAGAAAGAAAACAAGTCAAAATAAAAATGCTTTTAACAAAATTTCGTGTCCCTACTGTAAACCGTTGAGGAGTTCCCTCGTCTGGATTCAATCCAGGCAGCATCAGGTCATGCTTATCATAAACATGCATTGTCGAGTCTGGACCAGTATGTAAAATTTCAGCTCAACCGGACACCGGAAAGTGCGTCAAATTTAACTTGCAAGATTCCTTCACATACATACATTCCAAGTTGAATGCTTTATAAAAAAAAGTATAATTAATATAATAAATAGATCCCTAAAAACCGTTTTTTAATATTTAGAAAAGCGATTAAACATCGACTACAAGAATAAAATAATCGTTTAATATAAAAATATATAAAGTGTATAATATATCTTTTTTTTTTTATTAGTTTATTAACGGCCTGGAATCTAGTCCTTTACGGCGTATAATATATCACATCTCTATATCCAAAGACTAAAAGCAAAGTATTGATTCTTCGACGAAATGGGCGAATGAGCGTAGATCACCGAAAAGAGACATAAGTATGCTTCTAATTAAATATATCTTTAATCTCTTTGAAGAATAAATGACGATTAGAAAGAATTATATCACAAACATTACACGCTAAAGAAAAACAAAAGTCGCTAACCATGAAAACGAAACGCAAATTGTGATAACATTGAATTATTCAAAATGTAATAGTTTACTATGAAATTACGCGTGTATAAACCCGATAGTTCAAAGATCATATTATACAATCACTACACATCATATCGTAGCAATATAGACCGTAAATTTCATTAACAGATTAAGTGTTAGTAAAGTGTACAGTTTCATAGCGGCTTGCATTGAATATTATAGCTGGAATTTGGCTCACCACATTGTTCAATACACCACACATCACTACCGAACTTCACTTGCACGATTTCTGTGCAAAACGTTCCGAAAATATAAACTTTTCGTAATAAACAACCCGAGTTCACGAGCGGCGCGTCGGGAAGCCATTTTCAGTAGTCTGCAATGCAGTTGAATCGATCGTCCAATCAGAAAGTAAAACGAACATTTTTGCCGACGCCGATGATATGCGCGCGCTGCTATTGGTTAAAATTTATGTTTAACTTTTGTCATTCTTTTTTTAATTTAATCGTTTAATGTCTTTTAATTAAATCTAAATGTTTTAATGATTTTAATGTGTATATTATATTAGCACTTTATGTTAATATATTTTTGTATTGTCATTCGCTTGTTCGTTTATCGGGAGTAAAAATTGAAAATTTATTCAGTTTTACATCTTACGTGAAGTCGACAAAACGATTTCCGTGTTGTTTTCACAGATGCAATTTTTTATACAAGGCATAATGGTACTGCGATAAACAAGTCAAATATGGTGTTTTATTTGTGTTATAGCCGAAATTTATTCGAAGCCGTGGAAGACGGAAGTTAAAATATTCAAATATACGTCAAATCGTTGGGTACAATTCAAACAAGCCCAATATTTAGAGAAAAATCATTGTATGCACTCATAATAGGGCACAAAGCGCCATCTATATGTAATCGTTGTAAAATGGAAATCTTGTTAAAATTACTGGATATTTACGATAAGCTTTATTGTCAATATTAATTTAGTTATTTTATTATATTTGTAAATTTATATTTTGAATGACTACATAATTATTTATTAATTTATACCGATCTGAAACAGCTTTACATCTATACTAATATATAAAGTTTGATTGATTGTTTGAACGCGCTAATCTCAGGAACTACTGGACCGATTTGAAAAATTTTCTCAGTTTAAGATAGTCCATTTATCGAGGAAGGCTATAGACTATATAACATCACGCTAAGATGAATAGGGGAGGAGCAGCAATAAAAAATATTACGAAAACGGCAAAATTTAAAACTGCGCTGAGTTAAAGGTGATAGCTATTGAAAAATCATGAACTACAAAATTGTTCCCCTCTAAAAGTTCTAAATAAAAGACAGCGACAGCTGTGTAGCTTTTAAGGTTAAGCCACTTTAACCATTTATTATGGTTATCAAAAGACTATATTACGGGTTTAATATTTTCACGCGGGCGGAGCCGCTGGCGATTGCTAGTATTAATTAATCCAATAAATATCCTATATAATTTTTAATTAATTATGTAGTACCAAATATAAGAGATCACATCGTTCTTAGTTACATTATCATCTTCCTGCCCTTATCCCACTCTAAGTGGGGTCGGCACAACATGTTAAAAACATGCTGTCACATGATTTGGCTGCGTTTTTACGACTGGCCGCCTGCTTGACATCAATTTACCTTAGTCGCCTTATACGACACCTCGGTAACAAATGAGGATGGTCTATTCTACTGAGCCGGATACCACACGGCGGGTCGACTTACCTTAATCACCTTTTACGACACCTCGGTAACAAATGAAGATGGTCTATTCTACTCAGCCGGATACCACACGGCGGGTCGACTAAACCTTAGTAGCTTTTTACGACACCTTGGTAACATATGAGGATGGTCTATTCCAGGGCTTCTTAAACTTTTTTATATAGCGACCCCCGTCAAGCTTAGGAAATTTTAAACGACCCCCTCCTCCATATAATGAAATATATATTAACCGTAGATGTAGATGTAATATCGCACTATTTTACAATGTAAATAACAGTTTTGCATTGCCACTTTAAAAAAAAATAGTTATAATAAAACTACAATAGTATTTTGTATGATTTTTATTTGTATTTATATTTGTACGTAGTGTGTATACTAATTTTAAAATTTGTAAACTAACCAATCATAAATTTAATAAAATCTATTTAATTAAATTTAATGAAAAGGGATTTAAGGGTAATGAAGGAACTTAGGAGGAGAAATATCAATAAATCTTTGTTAGAAAAGTTCTTTAGAGGACAGCTGCAGCCATGTAGTTGTATCAATAATGATTGAAAAGTATCACATCTTTGCGACGCCCCTTTCAGTAGTCTCGCGACCCTCCTGGGGGTCGCGACCCACAGTTTAAGAAGCCCTGATCTATTTTACTCAGCCGGATACCACATGGCGGGTCGACTTACCTTAGTCGCCTTTTACCACACCTCGGTAAGAAATGAGGTTGGTACTATTCTATTCAGCCGGATACCACACGGCGTAGGATTTAAAACCCCATTAAAAAATAAAAAAAGAATGAAACGGTCGGTGTACTATGGGATTGGAACCCATGTATTTTCATATATTTAATCCGCCCGTTAACCAGTGCGCTATTACAACTTGACAAATGACTGAATTAAACGAGTTATATTGAAATATAACTCAAATCAAATCAAAATAATGTTAATTCACTTCACACACATCACTTTTGAATCGTCAAGGATCAATATTGGTTGGTATTCGTAATAGCATTCTTGCTTTTCCTTCATCACGACAAGCAAGAATGCTGTACAAGTTACTTGAAATCGGGCCAAAACGTAGACGGTAGCATTTTGTAAAGTGTTATGTTAAGGGCGGCATGTTCATAATTGAACAAGCGCTTTTAAAAAAAAAATAGATTAAAAAAAAAAGGATCAATATGATTAATGACTACTAGAACTGAATGTTGCTCTTACCGAGAAGAACCAGAAAGAAACTCGGCGGTCAATCTTTTAAACATTTTCAATTTTACATTATTAAACCGCAGTCTTGTATGTCTGAAAGGATATTCAAATCCAGGCTTTTTTATCATCCAAATAATCTTCAATTTTGTAATATGCTTTACGTATAAGTACATCTCTTATACTTAATATAAATCTTTCTGCAGACTGGTCTAGTGCGGGTTGCGGAATTTTATTGTAGAAGCGAATACCGAGACAATCGAATGAGTTGCTAACTCTGCTGAGTCGCGACACAGGTATCACGGATAAATAAAATCATCTTTTAAGCTATTTTGTCGCAAATGACGAAGCATGTTTCAATATGCAAAAACCACAAACCAAACCGCAAGTCAAAGCTATATATAAATAAGTGAAAATAACTTACGTTTGTTGTTACTGGAACCTCGATGGACTCGGCGAGTTCATTTTTCCTGGAAACACACGTGAGTATTAATAACAATAAATCAAATTCAAAATATTCTCTATTCAAATAAACTTGTAAACGAGTGCTTTTGAATCGTCAACTCTGCTGCTGCTCCTACCGAGAAGAGCCGGCAAGAAAATAGGCGGTTGCTCTTTTAAAAATATAATTCTGATAACTAGTTACATTGAGTCATTACTGTCTTGTACATGGTCGAACAGTAGCTATATTCAAATATTCCTATCATCTAAGTAATCCTCAATAGCAGGCTTTCTGTAAAAGGCCAGATTGATCTATATTAAATCAACAATGTATTTAAGGTATTTAATTGGATAAGAATTAATGCTGTATTGTATAAAAATTGCTTCAAAAATAAGGCATAATTTTTCGTAAAAAGTAAATGACAAAAAATGCTATTGTGGGTTATCCATAAGAGATAGACATACACCATCGCGGACTTTTCTGTAGACCTTTTCAAGGTGTACAGATACTTAGTACATCATTTTGATAAATCTCGTAGGGTTTGCAATGTAAGCGGGAAAAAATATAATTATTCACGATATTTATTAGAAACCTCAAAAATTACAGTATTTCTCTACTCCATATAGAATGGTATTATACATATAAACCTTCCTCTTGAATTACTCTATCTATAAAAAAAACCGCATCAAAATCTGTTGCGTAGTTTTAAAGAAATAAGCATACATATATATGGACAAACAAAGAATGTGACTTTGTTTTATACTATGTAGTGATATACAACCCTTTCCACCGATAAATGTCAAGTCAGCGTAGTGAAATGAAAATACCTCGAATCGAACCCCACCTATTATTTTTATAAACACACACTATTATTAGTAGCCCAGCGGTAACACCGTGCGCCTCTTTCAAGGAGGTCTAGGGTTCAAACCCCGGGCAGGCACCAATGAGTTTTCAAGTATAAAACTTATGTGTCTAATTGAGAATTGCAATTTATCACACGCTTTTCGGTGAAGGAAAACATCGTAAGGAAACCTGCATATCTCTAGTGAATTCTAGGGATATGTGTAACCTACCAACCCGCATTGGAGTAGCGTGGTAGGTCTTATCTCCAATCCTTCTCTCCAAAAAAAAAAAATGTAGAGAAGAGGCCTATGCCCAGCAGTGGGATAGTAACAGGCCGTTACTTACTTACTACTTACACTATTATTATTTTTTTTGAAGTTTCTTGTTTTTATTTTATAAAATTACAGAGCAAGCCTCGGTCACCCAGATATTGTATATGTATGTGCCGATGTATCGGCAAATCTCAGAGCGTGAATATAGGACTTGAGTCGCAATTTTAAGAGCGCCTGCTATATAAAGTTACCTTAGGTAGTGCGAATTGTCGGGCGACTTCGGCCTCTCGACGGTTGGGTGTGAATTGAAGTTGACTGCCGCAGAAGTAGACGCGGCATCTGCCATTTGGTCCATTCTTTAAAAAATACGTAAGTAAATTGATTTTGTATGCATGTATATTCACAATATATGTAAAAATAAATTAAAATTAAAATAATATATTTATATATGTGCGTATATATATATATCTCGGAATCTCGGAAACGGCTTTAACGATTTTCCTGAAATTCAGCATGCAAGGGTTTAGAGGGAGAAAAATCGATCGATCTTACATTTAAATTTAATATAAAACATTATTTTTGCAGTAAATTGTCAAGTCAGCATAGCTTATCCGGGGGACTAGGCGGTCTCGAGAAATGAAAATACCAAGGATTGAGCCCCAAATACCCAATTATTTATTTAGGCCAAGAGAACGATATAGGAATAATAACACTTACGGTTTCTGAGCCCTTGCTTCAGACGAGCAGAGATTGCGCAAATAATCGTCACATTCACGTTGCTTCTGAATTTGGTACTGCTTCATCACCTCCCTCCTGAAGCTTTCGTAGCTCACATCGAGCGTGGCGGGCTCGGCCTGTTGCGGGAGCCGCTCAGCAATCGAAGCACGTTCAGTCACGGCCGCGGCGGAAATCGGTGACGAAGCCGAATAATCCTGCCCCCTATGTTCAGGCGTGGTCGCGTTCGAAGCACCGATACTGCTCGCTTCGTTGGACTTCGCATACTCCCCGATCGGTTTCTGTCGTTCGTCAATCACTTGCAACCTCGAGTTTACATCTTTACAAGTGATAGCGTAGCTCTCTTCGTTAGTGCTGACGAACAATCTATCGACCGATGTGTTCATTAGTTTGCTATCCTTCATTCCGGTTAGATGGAAGCCAGCGAAATATGAGGAGGACGGCCCGTAGTCTATAGCCGATAGCGCCATGACGGCCGGGTGTCGGGGAGCGCCGTCCGGGAGGGGACGCAGCGATCTGGTCATGGCGTCGGCGGCCGATCTTGGCCTTCTAAACGGCATCGCCAGATGTGGAAACGTGCGCGGTTTGATCGGCGTCACTAGCATATGTTCGGTCCAAGATGTATGCAGCGATGGACGCTCCAACTTTTCCACGTCAACGTTCAACATTCTCTGTTCGAATGGCACGCTGAACGTTTCCGAAGGTATCGATTGCAACCACGAGAGCAAACTTAAATCGGATTCATCGAAGCCAGAGCCGTCAAGGAGACGCGCGAAATTCACTTCATTGGATTGTGCCTCTTTGGAACCTGTGGCTTTTGCTTGGCAATAATTCACACATGATTCGTACAGGATCCCTTTTATTAGTAACTGCATCAATCGGTCGTTCTTAGCGCTTTTGGGCGCAGCGCCAGCTGATGATGGCTTTTTATCACAGGGTAAAAATTGTTCTACTAGAGGGTACACCTCTCGAAAGCACTGGACCCTGGCGTTGCTGGGATTCCACTTTTTGAATTGTGCGTGATCAGTTATACTTGGAAGCGTAAGAAGCAGGCATAAATTCGAATATTCTTCTTTAGAAGGTGCTATCTTTTCTAAATCGCTAAGTACTTTAACGACTTCTTCTACTATATTTTCAACATTGTTGTACGCTTTTATTTCAGATCTAATACACAAGAGCTCTATATACTTGTGTCTAAGAATAGCGTAATTAAATTTATTAGCTTCAAAAGCTTTTAGTGCGCTAAGAGGTTGAATAAATTCGAGAACGTCGTCCCATTGGCCGTCCAGAATTAGTTGTCGTAGAAACAAAACATCATCGGCATAATTGCCGTTAATAACACCAGTTTCTCGTTCCAATGACAATTGTGTAATGTGCAGGTCGCGATTGTGTAAAAATTCAAGTGACAGTCGGACCACGTCGTCTTCACGAAGATTCAGATGAGTTGACGGCATCCTTTATATCGTAGATCGGAAACCCTTAAACAAAAGCATAAAAATTCAAATTAAATTTCAGTTTTATATCCATAAGTATTTGTTTCTCTTACTATAAGATCGGTATGAAATATAACAATATTTAGTTTATTTATTATACATATCTGCCTAATTGATAATTACAGTTTATCACTCTCTTGTCAGTGCAGTAAAATATCGTGAGGAAAGCCACCCATACCAAAAGGAAGCTACCCACCAATAATACAATATGCACTGCACACATTCACTACCAAACAGGAAAATCGCTTTGCAATTTTGTCGTGGGATCTCTTGACGATTATTCGTTTACGGGGCGAACGATTGTTGGTAATGAATGTGTGCAGTGCCTGTGTGTTGAGTTATTATTGGTATTTAGTGCATAAGTTTTTATGATTTCTGCAAGCATGAGGTACGAAAATAGATAGTTACACTCTACTTTTATCATTACATATATTTTTTTTTTATCACGCCGTGTGGTATCCGGCGGAATAGAATAGTACCACCCTCATTTCTTACCGAAGTGTCGTAAAAGGCGACTAAGCGTAAGTCGACCCGCCGTGTGGTGTCCGGCTGAGTAGAATAGACCAACCTCATTTCTTACTTCTTACAGAGGTGTCGTAAAAGGCGACTAAGGTAAGTTTACCCACCGTGTGGTATCCGGTTAAGTAGAATAGACCACCCTCTTTCTTATCGAGGTGTAGTAAAATACGACTATGGTCAGTTGATGTCAGGCAGGTGGCCGGTCGTAAAATACGCAGCCAAATCATGTGACAACATGTTTATATACATGTTGTGCCGACCCCACTTAGAGTGGAATAAGGGCAGGAAGATGATGATGATATTTTCTTCTATCGTGAATTATAGCAAAACAATATTTTAATAAATTTTGTACTATTGGTCTCCGTAAAATAACGCCTAATTTTATAAATTATTTAAATGGCTAAGAGATCTCAGTTTCATAGATTTATTCTTTACTTATTATTCAACCTCTTCTCGAGTAGGGTCACATTAAACTTATTGTTATACGATATCCAACGAACACGAACTAAAAATAGGATGTTTTGTGTACGTTACATTGTGTTTAAACCAAAACATTGAAAGAGTATTAAATTAGACCGAACATATTTATATAAATACTAGCTTTTACTCGCGCTTATAGCAGCTTTAACTTACATATAAGACATAAATATTATCGTTTTGTACTTAATAGATAATTTTGTTATAATTCAATTGAAACAAAATAAATATAATTTAATCGCAATTTGGCTAACATGTAATGGTTAAATAGTTAAAATAACATTTTGTTCCTTATCACTTGTGTGAAGACTCTTAGTCAAGGTCAATGCATTACATACGAAATGAGGTACGGACATTCACCCTTCTATATCATGTTTTTATATTCAAAAAGTAAAATAATTCCTATGGCTAAATTACTTCACTAAATAATTTTTTTAAGTGTATTGGTACCGGGAAGTAGAATTATTTTGTATGGTCGGTACCACTCTGTAAGCTTCAATTGTACAACATTTCTACGAATTAAGTAATAAGTATTAATATTTTTAAACGAGTGTGTCTTTTTGCCAGTTAGACTAATATTTCGTATCAAACTTGTACAGGTTAAAATCAAATCCTAATATCTAATTAAGGGGACTGTTATACTTATGTTAAAGCGAACGGTTTTCGGATACATCACGTTACTGATAAAAATATTTGAAGCTTGATTTACGAAACTAATTTGCTTTAGACATAACAAAGGATCCAAACTGAAGGCATTTTCTTGAAGCACACAGTTAAGCTTCTGACAGGGTGATTGCTCCTTTGACATTTTTGTTCATGTTTATAAAGCGTGAAACGAAACAAATAAGCGAATCCATCTTTTCCGGTAGAAGGCACTTAAATGTCTCATGTGTTTTGAATATTTTATTTTTCATAACTGTTTTTTGACTCAGTGACTTAAGAAAAATCTTTATTAAATCATATTACTATTGTTGAAGTACTAGTTTAAAGCTTACAGCAAGCAACACTAATTTTTGACGATTCTAAAAACTCGGATAAGTTAACTTGGGCCATTTTAGCTTGCATAATTAGCTAAGCAGGTTCAATACAAAGAATAATTCACCATAAAGAATATAAATTTATTGTGGTTATTATGTACTACATATTCCCACATTTTATGATCCTAGGATTTAGGATATGGGTAGACTGTCAATCTGTATTCAAGCAATATATCAGGTTTAAGCTTACTTATACACCAAAAAGTAATCAATCTAGCTAGGTTTCATTTTAAAAAATGTCTTTTTATCCCTGAAAAATGCTGAAATATAGAATGTGCAATGTAGAATAGAATACAAATTATATTTTAGCTGTGATTTATAAAGTTGTCATAGCTCAGCGGATACTGGCTGGATTAAAGAAGTAACAATACCCTGGATTAAGCCTCATCTGCCTGATTATTTTTTTTCCATTAAATTTTTTTTTAATTAAAAAAAAATACTGAGCAAGGTTCAACCACCCAGGTACTATTTATGAAGTATGGTTTTATGAGCCACAGTTAAAGCGATTGTCAGAAGTGTGATGATTTATATTGATAACAAGCAGTATTATCTCATACATAAGTCTTATCTATATCAGTTGCCAAAGATTACTCTTATCACAGACAAGACTCCGAACCTAACAAATTTAGAATGCACCACTAACATAAAAAGAATGAGTTAGTATTTGGTAGTATTAATTAACTCAAACAAGTATATTGTCAAAATAATTACAATTGATTGATTAATTCAATATTCTACAATAATAACATACAATCATTCAAAACAATTACTTGAAAATTATATAATAAGAAACTTATAAGATTATCATCATCATAGGGAGAATGATGATTATGACTTATAAGAATTTGAATTTTAAATACTAAGGATATAATATATCCTAACAGTAACCTAATAGCACAACCCTTCCTAGAGGATTGTAAGTTTTTCATTTGTCTACACTGCATAGTTTAAAGTAATTTATACAAAGTTTAATTATGTACACTTATTTTTGCTCCTTAGTGTATTAATCATATTTAATACAATACATGTCTTTAATTCAAACATGTTAATACAACACTCATGCAAGAACATAATTTTGCATTCTGACAGAATTAAAAAAATTAAGTGGTATTCTTATTTTAACTTGGGGCAAATTTTGAAATAAATGTGTTTTAAATTTATTGGTAATATTTACCTTGTTTGCCAAATTTAGACTTGACATATTTTATATATTTAAAATCTGCTGTCATAATAATTTTTAAACATCCATTGGTTTGGTTAGTGCTTTAGAATTCTGTTTATATGGGAAAACATATACAAATTAAATGTATTGAATTTAAATTCAAATTAAAAATATTTGTTATTCAAATATACTTGTAAATATGTGGTTTTACTTTTGAACAAATATTTTTATTTATATAGCTTCATAAATGAATAAATTATGACTTAACATACTAATGTGCAAATTTCTTTAAATATAGATAAACGACGATGCAATTTAGGTGCATACATAGATCGTAACTTTCACTTGTATTTGAAATAACGTTCGTTCTGGGCGAAAGCCCGTAGTTGCATACTTAAAGAAATTATTGGTGCATCTCTGACAGATTACACATGCCGCTTAGAGAAAATATTAGTAGAAACTTGCTGTTTCCAATCGGGGTGAAGCACCGACGAACTATTGCAGTGAACATTAAAAAAAATTGAATTGAATTTTGCTCACCACCTGAACGCACCGCCTACACTACAGCTCGACCTCCTTACAGCCTACAGTATCCTAGCGAAAAGTTTAAATTATGCCTCCTTTTGCAATATTATTAATAAATTTTAAAAAAAAATAGGAAAAACAAAAAATCTTCTCTATTCACTTCAAAACAATTATAAAATAACGATTTGTGTATAATTTACCTGTGATTTAAACGCCTTGTTGTTGTATACAATAGTGCGCCACAACAGTAACCAACTTTATTAAATTAACTAAATACGTTTACGACGATATTTTAAGCGGAACATTGGAAAAATTATTAAATTCATCCACAATAAACCTTCGGAGAGAGCAAACCACAGACAAATGCCATCATAGATTAATGCCACCAACAAATAATAATGATTATAGATTAATACGCTTTTTTCCCTTAATAAAACTAAATCTTTAATTTCTTTTGTATTTCTATATGACAATAGCCGAAATTCATATTTTTTAAGTAAGATGTATTCGAAGAAAACTGTATATTACTTTTCGACTATTATACACTATTATGACAATGATTTTTAATTCTGCATAGATTTGTGTGCCAGATTGTACATACTTTTTTTAATTATCAATATTCATAAAATTTTCTTCTTCATTTTTCGGTCTTTGGAAAATTGCATTTGTTAGTAATTTTACTATAGTTAACTAATACATAAATAATTATTTTTACATGTATGTTTCATTCGTCCTTTGCTCTTTTTAATACAAATTTTTGTTACAAGGACAGATATTGCAAATAATTCCATAAATTTAAAACTTATTGCAATGGCAAAAAGCGCCGTGATTCGTTTAACAAGATTGTGGAAAAATAGATAATTTCGCTCAATCCAAATAATCGACTTGTGCATGCCCTTAGTCTTTCCAATCTTCATGTATGGAGTGGAAACATGATATGTAAAAGCGCAAGAAAGGTAAATAATAGATGCTTTCGAAATGTGGTGCCGAAAGCGGAAGATGAAGATACTGTGGACCACCGTACCAACCGAACAAATGCATCTATTCCTTCGCAGCTCAAAATAAAGACGTTCTTCTCCTCCATATGCTATATAAATGTCTACTGGAATATTTCGGGCACATCAAGCGGCGAGTGTCCGATGCTTTTGAGAGACTCAAAAGACCAAGAAACCGCTAACCGCTAGGTAGTATGATCAACTGCATAGTCCTTCACGTCGAAACACTTTTTTGAGATAGCAATGATAGCTACTAATAGAAGCTGACGGAAACAATTGATTAACTAAACAATATAGTCTAGCCAGGACCACAATCTTCAGAAATGAAGAAATGACCGGAGCGAGATTGTATTTCTGACTGACGTACAATACCAAAAATCGATATTTTTAATTGAGCACTATTTTTTATTTCTTTCTGATCAGTTGACTCATGAATCGCAGACATATTAAGTTCAAGAGAGACATGTTAAGATCAATGATCATGTTCGTTATCGTCCAATTTACTTCTTGATATATTCATCTATCATCGACAATGATATTAATTGATAGCATAGATCAAAGATTACAATGTACATAATGAAAGCATAGACTATTAATTGAAATAATTGTCAGCGCGGCCGTTAACGAAATTGAATTGGCCAACTAATTTTTTAGATAATTTCCTAGAAAACTCAAAAAATGGAAGAAGAAGGAGAAAATATTTTACCAGAAGAGAATTATTATCAGATACTTAATTTATCTAGGACGGTAAATATATTCCGTATTTTTATTTCGTAAAGTCACCCAAATATTGCATCTATATTATATAATAATGTTTAATATATATTAACAACACAGAATCCGTTATAATATTTCTGTAATATTGTGTATAATGTTTAAAAAAAATCGTTCAACTAACAAATGTGTTATACAATATATCAGAATTTTTTTAGGTTATGCTCAAAGACAGATTGTGAAACCGTAAATAAGTTTAAATAAAGAATACTTATTACAATGGTCACTTGTAAACTTATGTTAACTTAAATTAATTTGAAATAAAAGAGTTAAATTAAAAATATTTTGCCGGTATTGGCGGCTTTTATATAGCAGGTTAATTTATACTTACAACCAAACCTTTCATTCTGTATTGATTTAATTGGTAATTAAGTGTTGCTATCTTGACCAAATAAATTCTATATGATGTTAACAAATGGGCAAATCATTAACTACCAACATTTTTTTAAAAATCAAATAAACTACTATATAATATATTAAGAGGAAGTACAACATATAGCCATCCTTTGTAATTAAATCTTTCCAGTCACTTTAGTCACTAATATTCACTGTATGTATATACCAAAAGTTTATCTCGTGAAATGAATTCATATAAGATACAGGAGCATGAGTTAAGAGGTTGAAAGGTAGTTAGGAAAAGGTAGGTTAGGGTGCCAAGTCTATATCGGATGCCTGGCGTTCAGGTCACCGAGGCGGTTCATGCATCTGTTGCTCCTGATACATCGGTTAGCGGAGAGGTACTTCTCCTCTGAGAGGTCCCTACCCGGAGGAGATGTCTCTGGGATCAGAGCGGCTGTCGGCAGGATGGGGGCAATGTGCACAACGATAGCCTGTCCTTGCTATCAGCAATGTGGTGGAGCGCACAGGTCGTTTTAGTCAGTGCAAGTCCGACATAACTGCTGCCTGTCCCAGTCGGGTGGCAGTACCCATAAGGGGTTCTTTCCTGTATAAAAAAAAAGGGTGCCAAGTCTGGGTTATATATAATTAATAATTTCCTTTCAATTTTTTAAAAAGTTCCAAATGGCTAACCTGTTTTGTTTGGCATTGTAATACTACACTATATGTTGTTCTATTCAGTATCATTTTTTCACAATTTCTTGTTTGATTACATTTACTTTTTCATTGTAACTATCTACCTTTACAGTGATTATGTGTTTTCTATGGAGATAAACTACAAGCTTTGAGAATTTGTAATGGAGTCTATCTCCTGATGATGCTTCAGTTGTGAGGAGAAACGATTGTTGAATTTATGATGGTGAATGCGTGTAGTGCTTGTGTATTGTGGTGGCGGTAATGGAGGTTTGTGCAAGTGTTTTTGTATCTGATATGAAAACGGATAGTCCACTCTACATTTAGCATTATATATATTTTATATTTAACTTATAGTAAAATAATTATATTATTACTTTTGTTTATACTGTTTATACAAAATTGTTGAAATATTGACATTTAAATAATTTTTTGTAGGCCACCATAGATGAAATAAACAGTGCCTACCGTCGCTTCTCGCGAATGTTTCATCCAGACAAGCACAGTGATGCGCCTAACAAAAAAGCATGGGCAGAACAGGTTTTCAACAAAATAAAGCAGGCGTATGAAGTGTTGTCTGATTCACACAAACGGGCTATATACGATACATTAGGTAAATTTTTTAAATTGTAGTGTGATGGATGGTGAGTTTTAGACTTGACTTTTAGTTTTGAGTTTTATATAAATAAATAAATATAAATATATGGGACACTTACACACACATTAAGGGTAAATGGGTGGAATAGTCCAGAATAGGAGCTGACCACCCGCCCTGCACCTACAGGCGTCCCCCTGCACCGACAGGCATCCCCGAAATTAGATAGATAGATACACACTATGCCAATCAGGCCAGTTATATATATATTTTCCGAATATAAGACCTGCTTCAATGGTATTCATGAAATTTTTGGGGTGAAAAATCAGCCTAGCTAGGTTTTATTTAAAAAAAAGTCTATCCCTGTTTTTGATCACTAAAAAACTGCTATAATTGTATGAGAAAGCAAAGGATAAATTCACTCTCAATAGCAAAATCATGATAGCTCAATTAAGTTACATAATGTAGGTCTCAAATTCTGAATACTAGGATCAATTCCAGATCATTTTTTAACTGCATTTTTTTACATATGCCTAACTAACTAACAAACTAACTGCCTACTGAAAAATGTCCTCTGCCTGTGATTCAATGTATTTGTTTATTATTTTCAAGGCAAGAAAGGACTTGAAGTTGACGGATGGGAAGTTATATTCCGTACACGCACACCTAGGGAGATTAGAGAAGAATATGAGAGGTATGTAATTGATATTTACCTATAAAAATCTATTCAATAAAGTAAATACCTGTAAATAGAGATTGTAACGATCTTCGTCGAAATGTTGCTATCAATTGATTCTACATTGTTATTATTGCTGCTCGCTGCCTAGTGTCCAGCTGAGTAGAATAGACCACCCTCATTTCTTACCAAGGTGTCGTAAAAGGCGACTAATGTATGTTGATCCGCCATATGTAACCGGCTGAGTAAAATAGACCAACCTCATTTCTTACAAAGGTGTCGTAGAAGGCGACTAAGGTAAGTTGATCCGCCGTGTGGTATCCGGATGAGTAGAATGGCCCATCCTCATTTCTTACCAAGGTGTCGCAAAAGTTGACTAAGGTAAGTTGACGTCAGACAGGCGGCTGGTCGTTAAATACCTAGCCAAATTAGGTGACAACATGTTTGTAACATGTTGCGCCGACCACACTTAGAGTGGGATAAAGGCAGGAGGATGATGATGAATGATGACGTTATAATTGCTGCTGGTAGGTACAGTAACAGCCTATTACTATCCCACTGCTGGGCATAGACCACCTCCGTTTGTGGAGAGAAGGTTTAAAGCTAAGACCTATATCAACTAACATATCAATCGCCGAGATAAGCGACCATTGACTACATATTGACGGCGTGTCGATAGCGACATATTGATGAGATAAGCAAATTTTCGTGGCAAAATATTGTTCAAAATTATGTTAAAAGAGCGGACGTCTGCTGACGACTGGTGTACTTTTGTGCTACATCATTATTCTTGTCCTTCTCCTACTCTAAGTGGGGGTGGGAACAACATGTTTTTCTGGTCCATTCTCTACCTATTGTCAACTCTTTTATATACATGTCATATTTCACATAATCCGACTATCTTCTAGGTCTCCCTCTGGTAACACATCCATCCACATATTAGATACTCGTTTGTTCACATGATTTTTCACTCCTCCACATTACATCCATACTGACGTCGTTTCTATAATAGTCGCAACTTTAAGACTTCCCCTATATACGTTTCGTATTTTATCCATTCTTGTCACGCCAAACTTCTACCTTAACATTATAAATAATAAATAAATATATGGGACACTTACACACACGGTCGTCCGTCCCCAAAGTAAGTAACTTAATACTTGTGTTATGGGTGACAGACAACTGGTGAATATATACTTATATAACATTTAAATACATACTTAAATACAAATATACACCCAGGCTCAAAGACCCACAAATTCATTTTATAGAAAATGTTGGCCCTCGGCAGGAATTGAACCCGCGACCCGCGGAGTTGAAGGCAGGGTCACTACCCACTACGCCAACGGGCCAGTCAAACATTCTCATCTCATTTGTATACATTCTTCTTTCATCCACTTCTTAGTTCGATCATCATCATCTTCCTGTCCTTATCCCACTCTAAGTGGGGTCGGCACAACATGTTATAAACATGCTGTCCCATGATTTAGCGGCGCTTTTACGACCGGCCGCCTACCTGACGTCAACTTACCTCAGTCGAATTTTACGACACCTCGGTAAGAAAGAGGGTGGTCTGTTCTACTAAACCGGATACCACACGGTGGGTCAACTTACTTTAGTCGCCTTTTACGACACCTCGGTAAGAAATGAGGTTGGTCTATTCTACTCAGCCGGATACCACACGGCGGGTCGACTTACCTTAGTCGCCTTTTAGGACACCTCGGTAAGAAATGAGGGTGCTACTATTCTATTCAGCCGGATACCACACGGCTATATTTCTCAGGTCGATATTGCGACAATTTTTTTTATCTAGCTTGAATTTTAGGTGTCATCTGATGACAATGATAAAAGTTATTTTATAAAACCAGTACTATAATCCTTAATATTTAAATGAGATATGTCCATGCATTCTTATCATCTAAGTAATCCTCAATAGTATTATAGTATTTCTGTATTAGCCTTTTATTAACAGTTTTTTTAAACTGCTGTAATGGCAATCGATTGCGGAATTTTTTTATAGAACCTTATACCCAAACCCACAAATGACTTACGTACTTTTGCAAGGAGCCGCAAGCTTATGTCGGTTCCTACTTTGTCTGTTATATACATCACCTATCGTTCTATAATTCTTTATATTTTTATGTACAAAAATAAAATTGCTAAATATACTGTATATGACTAATTGATAACTTTGTATTACAGATTAAAACGAGAGCGTGAAGAGAAGCGACTTCAGCAGAGCGCGATTCCTAGAGGCACTATAACTCTATCCATCAACGCTACCGACATGTTTACTAAGTATTACGATGAATACGAGATTTTGTAAGTATAGATTACTATTTTATTTTATTTTTATTTTTATTTATTTGGCAAATGAACAGCTTAAGCTATTTATACATTTTCACATATAAACTACTTAATTAATAGTACATTCGGATACAATTTGTGAGCAAAGAAAGAAGTGAGAATCAAAGTAGACCTAAAACAAAAATTAACGAAGTATGGGAATCGAGTCAAACCACATTTCAGACATATGTTGTTTTATTTCTTTGGGTTTTGACGTAAACAAGTCTATTTCCTGACGATTTACCAATTGATTGAACGCTGCTGGTGCACGACAGAAAAATGAATTTCTGCGATAGTTAGCGGAGCCAAGCGTTACAAATAGGTTTTCAGAGGGCCGTCTTGAAATAAGCTTTTTGGGCACGTTAAGTTTAATAGAAGATAACAACTGTGGGGAGTCTATTTTACCTTGAACAATTAAGAAACTAACGTCAGCAATGTGTCGTCTCACGACAAGAGGAAGTAAACATCATTTACTTCCTCTTGTCTTTTACATCTCATCTCATAACTAGGGTCATGTTTACCACATTTATATTGTAAAAATCTTAGAAATCTTTTCATTAATTCAATTACAATTCAATTACATAAGTAACATTAAAATTATTCTGCTATAATTCGCGATAAAGTAAAATATATAATATAAACTTTTTGACAAGTATTGGCAAGTGGTGTTATTTATTGTCATCTTCACTTAACACCAGGGGTTGTGGTTGATTTCAGAGCTTTCTTACTTCTTTTGGGTAAGCTGTTCCCACTTGCCCCAAACGCTTGCATGCTTCTGGAGAGAAGGATTGGAGCTAAGACCTACCACGCTGCTCCAATGCGGATTGGTAGGTTACACTTATCTCCAGAATTCTCTAGAGATATGCAGGTTTCACGATGTTTTTCTTCATCGAAAAACGTGTGATAAATTGCAATTATCAATTAGATACATACATTTTAATAGAAAAACTCATTGGTGTCTACCCTTAGGGTTGAAATTCTCTAATTACAGTGTCACTGCTGGGCACACAGCTTTTATATATATATGTGAAATTATTATGACGCGTGTATAAAACAACGATAGTCTTGAATGTATTGTTTCACAGAGAGGATTCGGCAATAATACCAAATACCGAAGTATCCGGAATGACAATACAGCAGTCCGTGGATGCTCCCCTCACACTCAGAAATACAGTAACTTTATCTGGGAACATATCTACACAAAATGGCACAGGTAATTTATAGAATTATGTGTTTTTTTGCGGAGATTTATAATAATGAAGTAATAATCAAATTTTTTTACTATAATCCGCGATAAATCGCAAAGTATTGTATGAACTAGTTGCTGCTGCACATCACTGACTCTCTTTTTGCTTATCATTTAAGTTACGTGCTAATTACATGAGGTTACAACGTGGTCTATTCTATTCAGCCGGATACAACACTGAATAGTACACACTATGTATTATAAAAATTGTTTTATTTTACAGGAAATGGGTCACTAACGTTATCAAATCGCCACTGGACCTCTGAAAAAGGTTGGACCGAGTTAGAATGCGGCATAGGAAATGGGCCGGTGATCGGTTTGAAGATATTCAAGACCGTTTCCAGACTGATGTTCGTGAACTGTGGCACCTCCTTGCAGTTCACATCACGAGGGATTATACCCAGTTTTGTGTCGAGTAAGATTCCTTAATTATATGCATGTACTCCTGTAGTTCACGTCCGTGCTCCTATAATTACTGCACATGTCCTTTCATACTTTACACACAACATTATTCTCTTACCCATGTTTTTCTCTTCCATTCTCTTCTATTCGTCAACTCTGGCGCTCCTCTTTTTATATTGTAATTTACAGGGGTTCGTTAATTTGGATGAAAATATCTGGTGACTAGTTAAATAAAACTTTATTTTGCTTTTCACAATAAAATTAGTACTTACAGTCGCTAGGCAGTCCAATAAGAAAGCCGATATCAGAATTATTTCATTTTTATTTCCACTTCTTAATTCGCTCTTGAACGCTATTTGCAAACTGAATGCCGAATCATGCGATGTACTCGCTTATATAGTAAACGAACCGATTTTAGGAATGTTCGCAACTGTTAGCGAGTCGTAACGGGGATACGGAACACGATTCGTAAACAGCGTAAATGTTACACAGAATTAGCGTCAAGCGAATTTGAACTCTATGACGTAAAGATTACGAACTCTTTTTGCATGTTCACAAACTGCCCCCTTCAATTTGATCTTCTATGACAGAATTATTCCGAACTTTTTTCGTATGTTTGTTAGCGCACACTATATACAATAATACAATATAATATGAATACCACAATTCCCGTTCCGAGATGCACTTCTCTTGAATGACGAACAAAGACTTACTGTCACTGAAACGTTTTATCAATAGGAAGACTCCACCGGACACAACAACGGCACAGTGTTGCCACCATTTTAATCAAAAACGGCGCGGTACTCTTGTGTTGTATACCAGTATCGCACCTAATGCATAATATGCTACCTACTTCCGGTGACGCATATCGTTCTTTATAAAATATGATTGGTAATGTATAAATAGGCTGAAGATAAAATACAAATATTTAATAAATTATAGATTACATAATAATGCATAAAATAAATAAGAATGTATAATAGTGTTATAACAACTAAGTTGTGGTGGGCTATTCTCAATATAAATAAAGAAGCGGGTAGATGTAAGAGGTTAGTCTATCAGTGCTTGTCTTAGCAGTAACGCTGCAGGAATTAATGTTGATTGGAGAAAGAAATACTTTTACTTGCGATATCCCGAATTACTTCTGTAACACTTGTTTCATGACTGTGTTGCTATAAAATACAAAGCGGAAGTCATTGGCGACAACATGTTCGCTACAATATGCATTCAAATTTAAGTTCAAGACTGAAAAAATCATGAATATTATTAGGTTTGTAAAAGCAACTGGTAGGTAAGAGTAGGTGACACTGTCGGGACAGCAGTGACACCCTTGTACCATTGTTTTGAAAGGGGAAAGACGCGGCATTAGTCATTCGATTCGAGTAGTCGACAGTGACCCCTCCAATACGATAGGGAGAGGACGTGTTGCGCGGGCGCATTGGATTTCCTTTCTCTTACGTTTAAACGTGGGAGTGTTTTAGTTTTATAAACGATTTGTACTTATAAGGTGCGACCGGACAAAGGTTTTGTGCGCATCGGGGTGCTATTCCCTCGAATAGGAAAGTGAAGACGGTATGTTTGCGTGGACGAGTGCAGAAACGAGAGTCGGCCAACTAAATACACACAGTCACACACACAAGCACACATATACACGCAGTCCTCACGTTTGCGCGGAACTCCCATCATGGGGAAATGGGTGGAATAGTCCAGAGTAGGAGTTGATCACTGTCCTGTACCGACAGGCTTCCTCGAAATTAGGTAGATAGAACAATATGAATCTTCACGCTATCTCTTTTTAGGCCTCTGTCTAGTTACATATCCATTAAATTCATATTTGACATGATTTTCATATTCTTATTCTTATTAAATGTCCATACCATCTCAATCTTGCGCTTCTCGTAGTTTTGTAAACTTAATTATTATGCATTTGTTGTTACATTACATATTGGTAGATTTTAAACTTTCGCGATTCATAATAATTAATATATACACAAACGGGTCACATCGCGATAACCTCGAGTTACCTTTGTATAAGGTTCGACGTTTCGGCAGAGTTAAATCCACCATATATCGCATGCAGATAATATCAGTGTAGTGTGTAAGAGACCTTATGTGGATTGTGCGGTTCAAGTGAGGGTAGATGAGGAAAATAATGACTGTAGTACTCGGCGCTCCAGTCAGTTCGTGACCACGGTGGATGCAACTCTGCCGAAACATCGAACCTTATACAAAGGTAATTTGAGGTTATCGCGATGTGACCCGTTTGTTCATATATTACATTACATATTGTTTTTAATTTAATTATTTTGCCTTTTCCCAGCTATGGCAACACAATTAGACGCGCATTCAATCGGTTACCTGACATACAAAACGGGAGGTGAGGGCGGCTCCTCGATGACCACGACGTATGTGAGGGACTCTGAAAAATACCATCTGAATACAGCTGCTCAGTTCGGCAACCCACACTCGTTCATCTCCTTCAACATCATGAGAAAGTTACCGGAATATGATTTGAAACTCAGACTCGCTTTGAAGTAAGTTATGCTTTTCACGAGATAACGCCGTAAAGAAAATTATGAGACAACGTGAACTGTATCTTTCAGCTTAGAATAAGGACTGTGCTGTGCAAGGATTTTTCAGTTTACTTATTTCTTTTACCCTCTAATATACAAAGTGGTACTGACTGACCTAGCGTCGCGAACTTTAAAAAAACAGAAGAATTTTTTTATAGTTTTGTCTCCCTCACACTTGTTTTAACATACTTTAGTCTCTTGGTCAAGGTTATGCATTACATATGAAATGAAATGAGGTACGGTCATTCACCCTTCTATATTATGTGCTTTTATTCAAAACGTAATATAACTCCTATTGCTAAATTAGTTCACTAAATTAACTGATTTTTTTATGTAGGCTGCTAAGGTGTGTAGGTGCCAGGTAAAAAAAAATACTAATATACACTAGTATTTAATAATCTACTTTTTACCGGAAGTCATAACATAAACTGATGAACGTGGTTTTGTTGTTAAAAAAGTTTATATTAAAAAAACACGCTTTTATAGCAGCTATAGTAAGCAGTAAGAGCTGAAATGGTGGGCCGATATATCGGCTCTAGCACTTGCTAGTACAGCAAGAGCCGATATATCAGCCGCCAGCACTAAAATGAGACGTGGCATTAACAATTTAAGTCCGCGTGATTCCCTGCGAGAGAAGTGTAAGGAAATAGGTATTCTTACATTTGCTTCACGGTCTATTTTAAGCAACTTAATTTATGTACATAAAAATATAAAGAATTATAAAACGATAGGTGATGTATATAATAAGCATAGTAACCGACATAACAAACAACACTCGCACTGTACAGAGAAAACTGACTCATCATTTATTGTGTACTCCCTTTTTATAACTTAATTTTAGCGCTAGCAACATGAATTATCGGATAATATGCAGTAAAACGATACTTCCGGAATGTTAATTCACATTACATTCCGGTTGTTAGATACATGTAAATTAAGTAAATAGTTAAAGTAGTTTTATACAATTTTATGTAAATTATTTGAGCTATAATTAATTATTTAAGTGAAAAAAAGGTTTATTAATGATTCATGTTTACAAGAATGGCGCCACAATCGCTGGTGCCGAAATATGTAAGAGTCAAGCAATTACTGATATAAATATAAACAATAATTAATCAATTTTAAAAACAACAAATTATTAGATAATATTTGAAAACAGATTAACAATAAACACTTGCTTAAAATATTTGGATATTAATACGTCACTGTATGTGACGTGTTCGTTAGCCGTTACTCGTGCGATAACAGTCGTTTGTGGGTTTGAACGCGGAAGCATGGTTGACGCCTGTTATTTTTTTTAATCTAAAGACGACTCTAACATGTATATGTTTGTAAATAGTATTAAGAACTATATTTTTAAAAGAGCAACCGCCGAGTTTCTTGCTGGCTCTTCTCGGTAGGAGCAGCAGTAGAGTTGACGATTCAAAAGCACTTGTTTACAAGTTTATTTGAATAAAGAATATTTTGAATTTGAATTTGTATATATGTGGTATCATTTCAGATTAGGAACGTTTGGCGCCATTGCTGAGTACGGTGCTGAAAAGAAAGTGTCCCAAACCAGTAGCGTGTCGGCCGCTGTTATGTTCGGGGTACCAAGTGGAGTGATGCTGAAGCTTAAGTGAGATATGCTTTTATTTAAACTTATATCTTGACGCAGTGGGTAGTGACCCTGCCTTCAGCTCTGCGGGTCGCGGGTTCGATTCCCGCCGAGGGCCAACATTGTCTATAAATGAATTTGTTGGCCTTTGAGCCTGGGTGTATATTTGTATTTAAGTATGTATTTAAAAAATATATAAGTATATATTCACCAGTTGTCTGTCCATAACACAAGTATTAAGTTACTTACTTTGGGGACGGACGACCGTGTGTGTAAGTGTCCCATATATTTATATTTATTTATTTAGTAATATACCGAGGTTTTACCCGCGTAATTATTTTTTTACACCTTATTACATTTTAATTACGGACCCCTATTTTTTTTAATGTAATATAGTCTATGTTGCTCAGTAAAGATGCAGCTTTTCAATGGTTAAAGAATTTTTGAAACTCTTAAAGGAATGGCCTAATTATGGATGCTGTCGGTATTGCTACTGAAAATAATGTGTATTGTAACATTTACATGTTCCTAGTCCAAAACACGTGTTTTTGTGTTAAATATCATTTATTTAAATTTATTTCTTTATTTACTATTATTTTTATTTATATTATTTATAACATACAACATTTTATATTAATGCTTAAGAAAGCTTCCACTAAAAGTTCCACTAAAATAACAAAAAGAAGGTAACAGTAATTAATTTTAAATTAAAATTAATTAGCCGTGTGGTATCAGGCTAAGTAGAATAGTACCACCCTCATTTCTTACTGAGGTGTCGTAAAAGGCGACTAAGGTAAGTCGACCCGCCGTGTGGTATTCGGCTGAGTAAAATAGACCACCCACATTTCTTACCGAGGTGTCGTAAAAGGCGACTAAGGTAAGTCGACCCGCCGTGTGGTATTCGGCTGAGTAGAATAGATCACCCTCTTTCTTACCGAGGTGTGTAAAAGGCGACTAAGGTAAGTTGACCCGCCGTGTGGTATTCGGCTGAGTAGAATAGACCACCCTCCATCTTACCGAGGTGTTGTAAAATGCAGGCGGCCGGGCGTAAAAACGAAGCTAAATCGTTGCATGTTTATAACATTTTGTTGTGCCGACCCCACTTAGAGTAGGATAAGGGAAGAATGGATATATATATATATATATATATATATATATATATATATATATATATATATATATATATATATATATATATATATATATATATATATATATATATATATATATATATATATATATAAATTATATTTAATAATTTCCAGATGGTCGTGTGCTTCGCAATCCATAGTAGTTCCTATACACCTCTGCGAGGAGGTGGCTGCGGCGCCGGTCTTCTACGCCACAGTGGTCCCCATGGTGTCATGGTTGCTGTTAAAGAAGCTGGTGCTCGATCCCATAGCGAGAGAGCGACGTGATAGGGAGCGCCAGAGACTTATGGAGGCCAATTTTGAGAGGTAAAAATAAGTTAACTGATTCTGGGGATATGTGTAATCTACCACTTTACATTACAGCAGCGTGGTGCGTCTAATTTCCTTTTTCTCCAAAAATAGAGAGGACAGTTTTGCCCGGGATACTAACAGAGTGGTATTTGTGGTGTTTGGTTTGCCGCTTTTCTTGCGTACTTGCTTACTTACTCATTACATGTGAGGAGTTGTACAATTAGTCAAAGAATATATTATATAAATACTAGTGGCCCGCTCCGGCTTCGCACGGGTATAAAAATATATAGCCTATGTCACTTGGTGAAAAAAATGATTAAAACCTATCCAGTAGTTTTGTTTTATTCATTACTGCCCGCGGCCCACACGCGTTTATTTGGAGTAAAACAATTCACCTTTCCCTATACCATGAAGATTCCCTGCTATCTTTGGAATATCTAAATTCAAAAAATATACTTAACCAAAGACAAAATTACATTTAGCTGTCATTTATGTTTAGTTATTCCGCTGTCATTTGCGTTTTGTTATACCATATCATAGTCGATTTTGTTATACCACGATTTATAGTGACTTGACGGAAATCCGGTTGAATGGGATAAAAGTGTCCTGTGTCCGTCTCCTGGTTCTAAGCAACCTCTCCACCAATTTTCAGTCGAATTGGTTCATCCGTTCTTGAGTTATAAATAGTGTAACTAAGACCAACTTTCTTTTATATATATAGATACGTTATAATCCAAGAATATATGTTACAAATCGTATTCGCAACGAAGTAATCCGTCAGAGAACTAGGGTCACTAATATATATCAACAAGCTGAAGTGGCAAAAGTGGCCATATCTGTCAGGACCGATGACGGTTGGGGTAGACGTGTTCTGGAGACCGCGAGTCGGGAAACGTAGTGGACACCCTGGGACTCCATGGAGTGACGATATACGGACGGTGGGTAGTGGGTGGAAGCGGAAAGCCCTTGAGGAATTACCAGATTAATCAGTAGTAATAATAAAAAATATTTTGCTATAATCCGCGATGAATTAAAATAGGAAATATATATAATGCTAAATGTAGAGTGGACAATCGGTTATCATACCTGATACATGCAGGATTCGTAAAAACACATGCACAAACCTCCACCACCGCCACCACGATACACAAGCACTACATACGTTCACTATCACAAACTCAACAATCGTTTCGCCCCGCAACCGAAGCATCATCAGGAGATAGACTCCACGACCAAATGACGCTTTGCGAGTTTGCTTTTTGCTTACTTGCTTTGGATACTTCATCGCGGATTATAGCAAAATAATTTTAGTATTACTTTTGAACTAGTAAGTAATTATGGACTTTGTTTTTTTTTTTATGTGCTGATACCTTTGGTGACAGAGAAAATTGCATAATTGAGGGTTTTTTAACACTTATAATAATTAATAACCCGGAATAATTAAAGGTTACAGGAAATGCAACGGCAGGCGCGTGCGATGGTCGAGCTCATGAGGGAGACTCATGCGAGGATCAAAAGTGAAGAAAAGAAAAAGAAAGGTCTAGTCATTGTACGCGCGCTCTATGGGAAATTGCCTACAGGTAATAAAATATTTATTTATTTAAATATTTTGGAAAGATACAGTATATATAAGCTTTTATAAGTAAAATACAATAAAACGTAACTTAAACTTAAACCATTAACAGTTTCCTACGATTAAAAATACATATAAATGAGAGTATAGCATAGATAGATAGATATATAAATGTAAAGTTTCACATTTATAATAGTAGTACAAATAAACACGTGTATTTTACACCGTATGGTATCGGGCTGAGTAGAATAGAATCCTTCATTTCATACCGAGGTACCGTTAATGGCGACTAAGGTAAGTTGATCCACCGCGTGGTATCCGGTTTAGCAGAACAGACCACCCTCTTTCTTACCGAGGTGTCGTAAAATAAGACCAAGGTAAGTTGACGCCAGACAGGCGGCCAGTCGTAAAAACACAGCCAAATCATGTGACAGAATGTTTATAACATGTTGTGCCGACCCCACTTATAGTGGGATAAGGGCAAGAGGATGATGAAATGAGAGTATAACAAGAAAATAGTGTGATTATAGATATAAAAATAAATATACGGAAAAAATGTTAAGTAGGTATACAAAAAATTACCTAAATGATTGTTTGTTTATTAAATTTCTAATATTTAATTTAAATTCTAAGAGGGAACGATGAAAAATGTCAATACCAGAACTCAAATTATTAAATTGTTTACAACTTCTGTCAATAAACCTATTTCCTGCGTATTTCCTTTTAGAGAAAGGTATGCCAAATGTTGATTTGTATCTAGAATTGAGTTTGGGACAATTAAATTTTAAGTTTTGAGACAAGATAATCAGTTTCCTTAAACACCTTTTCTTCTCTTTCTCATGCCCTTGTCTCACTCAATCCATCTCTTTTTCTCCATTTTTGTGTAGAGTGATAGCTCAATTTGTTACAAATGTAGTTGTAGTTTACGTGCATGCGCCTATAAGTACTGCGCATGCGCAATGCGCATACTTTTGCGTACAGGGGTTTGTGGACTTTGATAAAAAACTCTGGTGACTTGTTAAAAAAAACTTATTTAAAAAATATATTATTATTTTTTAATAATTGATCATTATTCATAGAAACTGCTTCGCGAATATTTCGTGACTGTTTATCGTATAACACATGCACAAGACGAAATCTTACTAGTTATAAGAATTATATTTTGTAAAAAGCACCCACTCAATTTCCTGTTGGCTCTTCTTTCTATAAGCAAATATCCGATGAAGTATAAAATTTGATTATTTATATAACCGCATTGCGAAGTCAAATATTTTGTATAATATTATAACTGTAGGGCATTTAAAATTTTTTAAATGGGTAAATGTGATAGTTTTTTTACACTATATAATTTTTTGACCAGTTCGTATGATTTATAGTGAAAACAATGGCTTTGCAACTTGTATTGTTTGAAGCAGTATTTATTTAAATATGTATTATTATGCATTCGTCAGCCGTATTGCGAATCGCAGTATATGTCGATTTTATAACTATAAATTCGTTTTTAATTTAAATACTATTGTTACATACAGAGGTTCGTAGACTTTTTTTTATTATTTTGACAATAAGACAAAAACAAAAAAAAATGACAAATTATTTTCTAAAATTAATTTATTAAATTTCGTAAATGCTTTCGAAAACAAATCAACATGACTGAACGCTTGACTTGACTTGACGGACTTGGATAATAATACCTGATGACTCGCTAAAAATAAATTATTCAGTTTTTCATTAGTAAATTAGTACTTACGATCACAATATAGTTCGCTGTACAAAGCCGAGGTCACAATTATTCCAATTTTACTTTCGCTTCTTAATTAATTTTTGATCGCTATTTGCAAACTTAATACCGATACGCGCTATAAGATCGCTTATATACTGAACGAACCATTCAAGAGTGTTCTGTTTCTCGATTCCTCGCGAGTCGTACTGAGGATACGGAACACGATTCGTGAACGTGAATGTTTCAGATGATAAGCGTTAAGCGAATTACAACTCTAAGACATATGTATTGCGAACTCATTTTGCATGTTTGTAACATTATAGTTGTATTGTAATTTTATGAAATATTTTTTTAGTTTTACGCTTTGCCAAGTTATTATGGAAATATGTTTCAAAAATAATTTCAATATTCTTATATTTTAATAAGCGACGCATCCATTTAATTCTACTTTAGTGTAGTGTGGTAAGGTTTGTAATGCAAGTTTTAACGAATCCTGCATATATAAGGCATGAAATCGGATAGTACACACTACGTTTAGACACGTTACGCTAGAAAGGTAGGTAGGCTAGGTTTGAATTAAGTCTCTGTTGACAGTGGGTTTAAATTGAGTTAATTATTATTAAATTGACCTAATTCAAAATTCGGCTTATTTGAGTTACACACACTGTAATTCTTATTTCAATGACATCAAAGTACGAACTATTTAAAAAGGTAGGTAGTTTTTGCTCTTCCAAATTTTGAGTCATTTTATAATAACACTCACGTGTACTAAGCATCAATATTCCTAACAACAACGCACCTGTACAAGTATAAGCAAACCAACGATGATGTACAGAAAAACATGTTTTAAGTTTATGCTATGCAGTGTCGAATTTTGTTTTATCGTTTAAGATTTTATGTAATAATAAAACAAGAGTTTTGTAGGCCACAAAACAACTGTTTTAAATTAGATCACTTTTATACTACGTGAGCGATATATATGGAACCAATAAAGTGTTTAAAAAAACACAATTCTATATGTGTCTCATTTGTATGTTTTTTTCGCTAAACAGGAGTATCCCAACACGAAATTAATGCTGAACCGACTGGCGATAGTGCGTCCCCACAGTCACTGGACTCTTACGCAGAAGTTATAGATGTCACGATACCTGTACAATGTCTGGTTAAGGATTCCAGATTAGAGTTACTGGAGGCCAGTAAGGTGAGTGGAACACGATTTACTAATGTATATGGTGGTAACTAACATACGACATTAATTTTTATTCCAGGTCCTTACATATATTCCATAGCTATACCACACACATATGCCATAGCTGTGGTAGCCCAGCGGTAACACCGTGCGATTTTTTCGAGGAGATCACGGGTTCAAACCCGGGCAGACACCAATTAGCTTTTCTGTTGAAACTTACATGTCTAATTGATAATTGCAATTTATCACACGCTTTTCGGTGAAGGAAAACATCGTGACCTGCATATCTCTAGAGAATTCTGGAGGTATGTGTAACCCACCAATCCGCATTGGAGCAGCGTGGTAGGTCTTAGCTCCAATCCTTCTCTCCAAAAACCGGAGAGAAGAGGCCTATTCTCAGCAGTGGGAGAGTAACAGGCACTTTACACATATTCTATTAATTTAGGGCCTGTTTCACAAGTTACTGATAAAGTATCGGTTAGTTAACTAGTAAAAAAAGTATAGGTTAGTTAGCTAAAAAGAAGACTAAAAATGAAAAATAAAAAAAAAATTGCGGCCATTTTGAAATAGGTATTTGCTATCCAGCAGGTAAACAAAATAATAGCCACGTGATCTATTTGTTAACTTATTAGGGACTTTAAGTGCTGAATAAGCCTATCAGCAACCTGAGAAACGCAAAATTCCGAGATATGTGTCAGATATGTTCCGAATAAGCTAACTGACAGTTGGTAACTTGTGAAACAGACCCTTAGTGAAATAATTTAGCCAGAGGAATTGTTTTTCGTTTTAAATAAATATATGACATAGAATGGTGAATGACCGCCCATTCTATGCCGTAATGTGGTCTATAAATAAGAAGTGTTTTGTTTGCTGAAACTCATTTTATTTGATTAGAACAACAGTAAATGTGGTCTCCATATTAGGTGTAGCCCATATAGTGGTGGCCAGCAAAATAAGTTATGGCTATATCATAGCTATATATGAGAAAATATGTCTTGCAACCTGTTCCCTATAGAAACTGCTCAGGCAGAAATAGTATTAGTTTTTGTATTGGGCTTCATCAGTGTTGCTACTTGTAATACTTGTGTGGTCTTGTAATAAAGCCACACTGATCCTTCCACAGCTACTTTCTCAGATATCCTTAGGAACTCGTACTTACAGGCATTCTTCTACAGGGAAACATTCTTCTATATGAGAATTCTGCTGCGCTGCTCTAGTTGGGACGCTTTTGTTAATATTAAATCACGTGTCCATACCATGATACCTAACTGGTGTTCTATCTAGTTTTGAAGACGGCCGTCGGTCCAGAGCGGGTGATCAGCACCCATTCTGGACTATTCCAACCATTTCCCCATGTTGGGACAAGAGTTTCACTGCTGTCCCGACAGTGTCACCTGCTCTAACCTATCCGTTGTTTTTACGAGCCTGATAATACCCCTGAAGGGGATATTTGTTAGGTACTGTAATTTCATCCTTACCTAGATGCTTTCGGGTTGTCGATTCACAAAGTCTCCTCCACCACAAGTTCAAAGGTTGGTGATTTGATCTTTGGAGATGATATCAGTTACACCTCCAGTTCTTAGTCTTGAAGTCGTCATCACCGATGTCAGATAAGAGTGGCGATACGCGTAACCGTTTCGCCATACGTGGTCCAGAAGACTGTATTTAGATTTCTTTTTACAGGCCGATCTGCCGGGATTCTACGATTCGTGTATAGGTGACGACAAACATCTTACAATACAGTACCTGTTCTATGGCAATTTACATTGTTGCACAATTGCAGACGATCAAGCGGTCGTCTTGCCACGCAACAGTAAGTAGTTTTTGTCTTTATATTCGTGTATTTACTGTAAGCGGATATTGCAAGAGATCGCTGGTATAGTGCGTATTACCAGTGTAGCTGATGGATAGCGAACTCGCTGCGGCTCGCTGTCATCGGGCATCCTACGAACAAACCCGAGTGCCGACTTAATACGCGATAACAAATGGAGGTTGCGATGGCAATGGAATAACAAGCCATCTTGCGTTATGGGACGTTAGCTTTTGGGACATAGTATTAATTACGAGTACGGTAATACAAGTTGGATTATAGTTCAGTGTTTAATTAACACTCACTTCTGGTCCTTCTTTAACAGTACATACTAGCGAGCTGTGATAACCCAGCCGTGACACCGTGCGACTCTTTCGAGGAGCAATGATTTTTTTTATCAAAATATGTGTCTAATTGATAATTGCAATTTATCACTCGCTTTTCGGCGAAGGAAAACATCTTAAGGCGGTTTGCAAATCACTAGAGAATTCTAGGGATATGTGTACCCAATCCGCATTGGAGCAACGTATTAAGTCTTAGCTCCGATCCTTCTCTCCAAAAATGGAGAGAGAAGGCCTATGCTCAGATATGGGTTAATAACAGGCCATTACTTTACTTTTTTTACTTTCAGATACTAGTTGCGCACCGCGATTTTGCCTAATAAAAAGTAAAAATATAATGTATGGAGACAAGACCAATATTTTTAATCAGAACCTACCTAGAATAGTATGATATAGAGATTCCTGAGGCTAAACATGGGGTTCTTCTTGTTTAATATCTTACACTCAAATAATTTTTCAAGTCGGCGCAGTAGTTCTCGAGATTAGCGCGTTCAAACAATCAAACAAACAAACTCTTTAGCTTTATATATTAAATATAGATATACAAAGTTTACCCTCCTCCTAATTTAGTGTGATAAAAACTATGTAATTTTTCTATATGCTTTACGGACAGGGTAATGCAATTGCGCTTAATATTATAAGGTTAATGATTATTTAAAAGTCATCATTTCTTTTACAGATCATAGAATAAAGGATAGATCCTGAAAGTTAAAAACTAGGCGCAAATAAGTGAACGCGGCGCCGACTCTAGAAAAACCTTACGGAACACTATCTCACTCTAACTATATTGAAAGAACTGATTAGTACTACGTGAGTTTTATATATTTTGTTTAATCGATGATTGTCTATAGACAATCTACTTTGTCTGGAAGTTAATAATGAATATTGTTCTTTATAATAACTTCATTTTGGCATGCGAGTTTGTGATCAGTGCCGTTCCTATCGATTCGAAAACGCTGTCCATATCGCCCTAAATTATTTAAGATGTCAATACTCTCGGTTATAGCGCCATCTCGTCGTTTAGCATCAAAGTGACATTTGCTGATAGGTGGATAGACTAGGGTGGGTTTTTCAATAGTGATGTGGTCAAATTAAAATGCAGACGTAAATTTGGCAAGCTTAATGGGGTAAGCGCAGAATCCTAGGGCACACCAAATGTCGGGGATAAGGGATGTTGTAAAAAAACGGGCAATGAAATCGCCTTTTGTCTAACTTTAACTCGGTTAATGCGACGTATTAAGGGGTACTATGTATTTACTTAAATTAAACTGTACAATACAGCATAATCAAATTCTGTTCGATGCCGCCTGCGCATTCAATGGCTTACGTGAGGCTGCGCTTCTGTCTCATCCATAACTCAAATATCAGCTCTTTCACACGGCGTCTATGCCGGCATAGTCGCAGTCTGTTCGATATAGCCTGCGCATTCCATGGCTTACGTGAGGCTGCGCTTCTGTCTCATCCATAACTCAAATATCAGCTCTTTCACACGGCGTCTATGCCGGCATAGTCGCAGTCTGTTCGATATAGCCTGCGCATTCCATGGCTTACGTGAGGCTGCGCTTCTGTCTCAGCCATAACTCAAATATCAGGTCTTTCACACGGCGTCTATGCCGGCATAGTCGCAGTCTGTTCGACATAGCCTGCGCATTCCATGGCTTACGTGAGGCTGCGCTTCTGTCTCATCCATAACTCAAATATCAGATCTTTCACACGGCGTCCATGCCGGCATAGTCGCAGTCTGTTCGATATAGCCTGCGCATGGCTTACGTGAGGCTGCGCTTCTGTCTCATCCATAACTCAAATATCAGCTCTTTCACACGGCGTCTATGCCGGCATAGTCGCAGTCTGTTCGATATAGCCTGCGCATTCCATGGCTTACGTGAGGCTGCGCTTCTGTCTCATCCATAACTCAAATATCAGCTCTTTCACACGGCGTCTATGCCGGCATAGTCGCAGTCTGTTCGATATAGCCTGCGCATTCCATGGCTTACGTGAGGCTGCGCTTCTGTCTCATCCATAACTCAAATATCAGCTCTTTCACACGGCGTCTATGCCGGCATAGTCGCAGTCTGTTCGATATAGCCTGCGCATTCCATGGCTTACGTGAGGCTGCGCTTCTGTCTCATCCATAACTCAAATATCAGCTCTTTCACACGGCGTCTATGCCGGCATAGTCGCAGTCTGTTCGATATAGCCTGCGCATTCCATGGCTTACGTGAGGCTGCGCTTCTGTCTCATCCATAACTCAAATATCAGCTCTTTCACACGGCGTCTATGCCGGCATAGTCGCAGTCTGTTCGATATAGCCTGCGCATTCCATGGCTTACGTGAGGCTGCGCTTCTGTCTCATCCATAACTCAAATATCAGCTCTTTCACACGGCGTCTATGCCGGCATAGTCGCAGTCTGTTCGATATAGCCTGTCCATTCCATGGCTTACATAAGCCTGCGCCTCTGTCTCATCCATGCCTCAAATGCCGGATGGCTTGTATTGTAATTTTAATTTTATTATGAATAACAATACTAACATTATCTTTCTAGCTCATCTGTCTTCTTCTATGATCACTGAAAAATATTAGTTATTCTTAATTTATTAATTATTTAAAATAACTAAAATCTCAATTAATTTTTACAATGTAAATAAAATGTATTCCTTTGAATAGCAAAATACTATAGTCCTATAAACTTAAAAGTTACTTTTAGGTTTCCAAGACTAATAAACGAAATTACTATAACCGATTTATTTATATTGAAAGAGTTTTTGGTTAACGCATTGAATAAAATCAATACAAAAGAGGTAAAAAACAACTTGCCTGCCCGCGTCACACCGCTGACGGACCGATGAGATATTGGCGACCTGTATATATTGGCGACATAAGAACCAAATAATAAGAGCATAATTTGGACTAACTCGCTTGCCAAGGAACAATTTATATTTTATAGTTGGTTTCCATTGAAAAGTTCTAGTAGATTGAACGATGATTACCAGAATGATAAAAGCAGAAAATAATGATCTTCGAGGTAATAAATAACATAAATATATTCATGATTAGTACAATCAGACAAGTAGATTTAACTTATACTTGTTTATGCAACTGAAATCAACACCGGCACTCAAAAAAGTTTGACCTATGGGTATATATTTCTACCCACTGAATACGAACTCCGACCCACTGATCAGTTTGACCTATACACTCTCAAAATATCGAGAAAACTTAAAAAAAACAGTTCGGCATTATGGCAATTCGAGTGATATAAAAAGTGTGCTTAGACTAAACCAAGCATGATTTTCATGTTATCCGATCCGCTGAATTTTAAAAATTTTCAAGCTTTTCAAATTTTCTCAAATTTTGAGTGTGTAGGTTAATCTGACCTTAAATTCGGATTCAGTAGTTTGAAATACGTACCAGTTTTTTTTGGATGCCGATATATTTGCTTTGCTTAACAAACATCAACCAGTTGCTCATAAATGTTGGGGAGTGTTGCCTTGAAGGGGATATTTCGTAGTCAAATTATAAGACTTGTTTGAATGTATATGTAATTTTTAATGTTTTTCCTTATTAAGTTTGTTAATCATAAATGTCCGATCCGAAGAAAAAAGTCATATCTCCCATATATAAGCATGAATGTGATTTTATTCTTCGGGCATTATATGTATTTTTGTTAAATAGTTCTAGAGAATCTAAGTTAATTGTATAAAGCATGTTTTAAACTAACTAACGATTAATGATATGTGCATGTTTTTAATAATACACTGCTCAAATGAAAATTATAATGTGAATTGTGTAAATTAGTGAAATCCATAGCTTCTATTGATGTAAATTAAAACTAAATAAATATATTACAAGAAAATTTATTATTTTCGTTGACGCCAATGGAAATTATGGATATCGATGTATAAAAGTCAGTTTCAAAATTATGCTATTGAAAATTACATATTTAGGTTATTACTTAAATATATAAATGTAATAAAATTCTAATATAATTCACATTATCTTTTTTTGATAATGCTAATGAAAATTCCGTATTTATATTATTATTTAAATGTATTTAATGTAATGTAAGTGTAATCAAATGTTAAAATAATGCGCATTATTTTTGGTTAACTCTATTTAAAAATTCATATTTCGCATTATATTCATATTCGTTTCATATTATATTCATATATTCAATTTATAATTATGTGTATCGACGTAATAAAAATATATCGATAAATTTTATTTAATAACAGATATTTATACAGCTTTACGAGATCGATGAACTATGAGTCTATATAGCAATTACCTAGTTCCCACGTGCGGTGATAAAACTTATTTACACAACTTTCTATACCGTTAAATTTAAAAAGCATTTCACTCATTACACGATGGAAGCGTGCAAATCTGATTAAAGTATACAATTTCACGGTTTTTAATCAGTTTTGTATAGGAACACTATATTCTTCAATCAAATAGCTTTATTAGTGGTAATATCTATCAAAACGCTAAAATGTCTTTCAAATTAAAACTATTCTAGTATAGTAGCTTTCTGTATTAGACTTCTTTAAAAAGTTGTTATACACTGTACAAATAATTCGTGCTGTTATAAATGGCTGTAATGGCTTCTGTAAATTATCTATATTAAAAAAATATTTATATTTAATCAGCCTTTATTAGAATATTATGAGTTATAGAATATAGTCGTACAATATTGATATGAAATGTATGGATATTACATAGTACAACATGGCGGCCTTATAAATTATGAACATTCTTAAATCATACTTAAATGAATATAGAATTTAAATAAATTATATATAATTTTTGAAATCTTAATCTCTTTAATAATACGCGTTGATTCATACCATCGATAAATCGATGCTATAGAGTACAAATAAGACGTATGTTAATTTCTTTTAATCAATAATTTATGTACCAACAATTTTACTGCTAATAAAAGGTATCTATTTCAATGCAACGAACTTTGCAGTGCAAGTAACTAGTTTGTGAAATAACTTTTAATTAAAGTATAAATAGTGGTATGGACGATACAAAATTATATGAATTCACTGACCACGTATAGGATAACTTTGGCATAATTCAATCTTAAATATCGTTTTTAAAACAAAATAATTATAATTTAATTGAGACCTAGTTAACAAGTAATGGCTGTTTGACCTGGCGCGGCTCGCTTATTCAAAAAACAGGATAAAACAATAACATTATACTTCTGTCTTCTTCGCACTTGTGTGTAATCGCTCGGTCAAGGTCAATGCATTATATACGAAATGGCATGAAATGGGGTACGGTCATTCACCCTTCGTTATCTTTTATTTAAAAAAAAAAATTCTTTTTGCTAAATTACTTCACTAAATTAACTGAAATTTTTATGTAGCCTGCTAAGGCGTGTAGGTACCTGGAAATAAAATTAATATCGTATCGTCGGCTTTCGTGATAAGAAATTATGATAATACTTTTTCTTACTAATGACATAATTTTTTCAACTTGAAATTTATTAGTATTAAGCTTATTATCAAATTGTACTCTATTCTATCTATTTCTTAAGCTTAAATATTAATAAACTTATTATTAGATGTTATCATATTTAATGATTTTATAATATAATATTATTTATCAGATTTGTGCCTTCAAGCATTGATATTAATTATTTAGCTTTGGGAATGGATGATGACGTCATTGCTCCCAAACAAATGGTATTTAAGACCAAAGTTAAAAGTTTCTTAAACAAGCAATACGTTGTTACTAGTTGTTATGTAAAAGAGTAGATTATTATAAAGAATTTAGCTTTATGTCCTAGTCATAGAGATTGTTTAATCAAGGCGCGTGTTAAATCGAACTTATAACCCTACACGAACGATATATATATGCTAATAAAAGCTCAGTACAAATTGCACTATTATATATACAATTAAAATAAAACCAAAGTAAAATCGAACAATTTATCTGTCGAATCGATTTTTTTATGTAAAACATGTTAACGGTGGGTAGAAAGTCAAAGTAAAAATAAATGAAAAATCGATCCGTTAATTCGATTAATCGATTAACCTAACACTTGTTAACATTGAATTTGTAGTTTGAGTAGAAAACCAAAGTAAAATGAAATGGAAAATCGATATGTGAACTCGATTTATCGATTAGTATAACAATCGTTAACGGTACATTTGTAGTTTGAGTAGAAACCCAAATTAAAAAGAAAGGAAAAATGATCTGTGAACTCGATTAATCGATTAATATAACAATTGTTAACGGTATATTTGTAGTTTGAGTAGAAACCCAAAGTAAAAAGAAATGAAAAATCGATCCGTTACTCGATTAATTGATTAATATAACAATTGTTAACGATACATTTGTAGTTTGAGTAGAAACCCAAAGTAAAAAGAAATGAAAAATCAATCTGTTAACTCGATTATTCGATTAATATAACAATTGTTAACGGTACATTTCTAGTTTGGGTAGAAATTAAAAGTAAAAAAAAATGAAAAATCGATCCGTTAACTCGATTAATCGATTAATATAACAATTGTTAACGGTACATTTCTAGTTTGGGTAGAAATTCAAAGTAAAAAGAAATGAAAAATCGATCTGTTAACTCGATTAATCGATTAATATAACAATTTTTAACAGTTCATTTGTAGTGTGGGTAGAAATTCAAAGTAAAAAAAATGAAAAATCGATCCGTTAACTCGATTAATCGATTACCATAACGCATGTTAACAAAATATTCTTTATTCAAATAAATTTGTAAACGAGTGCTTTTGAATCGTCAACTCTACTGCTGGTTCGGAGAGGCAAGCTATGTCGGTTACTATGTCCATTATACACCTATCGTTTTATAATTCTTTATATTTTCATGTACAAAAATTAAATTACTTAAAATATAGAAGCAAATGTAAGAACACTATTTCTAATTCTTTAAAAAAAGGTGTATATATTATTTTAGAGACTTAGTAACTGTATTATAATGAAAGTAACAGAAAAAGTACATATTTGATTTAACTATGAGACATTTTTGACTAGACGATGGCGGCGTTAGGCAGTTATCGCTTGCGCATCATTTATTCGACTTAAATTTTATAGCTGTTTTTGCAGCTTAGTACTGGCTTTAAGCATATCAATATCAACTTAGAATTGACTTCGCGTGTGCGCTGCACTTATTTGTATTGCAGCATGGTTTAATTTGGGGTTGGGTTTTAATACTGTCTTCAGTAGTTGTGATTTAAGTAAAATCAATGACAAGTGTACATTAAAAATCAATTTAGTTTACTTAAACTGTTTTAATAGTTCAGTATAGGATATAGTAATATTTATTTGTTTGAGTGTTTCGATTAAGTTTGAAATTTTTTAGTATTTACAATATGATAAAGTAAGCGTGTTATAAGTATGTGGTTAGCCGATTTTACATCTATGATCCATTTTAAACTTTATAAACTGTTTAAAACTTAGAATTGACGTTCCCTACGTACATGAAGACATGTCGAAAATAGCCTTTGAAAAAAATTTGCTTATTGGCTTTAGATATCCATATTTATATACCTATGTAAGTTATTTTTTTATTTTTCAAAATAAAATATACTAGCTTTTTTAGCAATTTCAACTTAGTTCGCGTGAACTCTTGACGCGTGATAAGTTAATAATAGATGGCGCTTTTCAATGTTATCCTATTTCCGTACAATTAACAGGATTTTTAAAGCCTATTTTACTTCGATGTTAAGGAATAGTGTGCCCAATTTCATGAATATTATTTGTAAAGCGGTTCGACCACAAATTACGCTGTCCTTTAAACCTCGTGACATCGTTTTTGACATGTTCGTATGTATGTAAAGACCGTCGAAATGACGGTGCGTTGGTTCGGTAATATTAGAGTGTTGTTACGGAAAATTGAGGTAGTGATTAAGTATTGGCGAAGCAATATTAGCTTATAATGTATCGCACTTATATTTAGTATTTAATAGATCGTCAATGATAGGTTAAACTATTTACACTGTTTTTGATTGTTAAGTGATGGCCTTGGCATAGCAATATCAAGTTAGAATAAGCAGCGATAGGTTACTATTAGATAGTTATAGTTGGCGCATCATTGCTGTTAAGTTTGCCAGAAATTTTTGCTAGATGACTGTTAAAGATATCTAGCTATGCACAAACTTAGACTGGCTGGCTGATGGATTTTATTAGATAACTATTAGTGGCGTATACAGACGTGGCGCTTGCGTAACGTAGTAATATTTCACTTCCGCCTTCCTGTCCGCTTCAGTACCCCACCTCTTTCTACTTACTTATTCTTTCTATTCGTAGCTTTATAAATTCTAATATAAAGTAAAAGAGTAATGTGGTGAATTCTGATGCGATTCTTACTAATTTTATAAACATTTCATTTTCCATTAACCTGAGTCGCGCCGTCTATCTAATCTTGGGAACGCATGTCGGTACAGGACAATAGTCAGCTGCTATTCTGGACTATTCCCTCATTTCCCTAAGTTGGGAGAAGAGTTTCGCTGCTGTCCTGACAGCTCTAACCTACCCGTTACTTTTGAAAGCTGATAATATCTGTGACGGGGATATTTGTTAGGTCCTCAACTTCAATTGCATCAATACCCAGTATCTCCCATCTTAATTGAGTACACTGGGCAGTAATAAGGTGAAGACTAGTTTCTTCTCCACACTCTGGGCACGCTGCGTCTTCTTTTATCCTCGTGACTGGTGTTACGAGGAAACAACCTTCTGCCACCACTACTTAGACAGGTAGTGGTCCGTACGTTAAGACAAGCGCTGCCCATTTCTGATCTCGTAAATTCAAGACTCGATACTCCACAGTATAGGCACGCTGCGTCTTCTTTTATTCTCATTAGGGACCGTGTCTTAACATGCCTCATGCATGCAGTGTACTTTAAGTCACTGATATTTATCGGTGTTTGGAACTATTTTAAAAGGTGGTTATTAGAGATTGAGTAGAATTATCATTCATAGCAATATTAAAGAAGGAATAGATAGCGAATTCAGTTTTGAACTGTTGTTTGCGGCCGAGTATTTTTGATATCACATTAATTGTTCGCATGTTAAAGTTTGCATGACTTATATAATGTTTCCTTATATAGTAAGTTTATTATTATTATTATATAATCATAAGGGTCATATCGCGATAAAATCGAGTTACATTCGCTAGAGTTGCGTACACTATGGTCGACATGTGTTGCCGAAAGGGTGAACCTTATACAAAGGTAACTATATTTTATTGCGATGTGACCCATATACAGATACCGACCATACGACATTATTTTTAATTTTAGTTATCCACACATCTCAGCACCCTTCATAGAAAAAAACAGTTAATTCATTGAAGTATTTTAGCTACAGGAATAATTTTAAGTTTTTTCGAAAAATTATTACGATTTGTAGAGATCAATGACCATACCCTATTACGACATATGAAACAATTAATAATCTTGACCTAAAAAATAATAGTACTGGTGCAAGGGAAAATAATAATGTTATTTTCCTCCTTCCTCTTGATTTTTGAACAAGCGCGCCACGCCAGTTCAGTCAACCATTATTAAAAACACCAGATCTCATTTAAATTATATATATTTTCTTCTAAAATACATTTTTATAACGATATTTAAGATTGAATTATGCCAAAGTTATCTATTACGTACAAATGATCAGTGGATTCATTTAATTTCGTATTATCGGTACCCTGAATTAAATTATGCATAAATGTTTAAAATCTACCATTATAAGCATGTTATGAAAATAAAAAAAAATTATGAATATCAAGCATGGTCGGATCGGTTAATGTAAGTTTTATATAGTCTAAGCTTCCATTATCCAACTTGCCGTGAAACGTTTTGTTCTTTATAATCTTGTTATATTTAGTTTTAGCAGTTACTTTTCTGTCATAAACTATAAATATTGTAGGTCATTTTAGATTTTTGTTGGTTTGAGAAAGTTGCGGTATCTAATGTAATAAATATTGTTTAATTCACTTTTGGTTTTCTTTATCTTATAAAAAAACAGTTTCTTGGGTGGAATTTAAGTATACGAAAATTTTTAAGTTTAAATAACTCCATTGGAACTCATCTCATTCATTGTCAAATTGACGGGTTAAATCAAGATGGTTATTTTAAAAAAATTATTACTATAAATATATGGGACACTTAGAGTATACCTACGATGGCGTCCGTCACCAAAGTAACTTAATTTTGTGTTATGGGTGGCAGAAACAGGTAAATATATACATATATAAGTAAGTAGGTAGCGGCCTGTTACTATCCCACTGCTGGGCATAGACCTCCTCTCTCCGTTTTTGGAGAGAAGGATTGGAGCTAAGACCTACCACACTGCTCCACATATCTTCAGTATTCTCTGGTGTTATGCAGGTTTCCTCACGATGTTTTCCTTCACCAAAAAGCATGTGATAAATTGCAATTATCAATTAGACACATAAGTTTTAACAGTAAACTCATTGGTGTCTGCCCGGGTTTGAACCCGTGACCTCCTCGAAAGAGTCGCACGGTGTTACAGCTGGGCTGCCACAGCTCTTAATAGATGTATAATTTTTAGATCAATATTCAAGTACACCAAAACTTGAAGAACCGTCAAATTGTTATTAGAATACGGCGTTTAGCAGAAATCGAGCCCACGATCCTCGAACCTCAAGACAGGGTAATTGCCATCTGCGCCATCGGGCATAACATTTTTCATTTGAATTTTCTAAATGAAATAATGGTCTGTGGTGTATTTCAAATATAACATGAAATTAATATTTCACGCGTACAAGATGACGTATATTATGATGACGCCATAGTTTGGATGTCGCGGCGTCATACGGTTAGATGACGTCACAGCGGGGGTTGCTTTTGGCGTTCGGTAGATGGCGGTAAGTACTAATATTGTAATTTATACTCCGCCGGTTTACGTGCCTAACTAAAGGTAAACATGTAAAAAAAAGGTTCTTTTTAGTAGGCTGAATACAACACATTACATTACTCCTAATATCATACTTTTTTGTTTTTCTAAGCATTTAAAATTATCTATTGTATATGCGCTATTGATGCCATTTTGTGGCATGATTGCAATCAATAGTTTTATAAACGGAAACAAATAATTTAAATATTATTTTATGTATATTGTAATGTGGTAAGTATTTAATTTAATTAAATTAAATTATCTAGTAAGTTATAATATTTGCTTTAATCAATTTAGATATATAATCTAAATTGATTAAAGCAAATTTAATGAAGCAAATAAACAAAATAAAAAAACTTACCTTAGTCGCCTTTGACGACACCTTGGTAGGAAATCAGGAGGTCTGTTCTATTCTATCTAAAGAAAAATAGGCTGATACAGAAAGCCTACTACTATACTATTGAAGATTATTTAGAAGATAAGAATGTGTGGATATAGCTCTCTTTGAACCTGTACAAGACAGTAACGTCTGAATGTAAATAGTATTAAGAACTATATGTTTAAAAGAGCAACCGCCGAGTTTCTTGCTGGCTCTTCTCGGTAGGAACAGCTTTCCGAACCAGCGGTAGAGTTGACGATTCAAAAGCACTTGTTTACAAGTTTATTTGAATAAAGAATATTTTGAATTTGAATATTCAACCGTATACCGCTCGGTGGGATAAATAAATAAATAAATTTATTTTGATATAGTTTAGTGCTATAAAGCCGTGTTTTAAATTTTTTTTAAACGATATTTTATTTCTAATTATCATTATTATGAACACAATATATTCTGTAAAGGAAATGTCCGATATATCCCATTGTATTTTTGCAACCTTTCCGACGCCATCTTCCGCTTCGCGATATCATATCAAGCGCTATAAGGACCTATTGATTTAAGAAAGAACAACAATTTGGTGATGAACAATGGATAATAAAGCCTTTTTGGCTCAACCTGGGGGTCATAACAGTTTCGGGCGCCTAATAGCCGTGAATAGTGAGGCCATATTTTGTAGGTATCAATGATGCTCGATTAAAGATCAAAGTACTAACTTAACCTTAACTTTTAAACGATCAGTACCTCAGTGACCGAGTCTCCCACTGCTGGGCTTAGGGCTCTTCGCTCCGTTTTTGGAGAGAAGGATTGGAGCTAACCTACCACGCTGCTCCAATGCGCATTGATAGGTTAAACATATGTCCAGAATTCTCTAGAGATATGCAGATTTCCTCACGATGTCTTCCTTCACCGAAAATCGTGTGATAAATTGCAATTATCAATTAGACACATAAGTTTTATTACAAAACTCATTCGTGCCTGCCCGGGTTTGGACCATAGACCTCCTCAAAAGAGGCACACGGTGTTACCGCTGGGCTACCACAGCTCCTTGTTCGGTAATTTTATTAAAAGATTTTCATAATTAATGTATAGAAACCGGCTATACTCACGTGTTATTTTATCGGATGAGCCCGACTAGTTTCAAGCCCATACGGGGCTCTCATTAATGAGCTCTTTACGCGGGGTTATCGCGGCGGCAGTTCCCATCTAGTCTAACTAATCAGACTCATCCGATTAAATAAGACGTGAGTATAGCCGGTTTCAATACATTAAAACATTTTCACTATTTTACACTGCCCATTCCTAACTGAGCTATAACAACTTTGCAAATAACAGCCAAATTTACCTTTGCATTCTATTTATATTGTAGCAGTTTTTCAATGTCTGAAAACAGGGATATAAAGACATTTTTGTAAAATAAAACCTAGCTAGATCGATGTACCGCTCCCGAAACCTCTACATAATGAATTTCATGTAAATTGTTGAAGCCATTTCCGAAATTCATATTTTATATATATATATATATAAGATTAGCTCATTTATATTTAAAAAATTATTCTCAAATGGGCTTGCGTTAAAAAGGTTATTATAAATTATAAAACTAAGCTGGCTAAATACTTGTATGTATATCGACGAAATTTCACAAATTTTGCGAATCGTTAAATTTCGGATCTTCGAATAAAAGGTATAATAATTTTAGCAATATAATATTTATTAATTTATATAATTATATTTATTTATTTAAATACAACGAAATTAAAATAGAACGCACTTCTTGACACACTTTGAAATTGTAACTGGAATTAACTAAATGGTAAATAGCTGACTTATTACGTAGGACAGTCGTTATATAAATTCAATTAAGCATGACAATAATTATTGTCAATTTGTTTCGTCAAGTCGGCTTCAAAATCATTTATATTATATCTGCTTTTACATAATACAAATAAAGTTCTAACTTCTACATGTAGTAAACAGAAAATACCATAGTCAACAGACTAACAGTAATTCAATTTAAATAATTTATAGAAGTAGGCGTTACTTCGCGGAGATCCATATTATAATTATTTCGCTATAATCCGCGATGAATTCATCTTCATCATTAATTCATCAACATTCATTTATTACTTTAGTAATTCAATTAGTAAACATGCTGAAGCAAAAGATGTAACGTGAAAAATATTGCGAAAGGCGACATGTTTGACGTGTTTCTTTTATAACGAAATCACATATATTTCGAACATGCTTTTAAAACTAAAAATAAAGAAAATGGCGTTGCATTGAAAGATATTAATTATCGGAGCCTTTTAGTTCTCACAGGATTCGAAAGAATCGTTATGATGGGATGGCCTAAGCATTTCCAGCATAGTTTACGTATTGAAAATCATATAACTTCCTTAATAAGTCAAGACTTATGTATATTACGAAGATGTTACTACACTGAGGCTTAGAATCCGCCTAAAAGCCTACTATACTGTTGAGGATTATTTGGACAATAAGAATGCGTGGATATAGCTACTGTCCGACCCTGTACAAGATAGTAATGACTTAATGTAACTAGTTATAAGTATTATGTTGAAAAGAGCAACCGCCGAGTTTCTTGCTGGCTCTTCTCGGTAGGAACAGATTGCCGAACCAGCAGTAAAATTGACGATCTAAAAGTACTTGTTTAGAAGTTTATTTGAATAATGAAAATTTTGAATTTGAATTTGATGGATTATTTCTAATGTTTTGCCGTGTGGTATCCGGCTGAATAGAATAGTACCACCCTCATTTCTTACCGAGGTGTCGTAAAAGGCGACTAAGGTAAGTTGACCCACCGTGTGGTATTTGGTTTAGTAAAATACACCACCCTCTTTCTTACCGAGGTGTCGTTAAATACGACTAAGGTAAGTTGAAGTCAGGCAGGCGGCCGGTCGTAAAAACGCAGCTAAATCATGTGACAGCATGTTTATAACATGTTGTGCTGATCCCACTTAGGATGAGGATGATGAGGAATTCTTCTAATGTTATTGTAGGCCGATTTAATGTTAATGATTTAATATCTCTATGGCGACTCGCGATCTAATTGCGACCGAGCTACTCAATCAGTGTACTGGTTAGTCAATGTATGGTACATTAACAAGGTCTACCGGGCAACATTTTTATAGAAGCGTGAATTAATTAATTATTTATTATTCACAATCACTTCAATTTGCAAGTATGCAGTAATGCGGAAACAGTAGACAGCCGCTTCTATGGTTAGGTTAGGTTAGGTTAAAAGATAGTTGCGTTGGTTAGTAATTTTGCTGCTGCTCTGTAAGACTCTGCTGAGTTTTTGTGACCTCTCTTATGTCATAGGTACCACGCCGTGTGGTATCCGGCCGAATAGAATAGTACCACCCTCATTTCTTATCGAGGTGTCGTAAAAGGCCACTAAGGTAAGTCAACCCGCCGTATGGTATCCGGCTGAGTAGAATAGACCAACCTCATTTCTTACACAGGTGTCGTAAAAGGCGACTAAGGTACGTTGACCCACCGTGTGGTATCCGGTTTAGTAGAATAGACAACCCTCATTTCTTATCGAGGTGTCGTAAAATACGACAGAGGTAAGTTGACGTCAAGCAGGCGGCCGATCGTAAAAACGTAGCCAAATCATGTGACAGCATGTTTATAACATGTTGTGCCGACCCCACTTAGAGTGGGATAAGGGCAGGAAGATGATGATTATGTCATAGGTAACAAAGTCAATATCCTTTCGCGGTTTAAAACCACGACCTTTCAGTAATAATGTCATTATTTTACATTTAAGCTATCATAGCTTTAACAACACCGATTGTTTTGTTATATAACATGACAATAGTATCATAACATCATTAGGTGATATAGCTTTTGTAATGTGTAATTTCAGAATTATTCCAGAATATCTTGAATGTATTATTCAGATATCAAAGAATAAATACAGTGTATTTATCTCTAAATGATCTCTAAATGGTATATACTTACTGACTTTGTTATATCATTCCGCTTATTAAAATTAATAAGCACATTATTACACCCTGTCAGAATAAACAAAAGGCTATATACCCATGTACCTGTAAATACCTGATCATCATCTTCCTACCCTTATCCCACTCTTAAGTGGGGTCGGCACAACATGTTACAAACATGCTGTCACATGATTTGGCTGCGTTTTTACGACCGGCCGCCTGCCTGACGTCAACTTACTTCTGTCGTATTTTACGACACCTCGGTAAGAAAGAGGGTGGTCTATTTTACTCAACCGGATACCACACGGTGGGTCAACTTACCTTAGTCGCCTTTTACGACACCTCGGTAAGAAATGAGGTTGGTCAATTCTACTCAGCCGGATACCACACGGCGGGTCGACTTACCTTAGTCGCCTTTTACGACACCTCGGTAAGAAATGAGGGTGGTACTATTCTATTCAGCCGGATACCACACGGCGTACCTGTAAATACCTGATATGGACATCATTTCTAACCCTCTATAGCAGCAAACTAAACTTACATCAGTTTAAAAACACTGTTAAAAAGAGGCTGATCCAGAAAGCCTACTATGCTGTTGAGGATTACTTGGAAGATAAGAATGTGTGGATATAGCTCGCTTAGACCCTGTACTAGACAGTAATGACTAATTGTAACTAGTCATAAGAACTCTCAATTTTAAGAATTATATTTTTAAAAGAGCAACCGCCGAGTTTCTTGCTGGCTCTTCTCAGCAGGAACGGCTTTCCGAACCAGCAGTAGAGTTTACGATTCAAAAGCGCTTATTTACAAGTTTATTTGAATAGAGAATATTTTGAATTTGAATTTGAATATAAACTGTAATTTGACTCCTACGAACGCAATAGGTACAAAATATACCTACCTACCTATTTCGTCATCAAATATTACTTCAATACAACCCACGACATGATAAAATCTATGCTATGCTAAATATAAAGTGCACTGCATTATCGATCAATTATTACACAAAAAAAAATTGGAATATACAATTTTCTTTACCATAAAAACTACATTGTTTTTTCAATATTTAAACCCCTTGTGTTATCCGGCTGAATGAATAGACCACCCTCATTTCTTACCGAGGTGTCGTAAAATACGACTAAGCTAAGTTGACGTCAGGCTGGCCGCCGGTCGTAAAATACGTAACTAAATCATATGACAACATGTTTGTAACATGTTATGTCGACCCCACTTAGAGTGGGATAAGGGCAGGAGGATGATGATGTTTTTCAATTTTTAATAGTTTTATGCATTTTTTTACATTTAAAACGGCTTATTGTTTATTTTAACTTTGTATTAGAATTCAGCAGATCAAAAAACAAAAATCATGCTTGGTATAGTTAAACAAAATTTTTTACTTACTAAGACTGCCGATTTTTCAAAAAGATTTCTCGATAATTTTGAGGGTGTGTATTGCAAACTGTAAGTCGTTAGTTACCTGTGTATTTTAAAATCAACATACTACTAAATATATCACTTTATAATATACATACTATATAACGTTATTACAATTTTTTTTATACCACGAATTAAAATGCTTATCATCCTTATAAAAGTAATTGCAACCATATTACAACTTTAAGCTGTGGTAATTTGATATGATTTAACTGAATGATCTTATTGTGGGTGGTTTATCGACCAACATTGTTATCATTCACGTAGGTGTGATGTAGGGTAATAAAAAAATTGTTAACTAACATTTCTTCGTACAGAACGGATGCGATAAGTCTCCACCTATTTCTGATTAACCCCCACGCATTTTTATACCGCACGCATTTAGACCCAACCCATTTTGAATAGCTAACGCAGCATCGTCCACACAAAGCTGATCTGTAAATTACAGTTGAAGTTTACAGTTGCAAAAAAGGTATCAAATCAATTGCCAATTATAATTTTGTTTACGAATGGATCATATTACGGCGTGCAAGTTTTATACACCTAACAATTAATGAGTTTTTACAGTAACAAATAAATAGTAGGTTATAAATATAGAAAACAAGTGAAAAACGTGGTCGCTGACTATGAGCCTCATAAGAAGCTCAGCGAGCTATGGAGCGAGCTATGCTCGGAATATCTCTACGTGATCAAATCAGAAATGAGGAGATCCGTAGAAGAACCAGTGTTATCGACATAGCTCAGTGTGTCGCGAAGCTGAAGTGGCGATGGGCGGCGCACATAGTGCGTAGAACCGATGGGCGTTGGGGTCTCAAGGTGTTGGAATGATGAGGAATACGCAGTGTTGGTAGACCACGCACGGTCGTGGTGAGGAAAAGGTCGTGGGGAGCTGCTGGGTCCAAGCAGCATAAGATCGTGTATGGAGATCCCATGAAGAGACTTCGTCCAGCAGTTGACGTCCATCGGTTGAGAAAGAAGAAGAAGAAGAAATATAGAAAAGCCTGTCATCCCACTGTTGTAAAACGGCCTCCATTTTGGGCTTTGCTTACTCTCCTTTTTGGGGAAATTTTGAACTTAGAACAACCGATAATATCCTATTTTTCCAAAGATAATCAATCAAAATACTTTGAACGGGTTAAGTTTTTTTTTCATGTAGGAAGTAACACTAATTCTGTATCATAAAGAGTAATTTAGAGACTGTGATTGTCTAACATTAGTATGACAAGGAGTTAGGATTACTTAGGACAAGGGAACTAGGTTATATGTAGTAATCATATTTAGCTACGTAAAGTGCCGGTGACGTGAATCTAAGGGTCGCAGGATTTGATCCCGGGCACGGTCCAGTGAGCTTTGTATAAAAAGCTTATGTGTTTGATATTTTCACTCTTCGGTGAGGGGAAAAATTGTGTCAACCATTTTCCATTGGAGAGGTATGTAATACTAGTAAATTTACAAGTAAAAGTATTTCAAGTAAACAGTGTTTCATCTCATCGTTTGACCGCACTTCTTTTTTATTTAAACATAATGCCCTAAAAACAATTTATTATGATTATTATAATAGAATAAGTTTCTGAGCTGTACGCTCGTTATCGTCTAAAAATAACTTAGGAAACCAAAAAAAACTGTTTAACATTTAATATGCAATATATTCAACGAAATGAACTACGTTACTTATGTCATAATATAAAAAATAACATTTTAATACGTATAATTGCGATTTGCGTTGTTTAAAAATAAACGGGTTAGATTATAGCTATCATGAAAATAAACTTGAACATTAAAAATAAATGAATAAAATTAAAAAATAAATAGTTTATTTTACTATAACCTATATTGTAATATTATATATTAAAAATATATATCTTTTTATGCTATATCATGTGTAAATTCTTTTTCTTTCTTTCTATATTATCCGCATTTCACTTCCTGTCCTATTCCTTTTGTTACTTAAAGGTTGACTGAAGGAGGGGATCTTTTAGGCATAAGTCCGCCTACACAGTGATATTATTTTTCATTTTCTAATATTTTCATGTATGTGCAATAAAGCGAATAATAAATAAAAAATCACCAAATTTAATAATTATCACCAAACATATCTATTATTATTTAAATTTCCATTTTGGGAACAGTGGGAAAGGTTTAGGCTCAGTCAAAAGAAATTAAATACCCGCAAAGATGTTAATTAAGACAATAGGAGAAAATAAGGAACAGATGTTAATAAATAAAAGTTAACTGTTAATTTAGAAAAGAGGAGGAAAAATGTTTCCTTTTAATTGTTTTTTTGTGAATAAATCTCAAAGTAATTAAAAATAATTGAATAATTTGTAAAAGTGGGTGTTACTTTGCGGATTTGTGTATTACAAAAGTATTAATTTTTTTTCAATAAACATGGATTATTGCAAAATAATTCCATCGTTTCATTTCATAGTTAAATCTGCTTTGGAAAAAAAAATCGTTTTTTCTTTTTTAATTATGTTTATTGCGAGTGATAGTTTCTTTTTCCAAAATTTTCCGTAGCTTTTAATTTTTTTCCATAGCTTTTGCTGGTATACTTCAAGATATCATCTTGATGCGCGCACTTTATTATTTTTGTAATTGATAAAAAATATTTACAGAAGTTTAAAATTATTTTGCTATAATCCGCGTTCGTAACGCGTTTATAACAAACGCGGATTACAGCAAAATAATTTTATTGTAACTTCTGTACTATGGAATTCCGCAGAGTAAGACCTATAAGTATATGTAAGGCTATCTATCAAAATGTCTATAAATCAAAAATATTTAGACTTGGTAGGTTAGTTAGGTTTTTGAAGAGACTGACCACCAAGTTGTTGGTTCTCAGTAAGAGCACCATTTCGAACCAGTAGCGTGGTTATAATTTAATGATTGAAAAGTTCTTGTAAAGTTAACTTAATAGAGAATAATCTGAATTGGAAAAATTATTTCCCGAGGGTATATCCTGTCATATTGAGGACCGTGTGGCGATATCGTGAACGTATTATGCCGCCCAATTTAATGGATATGTTATGTAAATTGGTTCTAGCTTGTACTGCTTATATTCACCTATAAAGTTTTTCTATGACCTTTGATAGAATCTGCATTAATGAGAATGGGTAGTACACTCTACATTTAGCATCATTTCCAGCATGCTCCTGCCCTTACCCCATTCTTAAATGCGGTCGGAAAAAAGTGTTTTAACAATGTTGTAATTTGATTTGGCTAGGTATTTTACCAGCCGTCTGCCTAACGTCAACTTACCTTAGTCGTCTTTGACGACACCTCGGTAAGTCTGTCAGTTTTGCATTTGACAGCTCAAATATTATTTGCTTTCAATACTACATTGTAGCATTTTTTACTGCCCAAAAACATAGATATAACGAGATTTAAAAAAAATAAAACCTAGGCAAATCGATTTTTCTTTCTCACCCGGCGCTTTCTTCCTTTTGTAATTTTTTTTAATTGCATTTTTTATAAGTTTTAAAAAATGACCCATGGGTCACCCAGGTACTATATAGTGATATATTATATTAAGTACTTAAATCATAATTAGAACTGTGAATAATATAGAAACCGTATGATTGAACTATATGATTATTTTTCCATTTTGTAGTTTTCAAGTTTCTTGTTCTCACAAAAGACTGTTTTAATTATTGAAGAACGTCTTCTAAAAAAAATTTAAATGTCGGTCAAGTAATATTTTTTATATTTAATAGTTTCGCATGAGCTGTAAAAGTGACACAACTTAAAAATCACGTGTTGGTTTCAAGTTTTCATTGCTAAGGAAATGAAAAACTAATGCTTTAGTTTGTTTAAACGGCCTTATATTGAATTATGAGTTCTGTTGATATTGCTGCTGAAACTTTCTGTTATAATACGTTTCAAATACAACCTCCTTCAAATGGCTAAGTCAATAATATTGAAAACATTGTCATCGTCAATGTGACAAGTTGTTGGTAAATAATAAATTGGTTCACTTTTGAGAAAGTTGCTTCTTATTTATTGAATAGGTGGTTTGCGGCTGAGTACAATAGACCACTCTTATTTCTGTAAAAAGTGTCGTTAAAGGCGACTAAGTTAAGTTGACTCGCCGTATTGTACTCGGCTGAATGGAATAGACCACCCTTTTTACGGAGGCGTTGCAAAAGGCGACTTAGTTGAGTTGACAACAGGCAGGCGACCGGTCGTAAAATACCGAGCCAAATCATGTGACAACATGTTTTTAACATGTTGACAGACCCCACTTAGAGTAAGATAAGGGCAGGAGAATGATGACTAAAGGAAAAATATCGTTTTTATAATTAACATCTATTGCTAGTCCAAAATACGTGGTTTTTGACTTGTGCCACTATTGCCCATGAGCGAGTTATCTAAAGTATGTTTTAGTCACTTCTGAACAAATGATCAATGCTCCATACTGAGAACTGGCTGCGATAATGGCAAGATATAATTAAGCACGTAGCATAGTTTAAGAAAAGCCATTGTTTTAAACTGTTACGACCAGTGTGCTAGAAAAGTCTTTAGGTCTATGTTATTGATAATTAATTCGAGAAAAAACAATTATTTTGTCCTTACTTAGTGAATTGTAGGGTTATTATTATATAAATAAACGGGTCACATCACGACAACCTTGAGTTACCTTTGTATAAGGTTCGACGTTTCGGCAGAGTTGCATCTACCGTGGTCACGAACTGACTGGAGCGCCGCGGCGTCTTCGTTCCCGATTACTAGTCATTATTTTCCTCATCTACCCTCACTTGAACCGCACAATCCACATAAGGTCTCTTGCTCACCACACTGCACGCGATATAGCTTGTAGGGTTATATTAGATAAACTATCTTACCTTATCATGTTATCTCACGGAAGGCGGCTGGGGGAGTCCATGAGTCGAGTCGCTGGATCTGATCCGCCGCAGGCGAGTCGGGTGCAGGCGACTTGGCGAAGCCCATCGTATGCCACCCTAAAGGGGACCTCCGTTCTTTCAAACGGGGTTTATCGGACAGCCATCGGAAAAGACCTCCGAGGTGGTTGACGCATCTGCTGCTCCCGATGCATCGATTAGCAGAGGAAGGGACCATTGTTTAGAGAGGCCCCGAACAAGCAGTGGCGCACTATAGGGTTCAGAGTTGCTGCTGGCGCGGATGGGGGCAATGAGTCCAACGGTACCCCCTCCCCGCCACTAGCAGCGTCGTGGAGCACTGTCAGGTTTTTAGTCGGTGCGAGTCCGACATAACCACCGCTCGTCGCCGTCGGGCGGTGATGACCCATAATGGGGTTTCCTGACTAAAAAAAGTACCTTATAACTAACGTACTACCAAGGTTCCAACCCCGGGCAGGCAACAATTAAGTTAACTCATCAACAATTGAAAATAGTTATTATGAGTTAACCATGAGAGATAGAGACTTGCTGTTGTGGACTTTTTTGTAGTATATTTATAGATCTACAATAATCTAGTACATTACTTTAGTGTATATCTGCTGGTTTACGCACCGCACGCGACAAAAGCTCTCATCAGAGCATGCGAATTTTTTTTAGAAGTTCGCGAATTTTTCAACACAATTTACATAAAACCGTAATTCACTATTGACCTAAACCTTGAGGACGAATTGGACAACCTTTTAGTACAACCGTACAAATATAGGTTTAGTTTACTTTAAGAATAGTGATAACAGACAGACAGCTTTTGGGGAATTTGTTTTATAAGTATAGATATATTACCACAGTCACTGCGTTTTATCGTATGCTTAGAAGAATCATTGATGATAACAAAGTTAAAGTCATTAGGGTTTAAAGCATGAAATCGCTTAGTGATGAATCATGGATTTGTTTCTGTAATTGTACCAATTAAAAGTCGCCTGTCTACATAGTATGACTGATTACTGTCGGCCTATCAGAGTCCAGTTTATCGATCTTCATGGAATTTTCCATCAGCATTCCAGAATGTTCTGTTGCTATGTATTTTAGTTTTCTTGAGATCACCTCATACCATAATCTTTATATAAGGAACTCGTTTAACAAATCTTCGATTTAATTTATCATTTTTTAGTTTATGTATAGAAATCGGCCATATTCACGTATTTCCTATCGGGTCAGCCCGACTAGTTTCGATCTCATCCAGACCCCTATTTATGAGAGTTTTACACGGCGTTATCGCGGTATGAATGATAGAATAAGTCGTGTGTATAGCCGGTTTCTATACATAAATTAAAAAATTATAAACTTTAATTAAGCTAAGCAGAGAGATGTGACTGACCCGTTGGCGCAGTGGGTAGTGACCCTGCCTTTAGCTCCGCGGGTCGCGGGTTCGATTCCCACCCAGGGCCAACATTTGCTATAAATCAATTTGTTGGTCTTCGAGTCTGGGTGTATATTTGTATTTAAGGATGTAATTAAAATTATATAAGTATATATTCACCAGTTGTCTGTCTACCATAGCACAAGTATTAAGTTACTTACTTTGGGGACGCACGACCGTGTGTGTAATATGGAAATGGTGACATCTGATTTGAGTTTCAAACGTATCACCTCTCCTCTCCGCTTTTGTGGAAAGCGGGCCTTAAGATCACCCTGGGAAATAATTATTAACGGGCTGTCAAAAATTGTTTCAAATTAAAAATATAAATCAGTTTAACTTGTTAGTTAAGTTAATGATGACGTCATGTCAATATGCGGGATAAATTGGTTGAACGTAGTAATAACATCCAATTAACGATGTCAGAATGTAAACCGGTGTCTTTGATACTAAGTTAGTGAAACAACTATTAATTTGAGACACACATAGTGCATGACTAACATATTTTGTTCTAATTTTGGTTAGTCATAGACAGACGGTGTGTAGTTTTCCGAAACACAATAATTCTTATCTTCCATTGATATTTAAACCCATAATCGATTATATTGATACTTGAAGCTAGATTTTGAGCGAATTTCAATGTTGTAGTACAGAAAGATGAATTATGTATATCTCAATACATGAAATAAGCTTAACATAGAAAAGTAATAATAAAGTTATTTTGCTATAATCCGCGGATTATCCGTTTTCATACCTGATACATGCAGGACAAAATCGTAAAGCGTCGTTAATCGTGGAGTCTATCTCCTGATGATGCTTCGGTTGCGGGGCGAAACGATTGTTGAGTTTGTAATAGTGAACGTGTGTTGCGCTTGTGTATTGTGGTGGAGGTAACCAACAGAGGTACACTAATGTAACAGAAATTTGTAAATCTACAAAAATACTACAAAAAAGTTTGCGACAGCATGTCTCTATCTATTATGGTTACCTCACAATAAATACTTTACGTTAAAAATTTATATTAAATACACTGATTTCCACGCAAGCAAATCCGCAAGCACAGCTAGTACTATTAAGTCACAATAAATTATTTTATGTTCAATTAAGTACACTGATTTCTGCTGATAAGCTGTGATAGCCCAGCGCTAACACCATCCGACTCAAGGTGGTCACGGGTTCAAACCGGGCAGACACCAATGAGTTTTTCTGTTAAAACTTATGTGTCTAATTGATAATTGCAATTTATTACACGCTTTTCTGTGAAGGAAAACATCGTCAGGAAACCTGCATATCTCCAGAGAATTCTGGGGATATGTGTAACCTACCAATCCGCATTGGAGCAGCGTGGTAAGTCTTAGCTCCAATCCTTCTCTCCAAAAACGGAGAGAAGAGGTCTATTCCCAGCAGTGGGAGACCTACTTGCTACTTACTTACTTCTTTTATACACTGATTTCCACGCGGGCAAAGTCGCAAGCATATCTAGTATATTTTAATTTTAAGTAATGAGGGCATAGAAACATAGTTATTATACTAAAGTAAGGAAGCCAGCTTAAAATGTCCGTCCGTCCGTAAAGAGAATGAAATTGAGGAATTGAATCTGTCTCTTTTTTATCTTAAATGAGTTAATCTTGTATGTATATAAACATATATTTATTTTCGGAATCTCGGAAACGGCTACAACGCTTTTCCTGAAATTCTGCATGTAGGGGGATTTGGGGGGGAAAAAAGCTAGGTTTTATGTAAAAAAAAATCGTTTTATCCCTGTTTTTGGGTATTAAAAAATACTAAAATTTATATTGAATTGAAGTTTTGGTATAAACTGTCAAGTCAGCGTAGCTTATTCGGGTAACGGGCAGCCTTAAGAAATGTAAATACCTAGGATAGATCCCCGACTAAATATTTTTTTCTTCTTTCTTTTAAGTTTTTTTTGTAAAAATGACTGAGCAAGGCTCTGTCACCCAGATATTGTGTTATTAAATAAAGATGAGTTTCCCTTTTATTGGTTTTCCCATTATTGGTTGTAACACTCACTTACAGTGCACACTCACACTTGTCTATGGGTGCTCTACTCTATGTATAGAAACCCCTACATGGATTTGCTAACGGAGAAAACTCCGCTTGCCACATTGCTCGTCACTAATAAAAGGCGTTATATATTCTTCACTTTATAAGAATATCGTGACATCCCATAAAAAACGTTTTTATTAATTTATACTAAACTGAGTTCTTTTTTGCTTATTTACAGAAAGCATATTAATTACTGGCACAATTGTTTTTATACAATAACATAGTCAATATTTTAGAATTTATCAAAGTTTCAATTTTTGAAATTCGCCGCCTGTCCCCGTCGGGCGGCGGTACGCGTAAGGGGGTTTTTTCCTGTATTAAAAAAAAGAGAATTGAATACGCGATATCTCTTTAATCTTTCCCTTCAATGGGAATAGACATTTGGCCAGCAATTAGATATTATAAGGTTGTTTTTTTTTGTTACATTTAAGTTTATGTTTATTATATTGTTTATTTTTGTCTTACAATGTTTTCTTTATCGCATCTATTCACGTCCTCTCGCGCACGTACTAAGGCCGACACGAGAAGATAAGAGTATTTAACTTAAGTCTAGGTTTTGTTACGTTACGCAATCAAGTTTATACTAACTTTGTTACATGTTAATAATTTTGTATTTTGCGTATTCTGGTTAAAAATATCTGAATCTATTGAACAAATGTGATTTTGTTTATTATTTGCTTCGTTACATACTAACATTCCAAACTCTTCAAACTTAAATTATGGATATAGTAAAAAGTAAAGTAGCGGCGTGTTACTCTCCCACTGCTGGACTTAGGCCTCCTCTTCCCGTTTTTGGAGAGAAGGGTTGGAGTTAAGACCTACCACGTTGCTCCAATGTGGATTAGACTGATCCGGTAAGATTGAGAGAGATTTATCGTTTGAGAGAATAGTTTAATTATCCGTCGTATTTAACGCGTAATATATATGAAACATAAATTAAAAAGCTCAATTAAATTTATTCAATAAACAAAAATTGAAATATATAAAAACTTTCTTAAAAAAAGTTTTCTGACGTAAGGTAAACATCGTAATATAGAACCTATTTCTTTAATTTACAGACTCGAAACACAGTGAATGAAAAAAACCTTAGTATATTGATAAAACTCACATACTTATTACGTTATAAAATATAGGATATTTATATATTTTTAGCATTTTAGCCAGCATTGTTCCAAATTTCATTTCACTTTGGTTTAGGGGATTGGCCTTGAAAACGTCACAGACTTTTGCATTTATAATATCACTAAAGATGAGGAAAATTAATTAAAAACTTAAGAAAAAAAGATATATATAGTGGTATGTACCGATGATCCGACAGTAAATGAATCCACTCACCCTGTATATCTTGTGAACGGAGGCACGTCTCGTTTATCATTTATGGCCTGAGTACCACGTTTAAGGAACCTAGATTTAAGCGTAATACCTGAAGGTTACTTACTACGTGCTAACCTTTATAACAAAAGGCTACGTAAGGATTTAGTAAAGTACAATACTGTTACAATCCCCTGTCAAAGGCATGCAGAAAAAGAGCATAGACCAAGCACGCTGCTCCAATGGTGATTGGTAGGTTACATACATTCCAGGAATTTTTCCGGAAATTACAATATTATTAGAAAACATAGGTTAATTACGCTGTCAATTTTATCATTACGCCGTATATATGTCGTTACCCCGAGCTTTACTCAATGTTTAGAGGTCGTAAGTTAAGAGGACTGACTTCTGGACTCGATTCGGTTTAATTTTACTTCTTTGGACATCCCGTTCCTAACTGATACTATTACTACTAACTGTAATTGTGTAAATAGGTAATTAATCTATTAATAAAAAAGTTAATTAATAGTTTTTAACATTTGTTCCTATATAAAAACTATTGATTACCTATTTTCACAATTAAAGTTATAGTAGTAGTATCAGTTAGTCCAAAATATCCAAAGAAGTAAAATTAAACCGAATCGAGTCCAGATATAACCAGTCCTCTTAACTTACGTCCTCTAAACATTGAGTAAAGCTCGGTTTTATTTTCAGTACCTGGGTGATCGAGCTTTGCTCGCTATTTTTATTAAAAGACATAAAAAATGCAATTAAAGAAATAAAAAAGAAAGAATGGGTCGGTAACATGTGGAACTTGAACAAAAGTATTTTCACAAATTTAATCCACCCGTTTACCATCGCGCTATTACAACTTGACAAATAAAAGTAAATAATTTATAAAATTAGGCGTTACTATGCGGAGATCGATAATACATAAGACAAAATCGCAAAGCGATTGCGATTTTGTCGTGGAATCTATCTCTTGATGATGCTTCGGTTGCGGGGCAAAACGATTGTTGAGTTTGTGATAGTGAAAGTATGCGGTGCTTGTGTATTGTAATAGCGTGGTGGAGGTTTGTGCATGTGTTTTTATCCTACATGTATCAGGTATGAAAACGGATTGTCCGCTCTACATTTAGCATTATATATATTTTCTATTTTACTTCATCGCGAATTATAGCAAAATAATTTGAATTTAACTTTTGAAATAAAAGTAAATTTAAGCTTTACAATCTATTTCTTTTTAATAGTCATTTCACGAAAACAGGGATAAAACAACATTTTTTTAATAAAACCTAGGTAGATCGATTTTTTCCAAAACCCTCTACATGTTGAATTTTTATTGAAAATCTTTGGAGCCGTTTCCAAAATTCAGAAAAATATTTATGTAAAAGATTAACTCATTTAAATATTACAGAAAGATATGACATAAATGAATGTATCGAATGTAATAATAATATTATTGAAATACCTACGTGACAAAGACATGTTCAATTGTTATTTTGTTTAAATACTAGCAATTTATAGCTTTGTCTTTTGCTAGTAGCGATTCTAAAAATGCAATAATGATAAAAATGAGTGGATGCTCTTCGATGTTAGATAAAATGGCTATGACTAAATGTAACTAGTTATAAGAATTATAATTGCTCAGCCAAGTTTCTCGCTGCCTCTTCTCCGTAGGATTAATTTTCCGAAAGAACGGTAGAGTGGACTATAGTCCACTTGTCCACTATTGTCCACAAAAGAACTTGTTTACAAGTTTATTTGGCAACTTAAAATAGTTTTCATTTATTAATATATGGGTAAATATATTAAATCCTCAACAGTATAGTAGACCTCTTTGTAACAGTGTTTTCAAACTGCTGTAGTGGCAAAGCTAAAATTGATTGCGGAATTTTATTATAGAATCTTATACCCTAACACACAAACGCCGTATGTACTTTTACAAGGCGCAATGCAGGACCCGCAAAATTAGATCACTTAAAATATTTTGAGGCATCAGTTTAAATTTCTTAAAATTATGCGTTTTATGTTCCAGCTGATTCTGCCGTTAGTTACTTGGTGTCTATTTATCTGGAGACCACTGAAAATCAGCAGTGAGGCTAAGGCTTCCAGTCTGAGTGGCCATCCTTTTCGACCTTTCACACAGCTGTACTTGGTGTTTACTTTAATTATTTAGCTTAATACTCAAAATTACATTTATGTATACCTAAATAATAATTTATAATGTGTATTTGTATGTGAAAGTCGAATAAAGATCTTCTTATTCTTCTTATTCTTATTCTTCAATATATGGTACTATTATACACATAACTGTCCATCCCCAAAGTAAGTACATTAATACTTGTATTATAGGAAAAAAAAGTATAATCCGCGATAAAATTTATCGCGGTTAATAGCAAAATAATATACTCATTACTTTTGTATTATGGACCTCCGCAAAGTAACGCCTAATTCTATAAATTATTTATAGGTGAAAGTAAGTAAAGTAAGTAACGGCCTGTTACTATCCCACTGCTGGGCATTGGCCTCCTCTCTCCATTTTTGGAGAGAAGGGTTGGAGCTAAGACCTACCACGCTGCTCCAATGCGGATTGGTAGGTTACACATATCCCTAGAATTTTCTAAAGATATGCAGGTTTCCTCACGATGTTTTCCTTCACCGAAAAGCGTGTGATAAATTGCAATTACCAATTAGACACATAAATTTTAATAGAAAAACTCATAGGTGTCTGCCCGGGTTTGAACCCATGATCGTCTCTAGAGATTCACACGGTCGCACCGCTAGGCCATCACAGCTTATTATATATAGGTGAAAGACAAGTGATAAATATATACATACTAGCTATGCCAGCGGCTTCACCCGCGGGGAAATCAGTGTGTCACAAAAGTTTTCCCTGATTAAAATTTGGACATAAAACTGACAATAAGTCAGTTAACCATAAGAGATAGAGACATGATATCGCGGACTTTTTTTCTTGGATTTTGTACATATATATCTCTTTAATACATTAGTGTATCTCTGCTGAGTTACACGGCGCACGCGAGTAAAGCTCTTAGCAGACGAGTCTTTTTTTAAAACCGCGCGGCCTCTTTAATTTACATTAAACCGTAATGTATCTAACCTACCCCTTGCAGAAGAATGACGCTACATTTTAGAACCGAAAAACAAAAATCAGTTCCATAGACTGAGAAAATAATCACATACTGACAGACAGCTTTGGGGCACTTTTTTTTATAAAAAGTATACATGTTAGCTTGGAATGAAACCCGTGACCGGAGAAGATAGAGAGAAGGCTAGGTCACTGTCAACTGCGCTAACGGTTCTTTTTTATCTCGACTTAAAACAGTCCCACTATCAATACTTTTGTGTTATGGAATTCCACAAACGACCAAATCTATAAATAATCAGGCCCAATTAAAAGCTTTTTCTAACTCGTTTACCCATAACCCATTAGAACGAATGGCATTCTGACATTAAGATGTAAATTATATCCACATTATAAACTAGATTAAACCAATATAGTAATTAATATCGGTTTTACAATATATTAATGATGATGAAGTTAATTAAAAGCTAATTAATTCGAGTAATCTTTGGGAATGAAACTATAAGAACTTGATATGATTTTATGTTGAATCACATCAACTTAGCAAATTACCGATATTTAACTAGTGATCAGTTTTATAGCAGCTTCTATATATTTCGCTTTATTTGAGTGACTTTCATTTTCAAAACATTTTACACAATAGTATGCAAACGGCGGAAGTATGCATCTCTCATCGAGAGTTATATATTTTTGTCGTTTGCAATTGAGACCATGGAGTCCATAGGTCTAGGTCCATGGAGTCTAAGTGCCTCTTCAGGTGACAAGAGGGCTGGCTCCTTTTTCGCACAAAGAATCAGCTTAGCGATTCAGCGCGGAAACGCTGCCAGCATTCTTGGGACCATGATTTGTATGGTCCTAGCGTGTAAGTAATTAAGATGGATATAACTTGTACATTTTTGCTGTAAAAAAAGTGAGTATTACTACGGTCAAATTCAAATTCAAAACATTCTTTATTCAAGTAAACTTGAAAACAAGTGCTTTTGAATCGACATTCTTATCATTTACACTATATTTTTACACATTTACAGTATAGTAGGCTTTCTGTATATTTTCCCCTTTTGACACTTTTTAAACTGCTGTAATAGCAAAACTAAAATTGATTGCCAATTATATTATAGAATCTTATACCCAAACCCACAATGTGTGTAATTGTTATTTACAATTAATCACACGCTTTTCGGTGAATGAAAACTTCGTAAAGAAACCTGTATATCTTTAGAGAATTTTAGGAATATGTGTAACCTACCAATTCGCATTAGAATAGCGTGGTAGGTCTTAGCTCCAATCCTTCTCTCTAAAAAAAACGGAAAGTCGACGCCTGTGGGAAAACGGGTCAGTACTTTACCTTTATATAGTCGATTAAAAAAAAGTATAGCCATTTGTCTGGTAGAAATCGCTGCTAAGCGATAAGACCGCCTCTTTGTACATGTCTTCTAGATATAAGTTTTATTTTTGTACTCTGAAATTTTTGTTGTGCAATAAAGTATATTAAATAAAAATAAATAAATACGTTCAGTCCATTTACCCTTTATCTGTAAATTATGAGATGTTTCATCTAACATTTATCACTGATAATTTAATATTTTCTTTTGTTCTTTGGTATTATGCAAAGTAACGATTAGTTTTATAAATTATAGATTAGGTTAATTTAACCCAAAGCTTAATAAATAAGTGCTATAATTACGTTTAATAGCGACTCTATTTAGTTGTTCTAATTATTGATGTAAGAAAATAATGACGACTGAATTATGATTGATTGCAGAGAGTTAATATCGTTTTCCTCTTGAAACTATTTGTATAATAATATAATGGGAAAGTATGTATATCTGTTACGCTTTAAGGGCTAATCCGTTGGAGAAATATTGGTAAAACTTTGCTGCAATTGAAGATTATGTGGGATATCATATAGAATAAAAAACCTGTTTTTTTTTTCCAAAATGAGAAAATACAAATGCATATCATAAGTGAGGTAAGTAGCACGGTACATTTAGCATTACTTATATTTAATATTATTGCAAAATAATATTTTCATTACTTTCATATTATGGACTTCCTAAAAATTAACGACTAATTCTAACGACTCTTGCTAGTTAGTCCTAGCATACGCCTAGGCTGCATACTGCTATACACTAAGAACAAATGAGGGTAGTCTGGAGCTTTTTTCTTTACTAAAAGTGTAAAATTAAAAAAAAAATCTATAAATTCAGTTATAAGGGGCAGTATCTAACTGCCTTTTTTTTTCTTTCGTTTTGAAGTCGATACTTCAGCACTATTACTTAGCACGATTGCTAAGTTGCCTGGAAGAGATTACTAATTAGTAATAAGGCCACCCTTTATACGCATTAACGACGTCTTTTGTACTACTACTATATGCATGCTAATCTTTTTTTTGTAAAGTTTTTATCTATTTATCTATCTAAGTTTTCTGTTGAGACATGTGGCGTACACTGAGCCTTTTATACATATATATTTTCTATTTTACTTCATTGCGGATTATAGCAAAATAATTTTATTATTACTTTTGTATTATGGACCTCAGCAAAGCGACGCCTAATTTTATTTTATAAGGGGCTGTATTTAACTGTTTTCCGTCTTTTTCTTTCACCCGGTAAGTATTAAATATTCGACAGTTAAGATGGGCATTATTTTGAATTAGCAATTAAATATTTGCTGTTTTCTATCGTGACATGTGGCGCACTCTGAGCCGTTGTCTTTTCATTGTGAAATTTAGAATAAGTTACATTAAGAGCCTTAATTTCACATAGGGAAGAAATAAACAGTTTTCATTTAATTTCAAGTACCGTTCGTAACTGAAGTCGACAATGGCAGAGGTTTCAGTCAAACTGGTAGGTGCTAGGCGGTGACGTCGGGTTCGCTGCGTTCGCGCACCACGACTTAAAGAGCCCCCGCCGGCGCGCGGCCTTCAGTGTGAACACCGAGCACACGAGCCGCGCACGCCAACACGCTTGCGACGCCCACTCCCGCACAAGAACGCCAACAGTTAGCACGCGAGTGTTGTATCAGTGAACGAGACTCGAGACTCGAGACGAGAACCTTTCTCTCACGCCCTGTCCCAGTGCTCGGACCGCGGACCGCTTTGTCCCGACATCTCCCGATCAACAAAGGGTGAGTGTCTTTATTTCAAGCGATAGCGAATTACCGCACCGCGAGTGACCACTTTCCAAAACTCCTTGGGTTTCGCACGTTGGCGTTTCGCGTTCCCTTCCCTTCGCTAAGGTTAACAGCTTGTTATTTGTAAATACGCGACATACCACGTTGATGTCATAGTGAAAAGCGAGCTGCGATTCGACGCGAATGTTTGATTCTTTTGTTCGCTATTCACTCGCAGGTACGATACAAAAACCATTATAAGACCTATAAACTCGTGTCCGTTGAAGTAATAATGGAAATGTTAATGCTGCGAAGCGCTAACGATCCGTTGATAAGGCAGCGTATATAAGTTTTCAACTGTTAAGTTTGTGCTGTGTTTAATTATGTACGCCAATATTTGTTTGCAGATTGTTTGCCATTATATAATTTGTAATCAGTGATACAGAGAATGTTGTTTATGTCAAAAATATTATTTCTAAAGTATAAAACTTAAATACCCGTATTGGCGTTTTAGAACGCGTCTTTAACACAGGTCCGCGAGTTCAAATCCATTTTAGACAAGTCTATGTATATAATATAAGGAAATAATAAGGATTTATCCTTATTTGTTTTAGTATAATATTTTGTAGTTATCCTGATGGAATGACATTTGACAATTAAAACCAATACTTATTGAGTGTAAAATTAAGAATTTTAACAAAGTGTAAAATTGGTTTTAAAAAAATCAACTTTAATTTATAGAACATTTAATTATAAGATATTTATAATTTATAAGAGCAATTTAGTGGTAGACGCGACTTGGTTCGTACCAACTTAAGTGTGTAACAATCAATAATTTAATATGTCTGCTGTTCCGGTTACAAAACGGGATTTTCTTTATCCTATGTTTATCCCGGTGTATTTTAAACATGCAAAATTCACCATCGGTAAGCGGATTAGCGTTGAAAGCGTTACAGACGGACGGACGGACTTTCGAATTTATAATACTGGTATGAATATACTGTCATAAAAATTAAAAACGGTTTCATAAAATATGTTTTATTGCAGAAGTTGAAAATTCACAATGTCATTGAATACTTAAAACATAATTACACCACAACATATAAAATTTAATGTTTAAATATTAAAAGATATTATTAAATATATTATAATATTTCATAGATAAAACATTCGCAGTTTAAAAGTAAAATGTGAAATACTTTTTTCGGTTAAGAAATTATTTAAGCGAAGAATAACAGTCTAAAAGTTATCGAAAATATAACGAAAAGGAGGCAAAAATTATTTTCCAAAATTCATTTATATATAGTACAAGCTGTAGATATGCGTTTTTTGTGTTTTAGTTGTTATTGCAAAAAAACTGATTTTTTTATATATCTTAGCCCGACATAGAAGTTGGAATTGTATTAAATTTCATCGTTATTGTTCCAGCCGTGAAAGCGTAATACTCAGACAAACTTGCAATTTTATAGTAATACTAGCTGGCCCGACAGTTGTTGTCCTGTTGTCCTATTCTATTTAAAAAAGAGTGTTGTTTTTCAATTTTCTAATTTTCCGCTAAAGTTACAATGTTTTTCTTTCATAAGAATCTTTACGTGACAATTATTAACACAATAAAAAAGTATTGTGACATCTGTGAAAGATTGATATATTGTGAATAAGAAGTCTTTCTATTTATATTGCTAACTAGTAATCGCCAGCGGCTCCGCCCGCGTGGAAAGATTAAAACCGTAATATGTTTAATAACCATAAAAATGGTTAAAGTGGGTCAACCTTAAAAGCTAGACATATGCTGTCGTGGACTTTTATTTAGAACTTTTAGAGGGGAACAATTTTGTAGTACATAATTTTTGAATAACTATTACCATTTACTCAGCGCACGCAAGGAAATCTTTAAATTATGCCGTTTTCGAACTATTTTTTATTGTTGTTCCTCTCCTATTCATCATAGTGTGATGTTATATCCTATAGTCTTCCTCAATAAATGTGCTATCTTACACTGAAAAAATTTTTCAAATCGCTCAAATTTCAAGTAGTTCCTGAGATAAGCGCGTTCAAACAATCAATAAATCAAACAAACAAACAAACTCTTTAGCTTAATATATTAGTATATATGGTAGCGTTTCTTAATTTCCGCTGTTATTCCTGTTAAATAGACGGGATGATGAAGCATTTTTATAAAACGTGTGGACAAAGTTTAAGCATCAAAAATTGAAATGAAAGAAAATCGCCATATTTATGTATGCCTAAAAGTAAAAGTAACGGCATTTTACTATCCCACTGCTGGGCTCCTCTCTCCGTTTTTAAAGAGAAGGGTTGGGGCTAAGACCTACAACACTGCTCCAATACGGATTGATAGTTTCAATCAAATAAACAAACAAACTCGTCAGCTTTATATAGCTTTATATATTAGTATAGATTCAGATGGAGCTAGTTGTAACTAGAAATTATAAAATATATATGGAAATGTAAATGATAAGCTGTGGTAGCCCAGCGGTAACACCATGCGCCTCTTTCGAGGAGGTCTAGGGTTCAACCCCGGGCAGGCACCAATGAGTTTTCTAGTAAAACTTATATGTCTAATTGATAATTGCAATTTATCACACGCTTTTCGGTGAAGGAAAACATCGTGAGGAAACCTGCATATCTCTAGAGAATTCTGGGGATATGTGTAACCTACCAATCCGCATTGGAGCAGCGTGGTAGGTCTTAGCTCCAATCCTTCTCTCCAAAAAAAAAACGGAGAGAAGAGGTCTATGCCCAGCAGTGGGATAGTAACAGGCCGCTTCTCATATGGAAATGTGATAGGAATCACTATCACTATTAATCCATTGCGATACGACATAGTGAAACCATAAAAAGGTATAATTAAAGGTCATGCCTTCACTTTACTATAACATGAGATGACATGTCAATAAAATTATACTTTTGTAAATTGCGTTCAACTTAATTCACTAGATAATAAATAAATCCGCAAAACCACCTGGTACATCCTTGTACAATCTTACTGAATAAACAATTAATTGAATAATCAACAGACCGACTAATTGTTTTTTTATCAACTTAACCGTATATATTTGTTTGTTACCTAATTATTTGACAGTGAGCTAATAACAGTTTAACATATGCGTAGAGCAATAAGTGAGTGAAATCAAATACAAATTCTTACTTCTATATCTATACTTATTATAAAACAAAGTCTCCAAAATCTGTCTGTCTGTATGTGATCGATTTTCTCAAAATGTACTAAACCGATTTTTGTACGATTTGTACTTAACGATACGTCCGGAAGGTTTAGGTTAAAAGTACATTAAGGTAAATTGTATTGAAGACGTCACGTAGTTGTAAAAAAACTCACCGCCTGAGATATTAAGTCGCGTGCGCCATAAACTAGCAAAAATACACTGAAGTAATGTACTAGAGAATTGTAGATTTACAAAAATACTACAAAAAAGTCCGTGAGAGCATATCTCTATCTCTTATGCTTAACTCACAATAACTACTTTTGTGTCTTTTGTGACACTGATTTCTACGCAGGCGAGGCTGTAAGCACAGCTAGTAATATTATAATGCGAAAGTCTGTATGTCTGTCTGTTACGATTTCACGGTGAATCCGCTGAACCAATATAGATGAAATTTAGCACAATTAATGTTTATATACCGAGGTAACAACTTGACTATAGAAGTTCTGTTAATTCAACAGGACCTACAGGACAACCTATAAAAGTTTTATATATGTATGATTTGGCATTTATGCTATTAGTAAGAATGTAAAGTTATATTAGAGAAGACAAGACGCGAAGAGTATTGTCATAAAATAAGAAAAGATATATTCGGAATTTTGCAAACGGCTCCAAAAATTTTCATGAAATTCGGCATGTAGGGGGTTTTGGGGAAGAAAAAATGATCTAGTTAGGCTTTACTTAAAAAAAAATCGTTTTTCCCTGTTTTTGGGCATTAAAAAATACTAAAATTTACATTGAATAGAAAACACTATTTTTGCACTAAAATGTCAAGTCAGCGTGGCTTATTCGGGGAACGTGCGGTCTTGAGAAATGTAAATTCCTAGGATCCAGCCCCAATAACTCCATTATTATTTTCTGTTTTTTTAACTTTTTTTTTTTCAATTACGGAGCAAGGCTCGGTAAACCAGGTACTATATATATATATATATATATATATATATATATATATATATATATATAAATATATGGGACAATTAAACACACGGTCGTCCGTCCCCAAAGTAACTTAATACTTGTGTTATGATAGACAGACAACTGGTGAATATATACTTATATATTTTTAAATACATACTTAAATACAAATATACACCCAGGCTCAAAGACCAACAAATTCATTTATAGAAAATGTTTGGCCTCGGTGGGAATCGAACCCGCGACCCGTGGAGCTGAAGGCAGGGTCACTACCCACTGCTCCAACGGGCCAGTCGATATATATTAAGGGATTGTAAAAAGACATGGATATGTATTGAGTACCTAGTGTTTGTTTTAGCGAATGATAGGAGATGATGATTTCTAGGAATCTTGGTGATATTTCTGTGATCATTAATCTTCCATCTATTGAGTGTTAACGGCAAATGAACGCGGGTGTCACGTTTCAATTTACCGCATAAGGAAAATTTTATTTCACAATTGATTGTCAACAACTAGATTAAAGTAATTAACGATATTAAGTGAACGTCTTTAATAGTCTTATTGTATTTGTGAGAAAAATCCATACATATTGTCGAGTCAATGAACCATTTCTGCGATCAAAATTAAAAATTAAAAATATTGTTTATATCCAAGTCCGCCGTGGAGTATCCGACTGAATAGAATAGTACCACCCTCATTCCTCACCGAGGTGTCGTAAAACGTGACTAAGTTGAGACGACCCGCCGTGTGGGTATCCGGCTGAGTAGAATAGACCACCCTCTTTCTTACCGAGGTGTCGTAAATACAACTACTGTGAAAAAAATCTGTAAAAATGTCTGCACGCAACGTATGAGATAACATTAGAGTATATGTTAACTATATGAAAACTATAACTATTATATAATATATAAAAACTTTCATGCCATTCATATAATTTAAATTCAAATTCCAAATATTCTTCATTCAAGTAAATCTAACAACAAAAACATGCTTTTGAATCAACAACTCGCATGAACCGCTGGTTCGGCAGCGCAAGTGAACCAGATATGCTGTTCCAAATTACAGCTCTAATATTATATTACGCAACTGTTATGTATATTCAATAGACACTGTGTGCTGATGGCATATAGAATACAGAACACTTCAGATGACCTCAGTATAGTTTGTGTCAAACAGTGGGAATACAGCGGCAGTCAGTGTCGCAATACGACCGAGGACGCGTCTATGTTTCGAAATATCCCGCATAACAATCGTATTTTTGAAGCCTTCTTAAAGGTATTTTAACGTTCATATATATCAAAATCTATTAACCGTGTGGTATCCGGCGGAATAGAATAGTACCAATCTCATTTCTTACCGAGGTGTCAAAGGCGACTAAGGTAAGTCGACCCGCCGTGTGGTATCCGGCCGAGTAGAATAGACCACCCTCCTTACCAAGGTGTCGTAAAAGGCGACTAAGGTGAGTTGACCCACCGTGTGGTATCCGATTGAGTAGAATAGAACACCCTCCTTACCAAGGTGTCGTAAAATATGACTAAGGTAAGTTGACGTCAGGCAGGCGGCCGATCGTAAAATACAAACCCAAATCATGTAACAGCATGTTTATAACATGTTGTGCCGACACCACTTAGAGTGGGTTAAGGGCAGGAGGATAATAAAATATATTAAAATCTATATGTATAATAATAATTTTTGCCGCGACCTAGTTCCTATAAACTTTATTTATTTCTTTATCGTACATACATATTGTTAGAAAAGAAAAAGAGAAAGAAAATAGTACATGTATAAAAGCGAAGTTATCCTCAAAAGAGATCTCTTCCAGTCAACCTTTAAGTTACAGAAGGAAAAGAATGAAGTGAAATACAGGTAATATAGAAAGAAAGATATCCACGCATTCTTATCGTCCAAATAATCCTCAACAGTATAGTAGGCTTTTTGTATCAGTCTCTCTTTAATAATGTTTTTAAACTGCTGTAACGGCAAATCTCTTCTGGTCAACCTTTGAGTAACAGAAGAAAAAGGACAAGAAGTGAAATACGGGTAATATAGAAAGAAAGAAAAAGAAAAATAACAAAAAAAAATATTTACGTAGATCAAGGTTTTCAAGAGACAAATAAAATAAAAGGAAAAATAAAAATAAAAATGAAACAAATAAACTTTAGTTTTGAATAACTAGTTACATTAAGTCATTACTATCTTGTACAGGGTCGGACAGTAGCTATATCCACATATTCTTATCATCTAAGTAATCCTCAACAATATAGTAGGCTTTCTGTATCAGCCTCTTTTAGCAGTGTTTTAAACTGCTGTAATGGCAAAGCTATGATTGCAGAATTTTATTATATATTAGAATCTTATACCGAGAGCCACAAACTATTTACATATACTTTTATTTTATTTTACGTATAATTTTTGTTTACTTTTTTGCCTACTTTAGCTTCACAACTCAATGACTCATTTTCGAATAGATTATATATAGACTATGAATATCACCCGCATGCAGTACAAAAAAACCGTAAAAAGTTTAATATTTCAATGCATTTGTAATCACTGATTCACTTATGGCATTCTGTACATACTTTGTGCATACGTAGATATGTTATTTTAACGAGGTATATAATATAAAAAAGTGAACAAGTGAAAACTTTAATATTAGCATTGTGGATTTTTGATATTTTGTAATGGTGAGGGAATAATTTTGCACGAATTGCTTTAATTATCAGTTTAAATCTACTATTATTTGTTATCATCATTCTCTTACCCTTATCCCACTCTAAGTGGGGTCGGCACAATATGTTTTCTTCTTCCATTCTCCTCTATCATTCATCAACTCTATTATTTGTGATAAAATACAATATTAATTTATTGCGCTATCGTATACAAACATGGCAATTTATATTACATTAAAAAGTTTATCTCTCAAAAAATCAATTTCTATCCATAAATAAAAGAAAGAAAGAAACAGATAGAATACATTTTCGCCGCGCGATAGAAAGAGGATAATACTCCTACGCCGCGCCGGTGGTCTACTCTCCCGCCGTCTAACAAATTGACGATCAGGTGTCCTGACGCGAGTTTAACATTTATTTTATTATCCTCCTGCCCTTATCCCACTCTAAGTGGTCGTCAAAACATGTTACAAACAAGTCACATGATTTGGCTACGTATTTTACGACCGTCTGCCTGATGTTTTACCTTTGTCGTATTTACTGCTCCTCGGTAAGAGAGTGATCTATTTTACTCAAGCGGATACCACACGGTGGGTCAACTTACCTTAGTCGCCTTTTACGACACACAAAAAGTAGAATTAGGCGTTACTTTGCGGAGATCCGTAATACAAAAGTAATAATATCATTATTTTGCTATAATCCGCGATAAAGTATAATAGAAAATATATATATAATGCTAAATGTAGAGTGGACAATCCGTTTTTATACCTGATACATGCATGATTCGTAAAAACACATGCACAAACCTCCACCACCGCCACCACAATACACAAGCACTATATACGTTCACATGATTCGGCTCCATATTTAATGACCGGCCGCCTGCCTGACGTCAACTTACCTCAGTCGTATTTTACGACACCTCGGTACGAAATGAGGGTACTATTCTACTCAGCCGGATACCACACGGCGGATATATATATGAAAATATAAAATTAGGTCATATACATACATGCACTTAACACTAAATATATCTACTTCTTGTCATAAAAAATAACTATATAAAATTAATACAAGATTTATTAAACTAAATTGGCCATTATGAAATATTGATTATTTGACCAGCTTGAACGTTTAAAAGTGTTTTCAATCTTAGCGAAAAGTAATTATGTTAGTTAACTTAAAAAAAAAATCTTATTATAAAACCGCGTTTATTGTCTGTTATATAAATATAATAAATCAGTATAGATAAATTCTATTTCATACTGTTTAAATTTCATTTCAATTTCGTACTGTTTACTAAGTGATATCCGGCTGGGTAGAATAGACCACTCTCTACCAAGGTGTCGTAAAATAGTACTATGGTAAGTTGACGTCTGGCAGGCGGCCAAAAATTACCATCCTAGTGGGATAAAAAAATGTATTTTTCTGAAAAAATGCTTAAATGTACAATAAAATGCATATGATATTTTAGCTGATGATATGATTATGATAGCTCAGTGGGGAACGGGCGGACTAAAGAAGTGAAATGCCCCCACTAAGTCCCACTTGCGCAATTATTTTTTCTTTTTATCTTTTTTACATTGAAAAAAAAATACCGATTAAGGTTCTTTATTTCTAATTGTCTTATATATATACATATATAATTTTAAATAAAAACTTAAGTAGCAGTTTATTGTACATAAAAATATATACATATAAATATTACTTATTGACTTAACTGTGTTGTAAAGCGATATATTATGTGCTAATTTTGTTTTGGAAAGTAGGCCAGAGAGTTCATTGTATGTCAAACATTTATAATCATAATTGAAAGTGCAATGCGGAAATTCGAAAATGTCATACGGAATATATATAAATATTTACAAAAACATCTTTGTTTATATGGCGGTATCCAAGTTACGTTTTCCAAAATTATTTAAGTGATTTTACGATCAGGTTTACAACTTGCAAAGAGTTTATATGTAATCTCTTTATTCCCCAAATTTAAATTAATATGAAAATGATAAAAAAACAACAACATAATGTGCAATGGCGGGCGTTTTCCGGAATAAGAATCTCTTCCAGCTAACCAGTCTTAAAAAAAAGTAAATATTAAGTATAATTAATTAAAAGTATTTAATAATAACAAATAAAAAATATATTTAAAGTAATAAGAAATAATAAAATAATAATATAAAAAATATATAGCCGTGTGCTATCCGGCTGAGTAGAATAAACCACTCTCATTACTTAGCGTGGTGTCGTAAAAGGCGACTTAAGTAAGTTGACCCGCCGTGTGGTATCCGGTGGAGTAGACCACCCTCTTTCTTACCAAGGTGTCGTAAAATACAACTAAGTTAAGTTGACGCCAGGCAGCCGGGCGTAAAATACATAACCAAATCATGTGACAACATGTTTATAACATGTTGTGCCGAACACTATGAGTGGGATAAGGGCAGCAGGATGATGATCGTGATCAGTTTGTCTGTCTTTGGTTATCTATCAATAAAAAATAAAAATGACGTCGATATAAATAATTTTAGTAATAAATTGTTTACGTTGCACGCAAATAAATAACTTAATTAATCATCGTATAAAAATGCTGCTTAATATGAATATGTATAGATTATGTAACCAGTCCACCTTCCAAGTTTCAACCACCAATCGACCGGCCGTGCTGACCGGATCGTACCGGCTACATCCGGTTCAATTCTTTTTAACTGCGCGTTATGTTTACATTTTTCCTTATTCAAGTTAACCATCAATGCTCACGATCAGTTAGTGGTTGTAAATTAATAGCTTCATTCAGGTCATTATGTTTTCTACTTTGAGCAGCGGTGGCTGGTCCGCTAGTCTATAATTATTAATTTGAACACTTGAAGTAAATAAGGCAGTAAGTACTTAAAAATTGAAATTCGAACTAAGTATGCAATTTGGTTCTAAAAGGCTTTTAGAACCGAATTGCATACTTAGTTCGAATTTTAATTTTTAGGTACTTGGTGCTTTATTTACTTCAAGTGTTCATTTATAGAATTAGGCCTTACTGTGCGGAGGTCCAGAACACAAAACTAATGAGAATATTATTGTATTTAATCCGCGATAAAAGAAAACATATGTAATGCTAAATCTCATACCTGATACATGCAGAATTTGTAAGCAAAGCAAAGCAGCTTTGCCATTTTGTCGTGGAGTCTTTCTCCTGACGATGCTTAGGTTACGGAGCGAAACAATTCTTGAGATGTGGTGGTGAATGTGTGCAGTGCTTGTGTTTTGTGTTATGGGTGTCTTACAAATTCTGCATGTATCAGGTATGAGAACGAATAGTACACTGTACATTTAGCATTACATATGTTTTCTTTAATCGCGGATTATAGCAAAATATTATTCTCATTAGTTTTCTATAATTATTATAAAAGTCCCCAAAATCTGTGCGTATGTGAACTTTTTTTCAAAATATACTGAACGTATTTTTGTATGGTTTTTACTAAAAGGTTCCAATTCGGAAGGTTTAAGTTTTATTACGGTTTTAAATAAAAAAGGTCGCACGGTAGTAAGAAAACTTGCCTGTTTTGAGTTTTAGTTGCATGCGCCGCGTAAAAAAGCAGAGATACGCTAAAATAATATACTAGAGAATTGTAGATCTACAAAAGGACTACAAAAAAGTCCGCGACAGCGTGTTTCTATCTCTTATGGTTAACTCATAATAACTACTTTTATATTCGAAATTTCAATTCGGGAAAAATTTTGTGACACTGATTTCTGTGGCAAAACCACTGGCATAGCTAGTAAATTCTTAACACAAAAAACTTTATAATGCCGCTTCTTTATAATGGGCGATTACAAACGATTAAGCATACGAGCATGATCGTGGAGGGCATACTCTGCCGGACTCACTGATCATCGTTGATCGCCTACGATCGGTTACAATCCGGGAATCGTCGGTTTTTCGGACACGTATCAAAGGAGGAGTAAACCTTACCTCAGTCGCCTATTTATAAACCGTACAAAGAGGAGTTCCTTCTTGGCTTAACTGGTTATGGTTATAACGGTTTGTGGTTATTATTGGGCATGGTTATGACGAACCAATTTTTAATATTCGTTCAGAGAAACCCGGTTCGGTATGTGTCAAATAGTAAGTAAATTTTGTTGGTTTTTTACGTGGAAGTTATTGTAAGCTGTAATCGTCGAATGGTGAGAAACGTGCGACTTTAAACAAGAGGTCACGGGTTCGAACCCAGGGTAGGCATCAATTTGTTTTTCTTACAACTTATTTTCTTAATGAGGTGAGGTGAATCCTTTTTCAATCACGATATTATGATATAGATTGTCCGTAATCGCGGATTATAGCAAAATAATACTATTATTAGTCATTAATGTATGTATAGTTTACATTTATAAGTGGCTCCTAGATACATAGAGTTGGGAAATATTTAGTAGTTCAATCAAATCGGTCTGTAACATGCAAAAAAAAAAAGAAATCGGTACAAAAATCATCTAAATCATTTTACCTACTTCTTATTGACATAAAAATTGTCTTCAACCACTTTATTAAAATTGGTTGATAACTCAATTACGTACTGATCTTGCATATAATACGGTAAATGATTTGCAAAACGTTGTTGCAATCTGTATAGCCAACCGCACATGCCCGCGGTGAGCTCTGTCGTTAATAGCAAACATTTACAGAAGATCTATCTATACTTATTATAAAATGAAGTCCCCAAAAGCTGTCTGTATGTGATTGATTTTCTCAAACTATACTGAATGGTTTTACGGTAGATAGCGCAGAAAAACTCATTGGTGCCTGCGTTTTTTGAATACGAGGTTTAAATCCTAGACCCCTTGCAAAGCACACGGTATGGCAAGCATCGTTTGATCAAAGATTTATATAAATGCATAAATGTTTCCACAAGAGTTCACCGTTCCGTAACCAGAGATGACAACACTGCGAGAATTAGCGAAAGTTACCTATTTACAACATAGAGATAAATTGTGACAGACTGTATTCAGAATTTTAATTCTTCGTTATTTCACACTGAAGGAAAACGATCACGCGGTCGTTCCCCAACAAGATGGACTGACCAAATAAGAATCTCGTCCTCTAAATTTCACACAATCGTAAAAGAGGCAATGGATCGAAACAAATGGAGGTACATCAGCAATGTCAGACATAATCCTGATGCTGACCACGATCCTCAGACAAGAGGGACCGACTATAGAGGGAGAGGGGGAGGGAGAGATAGAGAGAGAGAGAGATTTCACACATGCATAAAAAACTTAATAGGATACGCAATAAATATATTAGGGGAAGTCTGAAAGTTGCGCTCATGCTACAGAAAAGATGAGAAGTGCGAGACTAAGTTGGTATGGTCATGTAATGAGGAGGGATGAAAATCATGTGACCAAAAGAGTTTTAAATATGAATGTGGATGTATGGTTAGGGGAAGGCCGAAAAAAAGATGGATGGATTGTGTGAAAAATGATATGCATGTTAAAGGAGTGGCACCAGAGTTGACGAATGATAGAGGAGAATGGAAGAAGACATATTGTGCCGACCCCACTTAGAGTGGGATAATCAGAGAATGATATTGATACACAAACACAATCAGACAACTTACACACACATACAATATACCTATAGGTACATTTAAGGCGACTAAGTTAGGCTAACGTCAGGCGGCCGGTCGTAAAATACCTAGCCAAATGATGTGACAACATGTTTTAACATGTTGTGCCGACCCCATTTAGAATGGTATAGGGGCAGGAGAATAATGAATGTTTAGAATGGTGCGATCCAATTTGGTGGTGATCTGAGCTTTGTTAACTGTTGTGTGGTTTCGCGAGGAATTTGAAACCAGACTGAGCCACAGCAACGCGTGGCCGGATTGCTAGTTACATACTAATAAAACAATCACGAAAAAAATGCACTGCTATTTTTTGTTTCGATATTTTTTCGGTTGTCTAACCCAATGGGACTACAAGCTTAACAAGTCGCATAAAAAGCAATCGGATTTACGTACGAAAAGAGATATAGTTTTATTTTTAATACTAGCTGTACTTGCGACTTTGCCCACGTGGAAATCACTAAATTTAATTGAAATTTTGAATAATATTGTGAGTTAACAATAAGTTGTTGCGGACTTAGTTGTTGTATTTATTGTATGTAAAAGTTCAAATTCAAAATTCAAAATTTTCTTTTTCCAAATAAACTTATCCTTTCCTTTCCTTTTTCATGGTCAATTCTGCTGGTTCAGAAAGCTGTTCCTACCGAGAAGAGCCAGCAAGAAAATCGGTTGCTCCTTGTAAAAATATAATTATTATTACTAGTAACATTCAGTCATTTCTATCTTGTACAGGGTCGGAGAGTAGCTATATCCACGCATTCTTATCATCTAAATTATTCTCAACAGTATAGTAGGTTTTTTGCATCAGACTCACTTTAATAGTTTTTCTTAAACTGCTCTAATGGCAAAATTAAAATTGATTGCGGAATTTTATTATAGGTATAGATAGAACACTGTAGATCTGCAATTCTCTACTACATTACTTTATTATATTTCTGTTGGATTGCGGCGCACGCGACTTAACCTCTTAACAGGTAAATTTTTAAAACTGCGTGACCCCTTCAACTTAATTTACAAAGAAACCTTTACTTTTACCTTTACTTTAATTAAAACCTAAACCATCCGGACGTATAGCACTATCTTTTAGCAAAAACCGTATAAAAATCCGTTCAGTAGATTTTGAGAAAATCGATCATATATCAGACAGATTTTGGGGATTTTGTTTTATAATAAGTAGTACCTAGATGGCCTTACTTGGTAATATTTTAAAAGATATAAAAAACAATATTGCTTTTTTTAAGTTAGAAGGCGCCGATGACATGTGGGATTCGAAATCCGGGTTTCGAACATTTTCCGCCCGTTACCCATCCGGCTATCGCAACAATACGTTTGACAACAAAATCCTTTGCTTTCAATTCTACATTTTACCACTTTTTAATGCCCAAAAACAGGGATAAAACAAACTTTTCTTAAAATAAAACCTAGCTAATTCGATTTTTCTCGTCCCCCTCCATCCTGAATTTGAGGAAAATCGTTGAAGCTGTTCCCTAGACTCAGGAAAATATATTTATATTTATTTATATACATCCAAGATTAACTCATTTAAATATTAAAGATGGATATAGATAAAGCGATCATTTCAAACACTGACAGCAATAAAATCAATGTCACTTGTATTAAAGTTGAACACGAAACACAAAAAGTGCTCACAACATTTCATGACTGCGATTTACTTGTCATTTTTTGCTAACAATTGTTTGCGTAAAAAGTTCAGAGCATTTTAACTAAATTTAGTTAAACTGCTTCGCTCTTACTTCCTTTCACTTCGCTTCTTTATTTATGACTATTGCAATCTTCCACTTTACTTTTTAATCAGGGCTTGTCTCGTTTTTTATTTATGGCTAATTTTATTTCCAAAAATATTTGGAATAGTCTTCATAATTGTTATGACGATTTAATAAAAGTTAATTAAGGCGCTCAAATTTACCCGACTAACTGCTTTGTTGCGAAACAATCAATTATTTAATCTATACTAATATATAAAGCTGAAGAGTTTGTTTAATCATAATAATAATAATAAATATATAGGACACTTACACACACGGTCGTCCGTCCCCAAAGTAAGTAACTTAATACTTGTGTTATGGTAGACAGAAAACTGGTGAATATATACTTATATATTTTTAAATACATACTTAAATACAAATATACACCCAGGCTCAAAGGCCTACAAATTCTTTTTTTTATAGAAAATGTTAGCCCTCGGCGGGAATCGAACCCGCGACCCGCGGAGCTGAAGGCAGGATCACTACCCACTGCGCCAACGGGCCAGTCAAGTTTGTTTGATATCTTAGGAACTACTGGACCGATTTAATAAATTCTTTCAGTGTAAGATAGTCAATTTATTGAGGAAGGCTATAGGTTATATAACATCACGCTAAGATGAATAGGAAAGGAGCAACAATAAAAAATATTATGAAAACGGATTTCTTAAAATTTAAAGCCTTCCTTGCGTGCGCTAAGTAAACGGTGAAAGGTATTCAATAATATTTTATAATAATTAACTCACGATAACAACTTTTAACTTGAAGATTATTTAGAAGATAAGAATGTGTGGATATAGCTTTCTTTGAACCTGTACAAGACAGTAACGACTTAATGTAAATAGTATTAAGAATTATATTTTTAAAAGAGCAACCGCTGAGTTTCTTGCTGGCTCTTCTCGGTAGGAACAGCTTTCCGAACCAGCAGTGGAGTTGACGATTCAAAATCAATTGTTAACAAGTTTATTTGAATAAAGAATATTTTGAATTTTGAATTTGAATTTGAATATGAATATGTTCAAAATTTTAATTCGGGAAAAATCTGTGACACACCGATTTCAACGCGGGCGAAGTGCGGGTACAGCCAGTGTATAATATAAACGTTTAACATTATGTTAATAATTACCTAGTTAATTAAACTAACAATAAAATTAACAAGTGATATAATAAAATTTTCACTAACAGTGTTACATTATACGCCGCCGTGTGGTATCCGGCTGAGTAGAATAGACCACCCTCATTTCTTACCGAGGTGTCGTAAAATTCGATTAAAGTAGGTTGACGTCAGGCAGGCGATCAGTCGTAAAATAACTAGGCAAAACATGTAACAACATTAAAGGGTTCATCCAATAAAATAAGACGTGAGTATAGCCGGAATCTATACATTAATTATGAATAACACTCACGATAGTTTAAATTCAAAAATGTGACAACATGTTTAAAATATTTTGTTACTAAAGCACTACACATACTCACTAGCACAATCTCTACGATCGTTTCGCCTCGAAAGCAAAGCATCATCAGGAGGATAAGGTCATTGACAAAAGCGCGAAATGGCTCGAGCAAAATAATTGCAAATTTTATATAAAATTTTTGCCCTTGGTGGGAATCGAACCAACGACCCATGGGGCTGAAGGCAGTGTCATTGCCCACTATGCTAAAGGGCCAGTCAATAATCCGTTCTCATAGGAAAGCTTATCATCACTTATCGAAAAGGTTACGTCCTCAATAATCTTATTATTATGGTAAAGATTACTTTCTTATATCATATAGGACGCTGGACATGTTAGTGGCCAAATAAAACATGTCATTGACGCAAAACAATCTTGGAAAGTGGTAAAGATGATCTTTAAAACCAGTATTAGCAGAGGTTGTTGAGGTGACCCTAATAAAATTGTTCATGTCAACTCATATCTGAGTGTTGGCCGCATTTGTATTTGAAATGGATTCAGCGATAAGTGAAACAGGTTCCTAAGTTTGACGTGCGCTTAGATTTGGCAACTTGAATGCACTTGATACCAGATCGGCAGTCAAGGCTTCCGATATAAGTGGAATAATTTGTACAATTTTTGACGTTACGAAATTGTAACGACTTAAGAACAGTCCAACATTAACAAGCGGTGTTATGAGGTATGTATGCAACATTAAATTTTCTAGGGCAATTTGTAAACATTAAATTATTACCTTTCAAGTTGCTTATTTGATTGACAAGGGCGCATAATTTTGATGCTATAGCGTGTACATATGTTTCTATCGTTTAAATAACGACAACACTTTAGTATTTCCAACCATTTTTTTTTGACAACTAGACACACGGTTATCTATCTAAATAACTAAATACTTGTTTTACGGGTGACAGATAAATGGTAAATATATACATATATAATTTTAAATACATACTTAATTACAAATGTACACTCAGGATCGAAGAACCAACAATTTTTTGACGTATACACGCTCATGAAGTGCAGTAATTTTAACATTAAAACCATAGTTAACAAATGCAATACTTTATGGCCACTTTGTTTTTAAAGATAGTGGTGTAATGTGCTAATTATCGGTGATATTTACTAGAATTAGGCGTTACGTTGATGAGATCCAGAATACAAAATTAATAATAAAATTATTTTGCTATAATTCGCGATACGGAAGAAAACATATATAATCCTAAATGTAGAGTGGACTATTTTCATATCCGATACATGCAGGATTAGTAAAAACACAGACACAAACTTGCACCACCGTCACCAAAATGCACAAGCACTACACATGTTCACTATCACAAACCCAACAATCGTTTGGCCCCGTAACCGAAGCATCAGAAGATAGACGCAAATATAAACTCGCAAAGCGCAAAGTAAACAGGATTTCTCGTTTCCGCGGTCGTGTTAAAACAGTCGCAAAGACATGCAAAAACAACCTTTTCTGTTGTTTAACCAGTGGAATACGCAGTCAGATATGTCAATGGTAGCCAATTAGATCTATTTCGGTGACCCACTAAATCGTTACAAACGTAAACATGTTACGTGCCCTATAGATATTATTATCGTGTAAATCTTTGATTTCTGTTACATTTGGTGTATTGCAAAAGATTTTGACATGTCACATTATGTGACACCAAATGATGGTTATAAAGAATTTGTTGAAGGGCCTAAACTAGTCATCATCATCTTCCTGCCCTTATCCCACTCTAAGTGGGGTCGGCACAGCATGTTATAAACATGCTGTCACATGATTTGGCTGCGTTTTTACGTCCGCCTGCCTGACGTCAACTTACCTCAGTCGTATTTTACGACACCTCGGTAAGAAAGAGGGTGGTCTATTCTACTAAACCGGATACCACACGGTGGGTCAACTTACCTTAATCGCCTTTTACGACACCTCGGTAAGAAATGAGGTTGGTCTATTCTACTCAGCCGGATACCACACGGCGGGTCGGCTTATCTTAATCGCCTTTTACGTCACCTCGGTAAGAAATGACGTTGGTCTATTCTACTCAGCCGGATACCAAACGGCGGGTTGACTTATCTTAGTCGCCTTTTACGACACCTCGGTAGGAAATGAGGGTGGTACTATTCTATTCAGCCGGATACCACACGGCTAAGCCTAAATTAATCTTAGCGGTATCATTTTGTTAAATACATTTCCTTTAAATCTCAGTGCCTGTTGCCTGGTCTAAATTAGGTATGTGAAAAAATAATCGATTTTATTAATCGATTACTTTCATCCTATCTCATTTCATCCATATCCTCTTTTTCTTCTTCTTTTTCTTAAACCAGTGTCGCCAAATATTATATATTATATATTTAAATCGAATTTCACAAACGTCGCATCTGTTATTATTTACTGGTAGTTGCAAAAATAAATAAAATAAGTGCTTTATTTTATTTTATTTTTTTCGTACGGATATCATAGTCTTATACAAGAATCTACATTTTATTAATGAAATTTTAAAACTATTAAATATATATTACGTAGTATTTACTAACTAAACACTATTAAATATATACTATGTACTATTTACTAACTAAATTATTTTAAAAAGACAAGCATTAATAAACAGAAACTTAAAACAAATTAAAACTAACTAAATAATAACTAAAAAATAAAAATTTATAAATATAAATATATTTACATCGACAACAATACAATCGAATCCATCGATTCCATTGCAATGGTGTTAAGTTCCTAAAATACTGGCAGCGTTACCCCTTTGTATGGCCAAACTTATTCGTTGGCCAAGGCAGCTGTCAGCTCTCGGTACAAGCAGACTTTGTAACAATACAGGAGATAGAGTCTATCTTCGGGTACGGGGCGAAACTATTGTTGAGATTGTGGTGGTGAATGTGTGCAGTGCTAGTGTATTGTTGTGTTATCGGTGTCGGGTAGTGCATGAGTTCTTACAAATTCTGCATGTATCAGGTATGACAACGAATAGCACACTCTACATTTAGCATTATATATATTTTCTTTTATCGCGGATTATAGCAAAATAATATTCGCATTAGTTTTGTATTATGGACCTCCGCAAAGTAACGCCTAATTCTATTAATTATCTTTTTTTTATTAGTCTATGGTAATATTTATAGGTCGTCAGTATAAACGAGTTATTGAAGTTCAAACGCACCGCCTATCCCTGATTTATCTAAGAAGCTTCTAATTATTACGTCATCGAAACAGTATGTAGGCGAAGGAATTTTTTTCTACGTCGAAGATAACACGAAATAGCAAATAGTTATGGTAATTAACTATTAATGAGACAGGTTGTCTGTGACCACCACTCATTTGTGTTATCCGTTCATTGCTTATATTGTAAAAATAATTCAATATATGTAACTCCATTTTATTTATATATTTTATTTGCCTCAAGTAAGACCCTCCATTGATTAATTTTCGTTAGTTTTTATTTATAAAAATCCTAAGATCATTTGAATTATTTACTGCAGTGTAACGTTAAGTATGAAATCCTAAAATTAACTAATGTTAAAATATTTAAGTTATTACAAACTATACACGTAAACTTGTATCAGGAATAAAACCGCATAAATCTTTTTAGTAGTTTTTGAGTTTATCGAAAACACACATACAAAAGCAGGCTTTGTTTTATAACATGTAAAGATGTTAAGTTATACTATAAAATGTAGTATTAATTTGTAAAATGTATCGACCACCATATTGTTAAGATGGGAAACAAATTTGCTTCAATGGTAATTGCAAGCTACTAAAATTTCCACGGTATTGACCATGACAATACAGACACACAGTCCATAAGACAGCCTCTTGACCGGTGAAGACAAGGTCGCCGAATCGCACATCTGCCGGCCATGGCCGCCAATTATACGCTTGAAGACCGAGCGCCTAATTTCAGCCCAGTCATCCTAAGCGACACGAGAATTTTGGCTAAAATCTGGCCCTCATTTTAGCTTTCATTTTAGAAATACTGGTAAAACATTTTAAAGATAAATAATTGGTAAAATTTACTAGTGTCGGTGAACGTCCTAAGGTCTTTGATACTGGCAGAGATGGGGCACGATCTCTCCCTGCCCCCCATGACACGAACATGATCGAAGAACGAGGGATCGTCAGCAGCGATGGCCCTTTTCTGGGAGGACGTTATGTCGCGCAAGGAGTCGGCGGAACGGATCCAGGAAGAAAAGTCCTTAGATCCGATCAGTCGCAGGCGAACGGGGCGTAGGTGACTTGCCAAAATACGTCGCCCTAACGGGGACCTCCGAGCGGGGTTTATCGGACACTGACTGGACCCGAGCCGATCGATAAGAGTCACTCTTGAGACACTGTTGAGAGGCCCCGAAAACAGTATGAATGTTTTTTCAATCATACTGTTTGTGGCTTTTCTATTATGATATAACAGATATCATAATTTCAAAACTGTTGGTTTATTCTTATCCCACATATGGGAAAAAGTTTGTTACTTACGGTTTTTCTATCGAAAATCATAAGTTCTTGTTAAAACTTTGTTTCCTGTTTTGATTGATCCATGAGCAAATAATCTTCAATATGTATCCACATACTTAAAAAGTCCTCAAGGTAACTAAATATTTATCTAACTCTTAATATATTTCCGCAATCTTGTTTGCGTAATATAATTGATAAAAAGTGATGAATGTTTAAGAAACTCATAGCCATCAAAATCATATGCTCTTCAATTTCACCAAAGATAGCAATGAAGAAATTAAACTATTTATTCGAATTGTATTTTGAAAAGGGTATGTTCATGTAATGAGGAGGGATTAAAATCGTGTAAACAAAAGAGTTTTTAATATGAATGTGGATGGATGTATGGCTAGGGGGAGGCCGAGAAAGATGGATGGATTGTGTGAAAAACGATATGCATGTTAAAGGAGTTGCACCAGAGTTGACGAATAATAGACGAGAATGGAAGAAGAAGACATATTGTGCCGACGCCACTTAGAGTGGGATAAGGGTAAGAGAATGATGATGATGTATTTTGAAAAGAGAAACCGTCTTGTTTCTTGCTGACTCTTCTCGGTAGGAACATCTTTCCGAACCAGCAATAGAGTTGACGACTCAAATCAATTGTCCAAAATTTTAATTGAATAAAGAACATTCTGAATTTTAATTTTAATTTGATAATGTATGATTTATAGAAGCAGGCGTCACTTTGAGGAATTCCATAGTTAAAATAGAATTATATTACTCTTTTCCTTTTATTTGTTTCATTCAAGTTATATGTTATGGTACTTATACTAATAGATAATTTATTCAAACCGCGCTCGATCAAGTGATTCAGATTTATCCTGAGCACTTTCTAATTTGGCGATACACATTCATGCGAAACGAGGCGCAAGGCCCTGATGTCGGCGCGGACACTTTTAATAGTTTTATGTTTCATTCAAATGCTAATTTGTTTTGCTTATTCTATATTTATATTTCGCTAGATCTACCCGTGACTTCGTTCGCATAAACTTTTGTATTTAATACCATCAATTACTATTTTCGTACTGTTTTCGATAGAAAAATAGGAATTTTTGTATGCTATATGTTAGTTTATAAGCCCGCCGTATGGTATCCGACTGAGTAAAATAGACCACCCTCATTTCTTACCGAGGTGTCGTAGAAGTTGACTAAGGTAAGTTGACCGGCCCTGTGGTATCCAGCTGAGTAGAAGAAAGAGATCACCCTCATTTCTTACCGAGGTCGTAAAAGGCGACTAAGATAAGTTGATGTTAGGCAGGCGGCCGTAAAATACGTACCCAAATCATGTGACAACATGTTTATAAAGTGTTGTGCTGACCCTAATTAGAGTGGTTGAAAAGTTTAAAATGTAATCATTTAGCGGATTACATTAGCGTAACCAACAGAAAGACTGATAGACACTTTTATAAAATTTAGTATAGATATCATCTTCTCATTTTAATATTAGGTAAGTAAAGTTGTTCTTAGTATGCGAATTCTTTTACCCCACTGACAGCTATATGTCCTAACTTAACTTGTACAGTTCATTGATCATTGGTCAAGCAAAAGCACTTGTTTACAAGTTTATTTGAATAAAGAATATTTGAATTTGAATTTGAAAGTTGAGAGTCACACTGGTGCAGACGAAGCAACTGTTTCTTTTGGATGGACCTTAGATCCATAACACTGCTCCAATATTCCAGAAAATGCAGGTTATCTCCATTCACTGTAAAGCGTGCGAATTGATTTGCACCTTTATTATTGGGACATACCTATAGTTTTCTTCGTGAAAATAATACTGTTACGATCATGCAAAAAGAGTTCGTAATTCGTACGAAATAGGGTACAAATTCGCACATGAAAAATCTATACTTATAGAGTTTTCTTCGTAAAAATAATACTGTTACGATCATGCAAAAAGAGTTCGTAATTCGTATGTCATAGGGTTCAAATTCGCACATAAACATAATCATCTGCATCATTAAGTTTACGAATCGTGTTCCGTATCCCAGCCACTGTTCTGACGATTCGCGAGTCTTAAAATAGAACCTTATCGAATGATTCGTTTAATATATAAGCGGTTGTAACCCGCGCCACGGGGTTCAGTTTGCGAATGCAATTGAGAATGAATTAAGAAGCGAAAGTAAAAATGAAATAATAGTAAACTCTGCTTTGTTGCTGGGCAATGGATTGCATAAAAAGAAATAAATAAATAAATATTTTTAACGAGCCACCAGGTATTTTTTTTCGAAATCGTCCATCCCCTGTACGTAACAATATACAATCATAGGCGTACATACAAGTATGTTATTCCGACTTAATATTATGTTTGTCACAATTTTTTTCTATAGATATTTTGCTCTCAAAAGGTTTATTGTTATAGACGTATTGTTAGGCCACTGATGATTAGCATATAGAGTACCATAGAGAAAACTAAATTTAAACACGACGAATATTGGCACAATGAGCGACGTATCTGATAAGTATCAAAGATTTCCGTAGATGTTTTGATAACTTTGTCAGTAGTTCTGAGTTTTATTCTCTTTATTGAAATGACTTTTCTAACAATGCCGTATTGTGTAGCGAATGACAGTTCTTTTAATAGTTTGAATACCATTAAAAAAAAACGTTCTGATGGTTCTTGAAGTCAGTATGTATTTATATATTTTAGTAGTTATTTCAAAGTTATATAAGCTTTACCCAGAGACTTTGTTCGCGTGGACCGTAGTCTTGGAATGAACAGACTGTCACACTCAAACCCTGCAAAACCAAAATATTTCAATCGGAAAAATAAAGATCGATTCGGGTGATTAAATTGCAATTCCTATTGCAATGATTCTACTACTCGAAACGTCAACATTAAAATTTGTTTTTTTTCACGTCTTTAGTGCTTGGCAAAGATATATCATTTGCATTAAAGCGAATACTAAAAAAAGAAACATAAAATTTGTAAAACCTCGTGACAAGCAGCATCTTTCGCTATATCTGGTAATGTGAGACTCCATTGGGGGCACCTGATTTTATAAAAAAAAATCAGAATAAAGATTCTGTAGCCCGCTTGTCGGATTTATATATTTACTAGCCTATCTTACTGATATTATAAAAGCGAAAGTTGTGAGTATGGATGTATGTTTGTTACGTTCCGCTGAAACAATATTGCTGAAATTTGACACAATTGTTCCTTATACACCGGGGTAAAATATAGACTATAGATATCCAGTTAATTCTACAGAAATAGGATGACAAAAAAGCGCCATCTATTGTCAATCTAGGGTAAAAGCTAGTCACCCATAAATATTAAGTTGCTTACTTTATATTATACAGTACCTGGGACCGGTAATTTTAAATGATATAAAAACAAATAAAAAAAAATTGAAAAGGAAAATGAAAAAATAATAGGGCACATGGGGCTCGATCCTAGGTATTTCCAGCACTAGACTGCCCCTTCCCCAAATGAACTACCATGACTTTACGTTTGACAGCGAAAAATTGTGATTGTATTCAACGTAAATTTCAAAAATGAATGAATGGATCATCTTTCCATACATTTATTTTAATTCAATAAACCACTTGTATATGAATAATTGACAAGTGAATTCTGTTCAAATATGGTCCAAACGGAATGTTACCAAGATACGATAAGATTTCCACTTAGAATCAATGTGTATAAAATTAAATATGTATGATACACATCGTCAAAGGAACGAGCCGAATAATTTATAAGGCCTTTATATTAATCTACATATACAATGAGCAAAGATTTTTGTGCAATTAAATTTCAAGGATAGCAGTCAAAAATAACTAGTGGTCAAAAATTATAATCGTAATGTAGCATATTGATAACCATAAAAATGGTTAAAGTGGGTTGATTTTAAAAGCTAGACATATGCTGTCGCGGACTTTTATTAAGAATTTTTAGAGGGTACTATTTTGTAATACATGTTTTTTTTAATAACTTTCACTGTTTACTTAGCGCACGCAAGGAAAGCTTTATATTTTGCCGTTTTTGCAAAATTTTTATTTCTGCTCTTCTCTTATTCATTTTAGGGTGATGTAGCCTATAGCCTTCCACCATAAATGGACTATCTTACATTCAAAGAATTATTCAAATCGGTTCAGCAGTTCCTGAGATTAGCGCGATCAAACAATCAAACGTACTTTTCTGATTTATATATTAGTACAGATTTCGTCTCTTTTTAACAATATTTGCTTAGTTTAATAGTTTAGTTGGTCACAGGTTCGAAATCCGGGCATGCACCAATGAGTTTTTCTGTTAATAATTATGTGGCTAATTGATAATTGCAATTTATTATACGCTTTTCGGTGAAGGAAAACATCGTGATGAAACCTGCATATCTCTAGAGAATTCTAGGGATATGTGTAATTTACCAATCCACATTGAAGCAACGTGGTATATTTAAGCTCCAATCCAAAAAAACAGAGAGAGGAGTCGTATGTCCAGCAGTGGGATAGTAACAGGCGGGTACTTTTATTACTTTCAATATTTTGTATAAATTTTAGAATTTCGGTTACCTATTATTATTTCACTGCTGGGTATAGTTATCCTCTCTTTGTTTTTATATATAAGGGTTTGAGTTTAGACTCACCACGCTGCTCCAACGATTTATTGATAGATTACACACATCCTAGGAATTAAGTGATGGTATGCAGATTTCCTCACGTTTTCCTTCACCGAGAAGCGTCATAAATTCAATTAGACACAAGTTTTAATAGAAAAACTTACAGGTACCTACCTACCCATGGTCTAAACACGTGAAACTCTCGAAAAAGTAGCATTCTCACCGCTGGGCTATCACCGCTTTGTAATAATAATGTCGCCAAATTACCACACGGTGTCCTCGTCGAGAGTGTAAAGGATGTCGCGGAAAAAAACATTCAGGTTGCCATTCACTTGGTGGCGCCAATAAAAAATAATACTGATACTTACAAAGTAATTAATAAGGCGACATGTACAACGGGATTATATCTGGGTCGTCCATAATGATGTATCGTGATTATTTTCGTTAAACGGGTTCTCGTGGACTTTTGAACACGTCCTTCGCCTTTGTCCATGTAAAAAAAACACGAGGAAGACCTTTGAAATTCCCTTTTTTTATTCAAATTAAAATTTCTTTATTTGCTAAAACATTTTTTACAATAAGGTGTTATATATTATTATCTAGTAGAAATCTTTCGCCTAGGACTATAGGCATGCAAAATTACAAAATTAAAAAATTAAATTAAGATTATGTCAATATACATTAGTTTAGGAAATCAATAACATTTAATATGTCAATTTTTTACGTCTAAAATGCTTATCCAATTCTATTGTTTTAAAGTTTAATATTTAAGTATTCATCAATTGTATAGAAGCATCTTTCTTTAAGCGACATTTGAAGTTTTAATTTAAACAAATTGAAAGTCAGTCATATCATTTTTGGAATTTTATTGTACACTATAATAGATTTTACTGGACTCTGTAACTTCTGGAACTCTTAGACACTTAAAATTACATACATTTTCTTAATAAAACGGATTATAGCAAAATAATTCCATCAAAACTTTGTTTTTCGCTTACTTTCTTTTAAAATTGATCGTAATATTATTAAAAAAAAGAAATCCCGGATAAATTATTTAAAATTTCATTGTTATTTAATTGGTAAACATTTTTAGATTTTGAATAATTATATCGTATGTATCATAAGGACAAAGAATAAAAATATTAATAATTTTTAGTAACGAAATGTAATAACAATAATCATTATTATATTTTTAAATGATTTATTTTTTCCGTTCGTATTACAAAATATTAAAAAATTAAATTTAATTTGTAAATAAATGAATGAGTGAATCATTTATTTTATTGACATTATTAGTAATTGTGTAAATGTCGAAGAAGCATCTTTATTATTTAGCGTATGAAAATAATTTATTATTATAAATGTATCCAATTCTTTTATAGTTATACTGGTTCTAAAGTTTATTAATTAAGAAATATTAAACATTATTTGTAAATAAATTTTTACATATTTGTATACTCCAATACAAATATGTAAGAGTAGTTATCGTGGATGTAAGTTACCTATACTTTCGTGCCTTGTATTGGATTATGTTTTCACTAAATTCTTTTAGAGAAAGACAAATATATATAGAATATAATAATTAGAAAAAGACAGCTATACCCAACCAGAACCATAGGATGTCTAGGTGGTAACTTTCGTTTTCCTTTTAATGCTCGCTACGACAGTCTTAATGTAGTCGAATAACACCCGTAATGAAAGCGGAATAAAAACGAAAACTGCTTGAACAGTTTTATAATTACTGGCCAATTATGTTTACGTGAGAGAACAAAATTAACACAGCCCAAGAGCTGAGTAATTTAAAAACGACTATTTAATCATATTAATTGAGTTTTACATGATTTAAATAGTTCAATTATTAAAATATTTTTTTGTTAACATTGTTATGTACTCATAGGTTATATTATATAGTTCCAGCCTTATTTGACATATTTGAAGAACTTCAAAATGCAAATTAAATGCGTATATATATCAGTTTACTAAAACTAATTATAAAACTCACTAGTTAAGTTATTTACTTTGGTCAAAGTTCACTTCTTTTAATATTATTCCGAAATTTCAAGATGGCGGTCACAAGGATTTAATAAGTGGAATTTTCTTCACGTAATACAATGTATTAGCGGTTTTATCAGACAATAAAACATCACGCATCTTTTTTTACATAAACTTACTGGATTTACCCGCAATTTTGTTTACGTGGACGTCACGTGATAGGTTGATAATAGATGGCGTTGTTCAATGTCACCCTATTCCTGTAGAATTAACAGGATTCCTATAGCCTATATGTGACCCGTATGTATAAGGAATAATTGTGCCAAATTTCATCGATATTGGTTCAGCGGATTTGCCGTGAAAGAGCAACAAACATACATCCATACTCCCAAACTTTCGATTTATAATATTAGTAACACATACAGCTGTCTATGGTAAATGCAGTTATTGCGTAAAATTTAAAAGATTGCCCACGCGTTTTATTTATAATCATTGCAAAACAAATATTGATTGGATTACCACCATTAAGGCTAAAGTTGAGATATGCGTCTGTTGTAATTATCGGACTCTTGGACATTATCGTTTGTAATTAGGGTACTTAATATTTAAGCGCGTATTACTTTTTGTTTTAAGACATCATTCGCTTTTTAAATATTTTAAAGTTATTCATTATTTATTATTTATAATATAATATATACTTATTCTTAATTATTATTTATTTAAAATAATTTTCAAATAAAGGACAAATTTTAATGTACATAATGTCAAAATCAATAATATCATCATCTTCCTGCCCTTATACCACTCTAAGTGGGGTCGGCATAACATGGTATAAACATGCTCTCACATGATTTGGCTGCGTTTTTACAACCGGCCGCTTGCCTGATGTCAACTTACCTCAATCGTATTTTACGACATCTCGGTAAGAAAGAGGGTGGTCTATTCTACTAAACCGGATACCACACGGTAGGTCAACTTACCTTAGTCGCCTTTTACGACACCTCGGTAAGAAATGAGATTGGTCTATTATACTCAGCCGGATACCATACGGCGGGTCGACTTACCTTAGTCGCCTTTTACGACATCTCGGTAAGAAATAAGGGTGGTACTATTCTATTCAACCGGATACCACACGGCGGGTCAAAATCAATAATATATTAATTTTGTCTTTGTGCTTACCGAGGCGGTAAACGGCGACTAAGGTTAGTTGTTAGGCAGGTGGCCAGTCGTAAAATAACCAGCCAAAACAAGCAACCACATGTTCAAAACGTGTTGTACCGACCCCACTTAGAGTGGGATAAGAAATTAATTTCAAATGTATTTGTAGATTATAATATGGTTTTTTTTGAAACATCATTAGAATCGCGGTAGTTTGTAATCTACTAAAGCTACTAAAGAATTTTATAGCCGTGTTCGGTGGGTTTCTTTTAAACCTATCATGTATATGAACACGTACGTAAATAAATATGGCCCTTGGACGAGGTGAACTGCATACCTCAGTAAGGCGAAGCCAATGGCTATTGAAAACGGACAGTTTTGAATCAAACAACGCTTTATTTTATGCTATACTAGCGGCCTGCCCCTGCTTCGCCCGTGTATTTTCCCTATGTATTTTATTTTTACAATTAATTACAGAATGTCTTTATATACAACATTCACAGCTTTCTTGTCATTAAACAAACTCTTGAAAGAATGACATGTAGCTGCTAAAGACGAAGTGCTATAGGGTGAAGCGCGGCCTCCTCGCGGCATTTTAAATCTGTAATATCTCCGAATATGTTCACATAAATTACATGCTGTAAACGGCCATATTGATCTATTCTATCTTATTCTTCTTCTATTGATCTATTAAATCAACAATTTATTTAAGGTACTTAATTGAATAAGGATTAATGCATAAAAATTGCTTTGAACATACGGCTTTATTTTTCGTAAATAGTAAATGACAAAAAATGCTATTGTGGGTTGTCCATAAGAGATAGACATATACCCTGCGTTTAGCCTGCGTTTGCAATGTAAGCGGAAAAAACTGTAATTATTTACGACATCACATTAGAAACCTCAAAAATTACAGCATTTCTCTCCTCCGTATTGAATGTTATTATACATATAAACCTTCCTCTTGAATCACTCTATCTATTAAAAAAAACCGCATCAAAATCAGTTGCGTAGTTTTAAAGAATTAGGCATACATAGGGATATATGGACAAACAAATAATGCGATTTTGTTTTATACTATGTAGTAACTAGCTGTGCTAGCGACTTCGCCCGCGTGGTAATTTCTATCACCACGATATCTCTTTTTACTAAATACCTAAAGATGCAAGAAAAATCAAACCCATATCATTTGACAAGGGATTCAAATTTCAAACATAAAATCAGTTATCTAGTTACCTATAAGAGATAGAGACATGCTATTCCGTACGTTTTTTGTAATATTTTTATCTATAATTCTCTAGTACATTACTTTAGTGTATACACTTTACTAATTAGAATATTTTATGTGTATCACAAACTCAACAATCGTTTCGCCCCGCAACCAAAGCATCATCAGGAGATAGACTCCACGACAAAATGGATCTCCGCAAAGTAACGCCTAATTTTATAAATTATTAACCCTCTTCTTAATGGGTAAAAAAAAGTAAATTAACTGCCTCTTATTATCCCACTGCTGGGCATAAGCCTCCTCTATCCATTTTTGAAGAGAAGGAAATCCATCAAGAAATACTCTTTCTTGTTGCATTACAATGTTTAATTAAACCTGATATTAGGTAATGTGATTCGACAAATCTATTGCTAAATATATCGCTATATGACCTTGAGCAAATAAAAAATGAATATATTTGTATAAACATAAGAGTTCAATATATTTTTTGTGAGGTCACAATGGCACAAATTATAATATCTAATAAGGAAGTATTTCGCCAAGATTGACCTGTTAACGGAAACAATATTTTAACAGACACATTGTCTATGAATTTGTTTATCGTTGGAATGTTGTTAAACAACATATAAATTTTGTAAAAATAAACGCATGGTATCCGGTTGAGTAGAATAGACCATCATTTCTTAACGAAGTATTGTAAAATACGACTCATGTTAATTGACCCGCCGTGTGACATCCGACTGAGCAGAATAGTACCACCTTCATTTCTTACCAAGGTGTCGTAAAAGGCGACTAAGGTAAGTGGATCCGTCGTGTGGCATCCGGCTGAGTAGAATAGACCACCCTGATTTCTCACCAAGGTGTCGTAAAAGGCGACTAAGGTAAGTTTATCCTCTGTGTGACATCCGGCTGCGTAGAATAGACCATCATCTTTCTTACTGAGGTGTCGTAAAAGGCGACTAAGGTATGTTGACCCGCCGTGTGGTATTCGGCTGAGCAGAATAGACTAATCTCTTTCTTACTAAGGTGTCGTAAAAGGCGACTTAGGTAAGTTGGCGTCAGGCAGTCGGCCGGTCGTAAAATACCTAGCCAAATCATGAAACAACATGTTCAAAGCATGTTGTGCCGACTCCACTTAGAGTGGGATCAGGGCATGATATGCATAATAATTTCGTTATTATATTTAGAATAGTGAAGCCAGCGTATAATGTGACATATTGCAATAAAGAGATAGCAAATAAGAATAATCTGTGACTAGCTATCCAGCCACCTGTTGCTGTGGCTCTGTCTGGTTTCGAATTCCCCTCAAAGCAGAAATCCAACAGTAATAAAAACAATGCCCCGATTTGCTACTACTCGATTTTTTGAAAATTTCACAAATATCAATTCATAATACAATCATAATAGAACAAAATATGGTTAACTAGATACCGGACCACGTGTTGCTGCGGCTCACTCTGATTTCGAATTTACCTCGAAACAGAACTTAACAGTTAAAAATGCTCAGATCCATCGCATTTCACAGTATCATTCGCTGAGTCAAACTAAAGATTGTCTCATATATTGAAAATATCATTAAAATAGTTCCAGCTGTTTCGATGTCTATAATTGCAATTTATCACACGCTTTTCGGTGAAAAAACATTTTGAGGAAACCTGCATGTCTCTAGAGAATTCTGAGATATGTGTAACCTACCAATCCGTATTGGAGCGGCGTGGTAGGTCTTAGCTCCAATCCTGTCATAGTGGGATAGTAACATGCTGTTACCTTATAATCTATATTTTTTTATTATCAATACATTGAAATTTATTCGCTTTCTATCACCTTTTAAGTTTAAACAGTGTGCAATTAAGTTAAATTGGTGCATTTTATACACGACCTCGACTTGCAGTTTCTTAACACTGACACAGCCAGACAGTATTACTTAATTTTAATTTAAAATTAATGTGTCCGTTTGTATCCAGTTAATATAATAAACAATCATAAAATTTCGCTAGCGACTACGAACGATTCGCCTCGCTTTCTGTGTACCATATCCTACTAATATTATAAATGAGAAATTGAATTGAGAATGAGAATAGACACTTAAGTTTTAACAAAAAATTGGTGCACGGGATTTGATCCCGTGAACCTATAGAAAGAGTTACACGTTCTCGCCGCTGGGCTATCACAGCTTTTTTAGATTTTATATACTTAAACGTAAATTATCTTACAAAATTCTTAATCTATTACTGAAATCATTCTCCTACCTTTATACCACTTGGGGCCAGCACAACATGGTATAAACATGTTGTAACATGATTTGTCTATGTATTTTACGACTGGCCGCCTTCCTGACGTCAACTTACCTTAGTCGGCTTTTGTGACATCTCGGTAAGAAAGAGGGTGGTCTATTCTGCTCAACCGGATACCACACGGCGGGTCGACTTACCTTAGTCGCCTTTTACGACACCTCGGTAAGAAATGACGGTGGTCCATTCTACTCAGCTAAATACCACACGCTTCACCTCCAAATACATACATGGCAAGTTAAAAAAAAGCTTTTATTAAAAAATATTCTAAACAGTTATTGTTTTGACGTCGTCTCGGCCGTGGGTGTATTTTGTATCAAATTGCGAACGTAATACGATCTTACTACCATTCATTAAAAAATTGCAATATAATCAAAACAAACATACGCGACGGTTCTTTAACAGTGTTATATTACTGTCAATAGCCTCTTGTTTCAATGAGCGTATAATTTACTTGTGTAAATCGCTGATTTAACTAAACGTTTATATTGTGGCCAAAAGCATCATACGAGTATATAAGTAACATTGCAGAGAGAATTTTCATTGTTATGTTTAATATTTAAATGAGTTAGTCTTATATATATGTATTTTTTCTGAATTTTGGCTCCAACGATTTTCATTAAATTAAGCATGTAGGGCGTTTTGGGAGGTGAGCGGAGAAATAGTCCTAGCTAGGTTTTATTTAAAAAAATGTCGTTTTATCCCTGTTTTTCGGGCACTGAAAATCTGCTAAAATGTTGTATAGAAACAAATGATATTTTAGTTGTCATTTGTAAGGATGTTATAGACTAGAGAAGTCAAAATATCGACGAGCTCCATCTGCCTTAATATATATATATATATATATATATATATATATATATATATATATATATATATATATATATATATATATATAATATATAAATATTATTCAAGTATAATTTTTCAAAAAAGCTTATATTAAGATAGTAATGACTAAATGTAACTTATAAGAATTATATTTGAAAAGAGCAATAGAAATTATTGCTGGCTCTTTTTGGTAGGAACAGTTTCCCGAACCAACAGTAGAGTTGACGATTCAAAAGAATAAGAAGTTTACTTGAATAAAATATTTTGGATTTGAATTTGAATTATACTCGTACTTGCCATTTTCTTTACATTTATCATTTTCTTGAGTTATATCTTTTCGGTATAATACAGTTATACCTTTTCCTAATTGCTAAACAAAGTCATCTTTAAATCTCTAACACTGCTCAATAACCGTGTCACCGATAATTTAGCTTTAACCGTATTGTATTCTATAAATAGTTCAGGTAATTACCAAAATTATACATAACTGAGGATCATTCGAAGGTCACACAACCAAAACTTATGGAAATGACCTAAGCCAAGGTTTTTAACTTCTCGGAAACCAAACTAATCACTCGTCCAAACGAGCATGCATTATTTGTGACATTTAAACTCAAGGCAGTGCATACAATGTTATCGCAAACCTTTGTGTGAAATAATAGGCTCAGTCTGCAAATAGTGAAGAAATTTTATGTAACAATAGACTGTTGGTTGACATGAAAATGTATTTCAAAAAAGTTACGACCACTTATTATCCCACAGGTATATGCCTCATCTGACCTTAAGTAGCGGCCTGTTACTATCTCACTGCTGAGAATAGGCCTCTTCTCTCCGTTTTTGGAGAGAAGGGTTGGAGCTAAGACCTACCACGCTGCACCAATGCGGATTGGTAGGTTACACATATCTCCAGAATTCTATAGAGATATGCAGGTTTCCTCACGATGTTTTCCTTCACCGAAAAGCGTGTGATAAATTGCAATTATCAATTAGACACATAAGTTTTAACAGAAAAACTCATTGGTGTCTGCCCGGGTTTGAACCCGTGCGTGACCTCCTTGAAAGAGTCGCACGGTGCTACCGCTGGGCTACCACAGCTTACCTTATTTGGAGAGAAAGGTTAGAGTTCAGACCTACCACGATGCTCCAATGAGGATTAGTGTGTTGAATTATCCTAGAGATATTCAGGCTTTATCACGATGTTTTCCGTAAATCATATACATATAAGTTTAAATAGAAATAAATAGAACGCCGTGTGGTATCCGGCTGAATAGAATAGTACCACCCTCATTTCTTACCGAGGTGTCGTAAAAGGCGACTAAGGTAAGACGACCCGCCGTGTGGTATCCGGCTGAGTAGAACAGACCAACCTCATTTCTTACCGAGGTGTCCTAAAAGGCGACTAAGGTAAAATGACCCACCATGTGGTATCCGGATTAGTAGAATAGACCACCCTCTTTCTTACCGAGGTGTCGTAAAATACGACTAAGGTAAGTTGACGTCAGGCTTGTGGCCGGTCGTAAAAACGCAGCCAAATCATGTAGGTAACAACATGTTTATAACATGTTGTGCCGACCCCACTTAGAGTGGGATAAGGGCAGGAGGATGATATGATGTTTAAATAGAAAAACTCATTGGTGCCTGCCTGGGGTTTGAACTGCCGTTGATCCTTGATCTTCTCACTTCTTAACCGTTTTGATGTCATGTCAACCTTTGGGTGACAGAGTGCGGTATAATAGGTCATCCTAACCGAAGAAGAAAGTTATATGTGCCATGTATAACCATAGGAAATGTGACTTTATTCTTCTGATGGGACAAGGTGCCTTTGGTAGCAGAGATTTGGCCAATTTCAGGCCCTATTTTAGGTTATTTGATTTCTATTTACACCTTTCATTTATCTGTTCCGTTCCTACTTTGTACATGTGTTAAAATCTTTAAAGACAGTCGTTCTGTATTAACCATTAAGTTAAATCCCAATATTATAACTAGGCTCAGTCAAGCCAACAAAAATTCATAACCAATACTACGCAATTCCTAAATCGTTATCAAGAAACACGATTCAAACATGTAACCGCTCGTAAAAATAAGCTATAAAACAATATTTATTGCCTCGATATTGTTTACTTTAGCATTGAAAATTTGAACCTCACCAATTGATCATCCCTTGAGGTCAGCTGGTATATGAGTACCTTATGAATATTCTAATGCAACATCGTCAGCACTTCCTGATGTAGTATAGGTCATACTTGAGGTAGCATAAATTATGTATTTGGTAAATTCGTTAACAGGTAAATCAGTTTTACACTATCAAAACTTTCGCTTTGGATGCTCTTCTGTCGACTTTTCATATAAGAAAGAAGTGTTTTTCTTTCTTTTAAATTATTCATAGTAACGAATGTAGAAAATCAAATAAATATACTCCATAGTTAGAGTTGCAGATGAATTTCTTGGTCAGCCAATGGTAGTAAAAGTACCGGCCTATTGTTATTCCACTATAAGCTGTGATGGTCCAGCGGTAACACCGTTCGACTCTTTCGAAAAGGTTGCAGGTTCAAACCCGGACAGACACCAATGAGTTTTTCTGTTAAAACTGTGTAATTGATAATTTCAATTTATCACACGCTTTTCAGTGAAGGAAAACACTGTGAGGAAACCTAGAGAATTCTGGAGATATGTGTAACCTACCAATTCGCATTGGAGCAGCGTGGTAGTTCTTAGCTACAATCCTTCTCTCCAAAAACGGAGAGAAGAGGCCTATTCTCAGCAGTGGGATAGTATAAGGCCGCTACTTACTTGTTATCCCACTGCGGGGTCGCTTTAACCTAATTAATAATGCAGTATTATATTCTTCTTCTTCTTTCTCAACCGATAACTATAATAATAGTCATATATACGTCTACTATTACACATAAAATCAGTAATCATACAATTATTGTCTACGTCACAAGATCCTATGCCAATTGTACTTCGGTGGCTCCCCACGATTAATTTGAGGTCCACTTATTAGGGAGTCTACCAACGTTACGTTTCCCGTTGACGGTCGCCATTATGACAACTCAGGACCTAAACACCGTCGTTTCTTTGTACAATGTTCCATAAATGTTCCATAAACTTCACGTCTTATTGAGCTAGAACTCCAATTTTGGTTCTTCTACGGATATTCTCATATGTGACGTGATCACAGGCGATCACGTGGGGAAAGCAATTGATGCCTTTGAGACGTGATGCTGGCAACATATGCTGAGGATACCTTGAACTGCGAAATGCACCAAAACATCGATCTTGACCCAGCTCCGAATAAAAACTCGTTTATCCACCATATGCCGATAACGAATTCTATCATATTTCGGGCACACGGTACGCAGAGCAGACGAAAGTTTGAAGAAAGTTATTGTGGTCGGGAACACGGCAGGGAAAAGATCACGCGGTCGTTTGCCAATAAGATGGACTGACCAAACAAGAAACTCGTCGTCTTCAAAATTTCACACAATCGTAAGAGTGGCAATGGATCGAAACAGATGGAGGCACATCATCAACTCCAGACACAACCTAAAGAATACTGACCACGTACCTCAGAGAGAGACGTGATCAAGAAGAATTACTCCTAGCTTCCTCCCTCCACATCGAACGTCACTGATCTTTCTTATTCTTTTAGTCAGCTTTGGACTTCGGAGTTCACGCCAAGTGTTCCACGCGTTAAGCGGCCAGGGCATACAGCTTGGCCGCTGCCGACTAATTCTTCGGTCAGCTGTAATATCGCGGCCCGCACGCGGCCAGCACGCGGCCAGTGTGCACGCACTTATCGCAGCGGCCGCGCGTTTTGTGCGCAAGGAATGGGCTTGCCGCCAATGCGTACCAAATTTCGGATCCATATGCCATCATTGACAACACGCAGTATTCGCAGAGCGACCGTATCGTCTGCAAACATATTTCTGAATACAAATGCCGCTAATGATAATATGGTATGTATTATTATGCCGGGCAGACGACTTTACAAAATCCAATCTTGCGTTCAAGACATAAGTTTACCTATTCAGGGCGGGAGCTACGTCTGTTATTTATGCGTGAACACGTTGTAAATTTTTTTTAACTATTAACATTATTGTTGAGAAGTATTTGATTTAGATTTGGTACATAGATAAGAGTATTAAGTAACTTAAAGAGTGTTTATTACATGCAAGAGACAACTGCGTGCCTCAGTATAATAGGATATATGAAGTGGTTTTTTTTATTCGAATATTACATAAACAAATTAAATTGCAATGTTACAATTATTAAATAATATCTGGGTGATAATTTTTTTAAATAATAATTTAGTTGGGGATCGATCCTAGGTATTACGTTTCTCGAGGCTGCCCGTTCCCCGAATAAGCTACGGTGACTTGACAGTTAATCGCGAAAATTCAATTCAATATAAATGCTAGTGTTTTTAGTGGCCAAAAACAGGGATAAAACAATCTGTTTTTTACATTAAACCTAGCTAGATCGATTTTTCTCCGCCACATCCCCTACATGCTGAATTTCAGGAAAATCGATGGAGCTGTTTCCGTGATTCCGAAATATATTTCTGTTAAAAAGTTATGTGTCTAATTGATAATTTCAATTTATCACACGCTTTTCGGTGAAGGAAAACATCGTGAGGAAACCTGCATATCCGTAGAGTATTTTGCTGATATGTGTAAGCTATCCGCATTGGAGCAGCGTGGTAGGTCTTAGCTCCAATCCTTCACTTCAAAAACGGAGATAAGAGGCCTATTCCCAGCAGTGGGAGAGTTACAGGCCGCTACTTACTTTTTCTTTACATACAAGTTTAACTCATTTAAATAGTAAAGATTTTAATTATGTATTATTAATTATGAAAGAAGTATAGGGATTCAAAATAAATAAATAAAATAATAAATAAATATATGGGACACTTAAGTCTTATGAGTTTTATACTATCGCAATACCATCCTCGCAAAAGAGGTCTTATTTAATTTTAAAATGTAGACATTTAGACAAAAACAAAAGTTTGTACATGTATACTTTTATATAGCTAATATCGTGAGTAAAATATTGATTGTAATTTTATAAATTGATGCGAACAAAGTCGCCGGTACAGTTTGTTAAAATACGCGACGGTGGATTATTAGCTCGACCTTACCACCCTCAATTGCAAACATATATATGTACTTTGTGGCATCGAAATATCAATTATCGCTCGCTAGCCTCGAAAAATATCAGAGAATCCATTCCGAGATTGACAAAGCAAATACAAGGTATTTACCGTTAAGTTGGCACAGATAATATCGTCTGACATCGTTTATACTGTGACGAAACTAGGTCTCAACTCTCAGTGAGTATATCCAGTTAGCTTCCTGACAGACATCGAGACTTATTGTCTTTTTTGCATATGCATCACGGCTCAATTGGACTCAATGATACCAATAAAGGTTGAGTTTTGTTTTGCCTTATTTCATGTTTGTAAGTCGGCTCGAATGAATTTTATAATTAAACTAGTAATATCACGCGGTTTCACCCGCGTAATTTATTTTTTTACACCTTACTATATTTTTATAACGGATACCTATTTTTTTAATGTAATATGGTAATGCAGCCTATGTTGCTCAGTAAAGATGCAGTTTTCCAATGGTGAAAGAATTTTTGAAGTCGGTCCAGTACTTTTGTGTGAAAACATTACAAACATACATACAATTTTTTCTTCTTTATAATATTAGTATAGACTAGCTGTGCCTGGCGGTTGACGCGTGAAATTCAGTGCATTCAACTGAAATTGTGAACATAAAAGTAGTTATTGTAAAGTAACCATAAGAGTTGGGCCATGTTATCCAAGACTTTTATAGTATTTTTCTAGATCTACAATTCTTTAGTATATACTTCAGTGTATCTCATTTGGTTTACGCGGCGAAAGCGATTAAACTCCCAGCAGTTATTGTATAATTGTTACAATAAAACTGTAATGTACTACTTAAACCTTCCGCAGAATTAAACTATTTTTTAGCAAAACAGTAAAAATTCGGTCATTAGATTCTGAGAAAATCGATCAGATACAGACAAACAGACAGTACTTTTGAGGACTTTGTTTATAATAAATATAAAGAAGAGTAGATGTAGGCGCAAGATGTAAAGAGACGAAAATTTGGTCACTTAATACCGTTTTTATTACTCGAAATTTGGCTTATTTTGACAATCTATTGCTATTTAAAAAAGATTTAGTAAAAGTGAGTTTATGAACTTTGAAACTTTCTTTATTATTTGAAAATTTAAACTGTTAAAGATTCCTTTATAATGATTTATATTAAAATAGTCATGTAATAAGCAATGCCATCTTTGTTGTACTTTTATTATTCGTTTATTTTAATCGATTATTGTAGGTGATAACTTATTTGTGCCAAAGACATTTTTAAAGATTTTCAATTTCCAAATTTAAAATTGCGCCAATTTTTGTACATTTTGACAACACAAGTATACCGTTTTTCTCAAGCCATAAGTAAAGTAAGTAACGGCCTGTTACTATCCCACTGCTGAGCATAGGCCTCCTGTCTCCGTTTTTGGAGAGAAGGATTGGAGCTAAGACCTACCATTCTGCTCCAATGCGGATTGGTAGGTATATCTCCAGAATTCTCTGGAGATATGCAGGTTTCCTCACGATGTTTTCCTTCACAGAAAAGCGTGTGATAAATTATCAATTAGACACATAAGTTTTACAAGAAAACTCTTTGGTGCCTGCCCGGGGTTCGAAACCTAGACCTCCTCGAAATAGGCGCACGGTGTTACCGCTGGGCTACCACAGCTTGCCTCAAGCCATACCTCAACCTATTACAATTGTGTAAAAGTCCCAAAGTCTCCGTTTCCTTTAAAATCTCATATATTCAATTGATGGCGAGTTGTACATTAAATTTGAAGGTCATTACAAAACAGATATGTTGTTAAATTTGTAGAATAAATTACGTTTTGTTACCAAAAATAACGTTTAAAATTGCATCCACGTGTTCAATGGTTTGAGTAACGAAATGTGTACCGATGATAGGGTTGCCACCCGTACTATATTATATAGTATCGTACTATATTTTAGTCAATTGTACTATATATTATAGAAAAACAATATAGGACGAAAAATACTATATTTTTATCGCTAATTCATTTGTCGCGCTTTTTTTAATCAACTGTGAATGGAACGCATCCGCAGCACTGCATAGGGAATGTTTGAACAGAACTCATTCATGTATTAACGGGGCTTAGTTTGTTAGTAACTCTAACTCCTTTGTCATTGTCCAGCGAAAAGTAATAATAAATAATCATGGAAAAATAAATAATGATTGAAAATAGAGGTGTACTATTTATGTTCCTGAATTTCCTAAAAATACTATATTATTTTGATTGAAAAAGAAAAATACTATTTTTCTTCAAAAAAAAGGTGGCAATCCTAACCGATGACGTCACGAACAAGCTAAACCCAGTTCGATTTGTCTCACTACGTACAAACAATAAACTGCAACCGCATTGAATTAAATAACTTATTTACTTTTGTTACGTCAACGCTCGGTATGTTGGCGAGATTTATAACTCCAATCATAACTAGGATTGTGAGTTAGTATGACCTTGATTATAACTACTTTATTCCGAGTAATAAAAAATACGTTGTTAATTCCATTGGTGTTGTGTGATTGCTTGATCTTTGATTCAATAAAATTCATCCAGGAAAAGCGTAGCATAAACAAATATAACTAGCAATAGCAGGTCAACTTATCTGAGTCGCTTTTTAAGACACCTCGGGAAGATACGAGGGTGGTCTATTCTACTCAGCTGGATACCATACGGTGAAGTGTGCTATCCAGCTCCGCCCGCGTGTAAAGATTAAAACTGTAATATAGTATTTTGCTTACTATAAAAATGGTTAAAGTGGGTTAACCTTAGTAGCTAGACTAATGCTGTCGTGGATTATTATTTAGAACTTTTAGAGAGGAACAATTTTGTAATACATGACATTTTAATAACTTTTACCGTTTACGTTCACGTGCGCTAGCACGCAAGAAAAACTTTTAATTTTGCCGTTTTCGTAATATTTTTTATTGCTGCTCCTCTCCTATTCGTCTTAGCGTAATGTTATATAGCATATAGACTTTTCGATAAATGGATTATAATTACATTTAAAGAATTTTTCTAATCGGGATTCAAAAATTAAAAAAAAGATTTCAAAAAATTATGCAAGGCGCGTTCAAACAAACAAACTCTTCAGCTGTATATATCAGTATAGATAGATATATAAATAAATATACGAGACACTTGCACACACGGTCGTCCTTCCCCAAAGTAAGTAACTTAATACTTGTGTTATGGTAGAAAGACAATTGGTGAATATATACATATATAATTTTTAAATACAAATATGCACCCAGGCTCAAAGAATCAACAATTTTTTTTATAGCAAATGTTGGTCCTCGGTGGAAATCGAACCCGCGACCCGCGGAGATGAAGGCAGGAACACTACCCACCGCGCCAACAAGCCAGCCCATAACTGTGTTTATTGTCATTTGTTATATTAAATGACACTAAAGTGATTAGTTTTTTAAGTGAAAACTTCTTTAGGGGCTTTGTGCACTCATTGCTTCTTTCTTGTCATCTTTTTAATTTTATGTGCAATTTTTCTTTGACATCCTAATTTTTTTAATCGACTTATCGACCTTGTGTATTCCCCACTTAACTGCTATAATTTAGTTAAATTTCATGGAATACCGGTAATTTGCGTTTGGCGTCATGATCTGTCAGTTACGGTTTTGAGCTTGTTATTTAAAAGTGCTAATGCTTCTGAAAATTCTTCGCCCGCGAGAAACTAATCGTAAGGTGAAATAACTATGATGAAACTAGAGGATGATGCTCCTCCGTATTCCACTCTAAGTGGGGTCGGCACAACATGTTATAAACATGTTGTCACGTGATTTGGCTAGGTATTTTATGATCGGCCGCATGCCTGACATCAAATTATCTTAGTCGTATTTTACGACACCTTGGTAAGTAATGAGGGTGATTGTCTATTCTACTCAACCGGACACCACACTAAGGGTCAACTTGCCTTAGTCGCCTTTTACGACACCTCGGTAAGAAATGAGGGTGGTCTGTTCTATTAAGCCGGATACCAAATGGCTATTACATTAACCTTATCTAAAGTAATAAATTTATAACAATAATGGCATTCTACAATAATGTTATTATCAAACTAGCGGCCTACCCTGCTTCGCACGGGTATAAAATATATAGCCTATGTCACTCAGTGAAAAAAAATATTAAAATCGATCCAGTAGTTTTAATTTATTCATTACTGCCCGTGGCCCGCACGCATTAAATTTGAAGAAAAACAATTCCACTCTCCCTATACCAAGAAGATTTCCTGCTATATCTAACATCAAAGTAATTATTAATTATAAAGAAAAAAAAGTAATTATTTACGACATCACATTAGAAACATTACAGTATTTCTCTACTCCATATTGAATGTTATTATACATTCCTCTTGAATCACTCTATCTATTAAAAAAAACCGCATCAAAATCTGTTGCGTAGTTTTAAAGATTTAAGCAGTCATAGGGATATAGGGACAAACAAAGAATGTGACTTTGTTTTATACTATGTAGTGATAATCCCTATAGCATGATTCAGTATTCACGCGCGATGGCTTATTATTAGCGTATTTCATGTATAACTTTGGTGTTTCTATACCGATTTCAATTATTCTTTTTTTATACAATGGTTAATACTATTCACTTTTTTATTTAGGGATGATTGAGAGTGATATAAACGTAGGAGTAGACAAATATAACCAGAAAGCTTCGAACTGCTAAGCTATCGGGAGTTACACGTCTTATTGTGAGTCAACCATAAAAGATAGACATATGCTGTCGTGGGATATTTTTTATATAATTTTAAGGAAAACATTTCCGTCATACATGATTTCTGCGTAGCTTTAACCATCAAGGTTGCACACGCGACGGAAGCTTAAAAAATGGAGTAACTTCTCCCGTTTTCCCGACATTTCCCTTCACTGCTCTGCTCCTATTGATTGTAGCGTGATGAAAAGTATACTATAACCAGCCCAGGAGTATGAAAAAAAATTGTACTGAGTTTCGTTAAAATCCGTCGAGTAGTTTTTGTTTCTATAACGGTTATACAGACAGACAGACAGACAGACAGACAGACAGACAGACAGACAGACAGACAAAATTTTTACTGATTGCATTTTTGGCATCAGTATCGATCTCTAATCACCCCCTGATAGTTATTTTGGAAATATATTCCAGTTACAGAATTGACCTCTCTACAGATTTATTATAAGTATAGATTTAGTATTTTAGGGGTCTCGGAAGCGAATAATCGATCTAGCTAGGTTTTATTAAAAAAAATGATATTTTATCCCTTTTTTTAGGCACTATAAAACTGGTTTAATAATTTTTGAAAACATAGGCTAATTAGACTCTTTCTTTTGTAAAGATTAAATAGCTCGGTGGGGTAATTGGGCGGTTCAGAGGATTAAAAATACTCCGATCGAGCCCCACCCGCCCAATTATTTATCTTTTTTTTAGTTTCGTCTTTTTATACTTCTAAAAAATCTGATCATACCTCGGTGACTTAGGCACTTATCTTTAATATTTAAATGAGTTAATCTTGTATATATACATATATATTCGGAATCTCGGAAACGGCTCCAACGATTTTCCTGAAATTCAGCATGTAGGAGGTTTTGGGGGAGAAAATCGATCTTGATAAGTTTTGACTTTAATAAAAATAAAAAATAATAATTTTTTTTTTGAAATTTACGTTGAATACAATCACAATTTTTCGCTTTCAAACGTAAAGTCATGGTAGTTCATTCGGTGAACGGGCGGTCTAGAGAGGTGAAAATACCTAGGACCGAGCCCCACCTGCCTTATAATTTTTTCATTTTTCTTTTTAATTTTTTTTTATCAATTCAAAAATTAGCGAGCAAGGTTCGGTCTCCAAGGTACTCATAATTGGTAAGATTACAAAACTATTGTGTCTCCAATATTAGCATAGCATAACACGAGTAGATAATGGTATTACTAACAACGAGACTAGATTAAAAATAATGTTGCATTAATTATACATTACAGAAATATTACGTGCCACTTGAGAAATTCCGTCTGTGGCGTGTTATATTTGTTATACTTTTCTCATAAAACTTGTAATACATATTTTTTTATCGCTGTCGAACGTACGTCACCATTTTGTTTTTATTTAAAGGGGAATGGTTAAAATTTTCCGCTTTGTTATTTTAGCATAGAGTTATAATAGATTAAGGGCTATGTCTCCCTTAATAAAAGGGAAAGAGAAGATGAAATTTCTATAAAAGTTATGACAGTCAGACATGTATTTTGCAATAAGCCACGTTTGCTTTATGTACAAACGTGGATTATACCAAAAGTATCTGAGTGACTTTTTTAGGTATATTTTAAGATATATTTTTTAAACGCTGCCAGCATTCTTGGGACCATTCCACGTGGGCATAATTTGTATGGTCCTAGCGTGTAAGTAATTTAAGATAGATATAACTATAACATGTTTTTTATTTGTAGTAAATAATATCAATAGTTGTAAGAAGAATAAAAAAGATATAACAAAATATATGAAATTTGAAAAAATTAAAATAATAAATCCGGGATATTTTCACTTCTTTAGTCCGCCTGTTATCAACTTGGCTATTACAACTTTACAAATAACAGCTAAAATATCATTTGCATTTTATTTTACACTAGCAACCGTCAGCGGCTCCGCCCGCCTGGAAAGATTAAAACCGTATTATAGTCTTTGATAACCATAAAAATGATTCCAGTGGGTTAACCATAAAAGCTAGACATACGCTGTGGCGGAGTTTTATTAAGAACTTTTAGAGGGGAACAATTTTGTAATACATGATTTTTGAGTAACTATCACTGTTTACTAAGTGCACGCAAGGAAAGCGTTTAATTTTGCTGTTTTCGTACTATTTTTTATTGCTGCTCCTCTCCTATTCATCTTAGCGTGATGTTATATCTATAGGCCTAAAGCCTTCCTGAGTAACTGGACTATCTAACACTGAAAGAATTTTACAAATAGGTGCAGTAGTTCCTGAGATTAGCGCGATCAAACAATCAAATAATCAAACAAACAAACCAACTCTTCAACTTTATATATTAGTATAGATTAGCATTAGCATTAATTAGAGAGACTGTCTGCGCAAACTCTCGGTAGGATGTTTTGTGTTTCAAACAAAAAAAATTGTTGTTGTTGATGTTCTAAAATTTGTTTTTGTGTTTTGTCGGATTATTTAAGATATGATGCTGTTGGAGATCGGAGTAAATAAATAAAAACCATATCGTTAATTTCCTGCCCTCCAACTCTAAGTGAGGTCAGTACAACATGTTAGAAACATGTTCTAACATTATTTGGCTAACATTACAACCGGCGTCGCCTTTTGCGACACCTCGGTAAGAAATTAGGGTGGTATTCTATCTACTCAGCCGGTTACCACACGGTATTTTTTAAATTCTTCCAAACATTCAAAAAATTCCGAAAATATTTCTCTTCAGTGTTCGTCGAATTTTACTACATACAAAGTTTGAATCCATTAGCTCATTGAAAAGATTCAAAACATCGATAAATTGCGAGGTAATATTACGAAGTAATTCAAATCTCAGGTATGTATTTTATACCTCCCTGAATCTTGCCTCGATTATACGTTGATTAAATTAAATAAAGATACCTTAAGGAAAACATTTCTAACCCTGACATTCTGGTTAGGTCGTGCATTTTATTAAGGCGTATTAATAAAATGCAAGATGTTTTCCTTTAAAATGCTATTTTACTATTTTATTGTTCATTGCTTAAAAATTATTGACAACAAGGAAAATTGTGATGCAACTATCTTTTTACTGTTTATTATTTTGCATTTATTATGTCTTTTTCATTCTTTTAAAGAGCTTAAAGTTTGACTTTAAAGCTTTAGAATTTTGAGAGATTTGAAACTTTTCACATAGCCCCTAGTTGGACGCTTGTGCGCTATAACAATTTTTTTTGTCTATCTATTCACTTCTTTTATTTTTTCCTTTTTGGAAGTACTTGAAGTTGCTTCAATGCAGATCGGTAGGTCACATATATCTCCAGAATTCTCTAAAGGCATATTTTATTATGTTTTCTTGAACCGAAAAGCGATTAAAAAGCACTTGTTTACATTATTTGAATAAAGAAAAATTTGAATTTGAGTATGATAAATTGGAATTGCAAATGCTCGGGCTTTGAACCTCTGACCGCCTAAAAAAAGTCACCCAGTCACACGGTCTCCCAGTAAATGTTATGACGTAATAGATTACAACATAATACGTCTAATATTTATATTATAAACGGCAATGGCTCTCAGAAAATATATATATTTACATTTTACGAGGTGATTGTTTGAATTCTTAAAAGTAAGATAATTATAGGAAGTAAATAAGTTATTCTAGCTTCTGAGAAACAAGCTATGTGTACAAACTTGTCGACTGTACAGAAAAAATTAAACACCAGGAAAATACCGAGTTAATAATGTATATGGTTTACATTTATATTTTCTCGAGCCTATTAATGTTTATAATTTGTTTTTCTTTGTCTTATTTAACGAAACCAAAGTGCATGAGCGGCGAGACCGTACGATTCTTTTAAAAATATCACGGGCACAAATTAATTATTAATTTTAATAAATGTTAAGGTTTTGGTAATAGTACATCTCCGGAATGGCTAAACCGATTTCTATGGGACTTTAAATGTAAGATAGGAGGTTGTGGAGCAACATATGGCTTTTTGTCTTAGAATTCCCACGGGTTCAGCATGTAAGGGAGAAAAACTTAACTTACTGATTTTACTGATACTGATTTTCATGCGGGCAAAGCAGCTAGAACAACTACTTAGTATTAAATAAAACTAACTGAGACTGTTGCTCACTATCGGCCAAAGATTGTTTAATGCCCCGAAAACCCCCTATATGATGATTCTGAATTTCATGAAAATCGTCGGAGCTGTTTCCAAAATTCAGAAAAGTTAATTAAAAGATTAACTCATTTAAATATTTAAGATAATTTGTCACACCTTTTCACTTTATCGTTCATCCTAATATATATTCATGAAACTCTACTCAGCCAATCTTTTAATATCACATTGGAGTGATTCAACCATTTAACAGCTCTCATTACTGACTACGTGAGCACATTACGTGTGTTATCTAAGACAAAAAAGTCCGTTTACGAACAGAGCACGCAACGTTCATTGAGAACCAACAAAAGCGCAAATTTCTTCGTGCGTATTTACTGTTGAGCGTGTAATCAACCATTTACTATTTCCGTTCGCAATTTTTACATAGCACGACAACGACAAGTTAACGACATGCCATAAAACAAGATGTATGAACGGCACTGTCACGTTCAAGTAATAAAAATGCAATAAACATATTTGTATTGCAAACAATATATATATAGATCGAAGTATCCCGCACGCGTTGCTCATTTTATACTTCGCTTATCAAGTGTTTGTTTACATTTCGTTTTTTTTTTCGCTAAAAGCTTGATATGTGGTTTAAGATTTAACGACAGACCTACAATTTTACAGGTTTAGTTTTCTGATTGTGATGCCATTAAGGTATTCAAGGTTCAAGTTCAAGGTTCACTCCAAGTGTTGGAATGGCGACCTCGCACCGGAAAAATCAGTATCGGTAGAACCCCCCAGAGGTGGAATGATGACCTCAAAAGGGTCGTTGGGAGCCGCTGGGTTCAAGCGGCAAAAGATCGTGTGGTGTGGAGATCCCATGAAGAGACCCATGTCCAGCAGTGGACGTCCATTGATTGACAAAGAAGAAGTGATTTTCTGGTTTCTAGTAGTCAAAACTATTTAGTTTTCTAGTTTTCCAACTGATTCGGTTGTTTATAATTTTAAATATTCTTGCCTATTAACAATTACATTTACGTACGATTTAGAGTTTTTTTTAAATCTGAATGGTATACATCATACTAATATTGTAAACCCAAAAGGAGTTTTAATATATTGATAATGACCGGGAATAATTTATATGCAACCAATACATTTTTATCATTTATAAAGTAGCTGTAACAAGTATAACAGAAATATTTTGTTATTCCAGCTTTTACTTAGTCGATATGCAGTAGATTAGTAAATGTAGATTTAAAATCAACATTAATCAGAGTATTGTTGTTGGCTACTTTAAGATTCCTTGTTTCACCAATAAAACTGTTAAGAATCCTAAACATGTAGTAGCGTTTACTGAGTAGAGATTTTATTGTCTTGAACTAATTTATACGTTACGAGTAGATTATTGAACTGGTCAAGGTTCAATTTGACTTGATTTTAAAATTAACTATTTTAAACTTAAATTAATTTTCAAATTTTAGCTCGGTGATTAATAGGACTGGGCAAACTAATAATGAAAAACTTTTAATAACTATAAAAATCGGCGAACGTGTTCATTGTGGGCGGGGGAGGTTGAGTCATCCTTGAAGAAGCCCCTGTTTAAATGATTGTCATTTTCCTATACGCCGTTGCGATAAGGAATGCATTGGTCCCTTAAGGTCTAAAAACGGAAACCTCGGAGACTTCGTCGTTTTGTTGGTGATCTTGGTTTAATCATCAGGATTCATTCATAGAAGGTTGATAACAATACATGCATTTTCGTACATGCACATTTATTATTGCCCATTTATTTATGCATTACATACTAAATAATCCTACAAATATCGTATATAGTTCTAAATTAATTATATAGTACCAATTATAGGAGTTCATTCTTAATAACGGTGTGTCAATTATAAGTAATTATAATTGATTTTTTGTTCAATTTTAAACCTAAAAAAAACACGAAGGAATAATGAAACAAAAAAACAACATTAAGGTTCAAATATTACAACTAAAACCGTAGACAACCGCTAAGTAAGGCCTATTAACTTGTTTATATTGTTGTATGTTTTTTTTTTTTCAATCTTTATTAAAGAGCTTAGTCGTGACCGACTATGTCGCTCTGTATAGGCAGCTTACAAAAAATAGTAAAATTAACTACTACTAGATCTTTTACCTAAAGCTTCATTATACAGTTTAACTAAAATATTTGCAGTGGTTGATAGAGGATCAGCAAGAGTAATATTTATACCGCCAGTTGAGACTATTATTTTATTACTAACTAATATTTTAGATCTCAATACGCGGTTTCGGTCACATTCCAATAAAATATGAATAACGTCCTCTACAACATTACATTGTTGTATGTTATGATTAAAAATATCGTTACGATAGACGATTTATTAATTTTGTCGTCGAATGTAAAACAATGCGGTAATCAAATTCGTGTTCTAAGTTTCATAATATAGCGTGGTGTCAGCGGAAGTGTTTTATTTCACGATTGCATTTTTATAAAGATGAAATGTAAAAACTTTGAACATCTCTAAATGATCGCTTGTAACTGAGGACAATCTGCTGAAATAAGAGTTGCGAAGTGAAGATAAAAATATGAAAACTCTCTTATCTCAAAAATATGTTGCTACATAAAGCTTACTATACTATTGAGGATTATTTGAGTGATAGCATATCTTAACTGCAGTCAGCTACGCATCCAGCTGCAACGATTATCTTGTAACCATGAAATTGTAATAATTTTTTTTAAAGATTAGCCGCCGAGTTTCTTGCTGGTTCTTCTCGGTAGGAGCAAACTTCCGAATCAGTTGTAGCTTCTTTAAAACATTTGACGATTCAAAAGTACTGCAAACAGTCAACTTGAATAAAGAATATTATAAATTTGAATTTGAATTTAGAAAACGTGAGAAAAAATTTCAGAGACCTATGTCAAAAATTTCGAATTCCATTGTCACGATAATGATACAAGAATCCATCATTCTCCTGTCTTTATCACATTCTAAATGGGGTCGGCACAACATTATAAACATGTTTCATATAGTTTGGTATTTTACGACTGGCCTACCTGACGTCAACTTAACTTAGTTGCCTTTTGGTAAACTTCGATAAGAAAGAGTTTATTCTACTCAGCCGGATATCACACGGAGTATTAACTCACTTTAGTCCCCTTTTACGACAACTCGATAAGAAATGAGGATGGTCTATTCTACTCAGCCGGATACCTTAGTAACCTCTTACAACAGCTCGATAAGAAATGAGGGTTGTCTATTCTACTCAGCCGGATACTACAAGGCGAGTCAACTTACCTTAGTCGCCTTTTACGATACTTCGGTAAGAAATGAGGGTGGTTTATTCTACTCAGCCGAATACCACACGGTGAGTCAACTTACCTTAGCCGCCCTTTACGATAGTTTGGTAAGAAATGAGGGTGGTCTATTTTACTCAGCCGGATAACACACGGCAAATAATACAAGAATCCATTCTAATAATACAAATACGAAAGTCTACCAGTCCTTCTCTCTATATGCTTTCACGGCTTAACTGCTGGATCAATTTTAATGTAATTTGGCACATATAAAGCTTATATACCATGCTAAAATATAGAATAGAATAATTCCCGTTTTTCCTTCAGGAACTGGAAACAATAGTACCTAATTAAGGGTTTACGATGTCCGGTTTTCAAATATTTGTTACATAACATAAGTTTTATCTACGCGTGTTTGCATATAACATAATTTATTATCATGGGCGCATATTTACTTGGTTATGTGCGTTCAACTTTAAAAATGTAGGTGCAAACATTAAAATACAGTAAACAGTTATTGCCACTTTAAAGACCATTGTTATTACGTTATTACAGACACGACTCGGCATTGTACTAATTATTATCTATACTTATTATAAAAACAGAGTCTCCAAAAGCTGTCTGTCTGTATGAGACCGATTTTTTCAAAATCGACTGAACGGATTTTCTTATCTGGTTGTCTGTCACACAGGTCACCTAGTACAGGGATCAGTCTCTCACACCACTGTTATTTGTACCCTTAAGAAATACACCATTTCAATTGTTATTTTGTGTAAAGAGAAACAATAAAAGAAATATCATTATTATGGTTTTCACTTAGAGGTAGTGCAATTTTTTCATGAAAACTAGTATTTAAGGGGTTTAGGGGGCAAAAAATCGATCTAGGTTTCATTAAAAAAAAATGTTATTTTATCCCTGCACTGAAAAATGTTAAATAAAATGCATATGGTATTTGAGCTGTCATTTGTAAAGTTCTGATAGCTCAGTGGGTAACAGGCGGACTTAAGTGAAATACTCAAAAATATCAAGCCCCGTTATCAACTTTTTAATTTTTTTATAATTTAAAAAAAATTACCACGTACTGTTTTTTTAATTTGCCTTCCATCGTCATTTTTTTCAGTACTTAAAATCAGTATTTAAATTTGTTTTTTTTATTACAGGTAAGCCACCATTGCAATAACACTGGAACATAAATGTAAGAATATTATTTTATAAGTATTAGTAATTGTATAGGTATAAGAATTAGTGTTGTAAAGTTATTCACCCACTTAATAGGACTTAGGATAAGCTGTGATGGCCTAGCGGTGCGACCGTGTGAATCTCTAGAGACGATCATGGGTTCAAACCCGGGCAGACACCAATGAGTTTTTCTATTAAAACTTACGTGTCTAATTGATAATTACAATTTATCACACGCTTTTCGGTGAAGAAAAACATCGTGAGGAAACCTGCATATCTCTAGAGAATTCTGGAGATATGTGTAACCTACCAATCCGCATTGGAGCAGCGTGGTAGGTCTTAGCTCCAATCCTTCTCTCCAATAACGGAGAGAAGAGGCCTATGCCCAGCAGTGGGATAGTAACAGGCCGCTACTTACTTAATAGGACTTCATATAAATGCACACTCCTCACATTCATTGAATCTGCGTCGTCGATCCTTTAACCTTAACCTTTTACGGAACGGCTTAACAAAGAACAATTGTGTTGCATGACCCTAAAGATAGGTGTAATATTTCCTATGGAACAAATACTATTAGGCAATTAATATAATAAGGACGTAAATTGAACAGGAATTTATTGCTTCAAACTGTTTTTAAAAGGGGATACTTAAGATATTAATTACGCCGTGTGGTATCCGGCTGAATAGAATAGTACCACCCTCATTTCTTACCGAGGTGTCGTAAAAGGCGACTAAGGTAAGTCGACCCGCCGTGTGGTATTCGGCTGAGTAGAATAGACCACCCTCATTTCTTACCGAGGTGTTGTAAAATACGACTAAGATAAGTTGACGTCAGACAGGCGGCCGGTCGTAAAATACGTAGCTCATGGGACAACATGTTTATAACATGTTGTGCCGACCCCACTTTGAGTGGGATAAGGGCAGGAAGATGATGAATAAGATATTAATTAAAACGTATACGTAATTGTTTACTCATTAAGTACCTGGGTGACCGAGCCTTGTTCGGTAATTTTTTTAAAGATATAAAAAAATGCAATGAAAAAATTAAAAAAAAAAAAAATTAAAAATAGAAAAAATTCTTTAGTCTACCCGTTCCCAAATGAGTTATTACAACTTTACTATTCTTATTTTATTTGTAATTTAGCAATTTTTAAATGCCTGTAAACAAGAATAAAACGACATTTTTTTAAAATAAAACTCTATCTTGATCGAAGTTCATTTAAATATTAAAGATAAGGAATGATCAATGTGAATGTAACTAGAAAAATCTATAAGTGTGGTGAAATCGGTGGAAAAGTTAAAAGAGAAGAAAAGGAATTAACTATTGCATTTACTTTCAATTTTAAGTTCTGATTAGGCAAACACATTTTTGGTAATTAGTATTGGATAACCAAAGTATTCAGCATTTTAAAAATGTCCAATGCACTCCAACAGAATTATATTTTCATACATATATTAAGCTGTGATGGCCTAGCGGTGCGACCGTGTGAATCTCTAGAGACGATCATGGGTTCAAACCCGGGCAGACACCAATGAGTTTTTCTATTAAAACTTATGTGTCTAATTGATAATTGCAATTTATCACACGCTTTTCGGTGAAGGAAAACATCGTGAGGAAACCTGCATATCTCTAGAGAATTCTGGAGATATGTGTAACCTACCAATCCGCATTGGAGCAGCGTGGTAGGTCTTAGCTCCAATCCTTCTCTCTTATAACGGAGAGAAGAGGCCTATCCCCAGCAGTGGGATAGTAACAGGCCGCTACTTACTTTTTTTTTACATATATTATTAGTGCGTTATTTAGAAACATCTCTCCCTCTCTAACACGACTTTTCTGATTTTTTTGACTCATTCACTCACCTGAAGACTGACTATATAATCTATCTATGTGAATTCACCCAACATTGGAATAGCTGATATTTGATAACCATTTTATCAAAGACTACAGTAGCATGAAAATTATGATGATATGATGATGAATTACAATAATATATAATAAAACTTATTTATTCATATTAGTACGTTTTATTAAGTTCTTTAAGTAAGTTTGTTTTGTATAATTTTCATTCATATTAACTTATTAATAAACTAGTAATATCCCGCGGTTTCACCCGCGTACATACAGATCTCATGGCAGTGGAAAGTCTACTAAGTCGGACTATAGATTTAATTTTGTAAAATATATCATCAATATATAAATATGTATATCATTAATATATAAAAGTTTCCGCAGCGCATGCTATAATAGATTTTTATGACTATTTTTTTATACCTATCTACACCTAAGTATTAATTAATAATAGCCTAAGTTGGTCAGTAAAGGTGCAGCTTTCCAATGGCGAAAGAATTTTTAAAATCGGTCGGTTTTTATGTGAAAATTATACATACATACAATTATACATACATTACAAACATACATACAAATTTTGCCTCTTTATAATATTAGTATAGATGTTCACACTCAAAGGACCGCGGCCAGTGCTGCGTGTTGCCTCAGTTTTTTTTCTTCTTTCCATCGCTTGCTAACTCTTCCGGTCCTTAGTGGGCGGCAAGCTTAACGTGTATATGTTAGGTAGATGCGTCGCCCACGCACTGATGCCGTGTAAAACCGCTTTTAATTACAATTGTTATTAACGTAAATCGGTCAAATCATATAACGAGTCAGCAAACCCAAAAATAGAAATATATTAAGGTCAATAACATTTTATTTTAGATAAAGTGTCGAGAAAATTCACTCTATTTACGTATTTATTTTGATATGATAATTTATTTATAATCGGTATAATATATAAAAATTAATAATTATATAAAAATACGTAAGAACTTCTTACCCTTTTAAAATCACATAGACTCAACGACAAAATCGCAAAGCAGTAGTTGTGCGATCTTGGTGGTGGAGGTTTGTGCATGTGTTATTACGAACCCTGCATGTGTCGGGTATGAAAACGGATAGTCCACTCTACATTAAGCTTTATTTATTTATTTATTTATTTATTTAGCCTTATATATATTTTGTATTTTACTTTATCGTGGATTACAAAATAATTTCATTATTACTTTTGTAAAACGAATTTCATCAATATAGGTCCAGATGATTAGCCATTAAAGCGAAACAAACAGACTTATAATATTAACATAGATTGATTGTCCATAACAAAGGAAAAATGATCCCGTGATAAAGAAGTCTAAATAACTTTTAGCGTAAAATGATTAATTCAGTTTGAGCAAATTTTTTTTAATAAATGGTCATTTTGGGTGAAATGAGTGCGTTCATCTTTAATATTTAAATGACAAAATTTTGTATGCATATTTTTTTTCAAATCTCGGAAACGACTCAAACGCTTTTCATAAAATTCAGGGGTGTTTTGGGTTGGAAAATCGATCTAGCTTTTTCATTAAAAAAATGTCGTTTCATCCCTGTTTTAAGGCACTAAAAAATGTTAAAACGAATGAAAAGCAAATTATATTTTTGGGTGTCAAACGTAATGCTGTGATACCCTAATGGTCACCGGTGATCTCTTTCTTTTTTATTTGTTTTTTTTTTATATTTAAAAAAAAATTATCGAGCAAGGCTTAGTCGCCTAGGTATTAGTTTATTAATAAACCACTGGACTAGACTAGAGTAGAAAAATATTAGTCTCATTGCGGAGTTTTGCATCCTCGTCGTTTTATTTTTTGTCGTTTTTGTTTTTCTCTGCAAAACATCTGACATTTTGCCACTGTGTAATTTAATCCGCGCATGTGAAAATAGAATAATAAATATGTACATAATTAATAAACAAAAAGGATAATGAATGTGTTATTTACGTTGTTTTTTAGTTTGCCGGGATCCATATCGGTTTATCACATAAAATATTTTATATATCAAATTCAATTTCAAAATATTCTTTATTGGAATTAACTTGTAAACAAATGCTTTTTAATCGTCAACTCAACTGCTCGGAAAGCTGTTTCTACCGAGAAGAGCCAGCAAGTAACTTGGCGGTTGCACTTTTAAAAATACAGTTCTTTTACTAGATATATTTAATTATTACTGTCTAGCCGTGAGGTATCCGGCTAAGTAGAATAGTACCACCCTCATTTCTTACTGAGGTGTCGTAAAAGGTGACGGTAAGTCGACCCGCCGTGTGGTATCCGGTTTAGTAGAATAGACCACCCTCATTTCTTACCGAGGTATCGTAAAAGGCGACTAAGGTAAGTTCACCCACCGTGTGGTGTCCGGTTTAGTAGAATAGACCACCCTCTTTCTTACAGAGATGTCGTAAAATACGACTAAGGTAAGATGACGTCAGGCAGGCCGCCGGTCGTAAAAACGCAGCCAAATCATGTTACAACATGTTTATAATATTTGCCAACCCCGCTTAGAGTGGGATAAGGGCAGGAGGATACATTTAATTGTTACTGTCCTGTACAGGGATGAAGAGTTGCTAATCCTATCGTTGTAGTAGTCGAGTACTAGTTTTCCGTTAAAACCTCTGTGTGTAATTGATAATAACAATTTATCACACGCCTTTAAAACCATCGTGAGGAAACCTTCATATCTCTAGAGAATTTTGGGGATATGTGTAACCTACCAATCCGCATTGGAACAGCGTGGTAGTTCTTAGCCCCAATTCTTTTCCCAAAACGGTGAGAGGAGGTTTATACCCAGCAGTGGGATAGTAAAAGTTACTTTACTACACCGAATCCTCTATTGCTGCTTGCCGACTCGTTAGGTCTGGCACTTTGGTCCTTCTGCGGATCTCCTCATCTCTGATTTCGATCACTTGGACAAAGCTGTTTCCATCGCTCGTTGCCTCTGAGTTTTTTTAAGCGGCCTATAATTAGCGGTCACTAAATATGGGCTTACCCTATCCCGCTGATGCTTAACAATCTCCACAATAACCTATTATAAATTAATGACTTCCATGGATGGGTTTTTTTATTCAACTTAAGAACGCGCAATTAACTGTGTATATTAATTAAAGACTAAGTAACAATGTGTGTATATTGTTGCTTTGCTTTTGTTTTGTCTTAGAATATTCTAGAAGGGCCAAACCCTATGATTAAAATGGGTAATGACTGAGTGCGATAAACACATAATAGAACGATTAGAGGTATATACTTAGTGCCGTGTGGTACCCACAATTCTCACCGAGATATCGTAAAAGGAGAAAAGGTAAGATGATGTTAGGCATCGTACCCTTATCCTGGGAACGGCAAAACACGTTTTAAACATGTCGTTACATTATTTGGCTATTAATTTAAATGAAAAAGTACTCTGGTAATTTTTCTATAAGGATGCAAAGCCTATTAAAGAAGATCCCAAGAAACGATTAGAAGCATTCGAGATATGGGCGTAGAGACGCATGTTGTCTATAAAGACCCAGAACATCTCGAATGTGTAAGTTCTACAAAGCGTCCATCGAAAACGGGAACTTTTGCAAAGCTGAAACAAGTTAAAATGAAAAAGACGCATATCTAGGACTTATGCTCAGGCCAGACAGATATGGACTTTTACCAACTCGGTTTAATGGGAAAGTTTTCCGGAAAAAGAGGTGTGGGACGCAGAAAGAAATCCTTGCTACGCAACGTAAGGAAAAGGATCGCGAGCGCCGATAAACGTGAAGTGGAGTGGAGCCTTCAGAATCAATAAGAGACTTCTTTGTTCCACCTTCTATATTTATGCATTAAAGTTTACAAATGTACAGTACAATTTCTGATAGTACATAGTTATTATTATTACAGATTATTTACTTTCATGTGATGGGTGCGTTCAGAAATCCATACTCGCCACAAATTGTTTCGGCTAGCAAAGGAAACCGAACAAGGTTGCCACCTTTTTGTTAAAGAAAAATAGTATTTTTTTTGTTAAATCAAAAAATATTTTTTAGGAAATTCGAGAAAAAAAATAGTACCCATCAATTTTCAATCATTGTTTATTTTAATATGAGTATTTATTATTACTTTTCTTTGGCCATCAAGGTTCTATTATTTTTATAATAATTATAGGTACCTGAGCAATTTAGGTCTATTTAAAAGTAAATTACCAATTTTTTTGATTAAATTCATAGATGCCATTTTCCTTTCTCCTCTCCATTTCACATTCATGACGGAAAAAAATATTTCTGTAAAAGCGGAAGTTGCAGGAATGGAAAGAAGAAAGGAAATGATTCTAAATATATTTGTTGAAATTTCATCTGAACTTGTGAAAAGCATTTGACATTTTTCAGCAGTCATTTTCAATACAAAGACATTTTCTATCATCAAAAATAACCTCAATGTTCGTTCAGGTAGCATTAATTGACAAAGTGATGTTGACGTTGACATTTGACAATGACGAAAGAGTTAGTGAATGTTACCAACTAACTAAGCCGCGTACGTACATGAATGAGTTTCGTTATAAATTTCTTATGCAGCGCTTCCGTTCAGAGTTAATTCAAAAAAAGCGTGACAATTTCTATAATATATAGTACAATTGACTAAAATATAGTACGATACTATATAATATAGTACGGGTGGCAACCCTAGATACGAAGCTTATCTTCGCGAGTCGGAGAGTACTCGAAGAAGAACAAGTTAATACTTGTTCTTCTCAAAGTTCAAATGAGTAGGTTATATACTAACAAGCATACATACCTACACGTGAAACTAAGATAAAGCGTGTTAAAAACGGGCCGGCTTCAACAATGGAACATTTATCGTGAAATAACAAATATAACCTGGCAATACAAAGAACATTTTTTGCATAATGTGTCATGGGTACAGACGCCAACCTCAATTCACGATCTTATCGTCGAAGTGGATTTGTTTTGTCTACTGAAAACAATCATTGACATTTAGTAAGTCACAAGTCACTATTATTGTAACTGTCGCCGAAATAATTATATTCCAAATATGGCCCTAATCGCTAGAGATGTGAAAAAATAATCGATTATGTTTCAAAATTAATCGTTTTTTTTCTAAATAATCGATTTTTAATAATCGATTATTTTGATACCACAAAAACGATTTTTTAAAAATCGATTATTTATAAAAGGATATAACACTAAGAATGTGACTTGGAGTAGAAGATATCGATTAATAAATAATCGCTTTTTTTTTCTTAAATTTTTTTTTTAATCCATTAATTCGTATTAAAATAATCGGTTAATGATAATCTATTTTTTTTCAAATTATTTTAAATATTTAATAATTACGTTTCTAATACTATAATTTAAGGGCTAATTAAAGTGGACAACTACTAATAAATAATAACATATTCGATTAAAATGTACAGTTGACCCCAGTGGTTTTATCCAACAATGCATATCTTATCTCAAAAACAAGATAAACAGTGTAAAAAAAGATGATGATAATAATCGATTTCTAAAAAACGATTTATGATGAAACAATCGACAATTTTTTCACATCCCTATATAGATCCACTTAGTAAGCCGAACAAAAAATATAGCTAATTCAAAATCTTACTTGTTTTAACTTCTTATGTTGTTTTTATACTAATATGTTTTTAGTAACTATGACCAAGAATATATTGCTAAATAAGGTTTTTATTTGTGGTTTTACTGGTATTAGCATCGAAGATTCTTCTAGTGTCTAACGTGGACGATTTCTTTGACAATTAGGGAGATTTTTTGATTGTTTGAACGCGCTAATCTCAGGAACTTTTATGTAACAACTTGTACGATACGATACGTAGTGTACGAACTTTGTACGATTGTCCATTTATCGAAGAAGGCTATATAACTGGCAAGGCTATATAATAGACTATATAAAATATAAATAAGGCATTATTTAAAAAAAATTAAAAATAAGGCATTATTTTTCGTAAAAAGTAAATGACAAAAATGCTATTGTGGGTTATTCATAAGAGATAGACATATACCATCGCGGACTTTTCTGTAGACCTTTTCAAGGTGTACAAATACTTAGTACATCATTTTGATAAATCTCGTAGGGTTTAGCCTGCGTTTGCAAATTCGCGCATTGCGCGTTTCAAAAATTACAGTATTTCTCTACTCTGTATTGAATGTTATTATACGTACAAACATTCCTCTAGAATCACTCTATCTATTAAAAAAAACCGCATCAAAATCTGTTGTGTAGTTTTAAAGTTTTATGCGTACAAGAAAAGAATGCTACTTTGTTTTATAATATGTAGTGATTATTTACTGCATAATACGTCATAATTAAGATTATTTTTTATCATTTTTACCTTTTAGTTATATACTTAAGATTTACCCCTAAATTTTATTTTACCTTTTATTCTTAAGTATTTTTATAATTTTTGTTGGTTATCTTTTAAATAGGTAACCACTATTTGTAATTTTAACGTTGTTCATTAATTTTGAAATGTTGTGTAGGCCTGTAAGTAGTGTGACATACTGTATTAGAAATAACACTAGTATTATTTTGCTAAGTATTTTTTATGTATATGCTGTTGGCTTTATAAAAAAAAAATAACATTACGTTAGATAAATAGGAGAGGAGTAGCAATAAAAAAAATTGCGAATACTGCAAAATGCGCTAAATTGTCTTTAAATCTACAGTTATGTGGTTCTTGATCTGTCTACCCGCTAGCGGATATCCATGATAGTTTATTTTAAGAGAGCTAGTAGTATTGATTTGTAAGATAACTATAATATTGATTGTACAGTTGCTTAGTGTCACAACCAAACAAAAGAATACAATCAACGGAGACCTAAATTGTTATACTTACCTAATATTACAACCGGTAGAGTATTTCAACCGTTTGCAGGTCCAATAAAAGGGACAAAAGAAACGAAAGTCGAGCTCTGTTATTGGGAACGTACGCGTAGTGTTTTGCAAACATTTATCTTTAATATTGCGAGGTATTTTCCTGTTTGGACCTTGAAGTGGATTTGTTCTTCAGATTTTTGACGGACGTGCGAAATTATGTATATTACGCCGTGTGGTATCCGGATAGAATAGACCACCCTCATTTCTTACCGATATGTCGTAGAAGGCGACTAAGGTAAGAAAACTTTGCGTGTGGTATCCGGTTGAGTAGAATAGACCACGCTTATTTCTTGCCGAGTTGTCGTAGAAGGCGACTAAGGAAAGTTAACACACCGTGTGTTATCCGGTTGAGTAGAATAGACCACCCTCTTTCTTACTGAGGTGTCGTAAAATACGACTAAGGTAATGACGTCAGGCATGCGGCCGGTCGTAAAATACATAGACAAATCATGGAACAACATGTTTATAACATGTTGTGCTCACCCACTTCGAATGAGATAAAGACAGGACGATGATGTGCGAGAATATCTATATATCTTATATCTACTATATATGTCGCCATGTACCCTGATTGGTACATCACGAAACTGAGTCATCTTTCGAATGCACTGTATATAACTGACACACATATTAACAACTGCTTTATCTGAATAGCTACACGATTCTCATACTCATTATATGACTGATAGGTAATACAGGGTCTGGTCCCCTGCTGGTATTACCCTCGGGGCTGTTCCCCGGACTTATACATCACACAGGGCTGTTCCCTGGACTGATACAACACACAGGGCTGTTCCCTGGACTGATACATCACACAGGGCTGTTCCCTGGACTGATACAACACGCAGGGTCTGTTCCCTGAACTGATATAATACACAGGGCTGTTCCCTGGACTGATACAACACGCAGGGTCTGTTCCCTGAACTGATATAACACACAGGGCTGTTCCCTGGACTGATACAACACGCAGGGTCTGTTCCCTGGACTAATATAACACACAGGGCTGTTCCCTGATAGTGGCCTCCGACCTCCCCTACAGCCACCCCATGCCTCGCTTTACTTATCTGATTTATACTGATACTATAAACCTCTGAATTCCTGTTACACACATAATATCAAATATAACTCTGAATACATAGCACAATAAGAGATTAATCTGAATCACTTACATAGTGTCACCAGTACTGCCACTAACACACTTCACAACATGAATGCCCGCGTCGCGCGCTCGCTTACTATACCGGCCCGCTGCACCCCACTACCCCTTCCCCTGTGACGTCTCATTATTTATCTTATTTTATTTCGCGACTACCTACTGAATTCGCGACACTCCCCCCAGAGAAAAAAAAGAAAACAAAAGATTTGATTAACAGATCCCTTTAATCGGCTGAATTACACTGATTTATCTAAACAATTGATTATCTAATTTATACACCTTGAAACAAATTAATCATTAGCTGCGAAGTCCAAGACTTAATTTTTTCCTTCGCTTTAATTGCTGAGCAGCGACTTGGTCGTTTCTGGGCTGTTCCAGAATTTGATGAAGTAGTTGGTGCCTCGCCGGTATCAATAGGGCCAATATCTAGTATTTCTAGATCTGCAATCCTCTCACTATGAGACTGACCTCTTTGTACTGGTACTGGATTCACTTCGTCATCGACCTCTAATGGAAAAAGGTGACCTACTGAGCGAGTCAACGTTTCTCCTGCTGATGTGACTACTTTTGCTACTCTTATCTCACCATCCAAACCCTTAACAAGTTCAGATACTGTGCCAACCTTCCATTTGATCCTATTACCATCTGCTTTTATCTGAACTTTCTCACCTAGTTTTGGTTTTCTGTTAACTGTAACTCTTGGTTGCCGGTGCTTATTACTTCGCTCTCTAAGACTGTTTAAATATTGACTGTTAAACATTTTAGCAAACTCCTGTATAATAATTTGTCCTCGTTTCCAACCATCCACTAAATTAGTTTTAGTTACAGTAGCAGACTCAAAAAATTCACGATCAGATATATCGCTTAATATAGGTCCCCCTACTCTTAAAAAGTCTGAAGGTGTTAACACATGTTCTGGTTCAACACCCACTGTTGTCAATGGACGGGTGTTTAAAACTGCCTCGATCTCTTTCAAAATTGTATGCAACTGATTAGCTTTAAGTAAATGTTTATCTAATGTTCTCCTGAGACAATGCTTTACTAGTCCTATTAGCCGTTCATAAAACCCTCCAAACCATGGAGCTAATTCGGGTATAAATTTCCAGCGTATTTTATTTCGAATACAATAATCAAAGGACAAAACTTCTCCTGTTAGTTTAAACTGCGTAGCATTGTCGGATATTATAAGTTTAGGGACACCTCTTATTGCCACGAATCTTCTTATAGCTAACAAACATTCTTCTGAGGATAAATCTTCTACAAGCTCCATATGTACTGCTCGAATAGTTAAACACGTGAATAAACATACCCAACATTTCTCTTTAGAACTGTCTATAAAAAGTGGGCCAAAATAATCCAACCCTGTATAATGGAAAGGCAGACTGTACGTTACTCTCTCTGGTGGCAGGTCAGGCATTACTGGTAACTTAAAAGGACCACCACCATATTTTAAACATTGTGCACACTTCTTAATTACTTTCTGCACAATTGTTCTTCCTTGAGGAACCCAGAATTTCCTCCTCAATAGAGCCAATGTATGAGATACTCCAACATGATAATTACTTTGATGCAAGTCATTTATTAATTTGTGTGTAAAGTCCGCTGTTTTGGGAAGCAGTATGGGCTCTTTCTGACTATGTGTCCAGTCGGTATATTGAAACCTTCCTTTACATCGAAGTATGCCACTGTTATCCTTATACACTCCAAGAGATCGGGAAAAATCAGTAATATCACCGTTCACTTCTTTCGGAAAATATTGAGCTTGAAGCTCCAATATCATTTTTAATTCGGTTTCATTATAATCATATATTTCTGCAGAACAAGTCTTTTCTGTTTCTAATCCGGTGGTATTATTGTCAGGAGCTATGTTCGGGAGATCCTCCGCGGCCAAATTTATTTGAATTTCCGCCCTATTATCTGGTTCGGGAAACCATTGTTCTGGAGGACTTAACAAAAATTCAGGACCTCTTAACCACCTATCATAAAATTCAGCTTGATCCGATCTAGTCCCTATATCGGCTGGGTTTTGTTTTCCTGGTATATATCTGATAACTAAAGTATTATCTTGCTTAATTTCCTTAATCCTTCGCGCAACAAACGGCGGTAATAGCTTATCAGATTTATACCAACTCAAAACAATTTGACTATCGGTCCATAAAAATTGACCAATAATTTCTACTCTCAAGACCTTAAGTACATAGCGTAAAAGTCTACTTCCAATAAGTACCCCCAGCAATTCTAATTTTGGGATTTGTAAATTATTATGGTCCTTAATAGGCACTAATCTAGATTTGCCAATAACGAAACTGACAATATTATTAGTGTCCAAAGAACTACGCAAATATACGCATGCTGCGTAAGCGTCCTTCGAAGCATCAGCAAAACAATGCAATTCATGTTTTATTTTCTCCTTATTTTTTATATTTTTTATACCGTTTAAATAGTACCGAGGAACACAAATATTTTTAAGATATTGCAATGCTGACTCTACTCTTTTCCACTCGTTAAATAGATAACTATCTAATTTACTATCCCATGCTATTTTTTCTTTCCACAACTTCTGAAAAAATAGTTTTGCTGGTAATAAAATTGGAACTGCAAACCCGCAAGGATCGTAAATTGAGGCAATTACTTTTAAAATACCGCGTTTAGTACAAACTGAATCAAAATTGACCTTACTGATATCATAATTTAGCTGTAACATATCACTATCCTTACACCATATTAGTCCTAATACTTTGACAAATTTATTGTTTAATGCACGAAATCTGTTTGGTATAAAAGAAATAAACTCTTTAGAATTGGAATCCCAATCCCGTAAATTCATAGATAAGCTGTTAAATGACTGTTTGGAAATATCATAAATTCTTTTGGCCTCTAAGACTGTTTGGGCGCCTGTTACTATATTGTCCACGTATATATCCTCTGCTATTTGTTTTGTTACTGAGTTATCTGACTTTGTTAAATGATATTTAATTGTTGCGTTTAGAAGAAAAGGGCTTGATATTACACCAAAAGGAACTCTACAAAAGCGCAAGTGTAAAATATTATCCCCACTCACTTTAGAGTTTATATTCTTCAGCCAAAGGAATCGCGTCACATCTTTATCTGGTTCTAAAAGACCTAATTGTAAAAACGCCTTCTCAACATCAGCGACAATGCCAATTGAATGCTCTCTAAACTTTATAATTAGCCCAGTTAAATCTTCCAATAATAAAGGTCCTCTGTACAAGCATTCATTTAGACTAGGATTTCCGACTGTTTTTGCCGAAGCATCATAAACAATTCTAATTTTACCTGGTTTATCACTACTAGAAACGCAGTGATGAGGAAGATAATGAACTAAACGAGACGTGGATTCTGAATCATCTTTAACAATTTCGATAATACCGTTCTGTAACTGTTCATGAATTATTGCATCATAAGATTTTATTGTTGAACTATCTAACCGTTTTAATAAGTTACTAAGACGACCACAAGCTAACCCAAAATTGTTCGGTAAATTAGGTGGATATTCAGTCCAAGGCCATTTCACATAATACCTTTCATCTTTAAATTTAATACTTTCATTGAATTGTCTGATTGCTTCCTCATCACGGCAACATTTAGGTGAGTCTGTAATTCCTATAGATTCAAGATCCCATAGTCTCTTAACATCATCAGTTTTTAATGGGAGGTCTGGTTCATTTAATTTATTGTCAAAATTTCCGTTTGTTTGCAAATAAGTCAGAACTGAAATTTCATCGCGTGCTAAATTTTCATTAATTTTGCCGGACCAAATCCAACCAAAATCTGATTCAACTAAGAAAAGGTCTGTACAAATCATTAACTTTCTATTAGACATGAAAGAATGATAATAGTCATTGCCAATTAGTACATCTATGTTATCCCTAGCAGAACCGTCGTCGGCTAACGTTAGATCTTTCAATTTACTATCTTCTAATAATTTATTTAAATCGCTACAAACTGAAAAGTCTATACCATTTGTAATATGAGGAACTACATTTGCATAAATTTGCCGCATAGTACCAGTTCGAGTGGTTATAAGGAAATTGACTACAGGGCTGTCAATTTGTTGTGGTGTTTTTTTCCCAAATGTAAAAATGGACAAATTTACATTTTCTACGACTGGTAAACTCAAACTATTTGCAACAGATGACGTTATATATGTCCGTTGGCTACCACAATCGAGTAATATCCTACACTGTACTTCTCTCCTTTTGTCATCTGTATTACTAATTGTAGCTAAACAAGTTTGTAATAACGTGGTATTCGTTTTTAAATTAACATGTAAGCTATTAGTTTTAAGCGCGTCTTTACCTGATAAAAACTTAGTCGGACATAACGCGCGATTATGTGTACCGAATTTATTGCAATGCCTACACTTTCTTTTGGAACGACAACTGTCAGATCTATGCCCCTTTCCTAGACAATTGTAACACCGGTTTCCTAAACGAGATTTTCTTTCTTGTAATGTCTTATAAATCGTGCATTCATCATTGAAATGATCTTGTTCACAGAAAATACATTTTTTCGTAAATTTCTTTTTAGGTGGCTCTTCATCCCGATCAGATCTTTCAAGTACTCTTTTTCGCAAATATCTTTTAACTTTACTATTTTCATGTTGTTGGGTGTTATGCCGTCTGTAATCTATCCTAGGTAACCTCGCTGATGTGCCTGGAAGTTCACGTCGTTTTTTATATTCTTCAGTTCTAATATGTAAGGCATCGACCGTAAACTGATCTGGGTCCCGTTTACTATCGCTCAGCACAGCTTCTGACTTTTGACATTCTGAATTCCTTTTCAATCTATTAGACATTTCTCTTGCCGAAATTATGTACTCTAAATTTTTTCTAATTATATCAATTGATTCATCTTCATCAGTAATCTTTAGCTTTAACTCATAAATTAAATCTTCCGGAAACTTTTCTATAATCATCACTCTAAGATGATTATGATTGACATCCTCTCCTAAAGAACTTAACACTCTTAGATGTCTTTCTATCTCATTTAACACAGAACGACATTCCTTAACTGATTTATTTGCCGCTTTGATCCTGTATAATGCGACATAATGAGCATCGATAATAGTATTAGGCTTCCCATATCTTTCCTTCAACGTATTAATGGCTATTTGATAATTTTTATTAGTGGTGTCTAACCCTTCTATTGCCTGTTTCGCATCACCTTCTAGAACTGATTGAAGATATAATAACTTGTCCACTTCACTAATGTGACGATTATGCACATTCGATGAGAATTGATCCCAGAATTGGTACCACTTGAGAATATTTCCATCAAATTTTGCTAATTCCATACGCGGCAATTTATCAGAAATATTAAAATTATTTGCTGACGTCGAAATTTTCAATTTATATCGATTCTGCTTTATACATACATTTATCTCAGCTATTAAATTTTCAGCCCTAATTTGAGTCTCTGTATATTGTCTAATTTCTTCTAAATTTGGTTCTGTATCCAACTTACAAAAGTTCTGAATTTCCGAAACAAATCTCTCAGTTGCACCTTTTAATTTTAATTCTATTAACTCTAGTTCATTTAAATTCTCATCATTAAATTTTTGTTTTATTGCACACTGGCCTGAATCAATACACGACAAAACTGATTCGTAAATTAATTTGAGACGGGTTCGGATGGCACTTTCCATTGTAAAAATATTAGAGGTCAGTCTTAACTAATAATTAACTGTAACAAGTTATAGAATAATAAGGGTAAATATAAAATTAAAAAAAAAAACTTCATTAAAAAAATCAGTAACCATGCGAAATTCTTATTCATAATTCATATTCAATATATTATCTAAATGAAACTTAAAAAATATTTAAATGTTTCATATAATTACTACTACGTAAACTATTGCATGACTAAATTTTCTTTGTATAAAAATATGACATTAATCACTTTGTTAATGTACTAGGAAAGTAACTAATAACTTTCATTTATTAGTTACGTATATTTTATGCGAATACCTTAATTACGCAACTGCATAAACAAAAGAAACGAAAATTATTTCATAATACCCTAATGATGTTTGTTTATAGTAATTGTTTTATATCCAAGTGATGTGAAACTAACTACCTACGTTTAAAAACATATTAAACATTATAATTTAATTCCCCGGCTCAGATCCCAGCATCTCCACCATGTCGCCATGTACCCTGATTGGTACATCACGAAACTGAGTCATCTTTCGAATGCACTGTATATAACTGACACACATATTAACAACTGCTTTATCTGAATAGCTACACGATTCTCATACTCATTATATGACTGATAGGTAATACAGGGTCTGGTCCCCTGCTGGTATTACCCTCGGGGCTGTTCCCCGGACTTATACATCACACAGGGCTGTTCCCTGGACTGATACAACACACAGGGCTGTTCCCTGGACTGATACATCACACAGGGCTGTTCCCTGGACTGATACAACACGCAGGGTCTGTTCCCTGAACTGATATAATACACAGGGCTGTTCCCTGGACTGATACAACACGCAGGGTCTGTTCCCTGAACTGATATAACACACAGGGCTGTTCCCTGGACTGATACAACACGCAGGGTCTGTTCCCTGGACTAATATAACACACAGGGCTGTTCCCTGATAGTGGCCTCCGACCTCCCCTACAGCCACCCCATGCCTCGCTTTACTTATCTGATTTATACTGATACTATAAACCTCTGAATTCCTGTTACACACATAATATCAAATATAACTCTGAATACATAGCACAATAAGAGATTAATCTGAATCACTTACATAGTGTCACCAGTACTGCCACTAACACACTTCACAACATGAATGCCCGCGTCGCGCGCTCGCTTACTATACCGGCCCGCTGCACCCCACTACCCCTTCCCCTGTGACGTCTCATTATTTATCTTATTTTATTTCGCGACTACCTACTGAATTCGCGACAATATACTTATTATAAAACAAAGTCCCCAAAATCTGTTTGTACACTGTTAAAAAGAGGCTGATACAGAAAGCGTTACTACACTAGCTCTCTTCGAACCTATACAAGACAGCAATTACTAAATGTAACTAGTATTAAGAATTATATTTTTAAAAGAGCACCCGCCGAGTTCCTTGCATGGCTCTTCTCGGTAGGAAAATCCTTCCGAACATGTTACATGATTTTATGATCAGCCGCCTGCCTTACGTCAGCTTACCTTAGTCGCTTTTCAGGATACCTCGGTAAGAAATGAGGGTGGTCTTATCATCTTAGCCGGATCAACTTACTTAGTCGCCTTTTACGACACCTCGCTAAGAAAAGAGGGTCTATTCTGATTTCCCGGTTACCACATGGCGCCCAAACACCGCTTATAACATTTCGAGCTATTATGTTTTGACATCAAAAACAGTTGTTCTAATTACTTAAATTATATAGTTAATTCAAAACCAAAATTGACTGGTGAAGTTGTAAAATTCTTACGGATAACCTGTTGTTAATGGGGGGAAAAATATTGGCAACATGATAAAATTTTTACATCTCATTTTATAATTTTCGCATAACACATTCCGCGGGACAATTAAAAATGTGACGCACGCATTGGCGAGGCAACCTTGCCGCAAGGTTCTTCTTGCTTTATGCTATGAAATTTTTATAGATTACTAGTGGTACTACCCGCTACTTTGTCCGCGACTGAAGTGCCCTAATTACTACTGTAACACAACGTACTAGGAACACCTGATTCCGCACTCAAAACTAGATGGCGCCACTCGTCGTTTGCTCCGCGCTATCGAAGTGCTTTCATAGTAATATAAGAAGTCCCCATACATTATGTTATTAGATCGACATCGCTATCAGATCCTAGGGCTTTAAAGTGCATCCTACTGGAACACTACGCCTTAGCGCGTCTGAGACGGCGCATCCTCCGTCCGGCACATCCACACCTGGAATGCCGTGAGGAACCTGTCGTCTGTCCGCGATGCTTTCCGTACTCGTCATTAGCACGCATTCTTTCCCCCGACAGTACGTGCGTTCGGGTCCAGCGCCTTACAATTTGGCGCCCAACGTGGGGCCCGAAAAGCGACCCTGAGTACAGTCTGACGACGAACTCGCAGCCGAAAAGCAATCCTGAGTACAATCTGACGACTTACTCGCAGCTGAAGAGAGGCCCTGACTTCATCATACAATCTGACGCACAACTCGACGTCGAAGAGTGATCCTGAATGCAATTCTTGTCCAGGGGGAGGGAGAAGAGAAACATCCGCTGGAGTTAGCTATCGATCCCAAGCATCGCAGTTATAGTGCATCCAAACTGGAATACAACAGTTCAGCGAACTACAAATGGAGCATCTTCTAATACATCCTTACCAGGAATATCGTGAAGGACTCATCCGGGACACTGTTTCTATTAGAAACAAGAATAACACTACATCTGTACGTAAGTGTTTCGCACTTCGTCGTCTTACAAATTAGCGACCAACGCGCATTCGAAGAGTGGCTCAAAGAAAATTTTATGAAGAACTGGAGAAATACCGAAATAGAAAACATTGGCAAACATATCAACTTCAGCGATATACTGTTACGAAAGACAATACGCCTATATCTGTTCCACTGCATCGCTTAACGAAACGGTTGAGAGGCATCCTTCAACCTTGTGTCTGATCATGACGGCTTCTGCAGTTTTGTCCAGAAGAAGGGACAAAATGAAAATCCAACGGAGTTCACTACCAGACCAAGCCAGAACGAAACTACTCAATACCATCGATACGAAGTGGTCGAGGCATCCGAGGAAACAATTCTTATCCTGTCCTACTCGTCGGGACGCCTTCGTGGACAGAGGGGGAGTTTGTAACACAACGTACTAGGAACACCTGATTCCGCACTCAAAACTAGATGGCGCCACTCGTCGTTTGCTCCGCGCTATCGAAGTGCTTTCATAGTAATATAAGAAGTCCCCATACATTATGTTATTAGATCGACATCGCTATCAGATCCTAGGGCTTTAAAGTGCATCCTACTGGAACACTACGCCTTAGCGCGTCTGAGACTGTGCATCCTCCGTCCGGCACATCCACACCTGGAATGCCGTGAGGAACCTGTCGTCTGTCCGCCATGCTTTCCGTACTCGTCATTAGCACGCATTCTTTCCCCCGACAGTACGTGCGTTCGGGTCCAGCGCCTTACACTACTAGTTTTTATCCGCAATTTCGTTTGCGTGCACTATTGTCACGTAATAGATTGATAGTAGGTGGCGCTTTTCAATGTCATCCTATTCCTATAGAATGAACAGGATTTCTAAAGCCTATGACTTTGACTGACCCATTGGAGCAGTGGGTAGTAACCCTGCCTTCAGCTCCGCGGGTCGCGGGTTCGATTCCCCCGAGGGCTAACATTTTTTATAAATGAATTTGTTGGTCTTTGAGCCTGGGTGTATATTTGTATTTGTATTTAAGTATGTATTTAAAAAATATATAAGTATATATTCACCAGTTGTCTGTCACCCATAACACAAGTATTAAGTTACACAACAAGTATTTTGGGGACGGACGACCGTGTAAGTGTCCCATATATTTATTATATTTATTAATATTACTATATTTTACCCCGGTGTATAAGAAATAATTATTAAAGGATTTTAAATCCTTTCAGCTTCATACAAGACTGGTTCAATAAGGTAAAATTTAAAATGTTTAAAAGATAGACCATCGAGTTTCTTTCTAGTTCTTCTCGGTAAGAGCAACATTCCGAACCAGTTGTAGTTTCATTAATCATATTGATCCTTGACGATTTCAAAGTGCTTGAAAGAGCTTATTTCAATAAAAATTATTTTGATTTATTTAATCTTTTAGTTCGGCTTTTTAATACTAGATAATTTTAATAAGAAATCAGCTAGTTGTTAATTTATTTTTAACTTCATTCGTATCTATAAATCATGAATGAGGCCAAAGACACTAGCGTTGTGGTGTTAGTGTTATGCAAGATCTCTCGCTAAATCGTTGCTTAGTACGTTGTGCAGTTTTCTCCGAGGACCGAGTTTAGGGTGACCAACAGTTTCTGCTACTTTTTTACCACCCCTCATCCTTTTGCGATCCGCAGTTGATCACCTCTTTGTCGATGTTGGGTGATTCGGGTAGAATAATTTATAGAATTAGGCATTACTTTGCGGATGTCCATAACACAAAAATAATATTCTCATTAGTTTTGATTCGGGTTGGAAAAAACCGATAAATTTTCCAACACAAATTACCTGGAAAAGTTATGGGTTCCAACACAAGTTACCAGATTTTTGTTATTTTTCAAAAAAATTTAAAAATGAATATTAATTTTTTTTTAATATTGAAATTGGATTTATACTTACTAATAATATGCAATGCGAATTGTTTGTTTGTTTGATTTTTTGTTGTTTAAATTGTTTGTTAAATTATCTTAGCTAATGCAGTAGAGACAAATATAAATAAAATTTGGCACACTTGAAGCTTAAATATTGGATTACCAAATAATTATGGTGAAAAGAAAAAAAAACCATATTACATAAATAAGGGTATACAACATTAAAGTCGCAATCGACGTCGCGGGTAATAGTAAAGAATATTTTGATTTTGTTTTTGGTGTGGTTTTTGGTCGCATATATGTATTTTCGACCTTATTGCGTGAAAGCCAATGTTAAGAAATCGGGTATATCTCAACTTTCACGAAATACTCTACGTAATACTTTAATAAGTTTTAGTACTTTAATAAACGCTAGATAATAATAATAAATATATAGACACATACGGTCATCCATCCAAAAAAATTAAATAACTTTATTTATTTATTTATTTGAAAAGGCCATCAACAATATACACACCATGTGGAGCTATAAATACAAACAGTGAAATTATTTTAAACTAAGTGCTATATAAATTATAGATTCATCATTCATTTCATATAAATACGCATTTGTTTTATGTATGATAAAGAATACAATGAACAAAAATTTATAATCTACTAAAAGAAAAGATAAATATAAAGTAAGATCAGTTAGGCTGGCGTTTTATAAATTGGAAGGTGGTGTTTTTGAAATCTGCAGCTGTGGTATAAAAATTAATAATAATGTTATGGTCGATGAATCTAGTTATATTTAATATACCCAGATTCGAAGAACGAATTGTTTTCAAAAAATGCAAGAATCGAAGCTGGTTCGAAATTTTTTTACCCTGCCATCTGCATTAGCATTCTATCTGGACAGTCAGCTTAAAAAGGAAATGGGGTATGTTAGGAGGTCGAAATTTCTATAGAGATATATGTTGCACAAGGACCGCGGACAACTAGTGACTAGCCACACTAATCGATTGTGTATAATAACCAGGAATATTCTAAAAATAATGTCCTAGGGCAGTCAGTGAACTGGTCACTTTAAGCCGCAAGCCAACCGGTCGACGCCGCCTGGCGCCATAGTCACATCCTCACGGCACAAATACCACAGCACAATCTCTTCTCAGCATATATTTTGCAAATCCGTGAGACTCGAGTGTATTAACGAGTATTTTATTCCGCGCGTCCATGCTAGGGGTGTCAAAAAAGAATAGATTATCTTTATCTTTTTAATATTTAAATGAGTTAATCTTGTATATATATATATTCTCGGGAACGGCTCCAATGATTTTCCTGAAATTCAGTATCAGGGGATTTTGGGGAAGAAAAATCTAGCTAGGTTTCAATTAGAAAAAATGACGTTTTATCCCTGTTTTCGGTGAAATTTTTAGCTGGCAAACGTAGTGCTGTGACACCCTAATTGTAACGGGCTGATAAAAATATTAAAACACGGGTTCGAATCTCCCATGTCACCGGCCCTTTTTTAAATGTATTTTTTATATCCTTTAAAAAATTACCGAACATGTCTCTATCACCCAGGCTTATATTATCTATCTAATCTATTATATTATCTATCTAATCTATTATATCGGTTGTAGCCAAACCACACATTTTAATCTCTTTTTGCAAATTGTGTGTATTATTAATTTTTTGCCTTAAATTAATTTTTATTTCAATTATTTATCAAGATTGATCACGTAATTTAAATTTTATATGCAAACAACAAATTTTTGAATAGAAAAAACAATATTTTTTTCGTAAATGAATTAATTTTAAATGGAGAAAAATTATTATTTAGGCGGTGTGTTAACCGGCTGAGTAGAATAGACCACCCTCTTTCTTATCGAGGTGTCGTCGAATACGACTACGGTAAGTTGACTGTTGATATTGCTGGTCGTAAAATGCGTAGTCAAATCATGTGACAACATATTTATAACATATTTTCCGACCCCACTTAGACTGGGGTGCAGGGGGATAATGGAGAAAAATGATTTCTTTTTCCACTTTGTGTTACATCCCTATTCCATGCACCGTAATATATTAAAATTCTTGCTACGTGTTTCTTCGTTGGCTGGTGTTTAAGTATCGTGGATGTTTATCTATAAGCTGGATTCAGATCCAGGGATAGCGATTTCAAGTTCTTTATTAAGTAGACAAGTTCTAACAATATTAGTACTGATATCAACTTACCAATATAAACTACTAGCTGTTACTAGGGATTTCGTTAGCGTGGACTTTGGCGTCTTGGAATAAACCGGTTGTTTCTGTCAGGAGTGTAGGATCATCTCGCTTACTCCCCGGATAAGGCGGGGTAGGGGCCTCGAGGCGAACCTCCTTGCCCGGGATGGTCCTCGCAGGTCCTATTTCCTGGTATTCGGGCCGTATGCCTAGGTTAGCTTTACAGACAAGCTTTTAGGGACTTTGTTTTAAAACGAGTATAGATATAGATTATCCATAGACAATGGTATCAGTATGTACGAGATATAATAAAGAAATGTGCAGTTATTCATTTCGACTTACGATAATAATAATACTTAAGTCATTTTTTCTTATTTCTAAGTTACTCGTACATTTCAAATGTTGTTAGTAAGTAAATAAATAAATATATGGGACACTTACACACACGGTCGTCCGTCCCCAAAGTAAGTAATTTTAATACTTGTGTTATGGATGAGAGACAACTGTTAAATATACTTATATAATTTTCAAATACATACTTAAATACAAATACACACCCAGGCTCCAAGAGCCAACAAATTCTTTTGGATAGAAAATGTTGGCCCTCGGCGGGAATCGAACCAGCGACCCACGGCGCTGAAGGCAGGATCTCTACCCACTGCGCCAATGGGCCAGTCGAAAAAAAACTGTGAGTAATTAGTAAATTTTCTTATTATATGTTAGTATGGTTTTATATGATTTTATGGTATTATATTATGTTAGTATGAATCCCGTTATGGCTAAGGCCTCCTCAGCTCTTTCCATTTTCCTCTCTCCTTGCCTTTGTTTAGCCAATCTTTCCCTGCAACTTCTGTTATAACATCAGCCCACCTTCTACTTGGTCTGCCAACGTTCCTCCTTTCAACGTTTCCCCCCTGGTCCTTTCCGACTTACGACGTACGATAGAAGATACTTTTTTATTATGAGATTATATTTTATATAAATTTACCATTATATACCATCATTTAGTCATGGTTGGCAACCATAAAGATTACAGAAACGATACTTTTAATGCGTCAAATTCTATTGACGTTTTTCGCGTACTACGAGTATAACTGTTATTAAAATTCGTTTGTGTTGTCTGTGATACTTCCTGTACATTATAATTAATTTACTTATATATAATTAACTAATTAATAATTAAAATAGAAGCAAAACAAGAAATAATAATCTTCCCTGTCCTTTTACAAAGCGAATAAAAAAAATGGCGACGCTGTCGCAAACATCCGGTTGTGTTTATGAATCGTATTACCAAATAAGTAGCTTAAACGTTTTTAGTAGAATTGAATTTTTTTATTGATTAACTACCCGACAATCAATTTAATGATAACTTGTTTATATTAATTAATACAATTAAAGATATAAATTTTACATTTATTTGATCTAAAAATTCTTTTGAATTTGTATATAATACTAGTGGCCCGCTCCGGCTTCGCACGGGTATAAAATATATAGCCTATGTCACTCAGTGAAAAGCACATTGGAAACCTCAAAAATTACAGTATTTCTCTAATCGGTATTGATTGTTATTATACATATAAACCTTCCACTTGAATCACTCTATCTATTAACAAACCGCATCCAAATCTGTTGCGTAGTTTTAAAGATTTAAGCATACAAAGGGATATAGGGACATAGGGACAGATAGAGAAAGCGACTTTGTTTTATACTATGTAGTTACGTTTAGCTATTATTTTGATAATTGTCAAATTTTTTACCATACTTCACCAAAGACAAAATTACGTTTAGCTGTCATCTATGTATTGTATTCCTCTGACATTTGCGTTTTGTTATTCAATGTCATAGTCGTTTTGTTATACCACGTTTTATAGTGACTTGACTGGATAAAATAAATGCGGTCGAACGGGATAAAAAGTATCCTATGTCCGTCTCCTGGTTCTAAGCAACCTCTACACCAATTTCAAGCCGAATTGGTTCATCCGTTCTAGAGTTATAAATAGTGTAACTAAGACCAAGTTTCTTTTATATATATAGATATTTAATTAGTAATTAAATATAATATTTAAGTATTTTTTTACAAAGCGCGTAACAAAATATTGAATAATAGTTTCTTGAGTTTACTTTAGATAAACAATTTAGTTTATTAATTGAAGTTAAATATTATTATATACAGGTTAGATTACTTAATAATTAAATAAAAGTCAATAGTTTACATAGTAACAAACAAATGGCTAATCGTAATGTAAATCGAACGGTTAAACAACGTTACAGTTACATCATTTAATCCAGGTTTAATTGATACAACAAATCTTAACAACAATCAGTACTGAATATTACAATATTATTGTTTAAAAAATGGAGAATATATGTCATAAAATAAGGACGCCGTGTGGTATCCGGCTGAATAGAATAGTACCACCCTCATTTCTTACCGAGGTGTCGTAAAAGGCGACTAAGGTAAGTCGACCCGCCGTGTGGTTTCCGGCTGAGTAGAATAGACTACCCTCATTTCTTACCGAGGTGTCGTAAAAGGCGACTAAAGTAGGTTGACCTACCGTGTGGTATCCGGTTTAGTAGAATAGACCACCCTCTTTCTTACCGAGGTGTCGTAAATAACGACTGAGGTAAGTTGACGTCAGGCAGGCGGCCGGTCATAAAAACGCAGCCAAATCATGTCACAGCATGTTTATAACATGCTGTGCCGACCCCACTTAGAGTGGGATAAGGGCAGGAAGATGATGATATGTCATAAAATAAGGCTTCAGTCGTGTCGATCTTTCTGTTCCGGATAAGGTTAAAACTACTCTAAAAGGCTTTCTGATCGAGGAAGGTTTAAGATATCATTTGTAAATGCTTAAATTAGTGTTGAAAATAAGAAAAATGATAATAATTAATGAAAATATCAGAAAATGTATGCTGCATTTGAGATTTAATTGAAAACTGACTGAACTCATTGCATGATGCAAAGCGGTTCTTTGTGTCCTTTTAATTAAAGCTTGGGCATGGCAGTAACTCTGCGTTCAGCTCCGAGAGTCAAGGTTCGATTTCCGCCAAGGGTCAAAATTTTCTGAAGAAAAAATTGTTGGTTCCTCTATTCTCTTCTTCATCTAAGCATTATCCCGGCTAAGACCCGGGATCCGCTTTCCTACTTAGTTGCCTCCGCTTTACCTGATTTTGAACATCCGACCTGTGTAAATTGTTAACTCTCATGTCAGCATCCACAATTCGTTGCTTCCTCGAGTCTCAGTGCGTTAAAATTCTTTATACAGATTGGTTGTTATGTTTCGTACATCTTCTATTGTGAAATTCGATCAAAAATGCCACGCAAAAACGTGATAAAACATCCAAATTCAGGTTGAAGGGGCAATGACACGTAATATTCACGTTTTAAGGGCAACTTGTTTGTGGACAGTAAATTATCGTGTTATTTGGACAAACGGGACATTTATCTTGACGTTAGTAAATTATAAACAAAACAAACGAAATCAACTAAACAAAGTGTAGAGATACGGCCGCCATTCATTATTTACATATACGATACAATATTTAGGACGTCGATGCTTAGTCAAGGAATATCAGGGAACGATACACCTAAAACATTCCATTCCTATTATTTTCTATTACATAATAGTTTTTTCTTAATAAAAACTATATAAAAACTGATGCAATGTGGTATCCGGCTGAGTAGACCACCCTCCTTTCTAAGTAAGTCGACCACCTGAGTAAGTCGACCCGCCGTGTAGTATCCTGTGAATAGAATAGAACACCCTCATTTCTTATTGAGGTGTCGTAAAAAGGGACAAAGTAAGTTTACCGGCTATGTGGTATCCGACTGAGTAGAACACACCACCTTCATTTCTAACCGAGGTGTCGTAAAAAGGGACAAAGGAAGTTTAGCGGCTATGTGGTATCCGACTGAGTAGAACACACCACCTTCATTTCTAACCGAGGTGTCGTAAAAAGCGACTAAGGTAAGAAATGAGGGTGGTCTATTCTACTCAGCCGGAACACGGCGGAATTTTTTTTTATATTGTGAAATATTCCGTCGTTGAACAATCGCTAATTTTGTGATATGATATATAATCATAAACGTAACTCTGCACTCAATTGCACAGCGTCCAATTATTTAATCCACCACAATCATGGCGTTTGGATGATTTGTCAAAAATAGCACAATACTGGCAAATTGACAGCAATTTGTCATAATTAATTCTGGGATTAATTAAGACTCACATTCATATGACATTATATTAAGGACTAGTCGTGCCGGCAGCTTTGCCCGCATAAAAATCAGTGTGTCACAATTTTTTTCAACATAAAAGTTGTTATCGTGACTTAATTATAAGATATTTTTTTAAATAAATTTTACTGTTTACTTAGAGTACGCACGGAAAGCTTTAAATTTTGCCATTATAACAATATTTTTTTATTGCTGCTCCTCTTTTAGTCTGTTTCTGAGATTAGCGCGTTATATAATGGACGCTAATATGAATAAAAGAGGAGCAGTAATAAAAAATATTAATAGCGAAAATGGCAAAATTTAAAGCTTCCCTTGCGTGCTCTGCTACAAGCTGTGGTAGCCCAGCGGTAACACTCTTTCGAGAAGGTCACGGGTTCCAGCCCGGGCAGACACAAATGAGTTTTTCTGTTAAAACTTATGTGTCTAATTGATAATTGCAATTTATCACACGCTTTTCAGTGAAGGAAAACATCGTGAGGAAACCTGCAAATCTCTAGAGAATTCTGGAGATATGTGTAACCTACCAATCCGAATTGGAGGTATTATATAGATAGAATACACTATGTATATAGATTCTGTATTTTAATTCTATTTTGACAGTCATTTAAAGACTGCTAAAATATAAATACAATACAAAGGATAATTTTGCTGTCATTTATAAAGTTGTCATAGCTCAGTTGCAAATGGGTGGACTAAAGAAATGAAAACATTGGGGTTCAAGGCCCATATGACAACTCCATTTTTTATCTTTTTTCATATTGCGTATATTTTGATGTTCAAAAAATAAATACCGCCGAGCAAAGCTCGTATTATTATTCTCGTAGCTAGTATCAAGTAGCTCGTATTATTATAACTTGCAGAAATACTTTGCGGAATACATAAGTCATGATAGAATTACTTTGCTATAATCCGCATTTGTTAAGAAAATCTATGTAATAATAAAATAGCAAAGTATCGTATGGCATTGCAACTTTGCCGTGGAGGTTATCTCATGGCGATGCTTCGTTTATGGGGCGAGACGATCGTTGAGGTTGTCGTAGTGAATGTGTGTATTGCTTGTGTAGTGTGCTGTATTAGTGATACGTGTGGTAACTGATCCTGCGTATAACATTTGAGAACATTTTGCTTCCTACGCTTATCATTAAATAGATAATCACACGTTTTTCTGTGAAAAACATCGCATTTAAAAATATGTGTATATGTCCATTTCGCGTTGGAGCAGCGTGGTCTCAGCTCCAACCCTAAAACGGTGGTTATGCAGAGGGATAATAACAGACTGTTACTTTACTGTTTTTCAAATATTTTTATGAATAAGGATACCAACAAATAAATACAGATTTCGTTTCTACACGACCATAGTCGCGCTTAATCGTCTTTAATCGCCGATTATGAGGCACAGAACTATAACCGATGTAACGAGCAATCGCTATCTATTTATAGACTGCGGTGCCTTCAGCGGCATCGGCTCGCGTGTGGTCCTGCACACCGTGACTAGGGTTACCATATTGGACCGTATCAGAAACCACTGGGCCGATTTGAAAACTTCTTTGAGTGTAAATTCAAATAATTCTTGATTCAAAATATTCTTTATTCAAGTGGCCGAGGTTCAAGGCCATTCAATATAGCGAGTGAGTGAGTGTGTTGTCATAGAAGACGCGGGAGTTCCTATGTTCGATTCGTTGAAGCAATAAAGATTGACGCTATTTGTTAACAGCTTCGAAATTTCACAGACGGATTTTAGTGGATTGTTCACAGTACATTTGAATTGTCAAATATTTTAAAGAAACTACCACTGATTCGGAAGTTTGCTCCTACCAAGAACCAGCAAGAAACTCGGCGGCTAATTTTAAAAATATATTACAATTTGATTGATGGTTAGAAGATAATCGTTGCAGCTTGGTGCGTAGCTGACTTTAAGATAAGATATATTACTATCACTCAAGTAATGCTCATTGTATAGTAAGATTTATGTAGCAACATCGTTTTGAGATAATTTCTAGACTTGTGTCAAATCTAGATGATGTTGAGGAATTTTGTTATGAAAACGTTTACCGAGACCGACAAATGATTTTCGGACCTTTTGCAGACGTAACCTAGACTTTATTCAAATTGGCTTTTACAAGCACTTTCGAATCGTCAAATTACAATGAAGCTACGGTGCTCTTACGAAAAGAACCAGCAAGAAACTCGGCTGTCACTTTTTTCATAATTAAGTATTACAATAATGTATTTTTAATTAATAACAAATTAAAAAATTTATAATATAATCTAGTGCGTAGTTGGTCGCAATTTTAATCCAGGCCGCAAATGTAAGATATCCATATTGATTTATATGGATATCCATTTATCGTGGAAGGCTATAGGCTATATAGCATCACGCTAAGATGAATAGGAAAGGAGCAACAATAAAAAAGTATGAAAACGGCAAAAGTTATTCAAAAATCATGTATTACAAAATTGTTTCCCTCAAAAAGATCAAAACACAAGTCCGCGACAGCATATATCTAGCTTTTAAGGCTAACGTAATTTAATCATTTTTATGGTTATCAAAATACTATAGGTTTTAAAGTTACCACCCGGGCGGAACCGCTGTCGATTGCTAGTAAAAAATTATACGAAAACGGCAAAATTGAATGCTTTCCTTGCGTGCGCTGAGTAAACGGTAAAAGTTATTCCAAAATCTCTTATAATTAACTTACGATAACTATTTTTAAGATCAAAATGTCATGTCAATGCTAAATGTAGAGTGGACAATCCGTTTTCATACCTGATACATAGAGAATTCGTAAAAACACATGCACAAACCTCCACCACTGCCACCACAATACACATGCACTATATACGTTCACTATCACAAACTCAACAATCGTTACGCCCCGCAACCGAAGCATCATCAGGAGATAGACTCGTGGAGTCGCTAGGAGAGAAGAGTTCGAGCCGGCGGACGAAGTAGCAGATTTGGCTTTTTAATTCAATTGACTAATGCTGTAATGGCTTAGACAGCCTCAACGGAAAGACGCCAAAATATCCCCTTTTCAAAACTTCTGTTTTAATTATAAATTTTTATATTAAGAAGTAACATACTACGTAATATGTCGTAAGAGTTATCACTGAGGTAACTGATCGGACGCATCATAATGGTATAAATAATGCGCCTATTTTAACATATTCAAGAGCATCACTACGTGAAACGTTCACGTGTTTGACTGGTCAGTCGTTAGGCGAGTATTAGACACGTGCGTCCTTCAGCGGACGACCGCGTCGTTATTAATAATATTTTTGTAAAGTAAAAATTAATAGAATAGTATATAAATAATCAAGATAGTTGAACGTCTGAGCCAAATTAAACGTGTTACATACATTCATAAATAATTTTTAATGCTGTGATAGCCCAGCGGTAACCCGGGCAGACACCAATGAGTTTTTCTGTTACAACTTATGTGTCTAATTGATAGTTGCAATTTTTCACACACTTTTCTGTGAAGGAAAACATCGTGAGGAAACCTGCATATCTCTAGGAAATTCTGGAGATATGTGTAACCAATCCGCATTGGTAGCGTGGTAGGTCTTAGCTCCAATTCTTCTCTCCAAAAACGGAGAGAAGAGGCCTATTCCTAGCAGTAGGAGAGTAACAGGCCGCTACTTATTATGATTTTTAAATACATACTTAAATACAAATATACACCCAGGTTCAATGAACTAACAAATTGTTTATAGAAAAACTTAGCCCTCCGAAGGAATCGAACCCACGCCCCGCAACACTGAAGGCCGGGTTACAACCCACTACACCAATGGGCCAGTCCAATGAATGCTAAGAGACAATTGAATTTAATCTCTGCTAAAAATAAATGCAATAAAAATTGAATACACCATTGTGCCACTCAATATATGAAAATAAAATAAAAGATTACCCATAAAAGACTTCAAAATATGCAAATTATTTAACCAAACGTGCTTTCGATAATTCAATTTACAAAGTCACGTGTATCCATCAATTAACTGGTCTCGTTTTTAAATACCATGGTTTAAATGTACTGGAATTAAGCAATGAATATCCCACGGGAGCGTGCCACAATTACTTGATTTTTCTTATGGCAACAATCAACCACATCCTCTCCTATCCTACTAATATTATTTGTAAATACGAATGTTTGTGAGTATGGACGTCTGTTTTTTACCCTTTCAAGGCGAATCCGCTGAAGCAATATCAATGAAATTTGGTACAGTTATTCCTTATACACCGGAATAACATAGAGGTTAAAGTAATCCTGTTAATTCTACAGGAATAGGAGGACATTGAAAAGCGCCATCTCTGATCGACCTATCACACGAAAACAGTCCACGCGAATGAAGTCGCGGGTAAAAGCTAGTGCGTTCATAAAACTATGTAAACTTGTTGATTCGCTTTCAAGTTTGTCGGGTAAGCGGTGTGAACTATGTGTAAATTGGTAACGTTTTATTTTATACATATACAGAATATATATATATATATATATATATATATATATATATATATATATATATATATATATATATCAATTACTTATATTATACTTCAGCACCTGGTTGACCAAGCCTTGCTCGGTAATTTTTTACAAAATAAAAAAATTAGGTAGGTAGGGCTTGATCCATGTATTTTCATTTCTCGAGACCACCCGTTTTCCGAATAAGCTACGTCGTCTTGGCATTTATCCGAAAATAGTGTTTTATATATTCAATGTAAATTTTAGTATTTTTTAATGTCCAAAAACAGGGATACAGGTATTTTTTTAAATAAAACCTAGCTAAATCGATTTTTCTACCCTAAAACCTCCTGCATGCTGAATTTCAGGACATACATACAAGATTAACTCATATAAATATTAAAGTACTTCATGATATAACGACATAAGCAGCGGCCTGTTACTATCTCACTGCTGGGAACCGGCCTCTTCTCCCCGTTTTTGGAGAGAGGGATTGGAGCTAAGACCACGCTGCTCCAGTGTGGATTGGTAGGTTACACATATCTCCAGAATTCTCTAGAGATATGCACGTTTCCTCACGATGTTTTCCTTCACTGAAAAACGTGTAATAAATTGCAATTATCAATTACCCCCCATTTTAATAGAAAAACTCATTGGTGTCAGCTCGGGTTTGAACGCGTGACGTCCTCGAAAGAGTCGCACGGTCACACCGCTGGGCTATCACAGGTTATATTATTAAACGCTTAATTATATAAAGACATAATTGTTTGTTAAATAATTTCGAGTGTACTCCACTGTACTCACTGCTAACGACCGCAACCTCGTTGTAACCACAATCCATACTTAGATTTAGCTATCGTCATCCTTTTTACTGATACATGCATCCCTGAAGGTTAGCGCTGAGTTAGCTTGGAAATCAGAATGATTATAGTATCTAGATATTTATGTTGATGCTTGTCATTCATTTGTACTCAAATCTGTTGATAAAAATGAGCTTGACAAATGTATACATAGATTGCGATGAAGTTTTTAACTTGGTTATTCTTCATTTTCATGCCATATCCCACTCGAGTGACACAACATTTTAAAACATGTTGTAACGTGATTTGGCTATGTATTTAACTGACGTCAACTTACCTTAGTCGCCATTAATTCGGTAAGAAATGGGGATGATCTATTGTGATCAGCCGGATACCATACGATGAGTCAACTTAATTTAGTCGCCATTCACGACATCGTGGTAAGACATGAGAGTGTACTATTTTATCAGCCGGATACCACACGATGTCAACTTAACTTTGTCACCTTTCACGACACCTCGACAAGAAATGAGGGTGCTCTATTTTTGCAGCCGAATACCACACAATGGGTCAACTTAACTTAGTCGCCTTTTACGACATCGTGGTAAGACATGAGAGTGTAATGTTTTATCAGCCGGATACCACAAGATGGGCTAACTTAACTTAGTCGCCTTTCACGACATCTCGATCTCTTCGATAAGAAATTAGGGTGGTCTATTTAACAACCGTATACCACATGACATGACTTGGTTATTAATTTAAAAAAAAAATCCCCTATTTTTGTTTATTGTTCATTTATTTATTTAATTATGACCTACGAACAAAATTACATGTATGTTAAACCATAGGTACTTGGTCTTATTTGCTAATTAGATATAATTTCACTTATAGGTAGACACAGCATGCTTTTATAGACTACTACGTACGATAAACTAACAGACTGTAGACAGAATGTAGTACTAAAACTATTATTAACAATTATGTAACTAAAACTTAAACTATTGCCTAAAAATACACTATTTCCTACATACAAAAAATATTAACAAAGGATTCCGTGAAAAAATAAAATGAAATAAATGAAACAGTAGTCAGTGCTTTATCCACATTTCTTTAAAATCAATCTTTTTCGGTGAGTATGGTCACCCTACCCTACAGGCCATACAAACGGTATCTCAAACGAGTTTGCGGGAGAGACCGAGACGATCGCGAACACTTTGCGAACCTACTTTCAAACAAACTGGTAAATATCGGTAGTTCTGAGAACACTTTTATCCTTTACTGTACATCGCCCGCGACTGGATCCAAAGCAAAGTTTATAATTCGCTAGATACGTTCAATAAACAGTTAATAAGTGATACATTTACATAATTATAAAATAAATTGGTGATACAATAGACAAAGTTGGAAACGACATCAGTTTTCAGCTCTAGCTTTGCGCTTTGCAAAAGTACGTAACTCATTTGTTGGATTGGGTATAAGATTTTATAATAAAATTCCACGATCAATTTTAGCTTCGCCATTACAGCATTTTAAAAACACTGTTCAAAAGAGGCTGTAAGCCTACAATACTGTTGTAAGTAGCGGCCTGTTACTATGCCACTGCTGAGAATAGGCCTCTTCTCTCGGTTTATGGAGAGAAGGTTTGGAGCTAAGACCTACCACGCTACTCCGAAAGTTATTTAAATATCATGTATTACAAAATTGTTCCCCTCTAAAAGTTCTAAATAAAAGGCCACGACAGCATATATCTAGTCTTTAAGGTTAACCCACTTTGACCATTTTTATGGTTGTCAAAATACTATATTACGGTTTAAATTTTTCCACGCGGGCGTAGCCGCTGCCAATTGCTAGTTCCTAATATAATAATAGCAAAAGTTGTTAATACAAATCGTGAGTCAAAACACCTCAAGTAATTTATCTAAGTGGTAGGTTTGATCATAAGACTAAATTATGAGTGTCACATTATTCCGAACAATGAGCCGTTACGCCGTATTGGTTCAATATTGCCAGCCTGTATGCGAAAGGAAACCCATCAAACTACTGTCAATATAATTTACCATGACTTTAATACGGCTGAAGGAAACGCAGTACTTGAAAAATAATATCAATACAAATTTACTAATACGGAATGCTGCCTGTAACGCGGGAGTGATATTGATGAAATTTGGTGCAATTAAAGTTTATATTCCGGTTTATACGTATATATAAATATAATATATATTATTATATAATATAATACGTATATAATACTATACGTATTATTACGTATATTAGGCGTTCCTTTACGCAGATCTATAATACAAATGTAACATCATCCTCCTCCTGCCTTTATCCCGCTCTAAGTGGTGTCGGCACAACATGTTGTCATATGATTTGGCTACGTATTTTACGACTGCCCGTCTACCTGATGTCAACTTACCTGTCGTATTTTACGATACCTCAGTAAGAAAGAGGGTGGTCTATTCTACGTAACCGGATACCACACGGTGAGTCAACTTACTTGAGTCGTATTTGACGACTCTCGATAAGAAATGATGATGGTTGATTATTTCAGCCGGATACCACACGGCGGGTCAACTTACCTTAGTCACATTTTACAACACCTCGGTAAGAAATGAGGGTGGTCTATTTTATCAGCCGGTAACACACGGTACCCACCGTGGCTTATCCGGCCATAGATATAAAATATTTTGGCAAAAAACCTTTTAATTATAAAATTTCCTTTCAATGACATATTAAATTAAGAAAATCTAAAACCCATAGAAAATCGAAAAACGATATAAATCACAATATAAATAAATATAAATAAATATATGGGACACACACACACGGTCATCCGTCCCCAAAGTAAGTAACTTAATACTTGTGTTATGGGTGACAGACAACTGGTAAATATATACTTATATATTTTTAAATACATAATTAAATACAAATATAGACCCAGGCTCAAAGACCAACAAATTCATTTATAGAACATGTTGGACCCCGGCGGGAATCGAACCCGCGAGCCGCAGAGCTGAAGGTAGGGTTACTACCCACTACGCCAACGGGCCAGTCAATAGTACAATAATTTTTGTTCTCTCGTAATTCAGGGCTATGTTTAAGAGTCAACCAGCGATGGTGGTCGACCCCTGTGGAAGCTGGCAACCTGTCCCATATGGCTTATATTAATAGCTGTCCTGACCAAAGTCGAGAGTTAAAAATAGAAACAAAGTTCAGAGACTTCAAGTTAAAAATAAACGTTATAAAGGTTGTAGGATTTGAATTAGGATTAAATGTAATACAAAGTGGCTTTAATCCAAAACTGGGTATGCGTCCGTTTTGAAAATGTTCCGTATAGATTTTTTTACTTCATCCTCTGATATTAATTTGAACTTCGGCAATCTGGTTCCGAATCGCTAGTAGACCGTGATGTAAGTTAGATGAGTGGCGCTATGAATCAGCAGGCACACGATGTTTAAGTACTGTCTCGCACCGGACACTCGGCATGTCGCAACGGGCACTCGGCGTATCGCAGCGGACACTCGGAGTGTTGCAGCGGACACTCGGCGTGTCGCAGCGGACACTCGGCGTGTCGCAAAGGACACAGGGCATGTCCGTCACATCTCGCAGTTGACGGGCCGCGAGTCTGTCTTGTGTCGCAGTGGGTAAACAAAAAGCTTAACCGTCGCATCTTGCAGCGGGAATACGGCGTATACTTCCCATGTCACAGTGGGCACAGGCTTGTCTATCGCATCTTTTTTTAGGCACTTTGTGTGACTATTCGTGTCGCAGCGGGCGCACGGCGTGTCTGTTACATCTCGCAGTTGACGGGCCGCGAGTCTGTCATATGTCGCAGTGGGAAACAAACGGTGGGGCCGTTGCGTCTTGCAGCAGGGACACGTTGTGTTCTTCGTGTGTCGCAGCGGACTCGCCGCGATGGAGCGTCACTATTCGTATCGGAACGGGATACATGACGTGTCGTTTATTATATGTATCTATAATATAAAAATATTTCTTATTGAATAAGGCAAATAGTAAAGCACTTACCAGGGTAACATATAGGATAAAACAAGCTTTTTTTTTGGCCTTCATCCTCCTGCCCTTATCCCGCTCTAGGTGGGGTCGGTATAACCTTTTATAAATATGTTGTCACATGATTTGGCTACGTATTTAACGACCGGTATTGTGGTGGCGGTGGTGGAGGTTTGTGCATGTGTTTTACGAATCCTGCATGTATCAGGTATGATAACCGATTGTCCACTCTACATTTAGCATTATATATTTTTTCTATTTTACTTCGTCATGGATTATAGCAAAATAATTTTATCATTACTTTTATATTATGGATCTCCGCAAAGTAACGCCTAATTCTATAAATTATTTAAAAATGCATTAGCAAATCAGGCCTCGAGTACAGTGTAGAACATAAATTTCAAAATTATACTTCACTTTTTTTTCGATTCAGTCTTCTCATCATTAAATTAATTTAGTGTACAATACGTATCATATAGTATAAGTAGTGTGTAGTTTATATTATTATGTATAATTTCGATTATGGTTAGGTCAATGTACTGTTTTTTCTTCATTTTAATTTTCCCACACTCAAGAACCATTAAAGAAATCTCGTCGTCCTTTGTACACATTCTTTCTTAAAATATTTGCCTGTATTCTTTGTTTTAGGTTTATATATTATATAAATATTAGTAACTGGATGACCGAGCCTTGGTCGGTATTTTTTTTAAACCAAAAAAAAGCAATAAAAGCAGGAAGAAAAGACATGTGATATCTGGGACCCGATCTGCGGTGTTTTCACTTATATAGTTTATTAGTTCCCCACTGAGCTATTACCACTTTACAAATGACAGCAAATTAATCTTTGCATTCAATTTATATTTTATCAGTTTTTCAGTGCCTTTTAGAACCAAATTGCATACTTAGTTCGATTTTTTTTATGTACTGAGTGCCTTATTTACTTCAAGTGTTCACTTGTTTTCGGGCACTGAAAAACTGATAAAATATAAATTGAATGCAAAGATTAATTTGATGTCATTTACCATTTAAAAGCCTTTTAGAACCAAATTGCATACTTAGTTCGATTTTTTTTTTGGTACTTAGTTCCTTATTTACTTCAAGTGTTCAAGTTTAAAATGACTTTTTTTCGGAACTGGACTTCTGAATTTCGGTAACGACCCTACGATTTTCGTGTTTTATAGAGGGATTCGGTGGCGATAAATCAAACTAGTTAGGTTTTAGTAAAAAAAATTGTTTTATCCCTGTTTTAGGGCATAAAAAAATTATTGAAATTTAAATTTAATATAAAACACTATTTTTGCTGTAAACTGTACCGGGAAATGGGTCAAATTTAACTTGCAAGAATCCACCCTCACATACATACATGGCAAAATAAATAGTCTTTAAAAAAACAGTTTTAATATTGAAAATAACCGATTGCTGTGCAGTTTCAAGTAATTGTTTTAACTATTTCTTTTGACTATTTATTTTTTTGTAAGGAGTCAATGTGTAGATTGTAGATTACAATCTTGCATTTTAATTTATACTTGTTTTGCCAGTTGCGATAGCCTTTTTTCGAACTAAATACATTCTGTTAGTCTTAACGTCTTTTACAGCGTTACCGCGCAGTACCTAAGGTGGCGAAATTCGGAGAGTTGAGCTTAATGGCTCATTTAGAGAACATCGTCCTAAGGGTGCCTATGTTTTCGGTTACAACCTGTTGTTACCATAAATAAATCAATCAATAAGTAAATATATGGTAATAATCGTTTGCAGTCAGTAAGTAAGAAGTAAGTAGTAATAGGTCTCTTCTCTCCGTTTTTGGGGACAAGGTTTGGAGCAAAGACTAACCACACTGCTCCAGTGCGGATTGGTAGGTAACATATATGTCCAGAATTCTCTAGAGATACGCAGGTGTCCTCACGATGTTTTCCTGCACCGAAAAGCGTGTGATAAATTGCAATGAAAAATAAGACACAAGTTTTAACAGAAAAACTTATTAGTGTCTGCCCGGGTTTGAACCCGCGACTTCCTCGAAAGAGTCGCACGGTGTTACCGTTGGGCTACCACAGTTCCAGTCAGTAGAAACGAGTAAAATAAGTTCTTTATGTCTGTGAAGAGATTTACAACGTCATAAAAGTCACATTTATTGCTAAGGTGTTTGAATAGATTTGATGTTAAGTCGCGGTTACTTTAATCTATTTACCTTTGGGCAGGTTTATGTTTATTAATACCTGCAGTAGATACATCCGCGTTACATTATGGATGTTAATTATACGCGGAATTGACTTTGCAACACGTTTCATGAGAGATGAATGACGTCATATTAACGTCTTTAGAAAAAAAACCGTTGCCATTCATTCTGGATTTAAATAAATTACAAAGCCATGATTGATTGATAGACCCCGCCGTGTGGTATCCGGCTGAGTAGAATATACCACTCGCATTTCTTACCGAGGTGTCGTAACAGGCGATTAAGGTAAGCTGAGCCGCTGTGTGGTATCCGACTGAGGGGAATAGACCACCCTCATGTCTTACTTAAATCGTCGGAAATTGCTGTTAAAAAAGCTCAAACTACATGGCTTAATGAAGAATCGCGCCATTGGTTTACTATTAGAGATAATTTACGCGGATTATAGCAAAATAATTTTATTATTACTTTTGTATTATAGATCTCCGCAAAGTAACGCCTAATTCTATAAACCGATCTTGGAATCAATGGGTCAGTTAGTCTAGAAGTAGTAGTTAGAAGCAAGTTCAATAATAACTGACCCGTTAGCGTAGTTGATAGTAACCCTGCCTTCAGCTCCGCGAGTCACGGGTTTGAAATCCGCCGAGGGTCAACATTTTCTAACAACCATTTGTTATGTACTTGAGTCTGGGTGTATACATTTAAGTACAAAAGTATATATGTATATATTCACCAGCTGTCCAACCATTTTAGGGGCTGACGACCCCATAATAATAATAATTTGTTTTAATTCCAGACTTTACATCCATTTTGTTAGTAAAAAACTGTATAGACTGTGTTAGTATTATTTTGAATTACATTATTGTATACTGTCCATACAAGCTGTGGTAGCCCAGCGGTAACACCGTGCGCCTCTTTCGATGAGGTCACGGGTTCAAACCCGGGCAGGCACCAATGAGTTTTTCTGTTAAATCTTATGTGTCTAATTGTTTTTTTTTTATCACACGCTTTTCGGTGAAGGAAAACATCGTGAGGAAACCTGCATATCTCTAGAGAATTCTGAAGATATGTGTAGCCTACCAATCCGCATCGGAGCAGCGTGATAGGTCTTAGCTCCAATCCTTCTCTCCAAAAACGGAGAGAAGAGGCCTATTCTCAGCAGTGGGATAGTAACAGGCCGCTACTTACTATACTGTCCGTATATGAAACACTGGGACTACATATGCATGAGAATTCAGTGCTTTATAAAGAATTTTTGATTGGGTTTCATTGGATTATCAAGTTTTTCACTGAATACTTTCAGAATACTGTTGGAGCGTCCCGTATTCTATTCATCACTGATGCTCTTATTCTCATAATTCCATAAAATCATTTGTACGAGCTTGAGTAAAAATCAGTGATGCACTCCGTGGTAACGTGGTAACCCCATCAGAATTCTAAACCCATTATTATATATGTGTCCCATATATTTAAAAAAAATCTTCCGTGTTGCAGAGTTGTTAGTGATATCTTTGACCTCTCGTTGCGGATAACAGTTTTAATTATGCAAATATAATAATTCTTAAGTTGACCGTCAGATTCCTAGTTTGTTTTTTCACGCAAGCAAAGTGTTTCCAGTAGTTACATCATTATTTTTAAATTAATGAGTTGCCAATGCAAAATAATTTATATGCCTATTTTTAAAGGTAAGTTGATCCACCGTATGGTATAGGGCTGAGTAGAATAAACCACCTTTATTTCTTATCGACGAGTCGCAATAGTCGTCTAAGGTAAGTCTACCCGCCGTGTGGTATCCGGTTGAGTAGCATAGACCACCCTCTTTCATACCGAGGTGTCGTAAAATACGACTAAGGTAAGTTAACATTAGGGAAGACGTCGATCTTAAAATACGTAGCCAAATCACGTGGCAATATGTTTATAACATATGCTGATCCCACTTAGAGTGGGTAAGGGCAGAAGATTTATAAGCATTTTTTTTATTTAGAGTAAAAAATTTACAAGTTATCTAAAAGGTAAAAAGGTAGTCTTAAATTACTTACACGCTAGGACTATACAAATCATGGCCACGTGGAATGGCCTCAAGTGCTGGCAGCGTTTCCGTGCTGAATCGCTAAGCTGATTCTTTGTGCGGAGCCAGCCCTCTTGTCACCTGAATAGACAATTAACCGAGGTGTTAAATAATAGGGGTTAGCAATTAAAATTTTAAAGACACACAAAAACATGGTTTTTTGAGTTGTGCCGCCATCGCAGCCCACGATATAATGATCAAACTATTAATACTGTGGATTTCACTTTTTTATCTAAAGGTGAGTCTCTTTCCAACGAGATATGGGATGTTAACAGATTTTTTTTCACGCTCAAATACATATTAACCGGACAATATGCCGTAGCTGATTCCGCGGCGTATAACACGAATTGAAACAGACAATTATTACAGGATCTGGTCTGAGAACAAAGGTGATGATGTCACTACCGGCATTTGTGGAAATTACTTCAGTATATTTATTATGTTTAGATGTCAGTACTATATTATACTATATTTACATTGTAATACGTTTAAAAATACATGAATAATTGTTTTACATATTTGTGTATAATTTGGATTATGTTAATCCAATACAATTCCGGGCAAATGTTCTCCTCTCTCAAGCTGTGGTAGCCCAGCGGTAACACCGTAAGCCTCTTTTGAGGAGGTCTAGGGTTCAAACCCGGACAGGCACCAAGAGTTTTTTAATAAAACTTATGTGTCTAATTGATAATTGCAATTTATCACACGCTTTTCGGTGAAGGAAAACATCGTGAGGAAACCTGCATATCTCTAGAGAATTCTGGGGATATGTGTAACCTACCAATCCGCAGCGTGATAGGTCTTAGCTCCAATCCTTCTCTTCAAAAAAAAAACGGAGAGAAAGGCCTATGTGATAGTGGGATAGTAACAGGCCGTTACTTACTTCTCCTCTCTCATATTTACAAAAGGACTGAGCTTATACCCATAACTAATATATATGCTGCTTATCTGGAGTAAAGGGGGGCTCCTTGAAAGGGGGAAGTCTCTGGTGACCTGAAATACAGGGAATCAGGCGTCAGTCTCCTTCCATAGTAATTCTCTAATGTAATAACTTAAGAACCATCAACAAAGTAGATACTATCGGTCTTTTAAGTATATTTAAAATATAAACTTATTATTTTGTTAACTTAATGCAACCTGTATTGATGAGTAAATAAATAAATATTTTTTTCTATTCTATTCTATTATCAATAGTTCTTTATTCAAGTTGGCTTATTACAAGCACTTAAAAAAAAACACTTACGTATCGTAAAACTTATAATGAAACTATCACTAGTTCGGAAAGCTCTTCCCATGAAAAACCAGCGGGCTTCGTAGAATCTCGGCGATCCTTGTCAATAACAATAATTTAATCTTCAGAGGCTTTCGCTTAACAGTTGGATCAAGTGTCGGATGCAGAAGGCAGTATTGCTTGAAACGGCGCGCATTGTGAGGAAGTTCCTCACTTTGAATCCCTAACCACCGGCAACTCGGGATATTTCCCCGTTTCCGGCGGACGACAATTTTCTATATTTTTAAATGTTTTTTTAATTATTTTTTTTTAATTAGAAATATTTAAAAATGTATAAAGTTAGGTTTAAGAAAAATAAAAATTTAAATAATACATAATTATGTTACAAATCAAAGTTTACAGGTTTACATTCTATGCAGGTTTCAGAAAAAGTACGCAATGTCTTATCTCGTATTAATTAACTAACGTTTCACCATCCTCCTGGCCTTATCCCACTTTTAGTGGGGTCGGCACAAAATGTAGTTAACTGTGACGTGATTTGGTTAGGTATTTTACCACCGGTCGCCTGCCTGTCACCAACTTTTTACAGTGGCCGTTTACGACACCTCAGTAAGAAATGATGGTGGTCTATTCTACTCAGCCAGATACCACACGGCGGGTCAACTTGCCTTTGTCGCCTTTTACGACGTACGTATAATTAGAACCCCTTCAGAATTAGTTATTCATGATGTAAATTACATAAAATAAAATAGAGATAATAAAATTCGCTTTAAATCTGTCTGGGCGATCTAATATGCATGCGTCTATAACGGGAAAGTTATCAAGTTAGAATATAGCAAAATATTTCTTTTACGAGCTTCCTTCATACTTTGAGTCCGATTGAGTATGCGATATAAACAAATAGCGGGTCAAATAGCTAAACGATGTCGTTAAAACGATAATTATCGTCAAATTAGTTATATTATCTTAAAACTTTTCTATATGCTAAATATTTTAAGACCTTAGAATAGTTGTTTCATAAATCTATCTATATAAAATTCTAATGGTTCAATGGATTTTTTTGAAATATGTAAACTAACGGCCTGTTTATATCGAGAATGGTTGGAGGTAAGTTACACATATACACATATAAAGGTTACATAATATATTTCCTGAATTCTCGTAGGTTATATATATTTATAGCCTATCAATCCGCAGCGAGGTAGGTGTGAGCTCCAATCCTTCTCTCAAATAACGGTGAAAGGAGGCTTTTGCTATGGGATAGTAACAGGCTTTAACTTACCTTCATTTTTTTACAACTAATGTATACATTAAAATATAAATAACTAAATTGTAATTCTCATTTGATCCCATTTGTCCCACTTTGGCACAAAAATTGGTCACTTTATCTTAGTCGTAAATTGAAAGTGCACGTGTAGAATTAAGAGTTTTGTGATATTTCACACTTGTTAACATAGACAAATATATAACACTAAATAACACGAACATAAAACACTAAATCATTCAAATACATTTATTTGTTATAATATATCTAGCATCTTCTTAAATAAGTGTTGTTTGCAGTGAGACAGTAGGGCCGTGGAGTTAAAATGCAAAAAATCCTTTCCTTTCACAATTTAGTTGACTGCCTCATCATATGAAAGAGGGCTGGCTCCTTTTTCATACAAAGAATCAGCTTAGCGATTCAACGCGACAACGCCAGTATTCTTGCGATTTTAGTTAGGTCCTTAGATTACCTCACTACTCCACATATAACTTCTATATATTTGTTCTAAATAAATATTATGTATAATAAATAGTAGTACTTGGTTGACCCAGCCTTGCTCGGTAAATAACCGTAACCGCAAAAACCCGACAAAATCGCAAAGCTTCCTTTGCGATTTTGTAGTGGAGTCTATCTCCTGACGATGCTTCGGTTACGGGGCGAAACAATTGTTGAGATTGTGGTGGTGAATGTGTGCAGTGCTTGTGTATTGTTGTGTCATCGGTGTCGGGTAGTGCATGAGTTCTTACAAATTCTGCATTTATCAGGTATGAGAACGAATAGTACACTCTACATTTAGCATTACATATATTCTCTTTTATCGCGGATTATAGCAAAATAATATTCTCATTACTTTTGTATTATGGACCTCCGCAAAGTAACGCCTAATTCTATAAATTTTTAATGTAAAAGATTGTACATCAGGTTTAAGTGCCATTAAACGCATATCCGATCAACATCATTATGTGAACAGACAAACGGAAATGTCCTTTATAGTAAAGGCAAATGTATATTTTGTGTTCAAGTTTCATTTATAAAGATTTCACGTTTACTTTCACCGGCGAACTGTTTTCTTTTATTTGCGTCTCGCGGAACCGGCGGTGTTTGCGCACATCTTAAAAAAATCGTGCAAAAATAATTACAACCTTTTCCGATTTTTACGGTCAGCAATGGACTTGATGGATGCATAATGTTTGAATAACGATCACAGTCTGGTAATATAAACTTTTTGAAGGTTAGCAACACCTATTTTTTTATCAGTCTATGAGTATACTACTGCTGCTCTCTACATTTTGGAGGGAAAAACTTTGCACGCTCCTCCATTGCGAATTGCACATACAACCCATGAATTCCTAAAATATTATATTACTTGGTAATACAGCTAGAATACTGTGATGGCCTAGCGGTGCGACCGTGTGAATCTCTAGAGACGATCATGGGTTCAAACCCGGGCAGACACCAATGAGTTTTTCTATTAAAAACTTATGTGTCTAATTGATAATTGCAATTTATCACACGCTTTTCGGTGAAGGAAAACATCGTGAGGAAACCTGCATATCTTTAGAAAATTCTAGGCATATGTGTAACCTACCAATACCATTGGAGCAGCGTGGTAGGTCTTAGCTCCAACCCTTCTCTCCAAAAATGGAGAGAAGAGGCCTATGCCCAGCAGTGGGATAGTAACAGGCCGTTACTTACTTTACTTACAGCTAGAATTGCCTGATCAGTACTCCATACTGAACAATGTTGACATGGTGTAGTGTCTTATTTGTGCCTTATTTTGAAAGAGACTCGACACGACTATTAGATGTTTTATCGTCTACAACATATCTATTTGATTATAGTCATTGATTGAATTCGTATTTATGAACTTCGTCAATAACAATTAAAAAATATGCATTATTTTTGTCTTAAATTTTTAAATCTCTAAAGAAAACCTCGAATAATCTACAAAGAGACTTTGATCAAAGATTCTCTTTATGTTCATTCATAAAACAAATATTGCTCTCTCAAAAATTTATCTCTTAGGTAATTAATCACTTGGTAACATCTGGTTAATGATGTGAATTTTATATTAAGATATTATATTTCTGTTACGATAAGCCTCAATTCCGTTCATATCCAAGATCATCAATCGTACTGTGCGAGTGAAAAAAAAATTGCTGCGCACTAAAATATTGCGTCCAAAACATTTTCAAAAGCGAAGGCCGGAATTCTCCGAGTCGACCTTGCCGCCGCTTAAGTAATAAAACAATTTTGACCGATTCAACCGGATAAAAACAAACTAATTAACATGTTTTTTTTTAAACTGAACCAGGGTGGATGTTTTCAAGTTAAAAAAAATCAGGATAATGAATGAAAGAAAAAAATATTGATCACATTGAAGTTAAAAATGCGAAATGCGTTTCTTATGTTGTGTTGTAATCTTTATGTCTAAACCAAGCAATGAGTTATTGTAACGAAAGTTGCAAAGCTGGCGAGATATAATTTTTTTTATAGGTTTCTCGATTGCATAGTGAGAGATAGGATTTACTGCCGATTACTACAGTAGAGTCTTCTCTTAAAAGAGTCTAGAGGTAGTAATAAGAGCTTTGTGGTCCGATTACATTGCTAAACAACTCCTTCCAGGTTAGTAACTCTATCTTAAATTTTTTTTCAAACTTATCTAAAATACGGAAAATATGGTTTTATTCACAAAAAAAGTCACATGGCTACCCTACTGTTAAAAACGATAACACTTGCCCCGTGAATTAATATTAGCATTAAAACACTTAGTTTTTATAGTAATACAAGATAAAAAACGAAAATCCAATACATGGCCTAAGCACTACTAAGAACCTAAAAAAAATTGACATGAACTAATGTTATTATAAACAAACAGAAGCTTTTAATTGCGGTCGCAACGCGAGGCTTTGTTTTTTGTTCTTCTAGTTGTAACAACTTGGGTCATTGCTTGTTTAAAAAAATCAAACTGGTTTTCAATACTTAAATTGTAATTGCTAAATACCTTCCATGGCTTATCCGCTGGAGTAATATACGGTACAATTAAAGCTTATATTCCGGGTTAACATACCTAATAATAATATCAAATTATTCTTAGAGAACAGAAAAAAAGTAATTCTTGTTTTAACTTAAGTAATCACGAACTTATATAAATTCTATATATACCGCTGATGAGATTAATTATTAATAAGAATTCGGATATCATTTTGGTCTCGTTCATAGATGAAATGGATTGAAATATCAAATCAAATTTATCTTTTTTTTTAAATAGGCGTTTTACAAGCCCTTTTGAATCGTCAATTTATTGTTATTTTGATATTGGATAATATTCCGGCGTCTGCTCTTTTCTTCATCAACAACTCTTTTTCCACTCAAAGTATGGTCAGCACAACTTGTTTTTCTCTCCCATTCTCTTTTATCATTCGTCATCTCTGTCCGTAATCTTTTTATATTATTTCACACAATCTATCTTTTTAGTTTTTTTTCATCTGTGTTGAATAGTTTTGTCTTGTTATATTAAACGTATATCCTATTAAGGATGGAGTCCTTAGGTTTAGGTTAGGTTAGGTTTTTAGTAGATGAATTTTATCACTGTGTGCCATAGATCGCTTATATTAGTCTATAGTTTTAATTTTTATACTTGTCTGACGACGAAAGCCGTTAGCCCACATTACTGACAGACACACACACATACATGTATACAACGTCGCATATTAAAAATTTACTTTAAATTCAAATCAAAATTGTTAAGATTCTCCGAGATTCTTGCTTCGCTGTGGCACATCGAAGGATTCCCCAAATTTAATTAAAATTGTATACTAATGGCGCAATTGAGCTTTTTTTTATTCAAATAAATTAGTTAACATTCCGTTTTTTATCCAAGCATTGTGTTCGTTAATATCACTACTTAAACGTTTTTTATAACTTGACATCTCGGCAATGGCTATTTTTTGCACCGCATCTTCATTTTTTGTGCACATTATTGTGTCTGTAGCTTGAAATCGTACCTACCAATTTTCCCCTTAGAATTTTCTCACATATTACCTATTGTTGGTTCCATTAAAATACTACAAAGTAAATAAAATTTATGATGATAGGTATAGATGAACTTTTATCGGACGCCCAAAAAAGTCCCCGAGGCGGTCGATGCTCCCAATGCATCGTCCAGCGGAGGGAGGGGTTACTTTTAGAGAAGCCCCGACCCAGAGGTGGCGCACTCTGGGGTCAGAGTTGCTACTGGCGGGGATGGGGGGCAATGTCTTCATAGGTACCCTGTCCCCGCCACCAGCAGCGTGGTGGGGCACTGTCAGATTTTTAGTCGGTGCGAGTCCGACATACCCACCGCTAGTCACCATCGGGAGGTCACGATGGATATATATACAGTACCTGGTTGACCGAGCCTTGCTCGGTAATTTTTTACAAAATTACAAAAAAAAAATAATAGGGTAGGTACGCCATGTTATCTCGGTTCATCTCTACTAATCAGCGAGATCCGTGTCATTTTGATTCATCTTTCTTTCACTGTATTAGAAGTTACATTTGGTATGCAGAATACTTAAAATGAATTTAAAATGAATTATTGTGACCCCTGTATATATCGTTAAAGCAAATAAACAAGTCATTCATGCATTCAAATCTGTATTGTGTACGAACAGATTAAGTCCGTCCGACGTTTACTTAGTCTGTGCTTGATAAATAATGATAAAGCGTTGGAACGTGTTAATCACAACCACAGTTACCTAACGACGCTGTACACGCACCGACGGACAAACTGTTAGCAGCATTCCAAATTCTAAACTGTTTAGCGTGCCTTTGTTAAGTATTAAAAGGTTCCTCGAATTACACAATGCAAATAAGTCCACACGAGTAGGTGCCTTTCAGTGATTATGCATTTATTTCCCGCATACAGCCGACAATCATATATTAAATATTACAAATAGATGTGACACTCGAAAGAATACTGCGTAATTCAGTCAAGTAAGTACATAATTTAGAGCTGAAATTTAATCATAAACGAGTATGTATATTAGCATTCATCATTCTCCTGTCCTAATCCCACTATAAGTGGGGTTCGCACAACATATTTTAAGTGATTTGGCTACGTATTTTACGACCGGCCGCCAGCCTGACATCCTCTTACCTCGCCTTTTACGACTCCTCGGTAAGAAATGAGAGTGGTCTATTCTACTCAGCCGGATACTACACGAAACTTACCTTAGTCGCCTCTTACGACACCTAGGTAAGAAATGGGGATCTATTCTACTCGGCCGGATATCGCACGCTTATGTATATTATACCTTTTTATTTTAGAAAAATTGAAGCGAAAGAGTCCAGAGAGAGATGAGAAATAGTCGCGCGGTGTCATCGCTGGGCTATGACACCTTAAATTTTTTATTTAATAAGTTATAGTTTCAAGCGATTAATATTATTTGGTGGAAGGGTGATAGAAATACACTTACACTCCTCTCACAGTCGCAATCACAACTTTGATTGTATTATTAAATATAATATATAATATAAATACATCCAAAATATTGAACAAATAACCATAATCAATAGATTACTCACACAATCAATAAAATCATAATTCGAATGTGTATTTTAATTCGTTAGGTCATTTTCTGTCCCATTAACGCAACATTTGTGTTCGGAGCCATCTAAAGTAGTTTGATATCTGTAGAACTAAGTTGCACTACTGTGCGCATTGTCTAATCTATGACACAATCTCATTCAAAACAGCAATTATGCGGCCATCTAGATATTATCACTCCGTTATAATGCAGTTTGCCAGCTTCGCGTAATAGTTTCCATGTATAATAGGAGTTTCGTGTAAGAAACTGGTTTTGAAAGATAAAATTATTTAAATTTATGATTGACAATCATTGTGGTGAAATAGTTACTATTCTATTGAGCAAAAGGTCAATTTTTTATATGAAAAATTATACTTATGATTTAAATTGTAATTACTGCCTCACTGCTTGACGTTTCAGTTAGATAAAAATGTCAGCAGCAACTTTATTTATTTAAATAATTTATAGAATCAGGCGTTACTTTGCGTAGATCCATAATATAAAAGTAATAATAAAATTATTTTGCTATAATCCGCGATGAAGTACAATAGAAAATATATATAATTCTAAATGTAGAGTGGACAATCGGTTATCATACCTGATACATGCAGGATTCGTAAAACACATGCACAAAACCCCACCACCGCCACCGCAATACATAAGCACTACATACTACTCTAGGAAGGCTACAGGTCTTGTAGGGAGCCTATAGGTTAAATAACATCACGTTATAAAGAATAGGATAGGAGCAGCAATAAAAAATAGTACGAAAACGGCAAATTTCCTTCCGTGCGGTGATAGTTATTCAAAATTGTTCTCCTCTAAAAGTTCTAAATGGCGACACTGGTATTGACATTCTCCATAGAATCTGTGACCGTGTGTGGCAGAGTGGTAACTGGCCAGCTGACTGGACCAAATCGATTATTTTACCCCTACATAAGAAGGGTTCCACAAGAAAATGTGAAAACTATAGGACACTAGCACTTGTTTCACACGCAAGTAAAATCCTTCTTCAGATTTTGAATAATCGGCTTAGATATTACCTTGATTGGCAAATACCGCAAGAGCAGGCTGGTTTCGTAAAGGGGAAAGGCACACGCGAACAGATTCTTAATGTCAGACAGCTAATCGAGAAAGCTAACGAATTTGACGTGCCGTTTGTGATGTGTTTCATTGACTACGCTAAGGCCTTTGATTGTGTTGATTGGCACTGTTTATGGAAAGTACTTAAAGACATGGGAGTCCCTGAACACCTCATTAAATTGCTAAATGGACTGTATTCACATGCTCAGGGCATTGTTCGAGTAGGAAGGACTATATCAAAACCCTTTCATTTCGAAAAAGGTGTACGGCAAGGTTGCATCTTATCCCTAGTCCTGTTTAATATCTATGGAGAGCATATCATAAGACGCACATGTGATGAATGGGAGGGTGGGGTCAAAATCAATGGTTGTAAAATAACTAATTTACGATATGCTGATGACACCATTCTACTGGCAGCAGATGAAGACGAGATGTGCTCTTTACTCAACAGGATGGAGCAAAGTAGCGAGGAATTGGGTCTTTCCATAAACAGAGCCAAGACGAAGATTATGGTTATTGACCGGATGGGCAAGCTGGAGCTCACTGGGAAACTGAAACTTGAAATCGTGGACAACTTCATATACCTGGGCTCCAATATAAGTAACAGCGGATCATGCGAGATGGAAATCCGAAGGCGTATTGGAATGGCAAAAAGTGCTATGACCCAACTCAACAGAATTTGGAAAAATCGCAATATCACGATAGAAACAAAAAAGAGACTAGTATCTACTCTTGTATTCTCCATTTTCATGTATGGTTCAGAGACATGGACTTTGAAAGCGGCCGATCGCAGACGCATCGACGCATTCGAGATGTGGTGCTGGAGGAGGATGCTACGGATACCGTGGACGGCTCACCGTACTAATAAGTCGATACTAGAGCAATTGCGAATACATAAACGACCACGTCTATCCAATGTTTGCCTTCGCCGCATCTTTGAGTTCTTTGGTCACATCGCACGGAAAACAGGCGACAGCCTCGAGAAGCTGATTGTGACCGGGAAAGTAGATGGCAAAAGACCGCGAGGAAGAAGTCCAATGCGCTGGACCGACCAACTGCGTACAGTGCTCGAAACCAAAGTATCCGATGCCATTCGTGTAGCTGGGGACCGTAGCAGATGGAAAACGATCATCCATCAGTCTGAGATTCCGTGATTGATCACGACCCCCAGCATTGGGGATATCGACTAGAGGAGGAGGAAAAGTTCTAAATAAAAGTTCGCGACAGCATATGTCTAGCTTTTAAGGTTAATCCACTTTAACCATTTTTATGGTTATCAAGAGACGGTTATATTTCGGTTTTAATCTTTTCACGCGGGTGGAGTCGCTGACGATTTTTAGTACACAAACAATGCTTAAAATGTAAATAAAAAAAATCTTTATTGGTACAAAAAAATAAACAAATATACTACTAATTTAAGGAATAAGAAATGAGGATAGTCTATTCTACTCAGCTGGATACCACACGGTGGCTCAACTTACCTTAGTAGTACCTTAGAGGCATTTTTACCATCTAAATAATCTTCAATTTTTACGTATAAGCATATGTCTTACACTAAATTTAAACTTTTCTATAGACTGGTCTAGTATGAATTGCGGAATTTTATTATAGATGCGAAAGCGAAGCGAATAACATATTGTTAGAAAGAGAAAGAAAAAAAAATAGTAAAGGTCTTAACCGTCAAAACCGGACTTATCTCTAAAAGGGATACAAAAGTAATAAATTATAAAGCGATAAATTATCGCGGATTATAGCAAAATAATATTCTCATTACTTTTGTATTATGGACCTCCGCAAAGTAACGCCTAATTCTATAAATTAACTAAAAGGGATCTCTTCCAGTTAACCTTTCACTCGTTGCCAACCAACAATATTATTTCAGTTAATCTTAAGGGCTATATACTCGTATATCCAGCAAAATAAGTTTGCGGTTAAATTTAAACTAAATGATTTTATAATTGAATGTTGACGCTATCAAATAATCGACGAGTAGTTTAAAGTAAATTTTGGTCAAATGATGACACTTTAATAGTAATTTGTAATAGCAGTGAGATAAAGGTTGCCTTTTATGAGTGACTACGTTATGTTGCACGAATATCTGTTGTAATCTGTTAAGATAAGTGTTTAAATTCATTAATTTATCATTATAAACCATAGCAGAGAGATATACAATAAAGTGAACTTTGAATGTTTCAAAAACGAGTCAAAGTATAAATGGCCCTAATTACTCACTGCTGGGCATATGCTTCCTCTCTTTTTTTACGTAGGGATGGGTTAGAGATTAGACCCATCATGCTCCAATGCGAATTGATACCTTATACATATCCCCGGAATTGTTCAGAGATATGCAGCTTTGCTCCCAAACTTTGTCTTTACCGAATAACGTATCAAATTAAAATTATCAATTAGACACAAGTTTTTTATTAAAAAAACTCATCGGTTTTGAACTCTACTTCTATACGGGGTTTGAATCCATGTCTTATAAAAAGGTCTTAAAGTTTAGCTATCACAGCATTGAAACCAAAATTCAGGTAAAAATTTATTTAGCGGCTATGGGGCCAAAACTAATATGCCTTATAGACTTATGTCATGAGGCATCAGAAAAATTCAATTATTTTCTGACCTCAAGTATGTATAACAGAGTATAAATTAGTATATTATTCATGAGTTATTTATACTTATATCAGCTTCTGTACACAATTTTATCTGCATAGACTTCAGCACTGAGATGAATTTAACTCTCCTGTCATTCAATTATCATTATGTAAACAATTTCTGCCATTCATAGCTCCATTTCTACTTGAAAGAATGACACACAAACATTTTTTCATATTTATAATAAAAGTGTGAATATCTCATAAGCTCAGCTCATCTGTAGATTACCACGTCGTATATTATAGTATCATTTAAATACTTCTTGCAGACTTTGCAATACTGCTCAGTTTAGTTTAAAAATTAATAAGTTAGCTTAACCAAATTCGTCATATTATCGTGATGTTTCAACGTAAGAAATATCCTCTCAAACAGTATTGTTCAATGATTTAATTAACAATATTAATGCTAACATTTAGGTAGTCTATGAATATAGTTAATTATTGCGATTATAAAAAGATATTTAATTAAAATTTTTGTGAGTTTAAATATAATTGTGTATATTTATTGAAACCGGTACTAAGATGTTTATGACTGATAAAAAAATTGTGTGTCCGATAGTATGAGCAGAAAAACTTAAGTCGCGGTTAAAGTCTTTTATAAATATTTGATTTCTAACTCTTGAACGTACCTTTTTACAACCATTTTAAAATGATATCTATAATGATTAGCTATTTTTTTGTAACTTGCAACCACAAGACGCAAAGATTAGAATTTATGTATATATTTGTCATTATCCCCACTCTAAGTGGGTCAGCACAACATCTAATAAACATGTTGTAACATGAATTGGCTACGTATTTTACGAGACCACTTACTTAACGTCAACTTACCTTAGCCGTATTTTACGATACCTCGTTAAGAAATGAGGCGTTTTATTCTACTCAGCGGAATACCACACAGCCGGTTGACTTATCTTAGTTGGCTTTTACGACACCTCGGTAAATTCAAAATTTTCATTATTGAAATAAACTTGTAAACAAGCGCAACTCTGCTGCTGGTTCGGAAAGCTGTTCCTACCGAGAAGAGCCAGCAAGAAACTCGGCGGTTGCTCTTTTCAACATAATACTTATAACTAGTTACATTAGGTCATTACTATCTTGTACAGGGTTGGACAGTAGCTATATCCACGCAATCTTATCGTCTAAATAATCCCCAACAGTATAGTAGGCTTTTTGTATCAGCCTCTCTTTAATAGTGTTTCTAAACTGCTGTAATGGCAAAGCTAAATTTGATTATTATCGATTAAAATTAATTATAAGATATGAGGGTTGTCTATTCTACTCAGCCGGATACCACACGGCGGGTTGACTTACTTTAGTCACACTTTACGATACCTCGGTAAGAAATGAAGGCCGGATACTACACGGTTTATATAATTTTATCTTGTATAAGTAGTTTCAAGTGTACCAAGGTTTATTGTATAGGATGATACGTATATTTGTTATCTCATTAGAAATCTAAAGGATATCCTGCTGTTGTAGTATTGTATTTAAATTATAATCTGCAAATTGGACATATTAAATTAATAGAGATAATAGTATACAGAATGACATGAGCCCATAGTTTACGTGTGACGGACTTCAGAACAAAGATAGTTGCTGTAATTTACGTATTATCGAGTTTAATGAACGTGCCTAATTGATTGTAAAGTCTAGAAAAAACAACAAAGATTTTTCGCAAGAAATCACTCGCATTATTAACTTGTCCGCGCTGTCTTTTTATGAATAACGCTGCTAAGTTTGAAGATGCGAATAATGAAGGAGGAAAATTTCATTTTCATTAGTCATCAAGAAGAAAAACAATGGGCAACATGTTTTACGTTGAAAAGGTTATCTGCCGAGTTTCTTGCTGGTTCTTCTCGGTAGGAGAAAACTTCCGAATCAGTGGTAGCTTCTTTAAAAGCATTTGACGGTTCAAAAGTACAGTGTGTTTCAACTGTTGTTGAACAAAGAATATTTTGAATTTGAAGAATGTAGGCATTGCTTGGCGAAATTCCATAGTAGAAAATCGTAAAGCTACGACGAAGCTTATCCCATAACGATGCTTTAACTACGGGATGAAAAGATCGTTGAGATTGTAGTATTGAATCTGTGTAGTTCTTTTTGGTGATAGTGGTGGTGTCTTGTGATACTTGTAGTAACTAATCCTGCATGTATAAGGTATGAGATCATTCTCATAATTCAACGTTATACATAATATTTGTCACCACACATTTATTTAACTGTAAACTTTCTCTAATTGTTATCATCTGAAGATTTTACTAATCACCTTGATACGTGTGAACAGACCTTAAATCTGTGACCTATCCGGGAGTTGAACGTGTCTTGTCGCTAAGGTCGCCATAAAAGTTGTACATTTTACACAAATACTAACACAATAGCACCTCATTAACCATTCAAGACAACAAGTTTGCTCGTGTTGGTAATATTTTATGAGGGGTTAAGGAAAAATACACCTCTTTCATCAGATAAGGCGCATCAGACCCTCATGTGTAAGGGCAAGGGCACGTCTAGACAGAATTACTGTGTTCCATTGTCAATAACCTTATAAAATGGGTGCTATACAAGTTTTTAAAATGCCCTCGATGTACGTGAAATACAGACAGACTAGTTTTAGAGCACCGATCTAGAACTGAATTATATATGAGAAACTGTGCAGCATAATGTGTAAAAATCTACAATAATTTTTGAAAGAAAATTACGGTTGATATTATTAAATTGATAATGTATGTATGATCTAAAAAACAAAATTTGTCTTTGTAAATTAATACATAAATCGATTTATTTTCTTTTCTCTAGTCTGACATTAATTATTGCATGCCTTAATTTGTTAAATATACTGATACAAAATTTGTTTAACCAGCATTTTATTAGTTTAACGGCCAACGACCGATAAAATCTAAGAAGAAACTTCTAATCGGTATTTTTTTCATTTTTTTTAAAGCTTACTAGTAATTTGGGTTACAAATTACTAGTAAACTTGTTTAACCCTCCAAATAAGCTAAATGGTTATGTTAGGAGTGGGTTCACGTCGGTATTATAATGGCCAGGATTCAAACCTCTCGATCGCAAGTCTCTTACCCTAACCATTTCGCTATCTTCGCTTCAAATATGAGAGGCTGATGTAATGGCAAAGCTATGATTGCAGAATTTTATTATAATCTAATACTGAGACCCACAAACTATTTACGTACTTTTGCAAGGCGCAAAGCAGGAGCCGCGAGCTTATGTCGGTTCCTACTTTGTCTATTATAAACATCTGGACTACTATCTAAATAAATATATGTGACACTTACACACACGGTTGTCCGTCCCCAAAGTAACTCAATACTTATGTTATGTTAGACAGTCAGCTGGTGAATATATACTTATATATTTTTAAATACATACTTAAATACAAATATACACCCAGGCTCGAAGAACAACAAATTCATTTATAGAAAATTTTGGCGGCGGGAATCGAACCCGCGACCCACGGAGCTGAAAGTAGGGTTACTACCCACTGCGCCAACGGGCCAGTCATGGAAGGAAGGAAGAGTTAAAAAGTTCTCTAGATACAAAAAGATTGATGTAGGTACTAAACGATACCAGTATTGAATAGTAAAGCGATCGATTGAAAGATTTACACATAAGTATACATAAGTACCTGGGTGACCGAGCATAGCTCGGTAATTTTTAAAATGATTTTTTGAAAAAAAAATTGAAATGAAAAATGAAAAATATTAGGGCAGTTGGGGCTCGATCCTTGGTATTTTCACCTCTCTAGACCACCCGTTCACCGAATGAACTACTATGACTTTACGTTTGACAGCGAAAAATTGTGATTGTATTCAACGTAAATTTCAAAAAAGTTTTAGAACCCGAAATCAGGGATAAAACGACATTTTTTTAAAATAAAATTTATCAAGATTATACTCCTCCAATTATACATGCTGAATTTCAGGAAAATCGTTGGTACCGTTTCCGAGATTCGGAATATATATATAAACAAGATTAACTCATTTAAATATTAAAGATATACATAAATACGTTATACATAATAAAAACATTAAACACATTATCACGTCGCTTAACATCAAAGTGGCTCCTTCAAGATAACTAGCGATCACACGACAATTGTTAACAAGTCTGAAAACGCGGTCTATTCTTTTATAAATTAATCCATGTCAAGAAATAATCTACAACGGCAACATATTATTACTTCTCGGGTTGTGTTAATGGATTCTGCCATAACGCTCAGATGCCTATTTTAATTGGGAGATCGATTAACTATATTTGTTTCTATTTATATTAAGAGTGGTACATTTTTTTTCATAACTCCGCCTTGCTTAGTACTGTCCAGTTGTTTTTAGTGTTATATTTATAGTAAATTTTGAAAATCGGTTTTTACATTTTATGTACCGTTAGTTTATGTGGATTTAAGTTGTTATAAATAAGTTATTAACTATAAAATTCAGTACAAGAATTTATAGGTAAGGAAATTACTCTGTACAAAATATAAAGTATATCTAGCGATAGTTATAATATATCTCGCTATGTCCGCGATTAATCTGCCTTCAATTCCGCGGTTCTCCGAGCCAGCCGATATATATATATATATATATATATATATATATATATATATATATATATATATATATATATATATATATATACGATATTTTATAAACACGAAATTGAAATTCTAATACTAGGTAATACACATTTATATTACATTTAAGCCGTGTGGTATCCGGCTGAATAGAATAGTACCACCCTCATTTCTTACCGAGGTGTCATAAAAAGCGACTAAGGTAAGTCGACCCGCCGTGTGGTATCCGGCTGAGTAGAATAGACCAACCTCATTTCTTACCGAGGTGTCGTAAAAGGCAACTAAGGTAAGTTGACCCACCGTGTGGTATCCGGTTTAGTAGAATAGACCACCCTCTTTCTTACCGAGGTGTCGTAAAATACGATTAAAGTAAGTTGACGTCAGGCAGGCGGCCGGTCGTAAAAACGCAGCTAAATCATGTGACAGCATATTTATAACATGTTGTGCCGACCCCACTTAGAGTGGGATAAGGGCAGGATGATGATGACACATGTATATTACATTTATACGTAAAACTTAAATATCATAAATTGACTCTAAAAAGAAACGACTATCGGGCCTAAAATGAGAAGCTTCGTACATTTCCAAATAACACGATTGAAGAACCAAAGAACTATTTGATACATTTCCATTAGAGGTAAAAGATAACCTAATGGATATGGGCAGAGCAGATTGGTACTAATTAATATAAACTCCCCGTTATGTTGCGTGTTGATATCGCCCATCACCTCCGAGAGCAGTTAAACGATGCGCAGGTTACGGCCAAACCGATTATATTCAGGGTCTCACTACATTTATTCTTACTAATCTCGGAATAACCTGTATTAAATATCAAAATTTTCTTTATTAAAATAAACTTGTGAACAAGTGCTTTAGAATCGTCAATTCTACTGCTGGTTCGGAAAGCTGTTCCTACCGAGAAGAGCCATATAGTCATATAGTCTTATTTTCAAGCCTCTTAAGCCCTGTTTAATTCAAATTTAAACAATTCTTTATTCAAATTGGATAAAATTCAATTTGAATAAAAAATTATAAGTACTTTTGAATCGTCAAATTACAATAAGCTATTACTGGTTCGGAAAGGTGCTCTTACTGAGAAGAACCAGCAAGAATCTAGGCGATCACTCTTTTTAAAAATAAATATTTCAATAATATATTTTTAATTCTTTACAATTCAGAAATCACAATATAATCTAGTGCTTTCATATATTATATAAGAGATAAAGTTTTAAATAAAATGCGTAAATTACCGTTTAATGTTACTCGTCGATATACTCGAAAAGAAACAGATTTAAGATATTGTTCTTATTGAGAACTATTCATTAAAAGTTCGGTGGTTGCTTTTCCATAATATTTATAGTGTAATTTCGTTACAGATAAGCCTAATGAATTGTTATCATTCGACTTACATATTTGATTGCATAACATTTACAACTTCAATTAATAAATTAATTAATACATTTCCACGTTACAACTGATAAATTAATAATTATTATTTAATAGTATTCTACATAAAAAATGGATTAAATATCTTGGTATAAGAGATAAGATGAGTAGTCGAAATAGAATTGTAAGAAATCATATTTAAAAAAAATTAAGAATTAGTTTTGCAAGGAATTGTATAATTACTGAGTTACATTGTTTGGATTACATGTTACATACTTAAAATGACTAAGATAAGTCATTGGACCTGTTCTTAGATATAAGTTAATCTATAATTTTAGGTTAAAATTAAGTTGCTTATTAGCTTTAAGGCTAGATTGTGACTACAATAAAGTACCTCCATTGTGATGTACTTTATAATGGGGAAAAAATACTTTCAATGTTGTGAAATATAAATCAAAGATGTCGATCTGAACTATTTTTGTCTACTCTAAAAATAATTACTTAACTAACTTTCCGGAATTACTGTAATATATTATGTTTGCTGATTGTACAAATCCATTTTGGTTTTCTTAATATTTTTTTAAAAATCAGTGTTTCAAATTTGTTCATTAATAACTTTTATGTCACGCAATATTTTCCTTTAGTACTGTAATTTTATTTTAGTGGCTATAATTTGATATTTCAACTTCGTCAATTCATAAATTATAAGGTTTACTATATTTGACGATAAATTGATAACTTTACAAAAAAAAGGAACATGCACGTTTCAAGTAAGTACTTGCAGTGTATATTATTAAATTTCTTTAAAATCCTTGGTTGGAAACGACCTCCGTATCCAATTCCGAGACGAATTGACACAATCAAAAACAATATCATATATTAATCAGTTATAATCGGTGCTAACGAGTTCGTATAGTGCCTGATATCAAACCGGTTAACGCCGAACCGTTGCGGTAAATGTAGGGAGACCCTTAGTCATTGAAAAGTCATCCCATGAACTGGTTAACTTTAGATTGGCCTTATATTCATTAGGCGTCTGGCATCGCAGGAAAATATTAACGACTTTTTTATTCAAATTCAAGAATGATTAATATTAAATAAATGTTAAGATAAAACATAAAATTTTATGTACACTTTTTTCACAACCTCTTAACATTTATCTCTGTATAAAAATAAAATAAAAGGAGTTTTACACTGCATGTGTATGCTTGCTCTAATTAACACTAAACTAATCTAAAAGCTTATCAAAAAGAGTTTGAACAAATTGCATGCTTCAATGAGGGTGACCACCCTCATTTCTATTCTATTCTAGTGAACCAGTTATTATTATTTACAATGAAAAATGTGTCAAAGAGTTGCCGTGTTAATCTTGACGTGTGATAACTACGTATCCTTTCTCTCTCAACGTAACTGTGTTTCGGCCTTTATATGTAAACATCTAAACTTCACTCTGTCAAAGTTTACTTTTCACACATTTAGCTTCGGCCATTTTGTTGGAAATCTTACATTACGGGATTTGTGACGAGATAATGTGCTAACACTTCCTTATAGAGATATTTTGAGCCAGTAACTTTATGAATTTACTAGCTTTTACCTGCAAATTCGTTTGCGTGGACTGTTGTCGTAGGTTGATAATAGATGGCGCTTTTCAATGACATCCTATTCCCGTAGATTTAACAGGATTTCTATAGCTTATATGTTATTTCGGTGTATAGGTAATAATTGTGCCAAATTTCATCCTTATTGGTTCAGTGGATTCGCCGTGAAAGAGTAACAAACATACATCCATACTCACAAACTATTAGTAGGCTAGGATAGGATGACGTTTTAACGCTATCTACTTAATAGGAAAATCGGGCCGACGTAAAATTTAATCAGTGATGATAAAAATACATTCTGATGAAATTTATACAAGTGTATTGCCATTACAGCAGTTTTAAAACACTGTTAAAGGGAGGCTGATACAAAAAGCCTATTATATTGTTGACGATTACTTAGAAAATAAGAATATGTGGATATAGCTACTGTTCAACCCTGTACAAGATAGTAACGACAATGTAACTAGTTATAAGTATTATGTTGAAAAGAACAACCACCGAGTTTCTTGCTGGCTCTTATCAGTAGGAACAGCTTTCCGAACCAACAGTAGAGTTGACGATTCAAAATAGCACATAAAACTTAACAAGGTACCAACCCATGAAGTGTTACGTCTTACTTAAAAAATAATATTTAAGCACGTGCTTACGTTAATAAGTTGTGATAGCCCAGCGGTTATTTCGAAGGGGACACGAGTTCAAACCACGGTCAGTTTTCCTGTTAAAATTTATGTGTCTAATTGATATCTGTAATTTCTCGCACGTTTTTCGGTGAAGGAAAACAACGTGAGGTAATCAACATCTAGAGTATTCGGGGATATGTGTAACCTACTAATCCGCATTGGAGCAGCGTGGTAGGTCTTAGCTCCAACTCTAAAACGGAGCTAGGAGGCCTATGCCCAGCAGTGGGATAGTAACAGGCTTTTTACTGTGCTTGTTTTTTTTACTTTTTTTTTACTTACGTGTTCAAAAATAATTATTTGAGGTTTTTTTTATTTGCCGTGTTTCATTATCTCCATATCTTAATATTTTTTTTTCATATTTTATGTTACAATGTATATTTAATTTATTAATTATATGTTTTTTTGTTTTCAGGTAAGCTTCATATTGGTAAATAAGAGAATATGGTAAATATTGCCATTCACATGCACAGTCAAATGTAAGCTTATAATTTGTTTATGTTATAAAAAATCTTTTATATTTAATATTTAAATGAGTTAATCTTGTGAAATCTATTGAATGTGAATTTCGAAAACGTAAATGATTTTCATGAAACTTAGTACGTAGAGGTTTTCGGGGGCGATAAGTCGACCTAGCTAGGTTTTATTAAAAAGCTGTAATGGCTTAGTGGGGAACGGGCGGACTAAAAAAGTGAGAATAGCCCAGATCACCTGCCATTCCTTCCTTTTTTTATTGCATTTTTTTCATTAAAAACAATTACCAAGCAAGACTCGGTCATCCAAGTGCTAATAATTTAAATGAATTAAGATTCAGTCCTTCTCTCCGAAAATGGATGGAGGTTTTTGCTCAGAAGTGGTAGGACGCTACATTAGATATTTATACAATTATTAGTGGTAATTCATACCAACTTAAGGGTTTAAGCACCCTCAATAATACTATATGTTTATCCCTGTTTCCGAAAGATATACGGGAATTTAGTATCCTATATTAAGTTAAGTTGCGAGCTTGATATATAAGCTTTAATTGTCCTGAGCAAAAACCTTCATCCATTTTCGGAAAGAAGGACTGAATCTTGATAAAGTATAAAATCATGCTAAGATGAACAGGTGAGGAGCAGCAACAAAAAATATTACGAAAACTGAAAAAATTTAAGCTTTCCTTGCTTGCGCTAAGTAAAAGGCTAAGTTAGTAAAAGGTGAAAGTTATTTAAAAATAATGTACTACAAAATTGTTCCACTCTAAAAGTTTTAAATAAAAATCCGCGACAGCATATGTCTAGCTTGTAAGGTTAACCCACCTTAACCATTTTTATGGTTATCAAAATACTATATTACGGTTTTAATTCCACGCGGGCGGAGCCGCTGGCGATTGCTAGTTAAAGATCAAAATCGTCGGATCTTCGACGAATAGTTATTCACAGATAAATGGTTATTACAAAGCCGTTAGTGTAAAACACCTCGACGTACCAAAGTGCTTATAATTATATTATAATTCGCTTCACCTCGACACGTTTCGTGTACGACACAAAAACTAATGATCGGTGATGAACATTGTCTACAATAGTGTTGGACACACACGCAGTGCCGTAAACTGACTATTGTTCTTTGACAGACAAAAACTGAGATGGAAACAACATCCGATAACTGTTTATTGTTAATGCCCGGTTCACATTATTCCAGTCCGATAATCCAGCGAGTCAATCCAGTCCAGTGCTGGACTGGATTATATCTTATTACATTATTCCAGTCAAAAGTAATAATAAAATTATTTTGCTATAATCCGCGATGAAGTAAAATAGAAAATATAAATGTAGAGTGGACAATCGGTTATCATACCTGATACATGCAGGAGTCGTAAAAAACACATGCACAAACCTCCACCTCCACCACCACAATACGCAAGCACTATATACGTTCACTATCACAAACTCAACAATCGTTTCGCCCCGCAACCGAAGCATCATCAGGAGATAGACTCCACGACCAAAATCGCAAAGCGAAGCAATACCCAAATAAGCTTAGTTATATACTAATCTATAAATAATTTTATTATTACTTTTGTATTATGGATCTCCGCAAAGTAACGCCTAATTCTATAAATTATTATTCCAGTCATTAAAAGCTGTCGCATCTGTACCAATAGAATTCCACAAATAAAACAATACGTGTTCACTGTCTAGCGTGGTAGTCAAGCACTGGATTCAACTGGATTGACCGTTCACACTGTTCCAATAGCACTGGAATGGGCAAGCTGGAATGAAAAATAGAATGCCAATCCAGTCGACTGGACTGGAGTGATCACTGGATTGGTACATTCCAGTGCAGGTTCACATTATTCCAGTTGCATTCCAGCGCTGGACTGGAATGGTCGACTGGAATAATGTGAACCGGGCATAAAGCATAAATAGAGTGTCGAACGTGGTGAGGTTAAACGTCGCAAAATGTTCGTCATAGAACTATTCAGAACTTACAATAGAATTACTGATTTATTGACTGGCTCCGCGGTTCGTCGATTCGATTTCCACTGAGCGCCAACATTTTCTATCAAAAATTAGTTGTTTTTCGAGCCTGGGTGTATATATGTATTTAAGTATGTATTTAAAATTATATAAATATATATTTAACAGTTGTCTCTCTACCATAACACAACTATTAAGTTACTTACTTTGGGGACGGACGACCGTGTCTGTATATTTATATTTATAGTATTTTGCTGTAATTCGCGGTTGTTAAGAGAATCTATGTTATGCTAAGTGTATGAAGCAGCTAGCATTCATATACCTTATACGTGCAGGACAAGTCACCACGCGTATCACAAAACGCCACCACCATCAACACCACACAAACACTACATACGCACTACCACAATCTCTACCTATTAATCAATCTCAATCACCAGGCTTTGCGATTTTGTCGTGGAGTCTATCTCCTGACAATGTTTCGTTTTCGGGGCGAAACTATTGTTGAGATTGTGGTGGTGAATGTGTGCAGAGCTTGTGCGTTGTTGTGTTATTAGTGTCGGATAGTGCATGTGTTGTTATAAATTCTGCACGTGAGAACGAAACACATTTAGCATTACATATATTTTCTTTTATAGCAAAATAATATTTTCATTGCTTTTGTATTAGGGACCTCCGCAAAGTAACGCCCAGTTCTATAAATTATTGTATTATTTTATCAGGCCTTAGAATTTAATATATTGTTTACTATTTAAAAACTCTTCTATATTATTTTACCAATTATTATTTTGTACGTAAAAATCCTACATACAAAAGACTTATTTTGCCATAGCATGGTAAATCATTATCTAAGACTAAGACCATGTAGCTCTCACCTTAAATAATTAATTATTCACAAATAAATCAAACGTGTCTTGATTGTTAGATTGCAAGCTAATGTTTTTAGCTAAGCAGTCAGGATCTTCTGATTTATGATATGCTATGCGATGTTTATCTAATTATTTATTATTAAACTGCTTGTATCTGTGTAATAGATTTCAATTAATATGGTAAATACTATGCAGAAGAATTTTAGGAGTGCCCGCCGTAACCTATCGTCAAAAATCTTATCTATTCTACAAATATATAACTAAGGCTCAGAACAATGTAAGTTAATAGAAATATAAATAATGTTTATCACTTAGGTTTTTATGGCTATACAATGAACGTGAACTGATAAGGTCTAATTTTTACTAATCAAACTAGTGTTCCGTCTTGGAGTTATATATATATGTATATATAGTTTGGGAAGCTACGCGAGATCTTTTCGTCCAAAATACCTCAGTGCTTGAAGACCAAGGTCTTCGAACAGTGCGTGTTGCCAGTGATGACTTACGGATCGGAAACGTGGTCGCTGACTATGGGCCTCATAAGAAAGCTCAGAGTCACTCAGCGGGCGATGGAACGGGCTATGCTCGGAGTATCTCTACGTGATCAAATCAGAAATGAGGAGATCCGTAGAAGAACCAGAGTTACCGACATAGCTCATCGTATCGCGAATCTAAAGTGGCAATGGGCGGGGCACGTAGTACGTAGAATTGATGGGCGTTGGGGTCCTAAGGTGCTGGAATGGCAACCTCGCACTGGAAAGCGCAGCGTTGGTAGGCCCCCAACGAGGTGGACTGACGACCTCAAAAAGGTCGCGGGGAGCCGCTGGATCCAAGCGGCACAAAATCGTGGATTGTGGCGATCCCTTAAGGAGACCTATGTTCAGCAGTGGACGTCCACCGGTTGAGAAAGAAGAAGAAGAAGTAATATATATAGCTGAAGAGTTTGTTTGTTTGATTGATTGTTTGAACGCGCTAATCTCCGGAACTACTGGACCGATTAGAAAAATTCTTTCACTGTAAAATAGTCCATTCATTAAAGAAGGCTATATAACATATAAGCTATGATGAATAGGAGAGGAGCAGCAATAAAAAAATAGTACGAAAACGGCAAAATTTAAAGCTTATAAAATAATCACAGGGCGATAAAACGAGCAACGTAGTGGTTTCTACGTGAACAAATCAGCAACGAAATCCGCAGACTAATTAAGCTTAATTAGTACGAAGTGTCAGCTAATTTTGCGAGTAATGCTTGTAAAATGAGTCACATGGAATTAAATTAAGAAATAATATAGGTATGATGCGATAATAATTTGATTTTATTAACTCATTTTACTTAATACTTGCAGTTTATCTTAAAAATCTGCCAGTACTAAGAATCAGTAATTGCTTATATCAATTGAGCTACTGGAAAAGATAATAAATATTAATCTCTTGCATAACAAAAAGTTAATCTGGGGAGCGAATAAGGGGGTTACCCTTTTAGCACCAAAATGGAATTAAACCATAAATGTCACACACAATTTTCATCAAGTTAAAATCTATTATTTCAAAAGTAATGATAATATCATTTTGCTATAATCCGCGATAAAAGAAAATATATGTAATGCTGAATGTGTAGAGTGTAGGGTGTACTATTCATTCTCATACTTGATTCATGCAGAATTTGTAAGAAATCATGCACTACCCGACACCGATGACACAACAATACACAAGCATACATTTATTACCACAATATCAACAATTGTTTCGCCCCGTAACCGAAGCATCGTCAGGAGATAGACTCCACGACAAAATCGCAAATTGTGTTCGCAAAAAAATCATATTGATCCTCGACGATTCAAAAGTGCTTGTAAAATGCTTATTTGAATAAAGATTATTTTGATTTGATTTGCATCTACATCGTAGAAATCTGTGCATCAGTATATTACACCGTTTCCATATCTTCAGTTTCTCGTATGCAGTTACATTTCCTACATATTTTGATAGTTAGTACCTAATGAAACACGTCGGCTTGCCGGATCAAAAGGGGAGAATTTTATTCAGAGTCACACAGGAAGTATAAAACATAGACAAGAAAATCACATATACTTAGAACTAAGAATACACCAGTTGGCTATCAATGGCTACCACTGGCTACCAATTACATTAGTTATATTTTGATATAAATATAACACCCCCACTATATCAAAATATCCAAACAATTAATTAAATTCAAAGTTCAACATACAATGTTAAGTGATATAAAGAACTTAGGTACATTCAATTATCCCTAATGCTTTCATACATTTATAATGTTTTATACAACACAAACCCTTAGTTAATAAATCTGCAGGCATATCATTAGTGGCTAAATACTCTGTCTTAACAATACCATTTGAAATGTTATCACGTATAAAATTATAACGAACATCAATATGTTTAGAACGCTTATGCGTCTGATGACTATTAGCCAATCTTAATGCACTCTGACTATCACTATGTATTGTTATTTTATATAAACAACCTGTAATTTCTGACTCTAAATTTCTTAAATATATAGCTTCACGACAAGCTTCTGATAAAGCCATATATTCTGCTTCTGTACTACTCAAAGCAACTGTTTTTTGTTTTTTACTTTCCCATGAAATAGCACAGCTAGATTTTACAAAACAATAACCAGTATATGACCTTCTGTCTAAAGTGTCACTAGCCCAATCTGCATCTACATAACCCTCTATATTTGGTTTTTCCCTTGTATATTTTAAACAAAAATTCTTAGTTTTCTTTAAATATTTTAAAATTCTCTTGGCATAATACCAATGTGTTTCTGAATAACAGTTATTAAATTGACTTAAATAACTTACTGAATATGCTATATCAGGTCTAGTTAATACAGACAGATACATTAAGCTTCCTATAAGTCTTTGATAAGGTATACTATTATTACAAATATCAGACCTTTCAATATTTAATTTACATTCTATAGGGGTCTCTACACATTTACAGTTAGACATATCAAATTTTCTTAACAAATGTTCAATATAGTTTTGCTGATCAAGAGTAATCACTTTTAAATCTTTATTTACCTTAATTCTCATCCCAAGATACTGCTTTACTTCCCCTAAATCTTTGATTTTAAACTTTGAACTTAAAGCACCTTTTAAGCTATCTGTTTCACTTATATTATTTGAAAAAATTAGGAAATCATCAACATAAATAGCTACAATAGTTTTATAATTTTTATCATATACTTTTATATATACACATGGTTCTAACTCACTTTTTTTATAACCTAGATTACACAAAGTCTCATCAACTTTTAAATACCAAGCAAGAGAAGATTGTTTTAATCCATAAATAGCTTTCTTTAGTTTAAGTACTTTACGAGTTGAATTATCAATAGGAAAACCCTCAGGTATATGCATATAAATATTTTCTTTTAAACAACCATTGAGAAAAGCAGTGGTAACATCTAAGTGGGTAACATTGAAATCTAGTTGAATACTTAGTGCTAATAACAATCTAAGAGTCGAATGCCTAACAACTGGTGAAAATGTCTCACAATAGTCCACACCAGCTTTCTGCGTGAACCCTTTTGCTACTAATCTAGCACGATACCTCACTTTGCTCTCACTATCAAGCTTTTGTTTTAACACCCATTTACACTGCACTACACTCGCGTTATCTGGGGCATCGACGAGCTCCCACGCTTCATTGTCATCAAATGACTTTAATTCCTCTGTGATGGCTTGCAGCCACCTTTCCTTCTCAGGACCACTGGCTTCTGCATAATGGAATAACCCATCCACAAATTCTGGGAAACTTGTAGCGCACATATTGGTGTGTCCATATCTTATTGGCTTCTTTCTCAACCTTCTTGGTTTTAAATGACTGGTCTCTGTGACAGAATTTTCCTTCTTCGTGCCACAACCCTCATCAGACTTTTCTATATCAACATAATCAGATTGATCAGATTGTTCCGAGCTAGAAAAGTCAGGCTTTACTACTTGAGTTTCCATCTTCTTTGATTCCCCCACTGAACCAGGGTCTTCTAGTGAAATAGGTACCGTTGCTGGTCTCTCCCTATTTTCAATCACTATAACATCTCTACTAGTAGTGACAATATTTCTGCTCGGGTCAAATATTCTATACCCCTTAACATTTTCTGAAAATCCAACTAATATATTCTTAGACTTTCTGTCTAGTTTCAATCTCTTTTCCTTGGGTATATGCACCATGACAGTGCTCCCAAAAATCCGGATATGACTCAGATCTGGTCTCTTTCCTGTCCAAATCTCATATGGAGTCTTATCCAAGCCTGAAGCAACAGATCTGTTTTTTAAATAGACAGCAGTATTAGCAGCTTCTGCCCAAAACTTCTTTTCTAACTTCGCATCAAACATTAAGCATCTTGCTTTTTCAATGACTGTTCGATTAGCACGTTCACAAAGCCCATTTTGTTCTGGAGTGTAGGGATTTGTCTTCTGATGTATAATACCTTCACGCTTCAGTAAATTCTCAAAATCATTACTTGTGTACTCGCAACCATTGTCAGTCCGTAAGATTTTTATTCTCTTCGTTTGATAATTTTCTACCATTGACTTGAATTGCTTAAAATGATTTAATACTTCACTTTTCATCTTTAAGAAATAAATGAAAATCATTCGACTGTAGTCATCCACAAATAATAAGAAGTATCTGGCACCACCAATGGACTTACATTCCATCGGGCCACATATGTCTGAATGGATCACTTGTAGTAAATCAGTACTTCGAGTACCTATAGATTTGAATGGTAATCGAGACTGTTTCCCTTCACAACATACTTCAGTTATATTTATCGGTCATAACTGTACTTGGATAATTCAATCCATCAACCAGGCCATTCTTCATTTTATTCATGGTTTTCATGTTCACATGACCAAGCCGCCTGTGCCATAAGTCACTATCTATCACTGTTGGTGCAGCTAAACTACAACTTGAGGTTCTCATATTCATCTTATAAACACCATCAATCAGTTGTGCTGTAGCAACTAAATCACCATGCTGGTTTTTAATAATACATTGGTTTGACTCGAAAATGACTTCATTTCCATTTTTTATCAATTCACTAACTGATAGTAAGTTAGTAGTGAGATTCGGCACACACAAAACATTTTTCACAGTAACTTCATAGTTGTAACTAGTTTTTATTTTAATGTCACCTGAACATAAAACAGGCACTTTCATTTTATTTGCTATTATTACTTCTGGTAGATTTGATGAGTATACTATGTTTTGCAGCCATTTTTTATTTGGCGTCATATGCGAACTTGCGCCCGAGTCAATGTACCAATTGTTCGGATTAAACCAGTGACTCATAAAAATTGCACTGAAAGCGTTAGATTGCTTTTTAATATTGTTAATTCGTTTCAATAAAGGACATTGATTACGATAATGGCCGCTTTGTTTACATTTATAACAGGTTATATTCGCCATTTTGATCTCGGATTTGTCTGTGGTCTGCGGCGTTCCGCCGCCCACGCCGACGCGCTTGCAGGGGTTGCCAACTTTACAATACCTTGTTTTGGTGCATTTTCTTTGCCAACCATTTGACATTAACGCTGTGGAATGTTCAACATTAATTGGTGATTCCATGTCTAACAGCTTTGTTTTTATTGCATCTGCTGTTAGTGCCATGCCCGAATGTTCAATCGCCATTATCATGGGCGAGAAATGTTCCGGTAAACCGGCCAATAATAATGAACCAACCCATTCATCATTTATTAAGAATCCTGTGCCCCTCAACTTTTGCGACGTTTCTACTATCTGTGTAACATAATTCGTCATTGAATCGCAATTTTCTAATCTCATAGAAATTAAATGACGTAATAAAGTAATTCTTCTCGAAAAACCTGAATCGTCGAACAGCGTTTTAAGCTTATTCCACAATTCCTTCGAGCACTTTGTATCTTTTATATGCACGTATAACGTTGAATCAATAGTTAAAATCAACTTAGCTCTTGCCTTCGCATCAATTGTTGCGGTGTCTGCGGAAAATTCATGCTTGATACACGTGTCCAAGCCTTCCAGCACAAGTAAGTTTTCAGCTGCAAATGCCCAATCGTCGTAATTTTCACGGCCTTTCAACTTTGGGACGTTTATCACGTAATTGGAGCTCATTTTTAGCAAAAAAATCTAAGAAAAAACTATTAACTTTATTAAAATTTGAGTCTGGGCCCATAACCTAATGAAACACGTCGGCTTGCCGGATCAAAAGGGGAGAATTTTATTCAGAGTCACACAGGAAGTATAAAACATAGACAAGAAAATCACATATACTTAGAACTAAGAATACACCAGTTGGCTATCAATGGCTACCACTGGCTACCAATTACATTAGTTATATTTTGATATAAATATAACAGTACCTATATATACAATAGTAATACATAGATATTATCACTCATTGAGCACGTATCGACTACGGAAGTGTGTGGTGAAGGTAGTTTTAAAGTAAACAATCGTAAAGCACGTATTATTGTTGGAGTTAAAGCGGAATCGCTGTCGTAAATTGTCCTGCGATGTTTTATCAGCGATGCATCGTGCGTTATGCGTTTATTATTAACATTTTCCGCGATCGCGTCGTGCATCGCGAACTTGCGATGCACGCGAATAATTCTACGCGAGAATAAACGATCCTATGAAAGTGTGCAATATGCTGTCTTCCACTTTATTACTGGATGTCCTGGGTTCCATTTTTGATTTCGATTTAGCTTTGCCATTATAACAGCAAAACACTATTAAACACTATTAAACCCGCCGCGCTCAAGAACTAACCTTAGGCATTTTTCTGCGTTAAGTAGGTTATCAAGAGAATATAATGCAATTTGCGAATCTATCGATATGTTCAGCGATACATTTATTGGAGCCGTAGTGTTACATTTAGCTTAGTTTATTTTAGTTGTGTTGCCCTTACACATAATGATGTGCATGCTGTGACACCTAAAGGCAGTTAATGCTTTTTGTGGCGTATTTAGTTTATTCTAATGTTTTAATACAACTGCCACTGGTTGTTCCGAATAAATAAATAAATAAAAAGAGGCTTTATATGTATGTAATATACTATCGTGAAAAGATAATGATTACCCATGTACCTCTCGTCATAATTGAATAATAAGAGAGATTTCGTTATCTTAAGATACAACAATTGAATAAGATTACGTACGAATAAATAAATAGCTATTTGGAAAAAATACGTTTGACCGTGATCTAGTTTGATAAAAACTGACTGATCCAACATAAAATATTGCATTCGCCTAAGTAAAGTTGCAGAGATATTTAATTTTTATCATTTAATAGCTGCGCCAGCAGTGTGTTACAAAATTTTACCCAAAGTGAATTTTTGAACATAAAAGTGAGTTAACCATGAGAAATAGAGACATGTTGTCGCGGTCTTTTTTTCTATTATAAAGTACATCACAATGGAGGTACTTTATTATAGTCACAATCTAGCCTAAGCAATTCAATTTTAACCTAAACTTATAAATTAACTTATATCTAAGAACAGGTCCAATGACTTATTTTAGCCTTTCTTACTATAGGAGAAACTTGGTTCTTGTGTTATTTTTCAGTAGCACTAATACTACACGGATTTTTTGTAGTATTTTTGTAGATCTACAACTCTCTAGTAAATTAGCTTAGTGTATCTATAATAGTTTATGCGGTGCATGCGAGTAAAGCTCTCATCAGGCGAGATTTTTTTATAAGCGCAATAGTTTTAAGACAGTTTTAACCTGTAATTTATTACTAACTTAAACCTTTTGAAAAAAATATATGAGTAAAAACTGAACAAAAATACGTTCGCCAGATTTTGAGAAAAACGATCACATATGGACATACATCATTTGAGGACTTTTTTTATAATTATTATTTATATTAGACTATCGATTTTCTTCTCAGATAGATAAATCACGTTTGCCTTATTAGCAAATAATCTATTTGTAATAAACTATATGATATACACCGTCTGCTTTTAATATTAAAGCTTAAGAATTTGCAATACCCTACTTTTTGTAAATGATTCTGATGAAATATTATTTTTTTAAAAATACTCGAATACCTAGCCCGCTTTGTAGCCGTGTGGTATCCGGCTAAGTAGAATAGTACCACCCTTATTTGTTACCGAGGTGTAAAATGCGACTAAGATAAGTTGACCCACCGTGTGGTATCCGGTTTAGTAGAATAGACCACCCTCCTTACCGAGGTGTCGTAAAATACGACTAAGGTAAGTCGACCCGCCGTGCGGTATCTGGCTGAGTAGAATAGACCACCTTCATTTCTTACCGAGATGTCGTGAAAAGCGACTAAGGTAAGTTGACCCACCGTGTGGTATCCGGTTTAGTAGAATAGAACACCCTCCTTCTTACCGTGGTGTCGTAAAATACGACTAAGGTAAGCTGACGTCAGGCAGGCGGCCGGTCGTAAAAACGCAGCCAAATCATGTGACAGCATGTTTATAACATATTGTGCCGACCCCACTTAGAGTGGGATGAGGGCAGAAGGATATAATACCTAGCCAGCTTTGGTAGACTCGATTTAAAGATATCAGCAGTAAAAAAAGCTGTCAAACTTTAAAGAACACCCGCTGGGTCATTCTAAATATCAAATTCTAAAGGTCAAAGAGGATGTTTACCGTTTAGCTATAAAATTGAGCATCAATTGATGATGGTCTGAATGGTAATCAGTATATCTATAAAAATATTATAATTTAGAAGTCTGTCTGTCTGTATCGCTTTGAGGGCTAATCTGGATATGTATGGTAGGTACAATTGGAGCTAGTATATCAAGCTAACATATAAACATCATCATCCACCTGCCCTTATCCCACTCTAAGTGGGGTCGGCACAATCTGTTATCAACATAATTTATCATGTTACGGAGATGTTGTAATTTACAACATCTCCGTAAGAAAGAGAGTGCGTCTATTCAACTCAGCCGGATACCACACGGTGGGTAAACTTACTTTAGTAGCCTTTTACGAGATATTGATAAGAAATGAAAAGGTGGTATGTTCTTCTCAGCCGGATACTACAAAGCTATATGTAGAATATATATCATAACCGTTTTTATTTCGGGGAATAAGGAATAAATAGTCATCATCTTCCTGCCCTTATCTCACTCTAAGTGGGGTCGGCACAACATGTTGTAAACATGCTGTCATATGATTTGGCTGCGTTTTTACGACCGGCCGCCTGCCTGACGTCAACTTACCCCTGTCGTATTTTATGACACCTCGGTAAGAAAGAATAAGGAAGAATAAGGAATAAATAGTATAATATAAAAATATAATACATTAAGGGCAGTTTAATTCGTGATTACCTCTAGCAAATATTAAATTATATGAATTTTCAAAATTACTACTAAACGTTTAATATACGACAGAATTATTGCGTAGGCTCAATATATTCCTAATAGAACGAATATTAATTACTAAACGGTATTTACAGGTCGTGACTTGTTCACACAAGCCAAGTCCTTGGCCAAGACTTTGAGTCTTGTATTCTATGTTGAAATAACTTTGTACGAATAATTTATAATCTTTTCATAAAACATGTCATCAAATATACCGGACGCAAATAAATTATATTATTATTTTGATATTTTGTACAGTTTAACCTATTTACTATTTAGCTCGTCCGGGGAGTCCTGCGTGGGAATCAATGTGTTACAAAGTTTTCCCGCCTAAACCTCTCTTATCTTCTGGGATAAAAAGTAGACTCTATGTTGCTCCACAACCTTCTCTATTTTCCAGTGAAAATCCCATTAAATCATTTTTGCCGTTCCGCAGAAAGTATTATTAACCTTCCTTCTTAAAGCCTTCCTCGAAAATTGTATTGTCTTTTAGAAAAAACAGTACAGAAATCCGTTAGTAATTTGAGAATATCGATGTTTTATAATATATATACATATATTAATACGTAAAGTAAAATTCATTATAATTTATTTATTTTGATACCCCATTTGTAAGAAAATTGTGCGTACGGTGGAGTATGAAATTTGCACACTCATAGTTTGTGTAGAAGCGCAAAGATTTTTTAGTAATATTGCTTATAAAGTACATACATTAAATCAATATATAAAATATTACACACTGTAACTATCCCCTCCTCCGTCGAGGTATAATTAGTATTTAATAATACTTAACCACCGCTAGAGCGCTCGCACTCCAACGGCGATATGTGTAAAATACACCCGAAGGCGCTAGCACTCTTAATATATATTGGCTCGTGATTCGTCTAAGTGGCTAGGACCCGTACTACGTTGTGATTTGTAATAACTCAAATTCTTTTAGAGCGTCAGAGGCTATGTGTCCGTCAATCTAAAGGAGTCAAATAAAATCTTAAATAGAATAAAATAATGTGATAATAATCACATTATAGTTTTATAATAATATTTCAATATATCATATTCTTTAATATAAAACGAGCCGTCAGCCCTACATTCGTAGTTTATGTCACTTTGCTCAACAGAGAGGTTCGTTATCAAATATCATTTGTTATAATATAAAACAGTTGTTTGTCATCAGTGTACGATACACGAACAGGTTTTATATTTATCTAATACAAGGACAGATTTTACATGTACTCTACATGAACAGACTTTATATGTTCAACAGATATAAATTCGTTACACGAACAGATTCTTATATGGCCAATACATGAACGGGTTACTATAAAATTTGATAAAAAATATGCGAGACATTCAAATAGTTGAATGTCTCGCGAATGTCTTAAGTTATTACTTCATAGGGTATGTTATAGCCAACAGAAAGATCACTCACTCGATCTAAATACCTAACCCTTAAACAACTCTGTAGAGAAGTTTAATCAATGTGGTATCTCTCTCCCATCTATTATATTCTTCCGATTTGGAAAAATATAAAAAGAGAGTGATAGTCAGTAGCTCCGCACCCGCTACCAACGGTGAGCTCCGTCCATAGGATATGAGCCCCCCCCCCCAAGGGGTACCTGTTTATAGTGCGCCTGCGGCGTATGATTATGGGATAAACCCATTATTGTCGGGAGTCAACAAAACCACAGTTGACATATTAGGCATGAGTGCCTTGGTGTATAATAGAGGACCGAAGCCCATATAATAAATAGCCGGAGCTATAAAATATGGCATTAGCCAAAGGCACAAAGCCTGGTAAACTTTGATAATAAATTACCAATTCTTATATTCAGTAAGGCGCATGTCGCCTGCACACGTCGTAACGGTGCGTTCTATGGTAAAAACCACATACAGTATAATACGTATAATACGTATAAAGTCCACAAAGTGGAAACCCATCGAGATGGCAAACATGTTGCAAAGCAACTTGATTAGTTATAATATATACACCATATAGGCGTGTGTCCACCGAGGTGGATAGTGTGTGTCCACCGAAGTGGAAGATGTGTATTGCAGAGCATTACATGAATGCCAATCACCCCCTATTCACCCAATACCATATAATGGAGTCACACATAGTGCACTCGCTTACGGTATGCGCCAAGCTCAACACGCCACCTCATACAACAAAACGTAATTTATGTTTAACGCGGCAAGCCACGTAAGATGTATATGTATATGTGAAGATAAGGGAAATGCAGGCCACACTGTCTAAAGCTAGTCCGCAGTCTTATTAACAAAGACCCGACCAGCGGCTCTTATGCAATAATGCCATGCTATAATGGTCATTCGTGGTATCATTAACTAAGCTAAGGGGACGTCCTGAAAAGGACGGAACACCACACCCATCCGTTACTATGAACAGAGTCCATAGCGATCCATCACTGCTGCGGCGTATCACTTCAGCAACATAAAGTTAACTTCCGCAACGCCCAGCAACATTCAGCTGTGGTACCGTCACTATTGAGAGACTACGAACAACGTTTAGATGTCCGTTCGTCAAACAATAACATTTCAGCCACCACTGTACCGGCACTACTTCAAGCGGCCTATGCGTCCAAAGGTCGAGCAAGGCACACGGCAACGACCGAAATCATCACCGGCCTAACCAAACCCGTATCACAAAGGCACACGCCCAAAGTAACTCTGATTGCGTCAAACCAAAGCCGAATAAAGGCACACCGCACCAACCGAAGTTAACTACGGGCCTAGACCCAGCCCTAATAAGATGCAGCCTAGTGTAGCCTTTTGGGCCAGGCACACAGCAATGACCGAAATCACTGCCGGCCTAAACCTCAAGTCTCCCACCAGTACCCGCCAGAGCATGTTCGGTAGAGTGCCAACCACTACTCAGCAAAGTTGCCTTTACCAAGTAACATTCAGACACTTTAATCGTTCGAGGTGAGCTAAGCGATGTTACCATCGCTACACTCTTAATGGTCAAGTCACAATCACAGCCTTTCCAAAGATCGACACGATCTTGCATCTTGAACCATTATACGAGAGCGGGCCTAGATGTGTATTTATTATCAATTCTTAAAAATAGTCAAGTTAAAACTCAACTAATATCTTGTATCGCCCCAGTACACATCTACAATATCATTATAACAACATTTCATAAGCGACCTAACAGATCACTTCTGCGCTCTACGCTCCGCCCGCTCTCTCATACTGTAGTACGGCGGATAACGTGACATTCGGTCAATATGTCGAAAATTATACTTTTCTGAATTTGATGTTTTATGAATAGAGCATCAATTATAGATGCGAAAAAACATTACTGCGTGACAAACAAACATTTATTTTTATACTTATAGATTTTTCTAAAATATTGAAATTTTAATAATTATTTATTTTTAAAACTCGAATGTAGGGATGAGACTGTTACAACACACTACTCCGCATTTGACAAACACAAACAAATATTTGTTACACGCATGTATAGGTACTCTGTTGTCAAATTGTTTCTTCCGTTTATCATTTTGTCTATAGACATAGAGTTTTATGTGTTTACTATAATGTTACTGTATATGTATATATATACAATAGTAATATACAAGGAAAAATATATATAATTTGTTATTGCTGGTTTAAAGAAATTGTATTTTATAATGTTTATATATTTATTATGGCCGAATTTCAACCACTAGGCAACCACTAGTATTTATAGATATCTAAATAGCTCATAATTATTAATTCGCATTTTATAACAGTTTATATTTTATCGTCATAACTGTTAAGATAATACATATGTTAATTAGACAGTTATTAACATAATTTTTATACACTTAATTATTTAACTTTAATTAATAAATATTCTAGATTATATACTTTCTCATTGGATACAATTTTAGAGAATTTTCCGGATGCATTCTCAATTACGGATTAAAAAAAAAGCGCGCCATGCTTAAGAATTAAGTGAAGCATTTTTACAAACATACAAAAAACAACTAATAATTCTTTCTTTTTTTTTGTATTTGTTGTATAAGTCATAATGAAGCCTTACGGTTTTTATCTTAATATATTAAAATATGGTTATTTTTTATTTTTATATATAATTAAAAAAAAAAAATAGTGCGTTTACGCAAATCTTCAAAATTATTGAACCGAACTTAAAGGATAGGATAGTTTTTATCTTGATTAATAATGTTACTTTTGCGAATTTACAGTTTTTTATACTTAAAGACTCTTATTTAAGTTCTATAAGTTTTCGATGGATGTTTAAAATTTTTTATTCACGATGTCAAATTAAAGTCAAGTCTGTAAATTTAAAAAAATTTAAAAAGTAGGTTCTATATTACGATACGCGATGTATTTATAAGGTTCTGTTTGTAATAAAACATTGTAAGTTTAGCGGAAATTCAAGCAAAACTCTCTTACTCGAATAAAGCCTTCCTCTAAAGTTGCAATGTCTTTGAGTAAAAACAGTACAGAAATCCGCTCAGTTTTTTGAGAATATCGATGTTTTATATATATACATATATTAATACATATATAATACGTATTTTATATATATACATATATAATACGTAAGTAAAATTCAATATAACTTATTTATTTTGATATCCATTTGCGCGAAGTATTTACAAAGTTCTGTTTGAAATAAAACATTGTAAGTTGCAGAAATTCAAGCAAAACTCTCTTATTCGAATAAGAGAGGAAAACATCTGTCGGGTTAGCTAGTACTATAAAAAAAATATTTTTATATTACACTAGCTGTGCCCGTAGCTTCGCCCGCGTGGTAGCAAGTATGTGACAAAATTGTTTCCGCGTTATATTTCAATCAATATAGATCAAATCGTAATATACTATTGATTTGTACCTTTCTCGATAATTGCACTATATTTTAGTGAAAACCATACAAAAATCCGTTCAGTAGATTTTGCGATAATCGATCACATACATACAGGTTTTGGGGAATTTGCCCTACAAATTTTATAAATACAAAAGTTTGTGAGCATGGATGTATGTTTGTTACTCTTTCACAGCGATTCCGCTGAACCAATTTCGATGATATTTAGCACAATCATTACTTATACACTGAAATATAATATAGGCTGTTGAAATCCTGTTAATTCTACAGGAATAAGATGACATGCAAAAGCTCTATCTATTATCACTTATCACGCGACAACAGTTCACGCAAACGAAGTTGCGGCTAAAAGCTAGTTTCATAATATATATATTTAATTTATAGAATTAGGCGTTACTTTGCGGAGGTCCATAATACAAAACTAATGAGAATATTATTTTGCTATAATTTTTTGCGGATATTCTTTTATCGCGGATTATAGCATAATAATATATCTTAAATGTATCAGTGTAGAACAAGCATTACGTAAAGTTTCCTGACAAAAGCAGGCGGTGCTTAAATGCTAATATATTCTCAGATATTTCGCCCGTCACGTTATATGTGGCACGATTCAATATGCTAAGACAAACGGGACGTAGGAATGAGGAAAAATTAAATGTCAACGCCATAACACAGAGTCATAAGTTAAGGACCTATTTATATTGTAAACAAAAAATTCTTCGACGCTGACTGGTATCGACATATAGTGTTTGTGAACGTCATATAGACGCCTTATTTGCATCACAAACAATACGTCGTGTGGTATCCGGCTGAATAGAATAATACCACCTTCATTTCTTACCGAGGTGTCGTAAAAGGCGACTAAATTAAGTCGACCCGCCGTGTGGTCCGGCTGAGTAGAATAGACCAACCTCATTTCTTACCGAGGTGTCGTAAAAGGCGACTAAGGCAAGTTGACCCACCATGTGGTATCCGGTTTAGCAGAATAGACCACTCTCTTTCTTATCGAGGTGTCGTAAAATACGACTGAGGTAAGTTGACGTCAGGCAGGCGGCCGGTCGTAAAAACGCAGCCAAATCACGTGACAGCATGTTTATAACATGTTGTGCCGACCCCACTTAGAGTGGGATAAGGGCAGGAAGATGATGATTTGCATCACAAACAACGGGTAGGGTTGAGACATTTTGGGAAATTATTATTCACTAATATTTAAATCTTGTATATCCTATTAATATTAAATGCGAAAGTTTGTAAGTATGGATCTATGTTTGTTATCTTTCACGGCGAATCTGCTGAACCAATATCGATGAAATTTGGCACAATCATTCCTTATACACCGGGATAACATATAGGCTACAGAAATTCTGTTAATTCTACAGGAATAGGATGACATTGAAAAGCGTCACAGAAATATTGGCGATAAATATCTTAGACAAAGTAGGAGTAGCACATTGTTTAATGATTTGTAGATTTTAAAAACTCTAAAAGGAAATTCCGTAATAAAAGTATTTAAAGGAGACTGATATAAATAACCTCTACTTTACTATTGAGGATTACATAAGAATGCGTGGAAGTAGCCACTCTTTGTATTTGTACACAACAGTAATAACAAATAAGAATTATTTTGAAAAGTGCGAACAAGTTTCATGCAAGCTGTTCTCGTTAACAGCAGTTTCCCGAATTAGGAGTAGAGTTGACGATTCAAAATCACTTGTTAGCAAGTTCATTTGCAAAAATAAATTAAAAAGATTTTTGGTTGCTCAAAAAAGAGCTCTACGGGCTATCTTCAATATGAAGCAACGTGAGTTTCTTCGAGAAAGATTCAAAGAAATAGGCATACTAACTGTAGCATCACATTATATATATAGTAATATTCTATTCGTACGGAAAAATATCCATATGTATAAGACGAAATTTGATGTATATCATAGACATACGAGAGGTCACAAAAAGCTTGTGATACCTGTGTCGCGACTCAGCAGAGTTAGCAACTCATTCGATGGTCTCGGTATTCGCGATACAATAAAATTCCGCAATCCGCACTAGACCAGTCTACAGAAAGGTTTAAATTAAGTATAAGAAATATTCTTATACGTAAAGCATATTACACAATTGAAGATTTTTGGACGATAAAAAAGCCTGGATTTGAAAATCCTTTCAGCTTAATAATGTAAAATTGAAAATGTTTAAAAGATTGACCGCCGAGTTTCTTTCTGCTTCTTCTCAGTAAAAGCAACATTCTGAGCCAGTTGTAGCTTCATTAATCATATTGATACTTGACGATTCAAAAGTGCTTGATAGAGCTCATTTAATAAAGATTATTTTGATTTGATTTGAAAAAAAAAACAACTTGAATTTGCATTGCGAATGTGTTTGTGCTGCGAGCGATTGTGTTTTGCTGTGCGTTGCGTTGCGAAGCGATGCGAGACGTTGCGGCACTCACAGTGTGCTCTGGTTGTAGCCGCCGAGTGCTGGCCTGCCACTCGCCTGGACCCCGCCGGCAAACCGCGGGGACTTACCACCGAAGGCAACGGTAGCGACAAACACGTAGTACGTACAATTTCAATATGATATCTGACTAAAAACCAACATCCTCCTGCCATTATCCTACTCTAAGTCGGCACAACATGTTATAAACGTGTCACATGATTTGGCTACGTATTTAACGATCGGCCTGACTGCTGTCAACTTACTAAGGTAAGTTGACGACGACGAAGGTCGTAGTTTAGAACACCTCGGTAAGAAAGGAGGGTGGTCTAATCTTATCCCACACTAATTTGGGTCGGCACAATACGTTATAAACATGTTGTTAAATGATTTGGCTAGATATTTTACGACCGGCCATCTGACTGCTGTCAACTTACCTGTTGTAGTTTACAACACCTCAGTAAGAAGAAAAAGGTTTAGTAATAACCGTATAAAAATCCGTATACTTTGAGAAAATCGATCACATACAAACAGACGGCTTTTGGGGATTTTGTTTTATGATCATCCTCATTATCCTTCTGCCCTTATCCTACTCTAAGTCGGCACAACATGTTATAATCTTGTCACATGATTTGGCTACGTATTTTACGATCGGTACCCTGACTGCTGTCAACTTTCCTTAGTCGCAGTTTAGAACATCTCGGTAAGAAAGAAGGGTGGTCTAATTTACTGACCCTGAAACCACACGGCGAGTCGAATTATCTTATGATAGCAGCAAGGTACACAAATCTTTCGATTTTATAATCTCAAGCAACTAAATATTTTACATTTATTCACCATTCTCCTGCCCATATCCTACTCCAAGTAGGATCGGCACAATACGTTATATACATGTTGTTAAATGATTTCGCTAGATATTTTACGACCGGCCGCCTGACTGACGTCAACTTACCTTTGTCAACTTCTATTCTGCTCAGCTGGATACCACACGGCGGGTAAAAATTTTACATTTATTAATTTAACAAAAAAAGAAATGTTCAAAAATAAAACACAAAAATGTGGTCGTAAAAAGCCTGTTCTGCAATAAAAAAAAGAAAACTAATAAAAACAGAAGACACAGTAACTAGTAATAAAAAATATCAGAATAAATTTTTTAAATATCATTTTACATAAGATATCGGCTTCTACGGATAAAAATATGCATAACATGGAAACGCAATATTAAATCATAAATATACGAGCGAGCGTCCCGTTCTCCATTATCTTATAAATATACTAACTGTGCATGCTGCTTCGCCTGCGTGGAATATTTAATAATTATTGCGTAATATGGAACATATCTGCCTTTTTCCTACTCTAAGTGGTGCCGGCTCAACATGTTTTTTCTTCTATTTTCTCCTATCATTCGTCAGCTCTCGCGATGGTCCTTTTATATGCTTCATTCCATTTCATACTTCACACAGTCCGTCCACCACTATTTGGACTCGCTCTATACATCCATCCACATTCATATTTAATACTCGTTAAATATATGTTCTTACCTTCTTAATCTTGCAATCGTTAAGATTACAATCTAAGGTGGACCGCGGTTGCTAATATAATTAAATATTAACCTAATAATTTGTGTATCTCGATTTTAATTACAATCAGTATATTTAATTAAATAGCAATCGCCAGCGGCTCCGCCCAGCTGGGACGATTAAAACCGTAATATAGTCTTAGATAACCATAAAAATGGTTAAAGTGGGTTAACCTTAAAAGCTAGACATATGCTGTCGCGGACTTTTATTTACCGCTTACTCAGCGCACGCAAAGAAAGCTTTAAATTTTGCTGTTTTCGAATTATTTTTTTATTGCCTTCCTCGATAAATAAGATAGTCCATCTTACACTCAAAGAATTTTTCAAATCGGTCCAGTAGTTTCTGAGATTAGCGCGTTCAAACAAACAAACAAACAAACTCTTCAGCTTTCTATATTAGTATAGATTAAGGTTATATTAAACGATGACTCCGATGATCGCTGATTTATATGATAATGAGAGCTATCGCTTTTTTTAAAGGGAGACATGGTTAAGAATCCTATATATCTAAAAAAATTGATTTTGAAGTGATTTCATAATTATTAATTTGTTGAATTAATTTCGTTCCATCACCAACAAAGTTAAGTTTTCCACTACAACACCGTTAAAGAAAGTTATCTCTAACTAACACGCAATATCCCGTGTCGAAAAACTAATAATATTCTCATTCAAACCGTTTCTCTTAGTCGAAACTTTCTTTATCCAATTTTTGCAAATTACATTGCAGAAGTACTAAGTTTAGGTAATTTTCTTATCGATCTAAATGAACGCATCCGTCTTCTGTACTGCATCAAGAGTTTAATCGAAGGTTTATTAGATTTAGCTAAATATCTTGACTTAAGAAACTCTTACTGTAAAAAAGGAAAGTAGAGTCAGCATCTCACTCTTAATTATCTTTATACTTTACGTTTATAACTGAAAATTAATATAACCACATTCCAACAGATAAAATATACACTTAATATAACCAAATATCGCAAGAAGAGCTCTTATAAAAAAACAGAATCATTCTTAATTTCATTTATATTAATATTTATTTGATAACAAAATGATAAAATCATGACACATGGGGGTCGCAAATTCAAACCCCGTTTTTATGTAAAAACATGAAAACGTACGCTTTTCTTTCGAAAACATCGTGAAGAAACCTGCGTATCTCTTGAGAATTCTTGGGATATGTGTAACCTATCAATCCGCATTGGAGCAGCATTGTAGCTACCTTCTCTCCAATGAGGAAAGAGGAGGCCTATGCCCAACATTGGGATACTCACAGACTGTTACTTATATCATTATGGCCCCATGTGTTTGTTAAAGAGGTTTTTTATCAACCAACAGGCCACTAATTTTCATCACTATTTTACTACTTAATTCTTGCATTTTCTAAAATATATTGTATATTTTCTCAAGTGATAATAATTTGTTAATTAATAATTGAACTGTCGTGTGGTACCCGGTTGAGTTGAATAGACTACCCTCATTTCTTACCGAGGTATCCTTAAATACGACGAAGGTAAATTGACGTCAATAGGTCGTAAAATACGAAGCCAAATCATTTGAAAACATGTTTATCACGTGTTGTGCCGACCCCACTTAGAGTGGGATAAGGGCAGGAGGACGCTGATATAATCAGAAAGTAAATAATATAGAAGTTAATTAATTAAATATAAAGTGTTAACTCGGTGTTAATAGGTGATGATGATCTTTTATCAGTTAATGTTAAATATTGACGCAACGAATTAGCGTTACGATAATATTGTCAAGTAAACTAGATCTGTAAACATAAAATATTGGATCAAACGTTTGATAAAATGTTCACTGACAGGCAAATATCGCAAATTGAATAAATCAACAGTTATTAGCGAATATAAAGCACTGATCAGATATTCTTATAGGTATAGTTTAATTTTAAATACAATATTATACATAATTTTAGCTAAGTATGAATTACCAAAATAACAAATAATAAGACATTTTTAGTAACACATATAACGTTAATATAAACAAATTTGATTTAATAATAACAAAGACAAAAAACAATGATTTTGCGTACATATTAGTAATTGTACACATTGTACATTTGTATAGTAGTAGTACACGCTTGCTTTAGGATTATATAGATTTAGATAATTTATAGAATTAGACGTTCTTCTTCTTCTTCTTCTTCTGGGAGTAGTGGCTTTGCAGGGCCATAAGGCCCAGTATCAGTTTGACCATTACTGATCTATTGTGATCGCCACTGACTTCAGTTCGCTGCCAATGCAGGTGATCTCCAGAAATTCCAGGATCTTCTTGGCAGCGAGTTCTTTCACCTCTTTTGGGCGTAGACAATGCGACCCTAGGAGAATTAGACGTTACTTTACGGAGATCCATAGTGTAAAAGTAGTAGGTATTAAAGTATTTAGCTATAATCCGCAATAAAGTTAAATAGAAAATATATATAATGCTAAATGTAGAGTGGACTATCCGTTTTCATACCTCATACAAACCTCCACTACCACCACCACAATACACAAACATTACACACGTTCACTATCACAAACTCAACAATTGTTTCGCCCCGCAACCAAAGCATCATCATGCCACCAACAAAATCGCAAAGCAATCGCAATACAATTAGCATTTTATATATTTTCTATTTTACTTTATCGGGGATTATCTGTACTAATATTCTGATATAAAACTGAAGGGTTTGTTTGATTGTTTGAACGCGCTAACGTCAGGAACTATAGAACCGTTTTGAAAAAAAAATTCAGTGTAAGATAGTCCATTTATCGAGGAAGGCTATAGACTATATAACATCACGCTAAGATGAATAGGAGATGAGCAGCAATAAAAAATATTGCGAAAAAGGCAAAATTTTTAGCTTTCCTTGCGTGCGCTAAGTAACAGTGAAAGATATTCAAAAATCTCTTAAAATTGACTGACGATAACTATTTTATTTTCAAAATTTCAATTTTGGAAAAAAAATTGTGACTCTGATTTCCATGCGAGCCAATTTGCTTGCACAGCTAGTAGCAAAATTTTCATATTACTTTGGTATATACATTTTACTCTAATGGTGGATTATATAAAAAAATATATTTTTTGTGTTACAGATATGTTAACTCCTCGTTATTGCATAACTTAAAAACATATAGCAAGTTATAATTTCGTAAATAACATAGTCAATGTTATGATTACTACTAAATTTGCACTAATTCACTAGTACAGACAAATGAGTTTTAATGCATATGAATTAATTTGCAATTGTACTCAGTCCGTGTATCATTTGCTTGGTCTAATGACAAAGTAAACTCGCAAATTACTGATATTGAATAATTAACAATACATTATTGTCGCTAGTGCTGTTTGTTACAATAGATGTGTTAAAAAAATTACACTAATTATCTAAACTAGTTTCTGCCCGCGTACTGTACTGAGATGTAAACAAGTAAGTCACTTAGCAACTCGTTGATATACTTAAAGGTAGATCTCTCTCTTTTTATCGTCAAATAGACGTTCACTGTTCGACATAGGTTCGGTTTCAGCAATATCATCGTTAATATTGAAATCTATTTATATATATGTATATATCCATATATGTATATTTCGGAAACGGTTCCAACGATTTACCTGAAATTCAGCATGTAGGAGGTTTTGGGGGGAGAAAAATCGATCGAGCTAGGTTTTATGAAAAAAATCGTTATATCTCTGTTTTGGCGCATTAAAAAATACTAAAATTTACATTAAATAAATAAAAGACTATTTACGCCGTTTGGTATCCGGCTGAATAGAATAGTACCACCCTAATTTCTTACCGAGATGTCGTAAAAGGCGACTAAGGTAAGTCGACCCGCCGTGTGATATCCGGCTGTGTAGAATAGACCACCCTCTTTCTTACCGAGGTGTCGTAAAATAGGACTGAGGTAAGTTGACGTCAGGCAGGCGGCCGGTCGTAAAAACGCAGCCAAATCATGTGACAGCATGTTTATAACATGTCGTGCCGACCCCACTTAGAGTGGGATAAGGGCAGGATTTTTTTTAAATAAAAGACTATTTATATCGTTTATTGTCAAGTTAGCGTAGCTTATTCAGGGAACGAGTGGTCGCGAGAAATTAAATCTCTAGGATCGAGCCCCACCTACCCTATTATTATTTTTTTTTTTTTAAGTTTCTTTTTTTTCAAAAATTGCCGAACGAGGTTCGGTCAACCAGGTACTAATTCTTTATGTAAAGTAGTAATATATTTTGACGTATTCAAAATTAGCCTGGGCAAGTTAACACCGATCAATGTCAGTAAACGTGACTTTTTCATTGTACGTGACTGGCGATGTCAATTGTGTAACGTGAAACTCCTGAAAGGTGTATTATGTGGCTTTGGAGAGGTAAATTAAAACAACGAATGCCGAAATAAAACTGAAACCATTTTTTAGAACTAACCTTTACTTTAATTGTTACTTTCGGAGATCCATAATATAAAAGTAATGAAAATATTATTTTGCTATAATCCGCGATGAAGTTAAATAGAAAATATATATAATGCTAAATGAAGAGTGGACAATCCGTTTTCTGATATATGCAGGATTCGTAAAAACACAATCGTCAAATCTCGGGAACGACTCCAACGATGTTCCTGAAATTCAGAATGTAGTGAATTTTGGGGGAGAAAAATCGATCTACCTAGGTTTTATGTAAAAAAATGGTTATATCCCTGTTTTTGGGCATTAAAAAATACAAATATTTATTTTGAATTTAAAACACTACTTTTGCCTTAAACTGTTAAGTCAGCATAGCTTATTCGGGGAACGGGCAGTCTCGAGAAATGTAAAAAACCTATGATCGATCCCCATCTACCTAATTATTATTACCTTTTTTTTAATCCTTTTTTTATTTTGTAAAAATTAACAGATTGTTATATTATTTATTAAAACTATGGAAATTAAGGAAGTTATTCCCTTTGCAGTCGATAACTTGACACGCCGTTCAGTGGTTAAGCAAAAAAACTCTCAAGAAAAATAACAACTCGCTTGACTGCGCCCTCTTCAGTTAACAAAAGGGCTGATTTTTTTAATCACGCAAAACCCATAGAGATTGAGTGCGGAAATACAGTCCGGAGTTCTATTTTTGTGCCCATCCGCGCGGGCATAGTTTTTTACTTCTTCAGACTTCGAAGGTAATTGTATAAACAAAAGTATTAACGATTAACTATTCCTCAGAAGGAAAATTCTTCTTACTTTTAATAGGGAGATAGTGCAAAATGATTCATATCCAAAAAATATACACTTCACATTAAAATTATACATTGAACAACTTAAAATAAGTAGTATTTTAATTTAAGGTAATAACAACTTTTAAATTAAGTTAAGACAACTGAGAGATATAATTTAACTAAAGTAGTTTTATGTAAACGTTAAATTAAAAGAAAAGAAAGAATTAATAAAAAAGAAAATTAGATGGATTCATAAGTACTTGTTTACAAGAACTTAAAGATAACAGGTTTCTTTAAATAAAGTATATATCAAATTCCAATTTATACAAGATTAGGTATATAATGATAGTGAAAACAATATATTAAGAACACCGCACACATATTATGTTCATGTAAATTCATTTAAGCCGAACGAAAAGTGAAAATGCAGTGTGATTATTGATTGATCTACGCGAATGCAATACGAATACAATCGAGAAAAGAACAATGACGCCCGCACATTTGCGTCAAGACAGTCTTGAGACATGTCGCATACATTTTTTATTTATATGATGTATAAACATCAAAAGTATTGTTATAAATTGTTTTGTAATTATTGTGTTTATTCCCTAATGATGCCATGTGGTATCTGGCTGAGTAGACCGCCCTCTTTCTTAGCGAGGTATCGTAAAAGGCGACTTAGGTTAGTCGGCAAGCCGTGTGGTATCCGGCTGAGTAAATTAGACCACCCGCTTTCTTACCGAGGTGTTGTAAACTACGACTAAGATAAGTTGACGTCAGGAAGGCAGCCGGTCGCAAAATACATATCCAACTCATGTGACAGCATGTTTATAACATGTTGCGCCGAGTGTGTGTCCAGTAATTCCTGAGATTAGCGCGTTCAAACAATCTAACAACCAAACAAACTCTTCAGCTTTATATATTAGTATAAATTTATAATATTTTCATCATTACTTTTTATTATGGAATTGTGGAAAGACTATTAATAAATACGACGTTTAAATAATGTTAATATTTATTTGCACCTGTACTACGTTCCGACAGAGTTTTATCTGTTTTTTTCTTATCAAGAGATACGTTATCGCATGTACACTTTTTCTTTGAAATAATATAATTGTATAATAAATTTATTTCTCGTTAAGTAAACAATGCCAAACTTTTAATAGTTGGATAAAAACTACTAACTATAAGAAATTAATTAAACTCCATCAATTTAATAACTAGCAGAATTGTTAAAAGTTAGTTCGCAGTTCTGTAATAAGTAAAATTTTAAATTTTTTATAGAATTAGGCGTTAGTTTGTGGAGATCCATAATACAAAAGTAAAATTATAAAAAATATTAAAAAGTAGTAAAATTGCATATTGCGGATAAGAGTAAAATAATTTTAGTATTAGTAGTTTTAGTTTTTAGAAAATTAAGTATTTTCAAGCTGTAGGATAATAGTCTTAAAATTTCGGGCGTCAATTGTTGGTATATTCTTCTATGGACGTTTAGCATCCATTAAGGATTGCCTATTCACAAAATCAAGGATCAGTCAAAGATATTTCTATATATCAAAAAATACGAGTATATAGTACATCGTAGGGATCAGGAGCAACACATTCATCAGTTCATTTTTATATCTATTCTATTTTTATTCATTTTTATATTTAGTCTTTTATTTTATTTCTATCCTATCTCTAGATAGACCATAAACATAAAACAGCTAAGTTTACTTTGGCACCTTGAATAGACCATGCAGCAAATCCATATTTAGCGGTGTTTACGAAGCACGTTACCTAGTTAGCGTCTTTATCAATGAATATTCAATATAATCACAATTAACAGCGTCACTATGACGCTAAAGTAGCGCGTCAGAGCTTAGCCTAATTTGTAACAGACGAATAAACTTTATTGAACGAGTTTTAAATCGATAAGTCTCATTTGTTTGATAAAAATAAAAGAATCAGAACGAATATTAAAATTTAATACATGAATAAGTTGACGATGAATTCTCATTAACACGTCCATTTGAAGGATTACATTGACATGTCTAGGATTTAAAACAAATCAAAAGACTTTTAGTTATAGATTTAAAAATAATCTAAAAGATTTTTCTAATAATAATTGGTTATAATAAATTCTGGTAATCCGACACACGTTATATCGCGTGGGTAACATTTTGTAACATGATTATTAATATTGAATTGAGATTTCCAAATATGGAACTTGTCTACAGATAATTCGACTTTCTTTATGTCTTTATATGATATTTTTTAGCGCAAATTACAATACTACCTACCTGTATTGTTAATATATTATGCATTCTTAGCATTTGATAAAATAGAAGTTTCATCAGACGGGCTTATAAGTTTTTTTTAAATAAACATTAGCCGTATATTTATATACTAGCTTTTGCACGCGGCTTCGCATTCGTGGAGTTTACTCAGCCACATTAAGATTCTTTCACATATCTTTGTAAATAAATATATTTTTAATATACTAATATGTGCATTGTATAAAAGCATCTAATTGTATTAAATTTATGGTTCACAATTTTGATCATAGTGGTTTCCGCATAAAAGGTAGATATATGCTGTCGCTGACTTTTATTATGAACTATTTAAGACAACTAATCTTACGGTACATCATCTTTGTGTAATTTCAATGGTTATATTATGTGGTTATATTACTCGTACATAAAATCGTTTCGCCCCGTAACCGAAGCATCGGAAGTTGAACGGTTTTACTTTCTACATTAGCATTACATAGATACAACCGCGGATTATAGCAAAATAATTCTATCATAACTTTTGTACAATGGAATTCCGTAACGCCTACTTCTATAAACTATTCCCTATGTTATTGTTTATGTTAGCGAATGCAACCAGTGCCCTAAATAAAAAAAAACTTTTCAAAATTACTGAAGACAGTTTTGTCGTACGTGTGCACATCCAAACTATGCATATTTAAAGCGGTGAGCGATAAAATTAACGGTACCCAATTTAATTCTAACCGCGTGCTCTTTAAAAAGGAAAATTCAAAGTCACATTGCCGATTGCTGCATGATAAAATTTTCGATACATTGTCACGTATTGCGAATTACTACTATTGATTGATGTAGAAATATTCGCCGTATGGTATCCGGCTGAGTAGAATACACCACTCTCTTTCTTATCAATGTGTTGTAAAAGGCGACTAAGGTAAGTCGACCCGCCGTGTGGTATACGGTTAAATAGAATAGACCTCCATCTTTCTTAACGAGGTGTCGTATAAGGCGACTAGGGTAAAACGTCCGTGTGGTATCCGGCTGAATAAAATAGACCACTCTCTTTCTTATCGATGTGTCGTTAAAGGCGACTAAGGTAAGTCAACAGCGTGGTATCCGGTTGAGTAGAATAGACCACCTTATTTCTTATTGAGATGTCGAAAGATATTCACCAGTTGTTGTCACCCATAACACAAGTATTAAGTTACTTACTTTGGGGACGCGACGACCGTGTGTGTAAGTGTCCCATATATTTATTATTATTAATTTATTATTTATCTTTCTTAGCGAGGTGTCGTAAAAGGCGACTAAGCTAAGTCGACCGTGTGGTATTCGGTTGAGTAAAAAAGATCATCCTTATTTCTTGTCACCTCGACAAAAAAGTCACCTGTCACCTGTCGTAAAAAGCTAATAAGGTAAGTTGACGTCAGGCAGGCGGCCGGTCGTAAAATAACTAGCCACAACAGGTTTATAACATGTTGTGCCGACCCCACTTAGAGTGGGATAAGGGTAGGAGCTTGATGATATTAATTATGGACGAACGTCATTTAACGTTGTCTGTTATTCTGCTGCGGATCTGTTAATGACAAGAAACAGTTTAAATTTACGAAAATATTTTCTTTAACATCATATCTTTTTATCACTCCATGTCCATCAATCAAATTGTAACTATTTTTAAGATTATCAGCCGAGTTTCTTGCTGGTTCTTCTCGGTAGGAGCAAACTGCCGAATCTTTAAAAACATTTGACGATTCAAAAGTACTGAAAATAGTCCACTTAAATAAAGAATATATTGAATTAAAATTTGAATTTAACGCTACTAATTTTAACTTTTTTAAATTTAAACTATCGTGAGTAGTATTCATAGTTATTGTATAGAACCGGCTATACTCACGTCTTATTCTATCGGGTTAGCCCGACTAGTTTCGAACCCATCCGGGGCTCTTATTCATGAAACTAGTCGGACTAACCCGATAGAATAAGACGTGAGTATAGCCGGTTCTATACAATAATTTTAACTTTTTCCACTAATACAAATATATTTTTTTTGCTGTAATGATGAGTATATCTCCTTCCATTAAAATAGCGGTTCAGCTTATTCTGTTATCAAATCTGTTATATTCGAGGAATTCTAAATAAAGTTTTCTTAAAATACACGTCCGAATAGACTTTCATAAAACGAGCCATTCGAGCGCGCCCACTTTCACTAAACACTTGCTGTCGTAACAAATGGTTTTTCTATATTGTGCCGGTGTTTTGAATCTTCGGTTCTGTCTTAACATGCATCTGAATCGATATTGAAGCAATTAATATCAGATCAAATCAGCGACGCTTTAAAGAAAGACGTCTAATTGGTCATCATCTTCCTGCCCTTATCCCACTCGAAGTGGGGTCGGCACAACATGTTATAAACAAGCTGTCACATGATTTGGATGCTTATTTACGGCGGTCAACTTACCGTCAGGCGTACTTTACGACACTTCGGTAAGAAAGAAGGTGGTCTATTCTACTAAACCGGATATCACACGGTGGGTCAACTTACCTTAGTCACCTTTTACGACACCTCGGTAAGAAATGAGGTTGGTCTATTCTACTCAGCCAGATACCACACGGCGGATCAACTTACCTTAGTCGCCTTTTACGACACCTCGGTGAGAAATACGGTGGTCTATTCTACTCAGCCGGATACCACGCAGTGCACACGGTGGGTCCACTTACCTTAGTTGCCTTTTACGACACCTCGGTAAGAAATACGTAAACCGTAAAATACCGTTAAATACGACTAAGGTAAGTTGATGCCAGGCAGGAGGCCGGTCGTAAAAACGCAACCAAATCATCTGACAACATGTTTATAACATGTTGTGCCATACACTTACAGTGGGAGGATGATTTATAATATCAAAACTTCTTAATTATAGACGTCACAAATCGTACAATTTAACTGAACTCGTTAGCGACCCTACACTTTTACGCTATGCGAATAAAAAAAGTAAATAAAAGCAATTTACGAGTAAGTGGGCATAAATTCGCATTAGCTCTCTTAATGGAAACTGGAAAAACTGGTATACCTCCTGCGGACCGCATTTGCAACAAGAAAGTAACTCGGATAAAAATAGACTTTGTATTCAAGCGATGCGTATATACCGTGGTATATGTAAATAAATCTTTAATAGACTCACGTTGTTTGTTGATACATGTTTAATCTACGACTAATAGAAATAACATGAAATGTTTGCGGCTGTTAAAGGATATATGATTAGTTATTGGCGACATATTGTGAAGTGTATAATTTGCATGTAATTTCTTCACATCTTGTATATCGGTAGAATTATGTTAGCAAAATACGTGGCTATATGTATTTATTCAGTAAAATAATTTATAGAATTAGGCGTTACTTTGCGGAGGTCCATAATACAAAACTAATGAGAATATTATTTTGATATAAACCGCGATAAAATTATTGCTTTTTTATAGCAAAATAATATTTTGATTAGTTTTGAAATTCTTTATTTAGTTGTACACGGTTCAAACCCACGAATGAGTTTTTCTGTTAAAGCTTTTGTGTCTAATTGATAATTGCAATTTATCACACGCTTTTCGGTGAAGGAAAACATCGTGATCAAACCTGCATATCTTTAGCGAATTCTAGGGATATGTGTAACCTACCAATCCGCTTTGGAGCAACGTAGGTTTAGCTCCAATCCTTCTCTTAAAAAACGGAAAGAGGAGGCCTAAGCCCAGCAATGGGATTTTAGGACCTTTGATTTTTTTTGTGTTGTGAATGATCTTTAAAGTTTTGGATAATATTGTCTCGGTTCGCAAATTCTTTTGTAGTTGGCTGTTTCCGAAACGAAGCTTCGAGACTGTTGAGTGTTGAACACGTTATACCGACCCCACTTATAGTGGGATAAGGGCAGGAGAATGATGATGATTATAGTAAAGAGCATAAGATATCATCATCATATCATCGTAAATTCGTGACCGACGTGTAGAACCGCTCCGTGCTGATATAATTAATTGTTTTGTTCCAATTCGTGCTTGCACACGACCTTTTTATACAGGGTGGTACCATATGACATTAATTTTAATTCCATATACACACCTACACACTATAGCAGCTTACATAAAAAAATCAGTTAATTTAGTGAAGTAATTTAGCCACGGGAATTATTTTACGTTTCGAATAAAGAAATACATAATATAGAAGGGTGAATGAACATATTATTTCGTAATCTCAGTCAAGGTTTCGATTCCATTTCGTATGTAATGCGTAACGTTGACCGAGAGACTAGACACGAGTGCGAGGGAGACAAAACTATAATGTTTTCTCCTGTTTTTTTGAACAAGCGTACCGTGCCAGGTCAGCCAACCATTGCTTGTTAGCCAATTAATTAAATTATATTTATTTTGTTAAAAATACATATTTTTAAAACAATTTTTAAGAATTATTTTAGCCAAAGTTATCATATTTAATATTTAAATGAGTTAATCTTGTATATATATATTTTCTGACTTTCGGAAACGGCTGCAACGATTTTCATGAAACTTTAATCTAGCTGTTGTTTTTATGTTTTCGGGCACTAAAAATTACTAAAATAGAAATAGAAATGGAAGCTTAAATTTGCTGTCGTTTGTCAAGTTGCGATAGCTCAATGGCGAACGCGCGGACTCAAAAACTTAAAATACCTGGGATCGAGTCTTACATGTCACTGGCCCTTTCTCGCGTTTTTATTGTTTTAAATTGCACATATTTTTTAAAAATTCGGTCACCTAGGTATACGTTTAAGTATTAGTGAATTAATTTAATGTGATATCGTAGGTACACTCTGTATATTATCAATGCTAATATAAGTCAACGAGGTAGATTATAAATATTGCATAGATCTATTGTGTAATAATTATATAACATAATACAACCTAATACTTTAACCTCAATCTGTAAACAACTGTTGGAACTGTCGTGACACTGTATATTCTGTGATAACTTTATACTTATATTACTTGCAAATTGCGTTGCTTGACTATAAAATATTTTATAGCGGGAGCACGTTTTCGCAAGACGTCTTTGATATCTGTTTTATTTTATGATTTTTGAATTATTAGAGAGTTTCTATTAATATTTGTAAGTAAGTAAGTAACGGCCTGTTACAATCCCACTGGGCATAGGCCTCTTCTCTCCGTTTTTTTTTTTTGGAGAGAAGGATCGGAGCTAAGACCTACCACGCTGCGCTGCTCCAATGCGGATTGTTAGGTTACACATATCCCCAGAATTGTCTAGAGATATGCAGGTTTCCTCACGATGTTTTCCTTCACCGAAAAGCGTGTGATAAATTGCAATTATCAATTAGACACATAAGTTTTACTAGAAAACTCATTGGTGTCTACCCGGGGTTTGAACCCTAGACCTCCTCGAAAGAGGCGCACGGTGTTACCACTGGCCTACCACAGCTTGATATTTGTAATTTATTTTATTTATACAATAATCCAGCGTTTCACAAAGTTTTTACTTATATCCTATACAAAAGTAATAAAATAATATTTTGCTATAATTCACGCTAAACTTAATCTTTTATATTAAATGGGGCAAACAAAACTTTTAGACATACATTCATAACAGTAAAAATATAAAACAGTACTATCTATGTAAGTACTTTAATTCTATAAACAAAACAACAACAATTTGACAACCAAGTATGTATGTGTTTAAAAAATACTTGTTTTTGTGAGTGAAATGCATGTAATGTTTTATTTATAAAGAAAAATATTTGCGTTTTACACTTCTTTTCGACATAAACTATATTCAAATTCAAATTCAAAATATTCTTTATTCAAATAAACTTGTAAACAAGTGCTTTTGAATCGTCAACTCTACCGCTGGTTCGGAAAGCTGTTCCTACCGAGAAGAGCCAGCAAGAAACTCGGCGGTTGCTCTTTTAAACATATAATTCTTAATACTATTTACATTCAGACGTTACTGTCTTGTACAGGTTCAAAGAGAGCTATATCCACACATTCTTATCTTCTAAATAATCTTCAAGAGTATAGTAGGCTTTCTGTATCAGCCTCTTTTTAACAGTGATTTTAAACTGCTGTAAGTATATGTATAGCTATAATATATATATATCTATAAGTGTGTATATATATCACACTCCTCTGTTTGCGCAGTTTTCCAGTATAAAGGATATTATAGCCCTTTATACGCCAGTATAAAGGGGGTCCTAAGATCATTCTCCTGCCTTTATCCCGCTCTAAGTGGGGTCGGCACAACATTTTATAAACATGCTGTCACATGATTTGTCTGCGTTTTTACGACCGGCCGCCTGCTTGACGTCAACTTATCTTAGTCGTCATTTACGACGCCTCGGTAAGAAAGAGGGTGGTCTATTTTACTAAACCGGATACCACACGGCGGGTCGACTTACCTTAGTCGCCTTTTACAACACCTCGGTAAGAAATGAGGGTGGCCTACTCTACTCAGCCGGATACCACACGGCGGGTCGACTTACCTTAGTCGTCTTTTACGACACCTTGGTAAGAAATGAGGGTGGTCTATTCTACTCAGCCGGATACCACACAGCTAATCAAGTATTACGTATATATAGTTAGTATATAAGTATATAACGTGTCAATCCGCTTCAAATTAGAATGGTTGACCAATGTTCCAAACATTCTCTCAGGAAAGAGAGGTTTTTTAATATCAGCAATTGCAAGCAATTTTAACCGAAATTGCGCTAAATGAAATAATTTTAAGCGTAGTGTTGCTATATTCTGTTATAGCAACAAAGATCCGACAAAGCATAGCAAAAAAAATTTGCATTACACATTTATTTTCCTTGAGGTCATTAAAATATTCATGTAAATGCTGAATACGCGGCCTGGGTGTGGCGAATTCTTTATGCTCGTGCCTATTTACCATATTAAACTTACAATGTCTAAATTTAATACAACGATAGCATAATATGATCACGACAACATGTGAGGTTTAAATATTAATCAATGCAGAGGATGCCGTGTGGTATCGAGCTGAGTAGAATAGCCCACCTCCTTTATTACCGAGGTGTTATAAAATACGAGTAAGGTAAGTTGACCCGCCGTGTGGTAGCCGGTAGAGTACAATAGACCACCTTCTTCATTACCGAGGTGTCATAAAATAGAACTAAAGTAAGACCTGATTGTTTGTTAACTACATTTGTTAATCCAAATAACATTTAATTTACAGCGGCCAGTATATTAAAACAAATCTATTATACTTAAGCTGGTTTTAACAGCGTCAAAAAAAATAAACAACCGCACGTAATCCGAGTCCAAAACATTAAAGTCAAGTGAACAGCAGACTTGCAAGTACATTGAGTTAAATGGTAGTGATTAGACGGGGCATAACACTTGTGATGATTCCGTGAAAACAATTGTTCATTTTCTGTTGTTTGCACATCTGTTCGACATTTAGATTGATTCATCGTTCATATTGTAATTCGCACGTTTAAAAAATTCTAGTGACCTTTTATATTTCCACAGGACAAAGTCTCCCACTTTTACATTTCCATAAAACAATGGCCTCCTCTTTTCTTTTCGAAAAAAGAGTTAGAACTATGTCCAATTTAGAAATTCTCAAGAGATTAAGAGTCATAGACAAAGTGGGGGCAACTTTTCCCACCCTCCCTAGTACAGCGATTAGTCGCTGGTAAACCGATAACTAAAATATTGTAGGATTTTCTGCCCCTCTCTGAGCAAAATCCTGGCAACACCCTTGGTCATAGTCGCTGAATTAAAGCCATGACACATTTGCACATGCTACCCGTTATGGACTTGAGAAATAGCGATATCCCTTAACTTAAAATTAAATTTGACTGGCCCGTTGGTGCAGTTGGTAGTGACCTTGCCTACAGCTCCGCGGGTCGCGGATTCGATTCCCGCCGAGGGCGAACATTTTCTGTAAATGAATCTGTTGGTCTTTGAGCCTGGGTGTATATTTGTATTTAAGTATGTATTTTAAAAATAAGTATGTATTCACCAGTTGTCTGTCACCCATAACACAAGTATTAAATTACTTACTTTGGGGACGGACGGACCGTGTGTGTAGGTGTCCCATATATTTATATTTATATATTATAATTTAACGGGATAAAGTCATTGTGTGTCTTTCGAATATATCGGACTCATAATCGTTAATACGCCAAACTGTTACATTGATAGAGTTGTTAATTTTTTACATTACTATATTCACACAGTCAATTTCCTTATTTTAACGTAAGTTTTGTATGTAAAAATAATTAAAAAAGTTTCATACAATAAAAATGACATGATGTATTTATGTACAAAAAAACTGCCAAGAAAGATATGGTGTATGGCATATTATAAATTTTACAAAAAATTCGACAATAGAACATTACTGGATTATTACATGGGGGCTTTGATTAAAATCACATCAAGATGTATGGTGGAATGCTCGTGTACATTGAATTCTAATTCAAAATGATTCATACGATTTTGCCCACGAGTTGTCTGAGGATATTCTGGCGGGGTGTTAATACGTGCACCGCGTTTATATTAGAATAGCTGTATGGAAAATATAGTGTTGCAAAATCCACTATAAATGTCCATTCACCTTTACATAAATTTATGCAATGAGTGGTCCGTCGTGGCCGTGCGAACAGAGGATCATAGTTCAAACCCCGGGTAGGTCAATGAGTTATTTATTAAAATTTACTAGTTTATTATAACAATTTGCGCGCTTTTGAAAGAAACCTGCATATCAAAAGAGAATTAGAATATGTGTAACTTACCAATGGGATTTGGAGCAGGTTAGTGTTGGATAAAAAAAGGGAAGGGAGAACTTTCTTGGTGGGATAAAAATTGATTTAAATAAAATACATTGTCCTCTTTGATACAATTATTGAGTATGAGCGATATTATAGCAAGATAATTTTCTTATTACTTTTGTATTATCGAAAGTAACGCCTCAGTCTATGATATATAACTAGGTATATATATTTTTAAATTTAAAACACTTTGCTATTCCGTTAAATAACTTTTCATATTATACAATTCTTATCGAGGCTTCGTAAAGCCAAAGGTAGGTTGACCTCAGACAGGCGACCATTCGTTAAAATACCTAACCAAATCCCCCCCCAAACCCTACTTAGAGTGGGATAAGGGCAGGAGAATTATGACGATTATAATGACAACAATATATAGCGTGCATTGAATAGCGAATTCCTTACCGCATAACTTGGATTCCCTGGGTTTTTATTCGATTTTATACCGCAGCTAAAATCGAAAAAAGTCAAAAGTAACAATAAAAGAAGGGCTGGTTGTTTGTATGATTAAATTCTATGAATATTTCCATGATTATTTCAATCAATCATGCCACGGTATATTACAGTGATTGCAATTTATACATTGATCCCCCTGTCGAATCATTCAATCATGAATGGAATGAATCATTCAATCGCTGAAACAATTTGTACGGTATCGTTGGTGCATATTTAGTTCAAAAGTACTAATAAAATTATTTTGCTACAATTCGCAATAAAGTCGCATTATTATGTATATTTTAATTTTGTCGCCTTTATCGCGGATTACAGCAAAATAATTTTATTATTACTTTTGTATTATTGATCTTCGCAAAGTAACGCGTAATTTTGTAAATTATACATGTTTACTTTTTAATTTGAATCCAGTTTGTAAGTTTTTATTTAAAGAAATAATTTAGTGCGATTGTTTGTTAAAAATATATATTTTTTCAGGTTATTTACTTTATTATATTCTATTGTCAGCGGTCTACTTCATTCTATTATAAATGCGATACTCTGTATATCTTTACGTCTGTTACGCGTTAAGCGCTTATATTGATAATAGTTTAAATACAGGCTTAATATATATGGTAAGAAAATATAAGTTTTTCTTCCGGGAACCGGAATAGAAAATGCATAATTGAGAGTATTATTGTAAGTTCGTTTTAAATTGTATAGTTTAGTGTCGGAATGTTACACTTTGGAGTCAATAAAGATTTATTATTATTTTCTCAAACTCACTATCGCTCGAGTTATATATACATATTATATAAGAATATGTGTGATTTAAATAAAATACAGATAATAAATGTACTTAGTAATACATAAATAGATGAAAGATGGGCGGAGGATCATACCCCATAATATTATTATTATTATTTTATCAATTACGTTGACGCGAGTTAAACCGCGGCAAGAAGTAGTTAATACGAGTATTTCCTTTGATATCTCTAAACCGTTCGGTTTCGACGCGTCATCGCTATATTATCGTTAATTCCTTCTCGCAATTGAAGACGCGGCTGGTTGAAACCAAATAAATCTGAACCCGGGCCAGTTTGGGGTGGAATCTGTTGAGTCGTTGCCCCGTTGGCTATTTTCAGCGACGGCATCGAGAACTTGCCGTTGGACCCACGGTTATTAAGCGCGGAACTGCGTGTATATGCTGCATTAACTATAGTTATAATTCTGTATAAACATAGTTGATTTGAGAGCTGAAGACCTAGCTCAGTGGCATGCAAATGGAGAGACCTATGTCCAACAGTGGACAGACACAGGTTGATGATGATGATAAACATAGTTATAAAAGGTCAACCGGAAAGTCCTGTCCGTGTTCAGGATGAAACAAAAGAATAAATTTTTCATACTGTAAATAAACTTTATTGAAAAAAACTAATGAGAATCTTATTTTGCTGTAATCCGCTATAAATTTATAGTTATCGCGGATTATAGCAAAATACTATTCTTATTAGTTTATGTATTATGGACCTCCGCAAAGTAACGCCTCATACTGTTCAATTTCATACTGTTTCATAACGCCTCATACTGTTTACTTTTAATTTATTTACTATATAAAACACTATTTTTGCCGTTAAATGTGAAGTCAGCGTAGCTTATTCGGAGAACGGGTGGTCGCGAAAAATGAAAATACCTAGGATCGAGTCCCACCTACCGTATTATTTTTTCTTAGTTTCTTTTTTTTATCTGATATACCTGTACTATGTTATAAGCATTAGTTGTGCCAAATTATATCGATATTGGTTCAGTGGATACGTCGTCAAAACGTAACAGACAGATAGAGTTTCGCATTTAAATCATTAGTAAAAGTTTGAAAATAAACTATAATTTTTAAATGAAGTTCCACAAATTGAAAGCTTCTTGAATTAACGACGTGTATTTAATTATCGCAAAATTTAAGGTTCTGGTATTAATAAGATTTTTATTGCATTCCATAAGATTCTTCCTCTTCAAACTGGTTCATACAAACCTGGCGTCTTACTTTTTTGCATACAAAAGCACTTAATACGTACTTTTCAAAGATAGCTTTCCGTATCTCTGAAGTTCATTAAATTTAATTACCTTAAAACTCGCTCGCCAGTAAATTTTTAGCCGGTTTTCGTATAAAATATATCGATTTTTGGCGCAAATCTTGTTTATGGAACCTTTATAGTTTTCACTGCTCTTCAACTCTCTTGTTTTTGTATCATTGAAGCGCAGAATCATGGTGCCTTGACTTGCCTGGTTATTTTTTACCTTGCCTGTTGTCGTAAAAGGCCCAGCAGTGGGATCAAAAGCCTACTTTGACTCTATTCGATGTCCAAAATAAAGTCGAGTTCTCGAATCTAGGATTTGGAATTTAGGATTTTAGCATTAGTTAACAATTCTGCCGACGGGATCTTTTATGATCTGTTCTCAGGGATTTCCCTATTTAAAATACGAAAATTTGTGACATTTGGACCGGATTACGATACTTGGTTCCGAAAAAAGTAAACAAAACTATAATGTATTTTTTATTCGTGACGTTATTGTTCTTACTTTTAGGGTTCCTTTAAATAAAAACCTAAAATATAGTTTATAAAATAAATTTATTTAGAACTTGAAAAACTTAAGTAACTTAAAGTTTTGGTAGTATTCATAAAATTCGTATGAAAAGTTTCAAAGCGAAGACGATCGTATATTGTTTTTGCTTGTCATAAACCTTCTTTGCCTTGTCTGTTTTGCTTCACGGAGACCCTTAAAAAGCGTTTACCAATGCTACTAGAACTTCTATGCTCTACTTTCCGCATTTCATAACTTCGACAATGCTTCTATCTTGCCCATTCCACCCGGTGACGCTGCTAAGCTGTTAGAGTCCACCATATAATCAGTTCGACAAAAAATGCTGGCGTACAAGCTGTTTGATTTATTTATTTTATGTAGGACAGATTTCAAATCGCTACTGTTATTGGCGTGCAATTTTGAAGATATAAACAATTTTATGCGTAAAACTTTGGTCGTGTCATATACTTTAACTTTAATCTACATTAAACTAAATCAAATTAATCTTTATTCAAATAAGCTCTTTCAAGTACTTTTAAATCATCAAAATTCAATATGATTAATGAAGCTACAACTGGTTTAGAATGTTGCTCTTAGCGAGAAGAATCACCAAGAAACTCAGCGGTCAATCTTTCAAACGTTTCCGATTAAAATTACATTACGTCGGTTACTTTAATAGTTAATGTTAGCAGAAGATATATACTTGCAAATCAGATATATACCTGTTTAAAAATAACATGAATATGCGGAACCCTCTCTTTGTGAAACACGCTTGAACAATATTTTTATAGTTTTTTGTAAATACAGGAAAACTGTCAAATAAAATCCATTAGCATCAACATATAGATTGTCGATTCTACGAATCAGTTTAATTACCACGAAACAATAATATATATTTTTTAATATATTGACGCTTTGAAAGGAGTTTAGTTTCAATGTCTGTCTGTCTTAATATCTGAAGTGATTATGGCAAAGAGTTCGGTTATTTCGATATTTACTCACATCCATACAAATCCATCGTAAAATAAAAACTAGTCTGTCTGTCTGTCTGTTACATATTCACGGCCAATTTAATACATTGATGACATTTGGCGTAATTAAAGCTTATAGAATTATAGCTTAAGTAGAATAGAAACTTAATTGTCGTTTTATAAAACAATTAAAAGTATTTATTTAGGAGGGGCAAATAAAAATTGTGTTGCTCTGAAAATCAAAGTTTTATTTTATATTTTTATACGGCCTTAACCACTATATTTACACTATACAAAAACTTATATACCTTACTTAGGTATCTATTCTGTTCATATGTTAAATATGTTTGCTTTTATAATTTCTTTTTGACAGAATCAAACAGTGCTTCTTAATTCAAACTTGATATACGTAAGTATGTATTAAAAAAGAATTTATATTCTTTACATATAATATATAAATACAAACATATTGAAAATCTAAAACATGTACACAATATTTGAATTAAATATAACACCATGCATATTTTTCTGTGCACACGCACTGTCCGCCTATCGCTTTCCTACTTTATGTTTAAAATAACTTTATTCTATAGCGTCATGGATAGGGAACTATCTTTTGTACACACTCTATGCAATTCATCTGAAGACAATTGTTGGTCAACCGAGGAGTCCAGATTGTGTGTTTTAATAGTTATCTTGGTATTTGAGCCTTTCCTTGCTAATTCGTGGCTGCATCATTTCCCAATGACCCGCTATGACCTTTGAAATATGGGGGTATATCAGATTTTTTATTGAGATAGTCTCCTAGGCTGATTATATCTCAGGGCCTCATAGGAAATCGCAAAGCCGTCTCTCACTCAGCGTCTGATGGAGCTATGCTCGGAATTTATCTACGTGGTCAAATCAGAAATGATGTTAGATACATAGAAGAACCATTACTTATCAATCAGCAACCCTCCTAGCTCAACGGGTCACAAACCTGAAGGTCGCGATAGTCAGTCGCATATAATCCGAAAAAACGATGGGGTAGGATGGGGCAGTCTTATACCTGGAATGGCTACCTCGCATCGACGAGGTCACTCTGACGACCTCAAAAAGGTCGCAGAAAGCTGCTGGGTCCAAGCCTCTTCTCTCCGGTTTTGGAGAGAAGGATTGGAGCTAAGACCTACCACGCTGCTCCAATGCTGATTGGTAGGTTACACATATCTCCAGAATTCTCTAGAGATATGCAGGTTTCCTCACGATGTTTTCCTTCACCGAAAAGCGTGTGATAAATTGCAATTATCAATTAGAGATTAATTATCATAAAGAGACCTATGTCCAGTAGTGGACATCTGTCAGTTGACGAAGAAGAAGAGTCTCCAAGATCTCAACCCTTATCAGTCACGATGTGACCCGATTTTAAGAACAGAATTATAGGGGATTCTGATTTGACAGCTGCTGATTTTTACAGCTTGAGGTACTTCGATCATACCAATAAAGTTACTTTTTCAACAAAAGTTAACAATTTTTCGTGTAAAGTACGAGATAAAGTGACGGTGTCATATTTTTGTAATTTTTAACACTATTATTATTATTTATTACTATTACTACTATTATTACTATTATTACTATTATTATTATTATTATTATTATGACTTGACAACTTGTTGACAATGACACAGTTCATACATTTTTGTTTATCGATGACGTGTTGAACTTGGCCGCTATCAGCTAATGGTGATATAATCCCAGATGAACGTCAATACGGACAAGGCCTGACCTCTTATTTATATATTAATATATGAAGCAAACGGGGAAGTCTTAGGGAAAGTCTGAAAGTTGCGCCCATTACAGAAAAGATGAGAAGTGTGGGACTAAGTTGGTATGGTCATGTAATGAGGAGGGATGGAAATCATGTTACCGAAAGAGTTTTAAATATGAATGTGGATGTAATGTAATAATATTTCTTAAATTATCCGCATTAACAAAGTACAGCTCGCCAGCGCAAACTATTCTTTATACTTCTAAGAAAAAGTAAAGTAATAACCTCTCACACATATCCCCAGAATTCTCTGGAGGTATGCAGGTTTCCTTTTCCTTCACATAAAAGCGATAAATTTCAAATATCAATCAGACACATAAGTTTTAACAGAAAAACTCATTGGTCGCTCGGGGTTTGAACTCGTGACTAACACGAAAGAGTTGCACGATCTCCGCTGAGCTATCACAGTTTATCCTATCCTTCTAGGAATCGATAAGTGACACACCGCACGCGCCGACGATTTATAGCATCGTGGGTAGCGAGTATTTGATATTATTATAGTATACAATAAATAAGGCATTAAATCAACAAGCATTATATATTTGACACAATCACACTTTTAATCAATTTGCTTACGTTTAATGCTTTTCCACTAACAGACTATTCTAGTTTAGTTACTTTTATAAGTTCAAAAGTAATCCATTTGTTGTTGTAATAATAATTCTCATCATATAAATATGAACCGTGTGACGCGTCTTTAGTGACTCGTCGTAAATAAGATCCTAGCTTAGTCTAAAAATCATTGTATTCTCATCTCACAACATTTGTCATTTGTCTCATAACATGTACTGTGAACAATTCAAACACATTGTTACGAGGCCTTGAGCGATTGATACAAAGACTGATGTGTTTCCGGAACAGAATAAAATTTGAACTCATCATGCGCTTATTAAATCGTTAATTTGTTTGACAACCCTATATTACTGGCAATCTCTTGCCCTCTGGCATCAAAATTGAATAATACAAGACCGAAATAACTCTCATTATCATACCAACGTTATCATTAGTGCGGTACGATGGTAATATCGATAGTATTTGTAAAGTCATGCAAACTTTTTGTATCTGATGTCACATTGAGTGATATGTTTAATCTCACATCCGTTCTAATTTTACAAATATGAAAATTAGTTTCTTTGTTCCCTTTTCACGTTGAATGGAATAAATGATTGAAGTGATATTGTTGTTGTTGTGTGATATATGCTTTAATCTCGGTACTGAAGTCCACGCAAAGGCTCGAACAAAAGCTTGTTTTATTATTAAAGTAAAGGTAGAATTATTTTTCTATAATCCGCGTTGGTTAAGAAAATTGTGTTGTAAGTACAATTGGTCTCATACGTTATACATACGGATTAGTAATCACACGTATCACAAAACACTAACAATAAACTACACAAGCACTTCACACATTCACTACTAGAATATACAACGATAATTTCTCTCCATAACCGAAATATCATCAGGCGTTAACTTATTATGTCTTATATTGCTGCAAAAGTTTCCTAATTTCAAAGATAGGGGGTATAGGGAATACACTTTATTATATTATGTATGCTCTATGGATAATATTATTATATTATCTCACTAAAACTTTTTTCTTCACTATTTCAATAATTTACCAAAGTTTATATTTATAGATTACGTACATTTGTATGAGGTACTTTTTGGTCTGTAACCTTCAAATGTCAGCAACAAAATTGACTGATTCGATACACTATCTACTGGGAACATGTTTAAAACTAAATGAGTATGCTACTTTTTTATGTAAATTCACCATGAATACACGTTGCCCTATTCAGCTGTCCGTAACTGACGGTTCAACTAACTGACCAACAAAGTTCAGGCACCTTGAAACTTTCGTTAATAATTGGAATCGCTGAAGGAAAGCAGAACTATAGTAAGAGTATAAAAAAACAGCATGTTACTAACCCACTCTCCACTCTCCATTTTTTGAGAGAAGGGTTGGAGTAAAGACCCACCATGCTAATCCAATGCAGGTAGGTTACACATACTCCCAGAATTCTGTAGATATATACTGATATCTTCACGATGTTTTCCTTTACCGAAAAGCGTGCGATAAATTGCAATTATCTATTAACACATAAGTTTTAACAGAAAAACTCATTGGTGCCTATCCGGGGTTTGAACTCGTGACCCCCTCGAAAGAATCGTACGGTCTCACCGTTGGGCTATCACAGTCAAAAGAGAATCTCTGGAGTAAAAACACAGTCAAAGTAGAGCAGCATGAGTCACTTGTCTAACTTCTCTTTCTTTTCTGGATAGACCCACCATTTCGATGCATTTTTGTTTTTTATTACATACTGGTTCGATATAGTGTTTTTTTGGTGTAAGTGTATTGTTATAGTGATACCAGCAAGTTCGTTCGCGCCAAATTCAGTTTTATAATACTCTCAGTTATGTTCTAAACTGTTTTTAACCTGATTCCCATGGAAAGACGGGTTTATTTACTTTACATGTTTACTCAGTGTATAAATTTATATTTTTTTAACATTGCGGAATTTCCGTGAATACGTAACAGACAGACTTGGTTACATATATATATACAGCGCCTGGTATCCGGCTGAATAGAATAGTACCACCCTCATTTCTTACCGAGGTGTCGTAAAAGGCGACTAAGGTAAGTTGACCCATCGTGTGGTAACCGGTTTAGTAGAATGGACCACCCTCTTTCTTATCGAGGTGTCGTAAAAGGCGACTAAGGTAAGTTGACGTCAGGCAGGCGGCCGGTCATAAAAACGCAGTTAAATCAAGTGACAGCATGTTTATAACATGTTGTGCCTACCCCACTTAAAAGGGATAAGGGCAGGAAGATGATGCCGTAACAGACAGATTTTCGCATTAAAAATATTAGTAAAGACAAAATACGAAGGTACATTACAGCCTTAAGTCCAGGCATAACGCTAAAATATTGCATTGTCGAAGGTAAATAAAATGAGTTTCCGAAAGAGGTCAAGATGGTTTTGCAATTGCGCAACACAAGATGTCCTTAACAATGAGGACATACATACATCGATGTCTCACACGTCAGTTCCCATCTTATAAGATCCTAGGAACTGTTCCCTTGTAACCGAGTAGTTGGAATTTGAGAGAATTCGGTTTAAAATTAATAATTCAAATTCAAAATACATAATAGGGATAAAACGAACTTCTAAAAAAAAATAACCTAGCTAGATCCATTTTTTTCCCCTTAAACCCCCTACATTCTGAATTTCAGGAAAATCGTTGGAGCCGTTTCCGAAATTCCGAAAATATATATATACATACAAGATTAACTCATTTAAATATTAAAGATTTACTGTATCCTATATGTCAAGCCGAGTATAAGCTGAATTTGTACCAAATCTTATCAACATTGGTCTAGCTTTAAAGCCGTGTGATATCCGGCTGAGTAGAATAGACCACCCACATTTCTTACCGAGGTGTCGTAAAAGGCGAATAAAGTATGTGGACACACCGTGCGGTACCCGGTTGAGTAAAATAGACCACGCTCTTTCTTACCGAGGTGTCGTAAAAGGCGACTAAGGTAATTTGACGTCAGGCAGACGCCCGGTCGTATAATACGTTGCCAACATGTTTGTAACATGTTGTGCCGACCCCACTTAAGAGTGGGATAAGGGCAGGAGGATATATTATATATAATTTCCGCTGGGTCAACATTTACGCGGTAAAACTTTGTGTATATACATAGTATGTACATAATACTATGGATTAATATCCATCGGCTCAAAAGCACCGGATGCTGCGTTAGATTTCCAAATATGACCAATTTAAGGTTAGCCTCTAAACGTGTATTAAGTGTCAGCAACAACTATGGAACAGCAAATTGTGTGCGCGATACCGTGGGAAGCCATTGCGAATGTGTTCATTTGATTTAGATACGCTAGCAAATACATTCAACCGTAAATTTTCTGTTGTCTATTGACATGAATGCTGAATGTCTATGCTAGATATAAAGTATACAAAAACAATAGCAAAAATCCTATACTATTCTATGCAAGGGTTTAGGGAAAGGTTGTCTTCTACCGATGAACATCTACTGCTGGGCATATGTAACAAGTTGTCAAGTAATAATAGTGCTATAATTAAAAAAGTATGACATGAAATTATAATTATAAATATCTGAGTGACCGAGCTTGCTCGCTAATTTTTACAAAATAAAAAAAACTTCAAAAAATAAAGAAAAAATAATAGGGTAGGTGGGACTCGATCCTAGGTATTTTCATTTGTATTTTAATTTCTCGCGTTCACCCCTTTCCCGAATAAAAATTCAAAAATTCAATTCAATATAAATTTTAGAATTTTTTCATGCCCAATAACAGGGATAAAATGTTTTTTTTTAAATAAAACCTAGCTAAATCGATTTTTCTCGTTGGAAAATCACTAATTATATATATATATATATATATATATATATATATATATATATATATATATATATATATATATATATATATATATATATAATTAGTATATATATATATGTATATTTTTTTTTTGACAGTCAAATATTTACGTTTTGAACCTACCGTGCCACAATATGAACGTATCTCGTAACAAGTGAGATAATAATGATAAATGGCAGATTCCTTATTGATTGATTGGAAATTTCAAATCCTATTTTTAACAAATTCACCTACATAGTGCATAAAATTGAATGACATTGAACAAAAAAAGAGTTCTTCCACATTTCACACCTTGTGACCACTGAAAATGTTGATAAATGAAAATATGAATATATCCCCCCAGATTCTAACACTTTTGTTTAACAAAAAAAACTTTTTTTCTCCTGTCCTTATCCCAGTCTAAGTGGGGTCGGCACAACATGTTTTAAACATGCTCTTATATATTTTGACGTTATTTTGCGATGAGCCGTCAACTTATTTTAGACGCCTTTTACGATACCTCGGTAAGAAATTAGGGTGGTCTATTCTACTCAGCCGGATACCACAATGGGCGTCAACTTACCTTAGTCGCCTTTTAAGACACCTCGGTAAGAAATTAGGGTGGTCTATTCTTTGCAGCCGGAGACCTCACGGTGGATGTGTTTGAATAATTTCTCAAATAACACAGACCTTAACTATGAACCTATAACCTATATATTGACTGCACGGATTAACATTACGTACAAAATGTCTTGTCTGTAAACAAGGCGAAAACACGCTGAACTGACTTTATTTCTGATCCAATGGCGTCCATGCTTTGATACTCTGATATAAAAGTTGAATGAAAGAGCAAGCATATTTGCACATTTTGTTATTACCGCAACAGTTTTCGATCACCCAACACATAACTGTAGCTGTAAAATCCAATATCTTCAAAGTACTCGTAACACCTTTATCCCACTGTTTACATTTAAATCGTAAACAAACTGTAATCGACTAAACGCGGTGACGACACGCCGTTACGAATCTAACAACATCGACGTATATACTTATTATGTTACACAATGGAACATTGAATGGTTGTAGGTTTTGGATGTGTACTCGAACGGAATATCTACGCTCCGGTTTCATCACTGGGCACCATAAAATTTACTCGTTTTTCCTCGTATTAAAAAGGCTAAACTGAACGTAACCCCTGTTACCTAGTTTTATTGATGACAGCTAATCGTCTGACTTTTGACTTTCATGCTGTTAATTGGGAAATCAGCTTAAGAATGAAAAATAATTGGCTGGTATTAACATTAGATCAATATTGGAACTATGAGTTTCAATTACTATTTAAATCATATCAGGTTAGGAATGCAAAATCTCATCTTATCAGATAATATCATTATTATATTTGCCATCGTTTCTATAGAGTGAATATTTATAATAAATAATATCTTATCCAAGTATGTATATAACAAAGGGCCGTGTATTCGTAGTTTGTTTCAAATCTCATGGATCTAATGTTATATTTTTTGCAGGGCAACAAGAGAACACGGTATGACTGCAACGCACGGTGGCGGCTGCGAGGACCACCGGCCGGACAGAGATTCTGTGTACACGATCAAAACTGGTTTCAAGAACGATGGCTACCAACACGATCGAGACTCCAACGATGACATCGTCAAACCTCCGCCCCTGCCTACTGAGGACGATTCATATGCCTCCGGAAAAGTGAAATTGTCGAGAAATGAGAAATGGAGAATATTAAAGAATGTGGCGGCAGTCAGTGCGGCGTTCATGGTTCATTTCACCGCTTTTCAAGGAACTGCAAACCTCCAGTCTTCGATCAACGCCGCAGACGGTCTTGGCACGGTGTCCCTCAGTTCCATTTACGCGGCACTCGTAGTGTCTTGTATATTTGTGCCCACGTTCCTTATTAAGAGGCTGACGGTCAAATGGACCCTTTGTCTGTCTCTGCTTTGCTATGTACCGTATTTTGGTGCTCAATTTTTCCCAGCGTTCTACACGCTCGTGCCGGCCGGCGTCATTGTCGGTCTGGGCGCAGCGCCTATGTGGACCTCTAAGGCTACTTATTTAACCCAAGTTGGAAGTGTCTATGCAAAATTGACGGATCAGGCCGTAGATGGCATCATAGTGCGATTCTTCGGCTTCTTCTTCCTTGCTTGGCAGACTGCTGAATTGTGGGGAAATCTTATTTCTAGCTTAGGTAAGTCCTTTAAAAATTTTATTTCATCTAGAAGTTAAACTCGTTTCTGTTTGTACCAGTCAGTTTTTACTGAAACGTCCGGGTGCAATGATCTGATGAAACAAATGAGATTTTTTTACATTATTCACCGACCTCCTTAGTTCAATTTTTATTACATGAGCATTCAATATGTTCATGCTAAAGTTCGTTCAACAGATTGCACATCACATATTAAAAATCTTTTTAAACATCTTGCGCGAAAAAAATATTTACGCGCCTTATTTTTGTTTTAGTTAATAAACTAGTACTACTTTGAACCTTTCATATTTTATTAAGACTATTGAAAAACTTCTGAGAAACTACAAACAATTCTGATCTGTATAAAATTATATCATAACATTAAATGAGTAGAAATAGGTTGATAAGAAAAGAAAATAGTGAACATATCAGGAGCATTTATAAATGTTTTAAATAAAACAGTAAGTGATAAAAATTGTGCCATTTTTACAGTATTCTCATCCGGGGTACATAGCGGAAATACATCCAAAGAGAATACCAGTCATGCGCTCCTTGCTTGTGGTGCCAACTTCTGCATGATCGGAGGTGACCATGACAACAGGAATCTGCACAGGCCACCGGACAGCGAAATATATGAAATCAGTGCTATATACCTCGCTTGTGTCGTTGTTGCCGTTTTAATGGTGGCACTCCTCGTCGATCCTCTATCAAGGTAAAACAATGTAAAAGATACATTTTTCAATAATATATACTAATCTTCTGTAATGTGAATGCGAAATTTTAATGTACTGTGATTAGAGGGAGGCTGAAAAAGAAATGGAGGGATTGTGTGAAGTATGACATTGTAACGGTCTGCCCCTCACCTCCACCTATATTTGACGGCTGTCGTGACGATCGGCTTTTATGAAAAATTTAGTATCGGGAATCCGAAATGTTTGGCAATCCAAAATTTTTTAATCTTTTTTTAATGAAAAATGTACATATATATAACGAGTATAGAATACTCATAAACCATATAACATGACAAACAGACATTTTTATTTATATACATTCCTTAACATACTACCACTTCAATACATAACTGTTGAGGATTAAATAGATGATAGGAATGCGTGATTATACTCTGACCTTATGAAAGATAGTAATGACTAAATGTAACTAGTTGTAAGATTTATATTTTGAAAAGAGCAATCATCGAGTTTCTTGCTGGCTCTTCTTAAAATTTTTGAGATAAGAATAAAATATATTAGAAAAATGTCTAAAAACGTATACGGATGTCCCTCTACTCGACTGTCAAACTATATTTGAAGATGAAATCATCAATCGTGCGTTCTTTTCACGAATTCAAATTGTTAATAATGTACACGCTATTTTTTAAATGCCATCATGTCAGAAAACAAACGATCAAATTTGAATAGACTCTGTTCTACAACCAACAAGTTAATTTCAAATATTTTTTACGATTAATTGCAATAATATTTTTTTTCTCAGTTACTTGTAATACAGTAACAGTAATTTTATTTGTATTATACTTGCGTAATGCATATCGGTTAGTTTTACTATAAAATGCATGAGTTTTTAACTTTTCCTCGGAATGCGCCTACAGACTCGTCAAGATACAGACCTTGAAATCCGAAAGGTTACTTTATTCAACTTGCTTCTTAGAGTTCATTTCCTGTATTAAATGAAGCTAAGAAAGAACGTCAATTGAATTCTAAATTCAACCAAGAGCTCTACGGTCCTAATGAAAAAGTAACGTCGTGCTAGCTTCCAAATTAATTTTGTCTGTTGCAAATCTGCATTAAAGTTGCTAAAATGTCATTGTTATTAAAATGATTAGGACAAATAATAATAATAAATAATAAATATATGGAACACTTACACACACGGTCGTCCGTCCCCAAAGTAAGTAACTTAATACTTGTGTTATGGTAGACAGACAACTGGTGAATATATACTTATATATTTTTTAAATACATACTTAAATACAAATATACACCCAGGCTCAAAGACCAACAAATTCATTTATAGAAAATGTTGGCCCTCGGCGGGAATCGAACCCGCGACCCGCGGAGCTGAAGGTAGGGTCACTACCCACTGCTCCAACGGGCCAGTCAAGTCAACGGCTGTTATGAATCACACATTTTTTTTCTAGCCACTTTATATTTTTATTAAGCTATAAGCTATTAATTACAATTATTGTTCGCAACTATATAGTTGATAAACTAGAAGTCGCATGTAGTTTATAGTTATAAAGCGCCTTTTTTACTTCATTTTACATTCATAAATAGTACATTAGGTAAAAACAAGCTAATCTTTGTTTAAATGAAAGGACTGGCGTCGCCCGCGTGAGATTCAGTGTATTTTAATGAAATTTGAACATTAAAGCAGTTATTGTTAACCATAAGATATAAGGTACATGCGGGAATTTTTTGTAGTATTTTTATAGATTTACAATTCTCTAGTACATTACTTTAGTGTATCTGTTGGTTGAGATTGTGGTGGTGAATGTGTTCAGTGCTTGTGTATTGTTGTGCCATCGGTGTCGGGTAGTGCATGAGTTCTTACAAATTCTGCATGTATCAGGTATGAGAACGAATAGTACACTCTACATTTAGCCTTACATATATTTTCTTTTATCGCTGATTATAGCAAAATAATATTTCCATCACTTTTGTATTATGGACCTCCGCAAAGTAACGCCTAATTCTATAAATTATTTAAATTTTTAATATCAAACGAGCGAAGGTTGACGAAAATATATATTTTGTTAGGTATGGTGAGAAACAGAGAGCATCAGAGTCGGCTAAGCTGTCGGGGATCCAGCTGCTGTCTGCCACCGCATACCAACTGAAGAAACCAAACCAGCAATTGCTCATCCCGATCACTGTGTGGATTGGCATGGAGCAGGCGTTTATTGGCGCCGAATACACACAAGTGAGTTTTATTTAATTCATCGCAGTACTGATATTCTCTACACTGATTTATTGACGTGACAACGTCTTAAATTAGGTTGCGGCTTGGAGTCACTCATGAAAAAGTGTAACGCCCGCTCACGTCTGTTACGATGAGTCACCGAACGAAAGAGAGGCCCACCGGACTGGCGAATGCCTTGCGTCTCTCTCCCACTCCAATCCATCACATTTAAAAAGACGATGTCACATAAAATCTTTGCCCGTAAAACCGACTTTACAGGCAACCGTTTTTTTTTCTTATTCTAACTTATTTTCTACCAATATCGATACAAAGTAATGGACTATTCATTTGACATCTTCAAATGAGGTACTGTCACATGACCCATATCACTTTATCCGAAGAATAACGCCACATTCCCCATGGGAGATGTAACTTTATTCTTCGGATAAGGCGATATAAAGAGTTAAGTTTTTTCTTTTGACTGTTTAACGGTACGTTTCTTTTAACTATAATTTATGTTTAGTTCGCATATTTCAATATTACGATTCAAATTTCTTATTCATTTTCATATTTTTTTGTATTTTCTTTTTATTATACATATTTTAAGTCTGCTACATTAAAATATGGTGAAGGGCTTTAATGTATTCAAAAATTAAGTTTTGTACAAGACACGATGAATAAATATACGCTGCAGCAATGTAGATGAAATTTGGGACAATTAAAGCTTATATACAGGGCTAATACTTAAGATAAAAAAGCCGTTTTTCCTTCGGTAAATGTAATATTACATAACAATCACATATTGTATAATTCGGAGTATTTTTAAATTACAATTGTTGCTTATATTGTCGCGAGTACTGCTTGTATTTTAAGTGTTGTAATTGTAGTATTTTGTATAGTAGAATATATAATAGATATACCTCTATAGTATAACAGATGATGAAATCTTAAGTTTAAAAGGTTATATCATTTATAAAAATATGGTCTTCTGGTTTTTTTTTGTATATTTGTAATTATTAATTTGTTCTAGGCGTACGTTTCTTGCGCTCTTGGAATCCGGTCTATTGGCTACGTTATGATTTGCTTCGGAGTCGTCAACGCTGTATGTTCGTTGCTGTTCGGCTCGGCAATGAAATATATCGGACGATTCCCGATTCTTGTGATGGGAGCCGCCTTGCATCTTGGCCTTATTGTGTGGCTCCTGATTTGGACGCCGAACCCAGACTCTCCGACTGTATTCTTCGTGATATCCGGCTTGTGGGGAGTTGGAGATGCAGTTTGGCAGACTCAAGTTAATGGTAAGTCTACATTATTGTTGCAAATCTATAAATCTATAAATGAATCTCTATTTCTCTTGGTCAGCTCATTACGCGTGAACGGTTAAGATAAATTCGTTTATTCTTTTTTTTGTTAATTATTATCAGAAAGAACTTATTAAAGATTTTTTTTTTACAATTTTTATCAAATTCATATAGATGTTTAGTATTAAGTTTATTAGGTGATTATAATAATATCATTTTTTCATCCGCAATGAAAGAAAATAGAAAATATATGTAATTATACATATAGAGTTTACGATACGTGCCAAACTTATAATAGCGCATGCAGTACGAACCACAACCACCAAAACTGTGTCGTTTCACCCTGTAACCGACGCGTCACCAGGAGATAGACACGAAAAAACGCAACGCTATCACATCCAAGCATCATGGTTATATAGTAGTTGGTTCAACCTCCACCATTTATTTTTCCCGAACACATGTAACAATCTGGAGCTAGAAACATTTGTCTGTTCTCAGTTATGAGGATTTCATTGTTTTGTGTAATCTATTTTAATTGTATTGTTATCTTTATTACTTAATTCTGACCCCACTTTCGGCTGTGTCAATGTCAGCATATAGATTTAAAAAAATATCAAAATCATACAAATCTAGTCGCTTTTGTGGACGTGAAAGATGGACAAACACACAGACGTCACATTTATATTATTAATGTTGAAATTCTTCTTTCATCCGCGATGCCTTTTAAAAGAAAATTAAATTTAAACATGTCATGGTTTGTTTTAAATCAATTACGCTCGGATTTTTTATATGATTTTTTTTGTATATTTAATGTAGGTAGTAATTTAGCGTATCTTTTTCTATCATTGTTTACGGTAAATAAATAACAATTGTTTTTTATGTAATGTTTCAGTGATTTAATTTCGTTTCGTTTTTTAACGCGTAAGTTTTTGCCCGTGAATTGTAAATTTTAATGCTGGTAGCTTCTAAAATAAATTTATGTCCCTAACCGTTAACTGTTAACTGCTACAGAGTTCATACATATCATGCTTATCAAAAACATGCATTTTTATCGGAACTGGACCATTCAAATGTCAATCCACCCAAATTTCATCTAAATCTGACACCGGGAAGTGGCTTAAATTCAAATTGCAAGATTCCACCTTTACATGCATACATTGCAAGTTAATTAAATGCTTTTGAAAAAACAGTACAACAATGTTATCACGAATAAAATATATTTAACACATACATGCATTTCAAAATAATTATTGACACATCATCAATCGTGAATAAAAAAATATATAAACATATAATAAACTTATATAACATCGTATAATTATACGCATTGGCCTTCTGTGGATTTCCTGTACTTCTTTAATTACACAAACGATGCGCTTTGTAAATAATATAATATGTTTATATAAATAACATAATGTTTGACCGCAAAAATATGTATATTTACTACATATTTGTAAGGGCCATGAATGTTTAGTGCGAGGATTCTTAGCAAAGACCACTATAAATTATACTATTAGCTTATTGTTCTTAGCCTAGTGGGTAGTAGTCCTGCCTTCAGCTCCGCGGGTCGCGGGTTCGATTCCCGCCGAGGGCCAACATTTTCTATAAATGAATTTGTTGGTCTTCGAGTCTGGGTGTATATTTTTATTTAATTATGTATTTAAAAAATATATAAGTATATATTCACCAGTTGTCTGTCTACCATAACACAAATATTAAGTTACTTACTTTGGGGACGGACGACCGTGTGTGTAAGTGTCCCATATATTTATATAAAATAGTAGAACATTGTTTTCGTGTGGATTTGACAATGTTTTCCGCTTCATTCAAGACTGCAGTTTAATAATGTGAAATTGAAAGTGTTTAAATATTGACCGCCGAATTTCTTTCCGGTTCTTCTCGGTAAGAGCAACATTCCGTACCAGTTGTAGGTCTATTAATCATATTGATCCTTGACGATTCAAGAGTGCCTGAAAAAGCTAATTTGAATCCTATGTCATGACAAATAATATGTAACTTTATTCTTCGTATGAGGCAATATGACGTATTTCTTCTTTTTCTTCATTTTAATATGCCATTTCCTCACGAAGTTCGGCGACCATTAAGGCAATTTGGATTTTTGGATGGACTGTAAATATCAATTAAGTTCACATGCCTATATTATTAGCTCGGGTTTGAATCCGAAACTCTTTCGAGAGACTCGCACGATCTCTGCGGGATAGAGCTGTAGTTAGTAAACAATAAAGATAGCATTTTTGTTTATATCTCTATGGTTTGATGACCGCGATAAACGTTTATTGCAGCCGTTAACTTGAGAGGCATACAGTAATGTCTTTAAAACGTTGCTTAGTACTTATTATAGCACCAATCAGACAGGATTCGAGAATAGAAGCCATTGGCGAGTCTATTTTTAGTACTAACTCGTCTCGTACACTCACACGAGTAAACCTTATCGCAGATTAATCCGAAGGCTAGTGTTATTTTCGTATCTGCGCCTCTTAGTAACTTTAGAAAACGTTTACTAATAAAATTCACGTACAACTTACCCTGTTTTGTAATACAAAAATAGACCTGTTATTAGTGCATATATAACTGTTTTTTTGCCATGATAGCTAAATGGTGAATGTCTTTTAACGGGTGCCGGGTTCAAACGCTCGATATCTATAAATTTCTATGCAAACTTAAGTTATATCATCATTCTCCTGCCTCTATTCCACTCTAATACAACGGCAAAACATGTTATAAACATGTTCTTAGATGATTCGGCTAGGTATTTTACGACCTGTCGTCAACTTAGACATGGATCAAAAAATGACATTAAGAATTTAAATCAAGTATAAATTATTTGATATGATAAAAATTAAATAAGTGTTGCTAGAACTTGTCGTTATTGCGTCCGCGAACTGCGATGAATAATTAAATATTTTGAAAATCTTGCTCAGTCTCACTTTGCTTTCGAAATGAGATGATTGATGTTGAAAAAAATGGCGAAAGTGAATGTATGGTAGGTGGACCCGGAAAGCCGGTCTATATTAAATGAGCCGTGAATATAAATGCAAGGAGTAAAATGTTTTTGAAAAGCTCATTGATACAGCTTTAGAAATAGACGACTAACAATTAAAATACCTTATTATATTTATATTCAAATTCAAATTCAAAATATTCTTTATTCAAATAAACTTGTAAACAAGTGCTTTTGAATCGTCAACTCTACTGCTGGTTCGGAAAGCCGTTCCTACCGAGAAGAGCCACAAGAAACTCGGCGGTTGCTCTTTTTTAAAATATAATTCTTATGATTAGTTACATTTAGTCATTACTGTCTTGTACAGGGTCTAAGCGAGCTATATCCACACATTCTTATCTTCCAAGTAATCCTCAACAGTATAGTAGGCTTTCTGGATCAGCCTCTTTTTAACAGTGTTTTTAAACTGATGTAATGGCAAAGCTAAAATTGATTGCGGAATTTTATTATAGAATCATATACCGAGACCCACAAACAATTTACGTACTTTGCCTCTTATACAGAAGATTTTATAATTCTTTATATTTTTATGTACGAAAACTTTAATTGCTTAAAATATATTGTAAAGCAAATGTAAGAATACCTATTTCCTTAAACTTCTCTCGCAGGGACTTACGCGGGTTTAATTTGTAAATACCACGAATGGCTCTTTTTTGTAATACAATTTTTTTTTCATTATCCGTACCCCATAACAATATACCATATGTCATAATGCTATGAAAGTAAGCAAAATAAACAAGTTATATATTTTTGTATATATATTTTTATTGTTAAATTAGGAAATTATTAGTAAGTTAATTCTAATTCATAATCTTTGATATTTGCGTAACAACTTTTTCTTAACTATAAATTGTCTCACTTCGTAGGTTAGCTGGCAGAGATCTCTGTCATACGGATAACTTAAACTTTGTACACTTTTTTTTTACCAAAATTGTTTTTTCCTACATTTTTTATGGTACTTAAATAAATAAAATATTGCTTATATCTTAAATTATTTATTTTCCCCGTGTGGTATCCGGCTGAATAGAATGGACCATCGCCATTTCTTACCGAGGTGTCGTAAAAGGCGACTAAAGTAAGTTTGATCCGACGTGTGGTATTAGGCTGAGTAGTGTAGACCAAACTCTTACTTACTGAGGTGTCACAAATACGACTAAGTTAACAGTCGTAATATACGTAGCTAAATCATGTGACAACTTGTTGAGCCGACCCCACTTAGAGTGGGACACGGTCAGGATGATGAATAATATCTACGTAATTTTTTTCAGGATTGTACGGGGTTCTCTTCAGGCGCAACAAAGAAGCTGCTTTCTCCAACTACAGGCTCTGGGAGAGTGCTGGCTTCGTCGTGGCTTATGCTTACTCCACCCACCTTTGCGCCAGAATGAAGCTGTATGTGCTTATGGTAGCTTTGCTCGTCGGCGTCGTGGGCTATATCATAGTGGAAATCTTGCAAATCAGAAAGGTATTTATTATAAACAATACACCATGAATTTTAGAAAACCAGAGATTTCCGGTTAAAATAAACTAGCTGTCAATTAAAAAAAAAATACCGAGACCGCCCGTTCCACGAATAAGCTACGCTGACTTGGCAATTTACGGCAAAAATAGTGTTTTATTAATTTTTTTATTTGTTAATTTTTTTAATGCCCAAAAACAGGGATAAAACGTTTTGTTTTAAAAAAAATCCTAGCTAGATTTAGAGATTTAGATTTACGTTTCCAAGATTCCAAAAATATACATATATACATACAAGATTAACTCATTTAAATATTAAAGTTATTAATGTATAATATCTCTACTGGCTGTAATTGGCTGGCTGTAATCTTAATATATAAATAAAAAATAACAAGAAATATTAAAATTGACATAATACACACTAAAGATAAGAATATTGATGGATTGTGTGAAGAATGATACGCTACTAAATTAGAGTCGGAATTGATGTATGATAGAAGAGAATAAATAATAAATAACCTTATGCTGATCACACAAAGACAAATTTTTCAAAAAGTTAAATTTACATATGTCTGCTTTGGTGTATTTATTTAAAAAAAATTGCTTGTGCGATGAGGAAAGTGGTGTCACAGGAATTTGGAAAGCACTAGAAGATGCAAGTCACATTTGGGAGGGTTGAGGTCTATTTTCCTCTTATAGCGATTATCCCGAGAGCGCAGTACCTTGTTCCTTAACTCAAATTCTAAAGGACCTAATATTCTCTATTTTAGATACCATTTTCTTATTATTTATTTTTCACGTTTCTTTTACCAAGGTAATTATCCTCCTGCCCTTATCCCACTCTAATCGGGGTCGGTACAACATGCTATAAACATGTTGTTACATAATTTTACCGCCCGCCTACATTAGTTGTATTTTACGTTATCTCTGTAAGAAAGAGGGTTGTCTATTCTACTCAACCGGACACCACACGGTGGGTCAACTTACAACAGTCTCCTTTTACGACGCAGCGGGTAGTGATCCTGCCTTCAGCTCCGCAGGTCGCGGTTCGATTCCCGCCGAGGGCCGATATTTTTTATAAAAAGGATTTGATGGTTTTTAAAAAAATTTATAAAAAGGATTTAATGATGGTATTTAAAAATTATATATGTATATTCACTAGTTGTCTCTCACCCAGAACACAAGTATTAAATCACTTTGGGGACTGACGACCATATGTGTTAGTGTCCCATATATTTATTTTTATATTTATGTAATGCGGGTGGTCTATTCTATTCAACCGGATACCACCTTTCCTTACCTTAGTCATCTTTTACGACACCTCGGTAATTAATAAGGGTGGTCTATTCTACTACGTTATTTTCGATAACAAAGATCTAAAAAGAGACGTATATTTGATTTAATCCCCATTATTTCCAGGCCCGCCGCCAAAAGGCGATCGCCGACAACCCAGTGGCTGCGGCTGAGGCGGCCAAACAACCACCAGAGGAGGACGACGAAAAGGATGAGATTGACGACGAAATTATCATAACGCACCTCTAAGCGACGACCGATCTCCAAGCCAGCGCAAAAGGCGCCAAGAAATTTGCCATACCCACATTTTAGGTACAAAACCTCGAGATATTGTTAACTCGAATTTAATATATTTATAATGTGTATCCGATAGTTAAGTGACACTTCCTATTCCGAAGCGTTTAGTGTAGGCTAGGAAAGTTTAGTGTAGATGATGATTTTATGGAGTTAAGTCCATTATTGTTACCAATATTGGATGCATAATTAATGTATAGAAACCGGCTATACTCACGTATTATTTTATCGGATGAGTCCGACTAGTTTCAAGCCCATACGGGGCTCTTATTCATGAGCTCTTTACGCGGCGGTATCGCGGCAGGAACTGCGTGTAGCAGCTCGCAGGGCGCGACTCGAGAGTGGTTAAACTACTAGTTAAACTACTAGTGGAGAAACTAGTCGGGCTCATCCGATAAAATAACACGTGAGTATTGCCGGTTTCTATACATTAATTATGAATTCCACTCACGATAGTTTAAATTCAAAAATATTGGATGCATTCAAAATCGTCCAAAAGCAACACACAAGTTTATTTTCATATATCAAATCAAAATAATCTTTATTTAAATAAACTCTTTCAAGCACTTTTGAATCGTCAAGGATCAATATGATTAAAGCTACAACTGGTTCGGAATGTTGCTCTTACCGAGAAGAGCCGAGACCATCGAATGAGTTGCTAACTCTGCTGAGTCGCGACACAAGTATCAGAAGCTTTTTGTGAGCTCTTGTATGTCTATGATATACATACACTTCCATATCCTCATTTAGACTATCTATTGGATTTTAATATTTGCGAATCGTGTCAATTTAATTTTTTTTACTACTTTTTAAATTATTTTTTTAATACTAAACGTCACCTTCTCGTACATATTCGATAACATAACATATTCGAAAATGACTTTACTATTATATGTTATTACCAACTTTATTTCTTACAACATATAATTATAGAAAAATAATAAAGATAAATGTGTTGTAAGTTGTTTTTGTTACTGTGAATTAAATTTAGTACGACAATTTATATCAGAATTAAGAATGATCGTAGAATTATATAATAAAAGCAATAAAAACGTCATATTTGTTTAATATCATTATTTTTATATGTTAAAGAATATGAAGAGACCTTGCAGATGGGAACATTTAAATATTGTATAACTATTAATATAAATATTATTAGAAATTTAATTCTAAACTGCATTCTTAACTCTGTTGTGAATGTCAAAAAACGTCGTTTGCGAAAACGATAAGAAACTTAAAAGTTTTTTTGCTATTTTTAAATTATGTTTTGTTGTGTGTAAGCAAATTGGACAAGTATTATAGTGATGAGAACCTAAGATTACAAACGGTCATTTGTTTTACAAGATTTAAGCATTTCTTTGACGAAATTAAAACTCTTATGGACATCAATACATTGTTTAATTCATGTTATATATTTATCGTTTCTTAAATATTTTTAAAGTCAGGCACAAGATCATTTGTTAAAAATCTGTTCAAATGGGTTGTAACCGAGCACCTAAAGCGTAAGCAACTCGACTTCGATTATGATATTGCTTAAAATAAAAGACTGTTTGGATTGATTTATAATAGTTGTCAGAAATTACAGCGTTTTTTTGTTTTGTACGTTTTAATATATTAAAATCGCTAACGCAGATATTCTTACGTCGATTGAAAACATCTGTATTTATTCTTCTTTCAATAGTAATTAATCGCATTGTTATAATCGTTAATGGCGTTTAGTTGTTCTGCCATTGTGTCAATTCTAAAATAAATATGTGGACTACAGGAAACGTTTTTATTCTCCACGTAAAATAAAAGCTCAGCTAAAAACAATATTGATTGAGTCAAATAAAAAAAAAACAAATAAAAGAAACATTAAATATCATCTACCTTTCAAAAAATTTCGTTTAAAATTAACAAATATTAATTTTTACTTTATTTATTTATTAATATATTTTAATATATTAATATATTATTAATATATTATTAATTAATAAATTATAATAAATTGTTTTGTTCTTAATTTAAAAATAGTTCATTTATAAAATATATTTACCAAATATTTTGACAATGAACATTTATTTAAAATAATTCTTTACTAAAATGTTATCTAAATATTATTTATTTCAAATACATGTTTATTTTATTTTTATCGATACATAAATAACATTTATTCTATTTTATTTTTAAATAATTGACACAAAATTACATTTCAACTTTCAACAATGTGACCACCTAGAATAGACGCGTACAAAAAAAATAGTGTATCTTGTATTTAGAAAAATTATAAATTACGTTAAAAATAGTGTGAATTTGTTATTGATAAATATTTAAGGTAGCAAATTCACTTTAAGACACTTAGATCAAATAAATTAATATTTTACTTCTTAGATTTAATAAGTTGTTAGATTAATAACTATTGATCTTGTTTAGCTTAACAATATCCAGATATTTAACACATTGTTATTCCAAAGGTTGGCAGGCGGTAAATATATATGAAATAATGAAAAAATAGTATTTAAATATCGGAAATCGGTTATTAAAAAAACGATAACCACAAATGGTTTTTTGAATATACGTTATGTATTAACAATAATTGATCTGATATTAATAATTGGCTAGTTATTATCGTTGTTTTTGGGGAATTTGAGGGGTTCGGAATATGTATTTGTCGAGATAAACAGATAACTATGCGTATATACGTATGTAGTTCATTAGGCAAGCGATTTTTGAAAAACACCTCTGTCGAAACATGTCTATTTTAATAATCTGAATATATTTTCTTCTGGTATTGTGATAATTGATGTTAATAAAGATATTGTATACGAATTTAATTTGCAAATAATTATATCTCACGCTTAGAATGAAAGTGATTAAATTCAAAATTGAATGCGAGGCTTGATCGAGTTAGATGCATTGTAATCCTTATTTCAATGCCATAAATGACATCACTATTAAAAAATCTAGTTTTTTTCTGGCTTTTCTGAGTTATATTTAGAGAGGGCTTTAACACTCACGATTTTTGAAGACGTTACGCAACGCTTTATTGCAATTTGCCACAAAATAAACTTTTTTGAATTAGGTCACTATAATACCAAGCGTGGGATATATTTTAATTAATTTAATTTTGATTAATGATCAGCAAATCTTAACTGATTTTTTTTAGATTTAAGTCTTTAGTAATACAAATATCCTTTTCCTGTACATCATTACACATAAAGAACCTCATATTTGCTGCGATTACGTCTATATTTTATAATAACAGGTAAATAAACAGAATAGTAAACTTTTTAAAAAGCATTAATTTTTGACGTGACAACGTCTTAAATTAGGTTGCGGCTTGGAGTCACTCATGAAAAAGTGTAACGCCCGCTCGCGTCTGTTACGATGAGTCACCGAACGAAAGAGAGGCCCGCCGGACTGGCGAATGACTTGCGTCTCTCTCCCACTCCAATCCATCACATTTAAAAAGACGTCAAGTAAAATCTTTGTCCGTAAAACCGACTTTACATGCAACCGTTTTTTTTTCATTTATTTAGTTCAAATACTTTAAATTTAATAATATATCATATTCCAGAATTAAAAGACTTATTTTGGATATCTGTTACAATTTTCGAGACTAACATTGTTTTCTTCTGTGAAATGTAATAATGCAAAGGTGTTTTTCAAGTATATTTATTTGTTGCTAGGGTAAATCAACCACGTGATAACACTGTAGCTGTACAAAACGTATTGTAAATTAAATTTTCATTTGTAGTTTTAGATAAATGTAAGGCTATTGTATCAATATAAACATTGTTTTATTTTCAAATAACATTTATTAATTAGAATAAGTTATATTATATGAATTACATTAAGTAATATTATATGAATTTGTGATGAAAAATAAACATGAAGTTGTTTGGTCAGTAGTCGTATTATTCAAACCTAGATTTTAATTATTTATTTGTCTATGTACCAAAAAAGAAAAATATACAAAAATGCAGTTAAATGGAAAACAAGTACAAATGATAACTTATCTATATCAGAGATCTCTGCCAGCGACCCTTGGTGGTTGGATTGGACTAGAAGAAACGTGGTATAGGTACATTAAAAGTTTTAAAATACAACAACAAAACACTATAAACAAAATTAAAAATTATATATTGATAAACTTACATTCTAATATTCATATAATAAAATACATATATAATAATACTCATACTAATACGAAGTGAAATAAACTTACATAGATATAGATTATGACATTTTCTTATTCTCAATGATAGCCGGTTACACGGAAATAGGTTTTTTCCAGTTTAATGGTTTAGTAAATACCTCCTCCTTACCATCCTCTTTCTTACTGAGGCGTCGTAAAAGGCGAATAAGGTAATTTAACCAGCCGTGTGGTATCCGGCTGAGTAGAATATACCATCCTCATTTCTTACTGAGGAGTCGTAAAAGGCGTCTAAGGTAATTTGTACAGCCGTCTGGTATCCGGCTGAGTAGAATATACCACCCTCATTTCTTACTGAGGCGTTTTAAAAGGCGACTAAGCTAATTTTTCCAGCCGTGTTGTATCCAGCTGAGTAGAATATACAACCCTCATTTCTTACTGAGACGTCATAAAGGCGATTAAAGTAAGTTGACGTCAGGCAGGCGGCGGAATCATATGACATGTTTATATCATGTTGTGCCGACCCCGAGTTGGATAAGGGATGATGGAAAGGATGATGGCCGGGTATTCATAGAAACACCGTAAAGGTATATACCAATAGCGAATTCAACTCCTTTAGCGTCGAGAACATCATAAAATTCAAATTCCAAATATTCTTTATTCGAAACTTGTAAACAAGTACTTTAGAATCCTTAACTCTACTGCTGGTTCGGATTTCTGTTTCTACCGAAAAGAAGCAGCAAGAAACTCTGCGGTTGCTCTTTTCAAAATATAATTGCTATAAATAGTTCATTCATTACTATCATTCATCATTACTATCTTGTACATAGCCGTAGAGCAGCTATATCCGCTGTTGTATTAGCAAAGATGCAATTATTGCAGAATTTTATTAATTTAAACAATTTACGTATTTTTGGAAGGCAATAAAAGAAGCTGCAAGCCTATGTCAGTTTTATATTCATCGATAATTTTTTTTAATATGGTTTTGTACATAAATTACTTAAAATATACTGTGTAGCAAATGTAAGAATACATATTTCCTTAAACTGCATTCGCAGAAAGTCACTCGGATTTTAATTGTAAAATATAGTAATGGTGCTTTTTGTGAACACTATGTAATTTATAGAATTAGGCGTTACTTTGCGGAGGTCCATAATATAAAAGTAATGAGAATATTATTTTACTATATCCGGGTTAAAATTTAAGCGAGAAATTTTATCGTGGATTATAGCAAAATAATATTCTCATTACTTTTGAACACTATGTGTTAAGTGCGAGATTTTAACCTACTCTATCGTGTTAGTATACAACAGCGACATCTAGTGGCCGCAGTTTTAGCGTCATACAAATTGGCGTTACGCTAACGGGATTCACTATGTTAAAAAACTCGCACTAAGTACACTGATCAAGTTTTAGTATCAACTAGTTACGGTGATATTATATTGGGTTGTAAGTTTTTGGTAAGTTCGTGGACAGTATCATTATTTATTTATGTACCATAAACAGTTGGAAAAAAAACCTTATTGGTAAAAAAGTGTACAAAGGTCAACTTATCCCTATGACAGAGATCTCTGCCAGCTAACCTACGAAGTGAGACAATTTATATTTAAGAAAAAATTGGTACGCAAATATCAAACATTATGAATTATAATTACCTATACTACTACCTATATTTATCTGAGGCTCAATTATATCTTTAGCCTCATTGTAATCTATTGTTTAAGATAAGCAGTAATACTTTGTATTGACGTATTATCCGATTATTATCTTAAGATTTATTGGGAGCGCTTTTTTAATCATATATTAATGACAATTGAAAGACTTATGGGTCCCTTTTGTTAACCTATTACGGATACCAAAAACTATCGTACGCATAAATGAATCCATGGAGGATTTACAATGGATGCTGCATGGACTGGCTGATTCTTCTCAACAGATCGGTCTCCGGATGAACTTAAGTAAAACAAAAATCATGTGCAACGAGCACATTGCTCCGGGTCCGATTTCGGTAGATGGGGTCACTAGGGCAGACGCTCGAACTAGGTAAAAACAATTTCGAGTGTGAGATTATGAGAAGAATACAGCTAGGCTGGGCAGCATTCGGAAAACTACGTCGAGTCTTCTCATAACCCATCCCACAGAATCTAAAGACTAAAGTATTCAACCAGTGTGTCCTACCTGTCATGACTTACGATGCCGAAACGTGGACACTAACAGTTAAGGCGGTCCACAAGCTTAAAGTCGCTCAACGGGCTATGGAAAGAGCTATGCTCGGGGTTTCTCTGAGGGATCGTATTCGCAACGAAGTAATCCGTCAGATAACTAGGGTCACCAACATAGCTCAGCGCATAAGCAAGCTGAAGTGGCAATGGGCCGGCCATATCTGTCGCAGAACCGATGACCGTTGGGGTAGACGTGTTCTGGAGACCGCGAATCAGGAAACGTATTGGACACCCTGAGACTCGATGGAGTGACGATATACGTAGGTCAGCGGGCAGTGAAAAGCCCAGGATCGGGCTCAGTGGCGAATAATTGGAGAGGCCTATGTCCAGCAGTGGACTAAAGTGGGCTGTAAACGCATAAATGTGTAGCTTAAAGTTTAATCTTAGGGTCATTCTTATTGGTTTATATTAATTACCACACGGCGGTTTCAACTTACCTTAGTCGTCTTTTACGACACCTCGGTAAGTAAGAAAGTGGTTCATTCTATTCCGCCGGATACAACACAGCGTATTTCACCTTTTTCTATTAAAGAAAAATTGCTGATACAGTCTCATTTTCTTTTTTTATTATACGTCGCAATTTCGGCTGGCTTTCCTACTCTAAGTTACTCGTCACGTCATCACTATAAATACAAAAAACAAAGAAATATTTTATCACTATAAATTATTTGTGATTAAAGACGGTGACCGATATCACTGAGTGTTTATTTTGTCAACATGAAGTATCGCAGTGATATTACTTACATTTCTTATTTAAAGATATACTCGTAGTAGCCGCGACTTCGTTCGCGCCAACTTACACGTTTAAGTACCCACAATAATTTTTTTCCTTTTCGGAACAAGCGGGGAACAAGCTTTGATTGTGCCAATTGTAATCAATATTGCTCTAGCATTTTAACTGAAAGCCAAACACACACTTTGGCTATTCTTCCCGTTATGCTTCACTGTTAGAATTATCCGCCTCAATATTTGCGAATAAGGAGAGCCAGATTATTTTTTTGAAAAGTTTTATAGATTAGCAGAAGATTGTGTTGAAAGACGTGAAAATGTAACGTATAGACTTTCACATTTATAATGTTAGTGTGGACGTAAAATATAATTCATTTTCAAGCATAAGCCATTAACGCATGTCCATCTAATCATAAAACAGGAAAAGTGAAATCGAAATATATATATTTTTATTTGTCTAAGTCGAATGCAAAAAACACACGCATTGAATCGCAACAATAAACCGATATCAAAATATTGTTTCAAAAAATTACGTATTTACTCAATGAAATTTTGTTTTGCTAATCTCTCCTTTTTCTTTATCAGTTAAACCTTGACTCAAATCACTACGGCCGATAATAGATAAGTACGGTAAACAATATGTGAAACATCTAAATGGAATTTCCTGCTCAGTGCAGTTAGAGTATATCTTGTTTTTTAATTTGAGAAACCCCTTAAAGATTGTCGCCCCTCCGATGGGGACGAGCGGCGGGTATGTTGGATTCGAACTAAAAACCTGCCAGTGCTCCACCACGCTGCTGGTGGCGGGGACAGGGTACCGTTGGACACATTGCCCCCATCCCCGCCAGCAGCAACTCTGTACCCCAGAGTGCGCCACCTCCGGGTGGGGGCCTCTCAAATAGTGGCCCCTCCCTCCACTAATCGATGCATCGGGAACACCAGATGCATCGACCGCCTCAAGAACCCAGTTTCTGCGAGAATTCTATAATCCCAACTCCCAATACTAAACCGATCGCCATTATAAGCGAGTGACTATAACCATATTTAAAAAAAATCACCATATTAAATCAAGACATAATTTTTTGAAGTTTGCCGTGTGGCGTCTGGCTAAGTAGAATAGACCATTCCCATTTCTTACCGAGGTGTCATTAAAGGCGGCTTAGGTAAGTTGACCCACCGAGTGGTATCCGGCTGAGTAAAATAGACCATCTTCATTTGTTAGCGAGGTGTCGTAAAAGGCGACTAAGGTAAGTTGACTCACCGTGCGGTATCCGGCTGGGTAAAATAGACCATCTTCATTTGTTAGCGAGGTGTCGTAAAAGGCGACTAAGGTAAGTTGACTCACCGTGCGGTATCCGGCTGGGTAAAATAGACCATCTTCATTTGTTAGCGAGGTGTCGTAAAAGGCGACTAAGGAAGCGACTTCAGACAAGTGGCCGGTCGTAAAATACGTAGCCAAATCATGTGTCAACATATTTATAACATGTTGTGCCGACCCCACTTAGAGTCGGATAAGGGCAGGAGAAAAATGAATTAAAGAGCTTAACAAATTATCTATATGTATTCTATTATTTATGAAGTTTACCGCGCAATAGATGCAAACATGTCGGAATGTTCCAACCAATAGCTGACATGAACAAGTGCGCATGCGTACTAAATAAACCAGTTAATTTAGATACTTTAATTTTGTGGTATACAAACGGATAAAAAAATAATAATATAGCCCTGGTAGATTTTACACTAATACATACGATTAACAGATTTTTTTTTATCGATCTAACCAAAATATGTTATTTTTCGAAACATGTCCCACAGCTCCGCTCCTAATACTAGCGTCATCTGTCACTGTACCAAGGAAGCAAACGCTGAATTCGCTATAGAATATCACCTTGTACGCCTTAATAATCACTATAAGGTAGTAGTTAGTAGTAGGCACTAGTAATCGACCATTCACTAATAGTTGACCGTTTTGTTTGAAATTTGAAATAATAATCGTTTTGTTTGTTGTAGCTACTAAAAAATATTAATTAATAGCATTAAATTTTAAATATCAAACAATGGGCTACAGTTCTGAGCTTTTGGGCAGTTGTTAATAGATGGCAAAAGGTAATTACAAATTTATTTTTTATTAGGTACAAACAAAACGCTTATTTAAAATTTCATACAAAACGGTCAATTATTGGTGCATGGTCCAATTACTAGTGCACTTACCTTACTACCTGTAAACTATTATCTATTGCTTCGCCCGCGTGGAAATCATTGTACTTAATTTGAATTTTTATCATTAAAATAATATTGTGAGTTAACAATAAGAGATAGAGACGTGTTGTCGCAAATTTATTGGCAGTATTTTTGTAGATCTATAATTCTTTTATACATTACTTTAGTGTATCTCTTGGTTTACGCGGCGCACGCGATTAAAGCTCCCAGCAGGCGAGTTTTTTTTTACAACTGAGCGACCAATACAATACATTGTAAATAAGACCGTAATGAAGTATTAACCTAAACCTTCCAGAAGAATTGCATCTTTTAGCAGGATCGTACATAAATTCAGTACATTTTGAGAAAACCGATTACATACTGACAGACAGCTTTTGGGCACTTTCTCTTATAATAAGTATAGATAACAACTTAATCGAATTAATATAGAAACGGCATGCTTCATATCAGTATCGTATCACGTTATATAGATTAAGATCCGAGAAGAAACCGCAGTGGTCGGAATTTAATCTTTATTATTGAAGAATATTATTAATACATAATCATCTATTCAAAGAAATTCTATATACATATATGAAAAATCAGTGTATATAAAAATTCCGCAGAAAAGGTTTTAAACTACAGAAATGTAGAATTAACTTGTCTTAACTTATCGATAACTTCACTACACTTCTGTCATCTCTTAAGACGTTATTCCCATTGTAGAGAGATATAGACATTAAAGAAGGCCTTTGGCATCCCTTCTATCATCTTGTGTCCCTTTTTGGAGAGAAGGGTGAAGCTAAGATCCACCTTGCGGTTCCAATAGGCTAGGTTACATATTCGCTACATGAAAGGATTCGTAAAAACACATGAACAACCATTCACATCGATACACTATCACAACTCAACAATCGATTCGCCCCGCAACCGCAACATCACCAGGAGGTAAACCCCATGAAACAATCGCAAAGCATTTTTGCGTTGGTAATAAAGAAAGAATAATTTCAGCAAGACTTTACATCCCTGGATTAAACTTAGAGAAGCGAGCGCTGATGCCTGCCAAAGAAATGCCATCACCCATAATCATTCATATCAACAGAGGGAAATCGAGCAATATCGAGCTTATCAGACATCAGTATCATAGTTCCTGGTTGGCTGAGCCTTGGTCGGTAATATTTTACAAAAAATAAAAAAAAGAAACATAAAAAAAAGAAAAAAATGATTAAGTAGTTGGGATCGATGACCACACTACGCTGACTTGACAGTTTATGCCAAAAATAGTATTGAATATAAATTTTAATATTTCTTAATGCCAGAAAACAGGGATGAAACGATTTTTTTTAAAACCTAGCTTCTCCCTAAAAACCCCCTACATATTGAATTTCAGGAAAATCTTTGGATCCGTTGCCGAGATTTATACATACAAGATTAACTCATTTAAATATTAAAGGCAACAACCGCAATCATCTATCCGCCAGTCAAGATTCTGACATATCCAAAAATGGACTTGGCACGCTAATTAGGCTTTTTCAAGCCTTTCAAAAAATATGAGAAATTCTAATTTTATTATGTCCATTCTTCACATGCTAGTGCCCCGTTTAAATATATAATTTACTACTAACTGTACATTTTTATAACTAACTGTACATATTGGCAGTGGAGGTTAGCATGGTGACGGTGTAAAATAGCCGGGGACCATATCTGCGATTCGAGAAACTTCATAGCGCGAGTCAGCATCGATCCGTTTTGCGTACGAAGGAGCCCACAGGTTAGTCATAGACGCTATACACCCCTCAACACTAGGCTTCCCGTATTTCAAAAAGGAGCGTTTCGTTTTCCCATTTAAATATAACTTGGATAATACAAACATTGGATAATACAAAAATGCATTTAATTTATTTAAAATAATAAATAGGGCTTAGTAACTTCTTAAACTTACATTATATATATACACAACATCCATTTTAATTTTAGAAACATAGTAACGATTCAAAAAATTTCCTTTTATGTATTTCAAACAGTGTTGCTATATAAAAGATTTTATAGTTATAAAATTTCCATCTGGCAGCATTGATTAACTAAAGTGCATTATTAAAAAAACGAAAATTGCTATTTACTGTGTCATAAAATTCACACAAGTGCTTTATATCTTTTTTCCAAATTTTTATCAACATATTTCTTTTATTGTTGGTCTGTGTAAAAATACAAATTCATATTTTTAGTATCTGCGTATCTAGTAATTGATCTCAATTTAAAGGGAAATAGAAATACCAAATATGAAATGCAGTATTGATTGTAGTATGAGCTCTATTAAAAAATATAAAAAAATATATATTATTCATATAAAAATGTCTAGAATATGATGCAATAATAATTATTGGTTTATTTTTGTTTTTGTTATACTTTGACTGCTTATGGTAGAATGGGAGGCTCCAGTTGCAATTCGTCACTAATATTGCCTTCACAATACGCGACATTATATTGATATATTTCATAGGTTGTGTATACATGTATTTTGTTTTTTTACCCTTTTACTTGATTACTCTCCACGTTTAATAAACCTTCCTCAAGACTTTAAAAGCGGTTAAGGTTACCCACAGACTATGAATAAAAAAATCCATTCGCAAAAAAAAATTGTTAGAGGAGTAGTAGATATGTATACAGTTATTTAAGAAATGAAGCAATGGTTCCATAATTTTTGCAATTATAAATAAAACAAATTTTATATTATCGCATTGCACTTTTTTATTCGATATTTATATTATATACTATTCGATATCCTCATACCGAGATAAAAAGTCAAATTTTATAACATCACTCCTTTGCTTGGCTTGGATCTGCAATAAAAACAAAAAAATATAATATAATATCGCATTTTTAATATACCTATAGATTTTTTAACATGAAATAGTAATGTTTATATATAACAAACACATATAAAAACCGTATGCAAGTTTAAATATTTCGTTACGTATTTCTTATAGAGTAGCAACGTAAACTTATGCAAAAATTAAAATTTTTATAATATACAACTTGTGTATATAAAACTAGATAAATAAAGTACACGAAATAAAAGTCTTTTTATCATTCGATGATCCATTACCGCTTTTAATATAGTTTTCTAAATAAGTGGGGACTACATAATAAACAAGTTAAGTTAACAAAGCTTTTGACAAAATTTCATATAACTACTGTTAACCGTTGAGGAGTTCCCTCGTCTGGAGCCAATCCAGACAGCATCAGGTCATGCTTATCATAAACATGCATTATCATCGAGACTGGACCAGTATGTAATATTTCAGCTCAATCGGACACCAGGAAATGGATCTAATTTAACTTGCAAGATTCCCACATTACATACATATATCGCATGTTAAAAAAAGCTTTTAATAATAATGTATGATTGACATCGGTCAAAAAATATCTAAAACTTGCTAACTCCATTTAAACTGGATTTCTATTTAAAAATACGAATCCAGTTTCTGTTCACACTATACTGTTGCAAACACCAAAGGCAGACCGGTTGAAAAGCGGTCGATAACCTCACTAATTCTCCGAAATTGCGCGCGCATTATGCACAGAGTATGTTATTTAGATTTAATATTATAACCTGTGCTGTTTGGAAAATAAATGGATTCTAGTCTTTTTGTGTTCTGATTATGAAGCTAGTCAAGAGTGTTTTACGATAACTTAGATGCTAAATAAATATTTATTATTCATTATACGATGAAGGTAAATATTACTAGGAAATTTTAGGTAAATTTCCGTGCGTTTGTTTCCTGGAAAAAAAATTTACATGCCAATTTGAATTGGAGCACCACAGTGGTTGTAAGTTCTCGTCCAAACAGCGGGATAGCAATAAGCCTTTAATTTAGCAAATTTCAATTGCTGTAATCCGATAACCAAATAAATCCTGTAGTCTTTTCACTGAAAAAGAAGATTTGAATCGCTTTGGATGCAAAATCAAGAACACGTCTATCGAATTCTGAAAGTTATGCGACATAAAAATAAATCCACGTCATGAAATAAACATACGTGATATAACGAATATAAAAGTAAGAAATAGAGTATGGACGGAGATAAGTGGATATTGTTTTGCTACAATTAGCGTTAAAAGAAAATATATGTAGTGCTAAATATAGAGTGTACTATTATACGTCCTCATATACATGCGGCCTCATATCCATAATACTCTGCCATTTTGTCGTAGAGTCCATCTCCTAACGATGGTTCGGTTACGGGGCGAAACGATTGTTAATATTGTGTTAGTGAATGCTTGCAGTGCTTATATATTGTTGTGTTATTGGTGGCGGGTAGTGTATGATTATTTCCAATTTTTGCATCTATCAGATATGAGAAAGGATAATACACTTTACATTTAGCATTACATATATTTTCTTTTATCGTGGATAATATATAGCAAAATAATATTTTCATTATTTTTGTTTTACGGACCTCCGCCTATATCTATAAATTTAAAATAATGATGGCAACTGACATCAATTACAGTTTCCTATAATATAGGAAACAAGTACATACGTTGTACTTATATTCTACTAGAAAAAACCATAACAGTAAAAAATAAATTTAATTTAGTTACATAATTGATATTTAATAAGGTATAAAACCTTAAATTTTAAGTTTACATAAACGATTTATACTAGATAAAATTTAATTTATTTAACAAAAAAATAACGATTTTTATTATTATTATAATAAAAAACTAATTTTGACTTACAATAATTTTGAACAAAACTCATTGTATTTTCCCGTGTTCAGTGTTTAGGTGTAAATTAGCAGTTTTAGCCATAAATTCTGTTTGTCCGCTTTCGTCACGCCTTCTTTGTAAGTAAAATATGTGTTTAAATAAAACTTTATTAGTTCTATTAGGGTTCTGCCATCGAATGTTAAAAATGGAACTGTTATGAACTCCATACCTTATAGTTAAAGGATTCGTGCGCACTACAAAACCACCCCACCACTAGTAACAGTACACTGGCACACTGCACACATATACTAAGACAATCTCAACAAAATCATAAAGTGCTTTTGACGCGAAGTCTATCTCTTAATAAAATTTCCTATATTATATAATTTGATAGACATAGCGATTATTCATCGGGATAACTGTTTGTACACCAGTATAAGATAGACTTTATCTTTATCATCTTCTTACCCTTATCCCACTTTAAGTGGGGTCGGCACAACATGTTATAAACATGCTGTCACATGATTCGGCTGCGTTTTTACAACCGGCCGCCTGCCTGACGTCAACTTACCTCTGTCGTATTTTACTACACCTCGGTAAGAAAGAGGGTGGTCTATTCTACTAAACTGGATACCACACGGTGGGTCAACTTACATTAGTCGCCTTTTACGACACCTCGGTAAGAAATGACGTTGGTCTATTCTACTCAGCCGGATACCATACGGCGGGCCGACTTACCTTAGTCGCCTTTTACGACACCTCGGATAGACTTTATAAAGTAATTTATAGAATTAGGCGTTAGTTTGCAAAGATCCATGATACTTCTTAATAAAATTTCAGGATATGTCTGGCTTTAATGGTTAACTAACCCACTGTAACCATTTTTATGGTTATCAAAATACTATATTACGGTTTTGATCTGTCCACCCGAGCGGAGCCGATGGCGATTGCTAGTCATACAAAAAAAGAGAGATTTTTCGACATCCTTTTAGAGACTACTTCCAAAAAGCATTATTTTTGTGTGTGACTATAAGTCAGCATAGACGCTGACTTTGATAGATCATAAGTCACGATCTTAGAGTCGCAATTGTTACCATGCAGATTGGCGAGTTAAACATTTCTTGGAAATGTTCTAAGGATAAACCGGTACCGTCATGATTTTTTCCTTTGCCGCAATACGTATGAGTCTAAAATATAGCAAAAGTATTTTGTGGTATTTTAAACTCATTATTGTGATATAACGCAATCGCAAAGCTTGGTGATTTTGTCGTGGAGTATATTTCCTGATGATGCTTCGGTTACAGATAAAATTGTTGAGATTGTAGTAGTGAATGAGTGCAGTGCTAGTATTGTAGCGGTGGTGGAAGTTTTTAGCGAACATAGTTTAAAAATACTGCATGTCTAAGGAACACGGTTTGTACACTCATTCATTCATTCTCCTGCATTATCCCATTCTAAGTGGGGTCGGCACAACATGTAATAAACATGTTGTCACATGATTTGGCTAGGTATTATACGACCGGCCGCCTGCCTGACGTCTACTTACCTTAGTCGTCTTTTACAACACCTCGATAAGAAATGAGGGTAGTATATTCTACCCAGCCTGATACCACACGGCGGGTCAACTTACCTTAGTCGCCTTTTACAACATCTAGGTAAGAAATGATGGTGGTCTATTCTATTCAGCCGGATACCATACAGCGGACAGCTTGTACACTCATACTTAGATTTTGTCTAATCACGGATTATAGCAAAGTAATATTTTGCTATAATCCGTGCTATTATTTATACAAAGTACATTTTATTAGTTGTATATTTTATATAAAAAATATGTGTACAAAGCTGTGATAGCCCAGCGGAGCGACCGTTTGAATCTCTAGAGACGATCATGGGTTCAAACCCGGGCAGACACCAATAAGTTTTTCTATTAAAAACTTATGTGTCTGTGTCTAATTGATAATTGCAATTTATCACACGCTTTTCGGTGAAGGAAAACATCGTGAGGAAACCTGCATATCTCTAGAGAATTCTGGAGATATGTGTAACCTACCAATCCGGATTGGAGCAGCGTGGTAGGTCTTAGCTCCAATCCTTCTTTCAAAAAATGGAGAGAGGAGGCCTATGTCCAGCAGTGGGATAGTAACAGGCCGTTACTTACTTATATTTTGTATTATGTACCTCCGCAGAGTAAAGTCTAATTATAAACTAAGACTAATAGGTGCCTGTGCATAGTTCGCATCCACAAATATTTGGTAAAGACTCCATTCTTCGGAGTTTGACCTTCATGGGTTTTAGGGCGTATTATGTATTTATTACGAGACTATAGGGAAAGATGTCTCTTCCGGTAGCCAAATATAACGCAATCACAAATTTCATTGTTTTATGTAAATTTGCTATGGGGTAAATGCGCCGACTATAATAATTTTTTGTATTTCAATATGGTGCATTAAAGATTTAAGTCTGCGGGATACTCTGCGAGAGAAGTTTAACGAAATAGGTATTCTTACATTTGCTTCAAAGTATATTTTAAGCTTTTATTCGACCCTGTACAAAATAGTAATGACTAAATGTAACTAGTTATAAGTATTGTTTGGAAAAGCAACCGCCCAGTTTCTCGCTGGCTCTTCTCGGTAGGAACAGCTTTCCTAACCAGCAGTAGAGTTGACGATTCAAAAGCACTTGTTTACAAGTTCACTTGAATAAAGAAAATTATAAAATGTGTACAAACGCTCTGTCTTAATAATATTATGTAAGCGACCGAATACAACTCATACTTTATTTTTTAATTTGTACACGAATACAAATATGCACACTATCTGTAGATAAGGTAACTAACATACGTCCATGCAACTGATAGCCAACTGCTACCTAAGCGTCGGGAGACATTATCGCAAAATTTAATGGATCGGAATATAAAACTATATTTCGTTGCGAATCTGTTCCGATAACAGCTTAGGCCCAACGCAAGGCGCTGGCCACTACGTCAAGTTAGTCACAGTGTGAACACGGTTGCGGGCTGTCGTATCGTTAAACAGATTGCGTCATTAAGTGTTAGTGATCCAAAGTGGGTCATTGCGTTCCAGTGATGTGGGTTTCGAACGGCGTGGTCCCAGCCGGCGGGCATGGGTCCGAAGTGGCGGTGATAGACGAAAGGGCCATCGCGGCGGCCCTGCCCGCTCCTCACATAGAAACACTGAACGTCACGAAGTCCACAAAGGTCCACGTCGGCCCCAAAGTTGTCTCCATCACACAAAATGTCCACAATAAGGCCATGCTCAAAGGTGAGTCGCAGGCGCAGATAAAACTATGCTCGTGCGTTGTCTGCGATAACAAAGAGACTTTGTGTTTTATATTTATTTTGTATAACAATTTGCTTTTACTTCAAATGTGTTTTATGCTATTATAATTATGTTCCCTATGTTCCTATGCAATGCGCATTGCGAATTGTTATATATGTGCAATATTTGTATATGCTATATGCAACAAGTATAATTACAGGATAACAAAGCACGCAGATGCGGGTTTATTGCTATGACTAACCTTTGCGGTCAACATTTGATATGAGTGCGTGATAAACGTAAACGAATAATAAACTTGTTTTGAATTCTGTACCGATGCGGTTCTCGAGAAACTCTGGCTTGCAAGTGTAGTCACTTTTTGTTGGTCTGAATTTTAGAAGTCTGTAGTGTCAAGGAGTCTTTTGGAAATTGGTCGTAACACCTTTATGACAGAGTATAAATGGACACAAATTATGCGTTATTTGTATACTTCCTTCCTTATAACTAAGGTGAGTTAGCGGTCGTGCGCTGACTAATAAGTTACAAAAAAATATGGTTTTTACAGGCAAATTAGCGCTTAAGTAACGTTGAACAGATACTGTATATTCCTTATGATTTTATATTATCTTTATACTAAAAAGCTACTTTACTTTTAGTTGGTAGAGTATTGTGGTAGTTCCAGACTAAGAGAGCCAGATTTACTCTAATTGAGTATGAATACTTAATCACGTTGGATTAAAAAAAACATACACTTTAACTTTAGGAAAAGGAAGATTTAGGAAAAATTTATTTAAACCATTTCTTGGTAATCCCGTCAGTTCTTAAATAGTGTACCGCCGGATATACTTAAAACGTATAAATAGTAAGTACAAAACATTATCGCGACTTCGTTTACTCAATTTAAATTTTCTTATACCTTTAAAGACTATCGGATTAGCCGTAACGCCGACCAATTTCGTCATCTAAACAATTTTAACCCATCGGAAAGTCTTATTCATGAATTTTTTTCCACTTGACTAGAACTATCATAATTCTCCTGCCCTTATCCCACTCTAAGTGGATTCGGCAAAACATGTTATTAACATGTTGTCATATGATTTGGCTAGAAATTTTATGACCTCCCTGACATCAAAGTACCTTAGTTACCTTTCACGACACCTGGGTAAGAAATGAGAATGGTCTATTCTACTCAGCCGGATACCACATGGCGGTGAAGAGACTAGAACTAAACGGAAATAATTCCCGTCCCAATTTCCAACCCTCTATTTCCTCACAACCTCCCTCGAACAAAACAAGCGATATGCACTGCATAGAGTTTTAGGCTATATTATTATGTTGGGTCATTGACCCTTATAAGTATATACTATATTAACAAAAGTCTCACTTGAGCATATTATTGTTTGCTGTTTGTAGCATATTATTGAAGCCAGCCTTCTTGTCACCTGAAGAGGCAATGAACTGTGGTGTTAAAACGGATAAAGTTCTTTATGCAATTTGACTGCATGACACTAGGGTCTCAGCTGTCTGGATATTATTAATAAAATAATATAATTATAATATATTATAAAATAAGTAATTTAATTATTTTATAGTTGCGGTACTATCGCCTTTCAAAAAAAGTATGAAAGAAAAGAAGTTAAGCGTATGTTATGTAGATTATACAAAATTTGTTTTTTTTAAATATCTACTCTTTGCGACGTAACTTTCTCTTAACAATAAAAAAACAATTAGCGAATTTGTTTCATCCATTCACGCGAGATGCGATGACCAAAGGAAATAGGGATGTTAATTCTTTAGAATCTTAATTCATTACATTAGATCTTAGAATATTATTTGATATGTATCTTAAGTCTTATTGAACGAACAAAATTTTTACTATTTTATTATTGGTTTTCATTAGATTTATCGAATAGAAGTATGTAATATTTGTATATAATACATCGTTATTAAAAGATTACTTGTTTTTTAAGTTTTGCCACAGACATACGGAAACTGAATCTTTATACATAAAGATAAGTTAGCGCAATATAGTTTCATGACCTCTATCAAATTTCAAAGTAGAGTCTGCTGTAGATATTTTATATTCCTTTTTCAATCGACGATATAACGATGTTAAAACCTACTTTAAAAATTATATCCCACCGTTGGACCACCTAATACTCTTTTATAATATTAGAGCGAAGAATCTACACTGAGGCCAACCGCGCTGAGTCTATGCGGACTGGTAGATATACTAGACATGCTCTGACTGACATGACATGATTATTCTCACGATATTAACGATAGAAAGCGTGTGAAAATGGCAAACATAAATTACACACTTAAGTTTTTAAAGACAAACTCATTGGTGCCTGACCGGGGTTTAAACCCGTGACCTTTACTAAGAATGAACGTTTGCGTCAATCGGCTTTCGCCGCTAGAACATAATCTTGTTTCATATTATCGGCTATACATATATCTTAACGACATGTCTACTCGTATATATGACTTGGGAGATGTATTACATTATTTCATAAATGCGAAAGTATATTTGTTTGTTCAATTTTAACGTTCGTTTAAGGATAGGACAATGAGATAGGCTTGTTCTTATTAGTCGTTTTCCTTGTATGTAAGAACAAAATTAAATTCAAACATATTTCAAAACCTTTGAATAATCAATAATAATATCAATTATTTATTTTTATATTATTTATTTTATATAAAATTATTTTTAAGTTTTGCGACACAAACATACGGAAGTTACATTAAGAAACCACAGAGAATAGGAAGAAATTCATTACACTGCCGAATTTTTTACTGATTCTTCTCGGTAAGAGCCTTTCCGAACCGGTCGTAACTTTATATATATTTGACGATTCAGAAGTGCTTGTAAAGGCCAAATTGAATAAAGAATTATTTGAATTTGAATTAGTATATAAATAGCAGTGATGGATTTGGGCTTGATGCCGCCCTAAGCTCTATTTATCACGCCAACCTTAAAATTAGAATTAATTTTATTAATAATTATTATTATTTTTCTTTTACTTATTTTTTTATTTTTATTTATTTATTTATTTAATTTTGATTTTATAATTTTCGTTTTCCTAGCTTTGGTCCGTGATAAAATATCAATTACATCAGCTTAATTAATTTCTACTACTTGAGCTTCAATAGAGCGTAATGCAGAAGCATTTAATCCCATCCTGACCTATAATTTCAAGTAAATAGGTTCTTACTCTTTTCAGATTAGAGAAATATCTTTCCCATGAACAATTTTTAGTGGGAATACTCTAAAAAATACGTAAAGCAATGACCACATTTGAAATACAATGCATACATTGAAAAATGACATTTATTTAATAAAATTAATCTCAATTTATTATTAAAGGATACCTTCTATACTTTCTTTTGTCTCTAACATTCATTCAAAAAGGTTCTCCTCCCAAACACCCATGCTTCAAAGGGTTAAGGCGTAAATCTATCATTGATAAGTAGGCACTACAAAGCTGTTTACATTTGATAATCTGCCGCCAACGTATATTATAGATAATGCTATAATCGCTCTGATATATAATTTAATTAGGATATGACTAGACATATTCTTTAAATGTAATTGATATTACATAACTCTGATAACAATAATTCAAATTAGACGTACAATTCCATTTGAATGGTTAAAATGGAAATAAGGTATGATAATAATATTATGGGTCCATCCAACGAGCACATATTTCTTCTATAGTCGTTCCCAAGTATAAAGCGAATCTTTTACCGTGAAAGCTGTGAAACTGTAGAATGTACTTCAACGGCATATAAATATTCAAAATCTTTTGAAATTTTTAAAAATCGTCTATTTTTTTAAAATCTAAATCGTTGATATAAATTATTTATACGTTTATGTATAATTATATATATAATTTTCTTGTTATCAACATACTTATTTGTATATATGTAAAACATACGGATATATATTTAAGTATATATTTTATTATATTCTTATTATAAATATATATATATATATATATATATATATATATATATATATATATATATATATATACACATACAAGGTTAACTCATTTAAATATTAAAGATATTATTAGCGAAGAATATTTCTTACAACAGTCTAAAGTCTAAACAATTATCGGAACTCAAGCAATTAGCATGGTTTTTCCTGTTTGGATATTAAGAAAAAAAACTGGCTTAGCTGGTAATTATGAAAGACTGATAAAATTTAGGTACTTTGAGTAGTCGTAAAATGCGACTAAGGTAAGTAGACCCACCGTGTGGTATCCGCTTGACTAGAATAGTTTTAGTTTATAATAATTAGGCGTTACTTTGCGGCGGTACATAATACAAAATATTATTTTGCTATAATCCGTGATTAGACAAAATCTAAGTATGAGTGTACAAACTGTTTGCCGTGTGGTATCCTGCTAAAAAGAATAGACCACCCTTATTTCTTACCGAGGTGTCGTAAGATACGACTAAGGTAAGTTGACGTCAGGCTTGCGGTCAGTCGTAAATTCCGTAGCCGAATCATCTGACAACATGATTATAACATGTTGTGCCGACCCCTCTTAGAGTGGGATAAGAGCAGGAGGATGATGAACATTTAGGTACTTGTATAACTTGGTAGAAATAAAATAAGTATATGGGATAATTTACACACGTTCGACTGTCCCTAAAGTAATTTAATACTCGTGTTATAGGGTAGGGTTGCCACCCGTACTATATTATATAGTATCGTACTATATTTTAGTCAATTGTGCTATATATTATAGAAAAACAATATAGGACGAAAAATACTATCTGTAATCAACTGTGAATGGAACGCACCCGCAGCACTGCATAGGGAATGTTTGAACGAAACTCATTCATGTATTTTCGGGGCTTAGTTAGTTAGTAACTCTAACTCCTTTGTCATTGTCTGGCGAAAACTAATAAATAATGATTGAAAATAGATGTGTACTATTTTTTTTCCTAAATTTCCTAAAAGTACTCTAATTTTTGATTTAAAAGAAAAATACTATTTTTCTTAAAAAAAAAAGGTGGCAACCCTAGTTATAGGTGACAGACAACTGGCAAATATGTACTAACATAATGTTTAATGAATACTATAAATACACCCAGATTCGATAAACCAACGATATGTTTTTTTAAAGAAAATAATGATCTTCCAGCGCCTTCTGGAACTAAAAGCTTACTGCCACCTGCGCTAAAGGAACACTCGAAATTAGTGAATTCCTATTTGCCAATACATTTTGCAATGTGTTTGAATATGGCAAGAAAACGAGTAAAGCGAGCGTCATCGAGCCAATTAATGTGCACATCTGCTGAGTTACAGCTAAGTAGAAACGATCACTTGTGTCCTATTCGACCTTTGTGATATAATCATAACATAAACATACAGTATAGTATCAAAGAGTAGTTGTTCACGGGATAATAAGATGTTGAATCTGTTGCGCTTACGGGTTTTACGACATTGTGACGTTCAGCTGACGTGTCGAGGTTTAAAAAAAAGTAAGTAGCGGCCTGTTACTATCCCACTGCTGAGATTAGGCCTCTTCTTTCCGTTTTTGGATAAAAGGTTTGGAGCTAAGACCTACCACGCTGCTCCAATGCGGATTGGTAAGTTACACATATCTCCAGAATTCTCTAGAGATGTGCAGGTTTCCTCACGATGTTTTCCTTCACCGAAAAGCGTGTGATAAATTGCAATTATTAATTAGACACATAAGTTTTTAACAGAAAAACTCATTGGTATCTGCCCGGGTTTCTCGTGACCTCCTCGAAAGAGTCGCACAGTGTTACCGCTGGGCTACCACAGCTTGATATGTCGAGGTTTATGTCATGAAAAAAGAAACTACGTAATATAATAAAAAAAATTATTCAATTATTATTTACCACTTTCAGATCTGCCTATAGCTCACCTTCTCTATTATAATAACGCTATGGAAAATTTTCATTGTCGCCATGACAGTTTAATCAATCCAATCCAACATGGCCGAAAATATGGCGGCAAAATAGGCATAAATTAGAGGAGCCATAGGTAGGCCTGTATGTAAGAATGTCGCAATAAATAATAACAACAATTAGACACATAAGTTTTAAAAGAAAAACTCATTGATATCTGATCGGATTTGAACCCAGAATCGTCTAGAGAGTCGCATGTCGAGTGCACGCTACTCTATATAAAATAACTCTATTCTAAGCTTTTCGATCTTTTTTGTATGAGAACTGAAAGCACCCTTAAATAAAGCATTACTTATACTCTCCTTATTTTATTTAATTATTTTTATACACATAGTTAGAAAAGAGAAGGAAAAAAGTAAAAAAGCACATGTAAAAGGCGGACTTATACCTAAAAGCGATCTCTTCCAGTCAACCTTTGAGTAACAGAAAGAAAAGGACAAGAATTGAAGAAAGAGAATACGAGTAATATAGAGAAAAAGAAAAAGTACCTCCTCCTCTTATCGCGGATTATAGCAAAATATAATAATAATTTCATTAGATTAGATACTCTAAAGAATTATTTATGCTATTGACGCAGCCGTCATCATTTGTTATTTTTAAGATACATTTTCCTTATTACCCAGTAACAATGCTTCCAAATAAGAACGTATTTATGCGTTCAGAAGTTAAAATAATAATCAATGTAACCGACATCCGTACATTCAAGTGCGTTAGAGATAAAAAGTCCCATTTATAAAAACGAAAAATAATAGCTTGGTTAGATTAAAAACTGTTTCGTTTTTATTTATAAATAACTTTCGTCTTAAAATTACAAGAAGTAAAGCAAAAGTTAAAAATTTGTGTATAAAAAGTTTTATGATAATCTCTTTTCTCATTATCTGTACTATTATTTATATGTATCATTATTTTACTTGATTGGGTCGACCTAGCTATTATGTTATAGTTGTGATTTATAAAGTTGTGCGTTACTTTGTGGAGGTCCATAATAAAAAAGTAATGAAAATATTATTTTGTTTTAATCCGCGATCAGAGAAAATGTATGCAGTGGTAACAGAGTGCACTATCCGTGTTCATACCTACGCGATAAATTATCTCGGATTATAACAAAATAATATTTTCATTACTTTTGTGTCAGGTGTGCCTACAAAAATAAATTTAAAGTAAGCAATTAGAGATAATGACCAGGTGAAGCGAAAGATTTCATCTCCATTTAAAAGGCGGGTTCTTTAGATACAGCGCTGAAATCAGCACTTATAAATCAGTAGTTATCATCTTCCTCCCCTTATCCCACTCTAAGTGGGGTCGGCACAACATGCTATAAACATGTTATCACATCATTTGACTACATCTTTTACGACCGCCCGCCTGTCTGACGTTTAACTTAATTAGACGTATTTTACGACACCTCGGTAAGAAAGAGGATGATCTATTCTATTTAACCGAGTACCACACGGTGGGTCAACTTACCTTGGTCGCCTTTTACGACACCTCGGTAAGAAATTAGGGTGGTCTATTTCTACTCAGCTAGATACTACACGGCGGGTCAATTTACCTTAGTCGCCTTTTACGACAACTCGGTAAGAAATGAGGGTGGTACTATTCTATTCAGCGGATACCACACGGCGTTATAAGTTATATATTATTATTTTAAAAAATGCTCTATATATCGAATTTATAAATCAGCATTTATATTCGTATCAAAATTATATATCAGAACCAAAATTTAAATAACTAAAGGTAGACATTAAGTCCATGATTTTTCTCAATTTGAGTATCAAAAGGTTATACGATATCCTGCCCAGCCGTTCTTACGTGAAAAATGTTTCCGAGAAACATTTTATATGAACATGTTTTGTTTTATATATAAAGACATCTATGTATCTTTGACGTCAGTAGCACTAAGCCTTGGAAACAGGAAATTCTTGATTACAAATAATATTTGTTATAGCGATATTAAATTATACTTTTTTCATTGTGGTTTAAATATGAATTGAATTATTTGTGACGTCATAGAGGTATTGTTGTTTCTCTGTAAACCTATCACGCTAAGTAATTTTAGTCCTACTAATATTATGTGCGAAAGTTTGTGAGTATGGATGTATGTTTGTTACTCTTTCACGGCGAATCCGCTAAACCACCGGAATTACATATAGGCTATAGAAATCCTGTTAATTCTACAGGAATAGGATGACACTAAATAGCGCAAATTATTATCAACCTTTCACGCGAACGAAGTCGCGGAAAATACAGACGTCCCACTGAACCCGACACTCCATAGGTCACCTAGGTGATCTGAGCTTAAGGCCCGAATACCGACACCCCTTAGGTCACCTAGGTAACCTACTAGGTAAGGTATATAACATAACTAGATAAGGTTATGAAAATACCAAAAAAGGTATATATGAAATATATACCTTTCATAATACCTATATATGAAAATACCAAAAAAGGGGCTGATACGTGGATAGCCATAAAAGATGATAAGTTTTTCAGACATGGAATTTAAATGCTGCCTGATAAAAAGGGAAAAGTAGTTGCTAGTGATGGGAAATCCTTTGTTTAAATTAAAACTACAGTTTTTCACAATTAATAATTTTTTTCATCAAAGAACGGCGGAAACTTATTTGTACTATAATATATCTGAGCTCTATGTATGCCATATATAATAATGATAATATTAGTCGCGATAGAATATGCAGGAATTATGATATTCATTATAATAAGTAAATAATGATATCATGAATAGGCAACATAACTTGCCGTGTGGTATCCTGCTGAGTAGAAAACTCCTTAAAATTAGAGACATGAAATTTTCTTAAAAGCTTTTTTGAAAGCCTCTTTAACTTGACTTGTTCATGTCCTGAAGTAAAACCGTTTTTAATTCGCCTTTTTTCTTTGTTACATACCAGCCACAGTTAAAGTTTGACATTTTTCAAACAATATATATCAAATAGACACTATCATAACTGAAAAGTATATAAAATATAATATATATGTAATATATACGTTTCCGTTTATACCATCCTTATCACTGATACTTGGTCATCTCTGTTACATTTTTAGTGCCGTCATTTGACATTGAACGTTAAATGTTAACTGTTTTGATATATTTTTAAATGTGTATCTGCTGACTTATGCTGTTTTATAACAAATCATATTATGTTAGTTCATTTCTCATCACCATCCCTCCCTTATTTCACTCTAAATGGGGTCGGCACAACATGTTATAAACATGTTGTCACATGATTTGGCTACGTATTTCACGACCGGCCGCCTGTCTGACGTCAGCTTACCTTAGCCGTATTTTACGACACCTCGGTAAGAAAGAGGGTGATCTATTCTACTCAACCGGATACCACACGATGGATCAACTTAACTTAGTCGCCTTTTACGATACCTCGGTAAGAAATGTGGGTGTCCTACTCTACTCAGCTGGATACCATATGGCGGATCAACTAACTTTAGTCGCCTTTTACTACGTCTCCGTAAATCAAATGGTTAACCTATACACAAATATTTTACAAATCAAGTAATAAAAAATCTGAATAGAGAACGAAATAAAGTATATTGATACGAAGATTAAATATTTTCACGTTCTTAAATATTGACAGCGCTTGAGCGCGTCTTATAGATAAAACACGGAAATTCCAAGGAGCAATCTAAATACATACACATTCAATAGACAGAAAAAAGCAATGAACAATTTATAATAGTTTAGGAAGATAAATGTCATTTAAATTCACAATGCTCCTAATCCACACGTTGTGAACTGCGAAAAAGCTTAAAAAACAGAGTGAAATAAAATAACATCTCAATAAGAATTTTAGACAGGGGTGATGTGCTTATAAGCTGGATAGCACAACAATTAATTTTTCTATTAAAACTTATGTGTCTAATTTATAATTGCAATTTATCACACGCTTTTCGTAGAAGGAAAACATCGTGAAGAAAAGGATAATTCTATGGATATGTGTAATCTACTAATCCGCATTGGAGTAGCGTCTTAACTCCAATCCAAATCCAAAACAGTGAGAGTAGGCCTATGCCCAGCAGTGGGAAAGTAACCGGCCGTAACGTTACGTTACGTCACGTACGTTGTGATATGCTTAAGTGAAGACAAGGAAAATATTAAACCAACTACGTAGAGAATCCGCAGCAGTGTACATCTGGTGTAAAGGTTTGCAATGTCTATGTTATTAAATGCCGATTGGAGCTATAAAAATTTATTATAAGGGAATATTATGCTCCTAGGATATTTGTTAGGATAGGTTATGGCTTATTGATATTAAGGACAAATCACGTCCATAACGTTGAAGTGTTTTCATTTACAACTATGATATTTGTTACGTAAAGCCGTCAAGAGTCCTCATAAAAGTGTTTCTTATAGAAATCGCTATAAGCATCGTTCATTTAACTTGTTTTAAACTAGCATACCAAAGATAAATCTTTGTGATCGCTGTGAAGAGATCTCAAAAGAGATTAAGCGACTGAGAGTGTTTAGAAAACTACATGAACAGGCCAAATCTAGAAGACGGCATAAATCGTTGAAAAATCCATGTATTTGGAGCAGCAAGTTATTGTAATGACAATCAAATAAAGGATAAATTTTTGGAAAGTTAACATTTACAATTTAAGAGATAGAATAATATCCGAGCCTTACGTTTTAGTGCAAATAAATGTATCTAGACTACGCTGGCTTAAACATGTTGAGTAAGTGAGAAGCTCATTAAATATATTATACATTGCTTTTGAGGGATCCTAGACGATGAAGTACTACAGTCGTTTTTTCCAAGTAATATATGAAATAACGGAGGATATGAGGGATCTAGTCTTCATTCTGAAAGATTGAATAGAATAACGACCATCTCTTGGGAGCCTGCTGAGCTAAAGTAAAAGTAAAGGCAGTTTGTGTTCAAACCCAAGATGGACATGATGTCGAAAGCCACTGCATTCAAATTACAAATGTGTTCATACACAACCTATCTCCTAATGCCTATGACAGTTATCATGCCTTGCCAATTATCTTATCTTGCCAATTATTATTAATGTCAATTATCTAATCTTTATTACCTTAATCTTATAGGCATGCCTATTTTTCGGTATTTCTACCTAAATAGACTATCAAACAATTCTAACGATCTATATTCAGAATGATTAAGTAAACAGATTACTACAATCACATACTATAAGCGGCTAGATTATTTTTTCAGCAAGGAAATTTTATCAACAATTTGATCAATATTCTACAGCCAAATCATCATTCTCTTACCCTTATCCCACTCTTAGTGGGGTCGGCACAATATGTCTTCTTCTTCCATTCTCCTCTATCATCCGTCAACTCTGGTGCCACTCCTTTAACATGCATATCATTTCTCACACAATCCATCCATCTTTTTTTCGGCCTCCCCCTAACCATACATCCATTCAACATTCATCTTTAAAACTCTTTTGGTCACATTCTACAGCCAAGTATCAATAATTTTATATAGTAAGATACATTACATTGTAAATATTACCCCAGTTTCCAGAGTATACTCGTAAACAGATGGACTGGTATACAAGACAGAAAGACAGACATACATAAATTGCTTCTTAATCTTGTATGATCATTAGCTGTATTATGACTATTTACAATAATACTTTCCAAAATATAACCAAAAATAACTAACCAAAATATAATACAAATTTGTAACATAAACAGTTTATGATACAAATTATGAATATGAATTAAATACTACACATGTAATATATCTTTGTAAGTTATATAAGTGTGATTGTGTGATATATGACATGCATATAAAAAAGTAGCGCCTGAGTTGACGAATGATACGAGAAAATGGAAAAGAAAAACATGTTGTACCGACCATACTTAGAGTGGGAAAAGGGCAGGAGAATGTTGATGTAATATGTGTTTGTATTTTTACTTTTCTTTGTAAAAGATTGTTCTTCACCAACCAATTGGTTTTTCCATTTGTTTCAGGCCGGTTTATGGGCCTAGAATTGGTATCAGCGGAACATTCACGCCGATTACGTTGCAGCGTGGCCGTCTTCGTATGTTGGACCTTTCTGATCGCGTCAGGTCTGATCATCTACTTCGTATATGTCACATTGCCGAACCAACAGACGAGACAAGACATCGGTAAATCCCTATATTTTAGCTTTCTTCTACCTTTCACTTCTTTAAACAATTTTAATTGTGATTGTAAGCTATTGTAGGATATATCGCAGTGTACTTTGTTTTGTGGAAGTCACATATGTTATTTGCCTTAGTATCCATTTATAGGATTTTATCTCAACAGATAAAAATCAGCTTTTAGAAATCATTTTATATTCTTCTACAGTTATTCTACTCTAAGCGGGGTCGGAACATGGTCTTCGCTTTTATTCTCTCCTATCATTCGGCAACTCTGACCCTACTCCTTTTATATGCAAATCACACAATCCACATTCGGCCTCCCTCTTGTCACATGTCCAATAAGTCATTATAAAAGAACAGAAAGAAAAGTCAATAAGTTTGTTCGATTAATTTTCATCTATACCAACATTTCATAGGACCCTTTCAATCCAGCTATGGATTACTACCAAGTATTTCAGTTACTGTTACTGTACACTGTAGTGCACTATTAATTATAAACATTAATTAATCATACATTGATTTAAGCACACTCCAATGACTTTGGCGCTTACCAGAAGTTTGTTACTCGATCCCGTAGTAAAGATCACGTTAGGCAATAATTTCTTCGAGCAAAAATTATTTCAAATATACTCGCACACAATATGTATACCATTCGTCATTGTCAGCATTTAATAAGATAAAAAGCTTTGAATAAACGCCATAAAAAACAGAAAAGAGTAGTCCTACAAAAATATTACAGTTCGATAAAAATAAAATCATTGTTTATGAATGTTGCAAACTTTTTCTCCCCTACCATATCATTAAGCATACCCAAATCATTAAGTCTCGACCCGCAAAAGTCATTCATCGGGTGGTCTCTCCTTAGAAGATGCTACGAGCTCATACGAGCTCGCCATTTCATTCCAAAAGGATCATATCATTCATAGATTCTTCACTAGGTTCCCGCTCATAAATTTGCAATTCGTTGAGCTACGTCATCTACTCTGATCTGATACGGATATTCTCACTTAAAATTTAATGATCTAGCTCTGAACAATTTTCTAAACGATCATCAATATTGAGCTCCTTTTGACAGTCCAAAGTGTCAAATTTGCGACGCCCTTCTATAGTTTCAATATCAGGTTACTTTATTCATTTACATGCGATACGTCACGGATCCTTATATAATCCTATACTTCCATGATAACATTTTTAATTTATTGTATGTAACGCCAAGCTATAATTAATAAGTTTGACACTATCCGACTGTATTATGTAATTCAGTTGCCTCTATTTTTCCTCCAAGGTTTAAACGAGACTTGGTATCTGCGTCGAGATGATTGGCAAGCCATGCGCTCATACGGCGAAGACTTTTTGAAGCTGCCACTATCGTACGTGATCATCGGGCACTCTGCTCACGATTACTGCAACCAAAGGTACCGATGCATAGAACAAGTGCTTCTAATACAACAAGATCATATGAGACGTAACTTTTATGATATCGGACCGAACTTCCTAGTGGGCGGGAATGGATTTGTATTCGAGGGTAGAGGCGCTAACGTCTTCGGTGCGATGTCAAAGATGTGGAACAGGCGCAGTATAAGCATTATGTTCTTGGGGAACTATGGGATCGACTTTCCCGATGACGCTCAATTCAACCACACAAGCATTCTCCTCGACACATTGGTGAGAGAAGGCGTGCTTCGGCCCGAGTATACTATTTATGGCCATTGTCAAGTAGTGCCAGATACGGAGAGCCCCGGAATCAATTTAGTGCAGAGATTGGATCGATTCGCTCACGGAAACTCATCTACAGCGGGTTGTTTGAAGACGTGATGAAACTTTGTGGTGACTCTCGTGCAAAGATAATTAATCCTGCTAATTATTTCCGCGAGATGCGAACGTGGAAGTCAATACTATCAAGTAAAACCTTAAACTTAAAAATGGTGCTAGTTGGTCGAAGACCCGTGACATATTAATTCAACTAGATGAAGAGTGAAACGTAAAGGATTTTAGAGGGAGTAGACCGAGTAAAACTTTACAAAGTTATTTAAGTTTTCTTGCTATGCTTAAATAACTGTTGGATCTTATTAGTGATATCTATTTTTATATCACAAAGCAATTATTAGTGTTGATTACGTAATGACATGTATGATTCTCTGTTCGTTCTGTATGTAGCGTAAGCCGTAAATGCTCTCTTTAGACTGATAACTGCGACTACGTGAGTCATTGTGTGTGAAATGTACCTATTATATAGAGTTACACATTGTTAAAATATTTTTAATAATAAAACTGTTACAGTGAAAGGTGTTTAAATTTAACCCTGTTTAGTTTCAGATAATTGTAACCTTATACATCGAAATTTACGTTGCACGTTTTTATATGCAAAACTCAAAAACAGGTCATGGAATGCAATTGAGAATTTTACTATTAGTAAAAAAAACTTTAAAATATATGTAGCATACATACATTTGCCTTTTTTTGCTTTTTTTAAATAATAATTTGTAAGTTATCAACGAATATTTTCTAAAATCATAACATTTATATATATTATTATATTTTAGAAATATAAATATCCTTGACAATTATTCAATAAATAACAAGCAAAATTGAACCCATTTAATCTCTTCCAAATACTTGTCAAATTGACGGCGACAATGTTTTTTTATATAGTTGACTTAACTATTTGGAGGGGGTTGTATTTGAAATATGTTGTAATATGCTTATTTGATATTGATATTTCATCACGGGCTTTCCGATGAAGGAAATATTGTTAGGAATATTCTTGAAGTTTTCCTGTGTAACATACTAACCCGCTCTGGAGTAACGTCGTGGGTCTTAGCTTTATTCTTTCCCTCCAAAAGTAGAGACGTCTGCTCAGTGGTGCGATAGCGACAAACCACTATTTCATTTCAATTATAATATGGTATTTGATAACCCTTTTAACACGAAAAATTACACTCAAATCTATCTCTTCATTCGACCTCGTAATCAAAAATTGTATCTAAAATTTGTGTCAGAATAGCGATTGCATTCAATATACTGATAAGATAAAATCATAAACGATTATTTGTTTTATCATAACATTCTGGAAATACACAGCGAAATTTACTGGTCAGTTTAAGGAGTGTTACAATATTATAATTTTAAATATATTCTTGATTGTGCGAACTTTATATGCTTTCTTTAAAAATTATAAAATATAACAAAAAATATCTATTCCTCTTGTTTAGCAAAACTATTTTAGATGAATAATTGATGTATATTATTTAAGCTGTTTTCTTATATTAATGTGTAAGTTTATCTATTTCTCAGGTCAAATTTATGTTTATAAATGAATAATTAAATACTACACGCTATAAACATTGTCCCATTGTCACAAACGTTGTCCAATGATTTGGCTTCGTATTTTACGACCCGCCGCCTGCCTGATACCAAATTACCTTAGTTGTACCGGATACCACACGGTCGGTCAACTCACCACAGTCGCCTCTTACGACACTTAGTTAAGAAATAAGGGTGATCTATTCTACTCAGCCGGATACCACACGCCAGATGAACTTACCTTAGTCGCCTTTTACAAGACCTCGGTAAGAACTGCAACAACTGCACAACTTCTACACCACAATTAACATAAGACCGTAATGTACTATTCACCTAAACCTTCCGGAAAAACTGCACAACCTTTTAGTACAAAATTGTACAAACATCGGTTCAGTAGATTTTGAGATCAATCACATACAGACAGACAGCTTTTGGTGACTTTGTTTTATTAGTACAGATTATTAAAGATTAACCTGATGTCGTCATTTCTAACATTTTCGAAATTTTTCTCTTTTTTAGTTTGATATGCTGGAAAAGCGTGGCCTTTATAATTTTTAGTAACAATAATAATAATAAATAATATATATATTGACTGGCCCGTTGGCGCAGTGGATAGTGACCCAACCTTCAGTTCCGGGGGTCGCGGGTTCGATTCCCGCCGAGGGCCAACATTTTCTATACAAAGAATTTGTTGGTCTTCGAGTCTGGGTGTATATTTTTATTTAAGTACGTATTTAAGAAATTTCAGTTGTCTGTCACCTATACCACTAGTATTAAGTTACTTACTTTGGGGACGGACGACCGTGTGTGTCCAATATATTTATTATAATATTGTTTTTTAATATTACATGACAGCTATTGAATATGGCGAGACGCGCACTACGTTGTATTGGATAAAACATCCCTTCTGTCGCCCCTACCTAGCACTAATCAATAACTCAAAATCGGGACGCGAGAGTTCACGCTTCGGGGTATATAAAGGGGTGAGAGACGCTCAGACGTCATGCTAACCAGCACTGCCATAGGTTAAGTTAGGTTAAAGTTTACTTACATCCTAATGACACTACACAGAAATTTTTTGAGGAGCTATTCTTAATAGCACCAAAAGGATAATAAGTTATCGTGCGACAAATATCGATACTATCCTACTGAAGATATATAATTTAAGTTTGTGACGTGTTAACATTCAACAGCTTAACGGATTTGCATCAAACATTGCGTGCAGGTAAGTCTAAAACTGTTATAAATAGGTATTTTAATTCAGAAAATCTAGGGATTTTGGGCAATCATAAATAATTTTAGTGTGTAATTAGGTACGAGTATATATATATATGTGTATATATATATATATATATATATATATATATATATATATATATATATATATATATATATATATATATATCCACCTGGTGAAGCTCTAACAGCCATTAGTACTACCAGCATTCCCGCGACTTTGTTCGCGATAAATTGAGTGTTAAAATAACCTCAAAATCAAATACTTCTTTATTCAAATTGGCTTTTACAAGCACTTTTGAATCGTCAAATCACAATGAAGGTGGTTCGGATGGGTGTTCTTTATCGACATATAGCTTGGACAATTAACACTGTCCGTCCCCAAAGTAAGTAATTTAATAGTTGTGCTATGGGTGAGAGACAACTGTACAAGTATACATGTATACTTTTAAATACATACTTTAATAAATACACCCAGACTCGAAGAACCACTGCCACCTGAGCCAAAGGACCAATCAAACACTATATGTACACAATACCACTGTTTTTAATTCACGAAAACCCTGATGTTTTTTTTTACTTTATGTCGAAGTTGTTTTCTTTTATTTTTTTTTAATCTCTGTTAAAGCTAAATTATTTTAGTTTCTAAGGAAAGTTACTAGCTCCTGTATTACAGGTTTTCTAGTTCAGGAGCTAGGGCTTTCATACATAAACTTTTGGATAAGACAATCCGAAAATCATTTGTCGGTGTCGGTACACGATTGTATATTATAATTCCTCAAGATTAGCTAGACTTGTCTTTACTCAAGTTTATAAGTAATACTAAAACGATGCTGCTATATCAAGCTTACAATACAGTTGAAGATTATTTGAGTGATAGTAGCATATTTTAACCGACGCACCAAGCTGCAACGACTTTTTAATCGATTAATTACATTTTTGTAATTAATCGAACTGCATATATTTTTTTAAGATTATCCCTCGAGTTTCTTGCTGATGCTTCTCGGTAGGAGCAAACTTCTGAATCAGTGGAAGTTTTTTTAAAAACATTTGAGTGTAGGTAATTAAATGAAGTTTTTTTTTTCTTTTTATATTTACAACAAAAATGTACAAGTTATATCTATCTTAAATTACTTACACGCTAGGACTGTACAAATCATGCCCACGTGAAATGGTCCTAAGAATGCTGGCAGCGTTTCGGTGCTGTCGCTGATTCTTTGTGCGAAAAAGGAGCCAGCCCTCTTGAATATTTTAAATTTGAATAAATAAAGTTATTATTATTATAATTTGACATAATATTATAGTTCAGCCATCTTGCGATCGTGCGTGCGCCTTCAATAAATTTTTCTTAATTTCTTTTTTTCAGAACTGCCCTTGCCACTATACATATGGCACATAGTGAAGAACAGTTCAAAAACCGAGAAGCTCTCCTCCGCCGCAGCCCTCATAGTTCTGGTGACGTGTATTTCCCTCATCGTTCACTTCACGGTCAAAACTACTAACCATGACGCCTCAGACAAACGTAAGTTACTACGCTTTTGTATATTACAGCCAGAATTACTTTGAACATTGTAAAAGTGTTGTCATCTTTAAAATTAATTATTTAATTAATTAAAATTAAAGACTCGAACCCAAAACAACGCAACCTCCAAAATGTAACGATGCACAATAATAATTAGTTGGGGATCGATCTATGTATTTACATTTCTCGAGACTGCCCGTTCCCCAAATAAGCTACGCTGACTTGACAGTTAGTGACATAAATTAAAAGTTTAAATATTAAAGATTAAGCGCGACGCAACTTTGGAAAAACGCAAAACGAAATGATGCAAAGCGAGATATTAGTGAATTGTAAATATATAAACGAATAAATGATAAATAGATAAATGGAGAGACAGGAAGACTTTTCCATTTATAATATTATTTTGTATTGCCTACTATGGGGCTTTAGAGGTTTCTTTTGGAGTTCATAAACATATTAATGTACGAATAATAATGCATGTATTTTTATGGCGCAATCATTATCATTTGTGCCAATAATCGTGAATGTTATCAATGTAATACTGAGAAACAAATTATCGATATAGAGTTATTTTTTATTAGTATATTCATTGTAATATTATATTACAAGAATGGATTTCTTTAATACTAGGATCAATGACGATATTTACCAAATTTACACGGAACTCAACTTTATAACTGATTCTGCTTATCTATGTATAAGCTACATAATACATAGCTAAGTGATTGACGCTGGCGGACTCTACGTTCAGCTCCGAGGGTCGCGGGTTCGATTCCCATCAAGAGCAAACATCATCCTCATCATCCCCTGCCCTTATCCCATTATAAGTGGGGTCGGCACAACATGTTATAAACATGCTGTCACATGATTTGGCTGTGTTTTTACGATCGGCCGCCTGCCAGGCGTTAACTTACCTTAGTCGTATTTTACGACACCTCGGTAAGAAAGAGGGTGGTCTATTCTACTAAACCGGATACCACACGATGGGTCAACTTACCTTAGTCGCCTTTTACGACACCTCGGTAAGAAATGAGGGTGGTACTATTCTATTCAGCCGGATACCACACGGCGTTTCCCACCAAGAGCATACATTTTCTAAATATAATTTGCTGGTTCTTCAATTCTAGGTGTATTTAAGTATGTATTTAAACATTATATATATAAATTGCACAAGTATTATTATTTACTTTGGAGACGAAGGACCGTGTGTGTTATATATTTATTTATTATTTAAACATTCTCATCTCATTTGCTTGCACTGTATGGTAAGGGAAATGTTATCGTTTGATGAAAGAACACGGAAGAAGTTGTTAGTCACTCAGTAGAGTCAGTAGAGTCGAAACGTCGACCGAAAATTACTAGGCGTTGAGGAAGCTAACCATACTTGATATAAGCCGTTAATAAAGATTGACACCAAGTATTGAATAAAGTACCCAAACTTATAAAATATATATAAATGTAAATAATTTTTCGAGGATTACATTGTCTTAAAAAAATAATAAAAACAATGATATTAACAAAAATAAAATACATATTTAGAAAAAAAGAGAGTGAGCGATTGTGATATGTGTGTGTGTGTTCATATGCGACACTGTGGAATGTGTATTTTGTTTGAAGTTTTGTGTGTGCCTTTGTTTGTATACATGCTTACTTACACGGATATGGTTTCATAAAACTATCTATTTTTTTGAGTTGATACACGAATAACCAATAAAATATTAAAATAGTTTTAGATACACTGAGGAATTCAGAAAGAATTGATCGTTTCCAGTTAATTTGACCTTGACTTAATTAGAAGTTATTATTAAGCTAGACTATTAAATTTTACCTCCCTTTATGCTGAAGTACATTATCTAAAGTGCAAGTTATCGTCTTTTAGCATTACAGGTCAAAGTAAGGTTGCTTGTAATCTTCTTGTTTATATCTTCAAGAGATATAATAAATTATTCATAATTATATAGCTATTTTTCCTCAATACTTCCACACCGCCGTGTGGTATCCGGCTGAGTAGAGTAGACCATCCTCATGTCTTACCGAGGTGTCGTAAAAGGCGACTAAGGTAAGTTGACTCACCGTGTGGTATTCGGTTAAGTAGAATAAACCACCCTCTCTCTTATCGAGGTGTCGTAAAAAACGACTAAGTTGACGTCAGACAGGCGGCCGGCCGTAAAATACGTAGCCAAATCATGTGACAACATGTTTATAACATGTTGTGCTGACCCCACTTAGAGTGGGATAAGGGCAGGAAGATGATGATAACATATACTTCCACTCTTTGGCACAACATCAAATTCAGATTAACTTTATTCAAGTAATCTTTGAGAGGAGTGCTTTTGAATCGTCAACTCTACTGCTGGTTCGGAAAGCTGTTCCTACCGAGAAGAGTCAGCAAAAAACTCGGCGGTTGCTCTTTTCAAAATATAATTGTTATAGATAACTATGTAGTGGGATTTTGTTATTGCTATATTGGAAAAGGTTGAAGTAGCTATATCCACGCATCCTTACAATTTAAATAACAGCTACAGTAGACTTATATCAGCCTCCTTTTAATATTAAGCAAAGCAAGCTTATGTTGGTTCCTATTTTGTCTATACATCGCCGATCTTTTTATAATCCTGTATATTTAAGTAAAATCTTTTTATAAATCCTAAAAAATAACACCTATTTCTGTTGGCTTCGGTCGTAGAGAATTAAATTTGGCACTCAATATTACTTTTTTTTTAAGTTGCATAATATGTATATCCATAACAAACATAAACCTTGCTTAATTATTGCTGATAATATCGTTGAACGATAAGAATTGCGATGTGGACCTTTTTACTCACATAGTTAAGAAATTAAAATAAAAAAAAATATATTTGGTTTGTTTTCTTTATATATTGCTACCATGCCACATTGAACAGAATACAACGTCGCTAGAATTATTTCTCAAAAAATTTAGATATAGACATATTTAGAGATAACATCAATACTTTTAAGTAAAATATAATTAAATTTAAAAACAATAATAAATAATATAACTACAAATGCATAATAATAAAGTTTAATATTGTTATAGTTTGATAATATATACACATTATTTTATTTTGTAATATCTCTAGAGAATTCTGAGGATATGTGTATGCTTCAAATTCGCATTGGAGCAGCGTGGTAGGTCTTAGCTCCAATCTTTCCTTCCAAAAACGGAGGAAAGAGGCTTATGCCCAGCATTAGAATAGTAACAGGCCGTTATTTTACCTTTTCACTTTAAAAATAGTAAGTACATGAATATATGAGAACATAACCGTTTCGTTTTGTCCACAGCCCCCCACGAATGGCGTATAACCCGCGACATGTGGTTAGCGAAGTCCTACAACAACTCGGAAACGACAGAAAACTTCTCGCCCCTAATGTTAGTGATAGTACAACACACAGTAAGCTCGGAGTGTGACAAGTTCGCCCAGTGCGCTGCGGAACTGAGGTCTATCCAAAGCTATTATATTAATAGCAAAGATTACGATATACCGTAAGTGTTATATCTGTCAGTACCAGGATATAAATAAATATAAAACTATGGGACACTTACACACACGGTCGTCCGTCTCCAAAACTTAATACTTGTGTTATGGTAGACAGACAACTGGCGAATATATACTTACATAAGTTTTTTTTAAATACATACTTAAATACAAATATACACCCGGGCTCGAAGACCAACAAATTCATTATTAGAAAATGTTGGCCGTAGGCGGGAATCGAACCCGCGACCCGCGGAACTGTAGGGTCACTACCCACAGCGCCAACGGGCCAGTCGATATAGCTGAGATAGCCCAGCGGTAACACCGTGCGACTCTTTCGAGGAGTCAATTTGGTCAATTTAGGAGTGCAATTTATCACATTGCGATTTTCGGTGAAGGAAAACATCGTGATTTAACCTGCATATCTCTAGAGAATTCTGGAGATATGTGTAACCTACCAATCCGCATTGGAGCAGCGTGGTAGGTCTTAGCTTTAATCCTTCTCTCCAAAAACGGAGAGAAGAGGACTATTCCCAGCAGTGGGATAGTAAAAGGCCGCTACTTACTTACCTGGGTGACCGAGCATCGCATTGACCATTGCATTGAGCATTTGTTAAAGATAGGTATAAAAAAATTGAAAAAAAAAATATTTGGGCAGGTGGGGCTCGATCCTAGGTATTTTCACCTCTCTAGACCGCCCGTTACACAAATGAACTACCATGACTTAACATTTGACAGAAAAAATTCCTACCTTTGATTCTATTGTTAAGCGAAAGCCTTTGAACATGTTGGTCGAGGGTTAGCGAAAAGTCTTTAATTTGATAATTATTTAATAAAATCAACGTTCTCCGGCCCTTATTTTACTCTGAGTGGGATCAACGCAACATGTTTTGGCAGGCGACGGTTTGGCGGTTTTGTTTGGTCAGGCAGGCGGCCGGTCGTAAAAACGCAGCCAAATCATGTGACAGCATGTTTATAACATGTTGTGCCGACTCCACTTAGAGTGGGATAAGGGCAGGAGGATGATGATGTATTCAAAATCATCAATCATTCAGTTACTTTCACTGACGGGACTCAATCAACGGGGAAACTTCAAAAGAAAATTCAAAAATTTCGATTTCTTATTACAGATATAATTTCTTAATAGGCAACGATGGGCGTGTATACGAAGGTCGAGGGTGGAATATAGTCGGTGCTCATACGTTTGGCTACAACCGGTGCTCAGTCGGAATCGGGTTTATTGGTAGGTAACTACACAATATTAACTCTTTACCGAATTGACGATTTCAAAAAAGTTTTGAATTAATTTACGATTATCTTCTATAAATACCATAGATCTTGCCTTCCCTAAATGCTCCTCACTGACTTACTCGAGATCATTTAGCTTCCAAGGTGTTAAGCTGTCGAATGATTTACCAGTAACAATCCGCAAATCTATTTCCCTTTCAGTATTTAATTATAGACTAGAAAATATTTATCTTAAGTAATTTTGAATTAGTAATATTTTCATTTATTTATTTTACCAAAATTATTTAATAGAATAAATAGTTAAATTTATATAAAAAATTTCTTTTTCTCTATATGACTTTCTTCTCTTTCTTTTCTATTCTCTCTTTCTTCTTCAATTCCTGTCCTTTTCCTTCTATTACTCAAAGGTTGACTGAAAGAGATCCCTTTTAGGGATAAGTTATACATGTGCTTTTTAATTTTTCTTTCTCTGTTCTAAATATATGTATAAAAAGATATAAAAAATAAATAATCTGTGATTGGAGAAAATCTATTTACCGTAAGATACTCTTTCGTAAAAATATAGAAAAATTATCCATCAAACATAATAATAGATCAAGCTTGTAATTTCTGTGCTGCGACTAAGTACAGCCTGTAAAACATATTTTATGGGCCAGGGTATTAGTTTTTATAATAAAACCCGCACAATATATTATTTGCCTGCAGAAATCCCAGTGTTGAGACCGTACGATACTGTCGATTGGGTCAGGGGTTCAAATCGCGGGCCGGCCCCGATGAGTTTAAGATAATTGTTGCAACATGTCTCAAATACAACCTTCTCATATAGTTGGTCGATGATATAAAAAAAACGTTGTCGCCGTTATTATGTGTTGTTGAGAAAGAATAAATAGGTTGAATTTTGTGAAAATTCAATCCATTTTGCTTTTTATTATTGCTTAAGAATAAAGAAAAAATATCGTTGCTGTTATATAATGTTACTTTAAATGTTACGTTTTAATGTTACGTTACTTTAGTTTACAGAAAAATTTAAATATAATCAATTACATTACATCATTAAAGATAATGATATTTACAGGTGACTACAGAGACAGTATTCCTATACCGACGCGCGTTACAGAGTTACAATTAAATAGAACGAAAATGTTGTTAGAAGAAGGCGTAAGATTGAAATATTTGAGAGAGGATTTTCAGGTAAAAAAAATGTCAAACTCGGATTAAGTACCCGTCGATTATATATTTTGTTAGTAATAGCAATGAAGATAAAATGTGTTGTCTGTGAGTTAATATACAGAGTGGTACCGACGATACGACATTAATTTTAATCCTAGATAGCTACGCACCTTAGCATCCTAGGTACTTAAAAAAATTCAGTTAATTCAATGAAGTACTTTAGCCACAGGATATTATTTTTCATTTTGAAATTAAACTTCATGATGTATATGGATCATATGGATCAATGACCGATGGCAGCATGCCATACAGAAATAAACCCTATAAACAATATTATACTCCTCTGTATTTATAAATACAAAAATGTAAAAATGGCCTTGCCCTTGGCCTTGCGATCACCGGCCTCACGACTTGCGCACCGCGACCTTTGTATTTCACCGCTCCGTTTGATCTTCGCGGCGATCGTCATATCTACACCGAGCGCCGTACGCGCGCGCTACAAGGTGAGTGAACCCTAATGAATGAACGTGTTTCGTTATTAATCGCAATTTAAACGTATTTAGTTTGTTAGAAAATATATTTTCTTAAATTCTATATTTAAATATATTGTATTATACCAAAGTAATGTAATACTTCCAAGTGAGCAGTGGACGAAATTAATGTCGTATCGTCGGTACCACTCTGTATACATAACAAAATACTTTTAACAAATTTGAAAATAACGTATGACTGCTGTTACGCCTTTCACGAAATAGTTGAGTGTCAAACGAAATGTTTGGAAAATATTTATGAAAAATTATCGAAAGCCGATAGACCCCCCCCCCCCCCGTATATCTTAAGCACTTAAGTATTTCTTTATTTTGTAATTTTTTATTATTTGATGACCTTACTTTGTCTATTTGCCTAGTGTACACATTCCTGCCATTGATGTTATCTTAATCATTAAAATGGCCCATTAGCTTTTAGATATATCAATAGTATCGTAATTAAACTAATTGCTTCGAAGATATGGCGAAAATCAACATAGTCAACTATGAATTAAACTACGCGAAAAGGTAATAAATTAGACCTCACTTTTTAAATTTTTTATCGATAATTTTCATAAATCGACAAACCGCACTGTATAAATACAGTTAACTACTAAAAAATATTCAAGTACAAAATTTAAAATATTATTGCCATACTTTTAGCTAATATTTTTGCAGGTGGTCGGAGCTAAAGACCTTCGGGATACGATAAGCCCAGGAGAAATACTCCACGAAGCTTTAAAAAAATGGGATAATTACGACCATCAAAATCGCTTCTTCAATTTAACTTGTGAGCAAATGCAAGAGAAATACGGAAACGTCAGTTTGTAGAGCGACAGCACGGTAGCGAGGGTAGTAATATCAAAAACTAGGATACTTTTATTAGTTGTTTTAAGTAAATAGAGCTTAGTAACTTCGAAATGCACTTCAGAATAACGTTTTACTATTTGAGTTAATCCGATATGTGAGACGATTATTTTTTTGTATTTCCTTTCAACAATTTCCCTGTACAAATGTATCGCAGAGATTTGTTTAAACGGAGATTTAATGAAATAAGACGATTCTAGGAAGATGTTAAATGATGAGACTTTACTACAAACAGACGGATCTCAATAAAGGCACAAGGGGTCGCTGTATCTGACCTATTCCCAGCAGTGGACATCTATCGGTAGAACAAAAAAAAAGATGAAATTAGGCTGAGAATTTAACATTTCTATTACATAAAAAGCAAGGGGATTTTGATCGTAAAGTTAAATAAATGCAGTGGAAATATTTCCGTGGTAATGCAACATTAACCTAAGCAAAAAATACAATTTTTTGGTTTTTCACGGCTAGTGAAACCTATGATCTCATAACATTTTTTTATTAGGTTAGCTTATTTTTTTAAATTGAAATTTAAATAACAAAACTTCAATATTTTTATAGATAATAATTTTTTTCATGGTTTTTAGCATCTTCCTATAATATATTATATTTTGATATGCATTAGCCAAAAAAATGATGTTGAACATGATTATTTACCTTTTTTTACTTATATACTGATATTTACACGTATTTCATACATAATGATAAAATTTCTTATATTTATTATACACATTTATTCGGAATATATACATTATTATCCGATTTTATATCTGTAGTATACATAATGTTGATATATATTAATGATTATGCAATAAGTAAGTTCATTTTCAGTACTCACCACTAAAGATTTTGATAAAAATAAGAATACATTCTACTTACTATAAGGCCTATGTTACTCTCCTAAGTAATTTGTATGATTTATGCTTTATGCCATCCCAATCACTAATGTACGAAGCCTAATTATAGTGTATGCGGTTTGAAATGTGTCTCTTCGTTTGTATATTTATATACAAGACACATGCGTAATACATACATGAATATACTTACACTCACGCTAATACTAGTTTAAAAAGGAAACATTGCATCGTCTCAAAATGCACCGCGTCAGTTACACTTTAGACCTTGGCGAGAGTGGACGTGTAGTGAGTTATTGTTATTTTTAGTGCGTGTTTAAGCCAGTACTATATTAATACAATACAAGTGAAAATATAAACTATACTAATATTTTAAGATCGCCGTCGATTATCAGTCCCGACGTTAAATAGTACGAGCATGAAATTTAACTGAAAAAAATGTAAGCTTGTTGTTTTCTCGACTCTTCGACACTGTGTTAATAATACACAGGCAGAATCATTTGTGTTGGCGAGTCACCTGCTTTTCTGAACAGTTTCAGGATTTCACACTCCACAGTACTTCTGCTCTCTATTTCTTCGTAAGCCAATCTCATTGTCTTATCCTCTCTGCTCTCCAAATTCTACATTCTCAGCGCATGTTCTACTTAGTTTTATATTTTGCATCCAGGACGATGTCCGCTGCTACACCAGGGTAAATTTTGGGGCTATTTAATTTTGATATGTAAAACCATAACACATGACATTTGACATACTTCGTTCGCCATAGATTGTACTTTGACTCTTCCTTTCTGTCTCGCATTTATGTATGACTATAGTAAAGTTAAACACTCGCTGCCCGCGGTAGTATCGTGAATATATTGATCGTGTTCTTCTTATTTAACACTATGTGTGCCAGGTGCTTCACCCTCATGGAAAATAACAAAAGAATTTTGAACATAAAAGTCGTTATCGTCAGTTAATTATATTCACTTACCGTTCACCGTTTGCCGTTTACGCTATATTTTTGCTGCTCCTCTCCTATTCACCTAGCGCGATGTTATATAGCCTTACTCGATAAATGGACTATCTTACACTCAAAGGATTTTTAAATTCGGTCCAGTAGTTAGAGATCAGGGCGATCAAAAAATTAAACTCTTCAGCTTTATATTTATTTGTTATATATAAAGCTGAAGTATATAATACTTTATATATTAGTTAGTATAAGGCTAGTCTTTGGTGGATCACTAGGTCTGCTGTAAGGCCCATAAGTGCATCCTGTTTCCACACTGTGCTATCCCGCAGGCATCGAGTCTTTGATACTAGTATAGTGTTACCTGCGACATCGTTCGCGTCAACTTTAGTTTTAAATTACGGACGGATTACGTATAAATTTTTTAAGACTCATTTTATATTATTGATTGTTATCATTTACGTTTTAATTGAAACAATAAAGTATGTATGTTTTTAAATTGCGTTTTATTTATTGTTCAAGGAAATTTTTACTGTCTTGTAAAAACAACCGAATAGAATGTCCATATTATCAGATGTCGAACGTATTTCTAGAAAATATTTGCTTTCCAATGGTGAAAGAATTTTTGAAATCGGTTCAGTAGTTTTTGCGTGAAAACGTTACAAAAAAATTGTTCCCAATTTTCCATCCAGATTAATTTTATTGAAAGCACTGAACGTAACAACACAGTTACATACGTCAGAAATTTTCTAGGTGTATGTGGGTTTTATCACGATGTTCCTTTACTGTAAAATGTTCATATTTGAGCATATCACAGTTGTCTACCACAATCTTGAATCCGCTATGAGTCTAAAAATTCATGCGATCTTACCTATGCTTAGTCTATGTAAGAACTTATAAAGTGTCCGTCATTGGTACACTATATATACTCAACATCGATTTCATATGTAAAATAAAAATTGGATTTTCAATCCTTCCAGCTTCATACAAGACTGCGGTTTAATAATGTAAAATTGAAAATGTTCAAAAGACTGACTGCTGAGTTTCTTGCTGATACTTCTCTGTAAGAGCAACATTCCGAACCAGATGTAGCTTCATTAATCATAATGACCCTTGACGATTCAAGTGCTTGAAGCTTATAAATTTTAATTTGAAAGGTAGGAGGGTAAATTGGCAAGTGCGTAACAGAAAAGCGTCAAATGTTACAATGACATCGTTTATTAGTATATGTTTCATAACCTTTATTGCAATCGTATAGATAATAAATATGGCGCGGCGACCAGTCGATAAACCGTCACCACCGTAGTACATATACTTTAGAAACCGACGTATCACATTATATTGAACCGCAAGTTAACCAAAGTCGTAGATGGAAGGCACGCCGAAAGCGGTAACGAGACTCAAGTCTGGCTTGGACACTAAAATTTAATCACAAATCACTTGACAACGTACAATCACTATCAAGTGCTTATAAACATTTGGCATAAATAACTTGTATTACGAAAAATCAACTAAACAGAAAAATCTTATGATAATTCCAAAGTTTTACAATTACGAAATAATAATTATAATTTTTTCAATCAACTATGCATTCCATCGAGGTTCTTTTAGGCATTTATACATAGCAATAGACATCAAATAAACTTTAAACTAAATAAACGTTAGTTATTTTCGGCAAATAATTGTATAATTGTAGAGTTGTTCCTAAAACTTTGTCTTTCTACTATTCGTTTCAACTATTTTTAGTAACGTGTTAAAAATTTATGACATTATGTATCGAACTTTAAATTTTGTATATACCAAACTTTAGAAATTAGCTCTGATTCTAAAGTCATTTTTAATTACTCTGAAATAATTATGCTTCTAAAATATATTGCCGTGTCAGTGCTAGTTACTCAAGTCAGAAGAAAAAAAGCCGACATTCAGAAATAAATATTTCATATTTTTTATGAGTTTTGCGTTGGACTACTTGTTAGTGAGCAACTCAATTGCGGCAGCGTGATACCGTCGAGGAAGTATCAGATCTCAGTCATCAGGAAATAGTCTTAAAGATAAATCTGTAATGAGTTCACAGGGAGAAGTTTAAGGACTAGTACATATCTACACCCGGAGGAGCCAGGGCGCTTTACTTTTCAAACACTACTACAACGTCCTGATTAAATATTGTTACTTCATTATTACCTATATGGTTACATGGGCGTATATGATACAAGCGAACATTTATATGCGGATTTAAGCGTATAGCATATGACGTTTGTTCAAAATTCCTATCTCTTTGGAATTATTCATAAATAATAAATAATAGTTTTCACACAATTTACGGCCGAGTCGCAGAATGACGCCGCTGTTTCGATGTAACACGATATTCACCTAAGACAATTATTTGGAAGCACAAAATTTTAAAACTGATCATATATAAATTTAGATAAAATATAAGACATTTAAACATCGATCACCGTGACTTACTTTTAATTATTACTTCATTTGATATGCTATATATATCAATATCGATATCTTAAGTGATAATAATCGATCGAAAAGACAAGCCTAGCTACGTTCTGCGACTCCGGCGCAACCACGCATTTCGTCCACGAATCTTAAGGTGCTAAGTAATAAACGTATTATAAATTTATACTGATAAGTTAAGTATATATGTCGTCGACGACGGTATAATAGTCAGTATACATTTATATTAGGTTTATAAACGAGGTAAAAATATCCGTTCACTTTTAAATTCGTACGCACACCCCTTACAGGTGGATGTGTCAAAACACCGAAAGTCACATTGCAAATATGAACGCATCTCATATATGTTTTGCAGCGTTTGGTCTCTACAAAGTCACAAAAATAAACTAATAATTAAATTCCGAACCAAAACAAATTTAGATATTTTTGGTTCACTCTCATAGCATTGTTATAGTTTTCGAGGTATCGTAGAAAATAATTTGAGTTTTTAAAAGAACAAAAAAAAAATCATATCGCTAATTAAAATAATCTAATACCAATAGCATTATTGCAATAAATATTATCTCAGTCTTTGGTTCCATTCCAGTTCATAGCATAATTTTAAATGCTCTATTCGTTTATATACTAATTATAATGTTTGTTCGTCATTAATTTCATAAAGGGAATCGGCGGTCGCTCGGAGGCACATGGCGAACGAAGGATGGGAAAAATACGCCCTAGGAGCGCTATAAAGGCGAATAATTTGTATTGCACATGAATTTTATTAAGATCACAGAATCAATCGTTATAAACACTGGAGTACGCTCATTCCATATCCTAAACTTGAGGCAGTTTTAAATTTAACCCTACCAAGAATCAACGACTCCAGCTATACATTTAAAGTTAAAGAACGACATTCAATTTTTTTTATCACATCCTTGATCGTAAATTTTTTAAATCTAGTATATATAGAATATAACTTATTAATTTTATCGTTTGTTCAATTTCTTACGATATTATATAATTTAAATATTGTCCAGATAAGTTAATCAGTAACCTGTCTGTGGCCAAATATTGACCACATATATTGGTCTTAACACCGAAAAAGAATAATTTAAATCAAATTAGATAAAATAACGTAACTTCTCAACCTCTACAACAACTTACACTACAAAATATATAGAATGTGACCCGAAAACTTTATAACTATACGTCGACATATCTGTCTTATAAGTTACAAAGCTTAAGAGATATCTTACTGATCGATATTTTTTTCATTTTATAATTTATGTTTTTTTTTTGTTTTTTTACGTATATTAAATAATAATGCACAGAAAGGCGGTACACTTATAGTTAGTGTCTATCCTAAGCCAGAATTAAAAGTTAAATACTTACTTCAGTACTTAACTACAGTTCATTACTCGTACAGAGGAATTGAACGATGTACAATAAAATTACATCATTCCCAAAACTGTACTAAAATTATGAAACAACGAACATTCCGCGAAAAACTTTAAAAAGCCTATTTACTTATTAATTGCATTTTATATTTAATTTAGACCTAATAACGCGTGCTCATATTATTATTGCTTCGTTTTATTAAAAACCACCTAATAATCTACTTCGCCTTGTACCATTCTCACTTGTACAATATTTGTCACAATTTCATTGAATACAGTAAGACCGTACTAAACGGCTCTAGGGGGATTCTGACGGGACTCACACGAGAAATTCGAGGGAATTTAGGGGGAGGGGGATATACAGCAGGGGGATATACAGCAGGGGGGGGATTTCATAAGGGAAATATACAGCAGCTAGTCTTTAAACTGATGAGCTCAAGTTAACTGAGCAAGAATTAAACAAAACTATTGAGAGTGGTGATTTAAAAGAGAAAATACTTTAGCTAGCCTTTGTATAATTGAGATTGACTGCAATAATTGAAAATGTGGACTATTGATTTTGACAAGAATTGCTATAGATGCTTTAACTAACAGAACGCAAAAGGGAAACAAAGATAAGATGCCATTTTGGCGAAAAGGCAGAAAATTGGAAACAGACTGAACGATCTGAATGTTTTAGAATTTTTTAATTTTCCCTTACCCCCATTATTTATATGTTGGGATAGCCTCGTCAGCACCGTTTCGCATTACGCTATACTTTAATAGAACGTTCTTATTGTACGGTGAAGTCCAAACTTATTTTTATACTATAAGCAAAATCATTTTAGCTATTTAGCGCTGAATTAAAGCTTATTTTCTTGATAATACATTATTAATTACATCACACAGCTTCACTTGGCTTTTAATTTTATAAGGCTTTGTATAAATTAATAGCACGGCTCAAAGAGTACCAATAAAAAGATTAAAAATAAACTTCTTTAGTCATGTGCCTCCGAAGAACTGATGGTTCAGGTCAATGGTACGCTGGCCCATTGAGACCCGGACCAGCGTTGGATCCCTGCGGACCTCTAGCCTATCTGAATAAAGCATTTGAATCGTTGCGGAATTTTGAACAAAGTTTATGCAAAAAAGAACCCCATAAAGTATACAAAAAAAAAAATGAACAGAAAACCGTCATATAATTCGCAAACAAAACTCGGTTAGTCATTGATATGTTCCTCATTAAACTATAATCAGCTTTTGTTTTTATAAAAGAGAAAAAAAAATGTAGGAAAAAAACAAAAACAATTTTCTAAATGCCGCTAAATAAAAGGATCAAATTCAGTCTCTCTTGATTAGAAAACGACGTTTATGGGTAAACTATACAACGGAAGGCACTCTCTTTAAACTTATGTATAATAAGATTGTCAGTCCGTGCAACACTTTTTGGCATACAAACAGACTGTTAAATACGAACACAATGTACCACGAATATTAAGCCACTTTTTCTTATATATGTTGCTGTTAGTTCGCTCGCTAGAGGGCGCCGGGGTTAGTATAGTTTACCTTCACATGAATTTTAATCAAACCTAGGATGTTTATTTATGTAGCGGTAGATCGGGTGTTTATTATAATCAGGCCTCCAGCTGTTTATTCCCACTCGGCCATTTGCTCTGAAATTAAAAAAATTGTGTATCAAGTAAAATAATCTTGATTCAAATAAGCTTTTTCAAGCGCTTTTGAATCGTCTAGGATCAATATCCTACTAATATTATAAATACGAAAGTTTGTGAGTAACGATGTTAATACTCTTTCACAGCGAATCCGCTGAACCGACTAAATTTGGCACAATTATTCCTTATACACCGGAATGACATATACTCGTAGGCTATAGAAATCCTGTTAATTCTACAGGAATAGGACGACATTGAAAAGCGTCATCTATTATGAACATATGACACAACATTTCACGCGAACGAAGTCGCGGGTAAAAGCTAGTATTGTAATTACGAAGGTTTGAGTGTATGGATGTATATTTATTACTCTATCACGGCCAATCCGCTTAACCAATATCGATGAAATTTGGCAAGATTATTCCTTATAAACCGGAATAACATATACTCGTAGGCTATAGAAATCTTGTTAATTCTACAGGAATGACTTTGAAAAGCGCCATCTGTTATCAAACAATGGAGATTGGCAGGGTTGGAGAATGACAGACGCTACTGGTTTATTCCATGCGAACGAACTTGGGGTTAAAAGCTATTAATATCTATTAATAAAATAAGCTGTAGCCGTAGCCATTTTATGCGTTTGAATTCGGGAATTCAAATGGGTACAATAGAGACACGTTGTTTGATGCAGAGTTTTGGAGGTCATTACGAAAGAATCCATCACATTATATATTCATCATTATCATACATTCATCATATCATTCAGTCATTACTGTAGAATTAACAGGATTTCTATACACTTGAGTTAGCGGAAACGTCGTAAATATTATTACGTGGTGGCGGTGGTGGAGGTTTGTGCATGTGTTTTTAGGAATCCTGCATGTATCAAATATTTATTTATTTATTGGACAATCAACAATAGATACATTTTAATTTCCTAAATTATATTAGTCAAATCTCATTGTAAATGCTCTATTAATTAAAGGTTATCACGTCATTCGTATTAATTCAAGTTCAATAATTAAAGGTACCTTACAATAATTATGTCAATAATATATCATATATAATGTCAATCTCATTATCATAAAGAAGTTATAAATTAATACTTAATAATAGTTTCATGATATTATACATTTGAATCTTTAAAATAATTATAATAATTTTATTAATTTTGACTGGCCCGTTGGCGTAGTGGGTAGTGACCCTGTCTTCAACTCCGCGGGTCGCGGGTTCGATTCCCGCCGAAGGCCAACATTTTCTATAAATAAATCTGTTGGTCTTTGAGTCTGGGTGTATATTTGTATTTAAGTATGTATTTAAAAATTATATAAGTATATATTCACCAGTTGTCTGTCCATAACACAAGTATTAAGTTACTTTGGGGACGGACAACCGTGTGTGTAAGTGTCCCATATATTTATTTATAATTTCTTTTTATAATTTCTCGTACGGTGCTGAAACAAGTTTCGTGACTTTGCGTTTAAATTCTAGATAATTGTCATGGAAAATGTCTAGATCGCACTTTTGTTCAGCCAAAATATTGTAGAATGTTGACATTCGTGGCACGGGTGAGTATTTACCTAGGTTAGTTCTTTTAAAACTATGTATGACAACGGTATGGTACGGTATGACAACGGAATGGTACGGTATGACAACGGAATGGTACGGTATGACAACGGTATGGCTGTTAAATGTCATTAAACAGTAGGACTTACCGGCCAGGGGCCGCCGGGCTCTGAACCCGGGCCCGCCGTCCGGGCCGCGCGGCTGTCGCAGCAGGATCACGCGCGGCCCGCCGGACTCCTCTAAGCTCAGAGACAGACGCATGCGCGACACCAGCCACTCGGGCCGCTCGGAGCGAGGGCGGCCCGGTCTACCACTGGAATATTATTATGATATATTAATCATCATCTTCCTGCCCTTATCCCACTCCAAGTGGGGTCGGCACAACATGTTATAAACATGCTGTCTATGTATTTTATGACCGGCCGGCTGCCTGACGTCAAATTACCTCAGTCGTATTTTACGACACCTCGGTAAGAAAGAGGGTGGTCTATTCTACTAAATCGGATACCACACGATGGGTCAACTTACCTTAGTCGCGTTTTACGACACCTCGGTAAGAAATGAGGTTTGTACTATTCTACTCAACCGGATACCACACGGTGGTATTATGAAATATTAATATTATTATTAAATATTATTATTATGTGTGTAAGTGTCCCATATATTTATTTATTTATTTATTTATTTATTAAAAGGTAACGTATGAATAAGTAATAAGTAAGTGTATGAATTTGTATGTTATGTATGTATGTATGTAGCATGGATATCTTTAGGAGATATAGGGAAATGCAAATGTTTATTTTATTATATTTTATTTCCAAGAGGGCTGCTGTTTCATCGTAATGAAGTGAATTTAACCACACACTTAACATTATTTTACAGTCATGAGTATGAGTATTCTTAATATAACAAATTTATTTTCTTGTTAATTTTCTTGTAAAGATAAATGGATTATCTACCAAATTGCTTTATTGCGAAAGTAGATTTAGATTTGTACAATTTTATTATAATAGCGATATGCATAGTATGTAATATTTTACTCACGCCACTTTAACAACGTTGCAAGCAGATGATTTCCCATTCCTAGGGTTGGTTAACATCACAAACTCCACAGAATCCCCCGGCATCAGATCATTCGGGTTCCCGCGAACCTCCGACATGTGGAAAAAAAGTCTCCTCATTTCTTCGCCCTCTACGGAGAGGAAACCAAAACCGCCTGGAAAAATATTACAGAAAATGTCAAAAAGTCATCACGATTTGGCCCAAGAGCCCGTAGACTCCAGACCTTCGTCATTTTATAAAAGCTGAAAGTTTGTCAGTGCATGCTCCCAACACAGATAAGAACGATGGTAGATTTCATAATCTACCATCGTTCTTCACTCAATTCCCAGATTATGAAACCTGGATCATAGTGGCTTCGGGGGATACGCGGTACTCAAGGTTGCAAAATACCGAATTAATTTCATTATAGTATAAAGCTTTATCTTTTGGTGTTACCTTTAAAATAATATTAAAAATCACGTCTGTCAACGCCAGACACTTAAAAATATGATTTCTCGTAAAGTATTATACCACTAATTACTGTAGGGGTGTCAAATTCCTTTAAAACAAAAAAAAACCATTACATATTACCACGATACATATATATACATATACATTATATATATATATATACTCGCGACACACACACACACACACACACACACACACATATATATATATATATATATATATATATATATATATATATATATATATATATATATATATATGTGTGTGTGTGTGTGTCGCGAGTGGCAAATTCTTAATTCTTGTGCTAGTAAAAAAATTGATTTAAGTTGCGCCCATTACAGAAAAGATGAGAAGTGCGAGACTAAGTTGGTATGGTCATGTAATGAGGAGGGATGAAAGTCATGTGACCGAAAGAGTTTTAAATATGAATGTGGATGGATGTATGGCTAGGGGGAGACCGATGGATGGATTAGAATGAAATGTAAGAAATGATATGCATGTTAAAGGAGTGACACCAGAGTTGACGAATGATACAGGAGAATGGAAGAAGAAGACATATTGTACCGACCCCACTTAGAGTGGGATAAGGGTAAGAGAATGATGTTAATTGATTTAATGGAGTCCCACCTGAAGTTACACATTGTTTGACCCAAGTTAGCTTTTAAGTGTGACTCAGCCACTAGTAATTGTATAAATGTTTATACCCTTAAGAGCATCAACGGTGGCGCGCCTCTTCTTCCTGATGGGCACTATATTGGCCGCACGTCTGTCCGTGTCCTCCTGGAAGGTGACAGGGTCGCCCACCTGCAGGATCTCGCGTTTGGACGCCAGGCTCATGATGCCGAACTCGTAGGACGTACCATCGTCCACTTGAATGATACCTGATATATAAACACATATAAGGTTTAAAGAAAGACATGATTTTATCCATTATCCAAGGAAAGATACAGGGGAGAAGAAAACCCGGCCGAAGAAGAATATCCTGGCTTAAAAATTTAAGACAATGTGTTGTCGCCACTGACTTCCGCTTTGTATTTTATAGCAACAAAGTCATGAAACAAGAGTATCGCGCCCTTTTTGATTAAAACAGTGGCAGCACTGTTACGTTATTGTTACCGGTTTAGTCTTCTTATTGATAAAACGTTTCAGTGACATTCAGTCGTTGTTCGTCATTCAAGAGAAGTGCATCTTGGAACGGGAATTGTGGTATTTCTATTATATCGTGTTATTGTATAGTGTGTGCGCTAACAATAGTTTGGAAGAAGGAAAGAAATGAATGAACAATTTCCAAAATAACAAAAAGAAACAAAATTACATCCTCACATATTCGAATATTAAAAACATTTATTTTATTTCTTTTCAATAATTCGTTACGACAAATACCGATTGAGAGCTTCTGGTAAGTATCATACGAGGCCTTCTGACCTCGATATTGTGATCCAATAAGGTCTCCTACTCAGAATATGTGCAATAGCAGCTTGTAGCGCTGGTTTTAAGCAGGCACCTTTAACATGCGCGAGGTCACGGAGGATACCAGGATTTATACAACTTCAAACATTTATACAAACGAACTTAAATTAAGTTAAACACGTTGCTTAGACCATGCGACTCTTTCGAGGAGGTCGCGGGTTCGAACTCGGTCAGACACGAATAAGTTCTTCTGTTAAAACTTGTGTCTAATTGATAATTGCAATTTATTACACGCTTTCCGGTGAAGGAAAACATCGTGAGGAAACCTGCATATCTCTAGATATCTGGGGATATGTGTAACCTACCCCGCATGGAGCAGCGTGGTAGGTCTTAGCTCCAATCCTTCTTTCCAAAAACCGAGAGACCTATTCCCAGCAATGGGATAGTAACAGGCTACTTTACTTTACTATATATTAAAATACCTGAATACTTCGACTGTTCCGGATTAAGACCGCGCAGGGTCCGAATCACAGTCCCCTGTAGGACGGGCTCCAGAGGCTTGGCAACTTGTATGGACCCCTTAGGTAGAACCCGTACGAACTCGGCACTAGCACAGCCGCCCCCGGAGCTACTGGCGCGACCCAGACTGTATTCCACTTCATCGCCGATCTCGAGGTTATCGGGATTACTCTCGAGGTTACTGAAACGTAAAAGATTCAATGTATTTACGGTTTCATCAAAGATTTAACCTAAATAATATAGGTCGTGATAACGACAACTTCCGAACGAAAGAAAAACAGGATTTTTGAACGCTGTATGCTACCCTTATAGAATAAAAACAATGTACCTAATTGTGCCAAGCAAAACAAGTAAAATCGCTCTAGAAGTATTAAAATTTGCCATTGACACTGCGAACGGACAGATCCGATCCGATAAAAGTTACAATGTGAGTAACGCAGCATATTCTAGCAAAGAAAATAAGTTTTTTAAATAGATATTCACTACTAATTTAAACATTTTCCGCAAAAAGTTCTTTAATCTATACCAAAAACATAACACAACTATTAATATCTATGATAAAATTTTAAGAAATAGACCAATTTTTAAGAATTTTATTCCTATATTATGCTTAATATTAAACTATATGTATAAATATGCTTAGTATATAAGCCTCAGCTTAAGCTTGAAATTGCTATTGCCTAGAAATTGCTTATCCAATATATTTAGAAATATGTTTACGGAATAAATTAACTTTTATTATAAAAAAAGACAACAGGATATACAATAATTCCCAGCTACCCAAGAATTTTAGAAATAAGTTATCTTTTCGCTGAGCAAAAGATTAAAAAATATAATTTATTTAAGGCATATATGATAAAAAAATTCAGGCATCAAACAACTTTTGTATCGGTCAGTTACAATTTAACATCTTGCCCGTATAAGTTTAGCAATTGGAAAAGTAACAATCTCGTTAGTAAATGATTTCTAGTTAGAAGATAATTAGTAAATGATTTCGCAAATTTGCACTTATCGATTTATTCCACCTGACGCCTGTGAAGTATTTATATTGACCTTAATGCATAATAAATGCCCATGGGAAAGCGAAAACGAGGTTCGTAGATAGAAAAATAAAAAGTCATTTATATATTTCCATTAGTTTAGAAAAAGTAGTAAAATCAGTCATACAAATATAGTATACTAGCTTATACACGCATCTTCATTTGCGTAGACTGTTGTCCCATGATGGGTTGATATTAGATGACGCTTTTCAATGTCATCCTATGTAGAATTAACAAGATTTCTACAGCGGAAATAATTGCAGTAATAATTAGTAGTAATTTAGCCATATTTCATCAATATTGGTTTAGCGGATTCGGCATAAAAGAGTAAGCAACATACATCCATACTCACAAATTTTCGCATTTATGTTAGTAGGAAGTAGGATATTACTAGTGAGTAACTGCGAATTCGTTCGCAAAATGCCAAATGCAAAATGCAAAAGCCGCAATTCTGAATTTGCGTCGTATTTAACGCAAGTATTTGCAAGAAGATGTACTCATGGGAAAACCGACGGACTCCACTAGGTCTAGTCCCATGGTTTTCACCTATACCGAAATTCGTAACATTTCGATAAATTAAAGCGAAAAAACAATCATTCTAATACGGTGTACAGATAACGCCGTGTGGTATCCGACTGAATAGAATAGTACCACCCTCATTTCTTACCGAGGTGTCGTAAAAGGCGACTAAGGCAAGTCGACCCGCCGTGTGGTATCCGGTTGAGTAGAATAGACCACCCTCCTTACCAAGGTGTCGTAAAATATGACTAAGGTAAGTTGACGTCAGGCAGGCTGCCGGTCGTAAAATATCCGTAATATAAGCCAAATCATGTGACAACATGTCATAACATGTTGTGCCGACCCTACTTAGAGTGGTATAAGTGCAGGAGGATGATGATACGGTGTACAGATACTTATAAACTAACGCAAAAAAAAAAAAAATAGTTAAATTTTGACATAAATATGCTTTTTTTCTCCTTTTAAACGCACAAAAAGAACAAAAGTAATTTATATGTTTTATAAGATAGGTCATTACTGCATGGGTGACTGTTAATCCGTCTGCGGACGCGGTGGCCACTGAAATGGCGACTGAAATATCATTGTGCATTTATATTGTAGTTTTCTCCCCTTATTTACATTGGTTCCGTGATGTGTAAATCCCTGTGTAAATTTGTGTTTATCCCTGACAACCGTTTGAGCTTTTAGCTCGGTGAAAGTCATAACAGGATCGGGTGGTGGCTTTCGCTATGGGATATGTCGACCACTACCCTCTGTATGGATTAACCAGCTTTTTTCTGCGTTTTTACGTTCTTTTACGCGTGGACTATTGTCGCGTGATATATAATAAATGGCGCTTTTCAATATCTTCTATTCCTGTAGAATTAATTGAATTTCTATAGCCTATATTTTAATCCAGTGCAATGAGCCAAATTTCATCGATATTGGCTCAGCGGATTCGCCGTGAAAGTGTAACAAACATACATTTATACTGACATACGACTTATGAATTACAAATGCATGCATTCAATCATTACATAGTAAAAAAACAAAGTCACATTATTTTTTTGTCCCCTTATATCCCTATGTATGCTTAAATCTTTAAAACTACGATAAAAAATACGAATTTAGATATCACATATAGCAGGAAATCTTCAGTTTCAAATTTAACGCATGCGGCCACGGGCAGTAATGAATAAATCACAACTACTGGATCGATTTTAATCATTTTTTTCACTGAGTGACATAGGCTATATATTTCATACACGTCCAAAGCAGGGGCAGGCCGCTAGTTTAATATAAATTTAAATTTTGTATTGTGGTGTGAAAGTAAATGAAGTTTAATTTTATTCTATTCTACACACCTGTCTGTAAAACCATATTGCATGGGGTGTACAGCTCAGTGTAAGCCCCTAAAACCCGCAAAGTTGACGTGATATCATAGTGCGCTACGTATTGGAATAGATCCCATAGATCTAGATCACGTAACATGTTATAAACATGTTGTTACATGATTTGGCTACGTTTTTTACGACCCGGTACCTTCCTGACATTAACTTACCCTAGTCGCCTTTTACGACACCTCGGTAAGAAATGCGTGCTCTATTCTACTGAGCCGGATAGCACATGGTGGGTCAACTTACCTTATTCGCCTTTTACGACACTTCGGTAAGAAATGAGGGTTGTCTATCGTATTCAGTCGGACACCACACGGCATTACATGTATTACAGCACACGTATTTGTAAAGATATATTCATAAGTCCGCTGGCGGCGAGATGGTCATTAGAATATGGAGTTCACAGTCCGCGATTTCATATACGACCTGAATTTGATTTAGGTTAGCTTGATAATACGGTTAAGTGTTGAGCCAAGATAGCTAAATAGTATAACTTACGAACTTCGTAAAAATAACTAATTACATATTTTGATCGTCCACCTGCCCTTATCCCACTCTAAGTGGGGTCGGCACAACACGTGATAAACGGTGGGTCATCTTACCCTAGTCGCCTTTTACGACACCTCGGTAAGAAAGTGGGTGGTCTATTCTACTAAACCGGATACCAGACGGTGGGTCATCTTACCTTAGTCGCCTTTTACGACACCTCGGGAAGAAATGAGAGTGGTACTATTCTATTCAGCGGGATACCACACAGCGTTAATTACATATTTTGATAATTGCAATTTATCACACGCTTCTCGGTGAAGGAAAACATCGTACAAACCTGCATATCTCTAGAGAATTCTGGAGATGTGTAACCTACCAATCCGCACTGGAGCAGCGTGGTAGGTCTGAGCTTCAAACCTCTCCGAAAACAGAGAGAAGAGGCCTATTCTCAGCAGTGGGATAGTAACAGGTCGCTACTTACTTACTTTACTTATGTTCTAATTTATTACGCGCTTTATTGAAAAGCATCAGGAGAAAACCAGCATATATCAGGGTAATTATTGGGATACGTGTACCCTATCAATACAATAACCAATGGACCTGTGTGGCGGGTGTAACCCACAAACCTACCTCTACAAAAGGCGATAGTAGGCGTTTCCCAACTTAGTAACACAGTTAGTTTTAAGTTTAACCATAGATGACCGCACGTATACGATTAATCGTAAAAAAAAAAATATACAATAAATACTGCCAAAGAAATTATTTATTTAAATCTTCGCACACACTTCATAAAGTCTTTTACGAATTTCAACGAATTTCGCCCAAATAATTTGCAATATTCTTTAAATTCAAATAACAATACTATTCACTCACAGTTATAAAAAAGTAAGCAAGTACCTACTTAATTCGCTTAGCAGCTTTAATACGTACAGCTCAACAGTTTAATAATTAAAGTATACTAATTTTGTATACTTTATTATGTTATAAAAATTTCCGCCGTGTGGTATCGGACTGTGTAGAATAGACCATCCTCATTCCTTACCGAGGTGTCGTAAAAGGCGACTAGGTAAGTCGATAATTTAACTTGCATGTATGTGAATGTGGAATCTTGCAAGTTAAATTTAACCTACTTCCCGGTGTCTGACTGCACTGAAATTCTACATACAGGTCCAGTCCCGATAGCACTGCATATTTGTGATAAGCATGACTTTATGGATCGGCTCCAAATAAGGGAGATCGTTAACGGTTTAACAGTAGGAACATGAAATTTTTCAAAGCTTTTATATGTACCGGGTTAACTTACATGATAATCAAATTCCCAGTTTGCGTTAATAATAGGAAAATACAACAGACAAAAACATGATACACAATTTGAAGATATTCGAACACTTAAATTGAAATGAATTGATTGAGGGTACAGCTCGTAATAAAATCAAATCAAAAGTTAAAACATATCAACTCGTTTAATTAAGCGGATTATAAAATAATACCTCTAAAAGAAAGCTCAATAAAGGAAATAAAGAGAGAAGAAAGGGTATTACCGTCGTTACTACTGATTCAAATAGAAAAGCAAAACCAATTATTCCCAATTATCCCGTCTAGAGTTATAGCTCGCGAACAATAAGCTTCACAAATGGTATTATTCGTAGATAAGATTCCTCTTCAGTTTTATAAACAAACTCGTTGCGTCAATAAGATCAGAATTTTGACATTATATAAGGAAAAAGATGGAAAATAAAAATTGAATATTTTTTATCAACTATGGTATCAGAAGCTTTGTCGTCATGTTTCGTAAATAAACATGTTTCATTCGAACTTTATTCAATTCAAAAATTAAAAAAAATCAAAAACTTTGTTTCATTCGTCATTAAATTTTGGTTACAACCGCCTAAAATTCTAATTGAAAATGTTTAAAAGATTGACCACCGAGTTTCTTTCTGGTTCTTCTCGGTAAGAGCAACATTCCGAACCAGTTGTAGTTTCATTAATCATATTGATCCTTGACGATTCAAAAGTGCTTGAAAGAGTTTATTTGAATTAAGATTATTTTGATTTGATTTAATGCTTGTTAGCCGCATAGTTATGTTTCATCCCCATGGTTGAGGCACCTTTGTAATGTACGTTGAACTTCTGCGTCGTTTTATCCGCATTTAGCACCCTCGAAGATGCTTCTGGGCAAGTCAACCGCTCGGGTGAAGGGGGCGGATATAATCTAATATACGGTCAGAAAATACAAATATACGATAGTAATGAGAATATTATTTTGCTATAATCCGCTATAAAAGAAAATATATGTAATGCTAAATGTACAGTGTACTGTTCGTTCTCGTACGTGATACATGCAGAATTTGTAACAACTCATGCACTACCCGACACCGATAACACAACAATACACAAGCACTGGACACATTCACCACCACAATCTCAACAATTGTTTCGCCCCATTGAATTGACGCCTAATTCTAAAAATTATAAATATACGACTTTTTATCACTAATGTAACGAAGTTGTAATGTTTCCGCTTAAAAATATATTCATAGACACTGTTGAGGTTTTGTGAAAAAAAAAAAAAAATTTCCTTACGGGTTTTTAAAAGAACCTAAAAGTTCAGTTTTAGTTGCAATATATTATTAACACCGATAATAAGTAACAATATCGCAAAATATATTTGATTGTTTTTACTTTTATCATACACAAAGTAAAAATACGCTTTGCAATTAAAAATATTTAAAAATAATATCACAAATCGTGGAAACGTTTGAGAAAAAGAAATACATAGAAAAAATTAACAATAAAATAACAAAACAAGCACATTTATGCAAAATAATAATACAAAATTGATTTAATAAGCACCGTCGCAAATTATAATAACGTCAGAGCATTCATTTGTATACTTATATCTTTACAAATTTATGGATATACCTTAAACATGAACACACAAAATAATATTCGCCTAATGCTTTTTAATTTTAATATCGCAGAGCAATTATACATGCATATATACGATATATCATGATACATATACATTATACAGAGTTATAAATAACACAGACAAAAAATACACACAACAAAAGATTGGCAAAATTATGCATCCCTTTAAAAAAACATCTGAAATAAACATCGCGAATCAGACATTGTTTTGTCTATGAATTCAAGCATTTATATTTATGAATATCATATCATCTCATTTTATATAGCTAGGTAACAAAAAAAATGCAAACTTTTATCAGCAAAGCAATTTTAAAAACATTATAGGAATGATAATTTGATTGAAGCGTGCGACGAAATTAAGCCTCCCTTTTTTGTATACACTTGTAAGGTTTCAAAAACAAAAATTTTAAAAGCATGTAGCGAGGTCAACGCAGCTTTTATATAAGTTTATGGGTATAATTTAATTATTTGAGCGTGCAGGGTGTAATTGAGGATTTATTTTCTATGTATGAGTTTGTGTTAAAATCTTGAATAAAAAAATAGGCATGCATGGCATAACTAGCAATAATTTTTGCATACACTTATGGGACTAGAAACATACATAGCAACAAATACGTTATATATAAATAAAAACAAAACAAACTAACGTAATCAGGCATTTATATTTGCATATAGAACAAAAAAAAATACAATATTCCATGGCAAGACAAAGTCCCTTTTATGACTGTCTTATAGAGGATTTTTTAAAATTTGCGTACACAAGACCAAAAATATATATAAAAACGCTTGGCAAAAAAAATATAAAACATTTATAGTTTTAGGGAAAAATATAAAGAACACATGGCACATGGCACGAACATCTATATTCCTATAAATGATGTATGCAAGGAATTTGGATGACAGTCATGGCATAATTAAGCATTTAATGTCATGACACACTTATCGGCCTAAAAAAATACTATCGCGCGCATTGAAACAAATACGTATTTTTATAGGGAAATAAAAGTAATCTGACAGACATGCATAGCATAACTAAGCATTTATTGTTTGGAAACACTTATAAAAATAAAAATAAATGCACAAACACGCACGGCAAGACAAAATAATTTAAAAAATATATATTATAAATAAAAAATAAAAATAATTAAATATTAATAAAAAAATAATTTAATATACAGTTCGTCACTACTGAATTAAAATTATGTAATAATGTAAACGCACGTAACGACTTTTTTGGTATATTGGTTGATATATTTTACCATAGCCTGATTTTCTTTTATTATATTGTTAGAACATGTTTGTACCGAGGTGTCGTAAAAGGCGACTAAGGAAAGTTGACCCACCGTGTGGTATCCGGTTTAGTAAAATAGGCCACCCTCTATCTTACCGAGGTGTCGTTAAATACGACTAAGGTAAGTTGACGTCAGGTAGGCGGCCGGTCGTCAAACTGCAGCCAAATCACGGGACAGCATGTTTATAACATGTGCCGACCCCGCTTAGAGTGGGATAAGGGCAGGAGGATGATGATATTGTAACAACATGTTTCAATACAATATCCTTCAAATAATTAGGTGAATAAAATAAAATAAAAAATCATTGCCGCTGTCAATGTTATAGGTTTTGGGAATAATAAATTGGTTGACTTTTGAGAAAAATGCTTTTAATTTATTCAATAAGTGTAAAGGAAAAAATATCGTTCTTACAATATATTCAGAATTATTCGCTTTGCGATTTTGGTCGTGGAGTCTATCTCCTGATGATGCTTCGGTTGCGGGGCGAAACGATTGTGGAGTTTGTGATAGTGAACGTATATAGTGCTTGTGTATTGTGGTGGCGGTGGTGGAGGTTTGTGCATGTGTTTTTACGAATCCTGCATGTATCAGGTATGATAACCGATTGTCCACTCTACATATAGCATTATATATATTTTCTATTTTACTTCATCGCGGATTATAGCAAAATAATTTTATTATTACTTTTGTATTATGGACCTCCGCAAAGTAACGCCTAATTCTATAAATTATCTAAAAAATTTCTTAATTTAATAACATACGTAATATTTACCTGAAATGGAAGAAGACCTCCTTGGTGTGATCAGCTGTCTCAATGAACCCGAAGCTCTCCTTGAGTGTTGCTATGAAACCCTTCATGATGGGTCGCATGTTCGATGCCACGTTAGACGTGCCGTTGGTGAGGCTGTGCTGGATCTGGACCGACATCGCGATCAACTCCTTGGTGCATTTCACCTGTAGGATGAATTTCTCTATAGAATTTAGACTGTGAGCGCAGTGGTTAGTGACCCTGCCTTGAGATTCGCGGATCGCGGGTTCGATTCCCACCGAGGGCCAACATTTTCTAAAAATGAATTTGTTGGTCTTGTCTGGGTCTGGTCTGTAGTCTGGGTGTATATTTGTATTTAATAATAATAATAAACTCTTTATTGCACATCAAATACATAGGAAATACAAGACAAAAGAAATAAAACCCCGTCAGTCACATTCTAAACGTTGACTTATACTGTTATTAGTATATTGTATTACGCTCATGCGTCACGCATATCATAGTTTGCCGTGAATAAGTAACGGCCTGTTACTATCCCACTGCTGGGCATAGGCCTCCTCTCTCCATTTTTGGAGAGAAGGGTTGGAGCTAAGACCTACCATGCTGCTCCAATGCGGATTGGTAGGTTACACATATCTCCAGAATTCTCTAGAGATATGCAGGTTTCCTCACGATGTTTTCCTTCACCGAAAAGCGTGTGATAAATTGCAATTATCAATTAGACACATAAGTTTTAATAGAAAAACTCATTGGTGTCTGCCCGGGTTTGAACCCATGATCGTCTCTAGAGATTCACACGGTCGCACCGCTAGGCCATCACAGCTTATAGAATAGGTATAACTAAGCTTTAATTGTGCCAAATTTCATTAATATTACTCTAATGTATTGGACGTAAAAGCGTAACAAATAAACAAACTTTCGCATTTTAAAATATTAATACGAATAAAGTCTTTAAACCTAACACAAACGGGATCAAGGCTGAATCAAGATAAATTGTAGGTGATCTCTTTTTATATGTTTTGTGTTCTTATTTGTGCTGTGAGAAAACTTTCTTTATTTTCTATTCGCCAGGAATATACTGAAACTGGTGTTAGTACACGATGAATAAAGGATTAAACAAAATGGGGTCGAATCAATCAATCGCAGTCCAACGTGAATTGAATTTATAGTTCTTACATCTAAAATTTAAATAGTGACCTGTGCTGAACATCGGATATCCGATAATCTGTAAGTCAAGTGTTGTTTTGTATATCTTAACCTGCAAACCCGTCACAGTTACAACGTCAAGTATAAAATGTTGTATTCGTGAGATAAAGACGTTCTGAGTGTGTGATTTAATATTTGTGAATCTATAATTATTGTAAAAATTGTAACGTTAAATAAATTTATAACTAAAATTTTACTAAAGCTAACTCGTGTGGTATCCGGCTGAGTAGAATAGACCACCCTCATTTCTTACCGAGATGTCGTTAAATGCGACTAAAGTGATTTGACCCACCTTGTGGTATCTGGTTGAGTAGAATAGACTACACTCCTTTCTTACTGAGGTGTCGTAAAAGGCGACTAAGGTAAGTCGACCCGCCGTGTGGTATTCGGTTTATTAGAATATACCACTCTCTTTTTTTACCGTTCTTGCATGAGTTCTTACAAATTCTGCACGTATCAGGTATGAGAACGAATAGTACACTCTACATTTAGCATTACACATATTTTCTTTTATCGCGGATTATAGCAAAGAATATTCTCATTACTTTTGATGATTTACTATATAGCTAACTGATATAATACCTGATATATATCGAATATAACTTTGTCCCCAACACGAGGCAGCATTTTAGCCTCGCAGTTCTTTGCGGTGTAAGTGACGGACTTCTTAACGCTGTTGATCTGGCATGTTATTAGCCCCGTTTTCTGAAACAAAAAAAAACAATTACCATATAGCGATTACGACACGGCCGATTGTACAACATGTCATCCTGAATACATATTTTGAGCATACGCGATCACTCTCGGTTTCTTTTAGTTTTTTAATAATCTTTTAGCTTTTAGTAGTAAGTACAATATTTGATCTGAAGCTGTGATGGCCTAGCGGTGCGACCGTGTGAATCTCTAGAGACGATCATGGGTTCAAACCCGGGCAGACACCAATGTGTTTTTCTATTAAAAAACTTATGTGTGTAATTGATAATTGCAATTTATCACACGCTTTTCGGTGAAGGAAAACATCGTGAGGAAACCTGCATATCTCTAGAGAATTCCGGGGATATGTGTAACCTACCAATCCGCATTGGAGCAGCGTGGTAGGTCTTAGCTCTCCGTCAAAAGTTTTCCGATGTATATCTTTAATATTTAAATGAGTTAATCTTACTTTACGCGACTTTTATAATAGAATTAATAGCATCACTATTAATTTGTGTCGTTTGTATCTGCCGTGAAGTTATTATAGGAAGCTCATCTCATATTAATGCACAGTTAAAATATTACATTTGCAAGAATCCGTCCCCACACCTAATCCGTAATAAAGCACAGAAAGACTTAATTACTTTTACTCTGTGGTGGAGTGCGACTTAGTAGTCTCGTCCAGAAGTCCCCACGTCGATTCCCGCTTTTAAATTCGTTGTTTATACGTTATTTTTAATATTTAAATAAGTCAATCTTGTGTAAATTTCGGAAACGACACCAATGATTTTCATAAAATTCAGTATGTAGAGGTTGGGAGGGGGACATCGATTTAGCTATGTTTTATTAATAAAAAACGTTGTTTTATCCCTGTATTCGGGCACTGCAAAAACTGCTATGATTTTATGAGAAACCAAAGGATATTTACGCTGCCAATTGCAAAGTCATGATAGCTCAATTAACCTCGAATTCAGAATACTAGGATCGATTCCAGATAAAATCATTTTTTTAAATACTTTTTAATTGTATTTTTTTATTTACAAAAATTACCAAGCAAGACTTGGTCACCCAAGTACTGTACAATAACGGCGTCAAAGTCATGTAAACTAACCGATCGATGATAACACAAAACTAACAATAGTAGGTACTGAAAGAATGGAGACAACGACTTCAAGTTGAAAGATATTCTTGACTTGAGGTTGGCTCGATATATGTATCTGACCTTACAGGTCTTTTATACCTTAAATATTGGAAAATCCATAGTAAATTTTACACGAAGCGAATCCTTCTCAAATTTAAAGTAAAAATTTATAAAACGGTCATAAGACCTGTCGTATTTTATGGATCAGAATCTTGGACAATGAAAAAGACGTATGAAAGAAGAGTGTATGCAAATAAGATGATAATGTTAAGGTGGATGTGTAGTGTTACAAGAATAGATAAATTACGAAATGAGTTTATAAGGGAAAGTCCGAAAGTTGCGCCCATTATAGAAAAGACGAGAGGTACAAGATTAAGTTGGTACAGATATGTGATGAGGAGGGATGAAAACCATGTGACCGAACGAGTGTTAAATATAAATGTCGACGGATATGAGACAAGAGGGAGGCGTAAAAAGAGATGGTTGGATTGTGTGACGTATGACATGCATATAAAAGGAGTGGGCCGGAGTTGACGAATGATAGGAGAGAATGGAAGAGAAAACATGTTTGTCCACACTTAACCTGGGATTCCAACTCTTGGAAAATAATGATGACAAGGGATTTCATACGTCACGCGATTGGTCCCTTTTATGAAGCTGTCTGTCTGTTCTTTTTGAGAACATTTATCTTAGAAGAATCTACTAACCCTTCGTATAATGTAGCGGTGTCGCCGTCACAAAAACTTATTGATCTGTAAACTGACTATGGGTTCTTCGGACGATGTGCCTAACCCTATCGCCACTTAAAGCTGCATGATCCCTTGCTATATCACTGACTGACTGACTTTATTCTCTTCGTACCCAATTTGATCTATCAAAGCTGAGCATTAATATGGTGCCTTTTAAATTACAAAATTCAGATCCAATCCAGTTAAGGACAAACAAAAGATAGAAGTATACTCGAATCAAGTCGACAAATTCTATTTAAAAACTTAAAAAATTATACTACGAAACCTACCTCTCATCGCACTTCATAGAAATTATATAATTGCTCTTCACCTTAATTAAATCTTGTTACATACAAAACGAGAATGACGTAATTACTGTTTTCAAATTAGTCCCGCTATCAACCTCATGCCTTTGTTATTAGTATTATAAAAACAGTGAAGTAGGTTTATGTTTGAGTGGGCGCATTTGACATGTTTTAAAGGTTAATCTAAAATTAGCTGTTGAACTTTATTCAATAAAATGTCTTACTAGCCCTTAATATTGGATTATATCGCCCTGGATTGGATTATATATAGAGAGGAAGCCTATGCTCTTCAGTGGAATAGTAACAGGCCGTTACTTTACTTACTCTTATTTAGGAATATACAACTTTACGGAGAAACTTTGAATGATATATTATATGGAAATCATTCGACACTTACATATAGTATTGCTTTTTCTATCACCATCCTCCTTCAAAAACGGAGAGAAGAAGCCTATTCCCAGCAGTGGGATAGTAACAGGTCACTACTTACATACTTTTTTTTTACAAGTTATGTATGCTTATAACATAGAACATGTAACTATATTCTTCGGATGGGGCGATATGATCTCATATATATGGTAGATATGAACACATATCCGGTTGTTATTAATTATAATTAAGAAAAAAAGTATAGTAACACCCTGTACCAACACAATGCTGGGCATAGGCCGCCTTCATGTTTTGGAGAGAGAGTTTAGAACTCAGACCTGCCACGCTGCTCCAATGAGGTATGCTGCCCAGAATTCTCTTAAGATATTTAGGTTTCCTCAAAAAGTTTTCCTTCAACGAACAGCGTGAGATACGTTTCAATTGTCAATTAGACACTGTAGAAGTTTTAACGGAAAAATCAATTGGCGTTTGCATCTTTGACCCTTACAATTATCAATAAATTCTAATCATAAGGCACACTAAAGTTTTAATTGCTGAATAATAAGAGTGGAACACCCTTAAAGAAAGTCGAGGGCTAAAAACCACTAGTATTTATTTATAGAATCAAATCAAAATAATCTTTATTCAAATAAGCTCTTTCAAGCACTTTTGAATCGTCAAGTATCAATATAATTAATGAAGCTACAACTGGTTCGGAATGTTGCTCTTACCGAGAAGAACCAGAAAGAAACTCGGCGGTCAATCTTTTAAATATCGATACAAACATATCACCACGGACATAGGACGGTTTTGCACAGCAACAATATAGTATCATACCACTAAATTACCTATTAACTTACTAAATAACTGTACTTAAGACATTTAGTTTGATAAACTTTAAACAGAAGTGGAAGGATTGATTTAACGCAGTTTCCGTAATTAAATCTATTCTACATAATTTTATCAGGACGGCACTGAATGAAATTATAAGACGCCTCACTGAAAATATGACTTCACTTTTATCGCGGTAACTAAATGCGATTAAATTTTAAACACCAGTTTATACCAGCAACTTATACTGCTTTTAGTTAATTGTTTTGCAGGCTGATAAAATTACAAATTGTTACTACTTAGTGGGCTTGGCGCAACATGTTACAAACATGTTGTCACGTGCTTTGGCTACGGCCACCTGCCTGCCACCGGCCACCTGCCTGAAGTCAACTTACCTTAGTCGTATTTTACGACACCTAAGTAACAAAGAGAGTGGTCTATTCTACTCAGCCGTAACACGCGGCGGGTCGACCTACCTTAGTCGTATTTTACGACAGCTCGGTAAGAAATTAGGGTTGTCTATTCTATTCAGCCGGATACCACACGGCGTTGTGTGAAGTATGACATGCATTTAAAAGGAGAAGCGCCAGAACTGTGAAATGATAGGAGAGAATGGAAGAGAAGAACAAGTTATGCCGACTCCACTTAGATATTAATAAGGGGAGGAGAATGATGAAGACTTTTTAATGAAGGTACAGAGTAAAAAAAATAACGTCTACCCAGGATTTGAATACGCGACCTCACTGTTCCGTTCTACGCATTGTGATGATTTATTAATTCCATTTCATTCGTACCGAACCCGACTCCTAGGGTTAGCGCACTAATGACCTAGGTCACCTGAAATACGAGAAGCGTCTGTCTAGTTTCATCTTTCATATTTGAAACGAATTAATTTAATGTTTATGGTTTTTAAAACGATTCAGTTGAACTATTTATAATTACGAGTAACTATCTTTTACCCGCAACTTCGTTTGCGTGGACTGTTGACGCGTGATAGGTTGATGATAGAAGACGCTTTTCAATGTCATCCTATTCCTGTTGAATTAACAGGATTTCTATAGCCTATATTACCTATGTTACCCCGGTGTATAAGGAATAATTGTGACAAATTTCATCGATATTGGTTCAGCGGATTGACCGTGAAAACGTAACAGACAGACTTTCACATTTATAATTTTGTAAGGATAGTTCAATCGTCAAATATAACTCGGCTGTGCAGACGTTTGAGAAATTATCATATTTATATACGAACAATAATATAGGTATATCTTTTTTTTTCAAAAGCAGCTCAGTGCTCACAGTGTTAAAAGAGCGCTAGTGATGAACTGATGATTCAAAACTTATTGAGATGTGGTACAACTCATGTCTATATAGCACATAGGACACAGAAGTTAGGAAATGACCAGAACACGAAAGCATTTTAAGACCAAAATTGACGTAAATAAAGTAGCGAGTACAGTTTGTTTTGGCTTTGGCACTTGGCGTTACCTCAAGAATAAACTTAATGCCTTCGTCTTATTTCACAATACATGTTTGCGATAAATTTATTACAAATCTAGTGGTCGCTGAACGCTCAAAAAGTTCAATTAAGTACTAGGTAGCACCTACCAACTCAATCAGGGTAACAAAGTATAATACTTCTGCCCGTCTTTCGCAGCATACTCGATAATTACTGATTTAGCGCGGTTAATGTGAAAGGCTGTGGTGTACATTTTAAGGCTAACCATAATAATTAACTATAAAATGTGAAATTTTAAATACTCAATCAGGTAGTGAAGGAACGCTTTATTTATGTTTTAGGTTCTTAGACATGTCCGACATCCCGAAAGAGATTTAAATGTCCCGACTTAAAGCAATCACTATCATTTTCCGCGAATAGGCAGTTATGTGATTCATATTAAATACCGGATGTTACGTCAACGGAATAGGGCAGATGTAGTAGGAGAGTAAAGTTAACGTAATTTAGGTAACCACATATACAAAGTTCATCTAAGACTAAAAAAGAAAGTAACAAAATAAAGTTTGAATCCCTATTCTGGTCTTAACAAGGTTCTTTATGGTAACCCCATTATACCGTATTATACTATCATGCGTAAAAATATAAAAGAGCATACGAGACATTGTCACGTAAAAGTATTACCAATTAAATTGAAATATATAACAATAACGTAAGAGGATTACTTATACCTCAAAGACTCCATCACTGAAAACAATACTTGTATCAGAAGTTAATATTCCGTTAAGCTCGCTACATTTTACATTTATTCCTTTGTTTGCGTAAACATCGGTTACCGGCACGGGTATTGGCGGCGTGTTCATTTTATAATACTGATGCTTTTGCCATTTTTAAAGTTACATTTTTGATATATTTTTTTTTTTGCTTTATAAGATTCATCTGCGATCATAGGACTGTGAGCAAATTTTTTGAATGTCATTGTTTTGTATCGGTCGATCCACATTAGGATTTGACACTATCTGTAGCCGCCTAGACTCAATTGCCTAGATCGAGGATAGATATTTTTTTAAGCCTCCTGGGAAATTTCTCTTCCAGGAGCTGGTTGGCCAAGTTATTGGGATGAGAAGACGGTTTTTGTATTTAAGTGACAATCCTCGCAGCTCTTCCCTAAGTGTGGCGATATTTAGATTTTGATGTATTTCTTGATTTGTAACGTACCACGGTACGTTAGATATAGAGAGCAAGATAATATTTTGAACTCTTTGTAGGCTAGCTATACTGGAGTTACACGCGGTACTCCATAGTTGAGCGCCATAAGCCCACGTTGGCTTTAAAATAGACTTGTATACTAGCAGTTTATTGTCTACTGAGAGCTTGGAATTTCTGACCAACAACCAGTTGTAGTGCTTGTATTTAATATTAAGTTCTTCTCTCTTAGCTTTGATGTGTTTTTTCTAGGTTAATCTACGGTCAAGGTGTATTCCCAAGTATTTTACGGTTTCACTGTTAGGCAAATTAATACCACATAAGTTAACTGGAGGACAGTTTCCAAGACGCAGAATAAAGGTCGCTTGGACTGATTTAGTAGTACTAGCTCTGATTCTTTCTGATATTTGATATATTATTTGTGATTTTTAATATAGTAGCTGTGCGCGATTTCTTCGTTTGGAGTTTTGTCGCACGATAAACTTTTGTACCTTATGTATAGCTCTTAAGGTTAACCCACTTTAACCATTTTATTCTAATAAGAAATTCATTCACTGAAATGAGAACTTATAACTAACAATTTAACTGATTTATACTATAAATTGGTTTGATATGGTAATCCTTACTACTATTATAATGCGACTATAAAAGGCGACTAAGCTAAGCCGACCCACCGTCTGTATCTGACTGAGTAGTATAGATCACCCTCTTTTTTACCGAGGTGTCATAAAATATGACTGAGATCATGTTACAACATGTTTATAACATGTTGTGCTAAAGGCAGGAGGATGGTGATAGAAAAAGCAATACTATATGTAAGTGTCGAATGATTTCCATATAATATATCATTCAAAGTTTCTCCGTAAAGTTGGATATTCCGAAATAAGAGTAAGTAAAGTAACGGCCTGTTACTATTCTACTGAAGAGCATAGGCTTCCTCTCTCCGTAATTGGAGAGAAGGATTGGAGCTAAGACCTACCACGCTGCTCCAATGCGGATTGGTAGGTTACACATATCTCCAGAATTCTCTAGAGATATGCAGGTTTCCTCACGATGTTTTAAGATGAAAAGCGTATGATAAATTGCAATTATCAATTAGACACAAGTTTAAACTGAAATACTCATTGGTGTCTGCACGGGTTTGAACCTGTTACCCCTCGAAAGAATCGCGCGGTCTCACCGCTGGGCTATCACAGCTTTTATAAGCGTCACAGTATAAATATCATAACGCTCGTAGAAAGTATGTATAAACTAGAAATAGAAATGATATTATACGCCTGCAAAAGGTAAATATTCTTTCAGAGGCAATGACTAACAAGTCTTATCTATCGCGACGATTTAACAACGACGTTTGGATATTTATCAGCTGAAATTATTATTTGCGAATAATATTAACGATAAGGGCATATACTTTGTATTACACTAAATAATCAAATCTCGTTTCAAGGCATCTGATTAGAAAATAGTTAGTTATTATTATTATAATGTTACGTGTTTTCACCAGTGGCGATAGTCTTTAATATTTATATGAGTTAAGCTTGAATATTAGTATATTTTCTGAATCTCGGAAACGGCTGCAACGATTTTCATGAAATTCAGCATGTAGGGAGTTTGGACGGCGGGGGGAGGGGGGATCGATTTAGATAGATTTCATTAATAAAAAAAACGTTTTATACCTACTTCCGGGTACTGAAAAAATGCTAAAATTTACATTGAATAAAAGAACTATTTATGCTGTCAAATGTAAAGTCATGTTAGCTCATTTGGGGAACGGGCGGTCTAGACAAGTGAATATACCTAGGATCGAGCCCCACCTGGAGCAATATTGATGATATTTGTTACACTTCAGCTAATACACCAGGGTAACTATAAGGATAAAAAAAACCGTTTTTACTTAGCGAACAGGAAACAAAACACAAATAATTAATACGGGCATTTAATGAGGGTACTTAACCGGTTAAGATGTCGCAAACTAGTTATATTACCACTAGTATTTAGTATATACCATCCTGTAGGATGAAGAGTATTTCTATAGTCTATATGTTATTTCGGTGTATAAAGAATAACTGTGCCAAATTTCAACGACATTGGTTCAACGGATTCGCCATGAAAGAGTAACAAACATACATTCATACTCAAACTTTCACATTTATAACATTAGTAGGATAGTATAGTGGGATTGGTCTAAAACGGAGGCGTCGGGCAAATCGAGTCCTAGGCGGTACAATTGATTTGATCAAATTTCTCGAAATACAAAACCGGATATGAAAACAAAACATTTAAATATTGCAAGAATTTGATAATTAACGAAAGTTTATTTATACAAAACATGCTTGAAATCGGAATTTGAAGCCGATAATGTTATCGGATTGCATAAAATGCCAAACAAATTGCATGCACAAACGAAAATACGCAACAAAGCCGAGCGAGGCACAATTGTACATCCGTTTTATGTTGCGATCCGCTATTATTAATGCACCAGATAGATTGTTGAAGAGGGTCAGAAATCTTTGAGGTACAATAATCTTTATGTCCCAATTGGAGGGGTTAGAATCGCTTGCACACAAATCCAACCTAGACCTATATCTGTAACCGCGATACTGAAGTGACTTGCCCGAACGGTCGCCTCGTGCACTTGTGCTAAACGAATGTAATACCTATCCATCACTTATCATTTTGTTAACATTTTATAGACACGCACAGACAGGACATGACCCCTATTTACCGCACGCTTAGTATTGAAGTGAACTTAGCGTAGCTAGCGCCTACAAAACTCATCATCATCTTCCTGCCCTTATCCCACTCTTAAGTGGGGTCGGCACAACATGTTATAAACATGATTTGGCTACGTATTTTACGACCGGCCGCCTGCCTGAAATCAACTTACCTAAGTCGTATTTAACAACACCTCGGTAAAAAAGAGGATGGTCTATTCTACTTAACCGGATACCACATGGTGGGTCAACTTACCTTAATGGCCTTTTACGACACTTCGGTAAGAAATGAGGGTGGTCTATTCTACTCAGCCGGACACCACACGGCGAGTCAACTTATCTTAGTCGCCTTTTACGACACCTTGGTAAGAAATGAGGGTGGTACTATTCTATTCCGCCGGATACCACACGGGGTAGCGTTTACAAAACTCGTGAGTCTTAAAGAAACCCATAACTTGGAAGAGGTAGAAAACACTAGCTTTTTTAACAGTTCGTAGCGTTAAGAAAACTCAAAGTCACTCAGCGGGCGATGAAGCGAGCTATGCTTGGTGAATCTCTACGCGATCAAATCAGGAATGAGGAGATCCGTAGACGAACCAGAGCTACCGACATAGCTCATCATATCACGAATCTTAAGTGGCAATGGGCGGGGCACGTAGTACGTAGAACCGATGTGCGTTGGGGTTCTAAGGTGCTGGAACGGCGACCTCGCACAGGAAAGCGCAGCGTTGGTAGACCCCCAACGAGGTGGACCAACAAACTCAAAAAGGTCGCGGGGAGCTGCTGGTTCAAAAACGTGGATTGTGGAGATCCTTAAAGGAGACCTATGTTCAACAATGGACGTCCATCGGTTGAGGAAAAAGAAAAAGCGTGATATCATGTGTGACATTAAAATAAGGATTATTATCTAACCTAATTTTGAATTAGGTCACTTTAATACTAAGCGAGCGATATTATAACTAGTGGTAACCTCGATTAGTTCGTGTTAACAACTTAAGCGTTAATCCTAGATAATTCAATGTCTTTTCCCTGTTATCGAAAGAAAAAACGGGATTTTTTGACTAATATATAATTAAATGTATTTTTCCTGTTATCGAAAGAAAAAACGGGATTTTTTGACTAATATATAACAAACTTTAATTGTGACAAATTTCCTTAATATTGGTGCAGCGGATTAGCCGAGAAAGCGTCAGACAGAGAGACGTTCGCATTTACAATATTAGTGCTTATATAATGTTGCTTCGTAATATTCTGTGACTTCTATAGATATTATAAAACAAAGTTCCCAAAAGCTGTTTATATGTGATCGATTTTCTCAACTGTTAGTGGTTAGACTTAACGGTTAGTGGGTTTCCTGAGGAAGGTTTAAGTTAATAGTACATTCCATTAATTTCCGCGAGGTACAGGATTTACGCGAGAAAAACTTTAGTGACACGCCAATTTCCAAGCGGGAAAAGCCGCAAGCACCGCAAGTACAAGCTTAAGAAAATACACGTCTGTCACTATCACACTGCTTTAGTCCCCTTCTAATTATGAAGCGAGATTTGGAGCTTATTACACTCTCACGCTGTTCTAACGTGGATTGGCAAGTTACACATATCCTAGGAATTCTACATAAATACACAGTTCAAGGATCAATATGATTAATGAAGGTACAACTGGTTCGGAATGTTGCTGTTACAGAGAAGTATCAGCAAAAAACTCAGCAGTCAATCTTTTAAACATTTTAAATTTACATTATTTAACCGCAGTCTATATTTTATAAGTTCCGCAAACAGAATTATATTTAATTTAAATATTAAAAAAGAAAAAGCTTAAGGTTTAAAATTTAAGCCTAATGCCTAAATAAGCAATTTAAACATGTACGATGACATTTTTTAGTTTTATTTGAAGATGAAAGGATTTTCAAATTCAAGCATTTGTATTATTCAAATAATTTTCAATTGTATAATAAGCTTTACGTATAAGCATAGTTCGTACACTTAATTTAAACTTTTCTGTGGATAGCTCTAATGTGGATTCCGGAATTTTATTGTAAAAGCGAGTACCGAGACCAAGGAAACGTCATCTATACGAGGAGCCGTTATATCTATGACAATGTCGATATAATTTCACAAACAACATCAAAGATCAAATCAAACGAAGTGTGCAACATTTAAAATTGTTAAAACACCTAGAAAGAAATATGGCGATGAGTTTTCCGGGGCACGGTCGCCAAAGTAACACCCTGGGAACCTAACATCCATCCTATTTAGGTATGTGATCCATCAATTTAGCTATGCAACGCTATAAACTCTACTTCAGGTACTTACAAGCTGTATTTGCAATTTTAATCACGTTAAGTTTTTGAATACTCTCAATAGTATACTGTACGGAATAAAAACGGATTTTTTAAAATCTTAAATGGTAGCCAAGTACATAATATTAATTGTACCAATATTGTTCCACTGCTAGCTTTGTAGGCGCAACAGATATATGGACAGGCATACACTTTGGCATTTAAAATATTTGTAAGAACTCGTATATCTGGTGTTGAGACTGCTGCAGCAACTTTTCAATGAAAACTATAAGCTATAGAAACTATAAGCTATTGTATATAATCTTTCAGTGTTGGGTAAGTTAAATTTTATTATTACTAAGTTAGTCCTTATTTTGAAACATCTAACAAAACATCACTGGTATATTTTTTTATTATTTTGCTTTAAGTGTCCGAGTATGATTTAGTAGTTGTAGTAAATAAAGCATTTATTCATTCATTCATATACATATAAGGTTGCTGCGTTAAAATAACTAAATCGTATAATCTTCAACATTTATAATTTTAATACACATATCGACTCAATGCACACTCAACCTCCTGCCCTATTCCCACTCTAAGTGAGGTCAGCACAACATGTTATAAACATGTTGTTAGATGATTTGGTTACGTATTTTACGACATTCGCGCTGACGTCAACTTACCTTAGCCATATTTTACGACACCTCGGTAAGAAAAAGGGTGGTCTTTTCTACTCAACCGGATGGATACCACACGGCCGACTCAATACACACTATTGGATACTATTGCATAGATCGATAGAGCTTGAGAGAAACACTCGAGATTCGAAGACAAAGGGAGATTTTCGAAAACAGCGTGCCCATTGTGGGAACCTGTGTCGAGCTAGATCTTGACACGTGACACAGGGCACGTGACCTAAAATTTACTTTTTCATGTTCTATAACATGCGGGAAATTTTTCAACTGAATTTATATTCAATCACGTTTCTGTGTTGATTCAGTACAAAATCTGATTCGTTTGATAAAAGCGAGATATAGTTGTTTCAATATTCATACGGCATGCAAATGTTTTCAATTTCGTTACTAGGGAATGTTAATAATCAGGTATTCCGTTTGAATGCTACCCGTACAAATGAGCATCAGACATTAAATTGGCTTTAACAAAGCACATGTAATTCGTCAACAATCACTTGTAATTTAATAAATAAACCACTGGTTAAGAATATTGCATTTACTTCGAAAAACTAGCAAGGAAGTCTCAAAATATTTAATCACTTAATATTCAAATGATGACGGTTTAAAACTATAAAATTATGAGGAAGTTGAATCATTGTTAAAATATGGAGAGTTAATTTTAAAAACTTTAATAAAGTAAATAATAATAACAACTAAAAACTCATTCACACACTCTCTTACTCTCTTTGTTTCTCTCTCGCACTCACACAAGTTAGTGCGTGTGTGCATACACACTCAATTAAGCACATCCATCCTCTCATATGTCAAATGTATAATATAGATAATATTATGGAAGAGCGGAGTCTTCTAACACAAGCATATCCATTCTTAAAAGAAGTATCCAACCTTACTTCAACATTTATAATTATGTTGATTACACAACAAATTGAGTTTTATTTATTTATTTATTTAATTCTGTACCATAAAAAATGTTGGAAAAACATTATTAATAAAAAAAAGTGTACAAAGGTCAACTTATTTCTATGACAGAGATCTCTGCCACCTGACCTACGAAGTGAGACAATTTTTAGTTAAGAAAAAGTCGGTACGCAAATATCAGACATTATGAATGAGAATTACCTGATTAATAATATTTTATTTATTTATTGAAAAAATCGTAATTCTTTTAAATTTACATTATAACGTGGAGTATATCTCCTGACGATGCTTCGGTAGCGGGGGGAAACGATTGTTGAGATTGTAGTGGTGAATGTGTGCAGTGATTGTGTATTGTTGTGTTATCGGTCGCGGGTAGTGCATGAATTTTTACAAATTCATCATCAGGTATGAGAACGAATAGTACACTCTACATTTAGCATTATATATATTTTCTTTTAACGCGAATTATAGCAAAATAATATTTTCATTGCTTTTGTATTACGTACATTCGCAAAGTAACGCCAAATACTATAAATTGTTTAACAATAATTCAACAAACTTTGAAGTGAATCGTAATTATTAACAAATTTCATACAAACTCATGTTCGTAAGTATAACAACGTAGTACAATACTCAAACGGTTCATTCCCTTTACTTTTTTTACGTATTGTACTCAGCCGACCCGACCTAACTTCGCGAGAGTCTAATTTTATACTCTGGCAATGTTTTGTTTCAAACTTTCAACTTTATAAATACCTTCCCTTCACTGTTCTGACTCTCCACCAATGGGCTTGAATCGTTACTTCTTCCAATCCTTACAATAACAATTCAAACTCAACACTACCATAGTGTTTGAAATGGTGATTATTTCTAACATCTATACTAATATATAAAGATGAAGAGTTTGAGTGTTTAAACGCTCGAATCTTAGGAACTACTCGGCTAATTAGAAAAATTATTTGAGTGTAAGATAGTCCATTTATCGAGAAAGGCTATAGACTATATAACATCACGCTAAGATTAGGAAAGGAGCACCAATAACAAATATTGTGAAAACGGCAGAATTTAAAGCTTTCCTTGCGTACGTTAAGTAAACAGTGAAAGTAATTCAAAAAATTACGATTATCTCACGAAATCTACTTTTATGTTCTAATTTCAGTTTGGGAAAAAAAAATTCAATTTCAGCGGGAATTTATCAGCTTTTAACCTATACTTATTATAAAACAAAGTCTCCAAAAGCTGTCTGTCTGTATTTGATCGATTGTGTCAAAATCTACTCAACGGGTTTTTCTACTGTGTTTACTAAAAGATAGTGGAATTCTTCCGAAAGGCTTAGCTTAAAAGTATATTACGGTTTTATGTAAATTGTGTTTATTTATTTATTAGAATAGGAAGCCAACGGTGTACGGGGTATACAATATAACATTTAAATTTTTTACATTTCTTCAATCTTAGTATTGCTACCCCGTACATCACACTTACAAAGCTGTGGTAGCCCAGCGGTAACACCGCGCGCCTCTTTCGAGGAGGTCTAGGGTTCAAACCCGGGCAGGCACCAATGAGTTTTCTAGTAAAGCTTATGTGTCTAATTGATAATTGCAATTTATCACACGCTTTTCGGTGAAGGAAAACCTCGTGAGGAAACCTGCATATCTCTAGAGAATTCTGGGGATATGTGTAACCTACCAATCCGCATTGGAGCAGCGTGGTAGGTCTCAGCTCCAATCCTTCTCTCCAAAAACGGAGAGAAGAGGCCTATGCCCAGCAGTGGGATAGTAACAGGCCGGTACTTAGACATCACACTTATAGACTAACTCATCATGTTATTATAATTATAATGTGTTGAATAGGTTGCGCGGTTATATAAAAAGCTAGCCTGCTGGGAGCTTAAGTCGCAAGATTAACTCATTTAAATATTAAGAGATAGATATTTTACAGATTTACGATTTTAAATATAATACGACTCACCGTTGTAGTGCTCCTGGTGGGGCTCGAATTGAAGGAGCTCGTATTTCCGGCCTCCTTAGAGATGACTCCGCGCACTCCCTTCTCCAGCAGCGTCTCGAACTGGACCGTCCCTTTGGCCAGGTGCTTGATACGGATCGCTGTGAGGTGGCTGTTAGAGTTGGCGAACGAGCCAACTGGATCCATAGTAAACTCCACCTAATGGACAAATAACGGACGGGTGGCCTTAAAGATAAACTGGATTTGAAGTATGACGTACGTGTAAATAGAGTGACGCTGGAGTATACGAATGATAGGAGAGAACGGAAAAAAACATGTCGTACCGACGCCACTTGGATTGGAATAAGGACGGGAGAATGTAAAAACATATAACATACAACATATCTAATGCATTATAGGTACCCCTGAGTTGGTTACCACGATACAGATATTCCTAGTGTGGTGGCCGCCAGACACATCGAATAAGTAAATAATGTAATATTATTAATATCATCCTCATCCTCATGCCCTTATCCCACTCTAAGTGGGGTCGACCTTAGTCGCCTTTTACGACACCTCGGTAAGAAATAAAGGTGGAACTATTCTATTCAGCCGGATACCACACGGCGTATTAATATCCTGCTATAATCCACAATAAATTATAGCGTATTGTTTCCATTACTTTTGTATTACGGACCTTGGCAAAGTAACAGCTAATGTTGTGAATATTTTACGTAAATACAAAAGGTGACCATGCTATACATACCTCGTCTCCTACGCTGAGTTCTTGACCAAGGCGAAGCACTTCGGTGAATAGGAAAAACAACACCGGCTCACGTTCCACGCTACGGATCGAGCCGAAACCATCACGCAGAGTACACACCACACCCTGCTCCCTCCTGTTTGGAAGTCAAACAAGCGTATATTGATATTTGCACCAACATATCTATATATCATAAGTAAAGATTAAAAAAGATTTTAGTTACACGCCCATTACTCGGAAATTCGGAGTTCGGAAATTATTTGAAAACACATTTGTAACCATAACGCTATCTAAACCTTAAGAGTTAGCGAAATATTTTTGCTTCTCGCAAAAACATGTACATTGTTAGTAAGGCCTGGATTGAGCATTGTAATGTAAAGTTTGAAAAACTCGCCACTAACTCAAAATCTATCGCACTTCCGCCGTGTACAGCACCAACGCTGTAAATTTAAGTTAAAGTAAGTAAAAAAAAGTAAGTAGCGGCCTGTTACTATCACACTGCTGAGAATAGGCCTCTTCTCTCTGCATACCTCCATAATTCTCTAGAGATATGCAGGTTTCCGCACGATGTTTTTCCTTCACCGAAAAGCGTGGTGATAAATTGCAATTATCAATTAGACACATAAGTTATAACAGAAAAACGCATTGGTGTCTGCCCGGGTTTGAACCCGTGACCTCCTTGAAAGAACCGCACGGTGTTACCGCTGGGCTATCACAGTTTGTGTGGTGTGCTTAAGTTACAGATATTTGTTAAAAAAGTAAATGATTTTTCGGGATAATGATTTTGGATTACCAGTGAGCTGAATACTAAATGACACTAATTATTTATTACTAGCAACCTTAAACGAGCGTAGCTGTATTTTGATTTACTTTCACCTGATATTTTGACGCAAGTTAATTTTAATTTTACTATACCTTATAAAATATTAATTAAAATTATATAGAGTAAAGGTAAACGATCAAAGGAACAAAAGAAGACCGTGAAATGCTTTATGTAATTAACGTATTATTTAAGTCGATAAATTTAATACTGTGTAAATTTAATACCCGTCTAAATAGCTTTCCAAATGACGGAATATACTTGACAAAATTTCTTATAACTTAGAGTGGAAAGTTGAAAGAAAGACAAGTCATCTCGGATGTTTTTGCAGCCACACAAAAGAATAATATCTCAATCATACATTGTTTTGCTATAACAACAATTTCCGATTAAGTTATAATTTAATAGGAAGTTGTAGCGTTTAGGATAAAATCTTTAGTTATCTATATCTATATTATTTAGTACGACACTCAGTTAGTCAGTGCTGAAAATTAGTGCTGCGTGTCACCTAAATTTTCTGTTGTGACATGTGACTTACACTGAGCCGTTGCCTTTTTCTTTGTCGTGTGAAATCTAGTATTTGGTAGGTTAAAGCCTGTTTTTATTTCTCATGGGAGATAATTAAACGGTTTCCCTGTAAATTCATTGTAGAGTATTTTCATGCAGTTTTCATAGCAAATATAAATAAAGCTTTTAGGTGTTTGATTTACTTATTTATTTTTTACTAAATGATATTCATATTATTCCTATTTATAATATTTAAACACTAATATCGAAAAATATTTCAATACAAATTAAGAGATCGTCACTTTTCTCAAGCGAAAATACATTTTCGTGTCAGTTTAAGTCAACAAAAATAAAAGATTCTGACTTATTTAGATGAACCACTGGGCAGTCAAGCGTAATGAGGGAAGTTATTCACCAAAAAAATAGATCGACAGCATTTTAATTTAGTAATTATTTACCCAACCATTCTGACAAATTTAAGAAGACATATTTCACTGCGAAATTACTAGCCACACTAGAACAGGACGCAATCAGTACACTGTTGTCTAAAAGATCATGTATATAATGTCATTAAATCAATAACTTAGAGATAAATTTTAACCAATAAAGTGCGTATTTTATGTACGAATGTTACCAACATAAGCAATAGTACCTTGGTGACTGAGTAATTTTTTTAAAGAAATAAAAAAAAAAAATTATAAAAAAAAAAAAATAACGAAGGCGCCAATGATTTGTGGGATTCAAACCCAGGTTGTGAACATTTTCGGTCCGCGCATTACCCATCGGCTATCGCAACACTACATTTGACAGCTAAAAATATCTAAAGTTTACATTTTAAAATATTTTTAATGCCCAAAAACAGGAATAAAACGATTTTTTTTTTAAATAATACCTAACTGGATTAATAGACACGCTGAATTTTTTATTTTTATATATCAATACATACAAAATTAACTCATTTAAATATTAAAGATACATATCAATACTTATACCTATCAATGCGATGAACATTTTGGAAGCATCAAATATTTGAAAAATTAAAGTGTTAAGATTTTCAAACGATTCCAAACCTTAAAGTCGTATCGTATTTGAGAATGTATGTACTTTTTTATGCTCCTATATGTATTACGTTATTTTGCGTGAAAAAATATTTCTCATGCCATCTGCTCTTGTGACACGAAAATTTCGACGCCAGATTGCAATGCATGTTTCATAAAAATAAAAGCACACTAAACCCCAGTTTTAAAAACAAATATGGATGATTGAATTTAAAAAATATTTGGCTCGACCTCTCGTTATAAAATATTTCATCAAAACCACGATACGGTTTGATATTAGATATTTAACAGTTATGTTTTAGCTAATTATAAGGATTAACGGATAATTTTGTGTGAGTGCGTGTTCATTAATGGAAAAGTTGTTTATATTATATACCACACTGTGGGTAGAATGAAATTTAAGATAGAGGTAACCTAAGGATCCACTGTGGGTGGGCGTGTTACACTTCTCCAGTGTAGTATCCATACTTGTATTAAAGAAAGTATGTCTGTCTGTATGTCGCTTTGCAAATTCGCTGTCTAATATTGAAAAAATTTGGCACAATCAAAGCTTGTCCACATTTAGGTTAAGTTCGATGAATTCTTCCACGCGTCTAATGTACGCCGACCACTTTTTACTCGTTAGATCAAATCACTCAATTTTTCCGATAGGCATTCTGAATAACACTATACACAGTATAATTATAGTCTTTAAACAACACCTAGATAATTTTTCTCGTCACCCGTTAGATATATTAGTATTAATCGCATAATATAAGGCGGAGCAACAATCAAACGACCGAGTCGATGACTCAACTGTTTTATTTTCTTTAAACCTACATACACAACAATAGGTATATTATATTTTATAGCATATGTATGTAACATTTAGAGTAAAATCCCGTTTTCCGGGAACTGGGAAATATGCTACTAAAATATTGAATGTAAATCGATAATTAAGATGGCGCAATCGAAGTCACGCGTATTTATATTAAGTAATAACTGCACGCGTTTCTGAAAACTGTGCAACCAATGTCTAAAACGGTGGACTGGTCCTTGATATAAACTAATGACCCATCTTTCTGTACCTTACCCCTACCTTACCACAAAAGTATGTGTGAATGTATGTATCATATTCATACAAGGCTAGTATACGAAACCTTGCATCGATTTCTTTAAGTAGCGATGTGCCCCGTATGTTTCTATAATAATCCTTAAAGTAAGTATCAATCTGATACTCTCCCACTGCTGGAAGAAGACCTCGTTATTCGGACATGGTGATACGAGCATACTCCTATCATCATGTCCAAAAGGACTGCAGGAAGGAAGGAGAAGCAGTGACTAGTCATTTCTAAATCATTCTTCCGAAATATAAAAAGCGCGTAACAATACGCGTAGCACACAATTGTTTGTGGAAAACTCACATATCTACGAGGGTCATCAACTTGCGACTTTCTAATGCACGCGAACACGTTCGCACCGTTCAGCCTGTTTAAATCCACCTGGAACTTACCTAAGTCTACCTATTTATTGACCTTGAAAAGATCGCGCGAAGCTGCTGGATACACGCGTCACAGAATCGTGTGGTGTAGAGATCCCGTGAAGGAACCTATACCAGCAGTGCAGGAAGTTGAAGAAGAAGATCTGTCCATCTGGGAATGTAAGCTTTAAATCATCGACTTACCTCTCACCGGACACGTAGAAAGATTCATCCAGCAGCGATATATTGGTGGCGCGCTTAAGCTGATCACGTCTGTCAGTAGCCACTTGGAACTGCACCCAGTCACCGTGACGAAGAGTAAATTCGCCACACTGATCCTTGTCACCGAAAGAAACCTGAAAAATATTATATCATTAGTGAAAACTCTACGCCAATATTAAAACTTTTACAGCGATGATGCTGAAAAGTGTGGCCAGATTATATATTAATCGCTTAATCCCTTTTCGTTTCCTCGTCATAGAAACCATAGTTCAAATTCAAATTCATAATATTCTTTATTCAAATAAACTTATAAACAAGTGCTTTTGAATCGTCAACTCTACTGCTGGTTCGGAAAGCTGTTCCTACCGAGAAGAGCCAGCAAGAAACTCGGCGGTTGCTCTTTTAAAAATATAATTCTTAATACTATTTACATTAAGTCGTTACTGTCTTATATCCACACATTCTTATCTTCTAAATAATCTTCAAGAGTATAGTAGGAGTATGGTAGGAGTATAGTAGGTAATATTATAAGAGCAAAAATTGTCTGGCCAAAGGTCGTCTACACTATAGTATTTCTAACCATTTATTTAACGTTTGGAATATACTCGCTTATGAACTTCCATAATAATTAAGTTAAAAACCACAGTTAACAGTGCATTATGAAGTGACCTAACCTGCTAATTATCATCGATATTTATTGAGCCGAGTTAATTGAGTAGAATGATTTAAATTTAACTAATAATTCGTTGCGATTAACATAACATGGCCGTTCTTGTTTTTGACGAAGGTTATTGTATATGTTATGAGGGTGTTATTAATAAACATATATTTTTTTCATTATTTCATGGTTCTTCGTGGTTTCTTAAGTGATTTGACAAGTGTTAGTTTGTATTCATATATATAGTCATTTAAATGCCTGTTTATTACTACAAAACATACAAACAAACCAATAACAATACAATTAAAAAAACAATACATACAAAACATTGATTAAATAGGACATATAAAGATAGTTCGATTGAAGCTTCTATGTAAATAAAATGGACTTTTTTTAGAAAGGGAGCCACAAAAGTTAAGTTAGTGATTGGAAAGATTACAATCCATAGCAAAAATATTCAAAATTTGACAGTAGAATGTTCTTTTTCTAGTAAGGCCGATACATAAGCATACCGAGCTAACATATGGCATAAAAGTCTTTTAAATATTCATTTTAAAACAGCATTTAGAACTACATTAATACTTATTACATTGGATGAAGAGTCTCCCCGCTAGTAAGATTAAATTGAAATCCGATCACACTTTTATTTAATAGAGCAAAAGTACGGCGCTTCCAAGGCATAAAATTTGTAGCGCAATTTTACCGTAAGCTTATACCCGATAATCTATCAGTGATAGGAACTAATTAAAAGACGTCTTGCAAGTTCTTTAAAGAAAGAGATTTATATATTTTCTAATTGAAAAGTTGGTTTTATCATTTTTAATTAGAATTGAATTTTTAACTGAATTTTATAATACAAACATTTTTAAGTAATAATTAAGTACGTGAACTAATATTATAATTGCGAACGATCTATTTCTCCACGATTAGTTTAGATGGGAAATTTTTCCAGTCTACAGACGGGGAAATAGACCGGGATGAAGTGCGGCAGATTTCAGGACAATGTGAACCACGAATAAGTTAAAGTAACAATTTAAAAAATGGTCATAAGACCCGTGACAATACGCCTGTATGGTCAGAATGTTAGGCAATGAAATAGATGGCCGAAAGACTGGATAAAATACCAAATGAGTATATGAGATGAGTCAGACATTGCGGCCATTATAAAAAAGACGTAAGGTACAAGATTGAGGTGGTATGAAAGTATAATGAGGTATGAAAATATGTGACCAAACGAGTGTGATATGAATGCGGATATATGACTAGGGGGGAGGCCTAAAATGGTTGGATTGTGTGTAGCATGACATGCATATAAAAAGAGTAGCTTCAGAGTTGAAGAATGATAGAACAGAATGTAAGAGAAAAACATGTTGTGCTGACCACACTTAGAGTGGAATAAGGATAGAAGAATGACAATAATTGCGAACGAATATTTTGTTTGTGTTCTTAGGCGTATTGATGTGATTTTTGGTGAGGATATATTTGACGCTGAAAACAAGACGGATGGAATGTATGAAGAATTATATGAAAAAGGAGTAGTAACAGAGTTGGCGAATGATAGAAAGAATGGAAGACATGCCGAAGAAAATGATGATAATATTTTAGGGGTAGAGAGTGACAAATAGATCGACCCACAACATCTCGAAAATAAAATTCAACGCACGCTTGTGAATGTGTAAATGGAAGAAAATTCAATTGAAATGCTACATATCATATCGATACTGAGCTGACTGTAGTGTATTACAAGATTGTATGTATCATAATATGGAATATGATTCAACAGAAGTATTCCCGGCTATAAAATTTGCAGCGGAATTATATCATAAATCCGATAGACACGTGTCGAAAGCTTTTCCCTGGTCAAAACTACGACTAAACATTTTAAAGCATCAAACAGTTATCCGTTTCAACCTATACTAATATTTTATAAATACAAAAGTCTGCCTGTTACAATTTTACGGCTAATGTTTGTGCATAAGAAGATTCACAATTATAAAAGAAATTGCTGATATATATAAAAGATAAAGTAGGAATAGACATTAGCTTGCAGCAATAGGATGTAAGTCATTTGTGAGTTGGGGTATAAGATTCTAATATCTGGGCGAGCGAGCCTTGCTCGGTAATTTTTTACAAAATAAAAAAAGAAACATCAAAAAAAAAGAAAAATAATAGGGTAGGTGGGCTCGATCCTAGGTATTTTCATTTCTCGCGGCCACCCGTTCCCCAAATAAGCTACGCTCTAACAATTAACGGCAAAAATTTAATTCAATATAAATTTTAGTATTTTTTAATGCCCAAAAATAGGGATAAAATGATTAAGGGATAAAATAATGATAAAGATAATAAAATTCCGCAATCGATTTAAGCTTTATCATTACAGCAGTTTACTAACACTTTAAAAAAGAGGCTAATACCGAAAGCCTACTATACGAGTACTGTTGAGAAATACTTAGCTATCATCTAAGTATATATGCATAGATATAGGTACTCTTCGACCCTGTACAATACAATAATGAATAAATGTAAGTAATAATAAAATTTATATTTTGAAAAGAGCAACCGCCGATTTTTTTGCTGGCTCTACTCGGTTTAAAAGCACTTGTTTACAAATTTACTTGAATAAGACCAAATATTTTTATACTTTTTACGTCTTTGATATCATAAAATTGACTGAGACGCTACGTTGTACTTAAAGTAATTGCACTAGGCAAATATTTTCGTATACTTCGGAGATGCGAAAGCCAGTCAGAAAATATCCCCACTTCTGTAGTGTCAACACATTACAGAAAATTAGACAAAATTTTGCAGTTGCAAGTGAAAATTATTTTTGTTTGGCCTGAGGTAGGAAAGTATGATACTTTTGTATATCTTGTAAACATAATTTAAGATTTGACACTTGACATCCTTTTCTGGTAATACATATGAAGTCGAGAGCAATTTTATATTCTTCGGGGATACGCACACACATATTCACATTTCTGAGTATCAAATATAATAGTTTAATTGAAACATGACTTTATTTTGTACGTCGCCCTCCTTGGATCGAGTCAGGGCACCTATTAGTTCCGATTTATTTATTGCGCACATCCTATATAACAACGGTATTGTAGGTGTGCCTTTTATCTTAAATGAAGTGATATGAGTTCAATTCAGCCTTAAAGACGTTTTTAAGCAGGATTTATCGCACTCGCAAAACTATTACCAAATAAAGTTGAGTTAAAGTTGATAAAAAAGTAATAATAAAATTAATTTGCTATAATCCCCGATAAAGTATATACATATATGATGAAAGATAGATGTAGAAGTGGACTATCTGTTTTCATACCCGATATATGCAGGATTCGTAAGAACATATGCACAAACTTCCACCACTGCCACCACAATATACAAGCACTACACACGTTCGCTATAACAAACTCAAAAATCGTTTCGCCCTGCAACCGAAGCATCATCAGGAGATAGACTCAACGACAAAATCGCTTGCTTGGATTACGGCAAAATAATTTTATTTTTACTTTTATTTACGCCTAATTCTATAATTTAAAGGTTGATAAAGTTTGAAGAGTACATTCCGTAAATTCAAATACATTTGTACACCGACATTACAAGTCGTTAAGAAGCACTACATATACCTCGAGCTGAAAGTGCTCTTCCTTTACTGAGCCAACTCCGCCGAGTTTCAAACTATGTATTAGTCTGCAAATCAAGTTATCGTTGCTGTTTCTATAGCCAAAGGAACTTGTTTGCTTATGCTATTTCATGAAAACGGTCAAGTAATTTGGTAAATATTCCATAAACTTTCTAAATATGATTATCATTTGAAAGCATTGCAGTCAACTGAAATGAAACTTGTATACTAGGAAATTTTCAACCTTCACTAATATATATGTATGTATATAAGATAGAAATGATTGTCGTAAGCTTAACTAAGCATAACCAAATCTAAGGAAAAAGTGAAGAGTGAGTCAAATTCAAGACATATCCTAGTAGTAACTAGAACTCAATTTGAGAAACTTAACTTGGCATATTTTTTACTTACTTGCTATTTATAACTTTAAACATGCTGAAACCTAAATTTATGATATTCGAATTTAAATTTCTGAATGTAAAACAAAATTCCGACTGCAATTCAAATTTCGTCCATTCACGCTTCAATACCAAGTATTGCTAATAGGTTTTTGTCACATTATCTACTATATAAAAATAAGTCGGGTTTTCCTTCCTGACGATATAACTCCAGAACGCACGAACCGATTTCCACGGTTTTGCATTCGTTGGAAAGGTCTCGGGCTCCGTGAGGTTTATAGCAACGAAAATCTAGGAAAAATTTCAATAGAAAAGCGGGAAAATAGGGAAAATCATTTTTTAAATACAGCGCCATATCAAAACTACTGGATCAATTTTAATCATTTTTTTTACACTGACTGACATGGGATACATATTTTATACCCGTGCGAAGCAGGGGCAGGCCGCTAGTCTCGTATAAACTGATTTAAAATTGTTCGTTCCATTATATCGTAACAAAGTTAACTTCTGATAAGCTGCTTGCGTTTCACAAACTATATCTGATCCATAATTTATAAAATGCTGCGTTACTTTACGGACATGCATAGAACAAAAGTAATAATAAAAATCTACTATAATCTGCGATAAATATTTTTTTTGTACATTGTAAAATAAGTAAGATAAGTTGACGTCAGGCAGGCGGCCGGTTGTAAAATATCTAGCCAAATCATTTAACAACATGTTTATAACATGTTTTTTTTTCATACAGGAAAAACCCTCTTATGGGTACCGCCGCCCGACGGACAGATGACGACCTGTTCCAACACGCTGCTAGTGGCGGGGATAGGGTACTGTTGTACACATTGCACCCATCCCCGCCAGCAGCCGATCTGATCCTAGAGATATCTCCTCCAGATAGGAACCTCTCAAAAGAGAAGTCCCCCTCTGCTAACCGATGCATCGGGAGCACCACAAGCGTCCGATATACGTTCGGAAAGCTGTTAGGGCGGCAGACAATGGGCTTGGGCAAGTCATTATAACCTGGGCTCACCAGCAACAGATTGGATCCAGAACAAGAGTTCCCGAAACCACTCCGCCACCTTCCGCCGCAGAACAAAACGAGGCCATCGCTGCCCACGATCGCGCCTTGCCCACCGTGTTGTTTATAACATGTTGTGCCGACCCCACTTCGAGTAAAATAAGGGCAGGAGAATAAATAAATCAATCATCTAAATCTTGGACTTCTCTTTTCTAGAATGGTCGCATTTTACAGACATCCGCTTTTAAAATTCCCGAAAAACCCCCTTTCACTCCCTTTTAAAATGCAATGCACAATATTCATATAATACCACTCGTTTTCAGCGTTATCCCCAATTATTTGGGCCCGCTTTCCAGCTTTCAATTGTATATTCCTCCACTTTTGTGAGTGATCGAGTACCTGTGTCGAGAACTTCATCCGCCTTCGGAAAAGACTTATGTTGTTAATAGATATGGAAAATTTTGAATATATACACTTTAATTCCTCTAATTGCCTTTTCCGCGTTTGGAGTACGCCAGCTTTATTTTAAGTGTTTTATTCTTAGAACAATAAGGCGGGTGGAGATTTAAGCGTATTTTTACATACTTATACAAACAATTGATATAATAATAAATTTAAACAGGCGTAATTACGAACACTTATACAACTCACACACTTTATATTCAGACAATTTATATCCGTATTTAGAGCTTGTGCTCTAAATAAAATTATTGTTTTGCTTTTTATTATTTTGTACCAATTATTTTCTATACTGCTAAAATTGTATAACGTTACTTTAATTGAAAGTTTAAGCTCTTGAAACATAGGTTGTAAAGCAACTGCACTTTTGTAAAAGTAAAGTAATGTAATGGTCCGTTACTATCCCAATGCTGGGCACAGAACTCCTTTTCAAAGGTCAGAGCTTGGATTCACCACGCTGCTTCAATGCGGGCATCCATATCTCATGATATGTGTATAGTAGAAGTAATAACCCTTCTTATATTATATTGGAGGTTAATGATGCTTGCCTAGGGTTTGAACCCGTGACCCCCTTTTAAAAGTCACACGTGTCTCGCCGTATATCTATCACAGCTATTACTAGTACTTAAGTTCTTTCGGTTGATTACAATAATCTTTTATTAATATTACACGTAAAAGTTCTTTTAAATCGATGAAAATAGAATTTTCGGGATAACGGAAAACCAATCAAAACAGGAATATAATCAAAGCTTGTATAGAATTGTTACTATAATAACAGAATAAACAATAAAACATAACAAGCTAAGATTACAAGCTCCGGATGTATTCGCAATTAGTTAGTTTTGCGGGACAATTGTTTCTACCAGTATCATCGACAAGGCTTAGAGATATCTTGTAATGAATAGAAAGAAATATGTATAAATCTTAAGATTATATATAACATAATACACATGCATATAGTGTATTCATCAGCGAAAATAAGGTTTTAGTTTTTTGATGGTCACCGATCGTTAGTGATACCACCAGCCCTCCACTGCAGCCTTACGTCTTAATCCAGCCAAACAGGAGACACCCTCATGCCTAGTTTCTAAATCCTAGTCTCCGCAGTTTGCGCTCTCAATAATGCTTCCTAGCCAGTCAGTCCTACTCAATGATGCTGCAAAAGCCTTAAGTAAGTAAGTAACGGCCTGTTACAAACCCACTGCTGGGCATAGGCTTCCTCTCACCATTTTTGGAGAGAAGGATTGGAGCTAAGACCTACCACGCTGCTCCAATGCGGGTTGGTAGGTTACACATATCACTAGGATTCTCTAGAGATATGCAGGTTTCCTCACGATGTAACCCATGATCGTCTCTAGAGATTCACACGGTCGCACCGCTGGGCCATCACAGCTTAAAGCCTTAAGGGCTAACACTAAATTATCAATTCGAAAAATACATCTGGACAAATCTGGAAGATGTATGTGTTCCAACAGATACATAGGTCTCATACTTTTACTTAAGTTTTTCAAGATTATAAATGTTATCTCATTAAAAGAGAACGCAAAATTGCGTTTGTGAGACCAAACATGGAAGCGGCTTGTTTAGATAAGACGATCAAAATCAGATAGTCAGTTGTAGAATTTTTTTGTTGATTTATACAATTAGGCGTTACTTTGCAGCTGTAGCTGTGATAGTTTAGCGGTGAGACCGTATGACTGAGGTGTCACAAGTTCGAGCTCTGGGGAGGCACACAAGGATTTTATCTATTTAAACTTATGTCTAATTGATAAATGAAAATTATTATATGCCTTGTGAAAGAAAACATCGTCAGGAAACCTGCATAGCTCTACAGAATTCTGGACATATGTACAACCTACTGATCCGCATTGAAGCTGCGTGGTGGGTCTAAATTTCACACCTTCTCTCCAAAAACGAAGAGAGGAGTCCTATGACCAGCAGTGGGATAGTAACAGGCCGTTACTTTTGCGGAAGTCCATAATATAAAGTAATAAGAAAATTATTTTTCTAAATCTGCCCTTATATCGAGATGTATTATCGCCGATTATAGCAATTTTATTGTTCTTTTTGAATTTTTAGTTGATTAATACAAGTATACAATTTTTTTACAAGTGTAAAAAAATGTTTTAAAATCACTTTTTATAAACTTAGAATTCTGATTTTCAACAGTTAAAAGACAATTTCATTTCACATAAAAGACCAACGGACAAATCGACTTTAGTAGTGTGTGATAGTGTACACAACTGTAAAAATAGAAACATTCAATTTGAGAGTGGAAATTCCGGACATTCGCAGTGAAAACCGCGTAATTAACAAAAGGTACAATCGCGGCATCCCCTGTGAAAATGTATACATCGACAACTATAGAATTAAGGGTACTGATTATGTTTAATTTGCATTGATAGGTTTGTCGATAAATATTTGTTGGTGATTTGATTGTTTTTAAGTTTTTTTGATTGTTCTTTGATGGGGTTTACGTGGTGCTGAAAAATAATAGATCTGTATATTTAAGTATTTTCCTTATTTACAAATGGTAAAGCATATTACAAAATTGAAGGTTATTTAGATGATAAAAATGCCTGGATTTTGGAATCCTCTAGTTCATACAGTACTGCGGTTTATTAATGTAAATTGTAAATGTTTAAGAGACCGCCGAATTTCTACTGGTTCTTCTCGATAAGAGCAACATTCAGAACCAGTCGTTTGATCATTGATCATAGTAACCCTTGATCACTCAAAAGTACTTAAAAGCGTATTCGAATAAAGATTAGCAACTGGGTGACCAAGTCTAGGTAATTTTATTAAACATATAAAAAATGCAATTAAAAGAATAATTAAGGTACACTACGGGTATGTCCACTTTCATATTATTAGGCTAGAAAATTTGTATTTCCAGTCTTCCAGTTAGCTAAATGATAATAGGAATTTGTTTAATGTTTCGCGGTGCTTGTCCGCTCGATGTATATCTCAGTTGCGTGTATTGAAGATTTGCTAGTTTTCGCGTTTTCTGCGTAAACTACAAGTACTGAGTAGATTGTAGCCTATTATTTTAATTATCTTTGAGCTAAAATCATATCGAACCCGTTGTTCCGTTTAGACGTGGATTAGGGACAAACTAACACACTTCGCTACCTATACTTATTATAAAACCAAAGGTCCCCAGAAAATTAGTTACATAGTTGAAAGTAATTCAATAAACAATTAAGTAAAGGCGCACAAAGTCGCAGGTACATCTTGTAATTATATAAATGTTCTTAATAACAAAATTTTTAGTATTTTATTTGTTGTACAAAAGTAATGAGAATATTATTTTGCTATAATCCGCGATAAAAGGAAATATTTGTAATGCTAAATGTAGAGTGTACTATTCGTTCTCATACCTGATACATGCAGTATTTGTAAGAACTCATGCACTACCCGATATCGATGGCACAACAATACACAAGCACTGCACACATTCACCACCACAATCTCAACAATTGTTTCGTCCCGTAACCGAAGCATCGTCAGGAGATAGACTCCACGACAAAATCGCAAAGCTTTGCGATTTTGTCGTTTGTTGTAGAGATTGTGGTGGTGAATGTGTGCAGTGCTTGTGTATTGTTGTGTAGTAGTGCATGAGTTCTTACAAATTCTGCATGTATCAGGTATAAGAACGAAAAGTACACTCTACATTTAGCATTACAAATATTTCCTTTTATCGCGGATTATAGCAAAATAGTATTCTCATTACTTTTGTATCATGGACCTCCGCAAAGTAACGCCTAATTCTATAAATTATTTATTTGTTGTATAATACAATTTATAACTGTTTATTCATATTCTTAAAAACTTTCTTACGCTGCTTTTATTTATCAACAATTTTTGTATCAAAAGAGTGCATATGAAAATAGACGCAACACGCGACCCACAAAGGAAAGTTTATCTCCGTAAGATTTCTCTTTACCACCCTATGCAAAGTAGATTTATAAAGCGCATAGTGCTTTTAAATTTACTTCAGATAGAGTGAACTTAGGTAAATACCAGTGAGAAAATTTATACGATTTCATTTTTCAAGGTTATATAATAAAATTTCCTGCATAAACTAAACAATCTTTTTATGTATGCAATTAGTTATATTAGCACAGCGGTGAGACAGTGCGATTTTATCGAGGGGTTCACGGGTTCAAACCCTGGACACTTGGTTCAAACCCTGGTTTTCATTAAAACTTATGTGTCTATTGATTGATTGATTCGCCGCGATACCGTCGCGCAAAGAGCTCATGAATAAGTGCCCCGAATGGGTACGAAACAAGTCGAGCTAACCCGATAGAATAACACGTGAGTATAGCCGGTTTCTATACATTAACTGTTAATACTGCTCACGACCGTTTAAATTAAAAATAATTGTAATTTATCAAATGATTTTTGATGATGGTAAACATTGTAGCATCGAGCAGCGTAGTAGGTCATAAACCCAACCCTACTCCAAAAAAGATGAGGCCTATGCCAAGCAGCGGAATAACAATGAGCCGTTACTTTAGTAGCAAAAGACACTTCGATCGCATCAGTTTTACCGTTTAAATAGCCACAAATATGTACACATTGTGATTTTCTTATTCCTGAAAGATAGACGAAAGTAATCTTATCATCCATGTATCGGGCTAACCCGATAGAATAAGACGTGAGTATAGCCAGTTTCTATACATTAACTATATGTTCGCCCATTACATAAGCCTTAATTGTAATCAGAATTGGTCTTAGTGGTATTTTTTTTAAATAATTCATTTCATTCTATTCAAATACAAATATTTCGGCTTAAATTTAATTAAATAACTAATACATAGTCGATAGTGACAGGTATCTATTGATAGACGCACTAGGTCGCGCTGTTAACAATTAATCCGAATTAAGCCGTGGAAGCGAATTTTCCACGTAGAATATTGGTACGGATTATTTTGAAATGTAGGTGTTTTGTTGTGTAAAAGTAAAGTAGTGGCTTATTACTCTCCCACTACTGGGAATAGGGCTCTTCTCTCCGTTTTTCTCTGCTCCAGTGCGGATTGGTAGGTTACACATATCTCCAGAATTCTCTAGAGATATGCAGGTTTCCTCATGATGTTTTCCTTCACCGAAAAGCGTGTGATAAATTGCAATTATCAATTAGACACATAGGCTTTTAAAAGAAAAACTCATTGGTGTGTGCTCAGGTTCGAACTCATGACCTCCTCGAAAGAGTCGGAGTACGGTGTTCACGCTGGGCTACCACAGCTCTTGTTGTATGAGTTGTTAAAATTTGTTTATATAGAATACATAGTAATTTCGTCATTCATCCTTTGACCGTCCGCATTGACTGAGTAATAGCGGCTTACGTACCACGCTAACAAATATAATTAAGAAATTCTTCCTATTATCGTTAAATTTTTCTTATTATCGGGAACTGAGAAAAACAAACAACACATAATTGAGGGTATTTTGACTTAAATTGACTCCGGACGACACTCCGATTTTTTTTTGTATTCAATCAAATTAACTCACGGATATGAAAACGGACAGTCCACTCTACATTTAGCATTATATATTTATTTTTATTTACTCCATCGCGAATTATTTTTTGTATTATGGACCTCCCCGCAAAGAAACACTTTATTGTATAAATTAAATGAAGAATTTATTTATATATTTAAATTTCTATTCACCAATGCGTACGAATCGCAAAGACGAACAGAAGATATGAGTTATTATCGTCATTTATTTTAATATTAGCAGACAAACCGATACAGAACTGAATAGGTCTAGACGTACAAATTATAATAATTGAGAGAACCTTCAATAACATTTTAGCAAAATATATTTTCTTTTTATAAATAAATCTATTCATCGTTATTTTCAATAGGCTCACAATATAATTAGCGTTTATACAATTTCTCATATAATCCCGAATCAGACGAACTTTCAAAATATACAGTGGAAGTCGGATTATCACAGCGTGAGCGCAATTACGTTGTTTTGACTATCCTTTCATGCTCTCAAACCCAGCAAAATCAACAATAGCAGTAATATTATATTAGTACCTGAGTGACAGAGCCTTGCTCGGTAATTTTTAAAAAAACGTAAAAAAACATTGATAAGAAAAATGATAAAAATTATAGGGCAGGTGGGGCTCGATCGTGGGGTATTTTCACCTCTCTAGACCGCCCGTACCCAAATGAACTACCATGACTTTACGTTTGACACCGAAAAATTGTGATTGTATTAAATTTTTAAAAAAAATTAAGAGCCCGAAAACGGGGATAAAACGACATTTTTTTTTAAATAAAACTTATCTAGATCGATTTTTCTCCCCCTACATGCTGAATTTCAGTGAAATCGTTGGAGCCGTTTCCGAGATTCCGAAAATATATATACATTTAAATGAGTTAATCTTAACTCATTTAAATATTAAAGATTATTTTCTAATCTGAAAATCAATAAATTAAAATCTTATTGCAATGCTTTTATTTTTGCGGAGCCCTTTTCCTGAGTATGCTTCGGTCACGGGGCGAAATGATCGTTGAAATTATCCAAGTGAATGTGTGCATCATTTATGTAGTGTGGGCGAGTCAACCTAATCTTATTCGCCTTTTGCGACACCGCGGTAAGAAATGAGGGTGGTCTATTCTACTACGCCAGATACCACACGGCTGGTCAACATACCTTAGACGCCAAGGTAAGACACCCCGGTAAGAAATGAGGGTGATGTGGTGGTTTTGATTTGCGTTCTAATACTGCATATATAAAATGAGAACGGCTTTTACTTCCTACACTTAGCATTACATATATTTTTTTGTCGGTAGTTTAATTAACGCTTTGTAACAAGTTTATCAGTAATAACTTTATTGATGTATGTTTTAGCTTGTTTTATGGATGCAAATTATTTACTAATGTAATAAAACAGAATGACAAGATAATTACTCATAAATGGTACTAAGTCACTTTTCCGCGTCAACGTGTCTGATACATAACTATTTGTGAACTACGCCAGATAGTTTCATAGCGTAATTAAGACAATTTAATAGGGAAAGTTTGGGTGTAAGGTTACTTCGATAGTAGAACCTCGATAACGTACAAACAATCTCTGTGATTTCAAAAACAATCTGCTTCTTTCTTCTGAGATCTCAAAACCTCTCAAAATAAACACTTACAATACAAAACCTCAATAAATAATTTATAGAAGTAGGCGTTACTTTATGGAGATCCTTATATATATAGAGCATTTTATGTTCTATTTTACTATATCGTGTATTATAGCAATAATTTTATTAAATATAAATATAATAATCAATCTTCTTATTGATTGCGTTTTCATCATGTACATATGTCATGTACTTATTTGTTAGTTTTGTACTTGCGGCAGAGGTTAGAATAACATTTTTGGTTTATTCATTAATATTTGAACACTACCTAACGCTGTTAATAAAAAGTCATGTGTTATTTTCTTTTAAAGCCTTGATAAGGATAAACTCTATCATTTAAAATATTTTGTGCTTCGCTTGGATTTTAACGAGGTTCTACTATATTAAAACCAACATTGATCCACGATTTCGTTTTATGTGCAAAGTTAATAAAGAAAGACGAAATTCGAGGTTTTTTGTTAATTTTCTTTCTGCCTTTATTGATTTAATTTTTTTTTTTTAAGTGTTATATAACTGTCAATATCCACGGCACAGGTTTTACCTTAGTGTGGATTTTCAAGAGAGGCAAATACACGTGAAAGGGATTGGATAGTGTTACCAGTTACCGCTTTAGTAGTTTTTACTCTGCGTTTCCGATCACCTAAAAGAGGCGGGAAACATTTCTGACAGATGACGTTCCGGGCGTGGACAATAAATTCGTTGTAAGCAGTGAATATCGTTTATTATTTTCTACAAGCTAACACACGAATGCACGTGTTCCCGCACATGCACGCACGCCAGCATGAACAAACAATATTATCAGAAGTACTTATTTATATTAGCTTCCATGTACCGACCGAGTTACACCAACCCTTCCTTACCTCTTTGATCGCGTTGGTGTAAGGGTAGGTGTCATACTCGTAGATATCCCTATCCCTTAGAAAGAGTCACACTCTCGAGACTTACAGTATATTCTATAGATAGTAAGACTCGAAGTAACATTCGCAGTTTTCAGCGTGGCGTGTTGGGGCTTAAGCTATATAAATTGTTTGAAAAATTAAAAAAACTTTGTTTCCTTGGAACTAGCAATCGCCACACTACCAACGGCGTTTTGTAATCACATTCATATCAGCTCAACTAAATATAACCCCTAAGTCATGGTTTGTTTCTAGCAGAGCGTCTGCTTGTTCTTTATTCAAGAAATTTGTGAGTGCTTAACTCGTCGATTGTACAGCAGTTCTTTCCGAACCAGCTACTGCTGGTGCTACTGTAACTCTAGTTTTATAAAAAAAATTGAAAATTATGTTATGATAAATTTCCTATATAACCTTTTTACCTATATATGAGGGGGTTAGAATCAAACCTAGCTATATGCAAAATAATTAAAATCGAGTAAAATGAAAATTTTGTTTTGTGTTTAAGTCTTGGAGTTTCGACAAATAAAAAAATATTAAACACAGATTTAATCAGTGTGAATTTAAGTAATATCAATATTTACGTTTCCTGGGAACTGTAATACAAATATTTAAAATTAGCTGAATTTGATTGTGACTTTAGGATTTAGCTATTTCTGATTCTGATCCCCTCATGTATAGTATATTAGTACCTTTAGTTAGTAGGCTTTCTGTATCAGAATTCTTTTCCAACTGCTGTAACGGCAAAGCTAAATAAAATGCAATATCAAAGAAGAAAGAAAGAACACACTCACCTCAACCTCGGAATGATCGGCGGCCCTGTAACGGATCCTGCCCGGCAGTGGATCGTTCTGTTGGGTACGCACGGGGCCTCGCTCCAGGGGCTTCAGCACCTGACCGCGCATTATCTCCGGGCTGACGTCCTCGAACACCACCGAGCCACTGGGCAGCTTCGTTATGTTGCAAGCCACCTCCTTGCCCTGACGGATAAAATGGAGGATTAAACCGGTTATACAGCAGCTTGAAGCAGTCAGGATGGTTCAGGCTGCGATTGTACAGTGAACTACAGACTTCTACTTTGACTGCAAGAGCGGTCTGTGTATGTTGATCACTGGCTAACCGCTCGAGCACGTCGAGTACGTGTATGGCAGGCCTAAGAAAAACATTGTCAAAACAAATCACAAATAATATTATAATCAAATAAAAAAATCATTTAAAAGGTTTTTTTCATACCACAATAATATAATTCAGATTTGGATGTCATGACATTGCAATTATGTAAGAATTTATAAGAATGACTGTCTTGCACTACGTTGAATATCAGTTTAAATACTAAATCGCACATAAGCGCGAATTTATTTGAAGCATTTCATACCCGTACTAAATTGTCAACATCTTACAATGTAGACACAAAAAAAGAGAAGTATGAAACGAGGGGGTTACAATCAAACCTAGCTATATCCAAAGTAATTAAAAGGATTTAGCTTAATTAATATAATTTAGCTTAATATATATAACTTAATTTTTCTCTTGTCATCTTTTGTGTTATCTCGAGTGTAAATATTAATATAGGTGCATAGTTTTTCTCTTTCTATATTATCTGTATTTCACTTCCTATCTTTTTCCGTCTGTTGCTCAAAGGTTGCCTGGAAGAGATCCCTTTTAGGGATGAGTCCGCCTTTGTCACGAATAAATTGCTATTTATTTTTCTTTCTCTTTAACAGTGTATGTGCAGTGCAATAAATAAATAAACGTCTCCAGAAGTGGGATAACACTAAGTACAGGTTTTAATATTAAATAATGACGACCACTACCGCTCTGTCAAGTGTGTATTGACGAAAAGGGTTAAGATTATTATAATATATGCAATATCCATACTACTAATAAATGCGAAAATCTGTTTTCGTTACGCTCCCAGGGCTAATTATCTGGAGTAACATTGATGAAATGTGACACAACGGAAGCTTAAATACCGGGCTAACATATAGGTTAACAAATTAACAGTTTTCCATCAGGACAAGGGAAAACATATATAGCGTAACATAATTGAGGGTATAATAACAAAGAGGGTAAATAATTTTATTAAATTTATTATTAAAGAGTAGACTTATTTAAAGAGAATTAAACATTGATAAGATTGCAAAAATCATTGACGGGTTGTTATCATGTTAGTTCTAATGTAACAATCATGTGGCATTAAGTATTAAATAATTATTGTATCAATGTAACTACTGTTGATAATTCTGTTAGTCACTTATTATAAAATAAATTCCCCTGCCGCGTCTGTATATCCGTATTTTTGCGACAAAACTGAAAAACTACTAAGCGGTATAATTGTTTTACGGTTTAAGGATTGGTGTAAATTTGTTTTAAATAGGGCGGTAATTGCAAAAATGCCGGGAAAAGGGAAAGCCGCTTGGAACCTATCATCGAAAATGCTGCAAAATACCTTTTCAATATATATATCCTCCTGCCTTTATCCCACTCTAAATGGGGTCGGCACAACATGTTATAAACATGCTGTAACATGATAAGCCTGCGTTTTTACGACCGGCCGCCTGCCTAACGTCAACTTACCTTAGTCGTATCTTACGACACCTCGGTAAGAAGGAGGGTGGTCTTTTCTACTAAACCGGATATCACACAGTGGATCAACTTACCTTAGTCCCCCTTTTACGACACTTCGGTAAGAAATGAGGGTGGTACTATTCTACTTAGCCGGATACCACACGGCTAATATATTTACCTTGTGTAAATTTCAAAAATTGACTCTTTTAAGTATTAAAAATAACGTATAAACAATGAATTTAAAAGCGGGAATCGACGTGGGGACTTCTGAACGAGACCACTAAGTGGCACTCCACCACAGAGTAAAAGTAATTAAGTCTTTCTGTGCTTTAGTACGGATTAGGTGTGGGGACGAATGCTTGCAAATGTAATATTTTTACTGTGCATTAATGAGATGAGCTTCCTATAATAATTTCACGGCAGATACAAACGACATCAATTAATAATGATGCTATTTATTCTATTATAAAAGTCGTGATATTCGAATAATGTGACTTCGTTACCCTCGTCAGGGTTCACGGGTTCAAACCTCGGGAACACACGGGAGTTATGTACTAAAAATTCACTAGAATAAAATGGATATTTATTTCGCGCTTTTCAATTTAGGAAAACATTGTGAGAATGCTGCATAACTGCGAATACTTGGGATGTTTGTACCTTGATATTATTCAAATATTTGTAAAGTGCAAAGCGGAAACCGCAAGCTTACAACGATTTCTACTTATAAAGTTAATATTTCTCCTGCATTTATGAATGTATAAAACATTGTTCAAGAAAGCTAAATCTTATATTTTAACTTATACAATTAGGCGTTACTTTGAGAGAGGTCCATAATACAAAAGTAATAAAAATATTTTTTTGCTATAATCCGCGATATAATAAAATATATGTAAAGTGTATCTCTCTCTTTTCTCATATCTGATATATTATGAATATTTTACATAATTATTACATTACATTTATTATTTTACATAATTATACATCATTTGTAAAAACTTATGTACTATCCGCCACCAATAACACAACAATACACAAGCACTGCACATATTCACCACCACATGCATAAACAAAAGTAAAGTACCTAAAGAGCAAATTAAAAATTTGAAAAATCTATACTAATATATAAAGTTGAAGCGTCTTTTGTTTGTTTGAACGCGTTAATCTCGGGAACTACTAGACCGATTTGAAAAATTCTATGAGTGTAAGATAGTCCATTTATCGAAAAAGGCTATATAACATCATCACGCTAAGATGAATAGGAGAGGAGCAATAATAAAAACATATTGCGAAAACGGCAAAATTTTAAACTTTCCTTGCGTGCGCTAAGTAAACGATGAAAGTGATTCAAAAATCTTTTATAAATAACACACAATAACTACATTTATGTTAAAAATTTCGATTCGAGAAAAAAATTCGCACAGCTAGTCACACCTAGAAACAAAACTTACCACTAGCTATTAACACTTCAATCAATTTCACAAAAAAAAACTAACCCACAATTTGTAATATTCGCGATCGTAAATTGAACGGAAGCTAAATTGACGTGCGTTATAACAAAATGCAATTTAGTTATTAATTTATACCACAATAACGTCTTGCTGCTAACATTTTAATTAATTGTGGAACGCACGTGTGACAAAATTTTGACTAGACATTATAATTTGGATGGATAACAGGCATGGTATGTTGAAGGGAATATGCCATTTAAATTACTGTAAGATACATAGACTCGACATAATTAAACTATGCAAAATTCGCTATTTAAGTTAACGTTAAGGTGACCTATCCTCGGTAATTTTATTAAAAATATATAAAAAATGCAACTAAAAAAGGTAAAAATCGAATAAAACGATCGATTTTTGTCTCCCGAAACCCTACATGCCGAATTTCATTATGATATTTCTAGTTTGGTATCTGGCTGAGTAAAATAGACCATCCTCATTTTTTACCGAGGTGTCGTAAAATAAGACTAAGGTAAGTTGACATTAGGCAGGCGGCCGATCGTAAAATACCTAGCTAAATGATGTGACAACATGTTTAAAATATGTTGTGACGACCCCACTTAGAGTAGGATAAGGCCAAGATGGGGATGATGATTTCTAGTATATTATTATATAACGTCGAACCCTATATAAAGGTAACTCTATTTGATTGCGATGTGAGCCGTATGTTTATATTATAACTAGCTGACCCGACAGACGTTCTTACTTAACTACTTAAGTAATAGAGTTTTCTTAAATTTCCGCTGAACTTACAATGTTTTTTTGTTTCATAAAAACCTTCAATATACATATATATACAAGATTACCTCATTAAAATAAATAAAGATTAAAGATTATGCGACATGGAACGATTTATCTATTTTCTATTATCTTTTATTGCATTTTTTATCCTTTAAAAATTAACCCAGCAAGCCTCGGTCACCCAGGTACTAATAATATAATAAATGCGAATGCCTGTTACGTTTTCACGACTAAACCGCTGGACCAATATTGACGAAGTTTGGTAAAATCATACACTGGGGCACTTACCTATACATAAAATAATATCATAATATATGAGCAAAATTCCCGTTTTTCATTCGGGAACAGACGAAAACACATATAGAATTATTAACGGTACTCAAATAAGTTAGCGCGAGCGAAGTTGCTGATTCCATTAGTAAATTTATAATACAAAGTCGAACTACACGCCTGAATATCATGAAAGTCTGTTACACAGACAGACTTTCGCATTTATTATATTAGTATGGATAAATTTTTGTACACTGATACACAGATAAACGCACAAGGATAAACTATTGAAAGATGCTTTACTTAAGACCGTCGGGAGTGGAGGAAATTGGAGGAGACCTACGTCCAATACTGGACTTTGAACGGGCCGCAATAAAAAACTTGATAATTAATTAAACATGGAAATTTCTTTTTTTAGTCAGAAAATAAGAACAGAATTCAAAAATCCAGAAAAGGCACTTTTACTACTTCTCGGTTCGAAGAAATTTTTTTTATGCTATCTCCAACGAACAATGGACGAAAAATCTGTACGAGATCGATGACCAGCAGACAGAGATCCCTCGGTTGAAAGGGTAATGGCGTCAACTTAGATTACACGCCGTTCTATTGAATTTGGTGATCCTAGCACCGAATCAACTAAATAATGTACGTACATTGTGCATGGTAAAATCCAAATAATTCTCTTCCATAAAATCTGTTGAATGAGATATTTGAATAATATAAATAGACCATTCTGGTGTACTTCGTGGAAACGGTTCGATATTTGTATCACTAGTTCAGGGGCCGGCAACCTGCGGCTCGCGAGTCACGTGCGGCTTTTACGAGATGATTGTTCATTTAGTTCTCTTTAGTTTCATTAATAATAGCAATAATTTACCAAAAGTTGTCTATAAAAGATAGCTTACAGCAATTTTTTGGTCACCTTCGCACGGTTTCTATTTATTAAAACCATTTATTTTTTTATTGTGTGAAACAATAAATAAATAAATAAATATTGTATGTTAAGTTTGAATATGATTTTTTTTATGTTTATTTACTACGGTATGAATCTAATGATCGTCCTCTTAAACGATGAATATTCACAGTTCAATCGTATATATGGACGTCTGTTATCCGTAAAGTCAGTAAACACCACACTTTACAGATAGGTCGATTATTTATCAGTGTTGATTAAAGGAGCAGCCCGCTAATATCCCACTGCAGGGATAGTGCAAATACATCTTCTCTACTGTCCAGACTCAAAGCATATCTGTTCGCTAGACAGGATAGAACTTATAACCAATCGCTTTGCTCCAATTCGAGTGTCGAGCTTTCTAAATCGTAATCCCGTTTCTGGTCAAAGGTATTTAACGTAGTCGAAACAAATTGCGGTATCGATTGCTACCTTCGGCTGAAGTCGACGAAGCTCTTGTGGTCCAGTTTTCAGACAACCTCACCTCAAACTTTATAAATTGATCCCACTGGGCTTTATTATTGCAGAGTTGGCGTTAAGTGCCACAGCAACGGCTTATCCAGCTTACTGAAGTTCGAAGTGTCAAATAGATAAACTATTGCCAAACAGCTTACAAATTTTAATGTACCTACTTTATAATTATTATTGTGACAATCGAACAGTGAGACGATGTGATTTTACTTAATCTTCAGGTCTTCAGTCCTCGGATAGGCGCCAATGACTTTTTCAACAACTTACGTACCTAGTTGATATTCAAGTTATGTATGAGTATATGTGAGGGAACCATTAGGGAACCTGCATATCTCTAGGATCTCTGAGATATGTGTTTATTTGCATTGGTATAGCACGGTAGGTCCAAGGCCAAACACTTCCTCATAAAAAAGGAAAGTGGAGGCATAAAGTCCGGGCATATCCCACAGGATAATATGAAGCCGTCATTTTACATTATAATTATTGAGGTATAATCTAGTTGAACTAGACATCGAATATCATACGAGTATCTCATTTGAATACCGAATTGATAATGCGATGGTTAATTCTTTCGAGGTTCTTTGTGCTTTACAGAATCATCAGATCATAGCTCCTAACATGGTTAAGCATGTATTATAACTTCAGAGAGGACGGAGAATATTTATTATTCTCCTTCATTGGAGAAGAATGAGATTATTTATTGAGCATAAAGTTCACGTGCGGTGTGCGTTGCCGCCACACTTCACATTTTAGCCGTTCAGAGTTAGCCATAACCAAATTCTAGCCTCGGGCACATTAAAAAATTTGCACACTAAATTGTGGACTTGAAAAATTGCGAATAATTCATTTGTCATGGAGTCATGTTATAAACATTGGTATACCTTAAACCAGGTGCATTGATAAACTTAAACAGGTCGCGGGTAGTTTCTAGGTCTAAGCGACAAATAATCGTATGATCATCATCATCTTCCTGCCCTTATCCCACTCTAAGTGGGGTCGGCACAACCGGCCACCTGCCAGACGTCAACCTACCTCTGTGGACAGTGTAGTCAATCAGTTGAAAAGAAGAAAGAGCAGAAACCTTCGAGCTTTCTACTAGATCATGTAGGAGCAATATTCTAAATCAACGCTGGTATCGATAATATGTACTTTGTTTATATAGAATATTTTAATTTTCATTTTGAAAAAAAAAACAATGTTTTATATCCGACATACACAGCTACATGTTTGCATAAATTAATTGCTTGGTCAGAGAAACTAGATTTTGATGATATAGGTATATCATTACAAGTGAGTCGCCCTTGTTGAATGAACGTTGTTATTTGATATTTCCTGTGACAACTAAGCAATAACAACCGCAATTTCTATAGATGCCATAACAAATGCACTATAAATGATGACCTAGTAATATATCTATATAAACAAATATATTGTGGTAGTGGAAAGTCTTAAGTTTTTAAATTCGTTATATATTTTGAATGGAATGTCCGATGTTAATAATTTAAAATTATTTTACAAGTATTAAATTATTTTTAAATAAAATATCATTTAACGGGATACGGATTGATACAGAGGTATGAATAATATGGGTTTGATTATTGTCGACACTTTTATCAACTTTTAAAATGTAAAAAAATAGGTATAGAGGCAGAACTTTGATAGTTAGACATATAGTGTTACGGACTTTTTTGTAGATATTGATACGTTCTATAATACTGTAGAACATTTTTTTGTTAAATTATAAATAGTTTTTGCAGCGCACGCGATGACAGATTTTTTACGATTTTTATTTAGGGATCCCTATTTTATTAAATTTTATATAGCCTATGTTATTCAGTGAAGGTGCAGTTTTTTAATAGTGAAAGAATTATTGAAATCGATCTAGTAGTTTTTGTGTGAAAATATTACAAACATATACACTAATGTTTCCTTTTTATAATAGTAGTATAGAAATATCTATATTGCGGTCGGTCGCAGAATGACTAAATATGACATTACCGTACACAAAACACAGAAACACAAAAGTCCCCTTACTCAAACATAATATAAAAATAATATAAACATTGAATTGTTTTGTATACAATACCTAACATTTAAACATTAATTATATTACAATCATCGTATTCGTTTTTCTTCGAACGACCAGCAAACAGTATACAATAAACTCGTAATCGGAATATGTGCGAAATAAATGGCAAACTCATCTGTATATGACCGGTAGCTCGATCGCAAACAAAGTTTTTAATCCATTTCATTAAAGTTATTTGTATCACATTTTTTTTCTATTTAATGCTCTGAACTGATTGTAATTTTTAAAAACGGGGTAGCTGTTTTTCTGTATAAATATATAGATGGACTAGCTGACTGAGCAAAGTTGTTTGCCACACAAATTATTTCTAGGGACTTTCTGGTTTATATTACAAAAAATAAGAAAAATTGACCAAATATGATTTATAGAAGCCGTTACTTTGCGGAACTCCATAGTACAGAAGTTACAATAAAATTATTTTGCTGTAATCCGCGTTTTTGTTAAGAGAAAAGATGCAATGCTAAGTGTATGAGACGTCACAAGACGTCACAAGACGCCGCCAAAACCAACACTCCATACAAGCCCTACACACTACCACAACCCCCTACGATCGTTTAGCCCCGAACCGAATCATCATCAGGAGGATAGGCTCCACGAACAAAATCGTAATGCTACGATGCATTACAGCTAAGTAATTTTATCGTAACTTATTGAACAAAAAATATAAAAGATAGTAAAAACGATTCTTAGACCTACTGAACATGCATGTAAAATTTAATAAAAATCGTTTAAGTCGTTTCGGAGGAATATGGTAACTAACATTGTGATTCGAAAATTTGATATATAAGATTCTAATCTATTTTAATAGTTCGTAGCGTGATATCATAGAAAGCATTGAAATAAGGATAACAATGTATTTAACTCAAGACTAATTTTGAATTCGGTCAGTTTAATACTAAACGTGCGACACTGACACTTTGCGGTGTGCGTCAAATGGCTATCTAAGCTCCTTCCCAATAGTCGCTTTTCCGATAAGCACAGGTTTGCCTATCGCATTCCGAATTTGATCTGTTATCTCAAAGGCGACATATCAGTTGCTGTGATGACTTAGATTCTCCTTTGAACAGACAATACTAGTTGTACCCGTGACTTTGTTGGCGTCAATTTTAAGTTTTTACACCGCAATATTCTTATATTTCATATGTTCCACACACCTAGCAAGATACAGAAAATTCAGTACATTTAATAAAGTAATTTACATATAAAAATACAAAAAATAAAAGATAGATATTAGAAGGGTCAATTACCGTACTGCATTGACTGTTATGCATTGACCTTGACCTAGAGACGAGTGCGAAGGAGACAAAACTATAATATTATTGTTTTATCCAGTTTTTTTGATAAGCGCACCACGCAAGCGTGGTGCGCTTATCAAAAAAACTGATCAAGATCTGATCAAAATTGATCAAGATCAATCAACCATTACTTATTAGCCAGGTCTCAATTAAAATCAATAATATATATTTTTTAAACGATATTTGTGAATATAGAATTATGCCAAAGTTATCTTATACGTTTAAGTGTATTTTTCATTTCATGTCGTATCGTCAGCATTACTCTGTATAAGCTTTAATTGTACCAAATTTCACTGATATATCATCTGTACACCTATATTATATGAGGACTATTCAATATATTTCATTGTTATATTTCAAAGGGATAAAAACGTTATCGATGAGAGCTCACAGGTGGCTTCACTTTTTCCATCATTTTTAGCAATTATCGTTATATTTCAAGTCATTTTGCACAATAGTTTATATTTAAACCTTCTTTATATACAGATATAATTTTGACTATGGAAGAAACGTGTCTCAAAAATTTGTCCTGTTTGGTTATCGCAAACAAACAGAGATGCATTTGGAGGACTTTAGTTTATGTTAAGTAGTTATTGGTAGACCTCTAACTACCTGTTAAAATAACCTAGAATGTACTAACAAGCTACATAAAATACAATACTATTAAACTAATAAATAAAAGACCTTTCCTACTTCTCAATATAGACTCTCAAAATGTCCAGGAAAACCCTACAAGTTTGGTTGCAATTAACAAGAACAATAGTTTCAGTAAAGTGCACACTGAATGTATGTCACAAGAGCATTACGAAGTTGTTGCGAACTTTAACTGGCTTCATTCATATAGTTTGGTCGTTACTTCCGGTTCAACATTTGTAGTACTATATGGTTCAAAAATAAAATTAAGCATTTAAAAAAAACAAAATTTAAATTCTTATGCGACTTAAATAAAAACTCGTTAATGCAATAACAAAAAACATTTAAAACCTAGTTATGGATGTCGATTCCACGCCTTGCAGGGTGGTATTTGCTAAATAATCGCGATTCCAGTAAGCGGTGGTAAAGCGTGAGAAATGCTAATTCAGTTTTCAAGAATGAGCGACCACCTGCATTGCTCACACGATGGTCGCTGGAGCCATCGCAAAGGGTCAGTCCATAACTCGGCTTCTACCAGACAAGACCTGGTAGTAGATAGAATAGTTAGGTAGTATAGAATAGTAAGATAATGTATAATTTTTATGTAAAAGTGTTCAATAAATAAATATTAAGAAATTTTAGTTTCTTTTTTAAAAACACTCGGGAGTAAGTTAAAACTTTGACAACCTACTTTCTTATAGATAATAAACGTGCATTATGAATTATATTTTAAAAAATACCAAATAAAAATAATAAATATTTTATTGCAATAATGAAATAGACAAACAATGATATGGTTGTTGCTGGTAACTTTTACCTAATAATTTTCTTTTTATAAATTTTATAAAATTCCGCAGAACTTAAAAATCCTTTCAACTGCGTACAAGAGTACAGCTTAATAATATAAATTAAAAATGTTAACGGATCAAGCCAGTGGATTAATCTTATTGATCCTCGACGATTCAAAGTGCTTGCAAAAAGCTTATTGAAATAATGATTAGTACCTGGGTGACCGAGAGTCGGCTGGTAATTTTATTAAAAGATAGAAAAGAAAAAGAAAGGAAAAGCCGGTGACATGTGGGACTTGATCCCGGGTAGGTTAACTTTTTCAGTCTGCCGTTCCCCATTGAACTACCACAACTTTACAAAGGACAGAAAATTTAAGCTTCTCTTTCTATTTCAGCAGTTTCTTTCTTGCCCAAACACAGGGACAAAATATCATATTTTAAAATGAAACCTAGCTCGATCGATTTTTCGCCCCCGAAACTCTCTCTCTTCATACTAAGTTTCAAGAAAATCGTTGAAGCCGTTTACCGAAATTCACAAAATATATATGTATGTAGAAGATTAACTCATTTCAATATTAAAAATTTTGATTTGATTAAAAGTATAAGGGACAAGTATAATATTATAAGTATAATTATTTTCCACGACACAGGCTTCCTAGTGTGGGTCCCAACGGATAAACATTTAAATTGTAAATCTCTTTGAATTGAATAAAATATTTTTATTTTTATTTATTTTTATTTTTTTATTAAGAAGTTGAAAGTAAAATATTGGAATAAATAACGAGATGAAGTTTACCGAGGTGTGTATCCGGCTGAGTAGAATAAACCACCCTCGTTTCTTACCCATATGTCGTAAAAAGCGACTAAGCTAAGTTGACGCTAGGCAGGCGGCCGGTCATAAAATACCTAGCCAAACCATATTACCATGTTTATAAGATATTGTGCCGACCGCACTTAGTGGGATAGGGGTAGGAGAATGATAATATTATGTTTTCATTACGTTGCTACTAATTTATATCGGAAAATAGGAATATAGCCCTTGAGCACATGTCTGTATGTTTGACACAACTAACCTATCCAACACATCAATTGTCACAGCAATTGCCCGTAACCATCAAGCAAGCTTACAAGGTGACAATTCTGAATCTAACGTAACACAACACAAAGTTATACAGCAAACCAAAACAATTCATACGGATTACAAAAATTGTTTAGCAAACAAATCACAAATTTTTAATTGAAAAGACATTCCGACTAAAAAAGTTAGCGAACAGTTTGCATCAAAACGAGTTTCGTATTTCGTAACTGTTTTAACCTGTTACCTTAGCTGACATTTTTCAATTGTCAAATGTAGTTTAGTAATTTCTCTTAGATGTGAAAATTTGTGAAATGCGTAGTAGTGCGTGCGTGCTTTTAGTAAATAAGGCACTAAGTACCTAAAAATTAAAATTCGAACTAAGTATGCAATTTTGTTCTAAAAGCCTTTTAGAACCAAATTGCATACTTAGTTCGAATTTTAATTTTTAGGTACTTAGTGCCTTATTTACTAAAAGCCTTTTAGAACCAAATTGCATACTTAGTTCGAATTTTAATTTTTAGGTACTTAGTGCCTTATTTACTAAAAGCCTTTTAGAACCAAATTGCATACTTAGTTCGAATTTTAATTTTTAGGTACTTAGTGCCTTATTTACTTCAAGTGTTCGATTATATATTAGTAGCATCTATTGAATCTGTTGGTCTTTGAGCCTGGGTGTATATTTGTATTTAAGTATGTATTTAAAAAAATATATAAGTATATATTCACCAGTTGTCTGTCACCCATAACACAAGTATTAAGTTACTTACTTTGGGGACGGACGACCGTGTGTGTAAGTGTCCCACATATTTATTATTATTATTATTATTATCTTTTCATCTATTTATTTTACCAAAATTAATTAAAAGATTAAATAGTTAAATTTATATGAACTTTTTCTTTTTTTTCTAAATTACCCATATTCTCTTTCGTCTTCAATTCTTGTCCTTTTCCCTTTGTTACTCAAAGGTTAACTGGAAGAGATCCCTTTTACTTTTTCTTTCTCTTTTCTAAATATATGTATAAAAAGAAATAAATAAATAAAATAAAGTAATAATTTCATTTTGTAATAATTATATTACTGAGTAATACAAATAATATTACAGATACTTTTGTATTATCGAACTCGGTAATGTAAGGTTTAGCTTTATGAATTGTTTGCTATACATTTAATGATATTGGCTGCGGTTAGTCCAATATCAATTAGCGTTTAATGATGAAGCCCCATCGCACCGCTCGATATTCGAGAGACAATGAAATTTAACTTGGACGCATTTATCTTTGTGACGGTTCAAGTGAAGGTTCGTCGGTGTAAATATAAATCATATTTATGCTGATAACTAAAAGGTAATATTAATTGAACCTGATAAAACATGTATTCTAACTTGCACTATATAGTAAGGCACTGTAACAGGAATTTTTAGCATCCAAATAATCTTCAATTTTGTAATATGCTTTGTGTATTAGCAAATTAACTTACACTTAATTTAAACCTTTCTGTAGACTGGTCTAGTTTGGATTGCGGTATTTTATTGTAGAATACCGAAATCAACGAACTCTGCTGAGTCGCGACACAGGCTTTTTTGTGACCTCTCATATGTCAATGATATATATCAAACTTTGTGTTATAACTCTTATAAATTTTGTCAATTAAACAAAGTTTGCTTAGACTCTGAAAATAAAAATATTTTTTTTAGCGTCTACAGCTTGTTATTCCTGTGGGTGTTTGTATTATATTTTTACTTTTTCCATTTCAAAAATTATACTAGAGTATAATTTTAAAAAGCTTTTATTCAACTCGCAATGTATATACATATGTATTCTATTGTAGAATAAAATAATTGAGGTCAAAGTTATAATATATAGTAAATATTTTATTATATGGTGAATATATACATATATACTTTTAAAATACATATTAAATTCAAATATACACCCAGACTCGAAGACCAACAAATTCATTTCTAGAAAATGCTGGATCTCGGCGGGAATCGAACCCGCGACCCGCGGAGTTGATGGCAGGCAGTAAGCGGAAAAAAGGAAATGAATATTGTTGCAAGGTGTTAAGTTAATTAAAATCATAATTGGCTTTTCCAGATCGTAACTGACACGGACGCCGTCGAAGATATCACAGGAACAAATTTACACTTCACTGAATAATTATTGCATCCTGTCGCGTCTTGAGTCACAAGTTGCCGTGTTGATTTAATTAATTATCGAATGATCGATTGAACCGAACGCAAACTATGAATAACGATATATTTTATGTTTCCGACAACATAGAGTAATAAGCGATATAAGTTTGAAGTAGATTGCTACAAAATCATTAAAATTATAAACATATCTCATGTCTGTGTAATTTCTAGTCATATAGTAAATAGGTTTTACAATTTCTTAAATTAAAGTCAATATTTTTTCAAATAAAATCAAAACCTTTCATTAATAACGTCACAGTAAGATAGGAAGCTGTGGTAGCCCAGCGGTAACACCGTGCGCCTCTTTCGAGGAGGTCTAGGTTTCAAACCCCGGGCAGGCACGAATGAGTTTTCTAGTAAAACTTATGTGTCTAATTGATAATTGCAATTTATCACATGCTTTTCGGTGAAGGAAAACATCGTGAGGAAACCTGCATATCTCTAGAGAATTCAGGGGATATGTGTAACCTACCAATCCGCATTGGAGCAGCGTGGTAGGTCTTAGCTTCTCTCCAAAAAAAAACGGAGAGAAGAGGCCTATCCCCAGCAGTGGGATAGTAATAGGCCGTAACTAACTAACTAAGATAGATAACAGTAGACATGGGGGTAGTAGAAATGGGACGTTTTAAATTCTTTACTTACATAAACTTGTTAAGTCCTTGTAAATCGTGATCTCTATTGTTGATTCAGTAAATTGTTTCTATCTAGAAAAGCCAGAGAAAACTTGAGGGTTGCTCGTTGCTTTTTGTAACACGGAGTGTTTTGGAGTATGAATAAATCTATGCTTTTTGCTTGTTCAGCAGTTTAAAAAGCTTTCAGTATAATCAACCTGTCAATAGTTACTTTTAAAAGTTGAAATGGCAAAGCTAGAATTGATGATGTAATTTTATTAAAGAATTGTATACAAAATCCGACAATTTCTTCGTATTAATATTTTTCGTTATTAGGTTTTACTTTGACAGCGTTTTTTTTTTGTTTTTAATAATACCTATTCCCCATCTAAACCACAGTATAGAATATATAGATATAATATAGAAACATTACATTTAGTACTACCTACACATTGTTTTAACATACAATAAACCAAGTTATAAAAGCTTTAAAAAAAATCATGTCCCTACTGTTAACCGTTAAGAAGTACCCTCGCCTGGAGCCATTCCTGGCAGCAGAATGAGCTGCTTATGATAAACATGCATTGTCATCAGGACTGGGCCAGTATGTAAAATGTCAGCTGAATCGGACACCCGGAAATGGGTCAAATTTAACATGCAAGATTCCACCTTCACTTACATACACGTCAAGTTAAATAAAAGCCTTTAAAAATTAGTACAATCATGTTCAAGTGACGACTTAATTCTCGTCAAGTTTGGTGTTAAACTGCCCTCAATTATTATTATTTCCTTTGTCCCGAAGGAATATTGGTAATTTTCTTCTATATTTTAGCCCGGTATTTAGCCTTCCGTTGTCACATTTCATGCAAGATTCCACCTTAAGCAAGTTAAATAAAAGCTTTTAATAATAACATAAGACGGCCAGAACTGCGGAAGGAATCTAGTCTCACGTTACACCTGTATTTATGTAGAAATCGATAATTAGCGAAGCCGCCCAACGAATTGTGTGCTCACTCTAGGCGTATATTAATCAGCAGTAATTGCGACCAGTCCCTATTGAAAATCGGACGCAGTGTACATTCGCTCCCTTTGACATGCATTACAAACGATTCGGGTGATAGCTGCTCCCGTCTCTATTAAAGGGAAATACATGACGTTACAGAATAATTGGCCCTTGTTATATTACACCGCGTGTTAAGTTGTTATTTAGGCACCGTAGAATATGGAAATATATTTTGTTACTTTTTGCTTCTATTGATTCCTGATATATATAATTATTAATACGCGAAGTTAAAACTTTGTACTACTTTTTAAACAACAGACAAAGAACGTTGAATAATATATTCTTGGTATTCGTTACTATCACATTCCATCTTCCATCTACAAAATTATATTAAACTACAATTTTTTAGTCTATGAATAAAACGATGGAAAAAATGTGGCTCTTTAATATTTTCACGGAAGAAACTCAAGGAATTTCTCTCCAGAACTTGATGTTTCCTGTTAGAATCTCGAAATACAAAGTGTATTATAAAAATACACTTAAATCTATACTAATATAAATACAAATGTCTCTCTGGTTACCTGTTACGCGTTTAATTAATACGCTGGACCAATATTGATTAAATTTGGCATTAAAGTTTAAGCATATAAAAAATATCATCATCATGATCATAAAAGATCCAGTTTTTCTTACGGGAACAAAGAAAAAGAGATTATAAGGTTGAGCCGCGGGAACCACTAGAAAGATATAAATATGGGTAAAAATTCCAGTTGATCGGCACTGCTTATCGAGTTTTCCAATTATAACAAAATGAAGTTTCGACACCATTTTTAATACGTTTTGAATGAGCCCTAAGACAAAATTGAATCCGACAATGCCTGTTTGTGATGTGTTAATAGAAGTTAACAAACTACGAAGCAATATGAAAGTCTGTCGCACTGTTGAAATCGATCAAAGTCGTCTCTTTGAGATGTCCTATTTATTCCCAAGCGAGTATCGTTAGTAGGACCAATTAGGCATAATAGACTTACTGATAATAAGGAGGGAATCGGATTGTAAGGGATGAAGGTTTAAACCTTGAATATTAAGTTTCTTTAACAGAAAGAGTATTATGAAGGTTTTTTAACTTACATTTCAGTCATAATTCATCATTCTTCTGCCCTTATGCAAGTAAGTGGGGTCGACACAACATGTATATTTTTATAAAGGTTAGCTACTTACAATTACAATAGTAATTTTAGTTACAAATTACGAGTAAACTTGTTAGTTCCTGCAGCTAATTTTTTTTTTCGAATTGACTATATGACTGAAATGAGAGGGTTCGGGTGTACCTCGGATTTCTCGAAGTAAGACTTCGAAAAACGTTTAAAGAGGTGAGTAATGGTAGGGAGGTCGAGGTTTCTATGGAGGTCAACGTTCCGCATGAACCACGGACAACCAGTGGCTGAACGCATAAATCGGTTCTGACCTGCAGCTAAGCTAAATGCTTATGTTAGCAGTGGGCATTATAATGGCCGAGATTCGAAACCACGACCTCTCGATCGTAGGTACGTTACCCTAATCATTACGCTAACGCCGCTTAACATGTTGTTACATGTTCTGGCTAGGTATATTACGACTGGTCGCTCGCCAACATCAACTTACCCCAGTCGCCATTTACGACACCTCGGGAATAAAAAATGAGTGTGGTCTATTCTACACAAACCGATATCACACGACGGGTCAACTTATCTTAGCCGCCTTTTACGACACCTCAGTAAGGCATAAGGGGTTGTCTATTCTACTCAAACAGATACGAAACGACGGGTCAACTTACCTTAGTCGCTTTTAGCTAACGTTGCAGTATAAGATATTAAACAATGTCTACAAATATCTTGCTAAGTGAGCAATTATTTGTCTCAAAATTACGAATAATAACAAAGAGGTTCCTTGTTAATAAAGGTAAGCAAAAGAATATATCTTTTTTAAAATCGATTTTTTAATCATTCGCAATTGTGGATCTGTGGGTATACATATTAATGCACGTATAAAACGAACTTCACTGAGTGTCGCTTTTACATTAATAAAAAGGAACTGGTAATAAGTTTTTTTGTCAAATAGTAATTCGCGTGACTTTTTACAAATCATTTACAAAATAAAACGTACTTTCTCTCCGTATATGCGCAATTTATACGCCAAAAATATTGTTTTATTTCCATCCACCACATCAAACATAATGAAAAACCACGTAGTCAATAATTAATTGGTTGTAGTAATACGATTTTTCCAGTTAAATAATTTGAAAAATGGTTCTTAAAAAGAAACTGATAATACAGGTATAATAATTAAAGTTTTCGACAATTTATTTCGAAAAACATGTAGGCTGGCGTAGAACACATCGAGAGACATCCTTCGATACGAATGTTTTGCAAGTTCTGCTCAACCTTTTTTTCTTCTTAAATTAGTATTATTAAGTATCATAAATATTTATTTAATTTCTTAAATAAATATTTATATTACTAGATTAAAGAGAGTGGCGGTACACCAGTGAATGTAATATGTCGGCGTGGGGAAACAGGTGAAATGTCGTAAATATGGACCGAGACCTTGTTCATCTCCAGTAAGAAATCGCCCACAAATACATTCATGCATACTATCAGATTTTATGCTGGCGAATTTTAAAGTCAAGTATTCGACGTTAAATATGTAAAAGGAATACTGTACCTGTATTCGTAAATAAACGGAATATTGTCATCACTTACTGGCTAAGTATCTGTATTATTTCAATACTAGTGGTAACCGAGAATTTGTTACCGCCACCTTAGGCGTTTAAGTACCCTTAATTATGTACCTGAATGACCGCGCCTTGCTTTAATTAAATTTTAAAATAAATTAAAAAATGCAATTTTAATTTAAAAAAAAAGATTTTATTTGGGATCGATCCTGGTATTGTGAATTCGAGACCGCCTGTTACCCAATTGAGCTATGATAATTTTGCAATTGACAGCGTTTATCCTAATTATCCTTTGCTTTCACATAAAATAATAGCAGTTTTTTTTCAGTGCCCAAAAATAAGGATAAAACAAAATTATTTTCATTTAATCCTAGCTAAATCAATTTCCCTCCCAAATACATGCTAAATTTCGTGAAAATCGTTGGAGCCTTTTCCAATATTCAGAAAAATATATATATACAAGAATACATGAACATATTAAAGATAAAGATAAATATTAAGATAAGCCATATGTTATCTAGGTATATAGGTCCAGCCGATTAGTCGTAAGTGTTACATGCAGACAGAAAGGCTTGTATTTATAATATTAGTAATTATATGGAGTAGGATATATGTTAGTTGTCTAAATCTGTGCCTACCCCAAATGGTGTAAGTATTTAGCAATTGTAAATATTTATTTTTTATATTATAATTTAGCAATAATTATGATCCTTTTATCACAATGAGACCGTACTGTTTTTATAAATGCGAATATCGACCTTTTGCGATGTTTGACATCGCTAATTTTCTGGAGCAATATTTATTAAATAAGGGAAATTCTCAAATTTTCCTCAACAAACAGGAAAAATACACTTAATAGGTTATTGAGAGGATTATATTACTTAGCGGACGAATTCGTGAATGACTATTGTGAATGATTATTTATTTTTTTATTTACCTACATGACCAAATGTTTAATAGCAGCCTTATAAATTTGATCTGTTTCTGGGAACTTTGACACCAGACGGTTTAATTGGTCTAGCTTTAATCTATACTAATATATAAAGCTGATTAGTTTGTTTGATTGTTTGAATGCGCTAATTTCAGGAACTACTACACCGATTTAAAAAATTATTTCAGAGTAAGATAGTCCATTTATCGAGAAAGACTATAAGCTAATAACATCAAGCAAAATTTAAAGCATTCCCTGTGTCCGCTGAGTAAACGGTGATAATTATTCAAAAATCATGTATTACAAAATTGTTCCCTTTTAAAAGTTCTAAATAAAAGTCCGCAACAGCATACGTCTAGCTTTTAAGGTTAACCCACTTTAGATAAATTAACCCATTTTATGGTTATCAAAATAATATTTACGGTTTTAATCTTGAGCCGCTGGCAATTGCCAGTACTAATATATAAAGCTGAAGAGTTTGTTTGAACGCGCTAATCTCAGGAACTACTAGACCGATTTGAAAAATTCTACGATTTAAAAAATTTACGATAGTCCTTTAATCGCGGAAGGCGACTATACAACATCACGCTAATATGAATAGGGGAGGACCAGCAATAATTTGTATGGCAAAACGTTTGCCGGTTCGGCTAGTGTAGTATACATATATTGCAGGTATTAGGTGCAAAATCAATTACACAATAGACGGGTCGACGGAGGTAGGACAAAGCTCGAAACTGTAATTCAATTGCAATCGAATAAGAGAAGATTGCTAGAGTTGTTAATCATTTACTGTACAAACACTGTGAAACATTGTTTTTTGGTAGGGCTAACGATGAGCTTAAGACAATATTTTAGAGTATTACACGTACTTAATAACACCAATGAGTTTTTCTATTAAAACCTTGTGTCTAATTGCAATTTCTCACACGCTTTTCGGTGAAGGAAAACATCGTGAGGGAACCTGCATATCTCTAGAGAATTCTAGGAATTAGGAATCCGCATTGGAGCAGCGTGGTAGGTCTTAGCTCCAATCCTTCTCTCCAAATCAGAGAGAGGAGGCCTATGCCCAGCAGTGGGATAGTAACAGACCGCTACTTTACTTTTTTACACGTATTTAAAGTTTGAATGACTTATCAACAGTTCTGACATATCATAAAACAGAACAGACAGACTGTTTCGATAAACTCAAAAACTACATAGCTAATTTTTATTCGAAATATAACGTTTGTTGAAAGTTTAGGAAACAAGCTGCGTGGGAGTTTTTATCGAAATGCTGGTTAATCACATTGTGATATTACAAAACAATGTATAATGAGATTACTCGGTTTTTATAGGGCTAAAAAAAAAATTGTTACGGCGTATAACTACCTTTTAAAGATACCTTACTCATCATCAGCTTGCCCTTATTCCACTCTAAGTGGAGTCGGCACAACATGTTATAAACATGCTGTCACATGATTTGGCTGCGTTTTTACGACCGGCCGCCTGCCAGACGTCAACTTACCTCAGTCGTATTTTCCAACATCTCGGTAAGAAAGAGGGTGGTCTATTCTACTAAACGGATACCACACGGTGGGTCAACTTACCTTAGTCGCCTTTTACGACACCTCTGTAAGAAATGAGGTTGGTCTATTCTACTCAGCCGGATACTACACGGCGGGTCGACTTACCTTAGTCGCCTTTTACGACATCTCAGTAAGAAATGAGGGTGGTACTATTCTATTCAGCCGGATACCACACGGCGGTTAAAGACATCTTATTTTAATAATTATATTTCTTTAAATCCCGCACAGTATGTGACCTTCTTTGCAGTATTTAAAAAGCTTTTTTTTAGTAACCCGAACTATTTCATGCTTAACCTTATCAAAGTTATCAAGAAATGAAAACTAACACATTTCAAAATAGTAACGGCCTGTTTACTATCGCACTGTTGGCATAGAACTCTCTTCGTTGTTGGAGAGAAGGATTGGAGCTAAGACCTACCTCGATGCTCCAATGCGGATTGGTAGGTTACACATATCCCCAGAATTCACTAGAGATATGCAAGTTTCTTCACGATGTTTCCCTTCATTGCATTTCAAATTGCAGATATCAGTTAGACACATAAGTTTTAATAGAAATTCATTGGTATCGGCTCGGAATTTGAACTCGTGACCCCCTTAAAAGAGTCGCACGGTCCCACCGCTGGGCTATGGGCTGGCGTTGGGCAATGGTTATGCGGCGTTATCACGGCGGAAACTGCGTGTAGCAGCTAACAGAGCAGGATTATAGCCGGTTTCTACACATTAATTATGAATACTACTCACGATATTTAAAATGAAAGAAAATTTCTGTTTCAACATCTGTGAACTTATTTTTCGGACAACAAAAATAATAATCAGTCATTAATCTACTGATCTAAAATGAAACAAACTGTAGATCTTACAACCCGATTAAAAAATAGAGGTGCCATCTAGCTACAATTCAGTAGCGCCAAAATAAACAAACTCAAAAACTACGTAACACACCCTTCTGAACCCCATTTTACAGCGTCACGCCTGCCAAAAACAACGATGCCACTAGGCGGCGATTACCACTTTGAACCTCTTACGCAAACAATTAACGGCCCAAATGATTTTAATCCATTTAAGTGGTAGGAAAATCAAGGGCTATTATTTTAGTATATCTTCACTCTTTTAGGTGAATTAAAGCACTAGACGATTATTTTTTCTGATGGTCAACTAAAAATTAGCCTCAATAAGAAAACTTATATGACAGAGATATGTATTCTCATCATATACAATGCAAGTAATATATTTTTAAAGATTTTATTTAATTTGCCGTGTGAAGGTGGAATCTTGCTAGCTAAATTTGACTCACTTCCAGATGTCCGATTGAGATGAAATTTTACATACTGGTCCAGTCCCGACGACAATGCATGTTTGTTATAACAATGACCTGATGCTGCTGCCAGGATTAGCTCCAGACGAAACTCCCCAACGGTTAACAGTAGGGACATTAAATTTTGGTATAAACTTTTTTAAAAGTTTTTTAACTTATTACTGTTTTGTTCTTGGTTTGTTTTTGGCTTTTGCTGTCAGCATTCACAAAGTTTTGGGGGAGAGAAATCGGGCAAGCTAAGTTTTATTTTTAAAAAAATCGTTTTATCCCTGTTTTTGGGCATATTTAAAACACTATTTTTGCCATAAATTGTCAAATCAGCGTAGCTTAATCGGGAAACGGGTGGTCTCCTGAAATGAATATACCTAGGATCGAGCCCCACCTACCCAATAACTTTTTTTTTATTTTTTAAGTTTCTTTTTTTTATTTTGTAAAAAATTACCGAGCAAGGCTGGGTCAACCAGGTGCTATATTTTGTACAACTTATTATTTCATACAACTGAATTTTTTAATACAATTTACGCTTTCGACTAAGAATCTACTAGTCTACAACTATCTCATATCTACAAACGATTTTTTTATACGGCAAAATACTGTAAGCAATTTTTAAAGTCACAAATTGTTTGGTATACTAAAATTCTAAACCTGACTACAGTTCAGACTGCAAAGCTACGTTGACTTTAGTCGAGTACCGACTTTTGAAGTTGAAGTACATTGAAATATAAATGTACGATCCATTAGATTCGCAAACGAAGTATTTTCCTTTAAATATTTCACTTGACGACCGATAGATGCAATTTCTCTGTAACGACATTTCATTTATTCGACTAAGAATCTGCTTTAAAAATTCTAGCTGAGTGAACTTCGACATTGCGTTTAACATAACATTCTTAAGCGTCACAAACATCTCTTCAAGGTAATAGAAAATATAATTTTAGAGAAAATACGTTATCCCTGAAAGGTAATCTCATTCGATGTTTTAATGGTATTTTGCTTGATTTTAATTTTAAAATTTTTATTTAAGCGTGTTCATTATTATCAGATTTTAATTTCTACCCAATACGTGTTTGTAAGAAATATAAATAGAATTCTTCTTCCCACTAATATTATAAATGCGAAAGTTTGTGCGTATGGATGTATGATTATTACTCTTGCACGGCATGGACATTTGGCACATTTATTCCTTATTTATATACCAGACTGATATAGAAATCCTGTTAATTGTACATAAATTGAATGACACTAAAAAGCGGCATCTATTATCAGCAGATCACGCGAACGAAGTTGCAGGTAAAAGTTAGTTTACTATAACTTGAAAAATAAATTCAAAAATTACTTTATGTATTTAAAAAAAAATTAGTGGAATGTAAATGAAATAACCGAGCAAGGCTCGTCACCCAGTTCACTTTATTAAATGCAAAAGGTAAGTAAATGCTCTAAGATAACTATTTCGTCTGAATATGAATATAGAATGAACAGTGCATGTAGCATAAGATGGAATCGATATTAATTATAATTGGTATACCACAAGTCCCGTATAAACAGGATGCATATACAACACACTTGATTTGAAGCAATTACAAATCATAAGCACAGCGCTGATACACACTAGAGAGGTTTACACAACGTGTAACGTACTTGTCGCACCCACAAAGGGATGACAGGCAGCTTAATTATCGACATGTTCGTGCGGAATTTCAGATGCTCGAGGTATCGACTCAAACTATATATGATTTTAATTTAATTATGATATATCGGGAATTGTTTGATAAACATCTTGTATTGGAGATCCAATATACCTCGAGAGGTATGCGTATAGCATCAAATATAATTAACAACGTTACAAGTGATGCAATATACCTACATATTTTTAATTTCTTTTTTGCCGATGATTTTCTGAAGTCGGTTATTTATTTTAATTAACTGAGAATTTTTGTACCTCGTTTTTAAATAAAAGATTTTAAAAATTGATAAATAATCGGTATAGAAAGATTAAGAAAAAATATATACATATATCATATCAGCATCTGCTTCAAACGGACTAACCTGCAGTATTTAAAGTAACCGTTATATCAGTTATTTATTTATTTAAATAATAAATAAATATATGAGACACTCACACACACGGTCATCCGTCCCCAAAGTAAGTAACTTAATACTTGTGTTATGGCAGACAGACAACTGGTGAATACTTATATATTTACTTAACTATGACTTATATATTTTAATTACTTATATATTTTATTTTTTATAATAAATAATATCTTCTTTTTGTTTGTATATTAAAGACTTGTTTCTGAAATCTACGCTGTCAAAGTCTACTAATAGTAAGTAAAATGAAAACAGTGTCCGTAAAAAACAACGATTTGAAAAGTTTAATTAAAAATTATTAGAACAATGAATAACTTAATTTCGTATTAAATAATGAAAATTGATTTTTAAACAATTGGATTCCTTTTTAACATTTCTTCTTGTTTCTGAAGCTACATTTACTGTTCAAATTTCATAATTAAATGCACACAAGAACAATGACTACATTTCTTAATATCAAGATCACCAAAATTATTATAATTTCTGACTGGCCCGTTGCCTTCAGCTACGCGGATCGCGGGTTCTATTCCCGACGAGGGCCAACATTTTTTTATAAACAATTCCTACACAATTAAAAATACCCAATTCTTTACATAAAATACCAATTCTATTTTCTATGTAACTCTAGCACAAAAATGAAATCCAAAACCATCCTTTTGCGAATGGCAATCATAAGATTCTTTAATAAATTACTATTGTATTTTCTAAAAGAAAACAGCAAGAAATCGCGTGGAACAACAGGCGCAAAGGTTTAATTTTTCCGCTCCGGTATTTATTTTAACGACGCGCCCACGGCTATTTCTTATTATTATACACTCATAATCTTCTATTCCCATTGACATTAAAAGAAAACACATTTCGATATTAAGCGAAAATAATATCTTTAAATACAGACTTTATTAAGAACTATTTTTAAAAAATAGAATTTAAGACGATTTCACACATTTTCTTCGCGATCATTTAAAACTAAAATAAAATGAAAAACTAAACTCCTTGCTTCTCGTTTTGATTAGTTACACGTTCGCTTTGAAAATCAAAACATTTCGAATAACTCTTTCGACTGTGATAGCCCGGCGGTTAAATCGTGTGACTCTTTCGCGAGGTCACGGGTTCAATACCGAGCAAGGACCAATGAGTCTTTCCGTTAAAACTTGTGTCTAGTTAATATTTGCAATTTATCACACGCTTTACAGTGAAGGAAAACATCGTGAGGATTCCTGCATGTCTCTTGGGAATTCTAGGGATATGTAAAACCTACCAATCCGCATTAGAGCATTGTAGGTCTTATATCCAATCCTTCTCGCCAAAAACGGAGTAAGAAGGCTTATGCCCAGCAGTGGGATAGTAACAGGCCGTTACTTTATATGGTCAGAAATGACACTATAGCGAAAACAGGTCGTAAAACCGAAACATCAAGGAAATTCAGCGATTGAATAATATGTTCCTTTCAAATCAAAACGCGAATGAATCTCATTAAAAAAAATTTAATCCTTTACGTTTCTATTAGTTTGTTTGCTTTAAAATATACACTGCACAAAAAATTACAGAAATTTTATTCAAGTTGTCACGACGTGACAAAAATGACGAAGCTTTATAAAAGCTCGCAATGCTGCAAGAGGCGGCTACTAATGAACTGTGTATTTTTATTCGTTTTCTCTTGAGTCGGAAGCTATGAATATAATATAATCAGGAACTCAGATCAATATTAAACGATAACTGCAACTGATCCTAATCGGTGTGCTACAGGCCTTTTACGTTTGAAATAAATTACTAGATTGATAATCATCATTCTGCTGCCCTTATCCCACTCTATGTGGGGTCGGCATAACATGTTTTAAAATAGTTTAATAGTTAAAATAGTAAAAAAAAAAACTTTTCGCAATACTTCTCTTATATACTTCTCTGATACATTTGTTAAAATTCGCAATAAAAGAATTTAAAACTATTGAAGCACGGATTTTACTTGAAGAATTTAAATGCTCCGGCAAAAATCTTCTGATGCGTAACATTAATGATTTACGTAAAAGGACTCAATTGATCAATTGACTTGATTTATTTAAACACAAATTACGTTTATAATTTGTTCTTAATTAATAAGTATCAAATTATAAAATATCTGCTAAGGATTATTGTTATTAAAGATCAATCCAGGTTCATCACAGAAAAAAAAGGTTCCTCACTGACACAAGACCTAGACGTCGGGAAAAGAGGAAATTTAATATTACATTAGACCGACCCACCGTAAGTTATTGAGCTCCGGCCTTACAGTTACAACTGAGTTCAAAGCTTTGAAACAATTTATATTTATTTTATTGAAAAGTTAAACCGTTTAAGAGATCATATCAACGTTCACGGCTACGCTCCGTACTCTCCGGACCATATTCTATCTCTTAACATAAAAGTTCCGGAGATGAGATGTCAGCCGCTTCGTACTCGTAAGTCGTATGTCTTTGTGTAAGTAAGTATAGGTACCCTATCTGTATACATGGGGTTAAGAAAACGAAAGGCATGAGTTAAATTGTTACTAAGAATTAGGCATCTTTATAGACAACTGATGCTTGGAATTAAAATGCCAATATAAAGGTTAAATATGATGAAGTGAAAAAGTACGATTACCTATAACTAATAAAACTTTACTTACCGATTGATTAGCAAAAGTGATTATAATTTTGCTATAATCCACGATAAAATTTATCGTGATTATATCTTTTGTATTATGGACCTCCGCAAAGTAACGCCTAATTCTATAGATTGATTAGCAATTAACTAAGAAAAAGTGTAGGTAAATCTATACTCCTTATAAAAGAAAGTTCCCAAGTCTGCGTGTGTGACCGATTTTCTTAAAATCTACTAAACGGATTTTGTACGGTTTTTACTAAAAGATAGTCCCATGCTTCTGGAAGATTTAGGTTATTAGTAGATAACGATTTTATGTAATTTGAGTCGAAGTAGAGGTGCAGATATGAAAAAACTTGCCTGCTGGGAGCTTAAAGTCACGTGCGGCGAGTAAACCAAAAGACAGATACACTAAAGTAATGTACTATAGGAATTGTAGTTCCACAAAATATTCCACGACCATATGTCTCTATATCTTATATTTAACTTACAATAACTATTTATAGCTAGCTAGTTCATTAGTGAATAATTTAAATTAAACGACGAAATGTTATACAATTCTGCAAAGCCGGATGATACTATTTCAAACAAGCTTTAATATGAATACCGTTGCACATGATATTTACAATTTCAAACACACCGCTAAAATGGAAATATTTCGCAAATACAAAATTAATGTCCAGATACGCAGACGGTTTATTACGACTCAGTGGTCAAAGAGTGTTTCAAAGCAGACAGGTGCAGGACCGTTCATATTTCATGCGTTACTAATATTCAGTACATTCAACAAATTTCTGTGTAATAAATGTCTCTTCTAGTATATTGATATGTTTGTGCATGTTTACTTTGAGGACGTATCTGTTTTAATTGCTTCTAGTATTATAGAATCCTGGAACGACTGAAGTCTATGCAGGCGAAATATTGGTATCTTTGTACAAATTAGAGGAACGTGTTTCCGCTTTGACAGATTAAATTCTATACCAATCGCTTTGGTACGTATTAATACGTTTTCTGTCTTGTATATATTACGTATCATAGTATATTTGGCGAATGTATTTGGCATGATTGAAGTTTCTTTAGAAAAGGAGTTTTAAATTACCTTAAATGAAATATACATTGTATAAGTGTTTGTGTAATGTTTGCTGATTTATTTGATTATTCCTCGACGACTCCGACGAATAGATAAGAATATATTTCACATGAAAAAAAATATTTTTGGGGTCAGATGTTCTAAATCTTATTCATTCATGTCATGTCATTCTTAATTTAAAAAGGTTTAAATCTACAGGCAGTTTGTATGGAAGGTCAGTACTTACTTACTTGGTCATTTTTTTAAAACTAGACAATCACTAGTAGACTAGATAAGTAAGACCCATAAGTAAGAGATCCGGGAAAACTTTGCGTTGAAATTGATGCAGTTTCTTTGATTTGCAATAAAAATACGTACATAATTATTGTTCCTTCGCATTATATATAAAGCATTCGCATTATATAGCAGAATTATTTTTTTAATTAAAGAAATAGGATTTCTTCGTGTACAAAAGTAGTTAAAGTTTTTTTTTGCTATAATCCTCGCTTTAATTAAAAAAATCAAAGCAAAATTATTCTTTGTTTACTTTAATATATTTTTTGTAAAGCAAAAATGAACTGTATGAAACTGTTGAAATAATTAACAACTGTGAAGAAATACTTATTTGGTATTCGATAAATCCGAAATCCATATAGGACTTGCTAACTCGATGTTTAAAATCAAGTAATTTTGAATGAAAATTTCGTAGCGTAGTTGCGAGCTTTCGAATAAATTTATAACATCAGCCGCAAGCTAGTGCAAAATTCTAAATGAGAGTTTTATTTGAGTAGGTATGTAATGTAAAGGATATTTCATTTGGGAATTATATTATTGTGAAAAGTTTCGAGCAAATGTGCAGTTCTGAGTACATTTGAATTATTTTCTATATTGCATATTTGTTAACTTATGCTTTTAATTCAACAACAAATTATATAAAAATCAAATTAACTTTCATCGCAGTCGTTTCTTCGAAAATAATCATCTTAAGTATTGTGCTAAGAAAGCTCAATCAGAAAATATGCTCTAAGTAAATAAAATTTCGACGAGCACTCACATCATTATTTTTTCCTAACAAGCTGCGTCTGTTCGCGACCGCTTCAAAACAATATCTGCAATTTCTTACTACATTATTTTTAGTAGAGTTAAATTACAAAGATCCGATAAGAATCATCTTAGGCATTGTCCTAAATAAGCTCAAACAGAAGATATGCCCTAAAGAAATAAAATTTCCACGAGCACTCAAATCATTATTTCCTAACAAGCTACGTCAAATCGCAACCGTATCTAAACAATATCTGCAATTTCTTACTGCATTTTTAATGATTTGAATGAGTTAATCTTGTATATGAGTAAGTAACGGCCTGTTACTATACCACTGCTGGGCATAGGCCTCTTCTCTCCGTTTTTTTTTTGGAGAGAAGTATTGGAGCAAAGACCTACCACGCTGCTCAAATGCGGATTGGTAGGTTACACATATCCCCAGAATTCTCTAGAGATATGCAAGTTCCCTCACGATGTTTTCCTTCACCGAAAATCGTGTGATAAATTGAAATTATCAATTAGACACATAAGTTTTATTAGAAAACTCATTGGTGCCTGCCCGGGTTTGAACCCTAGAGCTCCTCAAAAGAGGCGCACGGTGTTACCGCTGGGTTACCACAGCTTCTTGTATATGTATATATATTTTTCTGCATTTGTAAACGGTTACGATTTTCATAAAATCCAGCATAGACGGGTTTTGGGGGGAAAATCGATCTAGCTAGGTGTTATTTTAAAAAATGTTGTTTTATCCCTTTTTTGACATTGAAAAAACTACAACAATTTCATGAGAAAGCAGACGTTAATTGCGCTGTCAATTCCGAAGTTACGATAGCTTATTTGGGTAACAGGCGGTCTCAAATTCAGAATACCAGGATCTATTCCAGGATAACATTTTTCTCTTTAAATTGATTTTTCTTATATATAATTTTAAAAAAATACGTAGAAGGTCTCGATCACTCAGGTACTTCTATTTAATGGAGTTGAATTAAAAAGATCCGTTTCTTTTGTACTTTACGTTTTTTAACAAAGAACCGTGTGTGCGTTTAAATAAAATATATTGTATATGTAAGATTTTGAAGTGTTTTATAAAAATAAGAATGAGCCCCACATTTCCTCTTTGTGCTTTGAATGCCTTGCGGAATTTCGTTAGAGTTCAACGCAGGTGGGTGAATTGCAAAAGAGTTATGGAGATTTTGAAAAGCGTACATAGCATAAGAATAACTTAAGATATTGCGTTATTACCTTAGAAAATATGTTGCTCGAGATAAAAGAAACGTAATGCACTTGGGAAACAAAAGGATACACATAAAGAGAGAACAGGAGGAATTTTCGATAAAGTAAGTATCGTTTAAAAATAAATACCTGTGTGACCAAGCCATGCTCGATATTTTTTTTTACAAATTATAAGAAAATAAATTCATATTACTTTCCTATTATTGTCCTCCCTAGAGAAACAAACGGTTGCCTGTAAAGTCGGTTCTACGGGCAAAGATTTTACGTGACAACGTCTTTTTAAATGTGATGGATTGGAGTTGGAGAGAGACGCAAGGCATTCGCCAGTCCGGCGGGCCTCTCTTTCGTTCGGTGACTCATCGTAACAGACGTGAGCAGGCGTTACACTTTTTCATGAGTGACTCCAAGCCGCAACCTAATTTAAGACGTTGTCACGTCAAAAAGCTTGGTAATAACAGGGGCTTTTGTGCTTTGAGTGTACGCATACTAGCTAACTTGTGCCGTATGCCGTGGGGATTAAATGTAGGTAAAAATTGTACTTACATTTCTTAGTTTTAATATTACTGATTTTTATGTATGTTTTAGAAAATATTATTAAAAAATAATAAATAATACTGACTCATTTCGTGGGCGGTAATTTTGTACCAGACGCTTTAAAGCTGCCAAAAAGTTGTGTTCCAAATCCCCGGGTCTGATTGAGGTAATATTTATTTATTTTTTTATATCTTATAAACTATTACGATACTATTTTTTTATCTTATACTACAATATATATATTTATATATATATAAGTTACAAAATTTATAAAAAAATAGAAAAGATTTTACATACTATCTCGATGACAATGCATGTTTATGATAAGCAGCTGATTCCGCCGCCAGGATCAGCTCCAGGTGAGGGAACTTCTTAACGGTTAAAAGGGAGAACATTAAATTTTGTTTAAAGCTTTATTATTAATAGCTATTATTATATTTAATTTGCTATTTTTTTATATTCCACTTTTGAGTGATTTTTAAACACTATTTTCCAGTATATTATTTATTTTATTGTACCGTCACCGGTTCGTTATCGAATTAGTTAAGTTAGGATTAATTTTTTTCGTACAAAGTGACCAAAATTAACATCAAATGAGTCTGTGATACATGCATACATAATAAACATACAGAAAATATATAAAGCGTGTTAAAAGGGGAACGTCAACATTAATAATTAAATATCCATTACCCATTCATTGAATTACCCGACGTGGACAACGGATACACCATTTTCTCAATTGAAATTTTAAGAAACAGTATCTGTTTTACCCGTCATTAAAATAGTCAGTCTTCGGTTTCGTCTCTCGTAAATTTGTACATAATTCGCACAGATGAAATGCGGTTTTAACTTTTAAAATTTGGCTGTGAATTGCTTTTGTAAATAATTCCATTTAAATGTAGCCAACCCGGCTTCATAAACCACATTACTTAATTGAGAGTGGCCATTGACAAATATTACAGCGCTTTCATGTTATGTTAAAACTATGTTTCAGGGGATGATAAATTAAATCATGTAATTACGGTAAATGATATAACGTGAGGTTAGTTATCCTTAACAATTAGATATACCCCATTGCTGACTTTTAAGTAGACCTATGTTATTCTCTATACCTATAAAAAATAAATAACAACGCTATATTGCTCCTTTATATTTATTCAATAAATAAGAAGCAGTTTTCTCAAAAGTCAACCAATTTATTTTTTCTCAATAATTTGACGGCGACAATGTTTTTCTATAGTACTGACCTTATTACCTTAGTTTTTCTATATTATAACTATTATAAGGAGGTTGTATTTGAAACATGATATATATTTTATATAGGTATATATATCTTTAATATTTAAATGAGTGAATGATATATATATACGTATATTTTCGAAATCTCGGAAACGGCTTCTACGATTTTCCTGAAGTTCGGCATGCAGGAGGTTTTGGGGGGAAAATTGATCTAGCTAGGTTTTGGTTTTATTTAAATAAAGGCGTTTTATCCGTTTTATTGATAAATGAACTTTTAAGTTGGCGCGAACGGAGACGCAAATACAGTAAATTATGTGCATTTGATAGACAGACAGGATTCCCTTATCATTACATAGTATTTCTGTACGCGTCTGACATGCATAGGCGGCTTCTATTACCCAGACAGAGGGGAGGGCGGGGGGCCGTATCGAAAACAGCGTTTAGTCTACACTCTACAGCTACACAAAATTCATTATCCTAAAGCTATGAAAGGGAACGCGGTCTCCCAATTTGCTTTTATGTGATTTGTATTTTGAACAATATGTAGATTTAGTATGGCATGTGACAACATGTTTATTACATGTTATGCCGACCCCACTTAGAGTGGGATAAGGGCGGAGGGATGATGATGATGTAGATTTAATATGAATATTTTTTTTACTGTTTAAATTATAATAATTGAGAGGAAAATTTATAAAACGGTCATTAGACCTGTCGTAATATATGGATCAGAGTGTTGGGCAATAAAAGAAAAGGATGAAAGAAATGTGCATGCGGATGAGATGAGAATGTTAAGGTGGATGTGTGGTGTGACAAAACTTGATAGAATACGTAATGAGTATATCAGGCGAATCTGAAAGTTGCGCCCATTACTGAAAAGATGAGAAGTGCGAGACTAAGTTGGTATGGTCATGTAATGAGGAGGGATGAAAATCATGTGACCGAAAGAGTTTTAAATATGAATATGAATGGAGGCCAAAAAAGCTGGATGGATTGTGTGAAAAATGATATGCATGTTAAAGGAGTGGCACCAGGATGACATTAACCGTGTTGTGTGTTTAAATAATTCTTTATTCAAATTAACTAAGTAGAACTAGTAATAGAATAAGTTTAATATAATGAAAGCTTTTAACAAAATTTCATGTCCCTACTGTTAACCATTGAGGAATTTCCTCGTATGGAGACAATCCTGGTAGCAGCATCAGGTCATGCTCATCATAAACATTATTTATCACAAGTTAAATAAAAGCTTTTAATAATTATTTATTTAATATTATTGTTTATTTCAATTCTTTATATTTTATATATATTATTTTTTGCGGAATCTCGGAAACGGTTCCAACGATTTTCCTGAAATTCAGCATGTAGGGTGGTTTCGGGGACAAAAATCGATCTAGCTAGATTTTATTTAAAGAAAATAGTTTTTTTCTTGTTTTTGGGCATTAAAAAAATACTAAAATTTATATTGAATATAAAACACTATTTTTGAAGTAAACTGTCAAGCCAGCGTTGCTTATTTGGAAGCGGGTGGTCTCTAGAAATGAAAATTCCTGGGATCGAGCCCCACCTCCCCAGTTATTATTATTTTTTACTTTCTTTTTGTTGTAAGAAATTACCGACCGAGGTACTCATTTTTATATTAATAAATGCAATAAAAAGATTACAAACAAACAATTAGTTAATCTATTTTGTATAATACTATTTTGTGAGATATCCGGCTTCAGTATGTAAGGAACGAGGGATAACCGTACCTAAAGTAGGTCTAAGTGATAAATAATGTCGGCATGAAGAGAGAAAGTGATCGTTGTCAATTTAAACAACGTGAATGTTTTCGCGACTTTTGGAGCAGAAAAAATCAAATATTTACATTTGCAATTTATCACTCCGACCGTTTATCTTTTGACCTTTACTTACACAAGATATAAAAAATACAGTGGAATCTTTTTAAGCCAAACAAATGCTAGATATTTAAATTTCTTTTGTTAGTGTCTACGGTGCCATCAGATAATCATAAGGCCGATGGAAAAATTGCGTCTCTTATCGATATAAATAGAAATGACGGTAGATATGACTTTGTCGAAGCAACAAGATATCTATACTAATATTATAAATCTGAAAGTCTGTTTGTATGTCTGTACGCTGTGCTATGCCGCTGGAGCAATATAAACGAAGTTTGTTATTAAATATGTAGATTATATACCTAGGTGTTAATAAGAATTTTGGAATAGTAGTAGTAAATAATTTTTTTTTATAAAATAGTATACTTAATATTTTGGCACTTTATTAATATCAAACAGTAAGTTTTACTAACTTATGTAAAGATGTAAAGAAGTAATAATTTCGAGCGTAATTTTTTTTCTTGAACCCATTCATGCACATGCGCACGCGTGCGTGTGTTTTAACGTGCGTGCGTTCGTGTGTCGTGCGTGTTTGTTTTTACGTGAGGCAGTGTGTGTGTTTTGTGAATGTGTAGATGCGAGTGAGCGCGTGCGCTTGCGTGTGTGTGTGGGTGTGTGTGCGTGCATAAGTTCGTACGTGCTTGGATGTTTGTATTAATAGAGTAATGATATTTGTAGTCAATAAATTTCTTCAATCTTTTCAAAAATAAATGTGTACTGAATTGAAAATACTTTCACCGTAGTTGACCCGAGTGTTACAATAGAATGTTTATACGCAAAAAGCAACTTATTTACATTATTCAAAACAAAAACTGATTACGCCCATTGGTTATAATAACAAACAAGCTTCTAAAGAGTATACGATGTCGATTGTACCCGGGAGCCAATTCGAATTTCCTGTGTCGATATTGTAATACACAGTCGACATATACAATTATTATATGACAGACGTTGCAGGATATAATATCTCAGCAATTTAAAGCTTGACAATATCAGTGCTCACAAGTTATTATCCAAGTACTAATTGTCCGCCGTGCAATTAATTCGTCTGTTTCAAAGCGCTGTAAGCGCTTCTGGAAAACAAAAGGTGCTCCAGTAATGAAAATTTCACTAGTTCATAACGTTGCTTCTATTGAGAAGAAACAATAAGTAACTCGACGGGCGCTCTTTATGGAATTGTCGAATTGACATTATTAAAGTGCAGTCTCCTACAGCGGCGCATTCCAATCGTTCACTGACTACAGCCAGCGACTTTATCTGCGGGGATTTTACAACCTCTGCCACCTCTAACTCTACAACCTCTCATCATATAAAAAAACACATATATCAGCTTTCATGAAATTCAGCATGCATTTGCGTGATTTGTATTGTATGATGTATGTAAAGTAAAAGATATTTGAGCTGTTAAACTGTGATAACCTAATGGTAACGCGCGCACCAAAAAAGTTCGAAAACTGGGAGCTAGTCACCCGGCGCTTTTTTCTTTTTTTTTATTGCACTTTTTATCTTTCAAAAAATTACCGAGGCTGGGTCAGCCAGGTACAATATATTTATAAAAGCTTCAACTCCATCAACTTCTTTCAACGTGTATTTTTCGTACATATTTTAAATTTGCTTGAGTTGTTAAATATAAGTGTGGAAATAAATAGGTGGGGCGCGTCATTGTAGCTTAGACGAACACTATCGTATTATGACATTTTCTTACAAGTTAGGATATGTATAATAAATAGACTATCCTTGTAGGATATACCATCGGATCTTCTGCCCGCGACTGAGATAAATAACTTTCAACTATTTCCAACTATCTCTATATAAAAAATCAAATTAAACCTCACATTCTCGCATTCACAATATTGATATGGAAGTATAGTTTAACGCGCGTATTTATAGTAAGACGTATATTGGTTTAGTTCTAAGCACATCCCACAATTGTTATTAGTTTTTTCAATTTCCTAACGTGATATTCGATAAAGTGAATCGATATTCAGAATCGATAATGTACAATAGAAATTCTGAACAATTACAATATAATAGGACGTCTTTATATTTTGTTGTACGCTACTACATATTATGTAGTTATATCGCGAACATAATATACTAGTACCAGAGTGATCGAGCTTTGTTATAATTTTTTTTAAAGATATATAAAAAAATAATTGGGCAGATGGGGCTCGATCCTAAATATTTTCACCTCTCTTTACTGCCCGTTCCCCAAATCAGCTACAATGACATTTGACATGGTATACCATGTCATGGCATTTGACAGCAAAAAACTTGTTTTGTTTTGTATTCAACGTAAATTTAAGAAAAAAATTTAGTGCCCGAAAACACGAGTTTTTTTTTTAAATAAAACCTAGATCGATTTTTTCTACCCCAAATCCCCTACATGCTGAATTTCAGGAAAATCGTTGGTGCCGTTTCCGAGATTCCGAAATATATATACAAGATATCAGTATCGTTCAAACGACAACTCGATCTCGCCACAGAGATTCACGACGCGTATTGAGGCTTTATATATTGAAAGGGAAAAGTATTTCCGCTAGCCGCCCCCGCTGGGATATATTTAAACTGCTGATGCAGTTTATATTCCCGATACATTATTAATAACTAAACAGTGAAATAGATTCAGGAACTGCTTTTTGAGTTTGAAAAGAAGATTGGAACCATTATTAGTAAGTGATACTTATTCCAAGAATTCTCTTCAGATAGTTCAGCAGGTTTCACGATGTTTTTATTAAAGTGGAAAGCGCGTGTGAACCGAAAGTCGCGTGTTAGAATGCATCTTTAATATTTAAATTAGTTAATCTTGTATGTGTGTGTGTATATATATATATATATATATATATATATATATGTGTGTGTGTGTGTGTGTGTATATATTTTTTTTTTCGGAATCTCGGAAACGGCTCGACGATTTTCTTGAAAATCAGCATGTAGGGAGTTTTGGGGGAGAAAAATCGATCTAGGTTTTATTTAAAAAAAAACCATTTTATCCCAGCTTTTAGGTCTTAAAAGTACTAAAATTTATATTGAATTGAATTTTTGCCATTAGCTTTCAAGACCGCGTAGTTTAATCGGGGAACGAACGGGTGGTCGCGAGAAATGAAGTTTCTTTTTTTTTATTTTGTAAAAAATTACTATTACAATATTGATTAATAAATGGTGTAAACAAGTACTAATATTTTATCTTTTAATTATCCGCTATCCGAAATTTAACAGAGACGATAGTACTCATCTAATACACAAATTCATCCTTACATCCGATGACGAAGACCAGAGCGACCAGGGATACATAGAAGATGTGCGACCATCGCAGTTTAACCCCCCTTTACCCGCCTTTAAGAAACGCACGCAATACACAGTTCCCGCATCGATAACGTCCTATAAAGAGCTCATGAATAATAGCCCCGATGGGTTCGAAACTAATCGGGCTCACCCAATACAATAAGACCGGAGTATAGCCGGTTTGTATACATAAACTATGTTACACATTTACAAGCACAAACTATAGGTTCAAAGTAATAGTTCAAACTATCAGATCCTATTATTAATATGCTGTTACACCAAATCCAAATCTAAAACAAATTCTATTGTCATCTCTAACCTTTATTGTAAATCAATAATATAATATAATTGGAGCTTGGTATTTAGTGCCGTGTTTTTGGTGAACGTTTTTAAGATGTACAGATTTGAATTAATTCATGCCTCTTTTTTTATCAGATTAGCGCGCGTCTGACCGCAGTCATGCTTGTTGGAAAGCTGTGATGGAGTTTTATTTTAAAAACTCCAGTCCAGAAGATGCATTTCTTAAACGAGTGTTGTATTACGATTTAACAAAGTAATTTCACTCATTCGTTTACGTTAAATAATTAGTAACTAATTAAATAATTATATAAATACTTAATCATTCACTCACTATTACGCTTTTTATTCCGTATGATCAATATTAATAAAATTTGAGACAAATGTAGCTTTATATAAGCTAAAATATAAAATGTCCCCGTTTCTTTTAGCAACATAAAGAAACCGTATCTAATTAATTTTAACATTTAAGTTCGTTACCTAAACCTATCCGAGAATTTTTACGGTTAGTAAGGTTGATTTATTAAAAGGCTTTTATAAAATATTCCTAAACTTTCTTTAAAATGGTGAAAGACGCTCAAAATTCATAATTTAATTTTAAAACAGAGTAGAAATATATGCGTTTGATTTTAAATGTAAGTATAGTCAGCGAACAGCGTCAAAATTAATTTGTAGGCTATTTATTTATGAAAATATGTGCACGAAATCTCCTCGATATATCAGTAAGGTTTACATATTCGGAACTTCTGAAACAAGCTTCCGCTCTCATGTCGCAATGTAAAATCATTTAGTTACCTATGTGTAAAGTTCAGAACTTTAGACTGCAATAATAAAGCGATACATAAATAAGGTTTATGCACAAACTTTAGATGACTTTATATAAACTAGTTACTGTCGTGACTTCGGTACCGGGATACAGTATGTCGGTTTTCGGCCTGAACTATCTCCGTACCAAAAATCGTATACATACATTTCTCCGGAAAAAGGACACATAAACGGACATCATCATCTTCCTGCTCTTATCCCACTCTAAGTGGGGTCGGCACAACATGTTATAACCATGCTGTCACATGATTTCGCTGCGTTTTTACGACCGGCCGCCTGTCTGACGTCAACTTACCTCAGTCGTATTTTACGACACCTCGGTAAGAAAGAGGGTGGGCTATTCTACTTAATCGGATACCACACGGTGGGTCAACTTACTTTAGTCGCCTTTTACGACACCTCAGTAAGAAATGAGGTTGTCTATTCTACTCAGCCGGATACCACACGGGGGGTCGACTTACCTTAGTCGCGTTTTATGACACCTCGTTAAGAAATAAGGGTGGTACTATTCTATTCAGGCGGATATAAAGGGACATGTTCACGTTTATATCATTAGTATGGAAAGTGGATACATAAAAATATGCTACGTCTATATTAAGAAAAGAGGGAAGAAAAAATCTATCCCAAAATCGTTACGTTAATAAAATGGTGTGTAAAAAGGCAAGCGTGTAAGTCTTTTGTGAATCGGTCAATCTATCTGTCGAGAGAAATTTAAGAAAATAAGTATATTTACATTTGATTCGCAGTATATTTAAACTAATTTAATTTTTTGTACATAAAAATATGAAGTATTATAAAACAATAGGTGATGACAATAGACAAAGAAGGACTAGATAGGTACTGACATAAGACTAATAACATTATTTACGTCACTTATCCGCATTTTATAGTTAATATTTGTAACCTTTGTAATGTTGGGACCGAAAAACCCAAATAACACTAAACCAATAAACGGCGCTAAATGCTAAATTAAGGCTTGATATAGTGTTGTTGTATAGAATAATAGAGATATACTTGAAGACGGTTTTGAACGTGGACTTGATACCTCCATTAGGTACTCTATTATGCCGGCGTAGTTAATTTCGATGTAAGATAGTCATGAACAACCAATATTTATATTTAGATTTTCCTCAATGCCCTGTTAAAAATAACGAATATTATAGTTAATTATGATTTCTAATTTCATTAGTCTGATTCACTTTCAGACAAACGAGCCTTCAGCGACAAACTAATAACTATACAACCCAAATAATATCTGAATTACAGACGACAATATCATTGTACGATAACGCAAATATAAGCCCGTCTGTCAAGAAGGGTTATTACTCGCAATAAAATTCAATAGAGAATTATAAGAAGATGCATATGTCAAATAATGCTGAATGTTAACACATTACATCCTTACGAACTTCAAATCTGTATTTCAACAACTAAAATATGACTTTTGCAGTTTCCCTTTTTTAATGAATTTTAGGGAAAATGTTGACATGAATTTTTACGATTCGCGCATACACGGACATTTAAAATTGTCACTACAAAGTGGGCTTATTGCAAGTTTATAATTAAATTAATTTAAATAATATTCTATAAATATATATAACATATATTACAGTTAAGTTACGAAAAACAACAAACCACTCAGCAATTTATCAAAACGGGTATTTCTAACTGTTCAATTAAGTAGGATAATTCAGGTAAATTTAGTAATTATTGGGACTATTTTGTTTTTCTTACAATCTTCGTGTTAACGATTTAAAAATAATCGACTCTCGGCCATTTGACACTCGTTAATTTGGATCTCACGATAATTTGAAGTTTTTTTCCGGCCCCTTGGAAAATACATGATATATTGAATAAAATAAATGTTAATTGGTCCCTTCGGTAATTTTGAAGTTAGGGGAATATTATTTTCCTCGCGTTAAGTCCGGGGTTTCGTAGAATTTGAAATTAAATTCCCTATAATTCAAATTCAAATAATTGTACATTAAAGATGGCATTTATATGCACCTTTGAATTGTCAAATTAAAATGAAGATACGACCTGTTCGGAAAGGTGCTGTTACCGAGAAGAACCAGCAAGAAACTTAGCGGTCACTTTTTTTATCAAAAATAAATATTTCAAAATATGAACCGTGTGGTATTCGGCTTAGTAGAATAGACAACCTTGCCGAGGTGCCGTAAAAGAAGACAGAGGTAAGTTGAACCACCGTATGGTATCCGGTTGAGTACAATAGACCACCCTCTTTCATACCGGGGTAAAGTACGTCTTAAAGTACGACTAAGACAAATTGACGTCAGGCAGGCGGCCGGTCGTAAAATACGAAATTAAAATATAAATTAGTAGCCCAATTATGTGACAACATGTTTGTAACATGTTGTGCCGACCCCACTTAGAGTGGGATAAGGGAAGGAGGATGATGAAATATCTCAATAATATATAATCGTTTACAAATCAAAAATGACAATATAATCCAATGCGTAACTAGCCGCAACTTTAATTCAAGCTTTCTTATCATCTTCAACAGTCTTCAACAGTATAATAAGCTTTATAAATGTCTTTTTAATTGCTTGTTAGAACTTAAGTAAAGGCAAGTCCAAAATAGATTGTGGAATTTTATTATAAAAATGTATACCGAAGCCCAAAAACGATCGACGAACTTTCAGCAGTCATAGCCTTGGTATTAATTTATTTCATTATATAATTTGAAGAGTTTATCATGCAAAGACCTGTCGTTACATTACGAGTAACGCAGCCCAGTCTTTTAAACGTTAATAAGTCCTACTGATTGCTGTTTGTTTGATTTGTGCTATTAAAATAAATCTAAGACAGAAAAAATCTCTTTCCATAATTTATAGAAGGCGTTACTTTACGGAGATCTATAAAGCAAAAGTAATAATAAAATTATTTTGCTATAACCCGCGATAAAGTTAATAGAAAATATATATAATGTTAAATGTAGACTCCAACTTAACATTTCAGAACATCTTGAAATCATTTAACATAACTATAGCGCCCTCATTTAACGATCAGATAAATGTTTCTAGTTCAAGCTTGTTACACGTGTTCGAAGACAAAATAAATGGTGGGGGTTGAACCAGTTACTATATAACTATGCTTGCTTGGTTGATGCGTTTCTTTGCGATTTTGTTGTGAAGTCTATCTCCTGATGATCGGTTTCGGGGCGAAACAAGTCTATTATAGTGAACTTGTGTAGTGCTTGTGTTTACGAATCCCACATATATCGGGTGAAAGATTAGTTATTTTTTATTATTTTATGATATACAATAATAGTTTAGAAATAGCAAAACTCGAATTTTGGTCCAATTTATTTACTCGAGTCCGCCGCCTTCAGGATTATTAAAACGCTAGTTATTTTTAACTGAAGTAATTCTAAATTTATCTCTGGTAAATTGAGTTTCAAATTATCGAGAGTCGACTGTTTATGAAAATAGCACTGTTATGGAAAAGCGAGATTTTATAATAGAAGTATTTACAAACACCCTGTTCGAGACTAAGGATATAATGAAAAAATTATTTTGTTTTTGAACAATTCTATATTGTTAAAAAATTATTTGGAGTTATATTTCTACTCATCATTCTTCGGCCCTTATCTCTTTCTATGTGGGGTCGGCAGAACATGTTATAAACAAGCTGTTTCTTTGCTTTTTTTACAGTATGGCGGTATTGTTATTTGCTTACTAGGGCGGTTTTTTGGCACGCGGCATTTTGCATTGTTTTGGTTAAAAAATTCTTATCTATCTTAGTTAATATACAAGTATATTAAGTATATAAGAATTAAGTAAAGTATATAACTAGCTTTAGTTATTGAATTTACACGACTTATATCCAATACCGTATTACCATCAGAAAACCCGATGCTCTAAGATTTACTTAAAGGTAATATAGAGCAATTTAAATACCCGTTAGCATTGTAATTGATTAAGTAGTGTGGCAGTATTACAGGTTCAAATATAAGTGAAACAAGTTCAAAGAAATCACACAATAGCAATTATAAGGTTAATTGAGTATCATTAAACGTCAGAGCGGTCGATATTAACAGCTTGAAGGAGTATATCTACATGATCTAATGAAAAATAATCTGAAAAAGGCACAAATAACAAAAACAATTGAAAGTTAGAAGAACCTCGAACTGCTAGCAATCTCGAAGATACCTGTATCGAACATTAAACAAAAAACATATATGACAAAATGAGACTATTACAAATTGGCTGGAACAGTTTTCAATGATAATCTGTACGCGGCAGCAAATACATTTTCTATTATATTTGTATTTATATTTGTTACATGTTTCAAATACAACCTCCTTTAAATAATTAAATCAATAATATTGAAAAACAATGTCGCCGTAAATATGTGACGAGTTGTTGTTGGGTTGATTTTTGAGAAAATTGCTTCTTATTTATTGAATAAGTGTAAAGGAATAATATCGTTTTTATAAGTTATTTTATCATTGTCAAGTATAAATTGTATTTATTTTAATTTAAAAGTGTTTCTTGCATTAAGAAATAATTTATATAACTTTCACCCAAATCTTTTATCATTCCAGCGAATTTGTATGTTGGAAAATTAATATAAAATCACTCACATTTCTCGTCTGGATGTTGAACTCCACGTCGTCGCCGAGGGACAGCTCTTCCTTGAATTTGGCTTCAGAAAAGTGGAAAAATATCTCTTTAACGACGTCAGCACGTTCGATGAAACCAAAGTTGTCTTTCTTGGAGCATATCACGCCGTGATATTTAACTGGGTGGGCTGGATTCTCAAAACGTACGTGGCATGCGCCTAACGTGCCCCTACAAAAATATTGTTTCCTTAGTGCAGTTCGAAGTTTGTTCATGTGAGGGTAGATACTGATTTAAGTTTGACCGTTGGCGCAGTCGGTAGTGCACCTGCCTTCAGCTCGGGGTTCAATTCCCGCCGAGTGTCAACATTTTCTATAAATGAATTTGTTGGTCTTCGAGCCTGTGTGTATATTTGTATTTATGTATACAAAAGATATATAAGTATATTCGCCAGTTGTCTGTCTACCATAACACAAGTATTAAGTTACTTAGGGAAGGACGACCGTGTGTGTAAGCGTTCCATATATTTATTTAAGTTAAAGTACCTGGGTGGGTAGGTCTTTCTTCTTTTTAATTGCATTTTTTGATATCTTTCATAAAATTACCGAGCAAGATCGGTCACCCAGATACATATGAAAGAATGGAAGATGGAAAAAAAAGCCGACCCCACTTAGAGTGTGCTAAGGGTAAGAGAATGATGGTGTAACGTAAAATAGAAGCTTTAAAGAGCTTACTTGTACTTTCAAAGTACAGTACTTTAAATTCAGTACAGTTCTGAAGGTTGACTTATAACTACTATTAGACGCTTTTTCGTCTAAGTTGATGTTGATCCCACTTAGACAGTGTCATAAGTATGTGGTATCAGTCGTTTTAAAAGAATGTGCTGTTCTATTATTGATTGAATAAATCTTTCCTATACAGTTTTCTTTGTTATATCTTACATATAAAAAGATAAGATATACCGTGTGTTATCCGGCTGAGTAGAATAGACCACCCTCATTTCTTACAGAGGTGTCGTAAAAGGCGACTAAGGTAAATTGATGTTAGGCAGGCCGTTTGTGCAATACCTAGCCAAATCACATCACAACATGGTCAAAACATGCTGTGCCGACCCCATACAGTACGATAAGGGCAAGAGAATGACTATGTAGAATGTGGAGGTTCAAAAAACTCTTAGAGGTTCTTACCTTTGGTTGGTTGCAATCTGGAAGCTAACTGCATCACCAGTACGTAAAGTGACATTCCCCTCAACGTCATCCTTGGTGTAAGGCAAGAAAAAGCATTCGCCTCTGTTCTCGTAGGAAATTCTTCCCGTGTTATCACCCGAGCCTTCCCCCTTGACCTCCGTTGTCACCAAGCCAGTGACGCGAGCCTCGCTCAACACAACCTCAGGCGCAATCTTAGCGACCGTAGATGCTATCGGTTTTCCAGTGCGACGGTCATACGTCATCTCGAATTCGACCGGATCACCAATTTTCAGATGATCTATGTTACCACTAAACTGGCTGAAGTGAAAGAATAGGCGAGCCTGCCTTTCACAACATTGTATAAAGCCGTAGGAATGCTACAAAAAAAGAAAACCACCTATATAGCAAGCACTCTGATATTAGAAACATCACAGTAAAAAGCTTAGCCAACTCAATAACAAAACATTTATTTTATTAATATAAAAGATATTGCTAAGTCAATGTAAACAGCAAACTAATTCAGCATAAACATCTGGATAATGAACCATAAACGATGGTTTTAAAGTTAAACGTATTACTTACCAGCAATTTCTCAATAATGCCTGTCTCTCTTATAGGTGGGTGGTTGATTGAGTCGTAATGGGGCGGGTTGTTAGCGGAACTGGATGAATAAACTGAGCCACCCACTGAGTCCCCCATGGGGCATGGGTCTAGATTGTAGTTCCCTAGGGAGTATCTATTACCCCCAATTGACTTGGTCATGGCGCTGAAGTGTTCTCTTGGAGAACTAGGGTGGTCGTTGTTAAAGGTACCTTTGAACAATATTGAAACGGTTGAAACTGACATCTGTGGGTACTTAAAAGGCTTAAGGTTCAAAACATCATCTTCCTGTCCTTATCCCAATCTAAGTGGGGTCAGCACGACATGTTATAAACATGCTGTCACATGATTTGGCTGCATTTTTACGACCGGCCGTCTGCCTGACGTCATCTTACCTCTGTCGTATTTTACGACACCTTGGTAAGAAATGAGGTTGGTCTATTCTACTCAGCCGGATACCACACGGCGGGTCGACTTACCTTATTCGTCTTTTACGACACCTCGGTAAGAAATGAGGGTAGCACTATTCTATTCAGCCGGATACCACACGGAGGTGCTTAAGGTTCAAAACACCGGCGTTTTTTTTCAAAATAGCTTTATTTATCGTCTGTTTAGTAAATATTTAAATACTGTATGATGTTTGGAGGATTTAATAAATAGGCCCATTATTTACACGTGTAATTCTATACTTTATATCATCAAAAAGGTAATATGACATTAAATGAACAATTATAGGTATGTGCCTTTCCTAAAACATAACAATACAATTCAACCGTTGGGTCGAGTTCTGAGAGACGATCATAATGCTCCTATTTATTGTTTTCAATTTGTAATCAAAAAGTGAGTTCAATTTTGTATGAAACTTTTATAGCTGAATGTTCGAGTGTAAAATGTTTCTTAACGAGTAAAAAGCTACTTTATCCAAATTAAAAAAAGTCAAAAATACTTCTGAATGTAGTTATTAAAAAAAAATTTCAGATAGGAGTAAGTTAACAGTCTGATGTCATATGCTAAAAATATGGGTTTAAAAAAGTTTATGGAAAATAAACCTCTTTTAACGTAACATCTTTATCCTACAATTTAATCGTGATATTAAGCAATTAAACTACATTAAGATAAATGTAATATACAAACAAATAATTATATACATAGCTAATAATAATTTATTAACAAAATAATTAGCAGCATGTTGGTATTTTACAATATCTTTTGCAAATCCGTCCGTTTAAAATTGCAACATTTTTAATTTTAATAATAAATACTCGTGTACATTCGTGAGCGCGGTGCATTAAAGCTCTTTTTTTAGTGTAAAACCCGTATTAAAAGCAATCATAGTTTAAAATTATAAAATATCTTCTCATTTTTTGTAGCAGTTATAATTTTAGAGTTAATAAATTTATATTATTTACAAAATAATATCGCGTATTTTGAAGCTTTGCGAAATATGCTGAGCAATGGCTTGGCAATTGATATATCCTTATTATTTATTACATCATTATTATATGCAAAGGTTTTTCTAGCTATAAATTATGTTCAGACTATTTCAACTATATGTTTTAATGATGAGTGCAGCAAACTACATGTTAATAGATTTATTAAAAAATGTTAAATATTATTGCGAGCAATATTTATAGACAGATATAAGCAATTGCGGTTTGACTGGCCTGTTGGCGCAGTGGGTAGTGATCCTGCCTTCAAATCCGCGGGTCGCGTGTTCGATTCCCGCCGAGAGCCAACTTTTTCTATAAATGAATTTGTTGGTTTTTGAGCCTGGGTGTATATTTGTATTTAATTAAGTATTTAAAAAATATATAAGTATATATTCACTAGTTGTCTGCCTACCATAATACAAGTATTAACTTAGTTACTTTGGATACGTACGACCTTGTGTGTAAGTGTCCCACATATTTATATTTAATTTCATGGTCTTGTTTAGTGATTTTAACATTTATATGAGGAATAACATCCGCGAATTTTACTATTTCAAATTGGAGCTGCTTAATAATGTTTTTATTACACTATCAATGTAGACTGTGTGCTAGCACAGTATTCTGTTATTTAGGCCTCGTATCGTTTCATTCATTGCCCTCATTGGGCGACGAATTATGTTGGATATACTCATAATAGTTGGCAAGAAAGAGGGGGAGAAAGACCACGCGGCCGATCACGTCACTGGGCTTACTACTGTCAAGTGTCAGCCATTTGCTAACCGACGAAAGAACGGGATGGCGAGTTGTTGTCAGTAGCAAGGACATCTTTATTTACTGATTTTATATGCATTTATAAAATGAGGCATCACTTTGCGAATGTCCATAAAAGTAGTGATAATAACATTTTTCTTTAAGTCGCGTTTATCTTTACTTTTGTATTTGTATACGAAGTAACCTAATTGAAACTCGATGTACGAAAATATTCAATATTTATCACATCGTTTTAAAAACATTGCGCAGAGGACACGGTTACTGGCTAATTCGTGATATAATTTTATGTAAACATCATTCGCTTAGCAAAATTGTTGTAAATAAATGGAGATAAATAAAAGTCGTGTTCTTATGTCCTCAATTAAACATTCCTAGCTTCTGATAGTAACTACATCGACGTTCATTTCATTATCTCGAAACCTATATAACTCTGCAACTCGTCACCATTTATAGGATTAGTATGGACTAGCTTCTTTGTGAACTTCAGTGAGATAAAAACTAGTCTATGTCACTCTTTAACCCTTTGTCTATCTCTATACTAAAAAGAAAAACAATGGAATAACACACTTTCGCATTAATATTACTATTTATTAACGTATTTTTGCATATGGGTGATTTTGTAATGCACGTTGTATATTTATGGATTTAATATCTTGAATATAGTAACCGAGTTATAAATAAAGCCGCAAAGCGAACTTCAACATAATATTTAACACTGTTCAAGATTTTTTTGTACGTAATATATGTGTCCCAGGATTTCTGGCAAATTTTCAAACGAAACACTTTCATAGTGCAGTAGCCAAAACGGGTATAAACATAGAAATTAGAAAAATAATGCGTTTATTTTTTTTATTGAAAAAAAATATATATACATAAGTTTAGTAATTATAATTTTACTTTTGTGTACTAAACATACGTCACCCTAATTTCTTTTACAACCTCACTGTTGCTGTAAAATTGTCACATGTTACCAAAAAAATTACATTTTCCGTCTCCAATATTAAAAAAAAATTACTGTAGGCAGTTTCGCAAGCGTACGAGTGGTATGTAAAAACTAAAATGTTAATACAAAATTTTCGCCTAGAAGTTACTAGGTTTTTGAAGTATTAAATTGGAACCGTTACGACAAATCTACATCGCGCTTAGCGTTTTGAGCGTTTATTGGACGTGGATTTAATTATATTGTAAAATTACGGCCAGATTGGACCGTGTTTAATATTCGAAATAAATATATATAAAAAAATCGCCGAAAATTCCGAATTTGAAAAATATGATAATGACCAAATACTTAACAAAACTTACAATTTTCAGTGAAGCATTTTTAATTGCCTAATTTAATACTAATCGGCTTAATTTCATCGATTAATTTATTGATTGCGACGAGATCTTCGAGCTGCTACACGCAGTTCCCGCCGTAGTAACGCGGTATAAAGAGCTTATGAAAAATCACTGGATGGGTTTCAAACAAGTCCGGCTGGCGCGATATCATAAGACGTGAGTATAGCCGGTGTCTCTACATTATCTAGTTTAATCTTATTACTTTTTTCATATTGTCCCAATGCTAACTATGCTGTTTTAATAATCTTCTCTATATTTAGAACAATTTATTATACCATTTTTTTAATATTCATTTTTAGCATTTAGGTTAGGTTGAAGTCCTGACCTTATTGCACGATATAGCAATAATAATCACCAAAATTGGGGTCAACTGGTGCAAATCATTATGTTATTCTTAGTAACTTAAACACAGTTGATTAGTCATCAAGTAATGCACTGTGAAGGTACGGATACTAGATTTGGAAATTAATTCCTAATTGAACACTGCTTTTGGAATGGAGTATAGTCTTCATACATTTTCATTGGTTTCTACAAAGCACGAATGATATTACAAATGGCTTGGGTATATTGGCAACATTTTGAGTACATACATTCTTTCAAGCAGAATCAAAATATAAACACCACTAATATACATAGTTTTGTATGCATTTAAGGGACCTTTAAAATAAATAATAGATGCTTTTTAAGGTAAAATGCAAATATTAATAAAACATATATATTTTTAAGACATGTGAAATTAAAAATATATACTTTTTAAGCAAAATGCAAATATAAATAATAATAATATATATTGTTTTGAATGTTTCTCAGTGATATTTAAAATGAAAATGCAGTTTTTAAGCAGAAGGAAAATATAAATGTATTAAATATATATTTCTTTGAATAATACTAAGACATGTTTAAATTCATTATTTTTACTTTATTTAAGCCATCTGAAATACAGCTATTGCGATTATATTATAAACCCTAAAAATAAACACATTTCTGTTGTTCAAAGTTTTAATTTGAATATTTTGATATTGGTATTATGATAATGTGATTGTGTGTATGTTTTGTGTATTTAACATACAGTACTTAAATTTTTAAACATGTTAAATTTTATTATACATCTCATATGAAATATACATGTCAGATAAGATCAAATATACATACAGTATAATAATAAGTAAAAATATATACAAACCTAAGTAGTATAGAAAATTAAGTTATTAATAGTAACAATTAATAAAACATTTAAACTTACCATTACGGAAAAGTTGTTTAGACTGCATGTTTGATTGTCTGAGTTCCAAAATGTCTTGTAATGAGGAGGATTGTGAATCTGGCGGTTGGAACATTTTCCACTGAGGATTACTCGACATTTTCACAGTTTTGTATTTTGTATAATAGTCAAAAAAATCTCAGTTCTATGTACCAATATATCACAGTAAAGGGTGTATGGTGTTACAGTTTTTACCAAACAGATATAAATTTAAAAACTAAAATTTCATCTTTATCTTTACATTTGAGTCATAGGGAGTCACAAATTAAACACCAAAAACACAAAAATCTACTAAGGGTTAAACTACACTAGATCCTCAGATGTCTTCAATGCTTGCTGAGTCGGAGCTCCTCTTAGCATAGGCTTGCCTGTGTGTTCCTGGATGGTCGTTACCAACTACCTACTGAAAAGATTAATTTAAATTAGTTATCAATTTATTAGACAGCCTACAACACAGAGACGTTCAATTAGGGCCAACATCGACAAAAGGCAGTGCACGCAAATGCTCAGTGTGTACGGTTGCCGCAAATAATAAAGCACAACTCATAATACTGGGATGCGTGCGCGAGATTGCACACTTAAATATGAAAGATGAAAAATATTTACGTTTCGATCCGATGTAGACACGTTAATATATCGCATCCTCCTTCCCCGACAATGTCACGTTAAAGTTGTATATAAACTGTTGGTCCAGTTCAAACTTACTTCTACCGACCGATACAAAATATAACAGATCAAAAAAGCGAACCGTGAGAACTACTATACGAATATCACCCGTTAAAAATTATTAAGATCACAAATTTGTACCACAATTGTTTCAGTCGACGATTTACTACTATACGTCCTATCAGAATATCGTACTACATTTTATTATTGCTATCTAGGTAGGTATCGGCCGCACGACCCGAACGACGATGTGCAGAAATTATAACGATGCCCGCTTCCGATCGAGCCCATTAATTTACAGAAAGTTCGTTCGGTGACTTATATTATTACACTGACTGTTTGGAAGGTAGGGAAAATTTTATTAAATCGTCAAAGAAGTACATGAACACATTCCATTAAATTAACAAATCTCACCACGACACAGCACAGCACTGACGACATACCGCCATATTGAATGTCAACATAATCGCGCCTTTGGTCATGCCCATACAAACAATTTGAATTTTGTTATAAATATTATAATTAATATTCTGAGAGTTACGTAATTTGCACTGACTCACTGATTTGTATAAATAAAGAATTTTTTAAAATTTTGTGCTTGTTTTTTGTCTAAAGGCGAAAATCAATCGTACATTTGTTTTTCTCTATTTTAGGCTAATTGTTGTTTAAAAGTTTTGTGGCAGTTTCAAATAAGTTTGTCTATTAGACCTCATTTCATATAAGTAAATACAGCTTATTTGAATAAATGTTTTATTAAGAGAAAAATTGAATATATTTAAATAGCAACGACCATATTTTTTTTTATATGAATATATAAATAACTACAGTTAAGGATGAGTTACACGTAAAATTCAAACAATATTAACATGTTACCTGGGAGGGACGTATGAATTAAAATTTATGCTCATCGGAGTCATTTGAAAGTAATTTTAACTACAACACGAAATTGAGCTATACTGAAAATGCAAAGGTTGCAGAAGTTGACATTGGTCTAAGCAGCAGCAATATTTCTGAAGCATGACCACCTCAATATGCTAAAGACCACCTTTACAGTATATAAATAAACAAAAAAATATATATATGTCTCATTTTCTCAGCCTTTTCATTTTATTAAGCATATGTATATAAAAATATAAAGTGAATGAAAATATGAATGATACCGGGTGCGACGTATTTTCACGACCTAGTGTAAAAGTTCGCGCACATTGTATGTTGCTTACTGAAAAAGGAAGCTCCCTGTTGAACATGTTGAAGATATAATTATAAAACTTATAATAATTACATAACACAAGTTGACCGGGCAAAGGTTGTTTTTCCATATCAATTATTTTTAGGGAATTAGTAATGTAGGTACATTATATATTTTTTTTATTATTAGGGGTTGACAACCATTATCACTTAGGGGTATATGGAAAATAGATAGTAGCCGATTCTCAGATCTACTGAAAATGCATATAAAATTTCATAAAAATCGGTCAAGCCGTTTCGGAGGAAGTATGGTAATTAACATTGTGACGCGAGAATTTTTAATATAAACTTTACGACTAATGCACAAACGGTGGCAAAAATAGATTAATAACCCAAACCAATTGACACTTATCTAGTCATATAGTATGTCATATAGAAGCATACTATTTTATAAATTAAAATTAAGTGTATGTAATAAATGATTAAAGTACTAGAACAGTGCATAAAAACTCTAATACATATTCAACAAAAATAAAACATAAATGGCAACATTCAATCTTTTACGGTACTTGTATCTATGCAACTATTTTGGTATGACTTTGACATGTTTATATTTGTTTATAAATAAAATTATAATTTAAGAATATTATTATAGATACATTTTAAAGATCTCAATAAAGAATATCCGCGTAACCTGATTGATCACATCATGGACTATAGAATCAAGCTAGCGACAGAATGTTCTGGAAAATCTGCAAGTCGACGATTGTTCAATTGATTAAGAATCTTTCTGACTTTAAATGGTGTCTAAAAATAAAATAATGTTCAACAGAGATTGACCTTTGTATGAGCTCATCACCCAATGTATTGTTATATTATGTAAATATGCTAATCGTTATATTTTGTCACAACAAAAGAAGCAACAAAGTCTCGGAATTATAAGACCAGATGGATAGATTATTTAAAGTTTACTTTCGAGGCCTTTACTTATTCAGTTTTGTAATTGATCTTGCATTGAGTTTAAAACAGTCTTATCATGAGTATATTTCTTCTGTTTTTGTTATATCATTTATATGGTTATTGATAGAATCATCTATTGTTTTAAGCATACAGATTGTAAAAGGCAAGAAGCCTGCAAGTGTACTTTACTGTTCCTCCTGATGTATAAGGAACCAAAGCTCTGAATGAAAATACTATTCCGACTGTATATTTATGGAAAGTTACTTTTATATTTGTTTAGATCTATATTAAATCAGAAAAAAGAGGAAATAGCTAGTGAATATTGAAACCTAGATAAAAGATCAAAAGAATATAATAATAAAATAGTTGATGCAACTGAATCATTAGTTTTTGTTTTTTTCCCTTCTTCGAGTGCCTCTCTGACAAGCAAAGGTTGGCAGTCAGTTGTTTAACACATTAAAAATAAAGAATATGCAAAGAAAGCATGAATAAGGCAAATGCGTACAACGACCAAAATATTAGAAGCAATTAAATTAAAATTCTGTAGCTGATGTTTGTTTTAAATATTATTTATATACCATGAAATGAAGTACAAAAATATTTTATTTGTTATTTGTGAAAATTAATTTCAGTAACATTCTGAACTGCAATAGTTTTAATAAACAATATCAATTAAGAGTTTTTGATGATTATAGGCAAGAATTCATTGTTATATTAATTTCAAGTCAAATTATATCTTATTTTAGACTGGTCACCCCCAAAATATCACGTCGTATTTGCGTACTAATACTGCTTCATATTAATTGTCTCCTTTATTGTTAGAGGACATAAGTTTCTGTCTGTAAAAAAAAATTCTACAAACTTCAATATATCCCATATTGAAGTTTGTAGAATTTTTTTTTAATTGATAATGTTTTTAAATTTTTTTAGTGGTACTTAAATTATAGACAAAATAACAATAAAATACTAATATAATTTCCAAACACGGTTTATAGCAAAATATAAATTTTTAAATGTAAATCTGATGTCAGAACGAAATTTTATAAGTCATAATTGTACGTACAGGTCATAGTTGAACGAACTAAATCAAAATTTATTGTTTTTGGAGCTTCAATTAATAAAACTGTTTTAGTCTTAGATCTTTTAGTCTATCTGCCATTTTAGGTTATCCTTATAATAATTAAGTACCTGAGCAATAGAGCTTTGCTCTGCATTTTTTTTAAAGATATAAAAAAAATTTAATTAAATAAATAAAGAAAGCGCCGGTGACATGTGCGACTCGTTTCCCAGTGTTTAACCCAGGTTACCTTTGACAGCATAAATATCATATCCATTCAATTTTACATTGAACCCCCCCAAAGCCACCTACATGTTAAATTTCATGAAAATCGTTGGAGCCGTTTCCGAATAGTCATTTAAATATTAAAGATGTAGGGATAACATAGATTGTGACTTGGTCAACCTGCAACCTCCGTTCGTAGAATTGTAACTTCTTATTTTATTTTAAAAATTATAACTTAATTAAATATTAAAGATGTTGTAAAGTCAAATTTATGTAATATCGGCGATAGGTCATGTTATAATTTACGAACAATAATTTAATGAAAAAAACTAAAAACGATATTATTTTAAACTATATCTTTCTTGACCGTTATCCCGGTTTCACGTATTGACTCTTTTAAATAAAATTTAGAAGATATGTAGATGGACCAAAGTTTCTTTTATACTCGTAAATCAGCAGGTTGCAACGTCGGGTGTAGCAAAGTTCAAAAATCTTGATTGAAGTTTAAAAGAACTAAAAGTTTACGACATACAAGAACAGAATAGGTAACTAAAATTACAAAGGATATAGATTTAGGTAATACTTAGATGAAGTTAAAATCCTTTAAGATCTATTTAAAATATAGACGTTGAATGATATTAGACAGAACACTGATTTTGTAATCTATGAAGCTTTGCGGCCTAATAGAATAGACCACCGAGGCGTCGTAAAACACGACTAAGGTAAGTCGAACGGCCGTGGGGTGCCAAAGTGGTCGGCCTCCTCGTGGCGCACCCTGGGCATGCTTAGTCTTGGCGAACGGACCGCTATGGGGTGGCCAATCCAGTTGTCCCTCTGAATAGCAGAGGGCAATCTGGATGGGCCGAGGACTTCGGGTGGTTGGGGTGGAGTTCCTAATGAGCGACGGTTTTAGTTGGGCTTGATTAAGTCTGGCTGGATATGGTTACGGCCACAGTCAGTTAAACATGAAAACCCAGCAATGGGAATGGGGACCTTCGGGTTGCGAGGTAGAAAACCTCTATAAAAAATTACCCCGCGGGGACGGAAACGCCCACCACGGCGTAGGGGTCCCTACTTGGAGCGCGGTCTCCCTGTCGACCGTGACATAACAAACACGGTGGCCTGGGAGCGATCGCGGGCAGCGGTGGCCTCCTTCTGCTCTGCGGAAGGGGGTGGAGGGGGGCGGTGGAGCGGCTCCGGGAACATTTGTTCTGGATCCAATCTACTGCTGGCGAGTCCAGGTGGTAGAGACTTGCCTAAGTTAGTTTGCCGCTCTAACACGACCTTCAGATGTTCCGAATGGGGTATATCGGACGTCTGACTTACAGGTCCCCAAGGCGGTCGGTGCATCTGGTGCTCCGGTGGTTAGCGGAGGGGGGCTTCTCTATCGAGAAGGCCCTACCCGGAGGAGGTGTTCTCTGGGATCAGAGCTGTCGGCGGTAATGGGGGCAATGTCTACGATACCCTGTTACCCTGTCACGATACCCTGTCCTTGCCATCGGCAGCGTGGTGGAGCACACAAGTCGTTTTGGTCGGTGCAAGTCCGACATAACCGGGTTTACCCATAAGGGGTTTATCCTGTATAAAAAAAGTCGAGCGGCCGTGTTGTATCAGACTGAGTAGAATAGACCACCCTCATTTCATACCGAGGTGTTGTAAAATACAACTAAGGTATGTTGACGTCAGGCAGGCGGTCGGTCGCAAAATACGTAGCCAAAACATGTGACAATATCTTTATAACATGTTGTGCCGACCCCACATTGAGTGGGATATGGGCAGGAGGATGATCTGAAGTTTTGTGGCTAAAGAAAACATCTAGGGAACTTGAATATTCACGTAAAATATGCTGGTTGCATGTAAGTTGCAAACATTGTTTTATGTTACCGGCCCTTTGTTTCTTTTTTTTATTTGCATTTTTTATATTAAAAAGAACACCCAAGTACTAATATTAATCGCTCCACTTTTACATTCTTACTTTTAACTGCAATACAATTTCTTTTTGTTCTACCTACCACATTATTTACTATTCGACCGCATAATACTGACAGAATCATTTAAAAACTTATTAAAAAAGTAATAATGAAATTCATCATCAACATCATCATCCTGCCCTTATCCCACTTTAAGTGATAATTAATTTCATAATTACTTTTGTATTATGGATCTCCGCAAAGTTACGCGTAACATATCTTAACTGTATTCAGCAACAATTAACTTATGACCATCAATGAAATTGTAATTATTTTTTGTTGAAAAGATCATCAGCCGAGTTTCTTGCTGGTTCTTCTTGGTAGAAGCAAACTTCCAAATCAGTGGTAGCTTCTTTAAAATCATTTGACGAAAAACTACTGAACACGGTCTATTTGAATGAAGAATATTTTGAATTTGAAAGCCATAATCTTTTAAATTATTTTGAAACTTATTACTAAATAATACGTAGTGTTTAGGTTAATTTGTGTTCATTAACAAATAGACATAAGTATGAATACTCGGTATTAAATAATTTTATTTTTATAATAACCACATGGAATCGTCCTTTTAAGTTATAATATTAACTATAACGCCTAAAAATAAGCTCTAACACAAAGCAATGTCGTTATATTGTATTACAAAATAATAAAATTAAAATTACTTACCAACACACAATACCCGCCAACGATCACTTGAAAAGTAAGGTACTCGCAGATTGAAGTACGCAGACGAATATCTCGTGAAGCTGTGGAGAAATTGTGGCGGGTCGCCGGTCAGCACTCGGTCCTGTATTTTTTTCATAGAGTTATTACTCTATACGTGATTTCAAAGATCTGCACTCTAGCTATTTTGACTTTTCCATAAACTAAATCTTGATTATCTAGATCGAGTTCTTTATTCTTTGAGCTTATGTAATACATACGGTAGAACCTCGATAAGTTAAAATCCAAGGAAAGCTCAAAATTTTTCGAAATATATAGTTTTTAACTTATCAAGGGTTTATAAAAGTGAAGGGGGAGGGTCGTGAATTAATACTTAGCTCCCGGGGCCACTCATGTTTTATTTCGATACTGTTTGAACCACGTAACAAACGTTGATGCAAAATAGGAAGAATTTCGTCTTTTAAATTTTCTGCCGATTCTTGTTTTTCAAGAGCTCAGCTCAGTGATAATATAGGTTCTCTTATGTATTCTAAGGTGAGCCGCAACTTAGCCGCAACGTATTTCCTTTTAAGTTCAGTTTTCATAGCTTATATCACTTTTAATTCATCGGCGTATGTTAGTGTTTTTTTTTTCGTTTTGCATTCATTTTAAATTCATTAACTTATATCAACAGCGAAGCAAAGTTTCCTGGACAGTGATAAATCCAATTGAAACCGCCGCCGCCCGTACTGTTTCAAGGGATTATTAAGAAACAAAAGTCACCTATGCACAAGTGCAAGTAATAAGTTCCGAGAATTTTTTTACACTTTTAAATTACGCAAATTGTCCAATTAGAATTGGCAGATTATTTACGGTATACTTACGTCGAGACATTTCTTTAAGCTATAGAGGATATAAGATAAATAAATAAATAAATAAATATATGGGACACTTACACACACGGTCGTCCGTCCCCAAAGTAAGTAACTTAATACTTGTGTTATGGGTGACAGACAACTGGTGAATATATACTTATATATTTTTTAAATACATACTTAAATACAAATATACACCCAGGCTCAAAGACCAACAAATTCATTTACAGAAAATGTTGGCCCTCGGCGGGAATCGAACCCGCGACCCACGGAGCTGAAGGCAGGGTCACTACCCACTGCTCCAACGGGCCAGTCAATAGATAGAGATATATAAGATATAATTCAACATTGAAATTATTAATTTAAGTTATCGAGGTTCTGTATTTAAATTATAGAGGTTTTGGTGTCTGAAGGGGAAGGAAAAACATTATTTTGAAGTTAGAGGTTTTTAAGTTCTCGAGGTTCTACTGTATTAAGTTGACATTACTAAGATTTATATAAGTGACTAAGTGCAATAAGTGACTAAATTTCTAGCATAGAGATAATATGGTATCTCTTCATGCATCTTTAGTCTCCGTTGTGACGGTAACTACAACATACAATAAAGATGTGAGAACAGTTATTTTAACCAAGAGATTCTCTCATTTTTAGCGGGAAAGTAAAGACATTTATTTTTAATCCAAACTTTTAATATATAATTTACAGGGTATTTAAAAAAATGTAAGTACACTTTTGAGTGAAACTTTTATACAAAGCCCACTCGGCTAATGAAGCAACGGAGGTGGCGGGGATAATATATGGAAACCGCAATTAAAGTTCTGCATATTTGTTGAAAATACTATAAAAAAGGGTTTATTCAATTTTTCATATATGTCATAGAACTGGCTAGCAGGCCCACCCCGAGTTGGGGCACCGCACCGTTAAACTTGTTGAATAAAAAGATTACAAAAAACAAACCTTTCGTAATGGAGAGAGAACATTTGGGGCGACAGTACACTGCGTGCACCCGGGCGCCTGTTGTGCTTGAGATGAGTTAGCTAGCTAGTGTTAGTTAATGTACAAGATAACAGAATACCTGCAGATTTAAGTTGGTTTAAAAACAAGCAACAGTTAACTTTTCGGTTAAGTTTCGGTACTGTTGTTTAAAGTTAGTCATAGTCACTGTTTTATTTTTGTAGTGTAATAGTTTTGTTTTAGTCCTCACATAGTAGACGAAGCTCTGCTTAAACTATTTCTTTTATTTCGGGAAACCGAACGAATCCATTTATTTTGTCACCCACCTTAACTTGTGTTGTGATAAATACCCCAACGTGTTATTGGATACACATGTTTTTTTATTTTTAACATCATATAATCAAGTAAATATCCTAAGTGTAGATAAAAACTAATGTACCCGCAACATTCAAAACTATTACGGGAATTGCTAGTATTAACCGGTAGATAAGTACCAGGTTTAAAGGTTTCGCGCATATCAAGCCCGATCTAGTATAAATAATTTTTTTACAGACAATACAATTAAAGTGCCTTAAAAAACAAGATTCCGCGCCGTTGTTGTATAAAAAAAATGTAAACACTAAACAAGCTTTCGTTATGTATGATAATAATTATTAATTAATAAGATAATTGAATTTTCATTTTATTTGGTGCATTTTCTTCAAGACAAATTCTAAATTCTATTACTGGTGTGTGTGTTTGTTATTTTACGTGACACTGGCAGAGTAATTTGCGCTGTTCAAGCCATAAAGCAAATAATAATAACAAGAGTTAAAATTTTTAAGTAATAATAAAAGAAAACTAGTCGTAGTGGGGCTAGAATAATAAAATAAGACGTAAGTAAAACTGCTTTTTGTACATAAACTATAAAAAGGTTATATTGTAAAAAAAATATGTAACTTATTAATTATTATTTGTTAGTTACATTATTTTGGACATCCTTCTCGAGTTGATTTTATATATACGAGTTGCTAGGTGGTGATATTTACTCAATAAGACTTTAGGTGCGAATAAAAACAATAGTTTTCAGTACGACATTTAATGAAGTGAAATTATTACAGTTAAGAAAAACAATTGTTTGATAAAATTATGAAATTGAATCGAACTTCGATTATTTGAACATCGCCACCTAATGTTTTTATTAAACATTAGGTGGCGATGTAGCATTTGTTTATTTGTTTTAATGGTTAAAATGACGTAACACCGTCTATCCATTCGTGAAAAAATGATAAATTTAGAACTACTTGGGGAATATACATTTCATGCCGTTCACCCCATGAAAAAGTGCCTAAGACTGTCAAATTTTTTGAGTCTACAGCAAGTGCACCATGTCCTGAAATTTGAATACAGACATTATTGGTTAGCATGATTTGTAAATTGCTAAATGCTACTGAACTATATTTAGCATAAATAATTCAACGTACAGTGTTACCTTATGAAATTTCACAGTACATAAGTAACAACAAAACTAATTTACTATGATTGATATTGAAAAAAAAAAATGTTTAATACTTGATCTGGAGCACAATATCATTTTTAATACCTTATATATATGAGATAAACAGTGCATACTACACATCACTAGCGCTACATACATTCCGTTTTCGTAAAAGTTATCTTAATTTGTTTATATAATCTTTGCACATTTTGTTATGATAATAAACCCAAGATAGGTTAAAGTAATGAAAATATTATTTTGCTGTTATCCACAATAAAAAAAATATATGTAATGCTAAATGTAGAGTCTGTTAATTACTGTTTACTGTATGTTATCACACCTGTTACATTTTTAGCTTTCCTTTGATTTTGTTGTGGAGTTTATCTCCTGGCAATGAACCATGACCGTTCAGTTGCAGGTCAAAACTATTGTTGAGATTGTAGTTGTGGATATGTGCAGTGCTTGTGTATTGTTGTGTTACTGATGGTAGGTAAGCATGAGTTTTTATGAATTCCGCATGTCTCAGGTATGAGATTGAATAGTACTCTTAACATTTATCATTACTTATATTTCTTTATTGTCGATTATATCAAAAAAATATTTTCATTAAAATAGGTGTTAGGTCTCTAACCCAAACAAGAACTTGTGAGTTCTCCATAATAACTTATATACTATAATACATTATTGCTAATCTAGATTAACAAATCATCATTACTATTCATGGTAATGGATAATTTTCAGGAATTCTGGAAAATTATTTACCTAACAGAGGAAATCAGTTAAATAAAGAGTTTCATATAGTATTTCACTGGATTGAAATAGAAGAGATATGTGCTTACCATAGCTTATCAATGTTCTAATTATAAGGAACTGTAATAAAAAGTTAGTTTTACTAAATGTATTAGTAAATCAGATCATTATTAAATCATCAATCGTTATCAATGATATCTGCTATTTATTACAGAGTTAATACACAATACTACACTGAGAGGCTGAACTTGTAAACAGCAGTTGCGTTTTGAGAAAGAAATAGTTACTAATTGATAAATGGAGCATTATGGGAATTTCTATTACGAGAAGCAGTTGTATTTTGTAAGTACAGTATTTAAAGAAGAATGAAGAATTGTAGATTTTTATTTTTAATTTAAACATTAGAACATGCCAACTTTGAATTAGAAAAAATACTTTATTGATGCTCAGCATCCACCTGCCCTTATACCACTCTAAGTGGAGTTGGCACATGTTATCACATGATTTGACAACGTATTTTACGACCGGCCGCCTGCCTGCCGTCAACTTACTATATACTTAGTCGTATTTTACGACACCTTGATAAGAAAGAGGGTGGTTTATTTTACTGAACTGGATACCACATGGTAGGTTAACTTATTTTAGTCGCCCTTTATGACATCTTGGTAAGAAATGAGGGTGGTCTTTTCTACTCCGATACCACACTGAGGACTGGTCGACTTATCTTAGTTTATTCTACCGTCAGATACCACACGGTTGACTAGTCGAGTTACCTTTTACGACACCTCGGTAAACAATTTATAACATTCATAGCAGTGAAAAATGGTTATAAGGAAAACTATTTTTCTTTATTAGCAGATTTAAACTATATTTTTAACATTTCAAGTAACTAACCTAGAATCCTCCACAATGTGAACACATTTAAACAAACTATAACTTACCTTTTGGGCAAAGTTATTCTTGGTGGCAAAGTTGCCATGTTCTATGGAGTACTGTTATATTATATTGTTTAGGAACTTTTGTTTTAACCTTAAATATATATATTTTGTTCTCAATAACTCACTTTTTGTCTATAATGATTTTTTTTTAATTGCTTAGTTTTTAACATAAAGTAGATTTATATAGCTTTCAGAAGCTTTCCAATAATTTATATATATTTCTGCTTATTAAGTAGAAATTAAGATTATGTAGAAATTACATTATTAATAAGAATTATGTAATTATATATATTTCCACCTAAATCAGAACATTTTTTAATTGAGAAGTTAATTTGTTTTTCTATACCTTACAGATTGACATTTTTAAGAAATCATACTCATCTAAAAGAGACACACAAAAGAAGAAACCACTTCAACATTACATTTTAAAGTAAGTATTATTATCATTATGTTTATATCCAAAGACCAAATGCTTATAAAGGTACAAGTCAATGTGTACAATCTTCAACTTAAGGTCTCCTAAGGTCCTTCTATCTATCTATCCTTTTTTTTATCCTATTTTAAGTGGATCCCTGTGATCTTTTACTCCACTGGCGAGAAAAGCCGATCTTGTGACCAAACTCGCTACAGGTCAGGGGTGACGGCTTCCGCTATTGGATACGTCCACCGCCGCCCCGCCTGTGCTTTGGGGATAGAAAAATTCATTTAGCACTGATGGGCTATCTATCTATTGGAAGCCCGTTGGTATAGGGCAGGTGGTCAGCTCCTATTTTGGACTATTCCACCTATGTTGACATTTCCGCATTTTGGGACAAGGGTTTTACTGCTGTCCCCACACCTAAGGTCCTTAGTTCCCAGCACTAGTAGTATTTAGTTTCCCAGGTAAGTTATGCAGAGGCCATTGCGTTTTAGCAACACAATATGCAAAGCGATTTCAATTACACAAACACATGATATTATTATGTAGCATTAACATGGTCTAATATAGCTTTGCATTTAGTAATAATAAAAAGCTGTGATAGCCCAGTGATAGGATTGTGATACTCTCTAGACACGGTCATGGGTCAATCCCCAGGTCAGCATCAATGAGATTTTCTATTAAAACTTATGTGTCTAATTGACAATTGTAATTTATCACACGTTTTATGGTGAAGGACAACAATGTGAGGAAACCTGCGTAACTCTAGAGGATCCTGGAATATGTGTAACCTACCAATCCTTATTAGAGTAGCGTGGTTGGTCTTAGCTCCAATTCTTCTCTCCAAAAACGGAGAGAGGAGGCCTATGCCCTGCAGTGGGAGAGTAATAGGCCGCTACTTTACTTTACTTTTTACTATATCGTGGCACATTTCAAAAAATCATGTTTTCAGATAAGTGGCTTTAAAATTTTAATTGCTAAAGAAATCATCAATCTCTTATTCCACTCTTAAGTGGGATCGGCACAACATGCTATAAACATGTTGTCACATGATTTGGCTTCGTATTTTAAGAAAGCACGGTAAGAAAGAGGGTGGTCTATTCTACTTAACCGGATACCACACGGCGGGTTGACTTACCTTAGACGCCTTTTACGGTGAGAAATGGGGGTTGTTTATTCTGCTCAGCCGGATACCATATGGTGGATGAACTTACCTTTAAAAAGTACCTTTTAAAATATGTATATAAATAATTTTGCATTGGCAACCCGTAAAAGTAAAAGGTTGTTACTTTTACATTTAATAGGTTGAAATAGTGAGTGCATATACTCTACTAGCATTAGGGTAAAATCATTTTATGGCAGTCACTATGATTTAGGGACAGTATATCAGTGAAATAGTGAATAACTATATACTCTAACCATCAGCAGTGTAGTGGGAAGCAATGAAACGAACAAACTCTTCACTGATGACCTTTGCTTAGGGTTAATAAATAGAGTCCTTTACGACTTAATGTTTGCTGATTGAGAGAGATCCGGCCTCTCTCTCTCTCTCTTTCCCGACAAGTATAACTTCTGCGCTCTACCCTCCGCACTTCGTCACCATCGCGATGCTTCTGCGCTCGCCCGTTCCGTCTCGTGACTCTGTAAATCTCGTTAGGACAAATAGAATATAGCTCGAAAAAAATGATTAAAAGAGTATATTGTTTCGTTTGCAGGTGCTGGTCAAATCACAGGTCTGAAGCTTTACGTTCTGCAGCCTAAAGACATCTCGGAGAACAGAAATTGATGACGGAAAATTAATGGCTAAAGTACATACATTTACAGCAGCTATGAAACATAACAATGTTTACAGTAAGTCCCATTTTATTGCACGCTCTATATTAATTTCACTTGTATACATGTTCAGGTTTTTTGAACTCAATTTTGACGTATTTACAATGGACAGATTTAATTTTAACTTTGTACAACTTTTAGAAGCTTCGATAGCCCATCGGCGAGCCGCGCGACTCTTTAGAGGGGTGACGGGTTCAAACTCGAAGCAGGCACCAATGAGTTTTTCAGTTAAAAACTTAGGTGATTTATTGATAATTGCAATTTATCACACGCTTTTCAATGAAGGAAAACGTCGTGTGGACACATGCATATCTCTAGAGAATTCTATGGATGTCTGTAACCTACCAATCCGTATTGGAGCAGCGTGGTAGATCTTAGCTCCAACCCTTCTCTCCAGAAACGGAGAGAGGAGGTATATGCCCAGCAGTGGGATAGTAACAGGCCGTTACTTTTACTGTCATACTTGTTTACTTGTAGTTCTTTACTGCCAATAACTTACTAGTACCATTATGTTTATGTGCCTTATGGTGTTTGATATTTAATTGTCTAAACGTAACATTTGCTTATAGATACGAGTAAGGAGAGTTTATATTACCTAAAGTTACGTTGGTCTTCTTCTTCAATACAATACAGAATTCATAATTTCTTACTTCCATGATTGGGCTCATGTAAAAAGTACATTCTTGTAATGACAAGAATTGTACGCGATATACTAATAGTTTGTTTGTTACATCTGAAAATGGGTTTACCTTAAATATTTAAATGAGTTTAAAAATAAATAAAATGAACTTTATTCAACAATACATTTCAACAAAATCAACAGAGATTATTTAAAACATATACAAACATGTTTTAAATAATCTCATATGAATGTATGCTGAGGAAAAGGTTGTAGACTCAGCTACAAAGCTGTTTTTCAGTCTACGCCTTATGACTAAGACTGCTGCCAACACAAATTGTCCCATTGTTGACTGGCCCGTTGGCGCCGTGGGTAGTGACCCTGCCTACGGCTTCGCGGGTCGCGGGTTCGATTCCCGCCGAGGGCCAACATTTTCTATACATGAATTTGTTGGTCTTTTAGCCTGGGTGTATATTTGTATTTAAGTATGTATTTAAAAATTATATAAGTATATATTCACCAGTTGTCTGTCCATAACACAAGTATTAAGTTACTTAATTTTGGGACGGACGACCGTGTGTGTAAGTGTCCCATATTTTTTTTTTTTAATTGTAAAGTTACATAATAAACAAGTTATATAGTGCATCACATGAGCTGCATTTGATAATAAATTAAAACTTTATAGTAGCCTTAACCTCAAACGCTGAACACATACAAAGGTATAAAACAAGGGGGGGAGGTAAAAAATAATTTAGAAATACGTCTATATTAAAAACATATATATAAATTTATTTCATTTTTGACCAATTGGTTTGCAACTAACTGAGTTTATCTTGTATACACTTATATATTTTTTTGAATCTCGCAAACGGCTGAAACGATTTTCATGAAATACAGGATGTAGGGAGTTTTGGTGGGGAAACATCGATATAGCTAGATTTCATTAAAAAATAATATCGTTTTATACCTGTTTTAGGGCATTCAAAAATTTAGAATTGAATGCAAATGATATTTGAGGTGTAAAATGCAAAGCTGTGATAGCCTAATGGGCGGGCGGATACAAAATTTTTTGTTGGATTCTATTTCCTAATGATCGGTTGCGGGGCGAAATGATTGTTGAGTTTGTGATAGTGAAAGTAGAGGTGGAGGTTTTTACAAATCCTGCGTGTAACAGGTATGAAAACGGATTGTCCACTCTACATTAAGCATTATATATATTTTCTATTTTACTTCATCGCGGATTATAGCAAAATAATTTTATTATTACTTTTGTATTATGGATCTCCGCAAAGTAACGCCTACTTCTAAATTATTCATTACATTCAGCTTCATTTTTAATTCAACTTTAAGTACCTCTGGTATTAAGGGAGTCATGCATCCAGCTTATGATTGATGTGTCTCTATTTTCAATATCTTTATAATATTCATTTGTAAAACTTATTGCAGGAACTGAAAACATTAAAAAAATTATTTTAACGTATGAATTAATATATTTCTTGATGAGTATAGTATGGCCTTGTTTCAAAGAGATATTTTGAGGTTCAATTTAATATATCTTGCCCGTGCCTTAGGGAAATAGTTATAGACAACCACAGCATCATCATCATCATTTTCTTAACTTTATCCCACTCTAAGTGGGGGCGCAATATGTCTTCTACTTCCATTCCCCTCTATCATTCGTCAACTCTGGTGCTATTCCTTTAACATGCATATCATTTTCACACAATCCATCCATCTTGTTTTCGGCCTTCCTCTAGTCATACATCCAATATATTATAGTTATAGACAACTACAATATATACTCGTATATTAGACGAATCGGACTGACTATACGCAATTTAGGGAAGAAATGCCTTCAATTATCTTCCCACTAACTGTCTTTTTCGCAAAACTAAACCAAAATTACGAATATCATAAATAATTATCGGGTCAGCCCGACTAGTTTCAACCCCATACTCATGACCTTTATTCATGAGCTTTATACGGTGTTACTGAGTCAATCAATTAGTTAATTAAATTAAATTAATTATTGTTATACTAGCTTGTCGAATTGTCGTGACGGTTAAAATTTAACACATTAAACATCTAGCCGACACATCTTGAAACTAGCTGGGCTAACCCGATAGAATAAGACGTGAGTATAGCCGGATTCTATACATCAACTAATAATCATTATAAACGTGTTTTCGGTCTCCGATAAAATGTAAATATCAACATAATGTAACATGGGCTCTTTTTTGCAAATTCAAGGTTTGCCCAATATACGCGAATTTACCCCAGGACAGTATTCTATAAGACTGAACTGTTATTCTTTCGGAATGAGTAGGGCTTAACTATTATCCCGTTGGGGACTTTATAGGAAAACAAACGTTAACCTAAAGTGAGTGTATTTTTTATCCCCAACGAATGGTGCATGTTGATGGAATCGCTACTTATTAACGGGCGATGTACATAATTATTACTTCAGTCACTTTCGTGATTCGACCGACACATTTCTTTTTTCATCACGTAGGGTAATTCCGTTATAGTTTCTTCCAGTTTGAGTGAATACAAAGGTCTTTTTTTAATTTAAACTAACGTGAGTGATATTCATAATTAATGTATAGAAATGGCTATACTCACGCATTATTTTATCGGATGAGCCCGACTAATTTCAAGCCCAGACGGGGCTCTTATTCACGAACTTTTTACGTGGCGCTAATAACACGTGAGTATAGCCGGTTTCTATCCAAAGGTCTTTTTTTGTCTTTATTTTCAGAGTTTGTTCGCTTAAGCGAATATGCCACTCCGTAAATTAACATTCTTATATGATAATTCTTAATAGTAAGTATCAATATTCTTAGTATCATTTCTATTCATTATTCTTTCGACACTTACTGTTATACTTTTGATAACCAAGAACAGGAAGATGCTGGAATAACCCTATATTATTGGCAAACGTGTCGCTATCAAAATGTGGGTGTATAACACTTCTTTTTATTCTTATATCTGTAACAATGAATAGGAAATACGCTAAAAATACAAACAGACACGGACACATCTTTAATATTATCTGAGATCTTCTCAATACTTTCTAGCTGATGAATATGGTTGTAGATTTTTATTTTTTAGACGATCAACAATATTTACATTAAATAAATGTTCAGATCATACATGATACATTAAAATATTTAAAACTAAATGCTATATTAATTAATGATGGCAATAACATGTGCAATAATAACAAACATCCAGGTTGTAAAAGTATTAGGATACAGATAGCAACAAGCAAAACCTACTGACAATACCACATATTATGCGAAATATCTGGGGATATTTACATAATAAAAAAAGAAACTTAAAAAAAAAGAAAAAATACTCAGTAGAGTAGGTGGGGATTTTTCATTGATCATTTTCATTATATATCGGTATTTTCATTTCTCGCGATCACCCGTTACCCGAATAAGCTACGCTGTCTTGACAGTTAATGGGAAAAATTCAATTCAATATAAATATTTTTAATAAAAATATATTTTTTAAATAAAACTTAACTAGATCGATTTCTCTCCCCAAAAAAAACTTTACACGCTGAATTTCAGGAAAATTGTTGGTGCCGTTTCCGTTATTCCGAAAAAAAATATATAAATACATTAACTCATTTAAATATTGAAGATATGTTACTATAGATGCCTTCTTATCTATACATATTATAAACAAAATCCCCAAAAGCTGTCTGTCTGTATATGGTTGATTTTCTTAAAATTTGCATTTGTAGAACGTATTTTTGTGCGGTCTGTAATAGAGTAATAGTAAATTATTTGGAATGGGTAAACGTATTTTAATGAGACACTAGAAGATAGAGGAAGACATTGAAAAGCGCCATCTATTATCTTAAGCTGGTACTTCATATAACATACACAAACAGACACAAGTTTTTCGATTTAAATAAACCACACTAGAAACAGTTCATCTCTTTAAGAGCTCTGCAAATAAATACAAATATATAGTGTTTTACTTATAAAGTAACAAATCTTTACATAGGAGGTTTAAAAGATTACGCAAACAACATATATATGTTTTTTTTTTTTTTTTTTTTTTTTTTTTTTTTTTTTTTTTTTTTTTTTTTTTTTTTTTTTTTTTTTTTTTGTTGTTGTTACTTGTTGTTTTACGAACGGCTTCCCACCTGCGTCAACATACCTTAGTCGCCCTTTACGACACCTTGGTAAGAAATGAGGGTGGTCTTTTCTACTCCCATTGTGTCCCCTAACATGCTGAATTTCAGGAAAATCATTGGAGCCGTTTCCGAGATTCAGAAAATATATTTATATATACATACAAGATTAACTCATTTAAATATTAAAGATAACATACTGTAGACAGCGACATTTTTAATCAGTGTTTTAATTTATTGGTGCTAGCAACACTTTATAATTACCTCTCATCTAGAGTATAAAAATGGTCAGGTCAAGAACAGAGGTCTCTTTTACGATCGGTACTTGCGTGCGAAAGCTCTGTTAGTTAATCTGTTCACGTCAGCTATTTTGTTTGTTTGGTTACAAATGTATTAATTTAGTTTCCTTTTTATAAATCCTACTTTGGATCCTAACAATACATTTATTGTAGGTGACGAAACATTTTGATTTTTTCAAAATTAGATTTGTGCACATGGTGCTCACTAGACGTGTGAAGGGATAAAACATATTGTGCCGACCCCACTTAGAGTAGGATAAGGGTAGGAGAATGATGGTAATGGATGACCTAGTAACACTTTTTGTATAAACCTCTTGAACATATACCTTCATTGTCATACAAGTATTTAATTCTCCACGCGTATAGAAGATATCCCAAATCTGGTTCTGATCTCATCGCGACACAATGTCCGGCGCTGAGTGACCATTCCGGAGTTAGAAGCAACGCGTTACAAATATGTCTGACCGGTGTAACATTGAGGAATATTAAACCGATAGGGAAACTGTCGAAGTCAGGATAATCTGTAACAAGAAATTTTTTTTTCTATCTTTAATATTTAAATGAGTTATTTAGTTAGTTAGTTTAGTTTTCGGAATCTTTGAAACGGCTCCAACGATTTTCCTGAAATTCAGCATGTAGGGGGTTTTAAGGGAAAAAAAGATCTCGATAAGTTTTATTTAAAAAAAAATGTCGTTTTATCCCTGTTTTCGGGCTCTAAAATTTTTTTTAAATTTACGTTGAATGCGATCACAATTTTTCGCTGTCAAACGTAAAGTTATGGTAGTTCATTTGGGGAACGGGCGGTTTAGAGGTGAAAATACCTAGGATCAAGCCCCATCTGTCCTATTATTTATTAATTTCTCTTTCAATATTTTAATTTTTTTTTTTTACATCATTTAAAAAATTACCGATCAAGGCTCGGTTACCTAGGTACGTTTAATTTAACCAACTCATCTTACACATATATACTATAGTATATATTACTAATTCAAAAGTAAAAGTGATTCTGTATTTCTGTGTGTGACGACAATTTAGTACATTTGAACCTGATATAGCGGACTAACGGATATAATGAAAAAGTCCCGTTTTTCCTTCGGGATTAGAAAATAGATACATAGTACTCAACTGAGGGTATTACGGAACCTCTAGCTTATAATATGATATTCATCATCCTTCTGCTCTTATGTCACTCTAAGTGGGGTCGTCACGACATGTTGCAACATGATTTGGCTATTGATTCATATTTTACGACCGGCCGCCTACCTGACGTGCACTTACTTTAGTCTTAATTAATGTTAAGATTCCGGCTATACTCATGTCTTATTTGGGCTTCGTCTTCGGGCTCATCCGATAAAATAAGGCGTGAGTATAGCCGGAATCTTAACATTAATTATGAATACCACTCACGATAGTTTAAATTAAAAATTACTTTAGTCTTATTTCACGACATCTCGGTAAGAAAAGGGTTGGTCTATTCTACTCAACCGGATACATGCTGGGTCAACTTACCTTAGTCTCCTTTTACGACACCTCGGTAAGAAATGAGGGTAGTCTATTCTGCTCAGCCAGATACCACATTTCGGAGCTAATGATATGGTATTATTATAGCTATTAACTACCAAATAATTGCCTTAGTGATCTTTAAACTTTAAAACTGAACTATAGAAAACTAAAAATATTAGGCATCATAAATCTAGTGTGTTTTGTCATGCATTTTTTAGTAGGAATTAAAGACAGGACACACGTGAAACACTAAAAAGTGGTTAGGTTTATATGCATAAAAAGTTTGTAAAACATACAAACATAAAAAGCTTTATTTTGTTTCCTTATTTTTAATATATTGTTATTTTATGAGAAATACTTAAATGTTTTACTTGAATTTTTTATAAGATCTACCTCTCTTGTCTTTGGCCACTAAATGTGTCCTTGAAATGCAGTGTTGTATACCTTAGTCGCCTTTTACGACACGTCGGTAAAAAATAAAGGTGGTAAATTCTATTCAGCCGGATATCACACATCATCCTCATCTTCTTGCCCTTATCCCACCCTAAGTGGGATCGGCACAACATGTTACAAACATGCTATTACATGATTTGGCTACGTATTTTACGGCCGCCTGCCTGACGTCAACTTACTTTAGTCGTATTATACAACACCTCGGTAAGAAAAGGGTTGGTCTATTCTACTCAACCGAATACCACACGGTGGGTCAACTTACCTTAGTCGCTTTTTACGACACGTCGGTAAGAAATAAGGGTGGTCCATTCTATTCAGCCGGATATCACACGTCGAAAATAAAATGAAAATATAAATATAATTTGTTTAACAGGCAAATGGTGGCCTCAACATCTAATTCGGCGATTACCAACGATTGCAGTGGAGCAACCAATTAAATAAAGATAAAAAAGGTAAGAAGACCTTGATTGATATGTTTAATCCATTAATATATGAATTTTACTTACTTAATAAAAACAATTTTTATTCATCTTTAGCTGGATAATATGTTTTTATCCTCCAATTACGTTTTTTACGAACAATCGAATTAAGCATTTTTAAGGTATAAAATTTTTATATCTGTTTTTCTGGATCCATCAAGGATTTCATTCGCAATTAATCTGATAAATTTTAAAAAGTAATGACATATCATTTTGTTTGTTAAGAAAATCAATGTAATGCTAAGTGTAACAACAACATGTTCTCATACCTTTAACATGCAGGATTAGTTATCACACGTATCACAAAATACTGCACCAACAACAGTACACAAGCACTACACACGTTCACTACGGCAATCTACAATCGTTTCGCTCCGTAACTGAAACTACCGCCGCTGCGTTTACCGGAGTTTACCGTTTACCAACGCCCATCGGTTCTACGCACTATGTTTAAGTTGTAATCGGCAATTCGGAATAGTACACCGGGCATTTGATTCCACTGCTTCGGTTTCTCTGTTTTAGCATAAACAAAAACTGTCTTAACAAATCAGTCAAAAAACTATCTTAAGACCAGTCAAAAAAACTATCTGAAGAAATCTCGTTGGCGCAGTGGGTAGTGACCCTGCCTTCGGCTCCGCGGGTCGCGGGTTCGATTCCCGCCGAGGGCCAACATTTTCTATAAATGAATTTATTGGTCTTTGAGCCTGGGTGTATTTAAAAAATATATAAGCATATATTCACCAGTTGTCTCTCTCCCATAACACAAGTATTTACTTACTTTGGAAACGGACAACCGTGTGTGTAAGTGTCCCATATATTTATTTATCTATAGAAAATTTAAAGAACTTAGAGCCTTTTAGCGTAAAAAAACTTTAATTTCGCAAAATTCAGATTTTAATAGAGATAAAAACTTATCCTTTAAATTGGACCAAAATATAACTACCTGGATAATTTTATTGGAATCAGTTTAGTAGTTTTAAAGATTAGCGTAAAAACACATCGTTACACGGGATTTTTATATCAAAAAGATCTATGTAGATAATATCAAAACATTTGTAATTACAATATAATTAGGATATGTTCATGTTTATTTATTTTTTACAACAATTTGCGTCATGTTGTTGGACGTCTAATGAGCTGTTTTGTTCGTTTTGTTTGAATCATATGTATGTTTTAATCATAATTGAAACGTCCTCGTCCTAAAGATTATGCAGTTTGATTAGCACTTAATTTCGCACGCAGTAATTTCAATTTGAATGTAGTTAAATATTTTAATTTTGAAAACAGACGTCATATAATTTTTTTCCCGAAAATCACTGCGGTACATCTGCACTTATGTACATCTAAATAAAATTTAACACATTTGTTACACAAAGCATTATCACATAAATCAACCTTCATGATTTTGAGTGCATTATTTATTATAATCGTCTTCATATAATTATTTTTATAGTTATAAAAGTGTTAGGACTTCGCAATTAAGTTTAAAAATATATAATATTAATAATTTAACTGCACTCAGGAAGTTCGTTTACGGTAAAAAAACAATATCGAGAATGAAACAAACGAAACGCCGAAAAGTAACAATAATATGTTGTTTGTCCTATGTTATATATCTTTTGAAATTCGTTCGTCATGAATCTATTTATTCTTATATTTTAGTGGTCTTGAACTAATCCGAAAAAACTTTCACATTTATATTAATATTGATTAAGTGGTATTTATAATTTTATTTTTTGGAAATACAAATGTGTATCCACTTGTATATCGTGCTCCAAAGTACATTGCAACAATGGTACGAAAACAGATTGTATGACAACAGTAACAAAACCCATTAGACAATACTAAAAGCGTCTATTCAACTTGCCCTGTACGTACGTGAAGGTGGAATCTTGCAAGTTAAATTTGACCCAAATCATAATAATCTTCATTCAAATAAGCTCTTTCAAGCACTTTTGAATCGTCAAGTATCAATATGATTAATGAAGCTACAACTGGTTCGGAATGTTGCTCTTACCGAGAAGAACCTGAAAGAAACTCGGCTGTCAATCTTTTAAACATTTTCAATTTTACATTATTAAACGCAGTCTTGTATGAAGCTGAAAGGATTTTCCCATCCAGGCTTTTTTATCATCCAAATAATCTTCAATTTTGTAATATGCTTTTTTGTAGACTGGTCTAGTATGAGTTGCGGAATTTTATTGTAGAAGCGAATACCGAGACCATCGTATGAGTTGCTAACTCTGCTGAGTCGCGAACCAGGTATCACAAGCTTATTGTGACTTCTCGTATGTCTATGATATACATCGAATTTCCACTTCCCGGGGTCCGATTGAGCTAATTTTTTTAAGTTTGTAAGCTCAAGTCCAATCTCGATGATAATGCATGTTTACGATAAGCATGACCTGATGCTGCCGAGATTGGTTTCGGACATGGGAACTCCTCAACGGTTATCAGTAGCGACATGAACTTTTGTTAAAAGATTTTCTTTTAATTATCTTGTTTTGTCTCATTTGAGAGTATAGATTCTTTGACTGTCGATCAAATGTGCCGGGTAGTTGAGACCAAATAAAATTGTTATCCGTTTTAACATCTGGCATAATAGCCTCCTATCAAAAGAGCTGCCTTTTTTTGCACGACGAAACAGCTCAGCGATTCTTGGGAGCATTCCACGCGTTTAAGTAATTTAGGACATATTGTGTATTTTTTTGCAAATAAAATTTAGTTTATTTATTAATGCCAAAGTATTTTATTCATATAAACAGGGGCCTATTGTAAGATTGTTATCTACTTAAACAAAATAAGATTAGACCAAGTTAACAAAATTGTATGCATTTGACGTCAATATAAGACGTCATCAGGTTTTTTACCAGAATTGCAAAATAACACGAACAAAATAATAGTAAAAATAAGTTGTTAAGTAGAAACTAATGTTTAGACATAAATTATGTTGCAAACGTTTTTATCGAATCAGTTATAAGAAATATTAAAAACTTTCACGGTAACAAATTTAGTTAGTAGTTTAAAAAATGAAATGTAATTTCAATTGGTAAATTGACAAAAAAAATTGTTGCAACAACCTACAACCAGTGTAGTAAATGGGTGGGTGACCGGTTTTCGGAGTTTCTATTTTATAATCGTATGGTCATATTCAGTCTTGTTATCCATAATACAAAAGTGGTAATACTATTTTGCTATAACCCGCGATAAAGCAAATAGAAATTATATATAATACTAAATGTAGAATACTATACGTTTTTATGCCTGCACTACAAACTTCCACCACCACACCAATACACTGGCACTACACAAATTCACCAACACAAAGTCATTAATCGTTTTGTCCCGTAACCGGAACCACCATAAGGTGATAGATAGAGATGACAACATCGAGACCACAAAAAATCCTACTGTTTCTTATTTTTACGCGAAAGCCAAAAATTTGAGTTACAAAGAGGCTAAAATTAGATTCATGTGTATTTCCGCGGCGATTAAAATTCTTTAAAATATCTTAAGCGAATTCTGATGTACTTCGACTGTATAGTGCTAAGAGGAGATTACAGTCTGAAAAAATTCATTCACAGATACGGAGGGTAAACCTTGAAATCGATTACCAGATTGTTTACCTGAACCTGTGAGTGAATCACCAAGTTCTTCCTCTTCTACCAAGCTCCATCAGATTAAAAGCGCAAGCGTAAACCGAAATGTTAGGCATAGATTGTTCATGATACCAATAATGAATGAAATATTTTTTGAATGAATCTCAAAGCCAACAACAACAATGAACAACATGAAAATTAGATTCTTATAAGTTACTAGCTGTGCCCGCTGGTATGTCCCAAAGTTTCTCCTGCATAAATCCCTTCATTTTATTCTGATTTAAAAATATAAATTAAACCAAAATGGAAATAAACAACGCAAAAATACTTACCTTAAAATACCTAGATAATAGAATTGAAAAGGATGCATACAATATTGAGTGTTCATCAAGTCGATGTGCGTGTTACGTCCACTACCAAAGTCGGATTATGGCGGCTTGTCATGGAAACAGCGTATGCTCGCGGAGCTAATATTCTTTTAGTAATAATTTTAATCTATCATATCTTCTAAAGTATTTATTTAGATAAGGAGCGACACTGAACAGAAGAAAGCAGTCTCGAAAATAAAATAATATTACTTATTGAAAATTTTAACGTAAAAGTAGTTTTTCTGAGTTAACCATAAGAGATAGATACTTGCTGTCGCGGGCTTTTGTGTAGTATTTTAGTAGATCTTCAATTCTGTAGTACATTACTTTAATGAATCTTGGTTGGATTACGCGGCGCATGCCGCTAAAACTCCCAACAAGGGAATTTTATTACAACAGCGCGATCTTTAATCACAAAATACCGTAATGTACTATTGTATATAACCTAAACTTTTTGGAAGAATGGCACTACTTATTATTAAAAAAACGTTCAGTCAATTTTTAGAGAAAATCGCTCACATACATACAGACAGCTGGTGCGGATTTTGTTTTATAATAAGTATAGATGGACACTTAAGTTTTATAAATTGCTTATGATAAATCCATACCTATTTTTGCTAGTGAACGCCGGATATCGAAAACACCAGTAGACTGTGTGTGGTCAACAAAAAATATATGCACAACGTAAATTATAATAAAAACTAATAACACTATGATTGTCGTAATTACGTGGGCGCAAATACATTTTTCGCCTTTGGTACATTTCGGTACGGACGTCGATGCGGCGGACTGATTCATTACTCAATCTCTGAGACATATAGACCAACTGGATTTGTTCTCACAATTTCATATGCAAAAAAATGTCAAATATATATATTTTTAATATAAATATAAACACATGGGGGCAATCACCATACAGTTATTATACTAAAAGTAGGGAAGCAAGACTAAATGTGCCATAATATGACACATAAAGAGAAAGCACCTGGGTGACAGAGCCTTGCTCAGTAATATTGATTTAATGATATAAATAAAGGCAATAAAAAAATAAATAAAAAAAGAATGAAAGGGAAAGCGACACCTGGGATTTGATCTCGGCTAAATTAACTTTTAAAGTCTGCCCATTGACCATTGAGCTATCACAACTTTACGAATGACAGCAAATTTAAGCTTCTGTGTCCGTTCTATTTTAGCATTTTATCTTTGCCCCCGAAACACTCTACATACTAAGTACCATGAAAATCCTTGAATCCGAATTAAAATGAATTTAAATATAAAGAGAAAGCAAATGAGGGTGTATCTATCTCTCGCTTTTTGATGTGTGACGAGACAAACTAGAACTAGAACAACTATACTAATATATAAAGCTGAAGAGTTTGTTTGTTTGATTGATTGATTGTTTGAACGCGCTAATCTCAGGAACTACTGGACCGATTTGAAAAATTCTTTCAGTGTAAGATAGTCCATTTATTGAGGAAGACTGTATGTATAACATCACGCTAAGATGAATAGGATAGAAGCAGCAATAAAAAATAGAACGAAAACGGCAAAATTTAAAACCATCCTTGCTCAGGCTAAGTAAACGATAATAAAATTGTTCCCCTCTAAGGTTCTAAATAAAAGTCCGCGACAGCATATATCTAGCTTTTAAGATTGATCCACTTTAACCATTTTTATTAATACTATATCACGGTTTTAATCTTTCCACGCGGACGGAGGCGCTGGCGATTGCTAGTACAGTATAAATAGTGGAAAAAATATTGTTATCATCAGGAATTTTCTTAGGAAGACGTTGAATTCTAATACTTCTGACAGAAATAAAGTGTTTTATTTCATATTTAATTTCTGGTCTTTTTACTTATTCTTTTATTTAAACGAAAATCGTGAAATATATGTGTTGGTAAGTGTACAGTACTGCTGCTTCGACGCTATGTTAGATCGTAGAGCTGATTCCATAAAAAGTGCAAAAATACATCATTGTCACTGAATACGTAAAAAACTGTGTTATTTTCATTTCGAGAAAAATGTGCAATTTATTATAGCTAAATTATAGCTAAAGTCTTGTATAAAATTTATGTTTGTCATATTTAGATAATAAATCATAAAAAAGAGCGATAATTTTATTGTTATTTGTTTTCATTGTAAAATATTTCGAGAAACTTATATTTCCTAGTACTATTGCTAGATATCAATAATTGTAAAATTATATACTTTATATTAACTCAATAAGATTCAACATTTGCATAAACGATAATAGTAATGTTAGTTTTTAATTTGATCGATTGTAGCAATCAAATTTTGCACGTACCTCGAAGTGCTTATAGTCAAGGACAAATATAATATAACAGGAACTATAATATAAATGGCAATAATTAGAAAAGTATTTTTATTTTCGCTTTAAATTTCGAATCAATCAAATTGACAAAAGGTGGAATGAAATGTTTAAAGATGCACTCGACTGAATTTAATTAATTTTTATTTTCGCCCTTACGTATTTAGCTTGGGCTGTCAGCGAAACTTACGGCAAAAATGTTCTAAAAGTCTGTACTGCCCGTCTAGACATGGCACGGAGAACATGTCTTTCACAAAAAGACCACTAAGGAGTTCAGACTCTTTATTTTAGATGTAGGACATGAGCATTACATAATTTGTGATAACCTAGAATTAGTTATATTACCATCTATATTAGAATTAGTTTAGTAGAAGTTATATAACAGAGCGACACGGTTACATATGGTGACAAAGCTCTTTAAATATAGAAACAAAAAAGAAATTCATGCTCTGAACTTCTCTGACTCTCTTACTCTGCATGACCGCAAGAGAAATAAAAGGATCAGGAAATGTAGAGGTTTGAGAGATTTAGTCTCTAAAATTGCTAATAGTAGGTGGACCCAAAATTAGAACCAAAATAGCTGAAAATGATGAGGACTATACGTAAAGCATATTACACACCTGAAGATTATATAAATGATTTTGCTGGGATTTAAAAATCCTTTCAGCTTAATACGAGACTACATTTTATTTACGTAAATTGAAAATATTGAAAAGATTGACCTCCGAGTTTCTTGATGGTTCTTCTCAATAAAACCAACATTCCAATTTGTTGTAGCTTCCTTAAATTCAGTTGATCCCTGGCGATTGGAAGTTGCTTTCAAAAGCTTACTTCGAATAAAGATTGTTTTAATTTCATATGAAACGAAAAGTCGTAACCAGAAATATTAATTCAATCGAAAGTTTGGACCATTTGTCACAGTACAAGAATATACCTAATCCCTGTAGTAATTTGTCAAACACAAAGCAGATTATTTGCTTAATTAATAAGTATTGACCATTACATCTTTTTTTTTAATCTGAGATAAGGATTATTTTTTTATCTTTATTCGGTCCGCGGTTTTACCCGCGGTGCAAACTTGACATTGAAAAACGCGAGTTTTGGAAGCGTGTATTTTTTTATTATAACGAAAAAATCGCTAGTACAAAATAAACAACACAAATAAACATTATAAATATCTTTAAAAAAACTACTAAAAGGAGGCTGATACAGAAAGCCTTATTAATATATTTTTATATTTATTATATATAGATGATAAGAATCCGTGGATGTAGCTACCTTTCAACCACAATACAGTAATGAGTAAATTTAACTAGTTATAAGAATTGTATTTTAAAAAGAGCCACAGCCCAGTTTCTTGCTGGCTCTTCGGAGAGATTTCCGAACCAGCAGTAGAGTTGACGATTAAAAAGAACTAGTGAACAAGTTAACTTAGATAAATAATTAAAACAAACTTAGATGAATTATATTATAAATATGAATTTGAACGAATGTTTGTATGACTTGATTATGTACCGGATTGATATAAGGGAAAAAAAGATTTTTTTTTGAAGAAACACAACAACACATAATTGAGGGTATTTAAGTTGGAACGAAGTTTGCCGTGTGGTATTCGTTTGAGTAGAATTGACGACCCTCAGTCCTTACCGAGATGTCGTAAAAGGCGACTAAGGTAAGTTGACCCGCCGTGTGGCGTCCGATTGTGTAGAATAAAGCACCCTTTTTCTTACCGAGGTGTTGTAAAATACGACTAAGGTAAGTTAACGTCAGGCAGGCGGCCGGTCGCAAAATACGTAGCCAAATCATGTGACATGTTTATAACAAGTGCCGACCCTACTTAGAGTGGGATAAGGGATGATGATAAGTTCGAATGAAGTCGCGGGTACTGATTGTTATCAAAAAACTTTCTTAAAGCGATAAGGATTATTTTAAAATATGAATATACACGATACAGGATAAATAGGTGTAGACAAAGTTTAACGACCGTTTCAAAAGTCAGTAGCGAAGAGAAAAATCCTTGGTATAACGAAGGCATAATGTATGTTATATAAAGGCGTATTTTCATTATTACTGGCCAGTCAAGTTGCAACTGCTCTTAATTTGGGTGTTTTTACTTGCGACAATGTTTCTCTTTTTAATAATATCCACGGTGTTAGTATTGACTTACATAGTCAGTACTATTGTTAAGCCAAAGAAATATCCCCCGGGTGAGTAATATTATGGGACAATTATAAAACAATTTTGGCGAAGATATTTTGTTGGATAATATTGGCCCTGGGCAGACACCTATGAGTTTTTCTATATTGAATATTTAAGTGAATTAATCTTATGTATATATATGTATATGTACGTTTTCTGAATTTCGGAAACTGCTACAACGATTTTCATTAAACTCAGTATGTAGGTTCGGAGGTTATAAATAGTTCTAGCTAGGTTTTATTTTTGAAAAATGGATTCATGACCCTGTTATAAGATCATTACAAAGTTGTGATAGCTCAGTGTAGTAATGGGTGAACTAAGGAAGTCAATATACCCCTTGTTATCACAATCCTTTTTTTATAATACCTAGGTACTTTCAACTTATGGGCCTAATTCAAAATAGCAATTTATCACACGCTTTTTTTTAAGGAAAATATCGTGATGAAACCTGCATATTTCTAGAGAATTCTGGAGATATGTGTAACCTACCAATCCGCATTGGTGCAGCGTGGTAGGTCTTAGCTCCACAACATGTTTTATACATGTAACATGGTTTGACTATGAATTTTAGTCCGCCTGCCTGACCTCAATATACCTTAGTCGACTTTTACGACACCTCGGTAAGAAATGAGGGTAATTTATTCTATTAAGCCGGATAACACACGGCGTAAGTATGTTGCATAAAGTAATGGGCTCTTCTTCTCGATGTTAGACAAATATATTTTGAAAGAAAGACTCATTGGTGCCCGGGTTGAATCCGTGACTCCTCGAAAGAGTTCCATGATTTCACCGCTGGGCTATCACAGCTATCTTTGGCATAATTTAATTTAATTGTAGTGCACGCGTCTTACGAATTCTGTTTGTATAAGAGAGTAGTACATTCTACATTTAGCTTTGCATAGATATTCTCTAACGTCATCGTATATAGAAATATATATTATAGTATATACTCGTATTATAGATAAAACGGCTTTCCTCGGCAGTTGGATAGCAAATTGTCATTTTACATAAATCGTTCGTAAACTTTGGCATTATAAATAATTGGTTTTGAGGATAATAAAATGGTAAGGTTTTTGCCTCTGGTTTATATATAAGACGGGGTCATAAAAAAGTTAAAAGGCCAGCAGTTAAATGTACTATCTTTTCTTTTCACTAGAGTTCCGTGGTAATTTTTTTGACGCTATCAAGTATTCGTATGTTGCTACTCATTACATTATCGTTACAATAAAGATCGGTACAATAAATAAATAAAATCTTTTATCAAAGGAGTTTATTCCACTTGTCGTGTATGTACGTAAATGTCTTGCGAGTTAAATTTGACCACTTTCCGGTGTCCGATTGAGCTGTAATTTCATATATTGGTCTAGTCCCGATGACGAGGCATGTTTATGATGAGTATGACCTTAATGCCGCCCCACGAGATAGACTGACGATCTCAAAAAGGTCGTGGGGCTCTGCCGGGTCCAAGCGGCACACGATCGTATGGTATGAAGATCCCATGAAGAGACCTATGTCCAGCAGTAGACGTCCATCAGTTGACAAAGAAGAAAATGAAGACCTTGATGCTGTTGTCAGGATTAACTCCAGTCGAGAGAACCCCTCAACGGTTAACACAACTTTACTTGTACTTTTCCTTTTAGGTCCGAGATGGTATCCATTTTTCGGTTCCAACGCCATCATAAGCAGTAGAATGGAGAAATATGGCTCGCAATGGAAGGTGATTTCGGAAATGGCCAAGGAATACTCGACGAATATCCTCGGCTTGAAACTTGGCAGTGAGCTGGTTGTAGTTGTTTACGGTGAAAAGAATATCCGCTACGTGGCAACGGAGAAAGAATTTGATGCCCGACCCGATAGTTTCTTTTTGAGATTGCGGAGTTTCGGGAAACGGATAGGTGAGTTGTTGAATTGTATAACTAATGGCCCGTCCGAACTTCGTTTCTGAAAGCTATAGACTTAGGGGCATATGTCTCTATAAAGTCTATGAGATTACTTTAGGAAGTCAAGGATTCAAACCTCGGGCAGGTAGTTGTAACTGTGCGTAATTGCTATTTATTTTATTTCATTTCATTTCGGTGAAGCAAAACATCGTGAGGAAATAGAGTATTAGAGAATTCTGGTGATATTTGTAACCTACCTATCCGCATTGGATGCTTAGCTAGCCCATCCCAAGCTCCCTATCTTGTTTCGAAAAAAAGGAGAAGGCCTATGCCCAGCAGTGGGAACAGGCCGTTTCTATTCATCAAAAACGGTCTACCAACTATGCGTTTTCGTTTCGGTATTGCTTAACTAAAATCTTAAAGTCCATGTCTGCATCATTACCAAAATGTGGCGATATCATAGTTCGCTTATTTTAGTTCTTCTATACTGGATTTTATTTAAAGGTGAACGCAAAACATTTCCGCTGAAAAATAACGAAACAAAGCTATCCATTTTGATTTTAAAACTAGATGGTTATACTCTAAACTATGTTTATATAAAATATACATTATCGTCTAAGATATTCATTTGACGTGAGTGCTATTTATATTTTATCCTCAGTTACAATCGCGTTGTTATTATTCTGAGAATAATAATAATAAAATTTATTATTATTATTCTGTTTTAATGGTGTTTTTAAGTAAGCCATTATTTCAATTGATTCGTCTAAGTCAATCTATACTAATATATAAAGATGAAGAGTTTGTTTGTTTGAACGCGCTAATCTCAGGAACTACTGGACCGATTTGAAAAAATCGAGGATAGATGAATAGGAGGGAGCAGCAAAAAAAAAAATAGTACGAAAACGACAAAATTTATAGCTTTCTTTGCGTGCGCTGAGTAAACGGTTATATTAATTCAAAAATCATGTATTACAAAATTGTTTCCCTCTAAAAGTTCTACATAAAAGTCCTCGACAGCATATGTCTAGCTTTTAAGGTTAACCCACTTTAACCATTTTTATGGTTATCAAAATACTATATTACGGTTTTAATCTTTGCACGCGGGAGGAGCAGCCAGGATTGCTATTATTAAATATAAGACGCTATAGTAATGAATATAAGACGTAAAATACCAAATCATGTAACTAAATGTTAATAACATGTTATGCGGACCCCACTTAGAGTGGGATGAGGGCAGAAGAATAATGATGATGGCTGGAGCTCTTTCCAAAATGTTATTCCAAATGTAAAATAGCACAAAGAAGCCTTTATAGCAAAAAATAAAATCATTTCATTTTTAAATTCCAGGCATAACATTCGTGGATGGGCCTTTATGGCGGGAACATAGGCCTTTCGCATTAAAGAACATGAGAATCGGTGGCTTCGGCAAACAATCGTCGGATATAGACATTCAGACGCAACTGAATATTATACTGAACCATTTGGACAGCAGCCACGGAAGTCCTATAAGCATCAGAGCTGATGTGGCCGCGGCTACTCTCAACATCGTCTGGCTGTACATAGCAGGTATGTTATATTTTAGTGATGTGTGAGTTACTGTTAAAGTCTCGAAAACCGCCGTAAAATAATTGATCTCGTAACAATACAAAGACTCGTTAATAATACGTTACAATCCATAGACGCGGTAAGTAGTTTAAATTTTTCGATTCCACGTAATGCTCCTCGTTCTTGTAAAAACTTAAAAACTTTCAGTATCCTGAAATCAAGAACTAATTTAGGTCAAAATAGTCCATTTAACCGGCTTATGAACACTTATAACGCACTTAATTCCCATGATATAGACATCTTCTACGATCCACTATTGAAATATAAAAATAAACTTGCTAGCCTGCTTTAAGTTGTTAAGTTTTAGTATTAGTTTTTATCAAAATTTTCCTTAACGTATACCTTCATTTAAATCCTTTTAGTTATATAAATACCTTTTGTACCTACGATAACGCTGTACTCGCCTTAAAAAGTGTTTTACCTAGAACTAACCGTATGAAAATGTGTTTTAATAAGTATGTGTAAAATACTATTGGCTTGTCATAAATAAATAAATAAACTTACTGATAGATATATACTGTATACCGATATGATAGTTATGTTTAATGATTATACTAAAACTTAGCTATAATTGCAAAATAGCCGGGCAGCGTTTGGAAAGCTTCATCAAATCTTTTAGTCCAAGATATCTCGGTGCCTGAAGACAAAAGTCTTCGAACGATGCGTGTTGCCAGTGATGATTCGGATCAGAAACTTGGTCGCTGACTATTGGCCTCATAAGAAGGCTCAGAGTCGCTCAGCGTGAGATGGAGCGAGATATCTCTCTACGTGATCAAATCAGAATTGTGGAGATTCGTAAAAGAACCAGAGTCACCGATATAGATCAGTGTGTCGCGAAGCTGTTACTAGCCCACTGCTGGGCCTCCTCTTTCCGTTTTGGAGACAAGAATTGAAGCTAACACCTACCAAGCTACTCCAATACACATATTCATAGAATTTTCTAGAGATATGCAGGTTTCCTCACGATGTTTTCGTACACTGAACAGCGTGTGATAAATTGCAATTATCAATTAGACACATAAGTTTAAATAGAAACACTCATTGGTGCCTGCCCGGGGTTCGAACCCACGATCGTCTCTAGAGACTCGCACGGTGTCACCGCTGTGCCATCACAGCTTTCTCTCTTTTTATGATGATGGTATAATTCTTGGTGTATTTAAATTATTAATATTAGACTAGCTGTGGTAGGGTAAATTGCACAAGAGCCCATCAGTGGGATTTTAACGGACTGTTACGTTACTTTGGATTTCACACAAGTTTTGTTCATAGGTGAATTCATAAAGGAAGAAAAGATAAAACAATTTCTGAGTTTCACGAGTGCAAGATTGAAAGCATTCACCATGGCGGGCGGGTATTTGAACCAATGGCCCTGGCTGAGATTCATCTTCCCAAATTGGAGCGGTTATTCGATCATAAAGATGATGAACGAGAAGATAATAGACATAGTGGAGGTAAATGTTTGTTATAATTAATATAAGGAACTGTATGACCGAGCTTTGTTCGGTAATTTTATTAAAAGATGTAAATAATTCTTTAATACTGACGTAACTCAAAAAAACATGAAAAACCAACGATTTCAGTTTAGTATGTACTACTATTTTATAATGTAATTTCTTTATAACAATATATTTTTGGAAGAAAGTATAAAATAAACTCAATTTTAGAAATGCTTGGCGCAACGCATACAAATATTTAAAGGGCCGTAAGTGCTCATATCTAGCCTAGATAATTCTAATATTTATCATTATTGTTTGATGCAGCGCGAATAAGTGTAGCCAACACAGAAAATAAAGCATATAAAGCTCGTGTTAACATTCGTAAGCTTATTAAAGTGTAATTAAACTGACTGAATTCAAATTTAGGCTCAAGTTAGATACATTAACATGTCTTATTTCAATGCCATATATGACATCACCGTACGAACTATTTAAAAACACTAGTTTCTTGCTCTTCTAACTTATGGGTCTCTTAGCTGCCGACTTTTTTAAATTCGGTCACTTTAATACTAAGTGTACAAGCTTAGTTTTAAAGTTTTAGGCTTAATAATTGAGACTTTGCGGTTGTCTTTTGCATTATCTTATTTTTATGTACAATTTGTTATTTATGCTCTGTTGAAGTTACTGACGTTAATTACTGACTGACATTGACGTGGTGACTTATGCGCCTTAGGCCTTAAAAAGTATTCGATACTTTAATGTATCGATACATTTATGTCGATACTTTTTTATATCTCTCAAGAGTACAGTATCAATACTTTTATCCGATACCGTGTCCTTAGACGTAATGTTTTTTAGCACAAGCGGTATATACTGTAAATTACCATTCCAGGATGCCATAGAACGGCACAAAACCAACAAGGTCAAAGGCACTGACGTAATTTACGCGTTTTTAGAGGAGATGTACAACAATAAAGAGACATACACGGGTGAGTGCGTTCAAGTCAAATTAAAATAATATATTCTAATGAATCTTCATTTGACCACCAAAATGTTGAATCTTTCAAATTCAAAAAATTTTTTATTCACGTTAGCAATTTGAGTCGTCAAATTACAATGAAGCTACAACTGGTTCGAAAAGGAAACCGGAAACGGTCGGAAACGGCTCTATATTATGTAGATTTAGACAACGATATACGACAACTATTATATAGACGAAGACTTGGCGGCTATAACTTGTATAAAAAGATAACATTTGCTTTCATTCGCAAAGTTGTAATAGCTCAGTGATAAACGAGAAAACTGTAGAAGTAAAAATACTCGGCATTTTCTTATTTTTTTTTTATTGCATTGTTTTATATCTTTAAAAAAAATACCAAGAAAGGCACGGACATCCATGTATAAATTCAAATTCAAATTCAAAATATTCTTTATTCAAATAAACTTGTAAACAAGTGCTTTTGAATCGTCAACTCTACTGCTGGTTCGGAAACCTGTTCCTACCGAGAACCAGCAAGAAACTCGGCGGTTGCTCTTTTAAAAATATAATTCTTAATACTATTTACATTAAGTCGTTACTGTCTTGTACAGGTTCCAAGAGAGCTGTATCCACACATTCTTATCTTCCAAATAATCTTCAAGAGTATAGTAGGCTTTCTGTATCAGCCTCTTTTTAACAGTATTATAATAATAGTTTGACCAATGAAAAATTAAAATACAATGTACTGCGAAGCTGGTCGCAACTTGAATCTAAGCTTTCTTATAATTAACATAGTCTTCAATAGCAAGCTTTATAAATGTCTTTTTAATTGATTTCTGAACTTGTGTCAAGGCAAATCCCAAACATATTTTGGAATTTAATTTAAAACGTATGCCAAAGCCCATAGACGATCTTCGAATTTTCTGAAACCTTGGTATTATTTCCCTCCCTATTTATATTATCTTTGCCTACAGATAACACTTATTTTATATCATTCCCAGATGACCAACTAATCGGCATATGTATTGACTTCCTGATCGCCGCGTCTAACACTACCAGTAATTTATTAGATTTTGCTATCATAAACCTGATTCGACACCCAGAGATTCAGGAAAAAGTATACCAAGAGATCGATCGAGTACTGGGAGATAAAACACCAACTTGGGCTGATAATACAAGGTAAGCTTATGATTGAATATACCTTAAATAACTTTGTCTTACGTACACATTAAAACGAGCCTAAAGCAAACGAGACAAAACATCTTAACTTTCTCACTTTTAACTTTTATTAATTCACTATTCACTTTTCCCTTACTAAATAATATCAACTCATAAATTCACTTTCACTAGAAAATACCTCCACGACGCCTTAGTCTTAACTAAGGCAAGTTTCACTATTTAAGGCAATCCCCACTCACATAAAAGTCCCTACTTACCTGATCGCTCGAGAACCACGTTTCCGGTATTAACAACTACACAAACCGTCATTTGACTATTTCTTATTCTTCTATTCAATACTTATCGTTAATTAAGTGGATGATCTGAGGTATCTTTTGGATTCAAATAGCGTTAGACATGATTGATAGACAAGATTAGTATGTTTCAATATTTCCAACCACTGCTGAGAATGTTTAAAATACAAATATTTCCATTCTACCAATACACCCAAAGTTATAGGTATCTTACAGGGACCTGCCTATACTTATTACAACACAAAGCCCCCAAAAGTTGTTTGTCTGTATGTTATGTAAAAGATAGCTCAATTTTTCCGAAAAACTTAAAAGTTTTCGTTTTCGAAAGTAGGAGTATATTACGGTTTTATGTAAATTGCGTTGAAGAGGTCGCGCGGTTGTAAAAAATCTCGCTTATACTAGAGAATTGTAGATCTACCAAAATACTACAAAAAAGTAGCAGATAACAATGACTACTTAATGTTCAAAATTTTAATAAAAATTGCGACACTGATTTCCACGCAGACGAAGCCGCTAGAACAGTTAGTATTTAATAAAGCAAGTTCATCATTTTTAAAAAGAAGGAGTTTTGAGCAAAGTATATTCAAATATAATAAAAACTATATTTAAATTGAAACATTTCCATTAAAACATAACCTAAACAACGATTTCAGGCTCGTGTACACATCTGCCTTCCTCTACGAAGTACACAGATGCTGTACCATCGCACCGTTCGCCGGCGGCAGGAGGGCGCTGGCCAACATCGTCATGGAAGACTATGTCATTCCCAAGGGAACCACCGTGCTCATGTCCCTCGGAGACTTGCATCAGGACTCTAATGTATGGGACCGACCGGAGAAGTTCATGCCGGAACGATTTATAAATGAATACGGAGAATTGAAGAATATAACGAACCTGGTGTATGCATTTAGTTTAGGTACGTTAAATCCATTCATTATTTGCAGAGCAATTATTCTACAATAAATACCCAATCGATACTTGTTCTCGATAATCGATACTGGAAGTCACTTTTCCTGGTTGTCGAACCTATGCAATAAAATTCATCGTTTCCTTAGATGCTACTTACTTAGTACTAAAATCACTAATATAGCGCACTAAATGTTTACGACGACCTTTTTAGGATGAGGAATGGAACAGGAAAATGTAATGACCAATTACCGCGTATTATATGGGCTGTCCCCATGCCTTACGATAGTGTTTATGATAATTGGTTAATTGGAATTGTCCAATTAACTGATTGCAATTACTAGTGAAATATATCAAACTTTTTTTGCTTTACGGAACTACATTGTTGCCGTTGTTTGTTTATTACTACTAATGTGGAGCTTACGTAATCAATACTGATTAGATTTACTGTGGATCTAATATATAAAGATAATTTGGTGGCAATTTGATATGTATGTTGTTTAGGGTCTTAGCGATGGTGGTGGTTTTGATATTTGCAGTACATTCATGAAATTCCCAATCACGGCACGGATATGGAACATCGCAAGCTATAATACTAAACGGTGAGATCGGTGAGATGTGTAAGACTCTCTGTAAACTTAGCAGCCGACTTTCGAAAAAATAATTAGCCTATATGTCATTTCAAATGAGCCATAGGAGAGATGGAGCAGTGTAAACTCACACTTCCAGACACAAGTATGTGCGCTTTTATAATATAGGAATGATTACGTACTGTGAGATTGTAAAATATGGTACTCTTGCGCAACCTGTGAACAAGGTAGCCGAATTTCTCAATTTTTTTAAATTTGATTTGTGAGATTCTACATAGTTTTTAGCTATTTGTACCACTTTGATTTTCGTTTCTATTCCTTTCATTTCTGCCGTTCTTTCCCATTTGGGCAAGACTTTCGCCATATCCAAATTAACTGCGAGACCTTCTCCCTTGATTTCTATTACCGCCGCTCGACAGTAAGTCAGGTAGACCAGAAGATCACCATCTGATCGACCCTGTTGAAAACTATATTGACGGTCGTTGATCAGCTCATGATCCACAGGGTATGACAGAAGCTGACGATTTATAATCATCTCATAACTTGGAAATAATTTGGTAATAGCAATAGGCCTGTAGTTAGCCGGATCCGAAGCTTAGCCTTTTATAGGGATCGGATGGATCAGGGCTGACTTTCATATATCCGGGACTATGCTGTGTGAGTAGGAGAGCCGAAATAGATGCGTTTACTCGGGGGCGCACATTCGTAGCACAATTTGAGAGATACCGTCTGGCCCACTTGACTCATGAATATCCAAAGAGAACAGAGCTCGCCGAACAGCTTTTTGACTGAACTTAATATCTAGCATTGAGCTCTGACACCGCGATATAATATGCGGCGAGTAACTTTAGTCATCCATAATCGAGTTTGAGGCAAAGAAATTCCACAAAAGATCGGCTTTCTCCTTTGCTGTATGAGACAGTGTATTGTTCTCTGTGCGCAACAGTGGAAGTGATTGTTGTTCAAAGTTACCAAGCGTCACTTTGAAACACGTCGTGTCCCGAGTGATCTGCGGCAACGGCGTGCGATAGACACTACACACCTTACTAGGCAATGGTCAGAAGAACCTAGGGGAGCATCGACCGAGATTTGGTAGTTTTGGGGATGTGTGGTCAGGAAGAGATCCAATAGAAAGGGATCTTGACCATCCACGTCTAGAACTCGCGTTGGCTCCTTACCTAATTGGAATAGATCATTCGCAATTGCAAGGTCAAAAGCAATTCTTCCCGCATAATCTGTGGCATCCGAGAAGCCAAGCCATTCAGCATGGTGGGCATTAAAATCACCAAGAACTACGATTGCAGCAGAGGGTGTTTGTGAGAGTATATCGTCAATAGCTGCTTGTAAATGTTCCATAAGCTTATCCGTTTCCGCATTGCCACTATGGGACTTGTAGAAGCATGCATAAACTTTGGCTTGATCGTCATAAGCCACGCGCCGCCAGATCGTAGACAGGTAAAAACCTTCAAAATTGCCAAGGTGGTGAAAGCATATATCATCCCATATGAACACAGCAACCCCCGGGAAGTGTAAATACGCTGTGTCACTTGGGTGTCAAATTTGCGTTTGCGTTAAAAATAACAAGGCTGGCCGAGATGTCTTGAGATGTTAGTGGACAGCATTTAAGTTAGAATGTAGTCCTCGGATGTTACAAAGTCCAAATTGAGAGTAGGACGGGATGCCGCAGTATTATTCCCTTGTCTGCAATTGACAATTAACGTTTCGTTGCCCGCCCCAGAATACGACGGGCAGCCCGAGCGAGATTGCTCAGGGAGGGATTCTCTACCTCTGTCAAAGTGGTTACCCTCCTGTTTACTTGTCTGTTTGTTGGTTGTCATATTTGGGGAAGGAAAGAGGGGGGGGGGGCACCGGTGTTCAACAATCATCTAAGCGAAACGCAGCTAATATTAAAGAACTCTTTACAGAAAGTGGAAAAGAGTAAGAATTGATTTTAACGTTAAGATTAACTGCACTAAGGGCAAAGATCCACCGACCATGCAAATAAAAACTTGTCTTAAGTCACAAGACTTTCGGGTTGTGACATAGTACATATGTTACTTGCGCTGAATTCTAACGGTTGTGGATTTATTGATTAATTAAAGGCGTATGGCTATCACCAGATCGTCCATGGACATGTAATATGTAAGAACATGGACGTAACCAAAGTCACAAAGGAAAAATGACTCAGGGTTTTAACGTTTCCCATATTTTTCTAGCATGTGACGTGCGAGACGTGGATACTACGGGAAAGTGAGAAGAAGCGGATAAACGCTCTTGGAAGTGATGCTGGAGAAGGATGATTGAAGTTTAATGAACTGAATTAAGAACGAATCATGTCTACCTTACTAAAACTCGACATCAAGCTTCGTCTGTCTTCCATCGTTAAAGTTCGTATTCTTATTTTTGAAGACGTGCCTGTTTAGAACGTTTAGGTGCAGGAGATTATCCAAGATACAACAACGCGCAGCAGATCCCCGATGTGATGGACGGATCAAGTGAAGGCTGCCTTTGACGGCCTTCTTAATGAATGTATGATGAAGGCATCCGCCCGAAAAGAATGACGCTATATTTGCAAGCGCGCCACGAACACTTAACTGACAACCGCCTGAGTTTGAGCTCTGCCAAGAGTGTAGCGAAGATATTGTAAAACACCATAGTAGATGGTACTTTAGAAATAAGTTTGTTGTCTGCTATGTATGTAGCGCTAATTTTACTAGATATCAGACAGCAGCTGGGGACTTCTCACTAGCCCGACGGCCAGTCTGGTGCGAGCTTCGAGGCGAACTTTACCCGGGTCAGTCCCCACAAGCTTTTGCCTGACATTAGTTTAGGCCTAATTGTCTAGGCTCTTATTTTATGGTCAACCCATAAAAAGCCTGAGGCAGTGCGGTGCGTCGGGGCGACCTATCTGGGTCGCTGTTGTCCCGAGTGTAAATACGGAAACGTAGGGATGTTTTCTTCGCTGGGTACGTCTTCTTTCGTGGATGTCAAGTTCGAGGGATGTGTCAATCCTTTGGGTGCTGTTTAGTTTGGGTGGGGTCATGCCCAGGATTTCGACCTCCTGATCGTCATTCAATTTCACAGGACCTCAATCTTCGCCATAGGACCTCGTTCCTGCGGCGAGGATTGGGCAAGTAAGAGACGTCCCTCTGGTGGACGGGAGAGTAGTGGGACTATACCGTGGAGGTGTACGTGCGCGCTATGGTCCTCTCGCACGAACATTCGGCGCGCAAGCATGCGGATGAACTCCGCGATACTTTTATAAATCAATATTTTTTCTTAATAGAATTAGAATTGAGTTATGATTGTGTATGTATTATTAAGGTATATATTATTATTATTATATATATATTTAGTGTATAGTATGTAAGAACTGATTGAAAAGTTGTTTCTACCCGTGTCTTTTTCACTGCATCTCTCTGTAAGGGTTGCCTGGAAGAGATTATTTATTAGTATATTATTATTAGTTTATTAGTAATAAGGCCGTCCTTTGTACGCATTATTGACGTCTTTTGTACTACTACTATATGCATGTGATTTTTTTTTCTGTGTAATCTTGTATACCATAAAGTTTTTATATATCTATCAATTATTTAGAATCTTAGTAAAAATTAAAAACTTTTATTTAACGTTCATAGATGGCATTGGCTGTAACATTTAAAAAATAAATAATGTATAATAATAATAATGCTTTTCGGTGCCTCCTATACATTGGATTTGCCTAAGATTTCAAACTTCTAAATATATTATCGTCCATCTCAAAAATAATAAAATTATTTAAAAGTTGTTATGGACTTTATGTATGTGTCAAATTATGATTTTATTTGCAATTGTTACAGGTCGTAGAAGATGTCCTGGGGAACCGTTCGCCAAATCCTTCATATTTATAATGTTAGTGGGAATTCTACAGAAGTACAAGATCGTGAGTAATGGACCACCTCCATCCGCGGAGCCCGTTATTGGCATCCTCGCTGAACCTTTGCCATTTACCGCTCATTTTCTAAAGCGACACTTTTAGATCTTATACCAGATATCACAGAACAGCTGTGTTTAATAGTGTTTGAAAATTTGAAATCATAAATTTATAATTCTATTGAGTTAATCTTATTTTATATAAGGTCGTTCGATCCATGTAACTCGGGTAAATGGTTCCTTTGATTATAACCTGATTTGTCGAATGTTAGACCCTATTAAAGGCAAAAGAGTGTTGAAAAACCTCCACGCAACACCCAATATCTTATCAATAACTATGGGATGGAAACATCTGGATGATTATTGTGGATTAACAAATTAGGCACTCAATATCGTAATAGTTTTACGGATTTCACCGCTTTAAAACTTAGTTTAGATAACAGGATGGTGATCCTGTAACCGTATACGTCTGTAGAAGGCATTTTAAATTTAACTGGAGCCATGGTTTCAAAAAGCATTTAAGTTAGCAAAAAGATTTGGAGCAATAACGGATATATTAATAAAATCGAATTTAAAAACGGATATTCCGAATTCAGAAAGTATTTACTTCACATTTGAATCTGATATCTATGAATAATCAAGAACTGTTACTAATTGGTTTTTGAAAGATGTGTAAAATATATATTTGGTTTCATTTTCTGCAGAGACATGTATTATATTTACCGTTTTCTTCGGTGTAAGATTTAAATTCAAAGTTCAAATTATTCTTTATTCAAGTAAACTTGTAAGTGCTTTTGAATCGTCAACTCTACTGCTGGTTCGGAAAGCTGTTCCTACCGAGAAGAGAGCAATTCATTGCCTGACTAATCTAAGCGAGACTAATATAGACCAGCATGTATATGTCTAGAAAATTCTTGATATACTTTTATCACGTGACAGCATGTTTATAACATGTTGCGCCGACCCCGTTTAGAGTGGGATAAGGGCAGGAAGATGATGACTTTTATACTGTCAGAAATCCCAAAATCCCTGCGATACGTATTAATGACGTACCATACGGTTCAGGGTTGCCATTATAATATAGTAATATCTTAGAATAAATAATAATTAAGTAGACGAATGTATAAGATTAAAATTATTATTTATTTCGTTATTTGTCTTAGATATATTGTTTGCTGAATTGTAAGGTTAATCAATGCGTTAAGCAAATGCGGGCAAAGTGGGCTTACCATTAGACTCCTTGTACAAACTAGGTTCTAAAAATGTTCTAGTATTCTTGGTCTTCCTTTTTTTATTGTTATTTAACAAAGCAAGTTTTGAGATGTAACAACTTGTAAAAAAAAATTTAAACTTTCGCGATTTTTACTGGTTATTATATAAACAGATAAATAATCCATTGCGGTTAAACGCACGGTCATTAATGGCGATTGCGGTTTTGCGTTTGGTCCACTTTTACAAATTCACGCTAAACGCAATGATGACTACATCCTTTAAGTGGCTATTTCTAGTTGATCATTACTTAGCGTAACAAGTATTTACCTTTGTTATGGTGTTAGGTAAATGTTTTCCAATAAAGCTTTGTGTGCGAAATTTTGTTTTTTTTTCCGACCTGTTACGAAATGGAAAAAAACTGTGGTAGCCCAGCAGTAACACCGTGCGACTCTTTCGAGGTCACGGGTTCAAACCCGGGCAGACACCAATGAGTTTTTCTGTTAAAACTTATGTGTCTAATTGATAGTTGCAATTTATCACACGCTTTTCGGTGAAGGAAAACATCGTGAGGAAATTTATAGAATTAGGCATTACTTTGCGAATTACTATCCATAATACAAAAGTAATGAGAATATTGTTTTGCTATATTCCGCGATAAAAGAGAATATATTTAATGCTAAATATAGAGTGTACTATTAGTTCTCATACCTGATACATACAGAATTTGTAAGACACAACAATACACAAGCACCGCACACATTTACCACCACAATCTCAACAATTGTTTCGCCCCGTAACCGAAGTATCGTCAGGAGATAGACTCCACGACAAAATCACAAAGCGAAGCATCGCCCAAGCAAGCAAGCAGAGTACTCTGCTTGCATTGCAGTGCTTATGTATTTTTGTGTTATCGGTGTCGGGTAGTGTATGAGTTTTACAAAGTCTGCATGTATCAGGTATGAGAACGAATAGTAAAAACTATACATTTATCATTACATATATTTTCTTTTATCGCGGATTATAGAAAAATAATATTCTCAATACTTTTGTAATAATAATAGTCTAAGATCATAATTGGCAGGAAACGGTTTCCAATATAGATCTGGCTTCTATTATTTTCTTCCTTCACAAGTTACAAATGATAAAAATGAGTGATCAAATACATTTTTTATCAAAGAATTCTAGTATTTAACTTCAGATATGTTTTATTAGCTTATCTAAGCCATAACCGCTAAAAGGTGAGAACACGTGACTCTAAGAGTTATCTACGGAAACTTATGTTCTTAACTAGCTTTTACCCGGAACTTCGTTTGCATGGACTGTTGTCGCGTGATAGAGTGATAATACATGGCGCTTTTGAATATCTTTCTATTCCCGTACAATTAACAGGATTGCTATAGCCTATATGTTATTCCGGTGTATAAGGAATAATTGTGCCAAATGTCATCGATATTGGTTCAGCGGATTCGCCGTGAAAGAGTTGTCAACATACATCCATACTCACTTTCGCTTTTATATTAGTAGGATTAATATTTACAATTTATGATGCACTTTAATGTGAAGGTCAACGTAATAAGTAAACCGACATAAAGTAAAGTAAGCAGCGGCCTGTTACTATCCCACTGCTGAGAATAGGCCTCTTCTCTCCGTTTTTGGAGAGAAGGATTGGAGCTAAGACCTACCACGCTGCTCCAATGCGGATTGGTAGGTTACACATATCTCCAGAATTATCTAGAGATATGCAGGTTAAATCACGATGTTTTCCTTCACCGAAAAGTGTGTGATAAATTGCAATGATCAATTAGACACATAAGTTTTAACAGAAAAACTCATTGGTGTCTGCCCGGGTTTGAACCCGTGACCTCCTCGAAAGAGTCGCACGGTGTTACCGCTGGGCTACCACAGCTTCTTAACCGACATACCTATAAAGAATTACTATAATAAATGACGGCTTTGCCGAGCTGTAGAATAATTACAACCCGTTAGTTAAATTTAGGCAACCTATATGTCTGCTTACATATAGGTTGCCTAAATTTAACTGGATAAATCTTTCATACGTACTTTATTGAGGCTTCGGAAAGAGAACAAGCTAATCTCATACTAGTTTAAATCTTACTATTCTCTACCCGAAAGCTGTTAATAAGATACGAGAGCAGTTCAAAATCACCTTCACTTAATTAAATTAATATATTTTCATAGTGTCGTTAAGTGTCTGTTGAAGCGAGCTACGTTTGGAGCATCTTTATTATATTTTTGAAATTATCGAAAATCAACAATGTGGATATTAGTAAAATAAATTCCAAACTAATATTATACTGGATTAATGTGAAATTCTATCTGTAGCGGTTACTCAAATAATTCGATAGAACGTTATGATGTATGAGTTCACTTGTGTTGTAGGTATACGTCCACTCTTGACAGAGGCTCTTGTGTTACTGACGTGGTGCGCTTCTGACAGTGTATGAGTATTGATAAATATCCAAAGTAATAATCACACATCTCAACTCACATGCACTACAAACGTTATTGATAAATTTTGGTGCAATTAAAGCCAACATACTAGGATAATGTAAGGAATAGAAAAATACCCGTTTTTCCCTTGGGAACAGGAAAAAACTATACATAATTGAGAGTATTTTAATACTAAAGTTGACGCGAAGTCGCGGTGCCTCTACTTACATAATATTATTCAGCGTGTCGCGAAGCATAAGTGGTAATGGCCCGATCATTGCTTGTAGCCAGTTCAAACATAGTACGAAAAATTGATATACCTTGGATTACCGAGGTGTTGGAGAGGCAATCCCGCACTGCAAAACGAAATTGGCGGAACCCCTACTCCAGACCTACCACCCTTTTCTCCTTGATAGAAGAACTACGTCCAGCAGCGAGTATCCAAAAAGAGAAGATATTTCATTAAAAGCAAATTGGAAATTAAGCTTTTTAATTACCATAGAAATTTACTGCTATAATTTAAAACATTTTCTGCTGATCATCTTAATTAAACAATAAGATGACAATAAAGTAATTAATTAATTTCTTAAAGCGAGATATTGTTAGTCATACTCTATAGAAAGTAATTAATTAAGTCTCAATGTCAATTTTAAATTACAAATGGATGAGGCAATAAAGTAAATAGTATCAATCTTTCAGCTACGAAGCCTTATTGGAAGAACTTAATATAAACGTTTCATTACTTTATAACGGCAATTTTATTGAGATTTTGTAGCGAGGTTACACGTGCCGTTCGAAGTCACGAGCTATGATAAAAAATATTTTCTTCACTGATAATTTCTATTCCACGGGCTTTTTGTCAATTGAAGAGATTACATTAAAAAATACGTAGGGTTTCATAAAATTAATGAAAGCAAAAACCCTCAATCAATTTCAGCTTTTCTCTTTAATAAATGTTCTATTAAAAACGTTTATAAAGAGCGTCTCTATCGTACAATCAAATGTTATTGAAGAAATTGTGATGATCAAAGTTTCGAATATCAATTGATAATTAACAGAAGCCAAACTTTGCCATTGTCTATGGGCATTTATAAGAAATTTCAGTATTTCATTTATGCCGCCGGCTACGGCCGATCGTTGGTATCGTTTGATGTTTGAGGAGTGACCTCGCATCGAAAAACGGCTTATGGATTTAACTACCACTAGACATTATCACGTAAAAATTCCTTGAAGACAACTATGACCAACAGTTAGCTTGAATAAGTTAAAATAAAAAAGATATCACGTCTCAAACCATAAAGTAAAGTAACGGCCTGTTACTATCCCACTTCTGAGCATAGGCTTCCTCCCTACGTTTTTGGAGAGAAGGAATGGGGGCTAAGACCTACCACTCTGCTTTAATGCGGATTGGTAGGTTACACATATACCTAGAATTCCCTAGAGATATGCAGGTTTCCTCACGATGTTTTCCTTTAACGAAAAACGTCTGATAAATTGCATTATTATTACGAAAGTTTAAACAGAAAAACTCATTGGTGTCTTTCCCGGTTTGAACCCGTGAACTTAGTAAGCTACTTAATGAAACTATTGGACGAAGTGAGACATACCAAAGTTTTCGAGTTCGAAACTCGTAGTACAAGCAGAATTAAGTTTTCATTTAAAAATTAAGACCTTCGAAAACCATTTCCAATTCACAATGCGCTTTGCGATAAAATAGTTATACTGTTGAACTTTATTAGTCATTCATTTTACCTTTATATATAGTTTATAGAATTAGGCGTTACTTTGCGGAGGTCCATAATACAAAAGTAATGAGAATATTATTTTGCTATAATCCGCGATAAAAGAAAATATATGTAATGCTAAATGTAGAGTGTACTATTCGTTCTCATACCTGATACATGCAGAATTTGTAAGAACTCATGCACTACCCGACACCGATGGCACAACAATACACAAGCACTGCACACATTCACCACCACAATCTCAACAATTGTTTCGCCCCGTAACCGAAGCATCGTCAGGAGATATATATATCTTTATATATAGCTGGAATGTAACTTAAAACCTCTAGATTATAGATGATTATATCACAAGGTCATAGGTCGTAAAATTGTACTCTCATAATGCAAATTGTACGTTAATATACCTGAAAGAGCCTAAGATATTCATGTTCCAGCTTCCCACACGGTAATTACACAAATTAACTCGTGGGAGTTAGACTGGTGGCTAGCTTCATAAGCGGACTATCTATTTTTGTTGCGAAGTATGTAGACATGAATATAGTTTTTTAATTGATTATCATCATAACTCTCCTGCCCTTACCCCACTTTAATTGGGGTCGGCACAACTTATTATAAACTGTTACACGATTTGGCTATATATTTTACAACCGGCCGCCGCCTGGCGTCATTTTACCTTAGTCGTATTTTACGAAACCTCAGAAAAAGGAAGATCTATTCTACTCAACCGAATATCACACGGCGGGTCAACTTAACTTAGTAGCCTTTTAAGACGCTCGGTAAGAAATGAGGGTGGTCTCTTCTACTCAGCCGGATACTATAAGGCAGGAGATGACGAAATCAACAGAAAAATTATTTAGTTTTTTTTTCTATAAGCGTATAAAAAAATAAAAACTAAATAATTTTTCTATAAGCGTAGACGCCATGTGGTATCCGGCTGAATAGAATAGTACCACCCTCATATCTTACCGAGGTGTCGTAAAAGGCGACTAAGGTAAGTCGACCCGCCGTGTGGTATCCGGTTGAGTAGAATATACCAACCTCATATCTTACCGAGGTGTCGTAAAAGGCGACTAAGGTAAGTCGACCCACCGTGTAGTATCTGGTTGAGTGAAATAGACCACCCTCTTTCTTACCGAGGAGTCGTAAAGTACGACTAAGATAAGTTAACGTCAGGCAGGCGGCCATCGTAAAATACGTAGCCAAATCTTATGACAACATGCTTGTAACATGTTGTGCCGACCCCACTTAGAGTGGGATAAGGGCAGGAGGATGATGATTTTTCGATAAGCGTAGACTTAGTTAACTTCACAGGATTTCTACGCTACACATACCTTGCAGCTTGGATACAGCTGTTTCTTGTTTATTCAACTTGGACTTCAATCTTCACGGGTCTGCAATATCATAATTTACACCTTCTGTCTACAATAGAGAGCGTGAATTCGGATCTCATAAATGAAATAAAGGACGTGCAAAATAGAACAGAAATAGAAATAGAACATGGATCTATTCAAAATATTCCGGCCCGCTTTAACCCGTTTATAGTCGTTTTAGCTTTGTGTGGGAGTCTATAAAACTACTTTTCAGATATAAACCCGGTTGAAGGTCAGCACTACGTCTTTAATCTCCAATACCTATTCAATAATCTTCTTATTTTCGAAGCGAAAGGAAAAATATTGAAACTTAAATATTGAAAAATAAGACCTATGAAGAGATTGCTTTTGATTGCTTTAAACCTTGCTCTTCTTTTTCATACAAGCGGGTTTATTCTTACAAGCTTATTGATAGTCTAAGGGACAACGATAAAATTAAATTTATCGCAAACATAAAATAATTATATTATTTGCTATTTGCACGGTAGAATAATCTCACTTTTCATACGAGTTAGAACTTTCAAAATCTTAAAGACCACGGTTTTTGGGAATAGAATCTGAAAATTTTTATGTATAATTTTTACGTAATATTTAGAATTAAGCGGAGATCCATAATACAAAAGTAATAATGAAATTATTATTTGTTTATTATAGCATTTTCAATATTAGTTTTGTACCTGTTTTACCTTTATCTTATAATAAAATTGCTGAATTAGAATACCTTATATATTGTATCTTGTACAAATGTAGACGTCAAAACATAACCTACCTCTTTCATACATAGGTGAGAATTCATATTTCTTTAAGTTTCTATCTTAATTGAACATCCTGATGACAAATTCAATTCATCTTAATTTATTAAACAGTATAAAAGGACAGTCTAGTCAAATAGTTTTTTTTATAACAATCTCTAAGCATACTCTTTCTCACTTACAGATAATTACAGATATTAGAGGTCTTTTTTGACCTAGGTTGCTGGCAATTTTTCTATACTTTTTTAAATATACAAGTCTTTGTAGTGTGTCTGGGTAGAATAAAGCTGGCAACACTGGCTTTATTGAATTACACTTAACTCAATGTATCATTAAACAACCAATGTATTAGTATTTCTGTACAAAACACCTTTACGTAACAATAGTCACTTATAATAATAACGTGCACGAAGAGATTGCTTACAGCAATAAGACCGCTTTTGCACGGTATAAATTAATTAAATAAATAGTTAATAAATGGTGAAAAATGACTATAAAACCATTTATTTCTATTGTGTGCAAGAAGCATTAAAAATAAAAAGATAATAAATAATTGTTTCCAAGTTCTTGAAGAATAGTCTCCGTCTCTTAGAGTAAAACCTTTTAAAGCGAGCTTACACGTGTCGCCGTCGTCCGATATTGCTAGAATTTCCTCGTATATTCCATTTTGTAAAAGTGTATTCTCTATGAGGGGATGCGGTAAAGTTAAAATGCACTCGATATTAAACGTTCTTGTATTGACGTGTAAATAATTTTTGTTAGAGATACTAAGGTAGGAGGAGCTTTACTAATTTATATTAAAATAATGGTAGATTTTTATAACGTTCAGCATGTATCTTGTATCCCTTATGTACGAAATTTCTGTACTTGCGTGTTTTATCTAATGACGCGGTAAAAGCCGAAATTGAAAAAAATATAGTAAGCAGCAATATTAGTGACTGTGTCAATTTTTAAGCTCATAGATATATTATACATAAGCCACCGTGTGGTATCCGGCTGAGTAGAATAGACCACCCTCATTTCTCACCGAGGTGTCCTAAAACGCGACTAAGGTAAGTTGACCCGCCGTGTGTCAAATCATTTGATAACATATTTATAACATGTTGTGCCAATCTCACTTAGGGATAAGGGCAGGAGGATGACGGTAGATTTTTAGAACAGAATTTCATTTTTTTTATTATATACTAAGTTATCAATGATTATTATAAAATGATGAATGTTCCACTAATATTATAAAGGTGAGTTTTTGTAAAATGTGTGTTTGTACTAGGTATATAAAGTTTTGGCACAATTTTATATATTAATAGCAATAAAATTTCCGTTTTTATTTCGCAAAGAGGGACATAAATCTAGTATATAATCGGGGGTATTTTAAAACTTAACTTTAGTAGAAAAAGAGTTTGTGGTACTTGCGGGCGTTAATAATGATGTAATATTTCTAAAAAAAAAGGTAACAAATGATGAACCTAAAAGATATTTATAGTTTTTTTAATTTCTTACGATAAACAGATAGTAGCCCGCCACTTATTGTTTGAAAAATAAAATACACGTACAGTTGTAAGAATATTCATACTACCTACACTTTGTTATTTTAATAGTAAGATGCAAACAATAAAATAATCACACACGGAAGAATTTACAAGATTTTTGCATGCAACTTTAATTTCGACATCGACGGAGCTTCTATTGAGAATAAATTGAAAGTAATTTGCCTAGATATCTTCAGTCAAACCGAAAGCGACCTTAATTCAATACTAAAACGATATATTAAAATAACACTACTCTCAAATTAGAATTGATTGATTCGTTTTTTATTTGATAATGTTTACAAATAATTATTATGGCTGTTTTGGAGCATAAAGTTATTATATCAGAGTGAAGGAAGCCAGCGTAATATATAATAGGACACTCATCTTCCCGCCCTTATCCCACTTTAAGTGGGGTCGGCACAACATGTTACAAACATGCTGTCACATGATTTGGCTCCGTTTTTACGACTGGCCGCCTGCTGACGTCAAATATGTAATAGGACACTATTACAATGAATTGAAAGCAAATGAGATTGTGTCTATCTGACTCTCTTTTTTATGATGAGACACAGATAAGTATATGGAAGGAGAAGAATTGTTTTCTACTCAAACATATAATAAAACTAATGATATTTGATTACTTAAACTATGCTACTATAAACTAATGCCACTGAAACTATAAATGAGTTTAATCTTCCCCCTCATTATTTGTTCTGGCACTCTCACTTACAAGCTCCCCTACTCTGGTGGAATAACTCTATGTATTGGAGTCCACACAAATTTATATTGTGGTTACTGTTTTTTCAGAGACAACCTATACTATATATCTATACTTTTTCAGAGACAACCTATACTATATATCTATACTATAGATCTATACTAATATATAAAGCTGAAGAGCGAAGAGAAGAGCGTAATTATGACTATAGTATTATCTACTACTTGCCATACATTTACGAAGCTTTTCTGTATCGTCGTAGTAAAGTAATTTAAGCCAACCCATTAATATATTTTTAAGCAATATTACTCTTACACATATATCTCAGGAATACTTCAAGTATATTCAGATCGCATTATTAATATATATATATTTTTAGGGATGAAGTAGATAGTATTAGGTTAAATTCAAAAATTTCCTTTATTTAAGTAAACCTGTAAACAAGTCCTTTTGAATCGTCAACTCTTCTGCTGGTTCTGAAAGCTGTTCCTACAGAGTAGAGCCAGCAAGAAAGTCGCCAGTTGCCTTTATTTTAAATAATACTTATAACTAGTTACAACTTACATTAAGTCATTATTATCTCGTACAGGGTCGAACAGTAGCTATAGCTACGCATTCTTATCATCTAAATAATCCTCAACAGTATAGTAGGCTTTTTGGGTCAGCCAACAGTTTTTTAAACTGCTGTAGTACTGTTCTGTGTTGTTAGTGTTTGTGTTTTATTGTGTGTGCTGTGCTGTGCTGCTACTGTAAGTGTTATTTAGAAAGACATATCCACCGAGTGTCTTGTTGGTTCTCCTCGGTAGAAACTTCTTTAAAAACATTTGACGATTCAAAAGAACTGACCAGAAGAACAGTCTTATTGAATAAAGATGATTCTAGAAGTCGAATTATATAAGCACTTGACGTTTTCAAGTATGTTGTACTTCATTAACAGTGTTGGATCTTTGTATGATGATGCTTGGGTAAACCCTTTTTGCATTATAGCAATTTTTATCTGACAGCTATTTTTAGCTAAAATTAAACCAGTAAAAACAAAAGAATATAATTTACATTTAATAATATGCAATATTCGCACAAGTTAATAAGAGCTGACGAATGAGTGATAATGCGATTCTTGATTTACGAGTATGATAATTGTTTGATAAAAATCAACATATAATTACTGAAGGTTTTGTTATTTTTTGCTTTTGACGCATTTGGGTAAATTAAATATTCATAAGCATCTTCTTTTATATAATATTTTCGGTTAAAGTCGTCATGGAATACTTTTGACTGCATGGAAATAATAATCATAACAACAACGAATACGTATGTTAACAAACATGAAGTAAAATTTCGGGACTTAATATACTTAGATAATAAAAATATAAAATGATGGCTTTAAGAAAAATAAACGTTGTAGTGGTTTATAAATGAGCAGATATTAAATGAATGTTATCTTTCACCTCATATGAGTTCGCATCTTCCACTCTTGTACTTATAAATGTAGTTATATACTCGTAGTATCAAAATCATTGTTAATTCTTAACAGTGCTAATAATGATGTTGAATATAACAATCATATCGTTATTCTTCTGCCCTTATCCCATTCAAAGTAGGGTCGGCCAGATACCACACGACTGTATATAATAATCATAATTTACTTCTATTTTACAATTGCATACTTACAAATTGTATACATATTATTGCATATTTTACTATCACTAAAGCTTGGCCATTATGGTATCGGAGACAATGCGTCTGTGATCGTTTCGATTCGTCTAGTGACATCTTATCTTCACAGCCGAATTTAAAGAGTGTGCATTGATGATGTGCAGTCATCAGGATCGGCCTTAGTTATAGGTGTGCCTCAAGGATCAATCCTAGGTCCCTTTCTGTTTTTAGTACATATAAATGACTTACCGTATTTCATGAAGAGTACATACGATATTGTACTGTTTGCTGATGACGCATCTTTGATATTTAAAATAAATAGAAATGATGACAATTTTGACGAAGTAAGGAATGGATTGTCGCAGACGGCTCATTGGTTCAGGCAAAATAATTTAGTACAAAACTCAAAACTAAATGGATAGAATTTGCATTGCCTAATGTTGCTTAAATAGGAAATAGGTTTTTTAAAATTAGTATACCACTGAAAACAGATAATACTACTGTATTTTTGGAGTGAACTTGAAGACAATACTCCAATGGAGCACAGACATAACCACTCTTGCAGGGAAACTTAGTTCAGCGTACATAGACATGAGTTTTTCTCAATAACTTTCATAGACGCCCATGGTATGATTTTGTCAGCCTGTGGTAAGTAGGGTAGGAAGTGCCACTATCGCAGAGCCCCCTCGCAGTGACCCCGTGCAGTTCCCCTTAACGCAGTGCCTCCTCGTAGTGCCCCCTCGCAATGGCCCCGCGCATGCCCTCCATTGCAGCGACTCCTCACAGTGCCCCCTCGCTATTCCCCCCAACGTACTGCCACCTCGCTGTGCCCCCCATTGCAGCGCGCCTTAGCAGTGCCAAAGTTTACAGTGTACATACTGAACTTTGATGAGCTCGAATGAGTAATAATAAATAGTTATTTTAGCATATGACTGACAGGGAAAACAACTGAATATTATTGATCTTAAACAATTTCATATTTAATATAATTTTTTTTAGTCGCGTAATTCACCGAGTACATTCGTGTCAGTTAAAGTTTTAATCGTATAATGTCCATAAAGTTAATATACTACTGTCACGTCAAATGGCACTCAGTAGTAAAACTCATAGAGTTATAAATATTTCTATGAAAACTACGCGAAAAACGGTCATTTAGAATGCTTGACGATGGCAGAGCAATTTCGAAAAGCTATATATGAAAAATATCTTTCATATATAGTTTGTTATTGGATAAAATTAACCATGATTCTCGAGCTCATAGGACTAGACTTTTTTTTTCATTTTATCCTGCTGCTATTAATTATGCAGCAACCTTAAGGCCTTTTAATCATTAACCTTAATTTATTTTATATTATTGTGCCTACTCTTGAGCCATTTTCTTTCTTTACCAACTATTTTCAATATTATAAATGCGAATTGAAGAAAAATTTTTCGAGCGTCCTCGTCATTTATGATATTATTAAGATTATCTGCTGTTAAGTCTAGGTTTATACTGTTCTCACACGAAAATCTTTGTAGATCAAACTTAGGGCATTCCAGAAGGACATGGCAGACAGTTTCCTCGGTTGAATTGTCGCACTTACAAAAAGGGCTGGGCGCCAACTTATACTTAAACAAATAAGATTTAAATCCTCCGTGCCCAGTAAGTATCTGGCTTAACGCATTTCAAGGACTAGCTATGGCTCCCCTAAGCTATGACAATAACGCCTAAAAATAAAAATTATTGTGACTCCCTGATTTCTACGTTGGCGAAGTCGCTGGAATAGTAAATAAATATCGTCAAACAAAGAACAACAATGCTTAGATACCCATAAGCATTAGTAAATTATATCATTAGTCAATGATCACAAATAAACAGGAAACCCTTATTATTTTGCGAGATTGCAAGTGCCGTTAATAACGAAGAGTAAGCTTTAAAAAATCAATTGTATTGTATTTAATTAATAATCGAATTTAGTCAATATTGCAATACAGACAAATGGAAATGAAAATATTTTTACGACTAATATAAAAACGTGAGGTGCACCGTGAATCAGTATAAGAAATACAGTAATCATAGGCAAAAATTCAAAATATTCTTATTTCAATAACGGATAGATATAATTTTTCTGTAATATAGTAATATAAATATTATTTAAAGTTTATTGATTTATTTAAGTAAGAAATAAATAGGTCCTATTATTCGAAAAAGAACTCGGAACGTTGTTTCTAGAATAATAATAAGTAAATAATAAATATTACCTAATAGATTCTTGTATAATTTCGAAGAGAATACCTAAAAAGTAATGGTTCCTAAAATTATGTTTAATCAGTATTCGATACGTAAAATTTGTTTATACATGTCAATAATCAATTAAAATAAAGCATTATTTTGTTATTTATTTTATAAATATATTATGTATTACTGATTCTGTATAGTCTGAAATTAAGAACGTGCAATTTAGATTGAGTCAATTGACAGTGCGTTATATGATCAGTAACACATTTAGTAACTACTTATCACTGACGCAACTGAAATTTAAATTACTAGCGGGAAGCACGACATAAAAGCGTATTCCATGAAAATAACAGGTGGGTCACGTAACGTCACAAGTGACATCCATCATGATGGGCCTTATGTAATATAGGTGCATGAAAAATAAAAGAATATGATTTCAATACACCATAGACAGTTGCGTTTAGGACGTTGAGCATCGTGCTCGTCCATTGTCCAAAGTCGTTGACGATGTATTTGATCATATTAGCAGTGCTTGTTGTTATCACTGGATACATCATCAGATCTGTCACAAAACCAACGAGGTTCCCTCCAGGTATTACACATATCTTTATTTTCCTTAAAAACTTTTAGCTTGCATAACTTTTTCTACTAACACCTAATCAACGATAACTAATTTAAGTGGTTCATTAGCGCTGAATGGGTACTGAGTTCATTTATAAATAGTCGTGTAGCAGTTGCCCATGTCAATGGATGCCAATCATTTGTTATTCCGCGATATTTATTTAGTACAACGAGATTACATGAAATATGAGTTTATATAAAACTTTTATATAAATAAATTTGCGGTTGGCGACACGTCGCTGAGGCTAAGTCTGGTTTCGCCACCATACCCATCGAAATACAATTGTTATTAACCGTTAAAAAAACGCCTATATCCTAACTTTACAAGATTGTCCGCTGGGTAAATTTAAGGATTGTATGTTAATTTCATTAAAATTGGTCTATAAAGATTCTATAAAGAACATATTTACTTTCTATGTATACAATAGATGTTATATCGACTTACTAAAAGAGCTTATTCAGAATTACACCATGTCCATCGGTTCATGATCGAATCGGCTGACAATTTTACAAAACATATTTCATAGAAACATGCCTATTTGAACACAATGATTTCCCGTATTGAACAGTTTATCTTTTGTAAATACTATAAATTTGAAACGACGTGTTTACCTGCTTTGATATGAGCTTACATACTTGATAAGTCGGCTAGTTAATATGTGAACTTAGCAGTCTGATTCTAGATTAATATTACACAGTAGGTTGTTGTAAAGCATGAGTGCAAGACTATAGAAAAGTGTTTGTTACCATTTTTTATTCATGACTATCTTATTCTTCCTTACGTACCTCTCCAACTAGTATATTCTATTGCGACTTCATTTTAGAGGTGATTTAACGTGTTAATCAGAAAGGCAATTATTTAATAACAATTATAGAAGAGAAAAGGTAAACCACTGATTTATTGTAGAGTTAATTTTACAATTCTACACCGAAGATAGTCTGAATAGTTTAGTTTCATTTCTGAATTGAAATTGTGATAGAACAGAGGTGCTTGCTCATTGTTAGATCTACTGAACGACCCACGATTTAAGACTCGAAAAAAACCTTCATCTCGTTATCCAGTACTTGAAAGCTTAAGATTCAAAGCTCGCAGCTCGTCTTTGATCAATCAAAGAGACGCTCTCAATAGAACGATGTTTTATGAGCATTATTCGTGAAAGATTTTATCCAGAAATCCTTTTAACCCGATTATTCGTGTAAGATTTTAAACTTCTATTATATAAAATGGTTGAATGGTTGAAATATATTTCTCATTGCTACAAATGTTAAAATTCTGAGTATAGCTGTTTAAAGCTAAATTATGTTAACATACTATTTTATTCTGTATAGAATTACATATTATGTAATTTTTAGAAAAATATTATATTGTTAAAATTTAAAAAAATACATGGCCTATAAAACTAACCAATCAACTAATAAAGATAAATTAGACAAACAGAAAATCCGATGTTTATAAAAAAGATTGTCCTGAGTGCAGTAGTACATAATATGTCGGTCAGACAGGCCGAAACTTTGCTACCCGTTTCCAAGAACATATGGCCGCATTCTTATCAACCTTTCACGTGACAACAGTCCACGCGAACGAAATTGCAAGTAAAAGCTAGTTCTCTATATATGTATTTACTCCGAAACCTTTGGACCGATTTTAATGAAATTTTCACATAACCTTTAGATCGACACAACGGATAGTTCTAAATTTTTGACAATCGGAGAATTTTTTTATACGATCAATGAGTTTTATTTTAAAGGCGAAGTCGAAAGCAGACTTAGCCCCAGTAATTCCAGCCCGGACCGCGAATATTATTAACGCGATTCTCTCTGTCAGTCTGTCACTCTTTCAGATTTTATCCGCAAGTAATATTGATGCAATTTGATATACTTGAAGCTTACATACAAGACTAACATTCAGGATAGTAATAATCTCATTTCGCTTATCACGATAAGTAAAAAAATTAACAAACCATAGGTATTTTAAAACAATATCCACGAATGCATACTAGTACCGAATAAAACAATACAGTCGAACTAATCTAGTTTCTCGCTGCCCTGCGAATGCCTAATTTGAAAGTGTCAAACTGAAAGTGCAACTTCTGAACTAGTTCTCGCAGGCAACAGTTTCAGATTCATAATCAAAAGTTAACGCGCACGGGGCAATTAAAAATTTACATGACGTAAACAGCACTCGGTAAATGCCAGGGCAATTAATAGTTGGTGGTTTTTAAAATAAATTTGCCCAACTACTGCCTTATTTCTTTCTATTGTACCTGAGAATCTTGTTGGTGATGTAACTCTCAAATCATTTATAGAAGTAGGCGTTACTTTGCGGATTATGGAAAATCGTTTATATATTTATTTATTATTTAAATATTTATGTCGTCTTATAGCCGTGCTTAACAGTAATATATAATTAATGATAAATTATATATGATTGATGTATTTTATTTGATGATGTAGTGACATGGTCTATTATACGCAACAAGCTTAGGCAATACAATTTTTTACCAAATCACGGTTTTTGTCATACTGACATGTACGAAAGTCGAAATCAAGGTGTGCAACAATCAATATCAACAATTGTTATTATTGTAAGGAAAAAACCCTTATTGGTCCCGCCGTCTGACGGGGACAAGCGGCGGGTATGTCGACTAAAACAACTCGAGTGCTCGACTCAAAAAGACTCAACTTCGGCGAGCGTGTGCAGCGCCGTGTCAAATTCGGCGCCGCACTTGTGACACTCGCCGGGCCATCTTCCACAGATACCTGCCGAAATAACTATCTACGGCGGTAGGCCTGAGCTAGCACCTCGGCCTCTAGATCCCATGGATGTCGGCGGTCGCCGTTAACTTAGGGGCGAGCCGCCGGAAGTGGACGTCGAACATTCATTGGTTGTCGAGGAGCAACCGGGAGCTCATTGGGGGAGTCATCTGACTCCTGTGGAAGCAAATGACCTCGGATTTCTCTAAGGCCACCCCCATCTCCAACCAGCTAATCCGAGCCATGACGTGTACTATGGCCGCGGTCACCAATACACGAGTCTCTCGGTGGGTACTCGCGCAAGCAGTCACGAGAGTGTCGTCTTCATAACAAAACAGACGAACTCATTTTCATTTGCCCGCGCAGCACCCAGTCGTAGTCGATGTTCTACAGGAGCGGGCCTAAAACTAACCCGTGCGGAACACCGCACGAAATCCTCCGCTCCTTCCGCCTATCCATAGCCGTCGGGTACGTTACAGCGCGGTCAGCTAGATAATCGCCGACAACGCGCTGCAAGTACAAGGGGATACGCTGGAAGCGTAGGGCCACCATGATAACTCTACAGGGCAAGGTATTGACTTGCAACTTGCTTTGAATGCAATGACGATGTCCAACGATACCGCCAACGAAACGTCACCCCGGGTTCACCACCACCGCCAGGACTCTCACACCCTCGTTGCAGTCGAGGGTAGACTTGTCCCGACGGAATCCGCACTATTTCGGAGAAATTTATTTATTTATAATTTGCATTTATTATTAAATATAAATTGCTTTGATAGTAAATACAAATTGTCATATCGCGATTGAATTTATATTTTATGCATGTTGAGTTTATAAAGCAATATTGATATTATAAATGTGAGCATCGAATCTTTTGAGAATGGTTTGACATGATTTAAGTATATCTTTCACTAATACCTCTCAGAGCGTGATTCGGTACAGTACTAGCCAGTAACCAATTACGTTGTCTACGCCAAATAATATTCAAATACCGTAATCGTCAACAAATAATGGTCAATTTATAATCTCAGCCGCTCTAGAGATCGGCACGAACTTCCATCTCTGACGATTAAACAAGCAGAACACAGATGCGTATATACATATTATATAAATTCTATATTTATATTTATTCCTGTAATAATTGTGTTAAAACTCAATTAATATCACCGTCTCAACATATATCCGCATCTGTCCATATAGAGTACTTCGTACGCCCTTTTATACTTGTATACTGACCGTCGTGACAATCGGCTGATGCAACCAAAAATTTACTGTTATGATTTTGATATTTTAGGTATTTGTTTTTAAGAGATTTAGTTATAGATGCAAAAAATGTACTACGTGACGAATAATTTTTTTATGCGCGTGTTTAGACGATACGTTAAATATTTACATCTATATATTTTTATATGAAAGGCTGTCATATTATACAAAAAAATTGTTGTAATGTCCATGTACGTATAGCAGATACATCTTTGTATTCATTCTCTTTTTCAGTATGCATACAAAAACTGGTATAACAAACAATTCAACGGGCATTGAAATCATAAAGAATTCTTTTTCGTTTGTTTTTTGGTCTTTGTAACTGAATCGGAATAATAGCAAAGTACATATTGGTACAAGTTGGCATGTTTTAAAAGAATATTCGTGAGCATGGTGGGGTGTAATTATTTTTTTACCATTCATGTTATCAATACTATTATGACTTTTTTTACTAGTAGTATGTATATTTTATTGCTAGTGCTTATGATAATAGAATCTACCCATGTGTAACCACTATCTAAAAGTGTATACTCTTCGATAATAATAATAATAAATAGGTATAGGTATATATGGGACAATGACAAGGTAGTTTGGCCTCAAAGTAAGTAACGTACTTGTGTTATGGGTGGCAAGCAACTGGTAAATATGTACATATGTCTATATAAATACATTATGCTCGAAGAAACAACAAATTTATTTTAATAAATATTGTCCTTACGAGGGAATCGAATCCGCGACCCCCGGAGCTGAAGGGATAGTAACTCCCACCAATGGACTAGATAATAAAAAATAAATTTCTTCTTAGCTCTTGTCAGCGACTGTGGATGACAAGAAATCAGAATTAGTATAAATCTCTTTTTTACGTATAATCACATGTAACGTTTCACACTGGATTCTTAAAATAGTGTTTAATTTTCAAGGCCATACAGGAATAGCAATGAACTACTTAATAGAATGGAATTAGCAGTTAGCAACAGCTTGATGAGTTCCCATAAGTTTGGATATGCCCATGAAATATCAATAGCAAAAATGAAACCCCTAATCAAAAGGGCTACGTAAAAAACCTTGGCAATAAGTATAAAAAATTTATACAAACTAAGCAGGGCATACAGAGCATTGTGGATTGACTAGACACATGTTAAATCTGAAGCCCTCAAACGCTGGATTATGTAGACTCTAGCTTAAGGGGTAATAAACACTTATGCGCAATTCTCTTGCACTCCCTGGTCATGTTCTCTAATACCTACAGACGGTGAACGAACTCGCTCCCAAGAAGGTCCTGTGATTCCTAGAGTACATCAGTCTTGGCAGCAAATTGTGAGCAGTGGTGATCTTAATAGATCAGGGATGGTGAAAAATACTCTAGACCTACATTACTTAGTATCGGGGCTAGTTCAAAAGTAAAAGATCATATACAAGAAACTCCAGCTGTTGTATGACATGGCTGTACATGACTTGGGTACTCATGAGCGAAATATTTCATTAATACTTGAACAAGAAAGCAGTAACGAATGGATTAAGCACATAATTCTACAAGACGATTGCAAAGTTCGAAATTGTTACATCTACTGTCAGTTTTCTGAAGATTTTAACATCAGAATTCGGATTGCTCTAGGTTATTTGAATTATGTATATTAAGCAGACACAGCATACTTTAACAGCATGATTTAACAACATAGTTATAATTAGAGCAGCTCAAGCTGTAAGAAGCAGAGGGTTAACAAACTGTCGAATCAGGATTTTCTATGACAGTGCTGCTATACTACAGTCCCTAAAAAAACATTAGGGCCACATTGGGACTGACAAATGAGTGCAATGAGAGAGTGGAAACTATTTTGATAAAAAACCAGGTGGTATTCCATTGGATCGATCCAATGAATATAGGCATTGATGCATCAGACGAACTAGCCAGAAAAGGGTAAAACGCAACCAGCCCCTTTCATCCACATGAACAATGGTCGCTCAAATGTAACCAAGTGCGGAGAACAGCCATCCAAAAGAAGAAGAAGAACAACCCAACGAATTTTATAGCATCATTGGAAAAGATGAAAGTGCTCATCAAGAATTTTATATGCGAAGACTAGAATGTAGAAGCTCTAATAGCGGTCGACGGAAACCATGCTATGAATGTCTGTTATAAGGCTGTAATAAGTCTTAGTGTGATGTGTAGAGGAGGGCTGGTAGTATGACTATTGTTAGGAATGGAGATAGTCAAATGTCATTTCTTTAGTTTTGTATATTGGCATCACTGTAATCACGTGACCAATAGCAAAGGAGAGGCTTGTTTTTAAGTAAGAATTGTCTATAAAGGGGGGAGCTCGCCATACCGAAGGCTTGCTGTAATACTGGACTCGTACGGTTATTAGATGCTTAGGCGACTAGATCGTGTCATTGCTTGGAGTTTCTGGACAAGAGAAACCGCTGAGTTTCTTGCCTGGTCGAACTGGTGGTACAATCTTGCTGGCAATTTCAAATTATTATTGAATTCATCTGTTTGCCCTGTTTGGCCTGTAACTTTACGTTTATCTCTTGTTGATGCATTATCTGGTGGCCTTTTCTACGTGAGATTGCTAAAATCATAAGAAAAATTCTGATGTCCATAAGACTGTATTATTATTCGCACCACAGTATTCTGTTTTGCGATCGTGAATTGATCAGGATTGAGAACGCCTTCTTTCATAGGTCGATTGATTAAATTGGTTGTATGAGCGGCATTCTACTTACGTCAGGAACGTTAGCGCAGCTAGTGATACAAGCGTATTCACGCTTATTTGAATTATATCTTTGACAGGGTCTTAAAGAGAAAAGCTAAAGTGAAAAGATAGTTACTATGGAGGTTAACGTACCGCATGAACCACAGACAAATAGTGTCTCAGTGGTGAATCAGGTCTATAGTCTGGATCGTAAACAACGTGCGTGTACGCAATACTTACAAAGAACTTTTCACTTGAGAATCATTTATTTTAATAATATTAAGCCCGTGGGATCGCTTGACAAAACACTTTTTGTATAAATATAGTTTTTATCCGTCTGTTTGTTTGGGACAAACTTAAAAACTACTGAACCGACTTTCATACTGTTATCACGTACAAAAAGAATGCTTCGCGAATAAGTTTTTATAAAGCTGTATTGTTGATAAAGGTTTGTGTGAATTAGGATGTTCCTTTTATTTAGGGCTACAAGTCCGTAAAGAACATATTTAACCTCATATTTAATTTCATATTCATACATTCATATTTAATTTCAGTTAACCTATACCCATCAAACTTAAAAATCATGTTCGCATACAATGCAGCATTTAAAAAGCTGTTTAATAGGATACAGTGTTATTATTGCTTATAAATTGAAATCCTTAATTACAGTAAACTCAATTAATATCTGACAAATGATTGCAAAATTCAAACTTACGCACCCCATTATATTAAGAGAGGGGACGTCGAAAAAAGAGCAAAGGGTAGCTGGGTCTGCTACTAATAATAAAAACTTTTTATACATAAAGCCACGAAGATATTCGTAATGCAAAAGTATACGGCTCAAATTTGTGAATCAAAACTAGTTTTTTAGTCTTAGTCGTCTAGTCTTATATTCTGTATGCTAATTTGAACATAAATAAAGTGTGCCAAATGTCAATGTCGATAAAAAAGACATAAATATAAACAAAAAGTTTTAATGAATATCGATAAGAGTTCGCGAACATTTACTCGGGCAATTTATAGACTGCAAAATTCATTTGCTATAATTCGCAATTAGAGTAAATCTATGTAATGTTAATGTAAAGTATGAAAATGGATATGAACTCTACATTTATCATTGCATAGATTTTTTTAAATTGCGTATTATAATTAACATACTATTATTGTTTGTTTTATTTTACCTTATATTAGTACTAATATAAATGCTTTAATGCGTTCAATTAAACTAATTACTTTTTTGCAGGCCCAAAATGGTATCCAATATTAGGTTGCAGTAACCTCGTGCAGAAACTAACAAAACATCACGGATCCCAATGGAAGGGTCTATCTAGTTTAGCAAAAAGCTATTCCACTCAAGTTTTGGGTATAAAGTTGGGTGCAGAGCCTATAGTCGTCGTGTTCGGCGAGAAAAACATACGTAGAGTGTTCGCGGAAAAAGAATTCGAAGGTCGACCAAATAGTTTTTTCATCAAACTGAGATGTCTTGGCAAGAGAATGGGTAGGTCTCAAGCTTTTAGGAAAAAAAAAAATTATTCCAATCTTTATTTTGTCTATATTAATCTAATTATAATCTTATAACTAATTACATAGTGATACGCTGCTTTCAGCCCATGGGCCTGTAATGTATATTTCCGCAGTCTATTTTAATAAATTGTACTCGAAAATGTATAGATTTAGGCGTCCAATAATAGAAGTTTTCATATTCAGAACAGTTCGTTTCAGATCCTGTACTCTACAGGCAACTTCGACACGAACCATTTCGTATCGTTTGCGTAGTACGCGAAGCTAAACCAGGTGGCGCTGTACTTTATTCAGTCGCGCTATCGTTTGTCTTTTTTCAAAGTATAAGTACGGCCGCTACTGCTGTATGGAGTTACGCTTTTAAGGCTATAGAGTTGACTACTCTAAGCCGATCTCTCTACAAATTTTTGAAAGCACGATGCATAAGGCATTTGTGCTATAAACTATCCACAGTGGACTTGTCAAATACTGTCTCTATCGCGCGTTTGTGAAGAGACTGTATAAAATACTATATATATTTACTAAAAGCGTATTAATGTGTTTTCGCTATTAAAATTGAAGCTTAGTTATAATGGCGTTATGTATTGTATGTAAATTAGCAGAGACATCTGCTTCAATAAATTAATATATAATGTTTTAAAAATCTTTTTTGATAGAATAATAAAAGAATTTCGTGAATTGTGAAAATGACTCTAAATAGCGAATTTTATTAACTCTCCTTTTATTTGAAGACTACAAAAAAGATTTTTTTAACATTTTATAAATTTATTATTATTTATATTACATATATATTTACTTTCAACACAGATTGAAGCAATATACATTTCTTAATTTTTATGATAAATGAGTGACGCTTTTGTGAAGCGTCACTCATATAAATATGCGTCACAGAGAGTTTTCAAGATAATAAGAATTTTCATTCGTCCGGTTTTTTTATAGAGTTTGAACATATATGAAGGTTATTTGGGTATCTACTACAGTGTTCGCGTGATAGCTAGTCACCAATTAGTTCTCCGACTCTAGTAGAGCTTCTGCGCTCTACTCTCCATATTTCGCATCATCTGCGATGCCATGGTTTGGAGACAAAATCATTTGTATATAATACTGCTTACTTGGGCAATGCGACGCGTTGCAATTTTCTCGTGGAACCTATCTCCTCATGATGCTTCCATTACGGTGCGAAATGATCGTACAGATTGTCGTAGTGAATATGTGTAGTCTTTGTATGTTTATTGTGTGTTTTTAGTGGTGGTGTTTTGCGGTAGCTAATCCTGCATGTATAAGGTGTGTGAACGGTTTCTAATTCCTACACTTAGCGTTATATTCATTTTCTTAAAAAACACGATAATTCGTGCAAAATACACAAAGCAAATATTATATTAAAGCACAATAATCCTATCATAACTTTATGCTAATATTCATCAAAAACAATATCTACTACCATCTCAATGCGTTGCCGAAACATAATTGGGATATAAGATAGACTCAACGCTATAATAAATTAAAAGATTAAATTAAATTCATTCTTAGGTATCACATTTGCCGATGGCGATTTATGGAGAGAACATAGGCAATTTACAGTGAAACATTTAAAAAACGTGGGCTTCGGCAAAACTTTGATGGAGGCCGAAATTCAGAAAGAATTGCAAACCATACTCAATTTTATAAGCGATAATAAAAATAAGCCTATAAACCCGAAGCTCATGTTGGCTATGTCAGTCATGAACATACTCTGGAAGTTTACCGCAGGTACGTTAGATTATTTTTTTGTTATCTCTGTACTTATAATAAAAGAATAACTATTACAAGGCATCGCAATTAATAGGTTCCTTTTTCGTGATAAGCAATAAGTGAGTAAAGATCAATACTAATGAGACTTGAAGAAAAACTTTACCTCGGCACATACCGACAGGAAGGTAGACAATAGGGTCCGTATACGCAGATTTATCTAGAGAATATATGGCTCTAAAGCCTTTTTTAAGGTGTGATGAATGCTTTCACCGCCAACTTGGATAATAGAAGTAATATAGAGTTGAAAGTGGGGAAATTTGGCTAATAGAGCCATATGTTGGCTAATTTCTTGGACAGAGCTATACGATAAACTATAAACTTCTTAAAAACAGCCACATTGAAAATCGTTCTTGAAAAGTTACCAGTCGTTATATATTTAATTACGTCTCTGTTATCAACCGTGAAGATAAGCGATAAGGAGAGCAATCTTTGTTAGAAGCCTGTTGCATTGTTGAAGCCTGGTGCATTGTTGAAGCCTGTTGGTTTGTTGAAGCCTGTTGCATTGTTGAAGCCTGTTGGTTTGTTGAAGCCTGTTGCATTGTTGAAGCCTGTTGGTTTGTTGAAGCCTGTTGCAATGTTAGAAGCATGTTCCGTTGTTAAAACCTGTTGCGTTGGCGAAGCCTGTTGCACTCTTAGAAGCTTGTTGCACTTTTGAAGCCTGTTGCATTGTTAGAAATTATTAGAACTCACCTGAAAAGATACATTGAATTCTGCACGCAAAATTCGGATATAATAAATAAGAGCAATTTAATGAAGCTTAAGCTTTCAAAAGCCCCTTCCATTCCTAAGTTACATAAGTGTGACACTTCAACAAGGAATGTATCCAAAGATCTTGAGCATACTTTAAACTACTAAATGCGCAGTGTATTCGCTAAGAACTCACGGTTAATAAGTTAATCCTTAAACATAAATTAAATTAAATATAAACAAATCAAGTAACCTTATAATTAGTTTTTTATATTCCCTTTCACGTATCAGGCTACGATTTTACTTAATCGGGAAGCCTTTGAAATAACAATAGAATTCCTTATTTCTTTATTTGTCCAATGTTATTTTTTGTTCCAGGTGAGAGAATTAAGGAGGATCATTTAATTTTTCTCTTGGATTTATTGAACGCGAGATCGAAAGCGTTTTCCATGGCCGGAGGCTGGTTAAATCAGTGGCCGTGGATAAGATTCATTCTTCCCGAGTTAAGTGGCTTCACACTTATAAAAAAAATGAACCAACAAATATCGGATATCATTGAGGTGAATTTACTAAAGACAATTAGTACCGTCTTTGAAGTGATATATTACATCTTTTAATATAAAATAAATCTTATTCCATTTCACCACCCTCTTATTTTACCGAGGTGTTATTAAAGTGACTAAGGTAACTCGATCCACCGTGTGGTATTCTGTTGAGTAGAATAGACCACCAAGATTCAGTAAGTTCAGTAAGTATTCATTCAGTAAGTTGACGTCAGGCAGGCGACTGGTCGTAAAATACGTAGCCAAATCATGTGACAACATATTTTAAACACGTTATGACGTTCCCATAGAGTGGGATAAGGGCAGGAAGATAATAACGATGATAAAATAAAACTTATTAATGTTACAAATGTAATAATATGATATCAGTAAATAATTTCTAGGAAACAATTGCGAAACACAAAAGCAGAACAGTAGAAGGAGATGATTTTATATACAATTTTCTGGACGAAATGAGTGGGAAAAATAAAGGCACATTTACAGGTATGTAACTTAAAATATAATATTTTATTTCATATTTAGGCATTTTTATTTAAAAGCCTTAATCCATACAAACATTGCCGCCGTGTGGTATCCGGCTGAGTAAAATAGACTACACTCGTTTCTTGCAGAGGTGTCGTAAAAGGCGACTAAGGTAAGTTGACTTCAGGCAGTCGGCCGGTCATAAAATTCGTAGACAACATGTTGTGCCGACCTCAGAGTGGGATAAAGGCAGGAAGATGAATCAATACAAATATTGGTTACAACTACATATCCACATATATTTTTGTTACTCGAAATATTTTATAAAGTTTATAATTACTTAAAATAAATTAATACTAACGAAATGATTAAATATATTTTTTTGATTTAAAAGATAAATAAGTTATAAATAAGAAATATATACACGTATTTACATTATAATCGAAACCATTGACTGCACTGCAATGAGGTTAGGTTTACAAAAACTGGCAGCGATACAATTGCATCTCAAACTTATACGTTGGCTAAGGTAGCTAACACTCTCGGACCCCCGGCACAATACTAATAAATATATTTTATTTTATTTACTTAAATGTGGTTAAAGATTCCTGAACTTCAGCAGTTAGATATGTTCTAAACTGACGATAGCAAAAATGCTCTCAATTATTTCTTTTTCTATAAGTTACTTTTATTCTAATTAGCCTACATAAGTCATGTCGGCGTGAAACTATCCCAACTATTCTGGCTGCATTTTACTGTTAAATAGTTAAACTGATTCAATTATTAATTCCTCATTATATAAACATTACAATTCAAGCAAGTCTGTCTCTAATTTTGTTTTGTTCTAACAAATACTTAACAACTTTAGCTGTATAAATGTTTTGAAGAGTCAACAAAAAACTGAGAGAAAAATCTAAAAAAATGTGAACACGTGAACTTGTCAATTATGTGGGCTCACACGTTGTTCCATTGAAAAACCGCTCTGAAAATCAGCTCCCAACAAAAAAATGTCTATATGTCAAGGATTAACTATTCGGAACAAAAGCAAATACGTTCACCAAAATTTATTTAACTCCTCGAATTTTTATCAAACATTTTTGTGAGAACTGTGAGTCTTTTAAAATACCAAACGAACGAAAAAATTTATTAAACTTACGACAAAATATCTTTAGAAATATCGCAAAACTAAATTTGTAACACAAAACGTAAAACACACTAACTGGTACAGTAACTGGGATTTAATTCACTAAAAGGACAAAAGAAGGCCAATGAATGATGAATTAAAAAGAAAAAGAGGAAGTTGAAAAGTGGAGGAAGAAACGTTATTGAATTATGGTAGTTGATTGGATAATGGTAGTATATTCAGATAAAATTCTAGACTTTTTATCAGGATAAGCCCTTAACAAAATATACGAGTGGTGGGTATGTCGAATCAGCTAAAAAAACCGTAGTGCTCTACCAAACTACTGAGACAATTTTCTTATTAACTATTTACTTGCTGATTCTCCTTACTACAAGCAAGCTTGCGAATTTGTGGTAATTTTTTATGGACATTTGATAATTTAAAAGTACTTTTTTTATAAGACTTCTTAAATAATATTTTATATTTGAATTCATCAGTCTTCGTATCAACAAAGGATACAAACAGCTGAACAGAGGCGCCGCTCTACTCCAATGCGGTTTGATAGAGTATAGCAATTCTAGTTTGGTAAAAAAGATTACTTTATTATGTTCTAATTACAGAGGAACAATTGAAAGTCATCTGCCTCGACATTCTTATAGCGGGATCACAGACAACAAGCAATGTTTTAGAATTTGCTATTTTAATGGTGTTAAAAAATCGAATCATACAAGAAAAGATATTTGATGAAATAAACAAAACACTAGGAGCTGACTTGCCCTCTTGGGCAGATAGTAACAGGTAAGAATTTACATACAAATTAAAGCGTAAGTTACAAATCTCACTCAAAATATAACGTCACTACTACTCAATGAAGCCCTGTGAAAGAACCATAGAAAGATCTTGCATCAACTAAGTCTGTCGTCAAAGCTACATCAAGTAAATCTTGGTCAGCTTAGCAATTGAATAGGTGAATTAACGCTAACTTTCCTCTTAAGTCTTCGTAATCAGTTTCCATTGTAAAATTAACAAAGCTGATTCCAAGTATGTAGCAAGTTCTACAAGATAGCAAAGGCGCCTTTACGTAAGAAGCATCTTTTGGCATGTAAAGAATTAAAATAGGTTAACAGAATAAGCGTTGGCCACTGGTAAGATAGAAGGGTCCCTAGAGCTAACAGACGTATAATTTGTTTTTTGGTTGGAGTATTAAAGAATTTCTTTTGGGATTTCTTTTTAAGAATTTCATATGGATTTTCTAGCACAGATTTTCAACGATTCATGTGGATAGTCGAGGGCTACTCATGGCTTATAGAAACTTATTCCCACCCGAGTATAGCGCATTTCTTGAAGCGCTTCTCAAAGTTACGAAAAAGCCAAGCTAAAATTGTTTTCCTGTTAGATTGCCCCAACAAAAAATGAGCACCTTAAAGTATTCTACGACCCCAATGATCAAATCTGAATCGCTAACAGAAATGTGATCACGGGATCCTGATGGCTTGAGGCTAGCAACAGCCATAGTTCGGATCTTTGTCCTCACTCTGACTCTGAAAATGCCGTTGGAACTAATAACATATTATCAATTTCAAAGTAAAGTGCTTTTTTAATTTGAATATTATTTAGTTTTTTATGCTAATAATTACACACAGTTTATTTTAATTTCTATTAAGATTTGTCTATTTCTTCAATTCAACTTAACTTACCTGCTTAAGGTATCTTGATTTGGTTTTATCTCAATAATTTCAAATTTTTCACAAATTTGTTACAACCAACATTTTTAAAGATATGAGGTATTCATTTATGAAATTGCCAAAGAATATTGGAACCTAATGTGAGCTCAGTGGAAGTCTAGATGCTGAGGTATGTTCATATCATGATTGAGAAACACATTAACCTGTAAATTTTTATTATTATCTACGTTTTAGTAACATTAGTTCAGACAGGTTACTTTCAATTCGTTCCTAAAACTGTGGATATTTAAAAGTCATCATAGGAGCTATAGCATCATAAGATTGGGCACGACTCAGAATTGATGACCTAAAGATTATGTTCCTTCCTAATAATGTTCTAGAAACACTGCAAACTCATTATTAATTTTAAATATCAGTTTAAGTTGATGCTTTAAAAATGAATATGAAATCCAAACCGTGACGCTTTTATCTTTATGTCGTTGTGTTTTTTCTATTTTATCAGTCATCAAGGTCTTAATAAATTTAATTATGTTTATATATAGATTTAATTACAACGTTGATGACTTATCAGTAAGAGTACATGCTATTGAACCTGGTTTTGGGGTTTCAAACCTTAAGAAAGATTCATTGATTTAAAAAAAAATCTGTGCTTTATCTATTTTTACAATGTTTTATGCTAAAAAATGTACTTTACGATGATACAATGTTCGGATAAGCCGTGAAATTGTAATAGAGAGAGACTTTTACATTTAATATCGATATGGATTTGTAAATAAAATAATATTTGATAAAGCATAGTCTTGAGGGAAACACATAGATACGTTCTCGGAAGTCGAACCCGCGAATGTGTTAATAAACCATATTGCCATTTTTGATAAAACTTTTTATGATATATTTTCTGGAACTAATGCATACCTTTTTCTTACCATTTATTCTAATAAAAACATTAGAAAATTTACAAAATGTCACCCTTCATATTTTAACTATCTCTAAACCAAAATTTACATTCATTGAATCAAAATCACAATCACAATTTCTTGTTATTTGAGAGAAGAAAAAAATTAAACCCATAGACTTTCTCGTTCATGATATGGATTATCTTATCCATCAAAGTATTGTATCTAAGTATTTGAATTTTATTATCTTATTTATTTTTAGTATTTAATCAAGAAAAAAAAAGAATTACCGAACATCCTTCGATAATCGGATTGACTGATTAATAGGAATTATCTTTTCCTTTTCTCTCTAATTGTTTCCGTTAATCCGAATCTGTAGCGAATTGTTGCGTAAACAATTAAGCAGATATTCTTTTATTTATAGAAACATTTATTTATTTTATAACAGGCCTCCGCCGTTCTTTATCATGGATTATTATATAACTTGCTTCTGCTATGGTATAGTATGGTAACCTGGATATGGTTCGCTTTAGTACCAAAATAGGAAAATAACAGGCGTTGGTGCCTAGCCCTACCATCAAATCCTAAGGCCTCGTTATTCTTTAGTTTCATACCAAAAACCACCTCAATATGTGAAAGAAGTAAAAACTGAAGCAACTTTACCCGTCTCAGTACTATAGTAGTTTAGAGTGGGAGTGCCGATTTTTTGGCCAAATTTTACACTCAATTTATTTACATTTCATTATGACTGATTAATTAGGTTGAAATTTATTGATTAGTGTCATCACACATGCATTTTTATTATAATGTTTCATATTACGTACGGAATTGATGAATTTTAAGAATAAGGTAGAAACGTTTAATTGTAGAGGAAAGGGCAATAGATTCTTAACAGGAATCATGTTGTAAATTAGCAAATCTGCCTCTTAGATTGAACAAATACTCTTGATGTTATAATTTAGTATATTGAACTGCTTTAGATTTGTAACTATGGCACTATCTAGTATATTAATGATCTAAAAAGCTTTAGATTCACGATTCCGTGAGCATTTGCAATAAAAAGGATATAAAACAGTTTTATATAGAAATGCAATGTTGTGTAAGAGTTTCCAGTTATATTTTAGACTACTTTTATTTTATTAACTACATTAATTGCGTATATGTATTTATTTATTTATACTTCTTTCGCTTCTTAACTAGCTACATGTTATTTCTATATTACTCTGGTTGCATTACTAAATTGATAGACTTGGATCTGTGGTGGATTGGCGAATCTGCCATGAAGTATTTTTTTTCTCTTTGAGTCCATTTTTATTTTCTGTTGAGACCCTAGGGCCATGGAGACAAAATACGACAAAATTCTTATCTGTTCTAACACCTCGGCTAGTTGGTTAAATGTGGGATTGGATCGTTTAACGCTCCAAGATTCGGCTTAGCTTAGATTCAACGCATAAACGCTGCCAACATTCTTGATCATTACACACAAGTATAAACTATAATTTGTATACTTGTGCAAATCATAGTATCTACTTGTGTATAATGAACTTATTTTTATATTCTTATAAACAAATTTTGTTCAAATTTTAGATTAGTCTACACATCGGCGTTTTTGCTCGAGATACAGAGATATTTTACAATAGTGCCAATAGCAGGACCCAGAAGAGTTCTCCACGACGTTGAAATGGATGGCTATCTTATACCTAAAGACACAACGATACTTATAGGTATCGGCGACGTACACTTCGATCCGGATATATGGGAGGAACCGGAAAAGTTCATACCGGAAAGATTTATCGATGAGCGCGGGAATATCATTAATACCGAACATATGTTCCCTTTTGGATCAGGTAATTACTTTTTCTAAAGAAATGAATAAGGTATATTTTATAGAATTAGGCGTTACTTTCCAAAGATAGACTCTATATCTTTGTTAGGAGATCTGCGTCCTGTTAACGTTTCGGCTATGCGGGGGGATGATTGTCGAGTTTGGTGTAGTGAATGTGTGCAGTGTTAGTATAATATGATAATGGCTTGAAATGAATGCTTATTTACGAATCCCGCATATCAGGTATAAAAGAATAGTACACTCTGCATTTAGTATTAAATTCAGTTCATTTTTCAATCAATGTCAAAGATGTGCATCGCATTATCAGGACATCAACATCATGTCAAAATCATAAAGCAGCTTTACGATATTTTTGTCTGTCTGAAACGCTTTACGGCTAATCCGCTGAGGCAATATTTGTCAAATTAGACAAAATTGAAGCTTAAGTAAGTAAGTAAGTAGCTGCCTATTACTCTCCTGTTAAGGATTGGAGCTAAGCCCTACCACGCTGCTCCGATGCGGATTGGTAGGTTACACATATCTCCAGAATTCTCTAGAGATATGCAGGTTTCCTCAAGATGTTTTCCTTCACCGAAAAGCGTGTGATAAAATGCAATTATCAATTAGACACAAGTTTTAACAGAAAAACTCATTGGTGTCTGTCCGGGTTTGGACCCGTGACCTCCTTGAAAGAGTCGCACGGTGGCTACCACAGCTCGCAATTGAAGCTTACCGGGTCAAAAATATAGCACAAAATCCACCTATTTCCGTCGAGAACAACAAACAACGCATTGTCCATACTGAGGATACCTTAATACTAACTTGCGAGTATACCTGTGTTATGTTTTCAGGCCGCAGACGATGTCCAGGTGACTCGTTAGCGAAGTCCTTTATATTTATTGTGTTCGTCGGTATAATGCAGAGATATCGAGTAGAATGCAGCAACGGGGCTCTACCATCCGACGAACCTATAATTGGCTTGATATCGAGCGCAAAGCCATTCACTGCTGAATTTGTTTCGAGGCAGTAATATATTCATATATGTTACATTTATGTTATACTACAGTACATTAATAAATAGTGTTGTATATCTCATTTTATTTCAAGTCTCTCAAAATAAATATAAGATATGATAGCAAATGATATGCATAATAATATGAGTGGCACCTGAGTTGACGAATGATAGAGGAGAATGGAAGGAGACAAATTGTGCCAACCCCACTTAGAGTGGGATAAGGGTAAGAGAATGATGGTGATGATGATAGTAAAATAGTGAAAACGTGTGAATCTTCGTGGTTTGAATCCTAGACTGGTCAAGAGTTCTAACTCCACGGCCCCGGTAGACCAGGGTCGTAACAAATGAATTTTTCAATAAAAAACATATGTCTAATAGTTATTTTAGCCGTGTGGTATCCGACTGAGTAGGATCACCACCATCATTTCTTACCGAGGTGTCGTAAAAGGCGACTAAGGTATCGGGTTGAGTAGAATAGACAACCCTCTTTCTTACTGAGGTGTCTTAAAAGGCAACATGTTACAAACATGTTGTCACATGATTTGGCTTCGTATTTTACGACCGGCCGTCTGCCTGACGTCAACTTACCTTAGTCGTATTTTACGACACCTCGGTAAGAAAGAGGGTGGTCTATTTTACTCAACCGGATACCACACGGTGGGTCAACTTACCTTGGTCGCCTTTTACGACACCTCGTTAAGAAATGAGGGTGGTACTATTCTATTCTGCCGGATACCACACGGCGTAGCTAACATATAACTTATGGAACTGAAACAATATCGGTAGGTCGGTGTTGATCTAAGATGTTGGATTGACGAAACGGCACTATCGACGGCAGACCTCGTATTATACCTAATACGATTCTTGATAGGTGTGCCAAGTTTGAACTTATAACTGTAGTTTCAAAGTGGGTTGAAATTGAGTTCAGAAAGGTTATATAAAGCGTGTATAAAGAACAGCAACAACTTGTGAATTCTGGACCATAGCGGAATATAGTTATTAGTGACAAGAGGCTGGCTCCTTTTTCGCACAAAGAGTCAGCTTAGCGATTCAGCGCGGAAACGATGCCAGCATTCTTGAAACCATTCCACGTGGGCATGATTTATATAGACCTAGCGTGTAAGTAATTCTTTATTCAAATAAACTTGTAAACAAGTGCTTTTGAATCGTCAACTCTACTGCTGATTCGGAAAGATGTTCCTACCGAGAAGAGCTAGCAATAAACTCGGCGGTTGCTCTTTTAAAAATACAATTCTGAATACTAGTTACATTTAATCGTTTCTATCTTGTACAGGATCGAACAATATCTATATCCACGCATTCTTATCGTCTAAATAATCCTCAACAGTATAGTAGGCATTCTGTATCAGCCTCTCTGTAATAGTGTTTTTAAACTGCTGTAATGACAAAGCTAAAATTGATTGCAGAATTTTATTTTTATTATAATCTTATACCCAAACCCACAAACGACTTACGTAATTTTTCAAGGCGCAAAGCAGGGGCCGCAAGCTTATGTCGGGTCCTACTTTGTCTATTATATAGCTACATCAACATATGCATCATAAGTTAGATATAACTTGTACATTTTTGCTGTAAATAAAAAATTCGTTATTGTCATTTTACAATGCCAGAATTGTTAGCGGCTTGGTTGCGTTCGACGTTCGCTCTTGAATGTTTACTCCGGTTAAGGTCAAACGTGCACTGCGGTCAATTTGCTAATGGCCGGTACGCTGATATATCACTACATTTAGATTTATCTTTCATCTTTATTATTTAAATTAGTTAATCTTGAATATATAAATTTTCTGAATCTCTGAAACGGCCCATCGATTTTTGTGAAATTCAGCATGTAAGGAGTTTTGAAAGTGATTCGTTCTACCTCAGTTTCATTAAAAAAAATTAGCCCTGAAAAAACGCTTAAATAGAGAATAAAATGCAAATGATGTTTTAGCTTTAAAAGTTGTAATAGCTTGGTGAATAACGGGCGGACTAGAGAAGTGAATATTACAGATCGAGCCCCGCCGCCAAATTATTTTTTTCATTTTTTTTGCACGTACTTTTTTACTTTATTAATGTATTCGTTAAAAATCTGCAATGTGAACTGTTGAACTGTGAAAATGTTTAACGGCACACACAAAGCAAAGGTACAAAATACGGTATGAAATACGAACCATAAGTGTAATGTACGGAACTAGATGTTTTTTGCGGAATTTCATAGCATAAAATATATATAGTATCGAATATCGAAGACATTACTCTTGAAAGTTACAACTGTGATAGCCCAGTGGTGACGTGCGACTTTTTCGAGGTGGTCACGTGTTCAAATCCCGGGTAGGCACCAATGAGTTTGAGTTTTCTATTAATTGATAATTGCAACTTATCACACGCTTTACGATGAAGGAAAACATTGTGAGAAAACCTGCATATCTCCAGAGAACTCTGGGGGTATGTGCACCCATCCACATTGGAGCAGCGTGGTGGGTCGTTGCTCCAATTTTTCTCTACAAAAACGGAGATATAAGGCCTGTGTGCAGTAGTGGGAAAGTAACAGGTTACTTTACATTTTTGATATTCTTTTATTGACTTTGAACTTGAACTATTGAAAAGTCTCGGGTTAAAAATGTCTCTCAAATATGCGGACATGAATCCGATTTGAAATACGAAATATTTAAATATTTCCCGGTTACATTTTATGGCTTCCACTGCGACTGAAGGATGTGCAATATTATATTTTCCGCTAGAGTTAAAGTTGGATATGTTAAACGATGTTTCGTAATATTTTATATAATTTCTGAAAAAGGGTAGAAACGTGTAAATCTGTATTGCCAATCTCACCAACTTTATTTAATGACGTCATAAATTCAAATACGAAAATTCTTTTGCATTGTCAAATTTAGTAATTTGATTAACATTCTAAATTATTTTGTCTCGAGTTCAGCCAATAAGAAACTAATAACTAAAATAATAAAAACTGATATCCGTTTTGTTTAACTTGTAGCAAGAAATAAATATCCCTTTCATTTTGAAACTTCTCTTAATATTAATTTGTTGCAACAAATCTTTGAAATGTAATATAAAATGTATACATGTGTTATAAATGCACAAGTCAGTCCCTACGTTTCGTGAATTCGTGAATAATCTACAGTACACACACACACACGATAAAATTTTCGAAATCTTGGAAACAGCTCCAACGCTTTTCCTGAAATTCAGCATGCAGGAGGTTTTGGGGGAAAAATCGATCTATAATCGATAAAATCGATTTAAAACACATCTTTTTATTCCTGTTTTTAGGCATAAAAAGATAAAAAAAAAATTGAATATATAAAACACTATTTTTGCCGAAAACTGTCAAATCAGCGTAGCTTATTCGGGAAACGGGAGCCCTATAATATTTTACTTTTTTTGAAGTTTTATTTTGAAAAAAAAATTACCTATTAATATACATATTTAATGTACATAAAATAACATGAAATCAACACCATCGCCATAGCAAGGTGCCCAAAATAATAACATCTTTACTTCATTACGTTGCTGCTACGGTTCAATACCACAACCACAAACCACTACATCACTACACTATACGCGTTCACTGAACCAGTATCAGTGTTTTTGTTATCGAGTAAATTCGAGACAACCCTATACTCTTGTTGAAAGTTCAACGAATCCTTGTCGTTGAACCTGACATTGACCGTACAGAATATCTCCGGTGACCGACATAAAATATAAATCCAATTGCAACTGACCGACCGACATTATAAAATTGCACCCAGTGATATATTTTTTAAAGAACTTCCCAGATATTTTAGCATAAATAGATAAGAATATAATTTTTCAAAACTAATGAAAATATTATTTTGCTATAATCCGCAATAAAAGAAAATATATGTAATGCTAAATGACTCTCCACTGTCGTGGAGTCTATCTCCTGACGATGCTGCGGTAACGGGGCGAAACTATTGTTGAGATTGTGGTGGTGAATGTGTGCAGTGCTTGTCTATTGTTGTGACATCGGTGTCGAGTAGTGCATGAGTTTTTACAAATTCTGCATGTATCAGGTATGAGAACGAATAGTACACTCTACATTTAGCATTACATATATTTCTTGTTATCGCGGATTATAGCAACATAATATTCTCATTACTTTTGTATTATAGACCTCCGCAAAGTAACGCCTAATTCTATAAATTAACTATGAAAAGATTGAATCACAGAAGATTAAGCTATAAGTATATGCTGAATAATGTCCTACTTATTTCTAAGCCTATTATATAAACCACACACACGCACGCACACGTCCTCGCACGTGTACACACGCACGCAGCCAATAGTATTGAAGAAATAGTACCTTTTAATATATTAGTTCACCTATAACACAAGCATTACAATTCATGTTTAAAAAGAGATTTCATCTCACAATTTGGAAGAATGAATAATGCTTGTTGAAATAAAACATTTTTGATTTAAAAAAAAGCAAATCTGTCAACATTTCAAAACATTACATTTGACATTACTAAATAAGTCAACAAATAAAGTAATAAATTACATGGAACTGTAATAACAGAATTGTTTTCACCGAATTATTGTCGAAAGAATTTCTTGATTAAAATTCTTTCACCAATGGAAGCTACTTAATTGACTTAATAGGTGAGTTTACTGTGAATAACTGTAATGGTTAGCTTATAGAACAACATAATTACCATTATAATAAATATGGAATGTTACTGGTCGCATAATGGAATTATTCGAAATATATTAAACGAAATTATATACGTTGTTGAAATTAAGGCCATACTAATTATATGTATTTATTAATATACCATGAAAAATGTTGGAGAAACATTATTGTTAAAAAAAGTGTATAAAATTCAGCAAGTAGGGGGTTTTGGCGAAGAAAAATTGATCTAGCTAGGTTTTATATAAAAAAAAGTTTTATCTCTGTTTTTGGGAATAATAGCACAGGCTCTAACAAGCACTATCAAGTACTACACGTCCACTCTCATTAAAGGGCTTTCGTGTTATTGACGTGGTGCGCTTGATCAGTGTAATGTTTCTTATATACATTTATATATATATATATATATATATATATATATATATATATATATATATATATATATATATATATATATATATATATATATATATTAGCATTAGTGTGAGTGTAAATATATTTATGTATGTATTATATATACGTGTCTTGTATATAAATATACAAGGAAACATACATTATATTACAAGTGGGTTATAAAGATCGTAATAAACTCCTTATTATTTATTCACTCTTAACGGAATCTACATCAGCATTTATTTCAAAAAGACATACTGTCTTGTGACACGGCTATGCATAGCAATTGAGTATGGAAATATAGGTATTTTGATACAGGAAAATTTATTTATTATGATTACTTACAAACTTTGTTGTTTCTGTTTCATAAAACCAAATGTGTTTTATTGTTGTTTTTTTTTCTATTTTCAGCTCACGGAATTTGGATTTGTGGTATAGTTATATATTTTTTTGCAAAAATATTCTGTAAACCGACCTTTTTTAATGTAATATAAAAACTTTCTTACGGCAAAGATAACTTTTGAAATTGCTTTCCTGCGAATTTTAGTTTACTTAGCGAGATTTAGTTAAAACAAGGGTTACAAAGTCTTGATAGAGTAAGAACAATAATAAAGATTAACTTGTTGTAAAAAAATATCCAAGTAACACGAGCGTGTTTTTGTTAAAGTTCAAGAACTAATTAGAATTTGAGGCAATATTTGTTGGAAATCAGAGCACAGAAAATAAATACAAGTGGAAAAAATATCAGAATGAAATCTTTGGAACTGGTATTATCCGATAGTTGATCCAATTCGATGAATATCGAACCGAATGAACTACTACGACCGAATAGTGAAGCTCTTTGTTATTTGTACGTATTGTTTCAAGTGCATTTTGAATTTTGAATCATTAGTTTATTCACATGATATAATAGACTAGTGGACGTTTGTTCAGTTAATTGATTAAATTGTGTATTGGTTGTGACAAAGTTTTTCGTGGGGGGAAAATGCAACTGTTCAAAGCTGATTGATGAAATAGCACACGCAATTGGATAGAGTTGGTTAAAAAATCAGTCGTACTTAAAGCATGTAATACGATTTTAGTGGGAGTGCATGTAAATGAGGTAAGGTTGTTGGTGTGACAAGAGTGGAAAAAAACGAAAAGAGTATATAAGGGGAAAATGAAAAGTTGCTACCTTTATAGAAAAGATGAGAAGTGCAAGAATAAGATGTTACGTACATATAATGAGGAGGGGTGAAAATCATGTGACCGAACGAGTGTTAAATATAAATGTGAATGAATATGAGATAAGAAGGAGACTTAAAAAGCGATGGTTGGATTGTGTGAAGTATAACATGCATATAAAACGCCACTAGTTGGCGAATGATAGGAGAGAATAGAAGGGAAAATTATATTGTGCCGACCCCACTTAGATTGGGATTATTGTTAATTTTACAGGATATACAATAAAAACTCGTTTTACTGCCGTTAACGGTGTAAAACATTTATGTATACAATTGTTGCTAATTTCAAAAAGTTAACACATACGAAGTCGCGGGCACCATGACTTTAGTATAAACAGTATGTATAGCTTGTGTAGAGATAGGATGTTCAGTGCTGGATGCATGACCTTGACCGAGAGACTTAAGTGTGTTGACAACAAGTGCGAAGGAGACAAAACTATAATTTTATAGTTTTCTCCTGTTTTTTGAATAAGCGCGCCGTGCCATTTCATTCATTCATTTCTAAAAAAACCCGATCTCAGTTAAATTATATTTATTTAGTTTTTATTTTAAAACGATATTTCAAAAGATTGAATTATGCCAAAGTTATCTTATACGTTTAAGTGATTAATGGACTCATTAACGTCGTATCGCCTGTACGATCCAGTATATCGATCTGGAATTGCTTTCGCTTACCTTATATTAAGTTCCAACCCGAGCATTCGAAATAATGCTGGCTTTATTGCATACTGTAAATGAGCATAGATATGCAGCGCTATTAAAATTAAATCGACGCAATTTTCGCTCGGAATTCAGAGCACTTTAGTAACATGAGTGTAGACAATACGCCGTGAACAGCGTTACATACCAAATATAATATGGCAAGCCCTATACAAATGGTTTTATATCAGCATACATATTATTTCAGGAGAAATTAATTGTGATATTTTCAATACAAATAAACATCAACAAATTGGTCATTCGAATGACCAATTTGAGTAACAAAGTATTTAATTGACTCGTATACAACTTTGCTTCAGATTTAAATTTCATGACAAACTTTTCTGTCGTATCTTTTAAGTACCTTAAATTTTATACAATTTTTTTTGTGTTTGTGAATTCGGATGAAAATACCTGGTGACTCGTTAAAAAGCTTTATTTAGCTTTTCGTACTTACAGTCACTACGCAGTCTAATAACAGAGCCGTGATCACTATTATTTCAGTTTTATTTTGTCTTGATCGGTATTCGCAAACTGAATGCCGAGGCGCGCGATACGTAACACGATTGGTGTACAGTATGAAAGGTCCAGAGAATTCGTCAAGCAAATTTTGAACTCTATGACATATTCATTACGAACTCTTTTCACATGTTCGTAATAATATTATATTTGAACATTGTATTTATAGCTTCAACCGTAAAAGACGTGTAAAGCTGAAACGTGTTGTCACATAATTCTGCTTCGTATTTTGCAACCGGTCACCTGCCTGACATTAACTTACCTTAGTCGTATTTTACGACACCTCGGTAAGAAAGAACGTTGTCTATTCTTCTCAGCTGGGTACCACACAGCGGTTCGAATTACCTTAGTCGCCTTTTACGACATCTCGGTAAGAAATGAGGATGGTCTATTCTACTCAGCCGGATATAACACAGCTTAATATTCTCTTTAAAACTACCATTAAATGATTATTAAATATTATTTTTAGAGAAACATCGCAGAAATAATGAGGAACAGATTCATTGATTTGCCCATAACGAGTACATCTTCTTCAAACAATGAAAAATCTGTAAGTTATAATTATTTATATATTTTACAACCTATGCTCAGTGTCGTCGTCGTACTAGCTGTTGTTAAAGTGAATGTGTGTGGTGCTTGTATAGTGAGTTACGGGTGGCGGATGTTTTTGATACGTGCGGTAGCTAATACGGTATGTAGAAGGTATGAAAACGGTTTTTCTTCCTACACTTAGGATTACATAGATTTTCTTAACAAACGCGGATTATACCAAAATTATTCTATTATAACTTCCGGTATGGTATTTTTAACGTAAAGTAAAAGATACATAGACAAATACATTTTCTCATTTATAATATTAATACGGGCTAATAAACACGGTCATGTTTCACAGTTGTATATTACTAACTAAAGCTTGGAAACATTAAGCTCACCCGCGCCCGTAAATACATTGAAATAAAAAAATATATAAAAACACTTTATTTATAAAAGCAAGTTTGTGGAGAAATATCATCTCGCGGCAATCCATTAACTATTTTTGAATTTGCAAACACGCTGCAGGTAGTATTTTTAATATTTAAGTTTATAAATGTTTCTCTTTGTCACACTTTTCTTAAAAGTTTGTTTAGATGAAATTGCTATTTGCCGCGGTGGAGGCGCTATTTTGTACCATAAGCTTTAGTATGGTTTTTGTTTATTTATGTAGTTATTTCTAAACGAAGATTGAGTGCATGCTAGGAGAAAGATATGAGAGGAGGGAAGCGCTTGTCAAATCGTAATGACTGAGTGAACTATCATGAAGTAAAAGAAGTATTAAACGATTAAATAACCCAGTCTTTATTATGTTACATTCATGGTTAATTCATACAATTATAACTACTATTCCGGGCTACCATAAACGATGAAAAATTCTCTAGATAAAACGATCAAAACGTTATAGTTAATAGAGAGTATTTCAACTTATAAGTTGACGAACGATTGGAGGATATAGCTTGTATTATATATATAAAAGTTTTCTGTTATGCTTTCATAGTAAATTCGTGAAAGAGCCGTTGATATAATTCTGTAAAATTGGGGCTTATATACCAAGCTAACGAATGAGTTTAAATAATTACTATTATTCCATCGAGTCAGGAGAATAACTATGAATAATCGAGAGTATTTTAATTCTTAAATCGACGTGATCGAGTCGCGGAAACAGCTAATATTCACGATAAAACTATAAAGTGTACTCTACTAAGTGACCCTTTCAATCTAATGGCTTTTTTAACAACATATTGGGATCGCCTGTCCATCCATCTATTACGTGGAGAGAGAGATGGTTGTATCATGATCCCTTATACTATTGGTCTTATATACTTTGGTGTCCCGCTCGTTTTTAATAAAGATTTGTGAAACGATGAGCTATATCGATTGTTTTTATTTTTTAACGCCATCACATAGACATGTTTTTAGCTCGTTCCATCACCTGTTAAGATCTACAAGCTTTCTCATAAGCTCTTTCATTAACAATACACTAGCTGCGCCCCGTGATACTCACGTAGCCCTACGTAGTGATACGTAGTTTAATGTATTGATGTTAAATATTGTTTACAGGAATTAACTTTTGGCGGCCATTTTAGATGGCAGAGTGTTAAGCAATTTGTATATGTAGCCCACGCTTTCTCATCTTCGACATTCAGTTTTGATATGTTCTCCAAGGTGTCTGTAGTAAACGGTAAATTTTACCTATTTAAATATAATTTTATTTAAAATTAAAAAAGTATGAATATGGAGTAAAGAATATTGTGCCAGTGCGTGTATTTTGCGTGAATATTGTACCTAAAGTAAACTCTTTTTAAATATTTTGACGAACTCTTTAAGTTAGTTATTTTTGATTGCAAATGGAAAACACTTTTTTTGGTCTTCTTATTATTCAACCGTTACTCACAGTTGGATATAGGTTTCCTAAAGAGACCTAATCCTTAAAAGGTATCTTGTTTCGCTTAGATCCAACGATTATGTGACACTTTTTTTGACGCCGTCATCCACTTAGTGTCCAGTCCAAGTGAAACGCAATCAACCCTGTGATTTTAAGCGTGCTGGTAACTTAGAGTAACGACCTGTTACACTGCTGGGTATAGGTCTCTGCATTTTATTTAGGGCGAGGGGTTGAACCTAAGACCCCGCTGCTCCTATGCGGATTGCTAGGCTGGTTACTTAATAGTGTACATTTTTTAAAAGGTATAGAAAATACTATACTATTGCTGTTTCTTTCTTCACAGCTCACTTATTCGAGTATATAGCATACACAGTACTTATAGGTATAAGTTATATGTTCATGGATTTCTTTATAAAGCAATACACGAGACGTTTGGATACCTGTAAGACTTTGAATCCGTTGTTGAGGGGTGTGTCTTTTGGGATTCTTATGCAGACCGCGGTGTGGTCGCTAGTGGTGAGTTCTTTTTTCGAATATTTAAAACATCATGTAACTGACAAGGTTCTACCCGTGATTTTGTCATTATTTGCACTAATCGTTACGTGGTTTTTAACACTAATAGAATTCATATACGAGGTGTGTTCAAAAAGTATCGCGAATTTTGTGTATTTTCAAAAACTATTTATTTATTCGTGAATATTTATTTTGTCCCCTCCAAAGTAGTCCCCCAGGGATATTATACACTTGTGCCAACGTTTTTTCAAATCTTCGAAGCACTTCAAAAAATCATTATTTTGTATCTTGTTCAGCTCCTCCTTCGATGCCGTCTTTATCTCGTCAGTCGTGGCGTGGCGTCGTCCTTTCATGGGCCTTTTCAATTTCGGGAACAAGAAAAAGTCACAGGGGGCCAGATCTGGGGAATAAGGTGGCTGCGGTATCATTGGTCTGTTGTTTTTGGCCAAGAAGTCGCGTACAAGCAGCGATGTGTGAGCAGGGGCGTTATCGTGGTACATTTTTTTGAATAAGTAAAAATCGAAGACGAACCAAAACACGTGCAAGCAAAGCAGCTGTCAACAATTAACTGAAAATTCAAATAGGCCAAACTTGTCAGCATAAGTGAGGGACAGATATACCAACATAACGCCACAAAAAAAACAAAATTCGAATATACGTAACCCGAGAAAATTCAAAATTCGCGATACTTTTTGAACACACCTCGTATATCACTCTCCATACCTTATCTATCGCTATGCTATTGCTGCACGTGCATTCTCGTTTGTTTGGAGAGGATTGCAGTTTGAAAAACGGAAAACTCATTTGTGCCCTGGGTTTGAATAGTGATCCCTTGGTCTTACCAAGAGATCACTATTCAAACTTCACTATTCTATTCACTCCAATGTGACTTAAGAGTCACACGTATCATTCGGCTGAATAAAGCAAATTCAAAAGGACATGAATGATATAAGCTTAAAAAGGACGTCTGAATAAAGAAACAGAAGATCTGTATCTTTGCGGGTTAAACTAAAGATAACAATCGGCAAATGTAGTTGAGTGCAAAATATATTAAGGGAGTGTCTAGATATAAGAGACTTCATGGGCGTTAACAACCCTTTTTCCTAGATAGAGTAAGTACAGTAAAAAAACCTGTGATAGCCCAGCAGTGCGACCGTGTGAATCTCTAGGGACGATCATGGGTTCAAGCCCCGGGCAGACACCAATGAGTTTTTCTATTAAAACTTATGTGTCCAATTGATAATTGCAATTTATCACACGCTTTTCGGTGAAGGAAAACATTGTGAGGAAACCGGCATATCTCGAGAAAATTCCTTGGATATGTGTAACCTCCTAATCCGCATTGGAGCAGCGTGGTACGTCTTAGCTCCAAATCCTTCTCTCCAAAAACGGAGAGAGGAGGCCTATGCCCAGCAGTGGGATTAGTAATAGGCCTTTAAGCACTTAACGTAACTAATACTTAAACTTATTCATTTGTCACAACCATTAGTATTTTCAAAAACTAGAAGCGTCCGCGAACCACCGAAATAAACTTATATTTAACATTATTTTTGACTGGAAAACATATTCATAACAAGCTTTTAAAATTGTGTATTTAACTAAACAGAAACAAATAAAAATCCCAAAGTTACAGTTTTAAATTTCTGTATTTTCATGTGAAAATGTAACTAACCTGAATAAAGGTAAAGAGATTTCCGTGTAAATAAATTGGGGCAATGTTTTAAAACGTGAATTCAATGCTTCGCTTTATTTTTAAGAGTCATTTTATTTAAACGTCATTTTATTCAAATGTATAAATAAATAAAGCTTACGAGTGTAAATAAAATAATCTCGAACCATGATCATTGGCGATTACTTTTTGCTGAATAAAACTGTATCTTTTTAATATTTAAATGTGTTAATCTTGTATGTACATATGTATCATTGCTTTGGAATTAATTTGTTGATTTACATGGAATCAGTTTCTATGTAAACTGAACATTTGTGTCGATAAGCACTTATATTCGGTCGTGTCATTATTTCCTATTGTATTTAGGATCGATCTGTGAATTATAATTTTTTCAAGAAATCATAGTTCTCCTGACCTTATCCCACTCTAAGTCGGATTGGCACAGCTTGTTCTAAACATGTTGTCACATGATTTGGCTACGTTTTTACAAACGGTCGCCTGCCTTCGGTAAGAAAGAGGATGATCTATTCTACTCCGGATACTACATAGCGGGTCAGCTTGCCTTAGTCGCGTTTTACGACACCTCGGTGAGACATGAGGGTGGGAGAAGCCGCGGCCACCGACTCGCAAGACACTCCGCCAGCAGAGGTCATCGCGGCGCTGCGAAGCCTAGGGTACCCGGCGCCCCAGGCGAGGGCCATCCCTGGGGTCAGAAGGCGGCACGGCTGCACATACTTTGTGCTGCTGGAGCATCTGACCTTTGAAGAGCTCGGTCACCTGTACAGAGAGACCGAGCTCCTGTTGATGCCGGGCCTCATCGTCGAGGCATGTAAGGGCGGTCGAGGTCCGCCACAATGCCACAGATGCCAGCAGTTCGGCCACTCATCGGCCAACTGCCACCGGCCGCCCAAATGTGTTCGCTGCGCAGGCGGGCACCTGGCCCAGGACTGTGACCAGCCCCAATAAGCCTCGCCCAAGTGCGCAAATTGTGGAAAAGCGCATGTGGCGCGGGACCGCAATTCTGGTCAATTCTACTCAGCCGTATACCACACGACTTTGTGTAAGAAATGTATAATTAAAATTATTCACTCGCATTCGAAATCCAACACTTCAATTACGAATGATATTTCCACTCGCAGAAAATTGTTTCCGATTTAAAAGGTCAGCGGTGCCGCGCCACGCACTTACAAAGATGATTGAATTTTCAATTTTTAGCTATCCTTTAATAAAGTAAAAATGCCCTTTAGAAAATGGAAATGTCAGAACAACGTGATAAGTTTCAAAACACGCCTACACAGCTATTATAAGTTTTATGCATTCATCTTAAAAGAGCTTTTAAAACGGAGCGTTTCTTTATTCGTTACCTATCGTCTAGCCCAAAACTTGTCTAAATGATAAATGTCTGATAAGGAATGCACTTGCCTGTCTGCCTAAATATCATGGCTGTGTTGTTTAGAAAAAAAAAACGATAGCGCTATCTGAGAACGGCTCAGCAAGTGAATTTATTTGTGAACGTTTGAGTTTAAGGCTTTTAAATTTTTAGGTTCTAATATTGACACTCAGAGTATATGTTAACACTATCTAGTTATGGGCAGTACAGGATAGGTTGTGCGCGTCGTGACTCTTCAGTTATCACTTATTACTCATATACAACAATACTCGTTACCAGTTTATTTGTTATCGTGACGATCGGCTACTATACGGCTGATAATTTGGAATAGGGATTTGGTATGGGAATATTGGTGTCCCGAAAATCCGAAACTATTATAATTCATAAATATCTTACAAATGTTAATTATGTGTGTTACAAGTAATAGCAATAGTTTCTTTATTAATGTCTGGTCCGATAGATAGGTTAAGAGTTTCTCGTTTTACTTGTCGTGTGATTTGACAGTTTTGGCTAGCATACAAAGCGTGTAAAAGTAATAAGCTGCCATTAAGGAAGCTGTCTTAGTTCGCTACAAAACCTGGATGCTAGCAACATTTAGAAATCCCGAAGAGTAGCCAGCTCAAATCAACATGATAAGAGAGAAGAGGACTTAAATGACGCCTTTATTAAAGTTCCCGCACAATTACTATAAATGACAGTTGCCTTTAATTTGACATGCGCGGATGTAGTTATGTATACAGATGAACGAGTTTGGTTGAGACTGACTGACGGACTACCGGCATTGTTATTGAACCTGATAATAGGTGTAATCATTCTGCTTATTTTTCAATAATAAAAAAAGCTAAGGCCTGTTACTATCCCACTACAGGGTATGGGCCCCCTCTCTTCGCTGTTGGAGAGAAGGATTGAAGCTAAATCCAATGTGGATTGGTAGGTTACACACATACATATCGCAAGAATTCTCTAGAGATGCTCAGGTTTCCTCACGATTTTTTCCTTCACCGAAAAGCGTGTGATAAATTCCAATTGTCAATTATTAATTTTCCTATGAAAAATTAATCATAAAAAACATGTTTTTATCATAAAATTATTCCCATTTCCTTTCATTGTAAATAAATACAAAAATTCAAATATAAAAAATACCATTTGATTTTATTCAAGTAGGTATTTGGTGGTTCTTTGAGATCGTCAAAGTTCAGTAAGTAGAAAATTACTATTGAAGTTGCTTTCACCGGACCAGAGCAGACTTTTAGCTATTAACTTTTTAACAAAAAAGTCTAGAAACATTTCCGTTTTACATTTTTAATTTCACTCCGGTGTACATTGAAGTTATATTTTTTAACCATAAAGGCTTATACATCTTTCTCAAGTAATGAAATGCTTATGAAAAACTATATTGAGCTTTCTCAACTAGTCGGTTAAACATATTGAGATAAACAAGCTAAAAATTTCAAATTCTATATATACTTTTTGGAATTTTAATACATTTAATGCGAGCATTCTACGTTAACCCGACCGTACATTTATTTATTTTTTATTTGCCTAATAAATGACAAGTATGTGTAATGTAAGTAACAAAAGATGTTACAAGGTCGACGTCAAAGCATCTAACAGTGGTCACGAATCAACGTTCAGGAGGAGACTAAGTTCAATAAGGGCGTATCGGCTAATTATACTCCTGCGTAAATCCCGCACCTTTCCCTATAAACAAAGCACCTACAAATATTTAGTAATTTGACTAATACCAAGTTGTGATAGCCCGGCGGTAACGCCGTGCGACTCATTCGAGGAAGTCACGGGTTCAAACCCCGGGCAAGCAACAAGGAGTTTTTCTACTACAACTTATGTGTCTAAAGTGATAATTGCAATTTATCACACGCTTTTCGGTGAAGGGAAACATCATGAGGAAACCTGCTCTTCACTCCAACTCTTCTCTCCACAAACGGAGACGCCTATGCCCAGCAGTGGGATAGTAACAGGCCGTTACTGACTTATTCCGGATCCGGCATATATTTGCATTGCGCACAAAGTGCAGTTTAGAACGCGTTGCTCGTTTTTATGCCCTTTGTCTAATATAGAGCGAGGTACCGTGTCAACGCACATTACCTTCCACATGAGCAGATATGAATAGTTTTTCCAACTTGTGTGCTACTTTTGGAGTCAATTTTTTGTCGTGAAAGAAATTTAACATATAACTACTATAGCAGTTTTTTTAATTAAATAATGAACTTCCGTACAAATTTCGATAAAGTATCTTTCTCTCGCAAACGGCTCCAATGACATTCATGATATTCAGAATATAGGGGTTTTGGGGGAGAAAATGCGATCTAGCTAGGTTTCATTAAAAAAATGTCGTTTCATATCTGTTTCCGGGCATTAAAATTGCTGAAATGTAGAATTGAATGCAAATGATATTTGAGCTGTTAAATGCAAGGCTAGGATAGCCTAATGGTAACGGGCGGATCAAAAAGGTTCAAAACCTGGGTTCGAGTGCGACCATGTTACTCTCTCGAGAAGATCGTGGGTTCAACCAATGAGTTTTTCTGTTAAAAACTTATGTGTCCAATTAATAAAAAAAACTTTTGATCCTGAATAAACGCATACTTATAAGATATTATATATCATTATTGCTAAGTTATGACCGTATTATAGCCTGTGCGATTGAGAAGTCAAACGTCTATTGATAGTGTTTGTTTATGCAATTCACACAGCCCAGGTATCGACAACCTTCGGATCTTTAGATGTAAAGTTTATTTCATCTATTATTTGTTAAAGATATTAAATTTTTAAATTCTTTTATACAGCCTGCGTATATAAATAAATAATACATGGAATACATACACGGCTGTCTGTCCCCAATGTAAGTACGAGTAACTTAATACTAGTGTTATGGGTGACAGACAACCGGTAATATAAAAACAGTTACAGGATTATTTGAAAGATTTCTTAAATTCTTTTATACCGAATTTAAAATCAAATGTATTTAAGCTAATACTTTATAATCAACACAATTTTTTTGTAGAGACTATTCAAAATTTGTAATATTTACAAATCTTAGAAATTCTTTTATCAAATGTTGCGAATTGTATTATATCTTATGGCTTAGTCTTATCAGGTTGCAAAACCCTGTCCTGGCCGGCTTAAATCGAGATCATGCTTGGACATCGTAATAGACAATAGTCAAATCTGACGAGTGTGGGTGGATCACGGCTGACCATTGTGTTCGGAAATGTACAGGGACTTCACAATAGTTTTTTGAACAATAGCGTAGATTATATTCACATTTAAATTTAGTTCAAAAATTCCTGCCGAATTTCTGTATGGTTAAATTGCATGCGTGGGTTACAGTTACACGTATTCCGACTGAATACGCGACAACAATAAAATGATTAGAACAAAGGCATATGAGATTTTATTTTAAAAAATGTTTGCAAATATTTGAAAATATTGCGGTGAAAATATGGCAACGGTATTTGGCGGTTGTTTACAACGCGTTTGTAATTGACTCATATTCAATTTGTTTTATTGGACATTTAACGTTTATTTGTTGCGTGTGAAAAAAGGTAACAGCATCGGGGTAGGGAAATTTGAAAAAGTTTTCTGAAAAATAATAGAAGCATTTCTAATAGTCTACTATGCATGGAATCCATATTTGAAAACAATGATTTTAATGTACCTGAGCTGATTATAATATTATTGAAATACGTTACTGACTATTTAAACTCCGATAGCCCAGCGGTGAGATCGTGCGACTCCTTTAAGGTGGTCACGGATTCAAACTCCGGGCAGGCACAATAAGTTTACAGAAAACTTATGTATCTCATTGATAACTGCAATTTATAACAAGCTTTTCGGTGAAGAAAAACCGTCGTGAGGAAACCCGCATTTCTCTAGATACTTCTAGGACTTGTGCAACTTACCAATCTGCATTGGAGCAACGTGGTAGGTTTTACTCCAATCCTTCTTTCCAAAAACGGAGAGAAGAGACCTGTGCCCAGCAGTGGGATAGTAACAGACTGTTACTTTACATGCAGATCGTTTACACCATATATTACATTTTATATATTAGGAATATTGACAAAAAGAAAATGCGAAAATGAATTCAAGCATGTGTATCACTCGAGGACCATTTTTGTTTGATAAATGGATTTAAAGTTATCACTGCTAATGAAAAAGCATTAAAAATGGTTTAAATTGCTCTACTGAACGGCCTAATATCGTATTATGAGTTCTGTCGGTGAAAATAATATCTATTTTTAAAAGCTATTATTAAACTTGCAATGTACGTGTATGTATGAAAAGGTGGAATCTTGAAAGTTAAATTTAACCTACTTCCCGGTGTCCGATTGAGCTGTAATTAACATACTGGTCCAGTCTCTATGACAATGCATGTTTATGATAACCATTACCTGATGCTGCCTGGATTGGCTCTAGACGAGGTAACTCCTCAATGTTTAGCCACATGAAATTTTGTTAAAAGCAACCTTTTTTAAATTGTTACATTCACTCCTATTGCTAGTAGAAAATACGTGTTTTTTGACTTGTGCCAATATTGCATTCCATGGGCGATTTAGTTGCTTATACGATATTTTTATTTCATTTTTATAGCATGCGAGCAACTTGGCAGACTCCGTACGATTTTTTATGGCCAGCATGAACAGGTCGCCTGCATGGACCAGATGCTATAAGACCTCCTCGAATCGGACCTGTTTATCTTCGCAGGAGATTATTATATCCTGTAGAAATGAAGTTGCAATTGATTTCTACAGCACATCAGCACATTTTAGTTACTCGTGAGTATTAAATTTATGTATTTGTAAAAATCCACAGCTATTATTATGACTAAATTACTCTTAATATAAAAATATTAACATAAGCCATTTAGGATTACATTTTTTAGACTAAACATTGTAGACATTGAGTCAAACTATGTAGGTAAAAAACATAATATAATTAATAAACTTAATTAAATATTTAATTATTATTATACCAATGAGTTCTACTGTTAAAACTCATGTGTATTATAGATAATTGTTATTTATCACACGATTTTCGGTGAATGAAACATCACGAGGGAACCTGCATATCTCTAGAGAATTCTAAGGATATGTGTAACCTATCAATCCGCATTGGAGCAGCACGGTAGGTTTACCCCAATCCTTCTCTCCAAAAAGGAGAGTGGAGGCTTATGCCCAGCAGTGGGGTAGTAACAGGCGATTACTTGACTTTTTTTGTAATTATTAGGTTTTATCTTATTCATTACTCATTCCCGTTTTGATGGATTATTTGGGATATGTTTTTTTTACACATTTCTTTTCTCAGTAGACTTTCGACGTAGGTATAAATGAATGCTATGATGCTAGTAAAAAAAATTGTTTACCATTTTCATTATAATCATTTAGTTTATAGTCCAACTTGAGAGAGCTAAAGTTATCATAAAATTATTTTGATGTAATCTGCTTTTGTATTAATCTACAATATGTACAAACAAATGCGAATTATAGCAAAATAATTATTTTTTTAAGAACTAGGAATTTCCGCAAAGTAACGCCTATTTCTATAAATCATTGTAAGAGATAATTAAAAACTATACTTTTTACACTGCTTTGCAGTATATTATCCAAGAACTTTCTTCAAGGTTTTTTACATACTTCATCTTTGATGTTAAGCGAGGTAATTGCAAATAACTTATAGGAGTGTAAACACTAGATCATCATAACTTTGAATAATAGAATAAATTGGAACGAGTTTCAAACCTCTAGAAAGTATTGATGTGATTTTTTTTTATAAAAATGTATGTGCTTGATTGATATTTGCAATTCGCATATCGGTAAAGGAAAACATCTTGATTCTGGGTTAAATTTGCATATCTCTGGAGAATTCCAGAGATCTTTGTTACCTGCTATAGTAAAGCAGCTGGGATGGTTTAAGCTCCAATCCAACCCTCTTAAGGACAAAGAAAGTCCTGTTCAGCAATGGTATAGTCAGATAACATTTCTTTAGTTCGTTTTTATTTTAAGAACAATCGAGCATCGATTTTTATCATATATGTGTGAGGACGTGGCTTAATTGAGTGATTCTATTTTTAGGAGGCAATTTTCGAACTACGACAGAAACAGCTTATCTATGAGGTTGTTCGTCATTGCAATTGTGTGGATATGCAATTTTTTTGTCGCTTCAATATCTGATATCGCTCTGTTGAAGGTCAGTGCGTTGAATATTGGCACAATTTGTTTTCTTTCAGTTGTATTTGACAAATCTATTTCAATTAAATTTAATTCAATAGTTTATTTAAAAAGATATGGTTACAAAATGTTTTTTTTAAATATATGACTTATATTTATAAAATTACATTATTTAATAAAGTTATTCCTAAATTAGGAAAATTTATTTGCTCATATCTTCACACTAATGAAAACAATTTTTTTTCTTTAAAATAACATGGATATATTGATCCTTTATTCGAATTTGTATATTTTTGCTATTACTATTAACTTGAAATAAGTTTATTATAGATCTTAATTTATAAATTGTCGAACCTAGTAAGCCAGATATTATTACTAGAGAATGTATATTATTATAACTGTTGTGTTGTAATTGATAGAATTAAGCATTACTTTGTGGTGATCTATAATACACGATTAATAATAAAATTATTTTACTATAATCCGCGTTAAAGTGAATAGAAATATATATATATATATATATACACACAAACATATATATATATATATATATATATATATATATATATATATATATATATATATATATATATATATATATATATATATATGGATGTTTGTGTTTTTACGTATCCTGCATGTATCAGATATGAAAACGCAGAGTCCACTCTACATTTAGCATCATTATAGAAAAATAATGTTATTACTTTTGTATTATGGATCTCTGCAAATTAACGCCTTATTCTATAAATAATATCTTAAACAAATATTACGCACTGCTACAATGTTAAATATAACTATTAACTGAATGTTACGTTTTTATTATAAAGTAACTCGTTTCATGTCAACTAGACTTTAGTTAAATTAATTAGTAAAAGGTATAAGTGAAGCTTATGTTCACTTTAAAAGAGTTTGTATTTTTTTCAGCTGTTCAAATTTTCGTTTCTATTCGGTACGTTCTCGACTGCGTTCATATTAATATTTTTAATGTTTTCAACGAAATGTACCAGCAGAGCTTTCTATGAAATTATGAATTTAAAGTCTGGCTTCGATGTGAGTATTAAATTATTCATGATTTTATTATATCGGCAAAATTTTTGTATTGCTCCAATGTTTTTTCGCTTTGATATTTTTATTCATCTTTCCTTAAGCATATGATCTTGTCCTGCTTAGACCTTCAGTTAGTGATAGGCTTTACTAATATCACTACACGACGTTGGGTGGATAATATTGTTAATATGTTGAATAGAAATATTATTTATTCAACTAAACTTGTAAAGCAGTTTCTCCTACTGAGAAATACCATAAAGAAATTCGTCGGTGCTCTTTTTAAAATATAATCCTTATTGTTACTTACAATTCATCATTGCCCTCTTGTACAAAGTGTTACTATAGTTCAACAAATCAATAGTTCATCAGACTGGTTACGTGTAACTTAAGTGGCAACACTTTGGACAATATCGCTTAACCTGACACTGCAAAGCTCCCTATGTATGATTTTATCACTCAGTGATACTCCGAAAAAATTCTCTATTCAAGTAAACTTGTAAGCAAGTGGTTTTGAATCGTCAATCCTACTGGTTCGGAAAGCTGTTCCTGACAAGAAGAGCCAGAAAGAAACTCGGCGGTTGCTCTTTTAACATTTAATTATTATAACGAGTTACATTAAGTTATTTTTTTTGTGTAGTTGCATATATAATATTATTAGTAATCTACAAATAATACTTTACAACTTAGCTTTTTTACTCAAAATTGTGTAATTTTTCTTCTGATGAAAACTGCATGAGAATGTGTTTAGTAGTTTTGACACTCTTTTAAAAACATTTTGAGGCGAAAAAATTTGTATATAGACAGACAAAAGTGGTCCAGTGGCGCAAGTGGCAGTGATCCTGCTTTCAACATCAGGGGTCACGGGTTTGACTCCCACCGTGGCTCAAAAATTTCTAAATTATTTTTTTGAGTATATTTCAGTACCTATTTAAATTATATACTTTATATATATTTACTACTTATCTGTCACCCATAAGTAACTTTGGGGACGGACGACCGTGTATGTAATTGTCCCGTATATTTATTTTTTGCATCGTGAACTCATTCACTCGTTCATTCTAATCTTAAAGCTAAGATTGGAGCGGCTAGATGGAAAGGTCAATGCTATATTTTCCCAACATCTTTCTGAATATTAAAAATATTCAGAAAGATCTTAGACACAGCTTTTTCCGCCTACCGACCTTAAAATGAAATAAGTAAAGGTTATTTATCCGCCTTAGGAAGTACACGATGGTTAAATTATTTACTACATAATTTACATAATTAGGCGGTACATTGCGGTGCTCCATATTACAATTATTCTATAAGTAATATTAATTATTATTAGGTAACCAATTATTTTGGTATATTGCCCGATTAGAGAACTCTATAAAGTGCTTAAAGAAGAGTGTACTATACCTTGCTATATATTACGTATTAGGTATATATTACGTACATACTTTGTAGGCTGGTTCCACATACGTTCCCTACCGCAATCTCAGCAATTGTTTCGCTACGTAACCGTAGCATTATATGCGTTTTACAAATCCTATGACTAGTTCACATGCCGTCAGGAGAAATGATTGGTACAAAAGTGTGTTTCCCCTATATATTTTTTTTTCTACTACATATTATGAATAAACAACCAGACTATCTTAATCGTAAAATTCCGCCTCAAGTGAATCGCGTAGAATAGAATAGAATAGAAATAGACTTTATTGAAAGCCATAATCCTTATATACAATGAAATAGTTTGAATATAAAACAATTTTTTTAGTAGTAGTAGTTTGTATCTATACTAATATATAAATCTGAAGAGTTTGTTTGTTTGTTTGAACGCTCTAATCTCAGGAAGTACTGTAGCGATTTGAAAAATTCTTTCAGTGTAAGATAGTCTATTTACTGAGAAAGGCTATAAGCTATATAACATCACGCTAAGATGAATAGGAGAGTAATGAAATATGTATAAAAAATATTACGAAAACAGCAAAATTTAAAGCTTTTCTTGCGTGCGCTGAGTAGACGGAGATAGTTATTCAAAAATCATGTATCACCAATTTGTTCCCCCTCTAAAAGTCCTAAATAAAAGTCTGCGAGAACATATATCTAGCTTTTAAGGTTAATCCACTTAAACCATTTTTATGGTTATCAAAAGACTATATTATTACAATTTTAATCTTTTTACGCGGGTGGAGCCGCTGGCGATTGCTAAAAATGTTCTATCTATAAATAACATTTATAGATAGAACATTTTTAGAAAATTTGATTTTGCCCCGTATATATGCAAGATCATTAAAAAGTAAACTTGAAGAGCTGGTGCTCGTTATATTAACGATAATGGAATTAAAACGGGAAAACCTGGGAAGCCTATTCACGAAGATCAAAGCGGAGGCACGAGAGCATCCTTTTAGAATAAGTAGAGTGCGGATTTTCCAAGTTTATCTTACTTGCATATTTTGAGATAATATTCATAAAGAACTATTTCAAAGGACACTCCAAATGGTTTATTTTCTACAGGTGTAATTATTTTGTACATTAAATATTAACCAAGTCACGACACTTCAGTGTCGTAGGTCAGCCAAGCCAAATGTTTCTAGTTCGAGCTTGCTCGTGTTTGGAGGCAAAACAAATGGTGGAGGTTATACTAATAACTATATACATACTTGATGTGTCACTTTGCGATTGTGTCGCGGAGTTTTTGTCTTTATGATGCTCCGGTTGTGCAGCGAAACGATTGTTGAGTTTGTGATAGTGAATGTGTCTAGTGCTTGTGTATTGTGGTAGTGGTTGAGGTTTATACTGCATACGTTTTTACGAATCCTTCATATATCAGGTATGCAAATGGCAAATGCATTGTACGAGTCTTGCTCGGTAATTTTTAAAATGATGTAAAATAAAAAAATTTAAAACAAAAATTGAAAAGAAAAATTAAAAAATAATAGAGGAGGTGGGGCTCGATCCTAGGTTTTTTTTACCTTTCTAGACCGCCCGTTCCCCAAATGAACCACCATGACTTTACGTTTGACAGCGAGAAATTGCTATTGTATTAAACGTAAATTTCAAAAAAAATTTAGAGCCCCAAAACAGGGATAAAATAACATTTTTTTAAAAATAAAGCTTATCTAGATGATTTTTCTCCCCCAAAACCCCCTTCATGCTGAATTTCAGGAAAATCGTTGAAGCCGTTTCTGAGATTCTGAAAAAATATATATATACAAGATTAACTTATTTAAATATTAAAGATAACAATAATTTTAGCACAAATTAAATCGTTATTGGATGTATGTACAAAATAAATTAATACATTGTAAATTATTAGATTAAGAACTGTGGTTATTGTAAAAATAAATAAATAAGTATGTTAATAAATTAGTATTTTTTTTTCAGCGTAAGTCCATCAACCTAGCAACGGACCCCTTCGGTGTCGGACTGATTGGTGTCTACGACTTTGGGACCACGTCTCCTTTGATGATGGTCGACAACGCCGCTATAGTGTTCACTGTAGTGTTCTTGGCGTCCGCCTTCGCGCGGTCCCTCATCGTCAGGGTGTTGTACATGAAACTAACCAACTGTGTCAATATAAGAGCGACAGAAACACCGCACTACCTCCTGTTCGCCATATTGCCGCTGAGTACAGAGTTCATGGACGCTCATAAGATCTTCGTGTTATATATCTATTCTTATTTGATGGCTGCTTTAGTGGCGTGTCTCGTAAGTATAATCATCTTTTTAATATTTAAAAGTCAGTCAGAGTCAAGCCGCCGTGTGGTATCCGGCTGGGTAGACTACCCTCTTTCTTACCGAGGTGTCGTAAAATACGACAAAGGAAAGTTGATGTCGGGCAGGCGGCTAGTATGACATGTTGGGCCGACCCCACTTAAAGTGGGATAAGGGCAGGAAGATGATGATATACGTAATCTTGGAAACGGCTCCAACGATTTTCCCGAAATTCTATAATCGATTTAGATGAGTTTTATTTAAATAAAATGTCGTTTTATCCCTGTTTTCAGGCAATAATTTTTTTTTGAAATTTACGTTGAATACAATCACAATTTTTCGCTGTCAAACGTAAAGTCTTTTCAATATTTTTAAATTTTATTTTTTTTACATCATTTTAAAAATTACCGGTCACCCAGGCACTATTAATTAAATTATATACAATTGAAATGTTAACATCTAACGATAAAATTCAACTTGTTTTAAGTTGTTATGAAGACTTACATACAAAAGTATTGATGCCTATGTTAAGCTAAGTGCAGCAAGTTTAATCTGTTCTCAAACCTTATACAAGCATGTAGTACGTATGTAGTAGCACGTACAATGAATCGGTTTGGTAGAATAGATCATCCTCTTTCTTACGAGTTGATGTAAAATACGACTTAGGTAAGTTGACGTCTGGCAGGCGGCCGGTCGTAAAATACGTAGCCAAATCATGGGATACCATGCTTATAACATGTTGTGCCGACCCCACTTAGAGTAGGATAAAGGCAGGAGGATGAAAATTAAATAGCTAAGTTAGCTAATTAAAGTTAGAATAGAATAGAGCAAGAATAACTGTTACTCTAAATTCAAAGAACATTCCGCATTTAACGGTCCTAAGTGATTGCAGTTTTGTGTATAACTGCACCCATATTCCTATATACCCATATCCCAATGATGATAGCTAGGTTAGCAAATTCTAATTAGATTAGATTAGGGCAAGAATAACTGTTACTCTAGATTCATAGAACATACCGCAATTAACGGTCCATGGTGATCACCTAATTGCAGTTACTTGTATAACTATCCATATATCCATATCCCATTCACCACCAGGCAGTGCAAATATGCGCTATCGGTATAAAATGAGATACACTACAATCACCAAGCATGATTGTTACCGTAATCAATAAAAAGACCATTTACAGAAGCAATATAATTTTTAACAGTCAGTGATTCAAAAAATAACTAATTTGATACAGATAAATATTGTATTTGGTTATTTTCAGGGTGTCAAAGTATATATCATCGAATATATTTCACAAAACTTAAATAGACCAGTTAATCTAGTCAATTAACAGCACCAATTATTTTCGTATTACTGTTTATATAAAGAGAGAGCAATGTGGGTTGAACGGTGATATTAATTAAGTGTTATGTAAGCGATATACGTGGGCATTCGATCACCTCTATTATGGATAATTTTGGTACAATTTTCCGAATACTGCGAGAGCCCATCGTCTAACGGCAATAGATATTTATTCACGATTATTACTCTCTCTCTTCTCAACCTATATGTGTCCTGTTCTGGACATAGGTTTCTCCACATAATCTCCATAATACACGATACAGTGACTCCCCCCGAGCTTATCAATAAATGGCCTATTTGACCCTGACAATCACAAAGCGATCGCAAATACAGACACACACACAAAGCAAAATACACAAAGCGTGTTTGCTAACGAAGACAAAGTCTTAGTTTTTATTCTCCCGTCAGTGTGACTAATCACTGACACACCAGCAATCTCCACCCTCCACCACACATCACCCAGAGCTTAGGAGGCAGGCTTAAGATGACCTTCTCCGATGCTAGTAGAGATTATGCGCTCTACTCTCCACATTTAGCTCGACGCTTTAGTGGTCGCTCGCCGGTAGTTAAAAAAAAATAGGCAACCATTTTTAACAAATCTACTGAATTATACCATCAGTAACGAGGTGGCATATTATATCAGTTGAGCTAGTATTTCTCATACTCTGTAGAACTTACTCAGCAGCCACCAAAACGTAACAAACATTTGTAACTTTTAAGTCTATATCAATAATTATTATGAAGGCAATTAGACAGGCTAAGCCAAAGTCGAGAATAATCCTTTCCCCATTAAATAAACCCCTTCAACTCCTCGAAGACGTTGTGTACGTACCACCTTAAATCCAACTACATATAAAAACTCTCGTCCTACGCCATGGCTCTATCAAAGAAGACAAATCTAAATAACAGTGATTCTAAGTCTTAACGCCTCATCTATATGATCTGTCGTAAGTGTAAAAAGTAAAAGTAAGGGCCTGTTTCAATCCCACTGCTGGGCATAAGCTCTCTCTGTTCCTGAGAGAAGGGTTGGAGCTAAGACCTACCACGCGGCTCCAATGCGGATTGGTAGGTGACACATATCTCCAGATTTCTCTAGAGATATACAGGTTTCCTCACGATGTTTACCATCACCGAAAAGCGTGTGATAAATTGCAATTATCAATTAGACGCATAAGTTTAAATGGAAAAACTCATTGGTGTCGAAAGTGTACTTATCGAAAATTAATCGATCCTTAACAAGAAAACCATACATTTATGTTGTACATGTATTACTAAGATAAGATAGATTGACTAAGCCAAGGATTTTGGAGAATCTCTGATCTTGGAGACAATGAATTGTGATTTCTATTCTTGATCCTCTTGAAGTGAAGTCAAGTCAAGTTTCAGCTATATGTATTACTTCAGTAATGGCCTTGCGAAAGACCGAGTGTAAATTATAAATCGTATACAGTAAATAATTTATGTCTTTCCGAGGTAGTCTGTAAGCAATCAGGTTGTGCCAAATTTTGAGATGGATACTAATGAATAATTAATTCTCAAAGTAGGGTGTAGACTAAATAAGTCGGACAAACTCTACCACAAACCGAATCCGGCTTCAAAACCGGTACACTTAGGAAGAATGTCCTAAGTGGCGTTGCTATGCTCTTCTCTCGCTTATTTGATATTAGATGATTATTATTTATCAGAACCGGTACTCAAAACTTATATCGCCTTACCGACTATTGACGGTTTTTTTTTGTATCGTATATATCAGGACTAGCTCTTGGTCTATAAGCTAAATCACCGCAAACACACGCAAATTTCAAGGGTATTTATCGGTAAATGGTTTATTTATTCCTGGCGTTTTCAATTTTACTGAGTTCATAATAACATTGATGAAACAAAATATCAAAGAACAAGATTTGTTGCTGATATAATTTTTACAGTAAATTAAATCAATATTAATACTATAAATGCTAAAGTCTGTCTGTCTTATACACTGTTACGGTTAATCCGAAATATCGATGAAATTAACGCTTAAATACTTAGCGAACACATATGATAAAACATTCCCAGTTTTTCTTCGGGAACAGAAATTTCAGTCGATTCTATAAATTCAAAGTTGAGGGTAGTTTAACGATTAAGTAGTTTCAATAGAAGTAGCGGGTGTACCTTGTTATTAGTATATTGTACAGTGGACGGATGTCCTCGCGGTCTTTAAGAGAAATAATTAAATGAATTTTAAAAAAGTAATAATAAAATTATTTTGCTATAATCCGCGATGAAGGTTATCGGTTGATAACCGATTGTCCACTCTACATTTAGCATTATATATATTTTCTATTTTACTTCATCGCGGATTATAGCAAAATAATTTTATTATTACTTTTGTATTATGGATCTCTGCAAAGTAACGCCTAATTCTTTAAATTATTTAAATGAGTTTTGTTTTATCTCAAAGGGATTAGGTACATTGTTTTCATTGAAAGTTTAAAGGCGTCTTGACTTTTTTTACGTTACAATAATTATCATCATATTTTAACCAATTAACACAAAAATTCAACCAATTAAAACTTTATAATGAATTACTTGATTCGTTTAAAAAATCGCAAGAAAATATTTACAATAGTCTGACTGTTATGATGGTATGACAGACGCGACGGGGCACTTAGTTTTATGATATATATAAAAAATGGCATTGGCAAAAAGGGCATTAATGACAAAATGGCAGTATTTTTTTAAAACTAATGTAAAGCCTGATAAAGTAATAAGTAAATAAAATATGCAAAAGCTCCTGATTATTTTATAAGCAATGCAAAGAAATGAGTTATTAGTATTTAAAAATATCAGGCGCTTATTGCAGTTATTAAAGAGACAATCGTACCGCTTGTAACGTGTATCAAAACCAAAACAAATTTATAAATTTATTGTTTTGTCACCGGTTTTTTTTATTGTTTAATAGTCGAGCGCTTGGCTGCAGTCATGGATGGTAAGCGATGATATAGTCTTAGATTGAACGCGTTCTTAATCGATATAAAGTTTGAATTAAATCTGTCCTTTAGAAGAGTCGATCATATACAGTTGAAACTAATATAAAGCCGCTATGACAGCTTAGACTATATATTTATTTGTTGAAACATATGAGTTGATCTAACAATGCTTCTGATTGTTATTTATTTCTAGGCGCTGTTCACAACGACTATATCAAAACTATTGCACAGTGAATTTCGCTCAGTAAAGAACATATACATAGTTGGCCTGCTTTGTTTCTTGGGATTCACCTTGTCCTTACCTCTTAGTATCGTGAGTAAAGTTTATTATTTAATTAAATATTTCATAAAGCATTTCATAAATTTTACTTTTCATTTCATGAAATATCTCTTTGACCCGTTGGCGCACTGGCAGTAAGCCTGCCTTCATATCCGTGGATAGCGGATTCGATTCCCGCCTATTTTCTATTTTAAACTTCGTCGATTCCTCTAGTCTGGGTGTATATTTGTATTTAAGTATCTATTTGCAACTACATATGTATATATTTACCAGTTGTCTGTCACCCATAACATAAGTATTAAGTTACTTTCCCTGGGCAGTGACGACCGAATGTATAATTGTCCCATATAATTATTTATTATTTATTTTAAATATAGTTTGAGATGTTAATTAGCGACCTATTACCACCCAATATCGCAAAGACTTGCAATTATATACACAGTTACTTGTCACCATGCCACATTGAACAGATTACTCCGTCGCTATTATTACTTATAGGCAAAAAAATACTTTTAAGCAAAACTATAATTTAATAAAAAAAGGATAATAAATAATAAAAATAATTATAATTTGGTATGGTTTCTATACCTATATTAAATAGATCACCTATACACAGATACATACAGATAGATAAAAGGCGACAAGGTAAGTTGACCCGTTGCGTGGTATTCTGTTGAGTAGTCGTAAAATACAACCAAGGTAAGTTGACGTCAGGCAGGCTGTAAAATCATGTGACAGCATGTTTATAACATGTAATGGTATAAGGGCAGGAGGGTGATAATTCATCACGGAATTCAATAGCGTCAAACTTTTTCCTCAAATCAAATAATGTATCATAATATTTTCAAGTTCCTTCCGCGAGTGCTCCTGATGCCGATTGCCGTCCCGCCGTCGCACACGTTCAATATTTCCGTACCACTTAAATATTTATGTTCGACCTGTTTTATTTATGCCGCTTACGAACTCTTCTTTGTTACCTTTGTTAATTTTTTATAGCGCCTGTGAGTTCTCCAGTATTGGAATTTCACTTTGACGTTGCCGTTTCAACATTATCTTCGTATTATTTGGATTTTTTATTACACTCATATGTATATATTTATGTTATAACGTTTGTATAAGTCTACAATATTATGTTTATTTATCTTTTTATATTCTTCTTCTATATCTTATTAAATCTAATGTTATAAATGCTATAATCTGTTTGTCTGTAACGCTTTTATGTTCGTTGGAGCAATATTAATGAAATTTATACAAATAAAGCTTATGTACTCGCTACATTTAGTTACGACACGCGAAGCTATGCAATACGTCTACTCTCGTTAAATCTTTAATATTTGAATGAATGAATCTTGTGTATATATATATATATATATATATATATATATATATATATATTCGGAATCTCGGAAACGGCTCCAAAGTCTGAAATGCACCACATAGGGGGTGTGGAAGAGAAAAATCGATCTAGCTAGATTTTATTAAAAAATTTCGATTTGTTTTTGGCAATAAAAAATACTAACATACTAACATTTGTTTATAAAACGCTATTTATGCCGTAAATTGTCAAGCCAGCGTAGCTTATTTGGGTAACGGGCGGTCTCAAAAACGTTAACTTGCTTTTTTATTAAAAAAAATTACCGAGCAAGGCAACCAGATACTAATGTTATAAAACACGAAACAAGCTACAGAAAACAACAAAAATACTAAATAACACGAACGGAACGTTGCCGAACGCAACGTAACGCAACGCATCGCTTTAAGCGTTACGCAAAAGACATTAAATCGAGGTGTAGGCGTCCATTAGTTGCTTTGAAACAGAAAATGTATTGTAAAATATTCTTCACGTAAAACATATTACATTTTTAATTTAGCAGATTTGTAACGCAAATGAACCCTTTCAAGAGGGAAATGAAAACTTAATAATCCCGTCTAAAGATCTAAATATAAAAGCCGGTCACGGCAAACAAGTCAAGTTCATTGCGAAATTGTATTTCTGTATTTTTAAGCTCCTCTAGTGTGGGCGTGTATAAAAAATGACACTGAAAGCCACGTAATTTAATGGATGCTGTTTTATAATAAATTCAAACCGCGGGAAGGATTTGTGGTTTTTGTTTGATGTGGTTTTATCATGTAGTTCATTTGTGAAAACATTCTTTGCACTTTTAAATTTAATTGATGACCTTTGTTACGTAGTCTGAAAACATTGTTTGAGGTATTAATTGCCGATGGTATTTTGAATTGACGAATGAATATTCATTATGAGTGAAGTAATAAATGAATATTCATTATTGTATATTGGGTTGTAATGAATTCATTTCAATTAATGATTATGTACGATAGACAGCGTTATTGGTAAAACAAAATTATAAATTAAATGTATACAAGGGGTGCATACGTAAGCTGGTCAGGTTATGCAGCCTTTTGTGATTGTTTTATAATTTAAAAAAAAATTGTCTCGGTCACCCAGGGACTTATGTTTATGTGATTTACATAATATTTTACAACATCTAAGACGAACCATTAGTACACCTTCTGGCGTAGTTAGGTACAACCCTAAAAGTTAAACTTTGCAGTACCATGTTTAAAGATGTAATCATATTTTTTACTAATAATGATTAACATCTTATATCTTAATCAGCACCAGTAATTTTATTTGATGCTTTTACTTTACAATATATTACTATGGCCTACGAAAACATTTTTAATATTCACACCTTTAAGCTTTGATAATACAAAAAAAACTGTGGCTATATATTATAGCAGTTACTACGGTTAACTAGTATGAAAGTGATAATAAAATTATTTTCCTATAATCCATTAGAGCAATATAATTTTATTATTACTTTTGTATTATGGATCTCCGCAAAGTAACGCCTAATTCTATTAATAAATTAGTATGAAAGTATTTGCAGTGCCCGTTATTATTATAAGTATAGTTAGTTTAAAACCTCTCGTTGACCGCTCTCCGCGCTTATCATCTCACGGCTCTCGAGAATATTTAAGCTATTAATAGCTAACGATATTACGTTAGTTATAGAATTAAGCGCCATTCACGTTTATTACGGCGAAGTCAAGTGAAACTCGATTAATTACAGCCTCGCTAAGGAGGTTTGTGCACAAGATCCTCGGAGAATCTAGTCTTGACCGAGAAATTTTCTTGGTTTATGAAGTGATAACAACATTATACCTTAGGAGCGCAGTACTTTGTTGTAAATTTGTTCTGAGTTAATGGACTTTAACTGGATAGTGTTATGTGATCGTCTTTTTTTATTTATTTATCTTATTATCATCATTCTTTCAAGGAAATATATTATATATATATACCGTTTTGAAAGTTATTTAGCTATCACAAAAAAACAAAAAATAACTTTAAAAAATTGTTTACATTCACACTCTAGGACTAAAACTCTTGGAAGAAGTAGCTAATTCATTAGATGTTTATAGAGAGACAAAACAAAGGAATTACTGTCCTTACTTCTAGAAATGTTTTTAACTGCATATTTCATGTAGCTTAAGTAATGCTCTTACTCTGATTTGAACATAACTTGAATTATAATCAACATCTTTGTGCGCAAGAAAAGTTACTATATGAAGGCAAACTTGTGACGGATTTTATGCAATTTAACTTGTTTCAAAGTCAGTAAAGTAACTTCAAGAAACTTGAGTGCAACATTTTGCAGAGGCGTAGAATTGTAAAGTTAAGATTAACACGTCTTCGTAATGTGGCGCAATTAAGTTGTTTCAAGTTCAAGCTCAGCTTCTAATGAAACTGCAATCCAACATATACGCTAAGGTACCTTACACATGTTAGTATTAATAAAAGTACAAATTAACACAAAAATAACGATAGCTTGAAGGTCATGGTAAATGGCCGAATACGAAATCGATGCGTTTCTATCATCTAAATGTGACTTGTAAAAATGACATTTCTTATAATAAAATAGAAAATATTTATCAAATAATTACATAGATTCTATTTAATTATAGGAAATGTTTAACTTTAATATTTTTTCTGGATCATGCATGTATGAAACAATTTCCCGCCGTGTGGTATCTGGGCAAGTCGAATAGACCACCCTCGTTTCCATTGTGACACGATAATTTTATATATAAGATCTATGTAATCTCAAACTATATATAATGCCCAACTGCTCTTCTAATTCGTATAACACCAAAATTAACATCGGTGTTCACCGTCAGGCATAAAATCTCTGACAAATTTAATGCACACCCACATTTACTAATAGTGTAAATGTCTAAGGCTTCTTACGCACAATACAGTTTTTTTTACCGTACTGCGTTTTAGCCGTTCTGTGGATTAATTATATAACTGTGCATACAGCTCAATAAAAAATCGAAAGAAACGACGTCAGGTTTAATTTTTTCTATTCCTTGCTCTAGACTTATCTCATTAGTAACAAATATGTATAACATGCAATAGGTATTATAAGCATAGAAAATTGAAAAAATAAAAACCTTAAATAATACAAAAGTTTTATTTATTTATTTTTTTATATATATAGGTATATGATACATTACAATACAAAGTTTTACTTACAAAATTATAATACAATTTTTCTATAATAAATAGAAAATAATTATATCATAACTTTTGTACTATTGACTTCCCCAAAGTAACGCCTATTTCTATAAATTTTATAAATTTAATAAATGATTTATTAACTATAAAACATGTTGATCCTTCATTACGAGTGCTTAAAAAAGTTTATTTGAATAAAGATTATTTAGATTTGATTTCATATTTGCATTGATTGGCTTAATTCCTCTTACTTTAAATGTAGGCATCAAATTCAAATTCAAATTCAAAATATGCTTTATTCAAATAAACTTGTAAAAAAATGCTTTTGAATCGTCAACTCTACTGCTGGTTCGGAAAGCTGTTCCTACCGAGAAGAGCCAGCAAGAAACTCGGCGGTTGACATCCTTAATATAGCCATACAGGACCAATATAAATCACGCCATGCATAGATGAGTTTTGTCGGGGGAAATCCACAGAAATAACTATAACGCAAAATATAGCTATACTGTGTCGGTGCACGACGAATGAAGCGTTTTTTTTGCGTCGAAAAATCGTTCGTGGGTAAGATGCCTAAATTCTGGTTTTGCGATGAATATCACAATTTTCAACGCTCCTCCACTTTCTCTGTCTTTGTTGGGTTTAGATCACTAGTTAACAAGTTAAAACAAGTTCACTAACAACCGTACTTCTCACAGTACGAGTTAATTAATTTCTGTTCTAATTAAAATATAACAACGGAAACGTTTCTACTAATTATATTATTTAAGTTATGTTTCTATAATTTAGAATACGTTTTAAAACTATACAAAATGCTTTGTGAAAAAGTTGGCAAGTGAGCACTGTCAGTTCTAACCGCACATATTATTTAGACAATACTATAAAAATATAGCTGAAAGCTGAAGTTATTTATTAATATGGCAATGACAATGACAGATAAAGTACCATAGGCGCAGGTGGCAGTGAATCAGGTTTCAGCTCCACGCGGTGCGGGTTCGATATCCACCGAGGGCCAACGTTTTGTAAAAAAAAAACAATTTGATTGAGTGAGTCGAGTATTGATTTATGTATTATTTCTCTAATAAACGTTTCAGATGACATTTCAATTCTCATTACTTTATCCGTGTAAGCCAACTCTAAGTAATTAGTAGTTGTCTAAGCTGAAAACGTCTGAAACGCAAACGGAAATCGGTTAATTATACAAGAAATGAAGTTATTGCGAACTTAAAGTTTCGACTATAGTTTTGATAACTGTGTTTGGAATTGAATTGGAATTATAATAATACGGTTTATTTTTAAGATTGCTACTCTAAGTTGTCCATAAAACGTTTTATATAGCATAAAAAACTGTATAAATTACGGATGTCTAGAGATTCCACTCTGTTTCTAAAAGATCGAAACTTTCGATTGAACTTAGCGCCACCGACTTCTTCGACACCGACTTTATGTCCGATAATTTGAAATATGTTGAATTTTTTTTGGAAGTTTCAAGAGATAATATGTTTATTTAAATCAAATTCAAATGTTACATCAGAAAATCACTGTGAAGGTTAACGATATACACAAATTAAAATTAATTAATAAATTAACAAAGTAAATTCAATAAAGTAAAAAAAAAAACAAATAATTTTATTTAACAAATCCTTAGTTTAAGTCACTAAACTCTCTCTGTCCTACAACCGATGGTCGTCCACTGCTGGACATAGGATCTGCACACTACACGATCTGGTGACGCTTGTATTCAGCGGCTCACAGCGACCTTTTTGGGGTGGTCAGTCCACCTCGTAGGTATTTTACTTACTTTAACACAATTTTATTAATTGTGTTAAATTTGTGACACGTATGACCCATCACCACTTCAGCTTCGCGACACGTTGAGTTATGTCGATGATTTTGGTTCTTCTATGAATCTCCTCATTTCTGATTTGATCACGTAGAGATACTCCGAGCATAGCTTGCTCGATCGCCCGCTGAATGGCTCAGAGCTTTCTTAAGGCCTATAGTAAGCCACGTTTCACACCCGTAATCACAAATAATATATCTATACATAGCGTCATAACTTCTATGTTACTTGCTCCAAGTTTCTAACACTAGTTTGTAGTCAGTCAGTGGCTTACGTCAGTGCAATTTACTATTAAATTTGACACCGATAGTTTTGCTCACAAGTTGTATAAGTCAAGTTTCTCAACTTAGATTAAGTAATATGCTCAATTTTATGCACAAATTTGAAAGTCATCTCTATATTTCTTAATATAATAAACTTTCGACTCGTGGCATCTTATCTTCACAGCCGAATTCAAAGAGTGTGCATTAATGATGTGCAGTCATCTGGATCGGCCTTAGTTATGGGTGTGCCTCAAGGCTCAATCCTAGGTCCTTTTCTGTTTTTAGTATATATAAATGATTTACCGTATTTTACTCAGAGTATATGCGATATTGTACTGTTTGCTGATGACACATCTTTGATATTTAAAATAAATAGAAATGACGACAATTTTGACGAAGTAAACAGTGGTTTGTCGCAGGTTGCTCATTGGTTCAGACAAAATAATTTAGTACTGAACTCAAATAAAACAAAATGGATAGAATTTGTATTACCTAATGCTGCTAAAACAGCAAATAGACTTTTTATAAATAATGTTTCACTAAAAACAGATAATGCAACTGTATTTTTGGGAATGACTTTGGATACAAAACTCCAATGGAGCACACACATAACAACTCTTGCAGGGAAACTCAGTTCAGCGGCCTATGCCGTTCGAAAGATTAGACAGTTTACTGACGTCGAAACGGCAAAACTTGTTTATTTTGCTTACTTCCATAGTGTTATGTCCTATGGAATATTGCTATGGGGTAAATGCGCGGATAATGAAAAAATCTTTGTATTACAAAAAAGAGCCGTACGTGGCATTTACAATTTAAGACCGCGGGATTCCCTGCGAGAGAAGTTTAAGGAAATAGGTATTCTTACATTTGCTTCACAGTATCTTTTAAGTAATTTAATTTTTGTATATAAAAATATAAAAAATTATAAAACAATAGGCGATGTATATAATAGACAAAGTAGGAACCGACATAAGCTAGCGGCCCCTGCTTTGCGCCTTGAAAAAGTACGTAAGTCGTTTGTGGGTTTGGGTATAAGATTCTATAATAAAATTCCACAATCAATTTTAACTTTGCCATTACAGCAGTTTAAAAACACTATTAAGGAGAGGCTGATACAGAAAGCCTACTATACTGTTGAGGATTATTTAGACGATAAAAATGCGTGGATATAGATATTGTTCGACCCTGTACAAGATAGAAACATTAAATGTAACTAGCATTAAGAATTGTATTTTTTTAAAAAGAGCAACCGCCGAGTTTCTTGCTGGCTCTTCTCGGTAGGAACAGCTTTCCGAACCAGCAGTAGAGTTGACGATTCAAAAGCACTTGTTTACAAGTTTATTTGAATAAAGAATATTTTGAATTTGAATTTGAATTTTGAATTTCAATTAAATTGCCTAGGGAATTTTTTTAAATTTCCTAAACTACTTAATTCACAAAGCTATAAAGTCTTATAATTTACCATATTTATTGCATTCGAAGTTATATTTTTAAAGATTATTTTAGAAAACATTCCAAATGTTTTCTGAAAACTCAGAATGCAAATATTTTTGGTGAAAAATTCACAATGCGCGTTTAGCTTGATGCAATTTCTTTTTTGTCACTTGCACTAATTAGTAAAAGCGAATTTATGCGAACTTCGCTTAAATTAAAGGCGAGGCTAGTTTGCAAATGTAAGTAAAAATATACGGTTTAATTTAAATTTATATTGAGACACGTTAAACGTTCTTGAAAAAAAATTATAAATCCCTTATATCTATAAATGTGTGGTCTAGTTTATATTGCATACATCAAAATGAAATTATGCAATAGATTTTCATTCAGATTTCTTCAGTAAACAGAGTGATTCATATATCCTTATCAATTGTTTATGTATGGTATAAATGTAAAATGTGTTATGACTTTGTTAAAACTAAACTGATGAACTAAAAAAATGACACAGATTGTTGAATAGAAAAATTCAAGTCGCCAGGGGTTTTCTTCGAATACTGCTTAAGCCTAATCTCTTTCAGATAAAGCATCACGATGTACAATAGGAAAAGTATTCTTTTATAGGTCTAGATAAAAGTCCGCGATGTCATGTAAAAAGCTTACAGCAGCTTCTAAAAAAATCTTTCTTCTGAAAATTGAAAAGCTACAAGTATTTAGACGGACACAGCATTAATCCTTATCGACTTAAATACGTTTGTTAGTTTCCTTTGTTACTGTCCTTCGTGCTTGAAATTAAGATCTTTACATCATCATGTAAATAAATATTTTAGAGTTGCAAAATAGAAACTAACCAATATCAATCAATGGCGAGTTTCATTTAGGACGTGTTATGCTATAACTAAAACCACGATTCGTGATACCTATTAATAATGTGAAGTCGGTATCGGCTATAGGTGAACCGTTTAACTTAGTCCTCGCGTGTAAGGCCGCGCCCTTAAGATAAGAAGAGAACGGGGACTGAGGTACCCCGCAGGCGAAGTCTGAGTTAAACGGTTGGCCTTCATCATATAATTATGACAATGGTTTAATTTTTAATTAATTGGATAAAAAAGATACCCTAGAACTTGCATCGTTTCATCGATTTACTGCCCGGCCCGTTTGCGCAGTGGGTAGTGACCCTGCCTTCAGCTCCGCGGATCGCGGGTTCGATTCCCGCCGAGGGCTAACATTTTCTATAAATGAATTTGCTGGTCTTTGAGTCTGGGTGTATATTTGTATTTAAGTATGTATTTTAAAAAAATATAAGTATATATTCACCGGTTGTCTGTCTGCAATACCATAACACAAACATTAAATTACTTACTTTGAGGACGGAAGACCGTGTGTGTAAGTGTCCCATAAAAAAAAGTAAGTAACGGCCTGTTACTATCCCACTGCTGGGCATAGGCCTCTTCTCTCCGTTTTTTTTTGGAGAGAAGAATTGGAGCTAAGACCTACCACGCTGCTCCAATGCGGATTGGTAGGTTACACACATACACCTAGAATTCTCTAGAGATATGCAGGTTTCCTCACGATGTTTTCCTTCACCGAAAAGCGTGTGATAAATTGCAATTATCAATTAGACACATAAGTTTTACTAGAAAACTCATTGGTGCCTGCCCGGGGTTTGAACCCTAGACCTTCTCGAAAGAGGCGCACGGTGGTACCGCAGGGCTACCACAGCTTAGTGTGTCCCATATATTTATTTATTTATTATTTAACCCAAAAAGATCAAAAGCAGATCCGTTTAATTACATCACTAAAAATTTAATCGAACCGCCGTTCTAAAGGGAGCAAAAGCTTTTGTTCCCAACTTCAGTGTGAATTGTTTGTTTACAGTTTACAACTAAAAGGAGATTGGGTGTATTGTATGGACTAAATACATGTACATTGTATCTGGGCGGCTTCAAGGTGGTTATTGTGATGTGGGTGTACGGAGTGCAAAGGTTTGCTACGGATATACAGTTCTGGTTAGGTTTCAAGCCAACAAGATTCTGGATGTTCCTTTGGGTGATGCTACCGGTGTTCATTTCAGTAAGTATTTATCTTAACTTTTTATATATAATCTTTAAGTCATTTCTTTCCTTTACGATAAAACATATGGTGATATTGAAAAATTCCTACTGGCAGTAAATTAATGTTTACCATATTTTGCTCCTTCGGAAACACCAAACGCTCACACTATCAAGCAAAAATATACATGTATACACACATATACAAACAGACACACACACACTTACAAGTTAGGCTACACATACATACATACGCACACATACAAATTAAATTACACTATCATTTTCTTTTGAAGTAGTTCATTAACTACTTCAAAAGAAAATGATAGTGTAATGAAAGTGTAATTAATTTACATTTAAATTAAGCATGTTGATCATCTTCCTGCCCTTATCCCACTCTAAGTGGGGACGGCACAACATGTTATAACATGCTGTCACATGACTTGGCTGCGTTTTTATGACCGGCCGCCTGCCTGACGTCAACTTACCTCAGTCATATTTTACGACACCTCGGTAAGAAAGAGGGTGGTCTATTCTACTAAACCGGATATCACACGGTGGGTCAACTTACCTTAGTCGTCTCTTACGACACCTCGGTAAACCGGATACCAATGTAAACTGAGCAAGTTATCTTTAATAATTAAATGAGTTAATCTTATATTTATATATATAATAATACCTAATAAATAAATATATGGGACACTTACACACACGGTCGTCCGTCCCCAAAGTAATTAATTACTTATGTTATATATAGGTGACAGACAACTGGTGAATACATATATAATTTTTAAACACATACTTAAATTCAAATATAAACCCAGGCTCGAAGAACCAACAAATTCTTTAATAGAAAATGTTGGCTCACGGCGGAAATCGAATCCACGACCCGCGGAGCTGAAGGCAGGATCACTACCCACTGCGCCAACGGGCCAGTCCGTATATGACGCTAGAGTCAATATCTATATGTTGACTAAAAGTCGTAAGCTTCAAACATAGAAACTCCATTTTCTCTGCCGAAACAACAACTTAAGAATAACTGATAACACTTCACTATTTCCGATTTATTACTGGAAATACGGACTCTACTAAAGATTATTGTTTTCTATTTAGTTTGGTAGTGCACTTATACACTTAGGAGCCTGTCTAGTATTGGATAGACAGGCCACTGGAGGAGAGTTGTAAACAATTTAGCGGATAAAAATAAGACAAAAGCTTACGTTATATTAAAGTTTACATTCTAGTATGTTTTATTAATACTAGAGAAATATTATTTTTATGACCTGTGATAGCCCAGCGGTAAAACCGTGCGACTGTTTCGAGGAGGTCACGGGTTCGAACCCGGGCTCATGACTCAAACTCATGTGTCTAATTGATAATTACAATTTATCACACGCTTTCCGGTGAAGGAAAACATCGTGAGGAAACCTGCATATCTCTAGAGAATTCTGGGGATATGTGTAACCTAACAATCCGTATTGGAGCAGCGTTGTAGGTCTTAGCTCCAAACCTTCTCTCTACAAACGGAACGGAAGGCATATTCTCAGCAGTGGGATAGTAACAGGCCGCTATTTACTTTTACTTTAGTCTGCTCGTTCCCAACTGAGTTGTAACTAATTCAATTCAAAATGTTCTTTATTCAAATAAACTTGTAAACAAGTGCTTTTGAATCGTCAACTCTACTGCTGGTTCGGAAGCTGTTCCTATCGAGAAGAGCCAGCAAGTAACTCGGCAGTTGCTCTTTTAAAAAAATACAATTCTTAATGCTAGTTACAGTTAATCGTTTCTATCTTGTACGGGGTCGAACAATATTTATATCCACGCATTTTTATCGTCTAAATAATCCTCAACAGTATAGTAGGCCTCTTCTTAATAGTGTTTTTAAACTGCTGTAATGCCAAAGTTAAATTTTACACATGGTAGCAAAAGTAATCTTTGTATTCAATTTATATTTAGCACTTTTTTAATGATCAGGCATTGAAATAAAATGAAAATAGGGATAAAAACAACATTTCCTTGAATAAAATTTAACTAGATTGAGTTATTATCCCCAAAACCCATACATTTCTGAATTTCATGAAACTCATTGGTGCCTGCCCTCACGGTCGTACGGTCTCACCTCTCAGCTATCACAGCTAAATTAACTATAACAAGATAACTAACTATCATAGTATAAATAATCAATATTATATCGTCGTGGCAGACGAGTTGATACAGGTTTATCCCGGGATCGGTATTGATCGCTGGATTAAAGATTTAACTTGTTTGCCAACCAATCTACCACCGGCACCATAATAATAACACTCAAATTCCCACTTAACATCTCGGTTTGCAAAGAGCTATATAAGCTACTAGCAATCGCCGGCGGCTCCGCCCGCTTGGAAAGATTAGAACCGTATTATAGTCTTTTGATAACCATAAAAATTGTTAAAGTGGGTTAATCTTAAAAGCTAGACATATGCTGTCACAGACTTTTATTTAGGACTTTTAGAGTAGAACAATTTTGTAATACATGACATTTGAATAACTATCACCGTTTACTCAGCGCACGCAAGGAAAACTTAAAATTTTGCTGTTTTCATACTATTTTTTATTGCTGCTCCTCTCCTATCCATCTTAGCGTGATGTTATATAGCCTGTCGCCTTTAACTGTCGAAAATATCGTTGAGATTGTCGTAGTGAATGTGTGTAGTGTGTTGTTGATATTGGTGTTTTGTGTTACGTGCGGTAACTAATCCTGCATGTATAATATATGAGAAGAGTCTTAGTGTCCTGTACCTAGAATTACATAGATTTTCTAAACAAACACGGATTATAGCAAAATAATTTTATCATATACCAGTATATAAGTATATTGAGACGCTTCATCTTTAGTCTTTAAATGAGTTCCGAATATATATATATATATATATATATATATATATATATATATATATATAAAATTATATAAAAATAGTTTTATCCCTGTTTTTGGGCATTAATACTAAAATTTATATATTTATTTGAATTTTTGCCGTAAACTGTCAAGTCATCGTAGCTTATTCGGGGAACGAGAAGCCTCGAGAAATGTAAACATGTAGGATCGATCCCCAACTAAATAATTATTTTGTTAAAAATTACCGAACAAGGCTCGGCCACCCAGATATTTGTACTTTAACGGATACAAGTCTACCCTAACGACATATCAATAACTTTACTTCAATTGCTTAGCCAACATGTAATATATGTAGCTAATAAGAGAGCTTACCTAAGCACTCCAGTCATATTGTAATATGGAGTCAAGGTCTTAATTAAATGTTCACAGACGTAGCGATCTTGTAGCAGATTATATATACTGAGATGGCAGTTAATTACACGATTATTTGTCTACTAGTCTACTACTGTTTGATCAACAAAGTTTGATTAACTGACATACATTTGTACTTCAACGTTGTGTGGAAACGAAATGTTGTTTGCTGTTAGTATCAAAGCGAGTAAGATAAAAGCTAAGTAATTCGCTAGCCTGTGAAGGTCCGTTTGTAAGCCGCGAGTACAGAGTTGAGCTTATGCACTTTATTGGACCTCAACCGATAAACTCATTCATATTTTTTTTTAATTGCTATTGTCTATAATAGTCGAATACGCCGTGTGGTATCCGGCTGAATAGAATTGTACCACCCTCATTTCTTACCGAGGTGTCGTAAAAGGCGACTAAGGTAAGTCGAGCCGCCGTGTGGTATCCGGTTGAGTAGAATAGACCACCCTCCTTCTTAACGAGGTGTCGTAAAATACGACTGAGGTAAGATGATGTCAGGGAGGCGGCCGGTCGTAAAAACGCAGCCAAATCATGATCATGTGACAGCATGTTTATAACATGTTGTGCCGACCCCACTTGGAGTGGGATAAGGGCAGGAAGAAGAAGATGTCTATAATAGTAGTAACAATAACTTGTAGAATTAGACGTTACTTTGCGAGCATTAATAATGAGTATCTGGTTGACCGAGGTAATTTTTTTGAAAATAAAAAAATTGAAACAAAATTTAAAAAAAATGGTAGTTGGGATCGATCCTAGGTATTTTCATTTCTCGAGACTGCCCGTTCCCGAATAAGCTACGCTGACTTGACAGTTTATGGCAAAAATATTGTATATATTCAATATATTTTAGTATTTTTTAATGCCCAAAAACGAACGGGATAAAACGAACTTTTTTACCTAAAACCTAGCTAGATCGATTTTTCTCCCCCAAAACCCCTACGTGCTGAATTTCAGGAAAACCGTTGGAGCTGTTTCCGAGAATCCGAAAATATACATACAAGATTAACTCATTTCAATATTAAAAATTAAACTTTGCTATAAGTCTCATTTACCAAACTGTCTTCTTCTTTCTTTGTCAACCCATGGCCGTTCACTGTTGGACATAGGTCTCTTCATGGGATCTCCACACCATACGATATCGTTCCGCTTGTGTCCAGCGGTTTCCGCGACCTTTGTGAGGTTGTGAGTCCACTCGTAGGGGAGAGGGGTAATAGGGGGTTTTCCGGTGAGGGTTCTCCACACTATGCGCATCACCACTTCAGAGTGGGATAAGGGCAGGAGAATATTAACTACATCCGTATCATATATTCCCATCAAATCAGGTAATTAATATGTTTGTTATGTACGAGCCATTTTATTCATCCATTATAATTTTGCATGGGCCTGTTTCAAAATGTCGGTTTCGGTCCAACTTCGTTCACGCGTAATACTTTACTCTTGTTTGTGAAACAACAAACAACATATTATTTATACAAACTCATTACATACATTTACGTAATACATTTAACGAGCAGTTTAATATATACAAGACTCAACTATGGATTCATTTAGTTAAAAACACCTTTTTAACCTGTTATGTGAAGCTATCCATTTTTGGGATGAAAATGCCAATTTTGACAAATATTTATGGAAACAAACCTCCACCACGGCCACCACAATACACAAGCACTACACATAATCACTATGACAAACACAATCGTTTCGCCCAGCAACCGAAGCATCATCAGGAGATAGACAAAATTGAAAATAGAGAAAATTGCATAGCCAAGCATTATCCAAACAAACATAGTTATACAGTAATCGATTACACAAGTAAACAAGCTTAATTAATAAACTTTATTTATTAAGATATTAAAGATTTATTGCATCAACTCAGCATCTTTGAAATTTGAAGAAAACTTTTTACTTTAGTTTTAAAACGAACACTTCTTTAATGGCGTTGTGCACAATTTTGTTACATAAAATATAGCTTGCACACGATTGCGTTAAAAAGCCCTTGATACATATGTAATTTATAGAATTAGGCGTTAATTTCAGGAGGTTAATAATACAAAACTGATGAGAATATTATTTTGTTTCGCGATAAATTTAGTTATAAACCAAAAATAGCAAAATAATATTCTCATTAGTTTTATTTTTAACAGTTATATACATATATGTATAGGAGTTAAGAAATTAAAAAATTCACTGAATGATCCCATTAAAATCTAAATTCTCCTGACACAAGGGTCTTCACCCTTTCTCCTGATATATTCCTGTTAGGCAGAAAATTAAATACAGAATCGTCATAAAAGCAAAGTCAAAAGCATTCTAAAGTTCTAGAACTTTAACTTCTTATCTCATCCGCCCACGATCGTCTTTATAATCTTTATTTTACATATGTATTTTCAAATATTTTCTATCGCAACATATTCTGCTTTGCGCTCGGAGAAAACTAAAGACATGCAATATTTGCAAGTGGGCGGTAAAGAATAAAAGTCTTCCTATTCCCCGAGGCGCTCGAACACGAATATATTTAACCTTTAAAAGCGCAAAATCAAACCACGATTTCACTTTTAACGCTCTGTGTAATAGCACTCGTTGTAAATTCGACCAGATTATACTGATCCTCGTTAGCGGATAGAAATTTTGAAACGCCCTTGTCGAATGCAACGTTACACGTGCATGAAATGCTTTCAAATTTAAACGGGTGTCTGTCGGTTTTACTGGAATCGACATGTTTGAACTTGAACTTCGCATTCAGGGTTGCTTGAGTTTAATTCAAATAAACCGAAACCGATCCGATAATTAATTTGAACTTGGTATTTGCTTTGATCGCACGTTGCTTCCAATATTTATTCAAGCACGTATGGAAATCGTAGATTATATACTTATCCAAACGTTATCTACATAAGAGTATTTCAAGGGTATTGAAGTATTTGAATAGTCGTTACCTCGGCTGATACTATCAATATAATACTATTTGATATAAACTGAATACATAGTACAAAATATATCTGCTATTAATAGTCTATGTCAGTTACAATTAGTTTAAGCCGTGTGGTATCCGGCTGAGTAGAATAGACCACCCTATTTCTTATCTAGGTGTCTAAAAAGCGACTAAGTACAGTTGACCCAACGTCTGGATTGAGTAGAATAGACCACCCTCTTTCTTAGCGAGGTGTCGTAAGTTGACAACAATACATCATGCAAGATGTAAAAATTGTTATTGTCAAAATTTTTTTGTATTTTTTTATTGACGTCAGGCAGACGGCCGGTCGTGAAATACGTAGCTAAATCATGTGACACCATATTATGCCGACCCCACTTAGAGTAGGATAAGGACTGGAGAGTGATGATTATATAATACTTATCGCGAGTTATGCGACAAACTTTAAAAGTCCGATCTACCGAAGTCTTTTACCACCAGAAGTGTTATTGCGACTAACGTATAGAAAAACGTTTAAATAATTTTATAAACTTTTAACTTTATAAACTGGGAAGCCAATATTGCGCTTACAGTGTAAACTATGTAGAGCATGCCGTAACTAGTCGGTATCGCACGTTGAAACAAAGTATCTGAATGAGCGAGCTTTACGTGGTCCCCATCGAGCTTCCCGTTGGTTTATGACAGCTTCCTGTGGGAAAAAGTTTCACATATTCATATCCAATATGAAGGATATAAAAGACTTACATTTTAAACTTCATTTCATTATTATAATGTTTCAACATGTTGTAACATGCATCCAGCTAGGTATTTTACGACCGGCCGCCTACCTGGCGTCAACTTACCTTACTCGCCTTTAACGACACCTCAGCCTATACTATTCTATATTCTATTACTACTTGGATTGCTTTAAGCCGTGTGGTATCCGGCTGAGTAGAATAGACCACCTTCATTTCTTACCGAGGTGTCGTAAAAGGCGACTAAAGTAAGTCGACTCGCCGTGTGGTATCCGGTTAAGTAGAATAGGCTCACCACCACCCTCTTTCTTACCAAGGGGTCGTAAATATGACTTAGGTAAGTTAACGTTAAACAGGCGGCCGTCAAATCATGTGACATATTTATATCATGTTGTGTCGACCCCACTTAGAGTGGGATAAGTGCAGGAGATTAATGATGTTTACTTGGATTGCTTTACAAGTTATTTATAAGTTTGCTTTACAAATTTTTAAAAATATATTTGTTTGATAAAGGTTTTAAATTAATTCCGAAATCTAGTTTGTTCGATATGAAAATAATAATAATACACACCAAGTGATATTTTTGCTGTGAAAATATTAGAAAGGCTAGAAAATTATCTTTGATAAAATCGTGCAGAGAACGAATTAATAGCTATATCAATATTTTTATTTTACTGACTAAAGATCTCCAAAAGCTTTTATGTCAATATATTATTATCTTCGTAATATTTTCACATTGACGTTTGTTCAAGGCTACATTCACGTCTCTTTAATATGACGGATTGAGTCGAGACTGTTTCCATTACCAATTTGAGTCACTGAGTGTTCTATTAAGACAGACAGGCAGATACAGCATCAATGTTAGCAAAAAAAGCTCCCCCAAAACGTTTTATACAGATATATTTTTGCCCTTACTGGATTATATAATAAAGACATTTATTAATCAATCGCAGCAAAGTAGCTCTGCATCTTTAGGAAAATGCTTTTTCTTTGCAAAAAAGTCCATTATAACCAACCCTCTATAGATCTTTATATCTATTCATCTAGAAAATTATTTCAGTTTTCGAAATGATAAAGAAAACATTGCACGTAAATAAAAACAGAATTTAACGTAAACGTCGTAACAGTAACGTATTACGGAAAATTTCATGATTATCGCTGCATAGCTGTCAAAATTTTCAGTATTTTTCACTAAATGTGCTGTAAAATCATGATTATGCAGATGAACATATCTACTTTGCTGATATCGATATAATAAATAATAATAAATATATGGGACACTTTCACTCACGGTCGTCCGTCCCCAAAGTAAGTAACTTAATACTTGTGTTATGGGTGAGAGACAACTGGTGAATATATACTTATATATTTTTTAAATACATACTTAAATACAAATATACACCCAGGCTCAAAGGCCAACAAATTCATTTATAGAAAATGTTGGCCCTCGGCGGGAATCGAACCCGCAACCCGCGGAGCTGAAGGCAGTGTCACTACCAACTGCGCCAACGGGCCAGACAAAATATAAGCCAGTATATATAATATAATAAGATATAAGCCAGTAGGTATAAAATACAGCCTTTAATTGGAATTTATATAACAAGTCTACTAGTAAAAGACGTCTCACGGTTCACGCCCCTCAGCCCACACAGGGTCGTTATTTTAAGTTGTTATGAGATAGGATATTACTTTTTGCATTCCATAAATTACTTCGACAAAATGCGGCGGTCAAAGCAAAGTTAAATTAAAAAGGTCTTCTTAAGTATTCCATTTCCGATAAGTAATCAGCAAAATTGATGAAAATCAAATTCAATTTGGCGATGAAATTTCGCGGAATTGGCCACGTGTATCGATTATTCTATATTTGGATTGTGTAAAATTTTCTAAGGAAATTTTAAAACTACCACTCAAATTTCATGTTCTGTATTCGTCAATAAACATTACCAATTCGTTCAAAACACAGATGTTTGCCCCTCCAGCATATGAAATATCTGTCTATATATGTTAAGCTGAAGAATTTATTTGTTTGTTTCATTGTTTGAACGCGCTAATTTCAAGAACTACTGGACCGATTTGAAAAATTCTTTGAATATTCTATAGTAGAGATCTTTGAGTATTCTAGTATTCTATATTCTACTCAACCGGATACCATACGGCTTAATGCAATCCAAGTAAACAGTTTTCAAAATACTTAATTATTATAAAGTACTTTTGAAGCATTTGCTAAGTAATTAAACGAGGCAAAAAATATATTTTTCACATGTTCAGATTTCTCTTTGAGGTTATTCATGAGGCGAAATCACTTTGTTCCCGTTTCTCGTTAAGCCACGTTGGATGCAAGTACCAGCGAGCATATTCGCTTTGGTGGCTGAGAGAGGAAATTAGTTTTGGAAAGTGTTCTATTCTTCTCAAATGAACTTTTCATTCCGTTCCGCTTGGCCGTACTCGTCTTAAAAGTGCGATTCATATTTAGAACTTTGAGTTTAGAAATGTTTATGGAGTAAATATATTTTTTCAAATAATGTTTACTGTACATGCTATTGTAAAACTTTTATATGGAGTTTTTGTGAAAATTTGATCATTTGATCACCATATTTATTTCTCACATTCATTTATTTGTCCCCACCTATAACCCTACAGGGTTACAAGTGAAAACAAACGCTTTAAGCTGATTCTTGTGCATCTTGATTTAAGGAGATGGGATATTGCGCAGTGGGGATTTACAATTGGACAGCCATAATCGCAGAGCGATACAAATGTTACTATGAATTAACTAAAGTTTAAGATAAATTACAGTCCACTACAAAATCGCAAAACGACATATCGACCGGTAAGCATAAACTAATTTAAGAGTAGGATCAATAAGATTGCGAAAAAATCGCAAAATAACGCGTCACCCAAGCAGGTATAAATTAAATAAAGTGTAAAATTAACTTATAATTAAAGGATATATAAGTGTCAACGACAAAATCGCAAAGCAACTCATTGAAGAGGTATGAATAAACAAAAGTTTAGGATAAATTAGACATCGCGACAAAATCGCTAAGCGCCGCAGCACTTATATTGGCATCGATTGACTACGGTATAGGCTAAACTAGATTCCAAGATGAAATCACGAAGCTCCGCATTATTAATTAATAAAACTTTATAATAAATTCTTACACAGTACTAATAAAAATAAATCCCTCATTCTCGTTAATCTGATCCCTTTTGGATCCACGTAACCTTGAACTCGCGAGTGCTTTAAAAAATTACTCCGGAATACTGCAGTCAGAATTGAAATAAAATATTCCTTTATTCAGTACTGACACCGTAGTCAGAGAGATTCGAGCGAGTCAATAAAGCACTTCACGGAATAAACGAGATAAAATTTGCATTTTCCCGTGAAAATCGATACACGTGAACTTGAACTCGTCGACAGATTGAACGTTTGGTGTCATCGAGAGGTTTGACATTGACTAATATACGTGCAAGCAATATTGTTGCGTAACCTGTATGCAATTATTGTAACGAAAGTTATATTAAGTTAATACTCGCTTTAACTGTAACATTCTGCAGTTTCCCGTGTTTATGAACTTATGCAGTGAAGAAGAAAGTGAAGTTTTTGCCCACTGCTGGGAAAATTACATCTCTTTCTTTATAGAGATATATTGGATTTAAAATCTACATTGCTGTTTTTTTGCGGATCAGGTTACAGGTTACAGGTTTCATCATGATATTTTTTATATCGAAAACCACATTATGAAATTTGAACATTTAAAGGTAAGATCTATTATCCCACTTGTGGGGAAAGTAACAAAATATTTATAACTGTGCCGTAAAAAAATTTAGACCTAACTAGCTGTACTTGGTGAATAACGATTGCATGGGTTCCAGGACACTGTGGCCACGCAGGCAGTGAAAAAGCCGATAAATAGCAAGAAAAGGGGCGAGCCAAACATTTGTAACCACAGAACTTTTTATCCCTATTACAAATATTATACAGCGCAAATAGAAACAGTATCGAACTAAAGATGGAGGAACGTTAAAACAACCAAAGCTGTTCGTCAAATCTTTAGGCACAAAGAAAACTAAACAGTTTATGTCTCACAGCAGGGAAAATATGGTAATTATAACAGGCATTACTACTGGGAACTGATAAACAGATATTTCCCAACAAAGACAATAAAAGGAATATACAGCGTGTCCAGAGGGTGGAGAAGAAAAAACGAGGCCTCACCTTATGACCGAGTGCCCCATGTAACCGCTGGTACAATGGGAGACACTGCGTAAGGATGAAATCAGAACAAAGAAGTTATAAAAAAGATCTTGTTTAGGGATATCATCAGGTTTGTTAAAGCGACTTGTAGGTTAAAGCAGGTTAAACTGTCGGGAAAGCAGTGAAACTTAACATGGGGAAATAGTTAAAATAGTTCGGAACAAAAACTGACCCACCCCTCGTCCTGTACCGACAGGCGTCCTCGTGATTAGATAAGATGAGATCACAAATTCAGACTGATACGTTCCGCTGTTTGAACGGGAAGGAAAAAAATCAAACAAACATTTACAATTGTCGTATAAGTATGGGTGGCCTATGGAGAGATTATGAATTATTCAAAGACCATATTCATAAGTCGTATCATGGAATAAATCGGTTGAAACAAAGATTCAAGCTATTCAAGATCACTCAGGTATTCAGAGTACTAGGCGACGAAGTGCATGACATAAAAAAATTCTAAGTTCATAATATAACTTTGAAATTGGATTTTATACCGAGAGCAATCTCATTAACTGCAATTTCCTTTGAAGAACGTAAAGGGTTATGTTTCCAAGGTTGACAATTTTTCTAAGTATAATTTTACGGAAATGTCATCTTGGTGCACTACAAAGAGATAATTTTATTTAACAAGGTGTTGGTAATTCGGTTTTAAAACTAAACTATATTATTTTATAAGATACTAGTGCAACCCGTGACTTTGTTCACGCCAACTTAAGCGTTTAAGTATATAATACGATATGTTAATCTGTTTCTGAAAGAAGAACAGTCACGTGTATGAGAGTTAATTGTACTTGATTTCATTAGTGCAGTGGATTATACGTGACAGACAGATTTTAAAACTATAAGTATTAGTTTAGTTATGTTGCCACGGTCTATAAGCCTTAATTTTGCTAAATTTCTTTAATTGTTGAAAAGCCGTGAAAGTGTAATAGACATACAAACAGACAGACTTTCGCGTTTATAATTTTAGTATGGATGTCTCAACTGAGTGTCAATTGCGTGTATAAAAATTAAAAAAAAGTAAAAAGTACAAAATAGTTTCAGTATTATTTCGAAAAAAAAATACTAACATCAAACATGTAATATGCATCAATTTAGTAGAAATCGATCTAAATACATCTTATATTTTTCAAAATGATTCTATTTATCAATTCGTCCCATCCGAAAAATAAAGCTACATGTCCCATGTATAAACATAAGAAATGTAATTTTATTCTTCAGATGGGAAGAATTGTTAAGACTGTGGTACTGAATATGTGCAGTGCTAGCATATTGTAGTGGTAGTGGTTGGTAGTGCATGCGTTTTTAGCATTTGGTAAAACATATATTTTCTTTTAACGCGGAATATAGCAAAATAAAATTACCAATACTTTTATATACAATTATATAGTCTTCAAAGGCTTTTTGGGTCGTTTTCTCATAAACCTATGTATTCTGTCTGAGTAAGGGGAATTATACTCCCCAGCTTTTGAAACGTTCCCTGGGCAACCGATGTTTATTCCCGACAATCTCCGTTAAATTTGATAAGAAGCTTTATTCGTTTTTCAATCGGTACAGGGAAATATTTATAATATCGCACAAACGCGATGTCTACGTTGTATTGTAGTATTGTTAGTATATATTTCGCATCAACTCATCATGAGGCAAAATTTTTTCGCGCAGATTGTTCACTTTTGATGTAACATGCATAACTCAAATAAAAATGGACTCTTATCTTAAATATCATTATCAAGTAAATAATAAAATAAAAATATATATTAAAGCTCAGATATTTTATACATACACGTACATAATAAGATGTAACTTATAAAAATTCATTCCATATATGTTCTACCGATATCTCAATATGCAAATATGAATTTATGTTAAATTGAAAAAAATATTAAATAGAGTATAATAACAAAAAAATGCAATTAATAAATACGGAATAAAATGAGATAACTAAAAATATATATTTATTTATAAATCTTGTATAAGGTTAATCTTTAATGAGTTGGGGATATGATTTAATATCCGAATTGACGACTTCATACAATAATACGTTTTTCCTACATAATGCCATTTGCTCCTCCTATTTTTGTTTGTTCCAAAGACTTCAGTGTTAGTTTTGAGACGTCACAAGTCGCAGCAATCTGTGATAGTCAGGATTTCAGTTGCAAATACGTGATAATTTATGAACGAATGAATATTCATACATTTGATATAGGCAAGGTCAATTAAAATATATAGCTAATCTAAATAAACATTAAAAAACAAACAAACAGATATCGCTGTATGTTTTAGTTTATGTTTATAAGTTATGATTGATCATAAAGAAAAGATTTTCCTGAAATTAAGCATGCAGGAGGTTTTGGGGGAGCAAAATCGATCTAGCTAGGTTTTATATGAAAAAAAAAAACTCGTTTTATTCCTAAAAGTCGAGAAGTGCAAGATTGAGATGGTATGGACATGTAATGAGGAGGGATGAAAATCATGTGACCAAACGTGTGTTAAATTTGAATGTGGATGGATATGTGCCTAGAGGTATGACATGAATATAAAAGGAGTGGTGCCAGAGTTGACAAAAGATAGGACAGAATGGAAGAGAAAAACATGTTGTGCCGACCCCACTTAGAGTGGGATGAGGACAGGATATATTGTGGTATTACTAACCTAAAAGTTACATATATTTTACCTTTATGTTATAAACATATATGTATATATACGCGTATATATACGCAGTAACATATAGGATACAAAAAAAAGTTTTCCTTCGGGAGTGGGAGAAACATTATTTAAAGTGTTTGGATATTTAAACTGAACGCAGTCACGTCTGGAGTTTGTATTAAAAAAGAAATATTGCTATAATCGTTAGAAGAAGCTTATAATAGACCTTGAAATTCACCACGTGTTTTCATCCAATATTTACTAGGTGCAAAGCGCGTGATAAAACCGACCGCTCGGAGGATTACTGGGTTCACGTCAATAGCCGGCCGCAGGGGATCATAGTCGGTCAATCGGGGGAGGCAGACTGGATCAAACTTCCCCCTTGCTCCGGTATAATTTAATATTCTATTTAAATTTGGACCGCCATGTTTGAGCTAAAGTTTTCATATTATTCCACGTTTCTCTCTTTCGGTTGATGCCCTAAATAATTTATAGAATTACACATTACTATACGGAATTCTATAAATATACGGAAAGAGGTCAGTTACCGAATACAACTCGGCTTCGAGTTTGGGAACTTTTACTAACCCACAGTGGGGAATGGGATCGTCTCTCCTTTTTTGGAGAGAACACCACGCTGCTCTAATGCGGATTGGTAAATTACATGTATCCAATAAATTCTCCAAGTATTTCTTACGATATTTTTCTTCACCGAAATCTGTGATAAGTGTATGAACTCATGTCCCGTAGAGACACCGCTATCACAACTTACTACAGATTTGCATATCTCGGTAAAATTCTGGAGCAGCGTAAAAGACACGACAATTTTTCCCTGCAAAAGATATAGGAAGTCTTTGCCCAATAATGGGATAGTAAGAAGCTACTTCGCAGCTTCCGTATGTTAGTCCATGCAAAACTCGAAGGTTGTGTACAAATTGATTGGATGTTTCAAAATTTGCATTTACAATATTTTGCATATTTTATTCCGAAGCTCTCTAGGGAGCGGAAAATACATGACTAGGCGATGCATGACCTGGTTCAGCTAGTAATTAATATAATGGATTTTTCCAGTTTATAAATTTTCTGATGATTGGTTTGTGGTTATATCGTGCAGTATCTCTTGAGGATGCTTCGGTTGCGAAGTCAAATGTGTGTTGAGTAAAGTAGGCCAGTTACTGTACAGTTGGGCATAGTTAAACCGAGTCTGCAGTAACGCTGATTAGTAGATCTACACGTATCCCAGGAATCCACGTGTGATATGCAGACTAGTATATTATTTCACATTATTTTCTTTCAGAGTTGTAACTATCTCCTCCTCCGTCAAGTATAAATATTATTTTATAATATTTAACCACCGCTAGTGCGCTCGCACTCCGACGGCGTAATGCATAAAACGCGCCGAAGGCGCTAGCACTCTTAATATATATTGGCTCGTAATTCGTCTAAGTGGCTAGGACCCGTACTACGTTGTGATTGTAATAACTCAAATTCTTTTAGAGCGTCAGAGGTCATGTGTCCATCAACCCAAAGGAGTCAAATAAAACCTTAAATAGAATAAAATAATGTGATAATAATCACATTATAGTTTTATAATAATATTTCAATATATCGTATTCTTTAATATAAATAGAGCCGTCAGCCCTACATTCGTAGTTTATATCACTTTGCTCAACAGAGAGGTTCATTATCAAATATCATTTGTTATAATATAAAACAGTTGTTTGTCATCAGTGTACGATACTCGAACAGGTTTTATATTTATCTAATACAAGAACAGATTTTACTTGTACTCTACATGAACAGACTTTATATGTCCAACAGATATATATTCGTTACACGAACAGATCCTTATATGGTTAATACATGAACGGGTTACTATAAAATTTGATAAAAAAATGCGAGACATTCAGATAGTTGAATGTCTCGCGAATGTCTTATGTTATTACTTCATAGGATATGTTATAGCCAACAGAAAGATCACTCACTCGATCTTAATACCTAGCCCTTAAACAACTCCGTAGAGAAGTTTAACCAATGTGGTATCTCTCTCCCATCCATTATATTCTTCCGATTTGGAAAAATATAAAAAGAGAGTGATAGTCAGTAGCTTACCTTTACCAAGTAACATTCAGACACTTTAATCGTTCGAGGTGAGCTAAGCGATGTAACCATCGCTACACTCTTAATGGTCAAGTCACAATCACAGCCTTTCCAAAGATCGGCACGATCTTGCATCTTGAACCATTATACGAGAGCGGGCCCTTAAAAATAGTCAAGTTAAAACTCAACTAATATCTTGTATCGCCCCAGTACACATCTACAATATCATTATAACAACATTTCATAAGCGACCTACGGCGGATAACGTGACATTCGGTCAATATGACGAAAATTATACTTTTCTGAATTTGATGTTTTATGATTAGAGCATCAATTATAGATGCGAAAAAACATTACTGCGTGACAAACAAACATTTATTTTTATACTTATAGATTTTTCTAAAATATTGAAATTTTAATAATTATTTATTTTTAAAACTCGAATGTAGGGATGAGACTGTTACAGAGTTAGGCGATTTATGAATAGTAACGTATGAGTACTATACCAGGGTTGATCCCTGGCCTTGAACCTTCTGAGACAAAAAAATCTAGATTTTAAAAAGTTAATATTTTTTTGATGATATATTCTTTATATTATAAATTTCATTTCTGATTGAGAACAAATGAATTTAAGAAATAATATTCATTCGTCTGAAAATAATGTATATTTAAATAATATAAGAGATATTTTTATCAAATCATATGCTAGTAATCTTACATCAATATTTTTTTCCATTATTGAGTTCAACCACAATAGAAGTACTTTATTGAATTTACCGTGATCTAGCCGTACGGCTATTAAGCAACTAAAAGCTTTTAGTTGCTGAACTTACAGATTAACTTATGTCTTAGAGCGAGTCCAGTGATTTATCTTAGTCTTTCATATTATGAGACACTTTGTTCTTGTGCTCTTTTCAAGTAGCACTAGCACTAGAATGTGACTATTGCTGTAAGATTTTTATAATTTTATACTTGGATACAGAACTGGAAAGCCGCTATTACATCGACAGAGCCGCAGACTGCCGATGTCTACTAACATTATAGATGCAAAAATCTTTCTTTTTGTCTCTGTGTCTGTAACGTTATCGCGGCTAATCTTCCGAATCAATAAGAAGAAAATTATGAAAATTTAAATCTTATATAACAGGGATTGACTTTTTTTCTTTATTTACAACAAACAAGTTGAAAATACATATACAAATCTTAAATTACTTACACGCTAGGACTATACAAATCATGCCCACGTGGAATGGTCCCAAGAATGCTGGCAGCGTTTCCGCGCTTAATCGCTAAGCTGATTCTTTGTGCAAAAATGGAACCAAGAAGAATCGACAATTAACTGAGATGTTAAAAAGGATAAAATTTTGCACTTTGACTTCATGGCTCTATGGTCTCAACTGCAAACGGCACATCTCGATGGGAGATACATACTTCCGCCGTTTGCCGGATTCGGCTATTTCCGCCGCAGCTTCAGGTCTTGACGCTGTTTCCCTGTAATGGGAAACAGGGATATTATACACAATCAAAGATTTTTCGCTTGGTATTATAGCATTAAAGTTGTTGTGAACGAAGTCGGGTATAAGTGATATGTATATTTAATACTACTGTCTTCACGGCGTCTTTTTGTAGCAATGCTGTCGCACCAGTCGCTAAGCGGTCGCTAGCTACAAGTATGTTCCCTCCCCTAATTATGTAGGGGAGGAAATATACTCATCGTGGTCATTGTCACGGTTTTTGTCGCGATGCAAACGTGATCGGTAAGGTTCTGCATTGCCATAATAAATTTCAGTGTCGACTCCATTTTGAATCATTCTCAATCTCTCCGATATCGGATGGTTTCCTACAATGTTGTCGATACGGTAGTCCATTTGTATCGACACAATCCCGATACAGTAGTTCATAGCATTAGTTATTATTGGTCTTTGTCTTCAATTTATTGATAGTTCATTTACTGTACACCGAACCGACATAAGCTAGCGGCTCCTGCTTTGCGCCTTGCAAAGGTACGAAATTCGTTTGTGGGTTTGGGTATAAGATTCTATACTAAAATTCCGCACTCAATTTTAGATTCGCCTTTACAGCAATTTAAAAACACTATTAAAGAGAGGCTGTTACAAAAAGCCTACTATACTGTTGAGGATTATTTGGACGATAAGAATGCGTGGATATAGCTACTGTCCGACCCTGTACATGACTTAATGTAACAAGTTATAAGTATTATGTTGTAAAGAGCAACCGCCGAGTTTCTTGCTGGCTCTTCTCGGTAGGAACAGCTTTCCGAACCAGCAGTAGAATTGACGATTCAAAAGTACTTGTTTTGAATTTGAATTTGAATTTTGTGACCAACACACAATTTTAGTTTTGGACTGCACGTTTAATTAATGTGTAGAAGTTCAAATGTTTGTTTAATACACAAAAGATGCTCAAAATTCATATAAGGATGTTTGAAGTTGATAAATGTATGTAAACCTCCAATGTTTATAGTGCTCCTAACTGGAGACCTGGTTTAACAGGAGGCGCCCTTCAGTCTCGGTTGACCCAGTTTTGGGGTCACGGTCGGCAGTAAAAGTTACTACAGTGTACTCGCTTTCTCCCGTGGCCGTTGCAAAGGTCAAACAAGCCGACAATGTAGAGCCCTCTGTGCGAGACTTGACGTCATCGGTATTATGTTTCCACACGTTCCCCGTTATAAAACGTAATGTTTTTTTTCTCTATTTACTATACTCTATTAGACATAACGGCTTATACAACTCATGCAACTAACAACAAATTGTTGTCTTTCTTTTCACGTAACAATATACATAAACGTAAAGAGAAATAGACAAACAGATTTTTGTAATTTATAATACTAGTATGGATGTGCTTTGTCCATTTTCATTGCGTAGTGTATGTCGGACGTGTTATTAATTCTTTCTATATATTCATAAAAACACAAACATAGTACATACATCAATATAAATACACGGTCTCAAGCGCACCGCGTCAGTAGACCCAGAGCCGTCGGCGAGAGTGGTCGTGTAGTGACATAATAATAATGCGTTTTTGAACCTGTGCTAAACGGATCAACAAGTCAATTCATATACCACACATTGATTCATTTTATTGATTTTTTAAGGAATTTTCAGATCACATTATCTTGGACCGCTCGGGTCAAGTTCCTTCCTATCTGCCTTGTAGATGGTCTAATCACGCGCCTTTTTTCAGCGTGCTACGTGCTTCAGTTAGCGACTCCAAGATGCAAACCATGACTGTTTAAGTACCCAATTTATAATACGCAGATGAATTTGTCTTCTGACCTCTTTCCTAAATTGGACTTAACTAGAACCATATGTATCAAGTATATCAGTCTATAATCTCGAGTGCTAAATTCTCATTAACAAGAGATGTCTATTGTATGTCTAGTATAATAGTTTTAAAGTATTCAAAGCCTATTTTATAAGTAAAAGAAACCATCTGTAACAATGTAATTATGTTACGATTAGTGAAATAGAAATACAGCATTATACGGGAACTCTAACACGGGATTAAGGCAAAAGAGTGTAAACATCTTTAATTAATTACAAAATTCTTACAAGGCGTTGCGGAAATGTTGACTGCAAACGCAAAGTCACACGATAACATATCGCGTCATTCCATTCCGAAAAGTTTTGCAATGATTCCAAGCACGACATAACCTTTCAAAGATCAAAAATTTTGCCATAAAATATTAAATGCACATTACTTTAAACGTGGTTAAAAATCTTTTTGAAATTACACATTCGAAAATGAAAAAAGAATTGTATTTAGAAAGCCCTCAGTAAAACTCATTTTACGCAAGCCGACCGAGAATACCAGGTCAGCATAGCTCCATAAGAGGTCGAGAGAGCAAATTAGAGTAGGAAACAGTTTTGTTCCCGCTGAATAAACCTTTCATATAAAATGATTCACGAGAGTTTAAAAACGTTTGCCCTCCAAAGTTTAATTCAGAAAGATGGGTTTCAAATTGAAACAGTAATAGATAGCACATTTAATTAAGACAACAATGGGTTTTGATGATCGCTGTGCCGCTGTGGGCTTGGGGACTAAAAGGTTTTAAGCGTATGTACTAATATTGTATATTAATACGAGAGCGGTGGAGTCTGGATGCGATTTGAATATCAAATGAACGTATTGTGAAAAAGAATGACCCGAATTCGTATTTGAAAAGAGACGGGTGTTTAATTCTATAAACGTTTAGCCCCCTTTGGCTAGGTCTCTTAAAGTTCCGTTAAATTCCATATAACATCATGATGACTTGGTGTATAACGTAAGTAGGTAAATGCTATAACTGTGTAGGGTCTCAATAGAAAAATGTATAATTTTTTTATAGCGGCCCGTTCAATGTCGAATAATGGACGTAGGCATCCTCCAAAGTCCTCCACTCCTGACGGTCTGTGGCTTTTCTCATCTGATCATCGTCGTGATTACTTGTTGCCACGTGTTGTCACCCCAACACATATGAACCAACCTGCTCCCCTTTTCACTCTAAAAGCCAATCCATTAGCTGTAATTACTAAAACACATCTTGTGTGACATATTGGTTCGACGGGACATATTGATTAATTTTCTCCTATCGGTTTAGAAGGTCAACGCCAGTGTACGAGATGATTTCCAATCAAGCTCAAGCCATGATGGACTATCAACGTAATCAAAGCGATACACCAAAATCGATACAGACTTCAATACATCGTGCTGAGTGAAATCCAATATTTGTTCGGCCTTTCATCGACACGGGTTGAGGTCACTGATTTTCTGAGGCATCACGTAATACACTACGCAAAGCTTGATTACGTTGCGAACCAACGGTTTCATCATTAATGTTATTGCACCAGTGTTGCCAACAGTTAAATTAGCTTCTCACCAGATGCAACTTTTAAACCTAATAGAAAACCACTAAGAAAAAGAAGTTCTATTCTCATGACCGCTATTTTGCACTAAAAGAACTTTTGTTTTGTGAAAGAAAATAAGTATAAAAATTATTAGTTGCTTTTATTATAACTTATTAAAAAATTAAGAAATTAATACTATAAAATTTACATTTCGCTACTAGACCAGTAGTACTTTCGAAACTACGAGCCAATCTTTAAATGTGGGTCTTGAAGCCAAGAATCCGGAAACTGTTGAGTATATTGTGGTTTTAACATAGTTACGCGTAAATAAACTCGCACAGTTAAAACAAACATTGTGTGAAGTATGACATGTATATAAAAGGAGTGGCACCAGAGTTGACGAATTATAGGACAGAATGGAAGAGAAAAACATGTTGTCCCGACCCCACTTAGAATGGGATAAGGACAGGAAGAGTTAAAATAAACCACAAATTGTGAGCACATGAGCTTCATTGAACAGTGAACTCTTCTAAATTCTTTCTCTTCGCTTCTAAGTATAAGTACATAATATCTGGGTGACCGAGCTTCGCTCGGTAATTTTTTACAAAAACCTTAAAAAAAAGAAAAAACAATTATTTAGTTGGGATCGATCCTTGGCACTCACATTTCTCGAGGCTGCCCGCTAACCGAATAAGCTACGTCGACTTGACAGTTAATGACGAAAATTCAATTCAATATAAATGTTAGTGTTTTTTAATGCCCAAAAATAGGGATAAAACAATATTTTTTTTACATAAAACCTAGCTAGATCAATTTTTCTCCCCCAAAACCTCCTACATGCTGAATTTCAGGAAAATCGTTGGAGCCGTTTCCGAGATTCGGAAAATATATATATATACAAGATTAACTTATTTAAATATTAAGATTTATAAAAAAAATGGAAGTGATTCTAACTTTTTAACTATTGTTTTACTAAAACGCCAAAAAATTCACTAGCCACTAAATGCGATATTTCACCACTAAATGAGGAGTTAAAATCACCAGTTTTAGTGGAAAATCCATTAAGATGGCAACGCTGTGTTGTAGAACCAATTAGTGAACTCTGCGTTTATGTTTTAAATTCGAAATTAAACCTCATCACGTATTCTGTTCAATAAATACGACGTATTTGGATTTAATTTGGTCACAATATTATAATATTCATCGTCATATTTCACGCGGTCACAAATATCAAAGGTAAATTAAAGGTTATTTTACCGCATCACTTGGATTCAAATATCAATTTGTAAACTTTAAAATATATAAAATCTGTACCACAACTGCGATTTAAATGTCAAACAATGTTTCTATTTTTATAACATAATTTTATCCTGAATAAGTAAAAAATATATTTTTTAACCTTTTTGTAAGTTAGGTTTATGGGATTCACTAAGTGTCCTCAAAGCGTAAAAACAGACAGACTGACTGTGTTTTCGCTTGAATGTGAGTACAGTTTAATTTGTATATTAATTGCGCCTTTTCTCACTGGACGCTACAAGGGAATCCAAAGTTTTAAAACTAGAAGTTTATAAATAAATTACCACCTCGATCAGCACAGTCCAGCTTACCTGTGATAGTAAACATACTATGAATATGAAATATTGAATGACCCACTAATAAGTGGGTTATTCAAAATTTTCATATACTATCTTCGTGATTTCGAAAAATACCCGTCGAGCCTTCTGCCAACAGGTTTTAGCTGAAGAGAGGTTTTTGGGAGTCTAACTGACATTTAACTGCGAATAAGTTGCGTTAAGTATATTTTACCGCGAAGGGGCGCTGCATATCAAGGGGCGTGACATGAGGTGATGAAAAATGAGGAAACGGTTATTAGTTAAGATGAGTACAAATGCAGTCAGACTCGTTATTTTTTTATAAGACAAATATTACTCTTTTCATTATAATCTATAAAACTATTTCTCATAACTAAACTCTTGAGAAAATCCAAGGTCCTACTTGTTATAACAACTTATGCCTTCAAAGCAAAAGGTAAATTCCGAGTTACAACATTATAAATAAATATATATGACACTTTTACACATACGGTCGTCCGTCCCCGAAGTAAGTAATTGGATACTTGTGTTAAGAGTCAAAGACAACAAATATTAAATGGGTAAATATATACATATATAACTTTAAATACGTAAAAAAGTAAAGTAGCGGCCTGTTACTATCCCACAGCTGGGAATAGACCTCTTCTCTCCGATTTGGATAGAAGGAATGGACGAAAGACCTATCTCGCTGTTCCAATGCGGATTGGTAGGTTACACATATCTCCTGAATGCTCTAGAGATATGCAGGTTTCCTCACGATGTTTTCCTTAACCTAAAAGCGTGTGATAAATTGCAATTATCAATTAGTCACATAAGTTTTAACAGATTTTCATTGCTGCCTGCCCGGGGTTTGAACCCGTGACCTCCTCGAAAGAGTTGCACGGTGAAGTTTAAATACATACTTAAATGCAAATATACATCCAGTCTCGAAGAACCAACAAATTGTCTATAGAAAATGTTGCACCTCGGCGGGAATCGAACCCGCGAGCCGCGAAGTTGAAGGCAGGATCACTACTCACTGCGCCAATGGGCCATAAATTACAGTCTTTTTAATAATAATGTCGCTGCGAAACAGCATTATTTCATGTTTGGTTAACGCTAACCACCCTTTTCTATTTATTGTCTAAAGTCGTTATTTAATTAATGCTGCTGTGGAGGCTTACGATAAAAATATACACAGGTAGGTCGGAAAAGTGTAGGCCCCTCCTGTCTGCCCCAATACCTCCCATTGGGGCAGACAGGAGGGGCGCATTTCACAACGCTTTATGGGCACGTCACTGTCTAGCTACACTACTGCTGCGATTTGCTACCTATTGTAGTATAGCAAAATCTCTAATTACCCCCATTGGATCTCACAGCAGAACACCACATGCAAACACAATTAGCATTCAATCTAGTAGTGTCGGTTAGCGGCTAGTGTAATTTGGAAATGCACTTGATACGGTTTGGTTGGGAGATCAAGGTGAAGGTCGACGTTTGCATAAACCTCGATTTCTGCATGAAAAAACAAAGTTTTTGATGCTTAAACAATTGGTTCATCGGCTTTAAATTTGGCTCCATTAACGATAGGTGTATAAATGTATGTGACTATTACAGGCATATGGGAGATTTCGGAATCGGCTCCAACGGAAATTTAGCATGTAGTGGGGTGGCATATATTGGGGGGACGGAATCATTCTTATTACATTATAAATGCGAAAGTCTAAACGTCTGCATGTCTGTTTTTATGCTGAGCTTTTAGGCGTAATCCAGTGAAACAATGTTGATGAAGTTCAGTACTATTGAAGCATTATATACCATCATATTTCCATCGAAAATAATATAGTACACATGAGGGTATTTTTACACTAAAATGCGAACTAAGTCGCGTATACCACTAGAAAGATATAAAGGTGTTCGTTGACCAAAATGTTTGTATTTAATTGTAAACTTAAATATGAATGTTACACCAATTTAACGTGTAGTTCGTTATTAAATATGTCGGCAACGAAAAGCCGAAAGCTTTAAGCAGCTTTAAATAGCTTTAGATTTTATTTTTACCTTTGTTTTATGGATCTCCGCAACGTAACGCATAATTCTATAAATTAAGTAACGATCTGTTACTATCCCACAGCTGAGCATAGGTCTCCTCCCTATTTTTAAACGGGATTGGAGCTGAGGCCTACGCTTTTCTAATGCGGATCACTAGGTCACATATCCCCCGAATGCTTTAGAGATATGCAGGTTTCCCTACAATGTGTTCCTTTACCGAAAACGCGTATGATAAATTACAATTAGATTTATTAGTTTTAACAGAAAAATCCATTGGTGCCCGGGATTCGAACCCGTGACCTCCTCGAAAGAAACGCACCGTCTCTGGGCTATCACAGCTTGTTAAGTCTTATTATTTAGTACTAGAAATCGCCAGCGATTACTCCCGCGTGGATAGATTAAAACCTTAATATAGTATTTTGATAACCATAAAAAAGGGTTAAAGTGAGTTAACCTTTAAATTAAGTAACTTAAAAGCTAGACATATGCTGTCTCGGACTTTTATTTAGGACTTTTAGAGGGAAACAATTTTGTAATATATGATTTTTGAATAACTATTACCGTTTACTCAGCGCACGCAAGGAATGCTTTAAATTTTGCCGTTTTCGTAACATATTTTATTGCTGCTCCTCTTGCTATCTATCTTAGCGTGATGTTATATAGCCTTATAGCCTTATAAATTGACTATCATATACTGAAACCAATTTCCAAATCGGTCCAGTAGTTCCTGAGATTAGCGCGTTCAAGCAATCAAACAAACTCTTCAGCTTTATCTATTAGTGTAGATATAGATTTTGAAATAGAGAATCGTTTCATACGCCCTTGAAAATTTTAACCAAATACCGATAGTCTCGCTTTGTTTACAATGCCGACGTTTCGTTATTGATTGGGCATACAATTCCCAATGAATATTTCCAATGTTTTGATTGAAGAACAAAATGCCATCAATAACTATATGTCAGAACTGGGAAAAACAATTGCCATTCGCACTTTAGTTAAGTACTGTTTGATTTATAGAATTAGGCGTTATTTTTCTGGTCTCTTTACTGGCCCGTTGGCGCAGTGGGTAGTGACCCTGCCTTCAGCTCCCGTGGGTCGCGGGTTTGATTCTCGCCGAGGGCAAACATTTTCTATAAATGAATTTGTTGGTCTCCGAGTCTGGGTATTTAAGTATGTATTTAAAAATTATATAAGTATATATTCACCAGTTGTCTGTCTACCATAACACAAGTATTGAGTTAGTTACTTTGGGGACGGACGACTGTGTGTGTAAGTGTCCTATATATTTATTTATATTTATTTTGACATCATTGCTTGAACGTGAAAAAATAAAAAATTCACTATAAGTGCATAATTAGCCTTTTTAAGCTATAAATCTTAGTTATTGCACTTTTAAAACCGGCACTGTAGTTCATGAAAGTTCGCTCGGGAGGTATAGAACAATTTCTTGAAGTAATTTCCTCACTCAACCACCGAAGCGAATATACTTTCCTGGTAACTACGCTCAACTTTATTCCATTTAAAATCTAGTTATCCTATTATTTTCCTACTCAATTTGAATACATTTAAGGCTCATATTATTTATTTATCATGTCCTGATACTATTTGAGAAGTTACATATATTTTCCGAATCTCGGAAACGGCTCCAACGATTTTCATGGAATTCGGCATGTAGGGGGTTTTGGGGGAAAAATTCGATCTAGCTAGGTTTCAATTAAAAAAATGTCTTTTTATCCCTTTTTTAGGGAAAAAGCTAAAAGTTACGTTGAATTTAAGAGACAATTTTCGCTGTTAAACGAAAAGTTATGGTAGCTCTTTTGGGGAACGGGCGGTCTAAGGAGGTGAAAATGTCTATGTTCGAGCCCCACCTACCCAACTATTTCATATTTTTTCAATTTTTTTTAAATCTTTTAAAAAATTACCGAGCAAGGCTCGGGCATTTAGGTACTTAATTATAAATAAAGGCTAATGAAAGTGAACAACCAACCACCAGGAAAAAGTAAACAAAAAGAAGAAAAGACGATAACTAGTATAACCGATTTAAAAAAGAAACGTTTTTTTAAATAAAATAATCGATCAATATACAATCGATTATTTTTTTACATCCCAAATGATTCCAACCAATGGCCCTTTCGTCCATTCTAACTATACATACCAGACGACCAATACGAACAAATATTGGCTGGATCCGACCTACGCTTAAATTCATCACATGTCGGTAGCGGATATTTTCTAGTTCCGCTCTCGGATTTTTGACTTTTCACATCAAATAAATTCAGTGTCGGTAATCGCCGATACCGGCGAAATACATTTGCCGGTAACGATAGAGTGATATAACGTCCGGTATACACTAGTCACTTATCTAGAGGCCACGATAGAGATAAAAATATTAGTTCTTTTTGTCAACTAATGAAGTTCTTTCAATAAGGTTACTTGTTAAGCACTTAGGAGCTCGCCTTTATATACCATTTATAACCATTTCAGCTTTACGACACTGAGTACATAGATTTACATGCACACACACCACACACACACACACACACACACGCTTCACATACACATACGCTATAATTAAATTATATAACTTAATAAATAGTAAATACTTACCTTTTTTTTTTAATAAATATATGGGACACTTACACACACGGTCGTCCCTCCCCAAAGTAAGTAACTTAATACTTGTGTTATGGGTGACAGACAACTGGTGACTATATACTTATACAATTTTAAATACATACTTAAATACAAATATACACCCAGGCTCAAAGACCAACAAATTCATTTATAGAAAATGTTGGCACGGAGGGGGTTTTGGTGGAGGAAAATCGATCGAAAAAAATACGTTTTATCACTGTTTTTGGGCATTAAAAAATACTAAAATTTATATTGAATATAAAACACTGTTTTCGCCATAAACTGTTAAGTCAGCGTAGCTTATTCGCAGTCTAGAGAAATGTAAATAAGATCGAGCCCCATCTACCATATAATTTTTTTCGTTTTTTTAAGTGTCTTTTTTCATTCAACGGTCAACTAGGTACTTTAGTAAAAACAACTTTGGAGAAATCCTAATTTATGATTATACTTTAATAACCATTTTACATATTACTATACAATTGTATACATAAATCTAAATAGTCGTAACTTCAAAGTCATTAGTATTAAGCGCCTACACAAAAATAACGGGCATGAAAATATTACAATTTAATAGTAATTGCTATTATTTCATGACAGGCGTCTCCAGTTACCTTATAGATTTCGAATCATTATTTTAATACATGAATGAATAATTATTTTTGTAGCGAACAGTAACTTTACTATTACTTATAAATAGAAATAGATATTTGATTTACGAGGCAATTATATTAAGGCTAAATATTTGATTGTGACATTGAAATTATATGAATAATTCTCATAAATTCATGTGTTTTATTATTGAACGCTTTTATTTATAGCTCTTTAAAACGAAACGGCAAGACTTTTCCAGCTTTTTTCTCCTTTTGCAAAGAAGAGTTGGGGTTTAGTTTTCATATATTTCCTAGTTTTCATAGGAATTCTCATGAACATGCCTTTATTCTACACGATGCTATCTTTCTATTCAATTGTAAAAATCAATACACATAAGCTAATATCGAAAAACAAATTTATGCCAGCAGTGTTTGAACCCGTGACTCCCTTTTTAAGCCTACATAGTACAACTTTAGTTAAGTTCCTAGTTTTAAGCCTACAAAGTAGCGCTTTATAAAATTATAGCTTTAATTGTACCACATATTGGTCTCGCAGTTTTCTGTGAACGCGTAACAGATAGACAAACTGAAAAACAGGCTATTAGACAGAATATCGCATCAATTGTGGACCATCATGGATTAGAATGAAATATACTCGTATATACTACTTCATATATATATACTATAATATGTTTTGTTATGTTGTGTTGTTAATAACTGACGTGTTTTCAGGTTTTTATAGTTGATAAAATCATACATATGGCCAGTTTTAGCGACTCCAGACAGAAGAACACGGCGATGGTGTGGATCGGTTTTACAGTGCTGATAGTGCTAATATTTCACGTAAAAATTATAACCAGATACATTTTTCAAAATGTAAGAATTGTACTTACTTGTATAATTTCTTCCAGTTACATGTAATTTCGTAATCTGTACAATTTGTACATGTGTGTGCAGCGATACTATTGAGAGTTACATAAAAGATTAAAAATCATGGATATAATTTGTTGCCATTCTGCGTAGGAAATAAGCTGAGATAGTCCAGCGGTGAGAACGTGCGTCTCTTTCGAGGTGGAGCACTGGTTTTCGGTGAAGGGAAACATCGTGAGGAAACCTGCACACCTCTAAAGAATTCTAGTGATATGTGTAACCTACCAATCCGGATTGGAGCAGCGTGGTAGGTCTTAGCTCCAATCCTTCTCTTCTAAAACGGAGAGAGGAGGCCTATGCCCAGCAGTGGGTTACTAACAGGCCAATACTTTACTTTACTGCGTAGTTCGGTATACTAGTTAATACACAGTCTTAAGTCTACAGAAAGGTTTAAATTATATGATATGATATGAGATATGCTTGTACGTAAAGCATATTACAAAAGATTTTTTGGATGTTAAAAATGCCTGGATTTGAAAATCCTTTCAGTTTCATACAAAAAAAACCGCGGTTGAATAATGTTAAATTGAAAATGTTAAATAAACTTTTTCAAACACTTCTTTGTCATAATAAAAAGGTTTAAAAAAATGCATCAAATATTTTACCGACGCTAACACCGGTTTAAAATGTTCCTCTTTCCGAGAGAAATCAGCAAGCATCTCGACGGTATTTTCTAAACTATTTAAAATTAACATAATAAGACTGTAGTCTTGTACAAAGCTGGAAAGATTTTTTGCAACGAAACATTATTATGTTAACATTTATGTTATCTTTGATAGTGTAATATGCTTTACTTATTAGTGTATTCTTAAGACATGTATTGATGTATAATGAATTGATACATAGAGGTGAAAATATTTTTTTTTATTCTGAAGTTTCACAAAATAGTGGTGGCGTGGTTAAACTCAATGGAATATACTGACAAAAAATTGGGTAGGTACTTCAGCCCGTGTTCACTGACGTAATGTAAATATTTGATATGATACAACGTGATTCCCTTAGAGAGAAATGCGAAATTGGCCTGACTGCAGCTTTATACTGTATCTAAAGAAATAAACTCTGTGTGCGAAAACTCTTAAAAGCAAAATACAAAAAGTTTGGAGTAAGGAGTTAAAGAAAAGGATTATTTAGCTTTCAAGGTGTTAATCTGTGGAATGATTTACCAGTATCAATCCGCAAATCTCTTTCCCTTTCGGAATTTAAGTTACAGATTAAAAAATATAATATAATATTTATCTTAAGTAATTATATATTAGTAGCATCTTTTCATCTATTTATTTAATCAAAATTAATTAATAGATTAAATAGTTAAATTTATATAAACTTTTTCTTTTTCTCTATAATACCCATATTCTCTTTCTTCTTCAATTCCTGTCCTTTTCCTTCTGTTACTCAAAGGTTGACTGGAAGAGATCCCTTTTAAGGATAAGTCCGCCTAATTCATGTGCTTTTTTACTTTTTTTTTTTTAGTAATAAATAAATAAAAAAGGAACAGATTGTATTCATTTTAGATGTTTATTTTATTTACAGAATTTAGTTGGTGTATTTAAATGTAATAATAAATACGGCCCACCAGACATAGAAGACCGTAAGAAGCGTAGAAACTTTGATGTTCTCCGCCAAAGTAGACGGTGCGCGCACAAGTGTGTCGTGCTAGATGTTAGTATCACGAGACATATGTCTTGAACAAAATGGTTATAAAAGTCCTTGTTGGTCCTTACTGTAAGACCGCGTAAAACATACTTCTTCCTTCTTCCTCCTGCCCTTATTCCACTCTAAATGGGGTCGGCACATGTTTTAAACATGTTGTTACGTGATTTAGATACTTTTTTACCAGCGGCCCCCTGCCCGACGTCGCTTTACCTTAGTCGCCTCTTACGACATTTTGGTAAGAAATGAGTGTGCTCTATTCTACTCAGGCTGGTACCACACGGTGGGCGTTAAAAACTTACCTCGGAGTAATTATAAAATAACAAAGAAAGACTCCATACTTAGTGATATTGTAAATGCGAAAGTCTGTCTTCCTCTATTTTGACTGGCCCGTTGGAGCAGTGGGTAGTTACCCTGCCTTCAGCTCCGCGGGTCGCGGGTTTGATTCCCGCCGACGGCCAACATTTTCTATAAATGAATTTGTTGGCCTTTGAGTCTGGGTGAATATTTGTATTTAAGTATGTATTTAAAAAATATATAAGTATTTATTCGCCAGTTTTCTGTCTACCATAACACAAGTATTAAGTTACTTAGTTTGTAGACGGACGACCGTGTGTGTAACTGTCCCATATATTTATTTATTAATTATGAATTTTTATCTGTCTGTTGTTTTCACAAATAATCCGCTCAACCAATGTTAACGAAATTAATCATTATTAAAGCTTATTTCCCTGGTAACCTAAAGGCTATTAAAAAATCCGTTTGTCTATCGGCAATAGGGAGAAAAGCACATCTTGGATTTTTAATTTAGTGTCGCATTAAGTTGGTGCGGGTGAATTCGCGGCTATCACTAGTCTTTTATAAACGTAACCAATGAAAACTTATTGAAAAGATGTTTGCTTATATACAAATGAGTAATAGTGTAAGCTATTGTACATTAAATAAAACTAAAACTAAACAATAAATAATAGATAATACCGAACTGAAAAAGGGAAAACGAAACGACTGAATTTTAAGGCATATTAAAAATAGATAGCTCCTAAATTCGCAAAAGTAATGAGAATATTATTTTTGCTATATTCTGATAAAAGAAAATATATGTAATGCTAAATGTAGAGTGTACTATTCGTTTTCATACCTGATACATACAGTATTTGTAAAAACTCATGCACTACCCGACACCGATGGCACAACAATACACAAGCACTGTACACATTCACCACCACGATCTCAACAATTGTTTCGCCCCGTAACAGGAGCATCGTCAGGAGATAGACTCCACGACAAAATCGTAAAGTCGCTTCGACAAAATCGCTTTACATTTATCTTTACATATATTTTCTTTTATCGCGGATTATATTAAAATAATATATTATTTATACTAAAATAAAAAGCGGATTATACTAAAATAAAAAGCTGTGATGGCCTAGCGGTGCGACCGTGTGAATCTCTAGAGACGATCATGGGTTCAAACCCGGGCAGACACCAATGAGTTTTTCTATTAAAACTTATGTGTCTAATTGATAATTGCAATTTATCACACGCTTTTCGGTGAAGGAAAACATCGTGAGGAAACCTGCATATCTCTAGAGAATTCTAGGGATATGTGTAACCTGACAATCCGCACTGGAGCAGCGTGGTAGGTCTTAGCTCCAAACCTTCTCTCCAAAAATGGAGAGAGGAAGCCTATGCCCAGCAGTGGGATAGTAACAGGCCGTTACTTACTTACTATACCAAAATAATATTCTCATTACTTTTGTATTATGGACCTCCGCAAAGTAACGCCTAATTCTATAAATTTGCTTCAAAGTATTAATTATTCTCATTCATCGTATGTTTCAGGATAAATACGTTTGTAACCATTTGCCGTTAATATTTAAGAGAGGAGACAGTTCGCCCACCGCTGGACCTAGTTCGGATTCCTCACTGACCAACATATACGACGCCGGCCCTTCGAAGAAACGCACGTCAAGTATCATAGACGCTTCTGTTTTACATATTAATTAGATTAGGTTCCTTTATGACATTAGACGAAAAAAATTCAAATGTTTTCTTTCATTAGCTTATGTCAAGGTTTCAAGGGGTGGGCAGTAAAGTCACCACCCGTTTCTAATGCGTGTCCGACACCTACAAATATTAAACAGAAAGAGTGGTATGTTGTCATGACGCACTCGACGAACTTACGACTAAGGTAAGTTGACGTCAGGCAGGCGGCCGGTCGTAAAAACGCAGCCAAATCATGTTACAACATGTTTATAACATGTTGTGCCGACCCCACTTAGAGTGGAATAAGGGCAGGAGGATATAAATATTATAATACGTAAAGCATATTACAAAATGTAAGAGTATTTGGCTGATAAAAAAGCTCGAAAAATCCTTTCAGTTTCTTACAAGACTGCGTTTAATAATGCAAAATTGAAAATGTTTAAAAGATTGACCGCCGAGTTTCTTTCAGGTTCTTCTCGGTAAGAGCAACATTCCGAACCAGTTGTAGCTTCATTAATTATATTGATACTTGACGATTCAAAAGTGCTTGCTTACAAGCACTTTTGAATCGTAACGATCGTATATCGCAAAACGATTTGCGATTTTGTTTTTGTTTGATACTTTACTTCATCGCGGGTTATAGCAAAATAATTATATTATTACTTTTGTATTATGGATTTCCGCTAAGTAACGGCTAATTCTATGAATTATTTAAATTACCACTAATTGAATATTATGTAACCATTTTAGGAATTATCTTTAGCGTAGCAAATACGGTAGTTTTTAGTTTTCTGCTGACTAGCACCAATGACACTATTTAAAAAACGATAGCGCGTCGAAATCCATAAATGAAATTAAACATCGCAAGCGGAAACGGTAAACAGAGATCTGTGTAATCGGATATCTATCGAGTCTTTGGACAACAGTGAAAATAAATTTCACGTTTAATTAAAAAACTGTAATAGGTTATTTATTTTAAAAACAATTATTGTTTCTGTGTATCTTTTCTGTATTTTCTTTGAAAGTAAACAAACTAAGTTTGAATATTTCAATTGTTTTATCGTTGCGGCGAGTAAAAGTTGTACGTTAAGTGGTACTTCTATAGTTTATATGAGAGCTCCACCGAAGTTTTGAATCCATAGACACTCAGTAGGTCGCTCTAGAGGTTTTTCTATTCATGGAACTTCTCTTACAGCTACAGCTTTATTCTTCAATTACGAGATCAATATGCGACTTTGAGAATGGAATCATTAATATTTATATGAGTTAAACTATCACCTAACACTTTCTTACTGAGGTGTCGGAAAAGGCGACTATTGTAAGTTGACTCTTCGTGTGATATCCGGTTTAGTAGAATAGACCATCCTCTTTCTTACCGAGGCGTCGTAAAATACGACTGAAGTAAGTTGACGTCAGGCAGGCGGCCGGTCATAAAAACGCAGCCAAATCATGTGACAGCATGTTTATAACATGTTGTGCCGACCCCACTTAGAGTGGGATTTAGGGCAGGAAGATGATGAGTTAACCTATCACCTTACACTTTCTTACTGAAGTGTCGTAAAAGGCGACTAAGGTAAGTTCATGTCAGACAGGCGGCCGGTTGCACGATACGTAGCCAAATCATGTGACAACATGTTTATTTTGCCGACCCTATTTAGAGTGGGATATCGATAGGAGGACGATTATGATATTTTTCTTTTATATTTATTCAACAACAACATTAGAAACACCTTCTCAAAAATCAATCCATTTATTCTTTTTTAACAACATGTCAACTCTGCGCATAAATCACGACTACGTCAAATAGCGCCACTAATTTCCTCTCCGCACCTCTCCGCCCCTCTCCACACCGCCACGCTCATCCTGCCGTCTCAATGCTTCAACTTTCGGTCACTACATGTGATTGTCTGTCACAAAGTCAATCTTCTTCTTCTTGGAGTACCTCTCCGACTAGCGAAGGTTGGCAGTCAGCTGTGTAAATTCATCTCTATCCCTCGCTAGCCGGAACAGTTCAGCGGCGCTCGCGATCCCCGTCCATTCCCTTACGTTACGGAGCCAGGATTTCTTTCTGCGTCCCACACCTCTTTTTCCGGAAACCTTTCCCATTAAGATGAGTTGCAGAAGTCCATATCTGTCGTGCCTGAGCACATGCCCTAAATATGCGACTTTTCTCATCTTAATGGTCTGCAAAAGTTCCCGATTTTGATGGACGCGTCGCAGAACTTCCACATTCGAGATTTTCTGGGTCCAGCTTATAGCCAACATGCGCCTGTATGCCCACATCTCGAATGCTTCTATCCGTTTCCTAAGGTCTTCTTAGATAGTCCAGGCATCGCATCCGTATAGAACAATGGGCCAGATATAGCAATGCAAGATCCGAATGCGCAAATCAAGCTTAAGTCTGCGGTTGCAGAGTACTTTTTTCATTTTAGCGAAGGTGCTACGGGCTACTTCAAAGTCAATAGCCCACAGAAATCGATAGTATACAGGATTAAGCGTGTAAACAGTGTACATAGCGATCGTTGGATACTCAAGTTGCGAACGGAGCTTTACTTAGCCCCTTCTAAATAAATATAAGTATACATAGCTCTCAATAATGTTATCTAAGGTCCGTATGGCCCGCCCTTGTTCCACGGTCGCAGCGCACAACCCTTATATTGCCCGTTAAAAATTCACGACGGCTGGCGTCGTATTTAATATTTACAAAGAAGTATGTATTACTAAGCAGTAATAGGTCTACGGTAAAATCTCACGTCTTATTTATACTTTTGAAGTTCAGGAACCTATTAGTATAAGAACTTATGTGCTTAACGGTAAAGAAAGACGTTGTGTGAAGTAGTGTTAGCAATGGTGGATCTAAGTTGGATTTGTGGTACGTCATAACCTTCAAATTTAATAGGTGTAAACCATTTATAGAATTAGGCGTTACTTTGCGGAGGTCCATAATATAAAAGTAATGACAATATTATTTTTTGCTATAATCCGCTAAAAAAAAATGCGTACTATTCGTTCTCATACCTGAAACATGCATAATTTGTAAGAACTTAGCACTACCCGACACCTATGACACAACAATACATAAGCACTACACACATTCACCACCACAATCTCAATAATTGTTTCACCCCGTAACCGAAGCATCGTTTTATATAATCATTAATTATACTCATATTATACAATATAATATTCATGATTATATTGTAGAAGAATAATAAATATTGAATAAATGATAGAAATATGTGTGTAAGGCCTCCGACCAAAAAATTAACTTAATTTTTATAAAAACAATGTGTATACGTTAAAGGAATAAAATGAAAAAAATTCAGACGTTTACAAAGAAGATAAATTTCTTAAGAGAAACGTAACTGTAAGTAAACCGTTACCTCTTTTTAATTAACTCTAACCGCTTTTTAACGTCCGTAACAGGAATAGTGCAAGATTCAATTGTTCGCCCATCAGGAAAGCACTTTGTGAATTGAATTCTATTTTCTATTATTTTTCTTTGTGCTAACAAACAGCGCTATTCAAAATAGCGCTGTTTGTTATAAAAAAAACATATTTATGAATATTCTGTGTCAAATGCAAGTTTCGCAATTAGTCATTGCGAATACTGTTTATGTTAATAGCTACGGAAGACTCAAAACTTGATTAACTACTTTTAAAAGAATTGCGTAGTTCTCACAAGAAAAATTGCTGTTGTTTTCAGTTTCTTCCTAGATTTTATAACAAAATATGGTAATTTCGTTTATTGTGAACACTTTGACCTATAAAGACCATCATTAATTTGAATAATGCGGATAGTAGATGCAAGGATTGGAGAAAAACTAAAGGTCTGATCTGATCTATTGCTTTAAGTTATTAAGAATTGCGGCACTGACTAGCGACACTGGAAGACTGTGTCACTCTTCGCATCTTCTAATTCCTGTTCTTCTTGAGGATTCTCTTATATAACAATGCAGCTCTTGACTGTCTTAGTACGGCATATTTTTTTAAATTTATTTATTCAAATACAATAATGATATTATACGTACATTAATTTGTTTCTTTGTAGCCTTAAGCCGACGACGACTTACGACTTGGCGACTTGTCTGGATATTGCACATTCCTCTTAAACAAATAATCTGAATTCAAACTTAAATAAAGTAATAAATTATAGTCAAAAAATTATTAAATTATAACTGAGTATTCTTATTAATATGTAGTGCGGGTAGATATACAATAACTGCGATCAAAACATAAAAATAATGTTGGATATAAGGATCACGACAAGTGATGTGTCACATGTATTTAATGATTTATTTTAGTTTTGTCATTTATGTTCAGATGAATTTTAGTAGGTGTTCTTTTGATTTTATAGTTTATATTTTGTTTTGTTATAGCTGTTTAATGAACTCAAGACTTTAAAAATGTGAAATAATCAGAGACTTTATATAAATTTAAAAGTTTGGTCAAGTATTTTTAGCAGAGTGACTAATATAACTTTATAACGTCAGAATTTCTAAAGATTTCTGCTTACCTACTGTGTTAATTTATCTTTTACGATTATAACAAATATGCCAGTTTGAGATCTGTTATAGGGTTTACACGACAGTATTTTAAGCACTCGGATCCAATCTGTCGTGTTCGTAAGTTTACCGCAGACTCAAACAAAAAGTTATATATGCAGGATAGAGACAGAGAACTCCAAGATATAATTCATGATTACTTTGCTTATTTAATTACCGCCTTGCAGGATGCGGGCAGACTATATGGTTTTATAAAGAACTTTCTTATAAACTCTGAATGATTAAGATATGTTTTGAACCTTAGGGAGACAAAATTATGGTATTATGGTACTCGTATATTATAGATACGCAATGGCAAAAACTAACAGAAAAATTCAAATCAATATTTTACTCAAACCTGATTGACAGAGTATTTTATATTTAGTACCTGGGTGACCGAGCCTTGCTCAGTCATTTTTTTTGAGATGTAAAAAAAAATAATTTGGCAGGTGGGGCTCGATCCTAGATATTTTCACCTCTCTATACCGCCCGCTCCCCAAATAAGCTACTCGTACCATGACTTTGCATTAGACAGCGAAAATTAAAAAAAAAAACTGAACTAGATCGATTTTTCTCCCCCAAAACCCCCTACACGCTGAATTTCAAGAAAATCGTTGGAGTCGTTTCCGAGATTAAGAAAATATATTTTTATATATATACATACAAGATTAACTCATTTAAATATTAAAGAGATACATATATGTATAACATTTAAACTAAAGGATGTTTCCGCGATTATAGGTTTCTCTGGAATAAACGAAAGGTAAGATGCCAGAACAGCGTGGTAGGTATAATTTTCAATCATGCCCTCCAAGACAATCATTATTTTATTTTATTATTGCTTTGTGGCCTCTGGCACCAAACGTCACCTACAATTTGTCTATGTTAATATTTTGATTGTCACAAATCTATTGCAGAGAAATAAACTCATTTAGAATCTCTTAAATTTAATTTAACTCCAAACAATTGTCTCGTCTATACGTCTATATTGGTATTCTGTTTCTAATTAAACAACCTGTTAACACGCTGCAACTGTTTGATCGAACGGAGACAGAACTTCAATAATGTTAAATGAATTGAACGCTGTGTAAAATACATGTGTATTGGCTACTTCAAGATTGCTTCGAGGAATCGCATCTAGCGTCAAAGTAAATTGTATCTGAGTTTGCAATAGCCTCATTGGTTTTATTGACCGTAGCTATTATGACATCAAACAGAATCACTACTAACAGCTCTTTAAACATTATTAATTTAACGGAGTTGTTCGATATATTTGCAATTTTAGCGATATTATGTCTTGTTTCTATTTAGTTGCGGAGAAGCGCTATTATATTTAAAAAGAATGTTAATAGCGCGGAGGTTTTATTTTGTCAAAAAAAGAGAAAGAAATAAATTGATATTGACTTAAGAAAAAACGCTTCTTATTTCTATCGTAAAATTATTAAGAAAATATCGTTATTTAAAAGATATAAGTTCTCTATAAAATCTTTTGTTTCGTTCGTCAGTCATGCGCTTTGGAATAAAAATGTAGTAAGAAAATCTGAATATATATAATTTCTAAGGTACCTGAATACAACGTAGTGTAGAGGATCTAAGTATAAATCCTTCGCTCTAAAGAGAGAAGGCTTAAGTGCGGTCAGCATAACACCGCTATTATAGAGCAACAACGTAATTTTTCCATGCTAATATTCAGAAGCTCAATAGGAACCACGTTCATATCTTCAAAGTTTGTACTTGAATTTAATGTAAGCTTTCGCAAAGATACGACCAAAACAACATTCACATTTTTATCAGTCAAAGAATTGGTGTGTTAGTAATTCCATATTGGCATATTATTATATAACAAGATTAGGATTTCACTGTATCGAAGTTTGATAAATGCATTATTTATTTATTTATTGCACAAAAAAGAATAAAGAAAAATATGCCCTTGTTTAAGGGCGGATTTATTTCTAGAAGGTTTCGCCTCGTATTTTGTCAAAACAATTGTGGCGAACAAATTGTTGAGATTGTGGTGGTGAATGTCTGCAGTGCTTATGTATTGTTGTGTCATCGGTGTCGGGTAGTGCATGAGTTCTTACAAATTCTGCATGTATCAAGTATGAGAACGAATAGTACACTCTACATTTAGCATTACATATATTTTCTTTTATCGCGGATTATAGCAAAATAATATTCTCATTAGTTTTGTAACGGAAATGCTGCCAAATCCTGGAGAGCGAAGAGTTATATATACGTTCTTCTTTTCAACGACCAAAACTCATCAAGCATCTTTGAAGATACTCGTCTCGGTTTACTGACCTTTCTTGGACATCTCTGCCTTTTCGTCTGCTATAAAACTAGTTAAAAATTTGGACCATTGACACCTAATCTTTAACAGCTGTCCGGTACCCGAGGAGGTACTTTCATGTCTATTTTTGCGATGACAAGCCTTATATTTTACTGAATGCTACTCGATTCTATCGGTGCACGCAATTCAATAAAGAGAAAATTCACAACTATTTAATATTGGTTTTCACTATTCATGTTTACAGTATCGGCAACACACATTTAATTTAAAAATATTGAATCAATAGAGGGTTTAATCAGTGTGAAAGCCCTGAACTTTTAATAAAACCAATAGCGGATGGTCTATCGACGTGCTACATTGTGTTTTTGAATGAAAAACGTGTACATGACCGTGGTAATATGCAATTACTTGAATTACAATTCGCGATCGATGATAGTCTACGAAAATCGGCGCGTCGGTGATTCATTAAAGTATCATATTTTCTTTTTTGGAGACGGAAAACAAGTAATTAATAATAAGTGAATCGTTCAGCTGAGCTTCAAGTAAAGGTCCCTCAGGATGAATTCTAGATCCTATTCTATTTATTCCGATATAATCTATTTTATTCTCTAAGTAAAAGCGACTTCTGCATTATATTATTAACGAAAACTATCAGTTGGAATTATTATAGAAATGGAATGTTGTTCCAAATAAAAAAAAATTACAAATTATAGTTGTTATTAGATATGGATGTGAATTAATAAAAATTTTAATCGGTATCGGATAAAGTCAAAGTTTGTTTACTACTAACGACGTTAACGCTTTATAGTAAATAGCATTTGTGCGGCGAAAGTTTATAAAAAGATTAGTTTTAACCAATGATACACAACATTGCGTTATTTGATCAATAGATTATATTATACTTTACTAATTGAAAGCAGCGTTAACCCCGATACGCTCCTCATGACATTGATATATGAATAAAGATATTTCTTTTATTACAAATGACAAAAAAGTTCAGGTAAACAAACGACATTGTAACCTTGAAAAGCTCGACATTGTGAATTCCAGAGTACATCGACTTCAACAGGGCTCGCTGCATCTCGTTAGTGGGCCGAGTTTATTGTTATATCGTTTCGCGGAATATCCGAGAATACTAGAAATACCAGCGGTTGCATTGCAGAATGTAAATTAAAATTATTATTCCTATAAAATTATTGTCAGTTTTGTAAAAGGAATTCCCCTTGAACTGAAGTAAAATTTTCACAACATTCTGTTGAAAATAGTTTTTATAATAATTTATTTTAAAGTTCTACCTAATAGTAAGGATCGAAACAATTTAAGGCACGTTTATTGTATTAAAAACATTTTAATACTCTTCAACTATGTTTAGTATTTCGAAAATTGATTCTAGAAGAAAGAAGGATCGGCGTTGGATCGTAATTTATAGAATCCATAATAAAATAGAAAACATATATATTGCTAAATGTAGAGTGGATAAACCGTTTTCATTTGTTCACACACACCTCCACCACCGCCACCACAATAAACAAGCACTACATACGTTCACGACAAAATCGCAAAGCCTTTTCGATTTTGTGGAGTGTATCTACTTATGATGATTCGGTTGCGGGGCGAAACGATTGTTGAGTTTGTGATAGTGAACGTATATAGTGCTTGTGTATTGTGGTAGCGGTGGTGGAGGTTTGTGCATGTGTTTTTACGAATCCTGCATGTATCAGGTATGAAAATGGATCGTCCACTCTACATTTAGCATTATATATATATTTTCTATTTTACTTCATCGCGGATTATAGCAAAATAATTTTATTATTACTTTTGTCTCTTGAAGAGGCCTAAATACAAAGCACATCGGTTGAAAACGAAGAAAAATAATAAGACTGCTGTGATACGCCACAGATTCTGAATAGAACTTTTGTATGTAATGAAAACTCAGATAACGATACTTGTCTCTTTTGATTGTTATAAACGTGATATTCCTACAAATAAAGTCTAATTATAACGCTCTTCTTTACATTGTTGGTAACCATTCAATGGAAATTCAATTTCGTAGGTATTTATTTTTCAGGTTTATTAAAATGAGATAATACTGCTATTACATGGTTAGTAAACCATCGTATTTTGTGTTTGTTCGTAATACTTATTAGCGTAACAAGATTTTGGCTTTATCAAATTTTATATTAAAGTTAACAAAGAGTAATATATACTTCAGGTTTTTATAGCACTAATTTTACTATTAATGATCTCAAGCCGAGTTACAAATTCAGTGTTGTAACTTGTTGATTGGAAATCTTAAGTGTGTGTGAGAATATTTAAATGAGTTAATCTTTTATATATAGAATCTTAAATTACGGAAACGGCTTCAACGATTCTTATGAAACTTAGTATATACCTAGGGGGTCTCGGGGGCGAAAAATCTATCTTATCTATAATTAAAACTAGTTATTTATTTTTAAAAAATGATGTTTTTCCGCTCTTTTCAGGCAGGTAGTATTATTTGAAAACATATTCTAAATAAACTCATTTGTAAAGTTGAAATAGCTCAGATATATAGCTCAGTCCGAAATATTATAATACCGTAGTTTGACCCCAGGTATCTTATATCAATATCTTCTAAAAAAAAATACTAAGCACAGTTCGGTGTCCCTGGTACTACGTTATGTGCGGATCAAGCAGCTTTTTAGACTCATTTTAATAAAAACTATCTATTGTTGAGATGGTTCGACTACGGGGAGTGTATTTTAAAACAAAACAATTATTTAAATAAAGGCCGTATGTACAATAATATGAGAAATGAAGGCAACGAAGCTCGTCGGGTAAACAAGCGTCAAGGTATAAAGAATGCAAGTACGGCTTTAGTCGTGACCTTAAGTTATATTACTTTACAAGTAGTGACAGTCAGCTTCAGATAATCTTTACATAACTTAAATTGGGAGGAACTGAATATTTTTACGAAGTTTAAATATATCCTCCTGCCCTTATCCCACTCTAAGTGGGGTCGGCACAACATGTTATAAACATGCTGTAACATGATTTGGCTGCGTTTTTACGACCGGCCGCCTGCCTGACGTCATACCTTAGTCGTATTTTACGACACCTCGGTAAGAAATGAGGGTGTTCTATTCTACTCAGCCGGATACCACACGGCGGCACCTTCACATACATACATGGTAAGGTGAATAAAAATATTTAAAAATGGATTAGATTATACTTTATGGATAGAAGACTTAATACTAAATAGGGGTCGAAATTATTTCAAGTCTTTCCAAACCTTAATACCAGCCTAATCTAAAGCATAGAGGGAACTTGTTAGTTAGTTAACAATATGGGCTTAATCCATTAGGATTTATATTGCACAACTGGGCATAACGGACATGCTCTGATCTCTGCGAAATGCGCAGAATAGTGTATTAAGTCTTTAGTTAGTCTAAAGGTTCATCCAGTGCGAGATTACTTAACACATTAGCAGTAAGAAAATAACACGATGCTAGTCGCTATGTATATTTATTGTTATGTATTTTTATGTAGGCATCATGATTTAAAAAAATTTATGAAAGTTGTGATAGCCTAACGGTCACACCGTGCGACTCTTCCGAGGAGATCTCGGTTTCGAACCCGGGCAGGCACCAATTATTTTTTTTGTATAAAAACTTATGTGTCTTATTGATAATTACAATTTACGCTTTGCGGTGAAGGCACGATGATTTCGTGAGGAAACCTGCATATCTCTAGAGAATAACTTATAAAAAGCGACGATATTTCTCCTTTATTCTCATGCAATAAATAAAAAGCAATTTTCCCAAAATCAACACATTTAATCTTTCTCGACAATTCAATGACACATAATGACGGCCACAATGTTTTTTTCATATTAATGACTAACTCTATGAAGGAGGTTGTATTAGAAGCATGTTGTAACAAATTTATGAATACAATATTTTGTTACAACATGTTTTTAATACAACCTCCTTCATAGAGTTGGCGATTAATATGAAAAAGCATTGTGGCTGTCATATTTCTATGTGTCATTCATTGAGTTGTAGCGAAAGAGTAAATGGGTTGACTCTGGGATAATTGCTTTTTATTTTTGAATCAAAATAAAGTAAAATATCGCTGTTTTTTATAATTTTTTACTTTAAACTGCGCTGTATGACATTATTCGCATTATAAATTTGTTGTCTACTGTACTTTTCATAAATCATAACTTAAACCAAGAATTGTGCAAGTTGAGGATATTTGAAATTAGATTTTTACACAAAGCTGCGTCTTGAAAATTTAATGTCATAATATGACATTGAAATGTAAAAGGAATTAAAGAAATAATTCAAATGGCAATTTTAAAGCCTGATTTAAATACTGTCAACTGTAGAAAATTTTTAAAGCGTGTATAATTAATCATACAGATGCAAAATATATATTGCGTCTTATTTTAAATAGTATGGTGTCTAAACAACACTATTATTGACCATAACCAATACATAGACGATAGAATACCAAAAAGTATCAAATCTGCGGTCACACATCTATACTAATATATAAAGCTGAAGAGTTTATTTGATTGTTTGAACGCACTAATCTCAGGAACCACTGGACCGATTTGAAAAATTATTTCAGTGTAAGATAAACCATCTATCCAGGACGGCTATAGGCTATATAACATCGTTATATATCGGCCATATAACCTAAAACGAATAGAAGAGGAGCAGCCATAAAAAATATTATGAGAACAGCAAAATTAAAAGCTTTCCTTGTAAGTAAACGGTGAGAATTATTAAAAATTAATGTACTACAAAATTGTTCCCCTCTAAAAGTTCTAAATAAAACTCCGGGACAGCATATGTCTAGCTTTTAGGGTTAACCAAATATAGTCACTTTTATGGTTATCAAAAATTCTATATTACAGTTTAATATTTTCTGCTGCTGGCAATTGCTAGTCTTAAATATGGCAAGCTCGACCATTAAACTACGTAATAGATGAAAGGGCACCTAATAGTCGTATCAAATCTACGTTCCAATGATTTCAAAACGGCAAGCCCGACTATGATGAATGAAATATATTTCTCACTCGCTAAGGTATACGCTGTTCGACTATTTTGTCATTTGACCGATAAATGAAGAATTCGTGCATGAAACTATAAAATTAAAATGCCGTTATTCTTGTACGTATGATAATACAAGTTGAATAACAAAGATTTAAATGGGCGATGCTGTAACAATAATCACCTGTATGACGCACTGCGGCACACTACCCGATACGAGACGGAAAGTTATGGGGCCGATTGGATCGCGGCCTTCATTAAGTATTACGTGGAGATTACTCTATTTTAGAAACCGGCTATACTCTTGTTGATATTGGGAACTGGACGAAGTTACATAGTTCCCCCCGGATAGGCTCGAAACTAGACAGGCTCTACACTAACAATGTGAGTTTAGCCAGTGTCTACCTAAACCTGGTTGACCTATTGTGCTCAGTTTTTTTGAAATACATGAATGAGAAGCATCAATAAAGAGCTTTAAAAATTTTCTCACAATAGATGGAATTTGAAAAAAATAATAATAATCGAACTCAAGATTATTATTGTTGATTGATTATTATTATTTGGTGGTATTTTGGTGTCGGGATCGTCCGATTTTCCACTTGAGCTCTAGTAGTATCTTGTGAGTCTTATATTGTGGTACCGTGTAGATTGATGCGTACTAAATTTCATGAAAATCTGCATGTGTCTATTATAAAGTAATCATATATTACATCCACTATGGTAGTACTTTATTAAAGTGACAATATAGCTATAATGCCAATAAACAGGTCACTATTCTTATAAGTTACTACTATATAGATCCAGGTCGTATTATATGAGGCATTGTTATTGTGTATTTATTTATTTCTTTATTGTACATACATATTATGAAACAAGACAAAAAGCACGTGTACATGTGTTTCAGTCAACAGTTGAATAACAGAAGGAAAACGAAGTGAAATATTGGTAATAAAGAAAGAAAAACTAACAGTCTGCTACTATCCCATTGCTAGTCAAAAGCCTCATCTCTCCATTTTTGAGGAGAAGGATTAGAGCTAAGACCGACCACCCTGCTCCAATGCGGATTGATAGTTTACGCATATCCCTAGAATTCTCAAGAGATATGCAGGTTTTCTCACGATGTTTTCGTTCACCGTAAAACATGTGATAAATTGCAATTATCAATTAAACACACAAGTATATATCCTCCTGCCCTTATCCCACTCTAAGTGAGGTCGGCACAACATGTTATAAACATGCTGTAACATGATTTGGCTGCGTTTTTACGACCGGCCGCCTGCCTGAGGTCAACCCACCTTAGTCGTATTTTACGACACCTCGGTAAGGAGGGTGGTCTATTCTACTAAACCGGATACCACACGGCTAAATTAAACACACAAGTATTAACGGGAAAAGTTATTCGTGCCTACCCGGGGTTCGAACCCGTGGCTCCTTGACATATTCGCACGGATAGCTATATAGATAATAGAGGTAATATTATAATTATTAATTACTTGAGAAAAATATTTTCCAGTCTATGTTCCTCTATTTCTTGCCAGTTCACTTCAATGGATGCCATAGGCTATATCGAAATTCGTTGTTACTCAAATCCAAAAATAATAATAATATTAAATAAGTAAAATAGAAAATATATATAATGCTAAATGTAGAGTGGACAATCGGTTATCACACCTGATACATGCAGGATTTGTAAAAACACATGCACAAACCTCCACCACCGCCACCACGATACACAAGCACTATATACGTTCCCTATCACAAACTCAACAATCGTTTCGCCCCGCAACCGAAGCATCATCAGGAGATAGACTCCACGACCAAAATCGCAAAGGGTCTTTGCTTTGCTTTGTATATATATTTTCTATTTTACTTCATCGCGGATTATAGCAAAATAATTTTATTATTACTTTTGTATTATGGATCTCCGCAAAGTAACACCTAATTCTATAAGTTACTCAAATCGTTAACTCATACTTTAAATACTAGGTCTCTTAACTATTCGATTCAATGTGCAATATATTATACCGGGTATAAATTTATTCAAAGATACGATTGTTTACCACAATCGCCTTTAAAATGATTCACGATCGGCCATTTTGAGTTACCAGTAATGGGAATACTGGCCGAAGTAATTCAATTTGTCTCAATTTTCATTTAAATTGTTTCCAATTACGTTATTAACTTTTCCGATGTCTTTTTAATGTGAACCGTAACAACATCTTAAAATGTGTTTATTATTTAGAAGAATGATTGTGATTGTAAGTAAATAAATGAATGAAACTCTTTAAAAATGAAAACCTAAAGTGCTTCTAATGTTAAGAAAGTTTAAAAAAAAGAAAATAATATTTGCGTAGGTGGGGTTCGATCTTAGGTATTTTTATTTCTAGAGACCGTCCGTCCCCCGAAAAAACTACGCTGACTTGACAATTTACAGCAAAAATAGCGTTTTATATGCAATGTAAATTTTAGTATTTTTTAAGGACCAAAAACAAGGATGAAATTATTTTTTTTTAATAAAACCTAGCTAGATAGATTTTTCTCCTCCAAAACCCCCTACATGCAGAATTTCAGGAAAATCGTTGAAGCCGTTACCGAGATTCCGAAAATATATATATGTACATACAAGATTAACTCATTTAAATATTGAAGTTATATGTTTGTTTTCTTTTTCACTGAAAAAGTGGCAGATAGAAGTGATTTTTATAATTAAAATAGTCCTACGCTGAATAGTATAATTAGCTACATTGTATCTGTCTAAAGAAGTTCACCTCAGTGCCTGAAGACCGGAACTGAAACGTGGTCGCTGACTATAACATGAACCTCATAATTAGGCTCAAAGTCGCTATGCTCGGAATAACTCTAAGCGATCAAAACAGATGTAAGGATGCGTATCCGTAGAAGATCCAGAGTTACCGACATGACTCAGCGCATCGCAATGCTGAATTGGCGATGGGCGGAGCACATAGTGCAAAGAACCCATGGGTGAGACCCCAAGGTCTAAGGACGTAAATGACGACTCCGCACCGGAAAACGTAGCGTCGGTAGACCCCCTGCGAGAGACTGATGACGTCAGAAAGGTCGCGAAAAGCCGCTAGATCCAAGCGACACATAATTGTTTGGTGTGAAGATACCGTGGACTTATGTCAGTATGTGCAGTAGACGTCCATTAGTTGAAGGAGAGAGAGAGAGTATTGATATATTAATATCTTGTTAGTACAGTACTTAAAAATGCCTGGGTTCAGCATTGGACATCTATATGTTGATAAGAAGAAGAAAGTTTAAGCAGAGGTCATAGCAGTTAATAATATAAAGATTGCTCGAAGAAAGCCTCGTTTTGATTACAATTTTCTATTATACTGCTATAAAACTAACTAACTGCACTCAACTAGAACAGGCTAGCGATGAAGCGTCAATAGAATTAGGCACGTAAGTATTATAGAAAGCTTATAAGCTGGTTGCCAGTGATGACTTACGGATCAGAAACGTGGTCGCTCACTATGGTCCTCATAAGAAAGCTCAGGGTCATTTAGCGGGCGATGGAACGGGCTATGTTCGGAGTATCTCTACGTGATCAAATCAGAAATGAGGAGATCCGTAGGAGAACCAGAGTTATCGATATAGCTCATCGTATCGCGAATCTGAAGTGGCAATGGGCGGGGCACGTAGTACGTAGAACCGATGGGCGTTGGGATCCTAAGGTGCTGGAATAGAGAACTCGAACTGGAAAGCGCACCGTTGGTAGACCCCCAACGAGGTGGACTGACGACCTCAAAAAGGTCGCGGGGAGCCGCTGGATCCAAGCGGCACAAAATCGTGGATTGTGGCGATCCCTTTAGGAGACCTATGTTCAGCAGTGGACGTCCACCGGTTGAGAAAGAAGAAGAAGAAGATAAGCTGGTTTGAACCCGCAGCTTATTTCGAATACTCATACCAAATTTGTCTTTATATGCCGTAAATGGAAATATTATGAAGTCGTTCTTCCTGCGCGCCACGTAATTGGGTTGTGAATTTTTTTGGCAATCTTTAGCGCAGGCATCTGCGAGTATGCTAATAAAGACCTCCTCGCGCCTTCTAATTAGCTCGGAGAAAACGTTTTCCGTTGAAATTTCCCGGCAAACCTTTGTGAAATAAATTAACGAAATTGTTTTATTCGACAATATATATTTTAATATACTTATTACTTTGCTATTCCGCCGTGTGGTATCCGGCTGAATAGAATAGTACCATCCTCATTTCTTACCGAGGTCTCGTAAAAGGCGACTAAGGTAAGTCGATTCGCCGTGTGGTATCCAGCTGAGTAGAATAGACCAACCTCATTTCTTACCGAGGTATCGTAAAAAGCGACTAAGGTAATTTGGCCCACTGTGTGATGTCCGGTTTAGTAGAATAGACCTCCCTCTTTCTTACCGAGGTGTCGTAAAATACGACTGAGGTAAGTTGACGTCAGGCAGGCAGCCGGTCTTAATAAACGCAGCCAAATCATGTGACAGCATGTTTATAACATGTTGTGCTGACCTCACTTAGAGTGGGATAAGGGCAGGAAGATGATGATTTATTACTTTGATATTAGAGGCAACAATTCTAATAGTATAAATGCCAAGGTCTATTTTGAACAAACTTCACGGCTATCGGCCGAAATTCCGTGGAAATGTAGAGGTAATTCGGAACGATTGAAACTTTTATACAGAGCTAGCATATAGTAAAAAAACTCCTTTTCCGCCAAGAAAAGTAAACGAACAATACAGTACATAATTAATTTGAAGTACTTGAACATTTACATTGATGTAAACAAAGTCGCGCGTACATATTGTTGATGATATTTATGCTTCAATGTATCTATTGGTGTAAATACCACGCTTTCCAAAAAAGGAGAAGACCAATTTTCATTTTAAAACAAGTTGGCAATTCAAAAGTAATTCTTCAAAAGTTTATTTGAATGACAGAAAATTTGAATATATCACAGATCTTTAAAAATACTAGTGACATTTCACAGGTCAAATACAACCGAAATTCTTTAAATTTGAATTTTGAACTTTATTAGGTTTTATTTTGAAAACTGTACCTCTATAGTCACCATAGAGTTATATTTTACTGCTGGAGGGAAGCCAACCTAAAATTTTTCATATTATAATAAAGATAAAGTAAATGTACGAATCTATCGGTCTCACTTTTTATGTGTGATTACATAAAGATGACGTACACAACTTTCACATAGACACTCGTAAAAGTAAGAAAGTAAAGTAAAGCGTAAAAAGCGTAAAGCGTAGTAAAGCGGCCTATTACTCTCCCGCTGCTGGGAATAGGCCTATTCTCTCCATTTTTGGAGGAGAGAATTGGAGCTAAGACCTACCACGCTGCTCCAATGTGGGTTGGTAGGTAACACATATATCCAGAATTCTCTAGAGATATGCAGGTTTTCTCACGATATTCTATCTCAACGAAAAGCGTGTGATAAATATAAATTATCAATTAGACACATGTTTTGATAGAAAAACTCATTGGTGTCTGCCCGGGTTTGGAACTCGTGACCTCCTCGAAGGAATCGCACGGTGTTACCGCTGGGCTATCACAGCTCCTACCCTCCACATACTCGTACCCTCTCATTATTTATTGTGTCACTATTACTTACAGACCTGCCTCTGGCTCCCCTTTAGTATTAATAACTCTATGATAATCACAAAACTTGCCAACTTCTCTTAATTTTCCAATTTATTAAAACAAATTAATTGGCATTGACACAAAAAATTACTAAATAAAATGGATCTTTCATAATTATGGTTATGTTCAACATTTCGTAAGAACATAGACGAATAATATTAAATAAATAATAATAATCTCTTGTCAATTGGACCACAAACTTTAAACACCAACAAAACTTTATATACGTGTGCGTGTCTCAAATACATACCAGTTTAGGAGAAAGCTAGAGATATATGTGTCTCTATTTTTTTATTTGTGATAAGACAAAGGTGGTCGCTGACTATGGGCCTCATACGAAAGTCCTGTGTCACTCAGCGGCGATGGTGCTAGCTATGCTCGGAGTATCTCTACGTGATCAAATCAGAAAATTGGAGATCCGTAAAATAAGTATGTTTGCAATAACTCGTACCAACGACTTTTATTGCATCATCCGGAGAAGAATTGCTAGTTTGTTGGAGAGAACGCGGAATAGTGCCAACAGTATTCTAAAAGTATTGTCGGAAAAAATGGACACCAAATTGTTTGCTCATTTTGTTCGAACAATTATTAGGTAAGAGTAGTATTAGGTAATTATAAGTTAAATTTAAATTGTATTTACTAACACTAAGGTACTTTACTAACAACTGGACTGACTGTGCAGTCTTAAATAGAGATTATTATTATTATTACAACCAAATTCACCGATATATTGGCATATATAAGATAGGCAAATAAGTTTTAATAGAAAAGCTCATGGGATGGGATTTGAGCCCGCGATACCCTGGAAATTCCCACAGTTATCACCATACCGGTACCGTGGTTACAGAGCGAAGTTAGTTATAATATCTCTCTCTAGTCAATCTTGACATTGATTTTCATAAATTCTAATCCCAATCAAAGTAAATTTTCAACCTTCTTCAATATTAGCATCATAATATTGTACAAGTTTGTAATGAAACTTAATTATACGAAACATTATTATTATAATTATCTAAGAATTTGACACCTTGTTATCTTACGGATTCCTGAAAATCCTCAGTCCGCTTTATACCTAGCGTTTGCTTGCGGATTTTCCGTGTAATTATTTAAAGGCGGTTTTCGAACATAATCCTATTAGTGGCGCACTAATTTTGAATATTTTTTGCCCCGTATATAGATTTTGCCACTCTTAAATTAAATCCCTTTTCAGCGACTATCTACACCAAAAGGAAACTACTATCTTTCATGTTTTCTAGCTTCGGTAGTTGATGAACCAATAAAACTTTTTCTATATATAGAAAAAAAAAATATTTTTAACCTCACATACATTTTCATCTTTATAATAACATCATAGACAAGGTAATGCGAATAAAATTAATTTTTGAATAGTCTACAGAAAGCTTAAATTGATACAAATCATATAATTCTAAGATTTTTTTCTCTAATGTCACATTAAAGATCTGTCATTTGAAGATTTCCAAATGATCGGTATTTTAAACATAACAATTTTAGTTTCGATTTATGCGGATACCGTTAAGAAACCTTTGTCCAGCAATGGACATTCAGTGGTTGAAGGAGAGAGATAGAGTTCTATCCGCAACTTCATTTTCACTAAATAAAGTGTTAAAGTACCCTCAATGCAGTTGTATTATCCTCCACTCCCGAAAAAGAAACAATTATTTTTATTCTATGTATCAGATGCCCCGATATATCAAATTTAAAATAATAGACAGACAGACTTTCGCATTTGTATTCATTAGTATAATTAGTGTTACGGATCTTTACAAATATTTTTTTTTGTAAATAATACGCTATCATTTCGTTATCATTTCGCAGCGCCTTATTACTTCTTAAGACATTTCCATGGTGAATATCAAGTATTTTAAACACTAACCATCGCTCATTCAAAATTTTATCTAACTTATGGATTAAATCATTATACCCACTCCAGTCAAGTCTGGATTTATACTTTGTTTAATAGGTTCTAATAGGTTTATCAACTATCAAAGTTACATTTACTTACCCTGAACTTGTCCTACATTAACCTATGCTGATGGTTTACTTCATAAAATTATCTTAAACATATTTAAAATTACACCAATACATATTTATACATATAGTTATTCTAATGATGTGGCATTAGAATAACTATATGTCATACTGTGGTTTAATGTGTTACTGAAGTTAGATGGTATACTCAATTGGCCTCAATTTACAATAAACCCACCACCGTGTGTACGCTAAAAGTTAACCAACAAAACTTTGACCAGTAGTTGCTCTTCTTTAGGATCACTCCTTACAACTGACATAGATTAACTGTCTATAAATGGAGAGCAGCGGTGCAATAGGTAGAGCACTGTCAAATTCAAATTATTCTTTATTCAAATAAACTTATAAACAAGTGCTTTTGAATCGACAACTCTACTGCTAGTTCGGAAAGCTGTTCCTACCGAGAAGAGCCAGCAAGAAACTCGGCGGTTGCTCTTTTAAAAATATAATTCTTAATACTGTTTACATTAAGTCGTTACTGTCTTGTACAGGTTCAAAGAGAGCTATATCCACACATTCTTATCTTCTAAATAATCTTCACTAGTATAGTAGGCTTTCTGTATCAGCCTATTTCTTTTTCTGTTATCATAATTAGTTTAGAAGCATGGTTAGTTTGGCAATAACTTTTATTATCGAATGTCTTACTTGTAGAAGTGGAAGTCCAACAGTTCAAAAAGAATAAAAATTAGTATGTATCTTTAAATTTCCAGAGCTCTCTTATAATTTCATTTAAGCTTAACCTCGTAACTAAAACAAATATATAACGTGCGCTCGGATCATAAAAACATTCAAATATTAATTAACTCCAGCGGCAACGGCGAGAACGTTTTATAGTTGCCAATAATGTTCAGCTCCAGCTAACGCCAAACTCGTTGGCTCGTTTACACCGAGATATTTTTTTTATCGCCGCAGTACAATTTATGCTCTTTAAAATTCCAAATGAATTTTTGTAAACGTTGATCTGCAAAAATCAGGCATGTTAAAATACATTATACACTTAGCGGGCTGGGGAATGGGGAACTAAAAGAGCAAAATAATTAATGCGGTTGGTGTAACGGCGCGCAATTCGTACGAGTTCGAACGATAGCGCCATCAGTTGATCGCGCGGACTCGGCCGTTAGGTTTCGGTGTTAATAAAACATGAGCGGTGGCGGAAAGTCGCAGTGGAGACGGTGAGTTTAATGTTTGTTGCACGATAACAGTTGGGAATCTGAGTGGAGAAAGAAACGGCTGGGCTTGCGGTCGATAGGCGTCGAGGCGCAGGCGCGAGCTCCATGCTGACACTCAGCCAGCGGGAGAGCGTCAGTCCGCCGTCAGGCAGACACTCGGCTGCCGGTTCCCGAAGCGGGCGCGATAGTCTTCAAAATGTTTTTAGCGCGACCTCGAAACATGCGCAATGTGGTGCTCGTAATTTCTCTCGCCTTTGCCTGGTTACCTCACGCGGAACACGCTGCGTGAGTATATTAGTTTAAGAACTACGAAAAAAAATCCATATTATTTAAGGCGAATTTTCCCGCTTTGTTTCCAGGTTCCCGCGCGAAATAACTTTTAAAACTTTCTTTAAAATTTTATACACACGTTACGTTCGAGTATTTATTATTTTCGATAAAGTTGATATTATTATAATGTATAATTATTAATTAAAATGAGCAAAAAATGGTTCAGAAAGTTTTTAAATACTTTTTAAAGCTATTCCGTGACATGAAATGTTACGTGACACGCGGTCTTGGCTAAAATTTATAAGTAAAAATAAATAATTTGAGAACAATGTATTTTTTTGCGTTGGTAATATGATCGTTTACAGTATAATAAATAATATCTTCGGATTAGGGCTATGTGTGCTTTAAAAAATTTTGTAAATCGATCGGCGATGCCCAAATGTATCGGCGAAGTGTCGCCATTTCTCCAAAAATATGAATTTGATATTGTTCCAAACGTAGAATAATTTTCAACGCAGTGTCTTTTAAAATTTTGGAATTTAGTGAAGTAGATCGTTTAATTTAATGTAGTAATGTTTACCGGCGAAATATTAGTATATTTCACTTGCAGTTTATGTCATGGCATTGTGGTCCGATTTTTTTAGACACACACTCCATTACTTTCATTCATTACTACATTTTGTGGAGTTAAATAGAAAATCGAATTGATAGGAATAATTTGTACATCAAACTTAGAATGTCGAATATTTATGTTATCTCGATTTCGTATACGAATATATTTTAAGAACAGATATTTAAAGTTGTGGGTATTAATTGGAATTACGAATAGATTCACAATACAAGAGTTATATAAAAAAAATCACGTATAAAAGTTTCTTGGTAACAAAATATATTCTTAAATTCAAATTTTGTTACATTAAAAACCTCATTCATAGACGTCGGCCATTTAAAACAATAGTAGGTATATTAATTTTTTGATTAGGCACCGTTGCACTTTAAAATACATGATAGATACCGGAAAACTAAGTTGTTTGTTATTTGATTTGAATGACTACTTAATTAGTCCATATATTCCCTTTTATACGTGGTATGTTAAACAACAGCAGTATGGATTACTGTATCCAATATCAGAAGTGGGTTTTTTTATAGTTTTCCTCCACAAATATTTTTTGAAAGGTGGAATTAGACGGTGATTGGGTCTTTACGGCGAAAATTAGCAGCCAATATTCGAGCGCTGAGTAAATATATTCTAATGGAGCTAAAGAGCGCCAAACTTTTCTGTGGGCAACATATATATAAATTCTCTTATAGGAATATGCTGATTTTTGCACAATGTCTTCCTTCATCGTAAAGCGGATAGTTAAGTAACAACTTTGAAATAGGAAGTGTTGCTTGCGTATTCCAAATAAGTTTTTAAAGAAAACTTGGAGTTATCTTCACACTATGACGTTATGGAAGATACAAATACAGATCATTTAGTTCTTGCACTGGGTCATTATATTTATTAAGATAATATCTAATTTCAACTGAATTCTTAAAGCTAAATTCGGCGAGATGAAGATTTTGAATACTACGTCATAGTAAAATCTTGAATATTTTAAATAATGCTGACGGCGAGGGATGGCGAATACTAACAAAACAAATTAACACAAAATATATTTATTACCAGTATAATAAATGAATTATATTATAAATAGTTAAGAATAAAATTAAACATTATTTCTATTAGTTACAAAATATTTATTGTTTAAAAAAATATCTCAAGCATATTAGAGACACTTGAGAAATTAAAGGAGTTGTTGTACAACAGATTATTTTTTTTACTACACATTTGTTTTGGACAAAAAAGAAACAAAAAATCTTGATTTATGACGTTTTTAATAAAATTTAATTTAAATTCAAATTTTATTAAATTATAATTAATATTTCATATCAAATATAAGTGGTGCTACATCGTAAAGGTTTGAAGGTTAACACGAACGCAATGCGCAAGCGCATGCTAATACAGATGTGTTGCAAAATACTTATTTCATTAACAGATTCTTATTGGCTCGCCTTCGTTACTGCAAAACTAGTGCTCAGTGACTTATAAGACCAAATATTTAACTTAAAATCGATTACTATCGCAGATTGTGTGATTACTTAACTCTAACTTTAATATTATAAGTTTAACGCATATATTTATCATTTTTCTCAATGTAATTGTAATTATTGGAAGTTCCCCACTTCAACGTGGTAGAATCTTGAGTGACCTATTTTCATTAGATATTGGGAATAGAAATTCCTACTTTGGTCTTCTGTTTTGGTGGATTTGATGGGATACGGGAAGCAGAAAACAATTGAGAGTAAACCTTTATTCTAACATGGAGAGTGAAAGGTGAGCTTAAATTCAGGATTATCAGGACATTGGAGACAACTTCAGCATTACAATATATCTTTATATAAATGAACAAATAAGAGTCGGTGCACTCTGCTAAAAATACAGAGTTGTAAATGGAAAATGTAAATGGATTTTAATTCGACATTTTGAATAAAGAGCGATGGATTTTCATAATTGAAGATGTACCCTCAAAATGGGTCAAACTTTTTGGAGTAAAACATGCAACCGCGGGAAAATGCTCATGGGTACAGTTAGATGTTTTAATTCGCTTTGGGACCTCGACATATAAATGTATACAATTTGTCAATAGTGAAATGTAGTTGAAGATAATATTGATTGGAACTACAAAAATCGCACTTCAACAGTATAGTGTATCACATCAATATGTTCTATAATCAATAAATTCTACGAAGGAGTATCGATTCTTTCGTCAGGAGGACTTCAAAGGCCGGACATCCTGTAAATGATTCATTTGATACATTCAGAACTATGTAACGTAAAATGTACTTACAAAATTAATAAATATATTTAATAAGAAATTTTGTTTTAATCAAACCTTCTTAACATATTTATTATTATCGGAATTTTGACAGGATAAGTAACGAAATGGATGATAACCGCTGCATAAGATAGCCGCTTGGGCCAAATGAAATTTTCTTTGCTATTGGCACGGGTTTTATTTAGGTGGAGACTCCGACCTTCACTCTGACTATATATAGAAATATATGTAGTTAAGTTTAAGTTTATTTAAAGTTCAATTTGGAATAAAGCTGATACAATATTTAAGAATTTTTTTGCGCAAAGTAAGTTGGTAAATATAATAAAGAAATATTTTAGGGACAATGAATAATCATCCCTCCTTATACGAAACATTATTATTATAATCTAAGAATTTGACACTTTGCTACCTTCTTCAAGAACTTTCATGAATTTCGACATCTGACATCGGTTGCATGGTTCCGTACTCCAAATTTGACTTCAATGGGGATGTAAAATATTTTAGAAAATTTTAAAATTATTTGTGTTAAAAAAATATAAAAATAAGCTTTGAAAATTTTTCGGTATTGTTGAAACATAATGATTGTGAAACATTACAACTTTTTCTTTGTACTCCAAAAATAAAGATATTAATTGTAAAGTTTAGGTATCCTAATATAGTACTTATGCTATTATAAACCAAATATAAAAGAACGGTCCATTACTTTCTAGGTCTTATCACTGCCAAGTATAAGCAATCCTCCTCCCTCCGTTTTTGGAGAGAAGGTTTGGAGCTGGGACCTACAACGCTGCTCTAATGCGAATTGGTAGATTACACATTCCTATAATTATCTAGACATATGCAGATTTCTTGACGATGTTTTCCTTCACACTTTCTAGTGTGAGATCAAATGCGATCATCAACGGAAAAGTCCTGCCTCCTTGAAAAGTTTGAAGTCGTAACCCCCTCGGTAGAATCGCAAGGTTTCATCGCTAGGTCATCACAGCTTTATCCAAACGTAAATGAAATGTACAAAATATAAATTTCGCAATTCAACAATTTTGCCGCAATAACCCAGTTGAAAAGATATAACTGAAAGCCGCAAAATGATTTAACCTGTTACATTAATGCGATATACTAGGTTTTTTCACGGACTGACGAAGTTTTATTATTGTTGGAAAATACGGGCTATAAGCCCGTGTGTTTACTTGATGCAAAGTTTAACGCTTTCAAACAAGCGCAAGGTCACAATTATGCCTGATAGGGTATATTTGCCGTGCATTTCAAGCGCATTACAATAGGTTAGTATAAATTTTCTCAGTATAAGTAATGACCCAACATGTTATAGAGCCTGTATGTACCAAAACAAATATATAAATCATCTTTTACTACCATGATATTTTTATCATCATTCTCCTGCCCTTATTCACTTTAAGTGGCGTCGGAAGAACATGTTGAAACATGATTTTGCTATGTATTTTAAGACCGGCCGCCTGCTTGACGTTAACTTACCTTAGCAGCCTTTCACAACACCTCGGTAACAAATGAGGATTGTCTATTCTACTTAACCGGATACCACACGGCGGTTCAACTTACCCTAGTCGCCTTTTACGACAATTCGGTAAGAAATGAGTCTATTTTAGTCAACTGGATACCATAAGGCAGTACCATTATATTTTTTATGAAATGAAGTCGTGTTATGATTTGACTAATCCTTGGTCGCAGTTACTAGTGACCCTGTCTTTATCAGGGGGAGGTTACAGGTTCGATTCTTTGTGCGAACATTTTCTATAAACAATTATTTAGTTCTTCGTATCTGGGTGTACAGTAACAGTCTGTTACCTTTCAGCAAAGGGATACCTTTGCTGGACATAGAGCTCCATCTTCCTGGATCGATCCGATTTTTGTGATTTGTATTTGCAGCGTTGGAGAGTGACAGAAGCTACTGTTTATTCCACGCGAACGATGTTGCGGGTAGAAGCTAGTATATAATATATGGAAATATTTGTTGATACCAGGGCGGTGACGTGACGCAAAACCAACAATCTATATGACCCGCCACAAGGTGTTCAACGTCAATAGCCCATACTAATATTGGTAATACTGAGGTGTGTTTGTTTGTCTTTATACCATCGTTCATCGACGTTGTTATTGGTATGGAGACTGTTCAAGGGCTGGAGGGTGACATAAGCTTTTTATTTGTCAGTGACAGCTTCAAGCTAATGTAGGAACGCGGGAAACGCTGTACGATACTACTTATCAAGTATTACAAGGCTTCGCTGGGTGGTACGGCTTCCTACTGGGGTGACAGTCAGCAGTTAATTCATTGATCCATTTAAAATTGCATATAAAAACGCTTATTTATACAATTAATACCAACATCAAATTAGATATACTCTAACACTAATCTCTAGATACGAAAATCATCAACTTATCCAACACTAAGATAAGGATCTTATAAATAAGGTTGTGAACGTTCATCATCTTCCTGCCCTTATCCCGCTCTAAGTGGGGTCGGCACGACATGTTATAAACATTTTGTCACATGATTTGGCTGCACCGGCCACCTGCCTGACGTCAACTTACCTTAGTCGTATTTTACGACACCTCGCTAAGTAAGAGGATGGTCTATTTTACTAAACTGAATACCATATGGCGGGTCAACTTACTTTAGTCGCCTTTTACGAAACCTCGGTAAGAAATGTAGGTGGTCTATTCTACTCAGCCGGATACCACACGGCGAGTCAACTTACCTTAGTCGCCTTTTACGACACCTCGGTAAGAAATAAGGGTGGAACTATTCTATTCAGCCGGTTACCACACGGCGTGCAACAATAAATACAGTCTGAACAGATAATATACAATTAAGTTCCAATGAAGTTACACAAATAAACAGAATTTTTAGATTATGAATCCATTTCAATAATCAAATAAGTTTAGAATTATAAGTTACGATTTAACTAAGATTTTAAAGAATGAGAATTGTTGATTTAATTTTTAAGATGAAGATAAATAATGGTAAGGTACCCATTTAACTTGATAGAATTTTCTATTATTATAATCAGTCAATAATAGAACTTAATCGCAATTATGATTTACTAAATTAATGTATTAAATTGAACACTTGAAGGCAGTAAGAACCTAAAAATTAAAATTCGTACTAAATATGCAATTTGGTTCCAAAACCAAACTAGAACTAAACTGGATACTTAGTTCGAATTTTAATTTTTAGGTACTTAGTGCCTTATTTACTTCAAGTGTTCAATTTATAAACCTAAATTTTAGATGTTTGTAGACAAAAAAAGCAAACAAGGAAAAATAAAATTAAATCTTCCCTAATCGGGTTTATTGTAACCTAAAACTGGTTGCGCTAAAGTAATCTTTCTGTACGTAACATGAATTGATGAGTAGATGTAACTATATACATGCATAACCTAAAATATAACAAAAATAATAAAATTTAGTAATAGGATATATAATTCATTGGAACTGAGAACTGCAAATAGTGTAGCAAATTACCTCTATCAGATATTAACTGGTCAAGTTGTTCAAGATCTCATTAAATATTTGTTAGCATATTTAAAACAAGTATTTCGATTTAAACTCCGGAAAGCTTGAATGAGAAAAGAAAATAAGTTATAAATACAATGAATACATAAAGCTAAGCGCTACGAACAGAAACTTTCAATCTTCGCAACTAATTATTCAGTGGCTACACTCATATTATATTAAGGTTAAGCCTAAAAGGAAATTACTTCTTATACATTCGTACGTTCATGGAAAATTCTTGGATAATGTAAGCCTCTAATCTAGGCCTATATACTTCTTTTCCTTTCTTCGTTTCAAAATTAATATGTATTTTTTTTCTTTTTATCTGTCTTAGTCTAACCCGTTCATACCTCGATTACCACATACAATACAAATTCCTAGTCTGTATTCATTGCAGTGTATGCAGGGTCGGACATTAACTATTCCTTTTATGCAAAGGTAACGTTTGTTATCTAAAAGGCAGTGTATGCCGCTATTCTAAAAGATCACTCTTAGCTTTAGTCGCTTAGTTGATCTTTGAGAATTTATGATTATACCTGGTTAATGTATAGAAATCGGCTATACTCACGTCTTATTCTATCAGCTTTGCCATTACAGCAGCTAAAAAACACTGTTAAAAAGATGACTCACTGACTGATACAGAAAGCCTAGCCTTGAAGATTATTTAGAAGATAAGAATGTGTGGATATAGCTCTCTTTGAACCTGTACAAGACAGTAACGACTTAATGTAAATAGTATTAAGAATTATATTTTTAAAAGAGCAACCGCCGAGTTTCTTGCTGGCTCTTCTCGGTAGGAACAGCTTTCCGAACCAGCAGTAGAATTGACGATTCAAAAGCACTTGTTTACAAGTTTATTTGAATAAAGAATATTTTGAATTTGAATTTGAATTTGAATCAAGTTAGCCCGACTAAGTTCACGGCGGGAACTCCGCCGCGATAACGTCGTGTAAAGAGCTCATGAATATGGGCCCGGATGGGTTCAAAACTAGTCGGGCTAACCCGATAGAAAACGTGAGTATAGCCGGTTTCTATACATTAACTATGCATATTACTCACGATAGTTTAAATTTAAAAATACTTTATACCTTTTTCTTTGTTTTATTCAACCAATATTATTTTATTGGCATAAATAATTAAAACACCGAACTAGGTTACCTTGTATATGGTGTTTTTTTCTTTAACTAATAGAACTCTGTTTTTCAAAGAGTATGGTGTCATGGAATTTCCACGTTCTATATATAGCTTTAATTCACCGTAGTTTGCCCTATACTTGAGATACTTAGCCTATCGTTTCTTCAGTTACGCGGCTCGTTTAACTGAATCAAGCTCTGGCATAAGAAATTACCTTTAAACCTTATGGTACGGGCGAGTATCCAAAGGTTATTTGTGAGGTTAACCTTTCCACAGAACCTAATAAGGGTGGTTAGGTCTAATGAGGCTGCAAATTGATAAATAGATCTGTATCAAGTTGCATGATAGGCTAATCTCACCATACTATATATAGTTTTTATGAGTATATATTACAATAGTTCAGGTCAAGTACTTTTTAAGTGCGTGTATTTTATGTTTAAAAGAAAGTATATTTTAAGAGAAAGTATAGTATAGAGGCAAAAGTAGCTTATGCACTAACCTTGAACTATTTTCATAACAGACATCACAAATGTCTCTTGTTACGTTCGAAAAAAATTTGACGTGCATACTTCATATCTACAAATAATATAATTAAAAAAACTGTCTGTCTGTATTTGATCGATTTTCTCAAAATCTTCTGAACCGTTTTTATTAAAAGTTAGTGCAATCCTTGAAGATGGTTTTGATTAACAGAAACTTTTTTGGAACGGCTAAATTAATTTAGATGGAACTTTCAACAAGTGGGGTCAGGTTGAAAAATGTTGTCACTCGAGCGAAGCCTTTGGAGCACCTAGTATATTATAAAAGCGAAAGTCTGTCTGTACAACTTTCACAGCTACTCTGCTGCGCCAATATTGATGAGATCTGGCAAGATTAATAATGACAAAACAAGATAATGTTTATAGAATGGAATAACAGATAGGCTAAAAAAATCAACCTTCTTTCTGGAACGGGGGAAAAACATATATGGATATGTCTTAATTACTGATTTCTTGCTTAAGTATTATAGCAACAATATTATTTATAATATGAAAAAGACATAAAAAGCACTTTTATTTATAAAAAACTAAGTCAACGTAGAAAAAAGTAAATTCGAGGTTAATTTATGTTCAAATGTTCTAGCAACTAAGAAATACAGATCAATTTTTATGTATACAGATTAAAGATATATTTTGCAAATGCAGCATTTAAATAAGTGTTTAACTGCAGGGGTTGTTTGGGGTATACAGGGGGATGCGGGAGGGGGCGGGTAGGGGTTGGTTGACAAACTCTCGCTGTCTAGCGTTTCACAGATACCCCAGACATCAAGGCGGAATTCAAAACTTGTATTTTGCGAGCTCCGAAGTTCAAGTTGAAGACTAAATCTTGATAACAATTGGTTCAAATATATCGGCAATAAAGGACAAATATTCGTATTTTTGATAACATATTCACAAAACTACTTAGAACTTTCATTTTTAATAAACTATAGGCTTAATGTTTTTACAGGCATTATATTACTTTCACCTGATGTTTGTTTGTATGTAACTAATTTCTTTGACCTCAATTTTGAACAAATTTGAAAGGAAATATTTAAACTTTGTAAGCTCGTCAAAAACCGGTGACAATATAATAATTTTAAATGCTCAATAATATATGATAGTAGGCTTTCTGTATTAGCCTTTTAGCTTTTTTAATAGTGTTTTTAAAGTGCTGAACTTTAAGTGTCGTTCGAATTCGTTCGAGTATCAACTATAGTCTTGAAATAAACTTCTGTGATTTAGAACAGATATTTCTATAGCCTATATGTCACCCTGGTGTACAAGGAATAGTTGTGCCAAATTTCATCTATTTTAGTTCAGTGGATTCGCCGTGAGAGAGTAACAAACATACCCACAAACTTTCACATTTATAATTATTATTATATAGATATTGATAGTTGAGTAACTGACGAGTCTTTTTTTACTTAGTACTGAAGCTTATGCAAAATGTAAAAGCTAGTATTTTCATAACAGAACATAATTTAAATAACTAGGTACCGAGGGAATTTATGTCGGTACGATTGCATGTTAACAACAAACAAATGTTTTACGTACCAATGATCACGTATTTTTAATCGTTTAGAGTCGTTATATTTAATTTCCCCAAAGTAAACTGTTATTTTAGCTATCATTTAAAGGTAAATTCTAATAATTATTCCATATAATAGCGGATGTTACATGTTTTTTGTATTTTGCTGAATTGCTTGAATTTTTACTTCATCATCATCATTATTCTCCTGCCCGTATCCCTCTCTAAATGGGGTTAGCACAACGTTATAAACAAGTTGTCACATGATTTGGCTAGTTATATTTTTACGACCGGCCGCCCGCTTGACATCAACTTACTTTAGTCGCCTTTCACGACATTTCCGTAAGAAATGAGGGTGGTCTATTCTACACAACCAGATGATATCACATGGCATAAGAAATAAACATTTATTATATTGAAATTATAAATTCCACGGTCTGTTACGTTTTTACAACAAAACTTTTGAACCAACAATAAGTTCTTGACCAATATGCTGAAACAAGGAATATAATATACAGATAAATAGTTTTATCGCGATGTGACTATTTAAAAAAATTATATAAATCTTGTATATTTTTTATTTGTTGATACATGGCTTAAGATTTTAAAATCAGGAATGAACATTATCCAAACTTAACAGTTACACATTTGGATAGGTTTGAAAGCCATCCAGTCGGGAACAGAAGTTTCTCATGAAGTTAATAACGGCGACGGACCTATCGTACTCAGTAAGTCAAGCTTGCTGAATATTGGCATAAACAGAAGAACAGAAGATATTCTCGTAGGGGAGACAAGTATCGATTCGTAGACTTAAGCAATATAAAAAAAGTAATAATAAAATTATTTTGCTATAATCCGCGATGAAGTAAAATAAAAAATATATATAAAAAGCAAAGCAAAGACCCTTTGCGATTTTGGTCGTGGAGTCTATGTCCTGATGATGCTTCGGTTGCGGGGCGAAACGATTGTTGAGTCTGTGATAGTGAACGTATATTGTGCTTGTGTATCGTGGTGGCGGTGGTGGAGGTTTGTGCATGTGTTTTTTACGACTCCTGCATGTATCAGGTATGATAACCGATTGTCCACTCTACATTTAGCATTATATATATTTTCTATTTTACTTCATCGCGGATTATAGCAAAATAATTTTATTATTACTTTTGTATTATGAATCTCCGCAAAGTAACGCCTAATTCTATAAATTATTTAACTATAAAAAAAAATGTTTTATATTTCAATACTCTCAGATTGTATGTTTAATGGCTGGTTTTATGGGTTTTGGTCATAGTTATTCAAGGGTCTAACCCTATAATAATATCTTAATATTCAAAATAGACAAAGACAAGTGAGATTTTGTGACATCTTCATTTTTTTAAATTGATAATCGCAATTTAACATGTGACATGCGGTGAAGAAAAATATTTTATGCATATGCCACAAAACATGCATATGCCAAGATATTTTCTAAGTCATTTGTAACGAGCATTTACTAAAGCAATGACGTGGTTTTAGCGCTTGCAGAACCTTTCATCACGAGTGGAATATTGAGCTCAACTTCACAAATAATACTAAAGGGATTTTTCGAAATGAAAAGTAACCTTTTTTCGCTATTTAATTGAACAAGTATTCATATAATCTGGAAGCTTTCAAAAGGACCATGAATAAGCATAACTAAGCAAGCGCCGCTCGTCTTAAGCCGCTTTCAATCTAGGAAATTCATCCACCGGGTGACGTTGTGAAAACCATTAGGGCTAACACCGTATTGACATTTTGAAAAAGTCAACAGTAGTTATTTAATATTATACTTAGCTTAAAATTTTGTATTTATTTATAGATGTAACTCTTATTTATTAATATTTCCTTTATTAGAAAAGTACTTCTTTAGTTACCGAAGAGTTAAGTAAATTTAGCTGGGAAAAAAAGTCTATTTCACAAAATATGTAGGGTCTGTGCTACATTTATTGCTATTTTTTAAAAGTTATTTATAATAAAACCAATGAACTAAAAATATATTTTTGTTTCGTAACTCAATGATGAAAATAGCTCCATCGGTACATAAAAGATTTGCCACTTTAGATAGTTCAAGTCCATTTTAGCTTTGAGTGATGAAACACTACCACTGAATTATTGATTCCAGTAACAGAGGGTGTGAAGACCAGACATATCCCCAATATAGATTTTTCTATTTTTAAACTCACCCTTATTCAATAAAGTAGTTGGAGGCAACTGTGGAACTTACGATATAACATTCACAATAATCCAAACTATCAGACGATGAAACATGATCCAATATACAAACTACTGAAACATGATTGAAACCTCAAACCAGTAAAAAATGATCAAATTTACAAAATAGACAATAATTTTCTTTCTGTCCATTGATTTCTCGATGCGTGTGTCTAGGTCACAAAGGTCTAGGTCTTTTACTGATCACCTCACCTCGTCCCCAATTAAAATCTATGGCTAATCATTTTCAACTCTGTTGTAATGATTTGGTCGGTTTTTGATTTTGTCACAGTAATGTAAGCCTTCCTACAAACAATTGATATCACGGAATAGAAAAAGTGAAATCAAATGGATCTATTTTTTTTAATTCACACCCAAGGTTTTCCAAATGAATCAATCACGTCACATTTAAGTGATTGTTTTTACATGAGCATTATAGAGAGGTGAACACTAACGGATCAACGATTTTCTTCATATGAATCCAGTTTCTATTTCGATAAGGCGATAGTTTTTCTTCTTATTTTCAAACATTAAGACTTCTATTTTTGTCTTCTGTCACTAAGATATAGCGATTTCTTAAAAAGTAACGGCCTTTTGTTATCACACTGCTGGGCATAGGCCTCCTCTCTCGGTCTTGGAGAAAAAGGTCGGATAAGATCACCACGCTGTTCCAAAGCGGTTTGGTAGGTTAGACATATCCTCAGAAATCCTGTAACCTTAGAATGTTGATAGTTACTATGATCTTGGGTTTCCAACATTCATCTGCAATTTAGGTTCAGGATACTAAGTTCTATCAATCACTATCCTTTTTCTAATTCCTCATTTCTGACGTCAACAGTGTAATAGCATAGCTTGCTCTATTGCTCCAGCACTAGCCTTCTAAGCAGGCAATAATGTATATTTTTACAGATTCAATTTTTGAAGATGAAACAACTAGAAGTCGGCTGGAAACGAGTTTCGAAATTGATTTATGAAATATAAATGTTAATTCGAGCCAGTTATGTGAATCGTGCTCACAGCGAGATAAAGCGGCTTGCGGTGTGGGTCGAATTTATCACACCTAAACTTGCAATTTGCGACATTTGCTGATATACGCGTTGTTTCGCGTATATGACCTAACTAAGGGTACATTTAATTCATTAATAGTATAAATATAGAAAATGAAGTGAAGAAAACGTATTTGCTGAATCTTGAGATTGATATCAAAGTTTCATACTCCAGAAAAGCATCGATAGATATATATAAATACCTAATTATTCTGTAATAAATAAATATCTAATTGTTGTTTACAATTTATCATGCACTATTCTTTGAAACGGCTATCGCTGAACATGAACAACAAAAAGAGACCTTGAAGAGGCATAGAGCAGTGGAATTCAATAGATAAAAAAGGCAATAAGCTCTTTTCATTATTTTGGGGCTTTTGGCGAGGTTCAGAGTTACTCGACAAAAAGAGCAATGCGTGGAGTGGCTTAGACTCCAGCCGTGAAAAGATATGAATTTTAGCTCGCAGCGCTACTGCACCGTGGAAGCGCAGAACTTTTTTATATTTTTTTGACGACTGGAAAAATGGATTTCCACCTAGTCACCGTTGCTTGCGGTTTAGTAGTGGAATTTTTAAAGGCGATTTACGAGAGTTAAAATTTTCTATTTCGCATACGTATAAATCTTTTGTATGTATTTGCAGTTTGTTTGTGAATATTTTTTTAAGGATTTGATCCTCTCCGATGGCATGTTTACCTCAGATTTAACATTATAATGGTACTTATCGGATGAATGTTTTGGGTATGTCTTGTCCAATACATAAATTTAAAGTACTTTAAAAACTATTATATAATCAGAATCTGTAAGTCCTGAAGGCGAGGGTATTTGAACACACCATAATATGATAACGAATAGATTTAAAACATGATTTGCCTATGGGCTTCTTGAAAGGCGTCACTTGTGGAAGGGTATGGAATTCATAAAAAGATCAAATCAGAACACGTAAAGTCGTAGATACCCAGTACCCAATTCAAAAACTGATCTATCTAATCTTGAGATTAAATTTTTAAATGAAATTTTAATTTAAGACTGAGAAAAATCAGTAATAATTAATCGCCTATTAAGTGAATCCTTTTAATAGCACCTTAGTTCTATAATAAAGCGGCTCTCTTGGTAAGCTATTTGTAAGGCGTAAACATATTTAGTCTAGACAAAGGAAGTGGGTGGCGCTTACGAAAATATATAAGTGGGCTCAAAAATATTTAATATAAATACTCTTTACATCCTTAAGTAATGCCTCGAATTTGTATAAACTGCCATTTTATATTTTAGCGCCATAGTTAGCCTTTGCCCAGCTGTGGTATAGAAATAAGCAACTTCTCTATTACTTAGTTAATGTATAGAACCGGCTATACTCACGTCTTATTTTATCGGGTTAGCCCGACTAGTTTCGAACCCAACCGGGATTCTTATTCATGAGCTCTTTACACGACGTTATCGCGGCGGGAACTGCGTCCTGCAGCTCGCTGGGCGCGACTCGTGGGTGGCGGGGGTGCGGGGGGATACGGTGGCGGCGGTGGCCGCGCCTCTTCCATGTGTTCCCTGCCGCTCTGGTCTTCGTCATCGCACGCACGGATAAAGTTTGTGCACGCGACGCTTACGGTGTCGGGTTCAAAGCGGTCTTTATATGAACCAGTAGTGTCAAAAATCGGTTTCCATGCCGGAGGTAGTGTCCATCCACCGTCTCTGTTAAAATTCGGGTACCGGCCAATTTCAATGGCTTCCCGTATTTTTCTAGGTACTAGAAATTTTTCCCTGGATAATACGGATGCCTTGTCGAACCTGATGTAGTGGTTGGTACCCGAATCGTGGATATGCTCCGCTATGGCCGAACCATTGGTGTCCATATTCTTGACACTACGAATGTGCTCCGATATCCTCGTACTGATGTTGCGACGAGTTTCACCTATATAATTCCTCCCACAGCCGCAAGGAATCCTATAAACACCAGGTACGCTAAATGGGTCCGGATCTTTCGGTGAGCGCAGCAGGCTACGTATTTGACCAGGAGGACGGAATATCGTCTTGATATTGTACTTACGACGAAGATAGTAGCCTATCTTATCCGTCACTCCCTTGACATACGTTAAATAAGCAGGCGACCGCGCTGCTTCTACCGATCTTCGCGATTTTCTGTTCTGTGCTAAACGATAACACTGGCGCCAGTTATATCCGTTGCTTTCTAAGGCCAGTTTTATTTTGTGTATTTCCTGTCCCAGATATTGCGGGTCACACAGATTTAAGGCCCTGTTTATCAAAGTTCGAGGAAGAGAAGAAAGATGCGAGGGGTGATGATGCGATCCGGCGTGTAAGTATTTGTTGGTGTGAGTGGGTTTCCGGTACACCGTTGTAGAAAACTTACCGCCAGGCCCTCTTATGACCATGACGTCAAGAAATGGCAGCCTTCCCTCCTTTTCTTCCTCCAATGTGAACTTCACCTTATTATATAATTGGTTTAGGCACAGTAACAAGTCTAATACTTTATCTCTGTTGACTATCGCGAAAATGTCATCCACATATCGTAACCAGCATCGCGGTTTCAGTGGAATCTTATCCAAAAATTCACTCTCAAACCACTCCATGAAGATGTTTGCTGCCACTGGAGCAATTGGAGAACCCATAGCCACGCCATCCACCTGCAGGTAATAATCACCACGCCAAACAAAATAGCCGCTTTTCAGACAAAATTCACACAGTGTTATATATCCCTGGTGTAGGTCTGATTGTGTTAAAAAGCTGGTAATCTGTTGGCTCACCACATCCACAGGAACATTGGTAAACAGTGACTCGACATCAAAGCTGACCATGACCTCTGTGTCAGATATGATGTCACGAATTTTTGGATAAGATTCCACTGAAACCGCGATGCTGGTTACGATATGTGGATGACATTTTCGCGATAGTCAACAGAGATAAAGTATTAGACTTGTTACTGTGCCTAAACCAATTATATAATAAGGTGAAGTTCACATTGGAGGAAGAAAAGGAGGGAAGGCTGCCATTTCTTGACGTCATGGTCATAAGAGGGCCTGGCGGTAAGTTTTCTACAACGGTGTACCGGAAACCCACTCACACCAACAAATACTTACACGCCGGATCGCATCATCACCCCTCGCATCTTTCTTCTCTTCCTCGAACTTTGATAAACAGGGCCTTAAATCTGTGTGACCCGCAATATCTGGGACAGGAAATACACAAAATAAAACTGGCCTTAGAAAGCAACGGATATAACTGGCGCCAGTGTTATCGTTTAGCACAGAACAGAAAATCGCGAAGATCGGTAGAAGCAGCGCGGTCGCCTGCTTATTTAACGTATGTCAAGGGAGTGACGGATAAGATAGGCTACTATCTTCGTCGTAAGTACAATATCAAGACGATATTCCGTCCTCCTGGTCAAATACGTAGCCTGCTGCGCTCACCGAAAGATCCGGACCCATTTAGAGTACCTGGTGTTTATAGGATTCCTTGCGGCTGTGGGAGGAATTATATAGGTGAAACTCGTCGCAACATCAGTACGAGGATATCGGAGCACATTCGTAGTGTCAAGAATATGGACACCAATGGTTCGGCCATAGCGGAGCATATCCACGATTCGGGTACCAACCACTACCTCAGGTTCGACAAGGCATCCGTATTATCCAGGGAAAAATTTCTAGTACCTAGAAAAATACGGGAAGCCATTGAAATTGGCCGGTACCCGAATTTTAACAGAGACGGTGGATGGACACTACCTCCGGCATGGAAACCGATTTTTGACACTACTGGTTCATATAAAGACCGCTTTGAACCCGACACCGTAAGCGTCGCGTGCACAAACTTCATCCGTGCATGCGATGACGAAGACCAGAGCGACAGGGAACACTTGGAAGAGGTGCGGTCACCGCCGCCACCGTGTCCCCCCGCACCCCCGCCACCCACGAGTCGCGCCCAGCGAGCTGCGGGACGCAGTTCCCGCCGCGATAACATCGTGTAAAGAGCTCATGAATAAGAATCCCGGTTGGGCTAACCCGATAAAATAAGACGTGAGTATAGCCGGTTCTATACATTAACTATGAATACTACTCACGATAGTTTAAATTCAAAAATTCTCTATTACTTCGTTATAAAACAAAATATTCTCCTACTGTGGCAGAGAAACCAAGAGATGCCAACTTCATAAATAAGTTGGAAACTGACAACGAAATCCGGAAACGCCAACTAGTTACATCTCGGTTATTCCTCTCCATGGCTCGGTTTTTGATTAAAAAATAGCTGTCCAAAGGTTTACCTTTTATGTTTTCTCTTTTTTGTGAACCGTTTTGTAAGTTGGTCGCACTTTGTATCAGCTAGTGGAAATTGCTCGGAAAATATTTCAAAGATAGTATTAGGGAAATGTGAAAGGATTTTTTCCATATAATAAACGGAAGTTTTTAAAGAAACGTTCAATGGATCGTTCTAATTTTTAAAAGTATGCTCCTTGCAAAAGAGACAAAAAGATGCAAGTAGGCGCTTTTCAATGCCATCCTATACCTGTAGAGTTAACAGGATTTCTATAGTCTATATATTACCCCAGTGTATAAGGAATAATTGTGGAAAATCAATATTGGTTCAGCGGATTCACCGTGAAAGAGTAACCCGTATACTTCACCTTTGTCTTAACACAACAAAAGAGAGGCAAATAGATTCACCCTCATTTGCTTTCCTCTTCATTGTAAAATGTTACATTTTGACTGGCTTGCCTACTCTAATAATAACTCTATGACTCTTACAGTATAAATATCGATAATGAATTTAAAAAGGATTAAATGTTTATAGTAAAGGTTTAATCTTAAAAAAGATTCCATATTTATCTCAAGTAATAAATGGGGAATGCACCTGTATAATATTCAATGAGAATATTAAATATTCATTCATTAAACACTTAACGCTTTATAGGAAATATATGAAGTGCTATATCGCTGCTCAAGTAGCTCTCCATTAGTACTTATATCGATTGCGATTGATAGTGTTAAATTATTCACTAATATGATAAAATTTTATCATTTTGATACATTAATAAAAGCTACATTAGTTAAATATTGCAATATCGTTAGCATCAACTTTATTCTATTACCCTCAATTACCCTTTTTTCAGATCCTAAAGAAAATTGAAATTATCTTATTAATATTATATCTTGTCCTGGTACATAAGTTTGAAAACACTAGAAAGAGACGATAGTGACCGACAATTATGCGTTTGTAATATTAAAATTTGTACTTTGCATCCATTTGAATGCCTCAGCTTATTTACACATAATAGAAATAGTTATTTCTTTTATTATTAAAAGCTTTTATTTAACTTGCCGTTCATACATGTGAAGGTGAAATTTAGGAAGTTAAATTTAAACCACTTCCCAATGTCCGATTGACCTGAAATTTTGCATACTGGTCCAGTCCCGATGATAATGCATGTTTATGATGAGCATGACCTGATGCTGCCAGGATTAGCTCCAGATAAGAGAATGTTTCACGGTTAATAGTAGGGACATGAAATTTTGTTAAAAGCTCTTGTTATGTTTAACTTACATTAGATTAGAGCACGTAGTTTTTTGGCAAAGGCGTCAAATTATTAAGATTTATTATCAACTAGCGGACCGCTCCGGTTTCGCACGGGTATAAAAATATATATATCGTCACTCAGTGTACAGTGCTTTGATTTGATTTGACCATCGTAGAGTTTGTAGACCTTTTCAAGGTGTACAAATACTTTTAGGTTTGCAATGTAAGCGGATAAAAATGTAATTATTTACAACATCACATTAGAAACCTCAAAAATTACACTATTTTTGTACTCCATATTGAATGTTATTACACTTACATATATACAAACTTTCCTCTTCAATCACTCTATCTATTAAAAAAAACCGCATCAAAATCTGTTGTGTAGTTTTAAAGATTAAAGCAAACATAGGGATATAGAGACATAAGGACAGACACAGAAAGCGACTTTGTTTTATACTATGTAGTGATTATATAAGCTTTGCTACCAATATTAACGAAGGTATAAGCAACCTTGTATCTACTGCAATATTAAGTTACAGACATATAGTTTCACAAATGATTTGGCACAAAGGGTTTGTATTCAGTACAATTAATAGTGCTGTAGATATTATGTTCAGGGGCGGTATAGTGGCGGGTAAAGCGATAGTAGCTTGACTGTACTATTACTACAAGATTCTAGACAATCATGACAAGTTGAACCATTACAATATTCTGAATATTGTAATGGTTCAAAGTTAGTTGGTATAAAGAGAAAGGGAATTTATTTTATCATTTTTAATGTATCCTAAGTTAATTAGAAACAAAAATAAAGGCAAAAGGTAAAAGTCGACTAAAGTAAGTTGACCCACCGTGTGGTATCCGGCTGAGTAGAACAGACCCTTATTTCTTACCGAGGTGTCCTACAGGCGACTAAGGTTAATCGAAACAACCGCGCCGTGTGGTATCTGCATGAGTAGAATAGACCATCCTCTTTCTTACCGAGGTGTAAAATACGTCTAAAATAAGTTAGTAAAGTAAAATAGCCAAATCATGTGACAACATGTGCCGACCCCACTTAGAGTGGGATAAGGTTGATTAAAAATTTTCTCCCATACAAAAATTGTAACTAATAGTTATTATTGTGTGTTTTTTCATCACAATAAAAGTGTTCTACCAAACGTTCGTATCGAAATGCCAACTAGGGGCCAATTTAAAACTGACGTTTGTTGTATGCGGTTATTGTGTGCGTCAAATTTATATTCTTTCTATTCTTCTTATAATTGCTTCTACAACAAAATTCCGCAATACATATTAGACTTATCTACAGGAAAGCTTAAATTAAAAGGTTACCTATACGTAAAGCATATTACACAATTGAAGATTATTTGAATGATAAAAATGGTTAGATTTTAAAATTCGTTCAGTTTCATACAAGACTGCGGTTTAGTAATGTCAATTCAAAATGTTTAAAGATTGACCGCCGAGTTTCTTGCTGGTTCTGCTCGGTAAGAGAAACATACCGTACCAGTTGTAGCTTCATTAAATGTTGATTGTGATGTTGTTGATGCTTGACGTTTCAAAGGTGCTGGCAAAACCTTACTTGAAAAAAGATTACTTTCATTTGATTCGATTTGATCTATCCAAAAGCGTAAAATAACCACACGCAAAATCCCATAGAGTCAATAGCCCTCCAGAGAAGAGAGAATATCCTGTAAGTAAGTTAATCGACATCATTATTAAAATTCCTGTACATAATCTTTCTTTTGGAGCCGGAATCTTAAACGTAATTTTCAATATAAATTGAAATACCATTTTCGTTTTATTCGCTTAATTACGCATGCCAAAACAATACAAATTATTTTCGCTTTACTTTAATAATGAAATTAATAAATAAATTAAGTTTTCATAAATTTCTTATATAATACATGTAGCCGCGACTTTGTACGCATCTACTTTAGTGTTGAGATACTAGTTGCACTATCATGTACTACTTTTTTCTAATTACCGACGTAAATTCCAGTGCAGTAGAACCATATTTAATATGTTACTTCAGTGTATTAGCCATAAAAGCGTAACAGACACATAGACTTTTGATATGTATTTAATTATATATTTAACATTATACAGACTGGTACATACCGACGATTCGACATTAAATTAATCCACTAATCACTTAAACGTATAAGATTACTTTGGCATAATTCAAACTTATTAAATATCGTTTTTAAAAAAATGTATTTTCGAACAAAATAAATGTAATTTAATTGAGATTTCGCTTCGTCAGTATGTGGATGAACTGGCGCGACGCGCTTGTTCAAAAAAAAGGAGAACAATAAAATTATAGTTCTGTCTCCCTTGCACCTGTTTAGTTTTTAGGCCACGGTTAGTATAGCGTGTACGGTCATTGATCTCTATAAATCGTGTTTATTTTTTACAAAACGTAAAATAATTCCTGTGGCTAAAATACATCACTGAATTATTTTTTTTAATTAAAATTAATGTCGTATGGCCAGTACAGTCTTTTATATGTTTTAAACTTACCAGTTGTTTGTCCGTCCATAAAGCTACTTTAGGGACGGACGACCGAGTGTATAATAGTCCCACATATTTATATATCCTATTTTTTCATTTATCAAGCATCGTATTTTTGTTCACCAAGTATTTATTTATTTCCGAGTATTTATATATAGAAGGTCCAATCAACCTCAAGGCCTCTAGTCAGCCAGACGTGCTATTTCTAAAAGCGGTCACAGACCTACAAACCTACTGACCAGATTTAATAAAAATTATAAAACATCGGAAACACCCGATCGCTTCCGAAAATTAACGAAATGCGTTACGCCCTACGTAGGACGGAGCTACGAAGGAAAAAGACAATCACTGCCACCACAACTCCTTTAAACCAGGAATCGGCAACTCGCGGTTACAACTCTCTAAAAACTAAAAACTAAAATTTTTTTTTTACACCAATAGCCCCATTTATGTAGAATATCATTTGAAAAAAAATATGTTAATACTTTCATAGTAATAAATATTATTTTTTGAATTTATTTGTTCTTAATCAAAAATCAAAATGTGATATCAATATTAAATACTATAAAACTGAAAAAAAAAATTTTTTGGTCCTTCAATACATTGAATGCCATGGGCGTCAATGGCAACCTGCACTCGATTTGTTCCGAAATAACGAACTAGTGCTATAAGAATTAGCAAATTATATAGCAGCTTTCAATCAACTAAAAATATATCAACTGCTGGATATAGGTTTCTTCATGGGATCTCCACTCCATACGATCGTGTGCTGCTTGGATCCTGCGGCTCCCCTCGACTCTTTTGAGGTCGTCAGTCCACTTTATCTAGCAAGGTTGCAAAAGATAGTTCCCAACACAAATTGCTAAATTCATTTTGTTCTGAGCCGGTAATATTAGCGTGGCATTCATTTTGTTAAATTCTCTTTTTTAATTGTTACTTATGACTGTTTAGTCTTAGAAGGTTGCCGACCCCTGCTTTAAACCCATTCCGCCTTATCAGCGAGCTTTTGAAATAGGGCTGCCGCAGAAGCTACATTACTATAAAATTGTTACCATTGTATTTCAAGACAATAGCGCCAACTTGGCGATAAAGGCTTGTCGGTTTGGTAATGTTTCTGTATAATACTAACTGAATCTGTTAGTTTGAGATACCGCTGTATAAATCGTTAGTCCTAACATTGTGATTGATAAATGAGATACATCAATAATAACATTATAAATGCGAACATCTGTCTGTTACTCTTTCAAGGCTACTCCACTCGACCTCCTTTGCTGAATTGACGAATTTTGCATAATTGAAGCTGGCATAATTATATAGGATGAAAAAATCCCTTTTTCTTTATATGTACATGAAGACTTCGATTTATTTCAATTCACAGTCTTGAGTCGATTTTTATCTTATATTAACCTAAATCTTCCTTAAGAATTGCAGTTTCTTTAAGTAAAATCACTACAAAAGTCCGTCTTGTAGATTTTGAGAAAATTAATTATATACAGACAGATAGCTCTCAGGGACTCTGTTATATGTGTATAGATTGTGAGCAATTTTAACATTTGCATAATAAGATAATAATTATTGTATTCAGTTTTGTGTACCAGGAAGTATAAATATTGACATTAGTCTCAATATTGTAATCTCAACTTAAGAGGAGATTTAAAAATGGAAGGGGAATTCATTTTGGCGGCATTATGTTCTGACGAAAAATAATTGTTATTAAAGTAATTAAGAGTAATAAAGTGTTTAGGAATTGTTTTGATATATTTTGGAAATCTTTTCTAAGTATTTTAATAAGATTAAAATATTTTAGATCTTTGTAGAAACAACATAATAATTTGTTACTCGCTGTCTTAATAATGCCATGCCAAAACATAGTAATTATAATTGTAATTGCAAATTATAATATTCAATTACCATTTATGTTCAAATAGGTACGCCGACGTTAATTATCGCAGCGTCCAATGAACTGAATAATTGACTCCTTAATAGATAGCGTATTGGTTATTGATTTCAATCTAATCTCTGGCTGCTCATTATAATTAATATGTAATTAATTTATCCAATAACGCGTTATTTTTCGGATATCCATAATATAAAAGTAATTATAATATTTTGCAAAACAAAATAAAATACATATGCTATATATACGTAGAGTATAATGCGTTCTTATACTGGATACATACAGGAATAGTGAAATACAAATCACTACCACAATACATTAGCACTGCACACATTCACTACCACAATCTCAACTATCGTTGCGCCGCGTAATCAAGCTTCATATCAACGGACAAACATTTATCTATTTCTAATTCCTTGAAGAAGTCTATTCGTATAAATCAATTGAATCAATAGGTGTCTGGTAATTATCCATAGTCATAAAACAAATTTCAAGCCATCATAATATAATGTCATAGATACAAGCTATCTTAATAGAGTACTGTAGATAACTAACTAGTATTTCGTTTATGGAGAACATTTTTCAATCAATAAAACAGCCTTTGAATGTAAAACAGAAGATAAATTTAGTTGTTACAAAAAAACTAAACTAATATATAAAGCTGAAGAGTTTGTTTGTTTGATTGTTTGAACGCGCTAATCTCAGAAACTACTGAACCGGTTTGAAAATCTTTCAGTGTAAGATAGTCTATTTATCGAAGGCTATAAACATTAAGATGAATAGAAGAGGAGCGGCAATAAAAAATACAAAATTGTTCCCCTCTAAAAGTTCGCGACAGCATATGTCTAGCTTTTAAAGTTAACACATTTTAACCATTTTTATGGTTATCAAATGACTATATTACGGTTTTAGTCTTACCACGCGGTGAGAACGTGCGTCTGTTTCGAGTGAGTCACGGGTTAAACTCCAGGCACACACCAATGAGTCTTCTGTTAAAACTTGTGTGTCTAATTGATAATTGTAATTTATCACACGTAAAAGAAAACATCGTGAGGAAACATGCATAACACTAGAGAATTCTGGGCATATGTGTAACCTACCAATGTGAGCTGCTTGGCATATATAATCCGCGATTCTAATCGTCTAAATTAGTATCCATGTAGCTTAAAATACGTAACGTTCATAACGAATATTGTAGAACTTATTTTTAACTTAAATATTGCAACAAAGTTCTTACATTACAGATTAACATTTTAATATAGGATCCGCAATCTTCCGTGGTATTATAATTTAATAACATTGCCTCTTTGAAGTTAATATGAAAATCGTGTTTAAAGTAAGAAACAAGCAGCGGTAAACCTTTGAACCTACTCGTATATAAGCCGCTTACCGCAAGTGGAGACATTACAATATAGTTTCATGTACACGTGTTGTGCACTTCATGCCTCCCACGAATACAGCGCGATGCAGTGAATAAATATAAATAAATAAATAAATATATATGGGACACTTACACACACGGTCGTCCGTCCCCAAAGTAAGTAACTTAATACTTGTGTTATGGGTGACAGACAACTGGTGAATATATACTTATATAATTTTAAATACATACTTAAATACAAATATACACCCAGGCTCAAAGACCAACAAATTCATTTATAGAAAATGTTGGCCCTCGGCGGACCCGCGACCCTCGGAGCTGAAGGCAGGGTCACTACCCACTGCGCCAACGGACCAGTCAATATTAATAAATATTAAATATACGTCTGAGATGAAACTTATAGGTATAGAAGACGTATCAAAGCAATAATAGTTTATTGACTTCATTTATATTAATTTATTTAGAATTATATTTAGACAGGTTGAATATTTAACTAATAACCCCGCTTAGTCTGGAATTTACATAATTTATAGAATTAAGCGTAAATTTGCCGAAATACGAAAAATAATGATTTTATCGGAATCTCGGTAACGGCTCCAACGATTTTCCTGAAATTCAGCATGTTGAAATTAGTATGAAATTCAAGAGGCTGAAATTAGGTGTAAGAGATATGCTTATACGTAAAGCACATTACAAAACTGAAAATTATTTGGATGATTAAAATGCCTGGATTTGAAAATTATTAAAAGATTGACCGCCGAGTTTCTTTCTGATTCTTCTCGGTAAGAGCAACATTCCGAACCAGTTGTAGCTTCATTAATCATATTGGTCCTTGACTCAAAAGTGCTTGAAAGAGCTTATTTGTTTTGATTTGAAATAAAAGACGACTTAAAGGTGTCTAAAATAATAAAACAATCTTTGAAACATGCAAAAATAAAAAGTCAAATTATTTTATTCAATAAAGTCATTCCATTTAAACAACGCAATAAATCTGATATTGAATGTTGTTACGAGTAAAGTGCCGTGATCGGCTATCAGATATAATAGCTGTAATCAAACACCTCGTTTGCTACGAAATAAAAATTATTTTGCCATCATTCTTTTTCATGGAATATTGGGCTAAATAACGCGTATTTAAAATGTTTGAGGGCTGGCGTGAAAAATGGGTAATTTGTTTCTCATACAAACATTATTTAACTTTGAATATCACAATATCCATTGATGAATATCGTGATATTAGAAAATGGATATATTATGGAATTAGGCGCTTCTACGGAGGTCCATAAAATAGAAGTAATGATAGCTAGATCGAGATTATTTTGCTATAATCCGCAATTAGAGAAAATCTATGTACGTAAAGGTAAAACTAGGGTGTACCTTAAGAATGCAGAATTTATATACGCATACACTACAGCATATAGTTTATGAATCCTGCCACCGCCAATACCTAGCCTACACTACAAGCACTGCACACATTCACTACCACAATATCAACAACGATTTCGTCCAAAGCGTTATCAGGTCATACATTCGAGTATACTCCACGACAAACTCGCATAGCGAATAATAAAATGAATAGTTAATTAAGATTTAATTTATTATAGAAATCGCGGTAGGAAAAAGTGGCAGGAGTTAAGCACTATAATAACTGACAACATTTAGTATATATACCTAAAGTAATTATAGTTAGCCGCTTAGAGCTTTTACATTATAACTGTAAAACGTCCTATTTCGCAATGGACGGTCCGTCATTTTTTTTTTTTTTTTTATTGTTTAATAGGCGAGCGCTTGACCGCAATCATGCCTGATGGTAAGCAGTGACGCAGTCTAAGATGGAACGCGCATGCCTATAAGATGCCTATTCACCCTTGCTTTGAAGGTACCCATATCATAAGTATCGGGGAAGATAGATGCCGGAAGAGAATTCCAATCCCGTGCTGTGCGCATCAAAAATGACGAAGCAAATCGGTCTGTGCGCCTTCGTGGTATGTCGTGACAGAGATGTTTGTCATCTTGTGTGCAAATCAGATCTTCATCTCGTCTCTAAGTAATGTAGCCAAGTTTCTAACACCGCGATACAGTACTTAATAACTTATCAAGTTTTCGCCTTCACAAATTCATGGCTAAATTAGACCGAAATGGCCTTGGTTTATTGCGTTATACTCCTGCAAAACATAAGCATATAATTAAAGTTTATCATTACCTAGTACAGGGTATTATACAAATTGGGCATCAAATTATTAATTTGGAAATGTTTTTAATAATTATATCTACTGAGAATACGTGATTTTAGCGGCTTATGTGTAAAAAACGAGACTCGTATATTCTTTCTTCCTGGTTTTATTTATACACTACTGTTACGCCATGTGTAGTTGTGGCTTAGTGTCGTTTCGAAAAATGCTCCGTTCGTAACTAAACTTTAGAGAATCATCCGGATTCGTCAATTTAAAGATTGTCTGAAAATTTCAATAAAATTGGTCCAGCCGTTTTGGAGTTTATAAAGGACAAACATTCATTTTTATATATTAAGATTGACATGGATTAAGGTTTCTTACTAAAAAGCTAAGCTGAATTGTAATAATTTATAACATAAATTGGATAGGTCTTTTTGCCATTAATTAAAGTTTCCTATTTACCTTAGTAACTGAAAGCTGGTCTAAAATTTTAATAATATAAACAAGAGCAAAAGCACTTTTCTTAAACATATTGACATAAAACAATGAATATTCACACAATCACATGACAATGCTATATAAAGTTGAAACATTAAATGGTATAATTGTAAGTAGAAGTCATTTGGGGAATTTGCAAGCGAAATTTCTAGATCTATTGTTGAAAACTCTGCGGTACACAGTAATATTCGCCTTTTCTCGCTGCGATACTGGACTGTTTCAAATGAATTTATTATTATATAAATGCATCAAATATTTCTGTTTCATAATCATTGTTCTATTATTTCACATTAATTGCAAAAAAGCGATGATTTTGCATTTGATGGAAGTGAAAGCAAAAGAATTTTGTTTAATAACCGGACCTATTTGAAGGAATACAATAAACCTATACACCAACATTATACTTCGCCGAAAGTCATTATAAGCGACCAAACGGTTAGATCGTTCGACCTTACTTCATTAAGGTGTGCCAACAAGGTCGGCACAACATGTTGTCACATGATTTGGCTACGTATTTTACGACCGGCCTCCTGCCTGACGTCAACTTATCTTAGTCGTATTTTACGACACCTCGATAAGAAAGAGGGTGGTCTATTCTACTTAACCGGATACCACACGGTGAGTCAACTTACCTTAGTCGCCTTTTACGACACCTCGGTAAGACATGAGGGTGGTCTATTCTACTCAGCCAGATACCACACGGCGGGTCGACTTACCTTATTCGCCTTTTACGACACCTCGGTAAGAATAGATGGTGGTACTATTCTATTCAGCCGGATACCACACGGCGTAAAACCTACACATAAGAGATGGAAGATAAAATCCATTAGTTTTATGTCCTTATTCTCCTTGTGCCTCTCCGACTAGCGAAGGTTAGCCGTTACTGCTTGATATTATGATCTATCTCTTGCAAACTAAAAAGCTGGGCAGCACTCGCGACTCCAGTCCATTTCAATATATTGCACAACCATGACTGTCTCTTGCGGCCGATGCGTCTTTTGGCTACAACTTTTCTCATCATTTTTGTCAAATGGCACAAAAAGAGACAGAGGTAGTCTCATTTGCTTTCTTTTTTTATATACACATTTAAGTCTGTCCTCGCTACTCTATTATAATAACTCTATGGATTAAATACGCATATAGAAATATATTTTATAGAAGTAAAGTTTTCTTCTTAGCTTATTTGATTCAAATTCAAAATATTCTTTATTCAAATAAACTTGTAAACAACTTTGAATCGTCAACTCTACTGTTGGTTCGGAAAACTCCAGCAAGAAACTCGGCGGTTGCTCTTTTAAAAATAATTCTTATTACTAGTTACATTTAATCGTTTCTATCTTGTACAGGGCCGAACAATATCTCAATCCACGCATTCTTATCGTCTTAATAATTCTCAACAGTATAGTCGGCTTTCTGTTAGTATAAAGTACTGTTTCTGAGAGTACAAATGTATGATATGATTATGATAGAATTTGCTATAATCCACTTTGTATGTTTGTATTCAAACGTGGATTATAGCAAAATAATTCTACCATATCTTTTGCAAATACGAATTTAAATGTTTAATGTAAATACTTTCAAATTCGAATCCTTCAATCGATTATTCAAAAATATTTTTTGTTTTCGATCTGAAGTTTTCTTTCATTGCGAACAACTTAAAATTTATATTTTAATTTACATTTGTTGTACGGGAAGCATCCCGCATATTGCTCTGTATTCATTTGCCCGTAAACTATGAATGGTATTAATTTCTGTTTCATGTCAAAATCCATTCTCATCCATAAATTATAAGTAACTAGCTTTTAGCTCCCCCACATGTTTATAATATATACACTTAATTATACAATATAACATCTACTTTGAAGTATACAGGATGCTTTGCTATGTGCCTTTGCAAATATGCTTTGCGATTTTGTCGTGGAGCTAATCTCCTGAACGTGGTTTGGTTAGGGGGCGAAACGATCGTTGATATTGCTGTATTAAATGTGTGTAGGGTACGAGTTTTGCTTCCTGCACTTAACATTAATAGATTTTCTAAAGAAATGCAGATTATAGAAAAATAATTCTATCATAATGTTTTTGCTCTGGAATTCTGCAAATTAACGCCTACTTCTATAATTTGCATAAACTAAATCTAAAGCTTGTGTGAAGATTTAATTAAAATCGGTTCAGCCGTTTCATAGTCCATTAGGAACAAGACATAAACAAGAACATTATCATGATGTTTTCAGTTTAGTTACCTCTATTCATTTTAATGTAATGTGCAAAACAAACCCAAACCTTTTACATAAATTATAGTAGGCTTCATCACAGATTATAGCTAAGTAATCCCATATCTTGCGCTAATGGGTGAGGTTCGCCCACAATTTTATCATTTAAGTTGACGTTGTTTATTGTGGAGAAACTGAGGCTCGAACAAGTAATTAAACTGAGTGGCTCACCGTCTCTGTATCTTTACCTTGAACTTGGGAAAATCTACATCTACTGTTCACCGTCCTTAGTTGAGATGAGTTTGTTTTATCGGGTTTATGCGCTGCGATGCACTTTCTTGATTAGTCTCTCAGGGTCGCCACAACCACAACCACTTTAATCTTCCAAATGTTAATGAAGTGAACATTTTACTGCGGTTTGTATTACTGGCTTATACCAATATAAACTTATAAATTTTCTTGCACTTTGACAACCTCAATACCGCAGATCATATCAATCCAATGCTCTGTTTAGAAAAATATTTAAACCTTTTCAAACAGATAGGAGATAAAATTAAATTATTAAAAGATTTTCCCCGAAGATATTTTATTCTATAATTTGGCTTTATTATATCTATTTTTATGGCGTACGATGGAATAAGATACTGCCGTATCAGAGTCTAAACCTTTATTGCTGCTCTTAAAATTTTCATGTTTACGAGGTGTGTTCAAAAAGTATCGCGAATTTTGTGTATTTTCAAAAACTATTTATTTATTCGTGAATATTTATTTTGTCCCCTTCAAAGTAATCCCAACGTTGTGCCAACGTTTTTTCCAATCTTCGAAGCACTTCAAAAAATCATTATTTTGTATCTTGTTCAGCTCCTCCTTCGATGCAGTCTTTATCTCCTCAGTCGTGGAGTAGCGTCGTCCTTTCATGGGCCTTTTCAGTTTCGGGAACAAGAAAAAGTCACAGGGGACTAGATCTGGGGAATAAGGTGGCTGCGGTATCATTAGTGTGTTTTTTTTGGCCAAGAAGTCGCGTACAAGCAGCGTTATGTGAGCAGGGGCGTTATCGTGGTCCATTGTTTTGAATAAGGAAAAATCGAAGACGAACCAAAACACGTTCAAGCAAAGTAGCTGTCAACAATTAACTGCAAATTCAAAATGGCCAAACTTGTCAGCATAAGTGAGGGACAAATGTACCAACATAACGCCACAAAAAAAACAAAATTCGAATATACGTAACCCGAGAAAATTCAAAATTCGCGATACTTTTTGAACACACCTCGTAGATAATTCCTAATAATTCCTAATTTATATAATATGACTATCGATCTTGTCTCACGTTGCTATGGCTCAGTTTTGTTTCGAAACAAAACTGTCATTGACTGTTAAAAAATGCTTTGATTGACCAAATTTAACAGGATTATCCAGGTCTGAAGATTTTCTGAAAACTTCATAATAGTGGGTCCAAACGTTTCGGAGTCTAATAGGAACATACATACACATTTTTTATTTTTATACATAGATTTTTTTTTATCAAATAGACTATTATAAGCGCTAAGAAAAATTAAATGTTTTTTCAAACAATGTATGCCACCAATCGTTCTAGAAGTTGCTTTTCCTGAAAAGTATAAAATTCGCTCTAAACTTTGATCTCCCGGGATTAAAATAAGACCCTTTGATATTGCCGTCGAAATTGTTATGTATATTTGGTTGTAGAGCTACCCGATAAAATTTAGCAGTGTTATTGTATACTAGTGGATTTCGTAGGCTTAAGAGCTTTGTAGTTTAATGGGTGAATGAAGCTGTCAGACTGCTTTAAGCTGGTGGACTTGTGCTACTTGTGATAATCTTCCATCACTTCGATAGTATCAAAGTATTAGGAATTATTTCAATTATCTATTAGATAATATATAGACGCCCAAAAATCTTCCTAGAGGATCATGATTAGAGGAAAAGGTTAAAATCAATCTTGATTGTACTAGTATCAAAAACATAGCCCGCTAGATAATAAAATGTGGAAACAGGACGCCCTCTGTTGCGCTCTCTATCGCACCTTAGCAGGCATAGTGACGTGACTCGACACTGACGTGTCGATGTTTATGTTGTTGGTGGAAAAAACAAATATAATTAGAAGAGCTATTCGATAATTACATATTTTATTGGTAAATTACCGGCACTCATTATTAGACTGTAATTTGTTTATAAAAATAATTTATGGTAACAGGTAACATACTTAAAATTAATATACGTTTTCATCTAAACTACTTATTGGTTATCTTAGGTAGAATCACACTGACCTCTGTACTAATAACAACTGTATCACAGTAGGTCAGCCATACTCGTCCACGGTGAACCAAATTAATCATTGAGTAAATTGTTGATGAAATATTTCTTAAATAATATATAATATTTCTTTAACTACCCGCACTTAACAAGCTCCTGCATGCTATACTTCATTCTTCGATAAGAATCGATATCGATATGTGAGTCATCGCACGCGTCCGTTCCTAGTGCCCCGATGATTTATGGCACCGCGGGTAACGAATCTTTAATACTAGTATAGACAATTTATAATGAAATATACCATTAGACATAATTGCTGAAGCGATAAAATACTTAGAGCAGTACTACCAAGTCATTATACGTGCAGAATTGTAACAATTCACTACGAACAAAAACCCTAATAGCTGTAATTGCTGTGTAGACTCCAGACAATACGCTTCTGAACACCTGACACTATTTTTTCTGAGTTTCACCATAATAGGGTTTTCATGGTATTATAGTGGTGGTACTTAAGTCGTACCTTGATGGTAAGTAATGCTATAGTATAGTTTAAAATTTATCTCAATGATTTCAGTTACATTATTACTCAACATCTTATTTTCAAATTTCATTCACGCATATGTAAAATCTACATATGACAAAAAATTTAAATAGAACACAAAAAAGTTTAGCTAGTTTCAGTTAGACAAGTGTGGATTAAGCTCTGCGTGATAAAATCAAGAATAAGGAAATATGTAAAAATGTGTTTTGTTTCAGCATTATCGTACACAAGTGATAAATAAAAGTGAATATACGTGATTTTCCTAAATCACTTTGAAACATCGTATCAAGGTAATGTAATTTTCTCTAACGCGCTTTACATACTTTTTTATTGAAGAACGTTTAAGACCGTATTAGGTCTCAAAAATAACTGTTTTTTCTTTAAATGTTACACACTTTTAATTAGAAGTGACAAAACTTTTTTTTAAATTTCGAGTAAAATTTGGAGGTAAATTGTGAATGAAACCAACTGCATAAAATCCAGTCCACTTCTAAAAATACAATAGCTCATCACAAACAATGGTCAGACAATAGGTTCATAGTGCGAAAGGTGTTACGTTTCACCATATCTAAAGATACCGGTAGTATTTTATGGAATTCCTTATGTGATTTAATATTTGAATGTGTCTTTTTATCTATTTCATCATTGTGTTTACCCCAATCTCGGGTTGTGTTCAGCTTCCATTATTTCCTATCATTCGTCAACTGCTGCTTCACCTTTTATATACATATCTTCACACAATCCATCCATCTTTTTTCGGCCTCCCTCTATTTATCCATTCACATAGATAATTTAAAGAATTAGGCGTTACTTTGCGGCGATCCAGGATACAAAAGTAATAATAAACTTATTTTGCTATAATCCGCTATGAATCGTGATAAAATAATTTTGTTATTATTTTTGTATCCACAAAAAAAAGATGGATGGATTCTGTAAAAAAAAATATGCATGTTAAAGGAGTGGCACCAGAGTTGACGAATGATAGAGGGGAATGGAAGAAGACATATTGTGGGATAAGGGTAAGATAATGATGATTCGTATTGAAACTCTTTTGGTCACATGATTTTCATCACTTATCATTACATGACCATAGCAACTTTTTTGATTTTTTGTTAGTGACCGTGTGTAGTGCTTGTGTATTGTGGTGGCGGTGGTGGAGGTTTGTGCATGTGTTGTTACGAATCCTGCATGTATCAGGTATGAAAACGGTTCGGTAGTCCACTCTGTACAGCATTATATATATTTTCTATATTGCTTTATTGTGGATTTAGCAAAATAATTTTATTATTACTTTTGTATTACAGATCTCTGCAATGTAACGCCTAATTCCATTTTTTTTCAGTACACAATACAATTAGTAAGTCGTTTGTAGGATTTCAATTAAAAATTCAAGTAACACTGGATTTTAAATTGGATTTTATTGTGACACTTACTCTTATTAACAAATACTGTAAATATAATCTCGTCTAGACTTTGAGTCTATATTGTCACACGTAAAGGAACAAAGGCAGGGAAGCTCGTACCGCTAGTTACACAAACCTCAATTTTGGTAAGACGATTTATTTTATAAGGAAGGCAACATTCAAAAGCTATTTGGTAGAATATGAAGACAAGACTTAACTTCAAATTATCTTTTTCGCTTCAACGCCGCCTCAATGCTGCTAAAAGGATAATAGGAGAAATTAGCAACGATCTCTGTCACTATTTTCGGAAATGTAGACAGTCAAAAATGAGAGGAAAAGAGAAACCCTTTGTAAATCTAAACTATTGAATCATTTAAATTACAATATTCTCTTTCATAAAGGTACAAAAAGTCCGCCGCGGCATTACAAACTTTAAAAAGAGATACATATATGTATGTATCTCTTTTTAAAGTTTACTTTAAACATTCTAATTTTTTTTAATGGACATGGATGTCAATGCGATATTTGTAATTAGATATTTAGTGGGATACAATATTCAACTTTATCGAGATAAAAATGTTAATTGCTTTGAGTTTTACATAGTATAAAAGTAATTTACATATGCCTTCTCTCTCTATTTCTGTAGAGAAAGGCCAAATCCACCACGCTGCTCCAATACGGCTTAGTAAATCACGTATATCCCACAATTCCTTAGAGATATGCAGGTATCCTCACGATGTTTATCTACATCGAAAAGCATGTGATAAATTGGAATTATTAGACAAGTTTAAACAGAAAAACTCATTGGTTCCTGGACTTGAATCTATGACCCTCTCTAAAAAGTCCACGGGCTATCACAGGTCAAATTGTATAAAGTAATATGTTAGAAGTTAAAAGTAAAAGTAAGTAGCGGCCTGTTACTATCCCACTGCTGAGAATAGGCCTCTTCTCTCCGTTTTTTGAAGAGAAGGATTGGAGCTAAGACCTACCACGCTGCTCCAATGCGGATTGGTAGGTTACACATAACTCCAGAACTTTAGAGATATGCAGGTTTCCTCACGAAAAGCGTGTGATAAATTGCAATTATCAATCAGACACATGAGTTTTAACAGAAAAACTCATTGGTGTCTGCCCGAGTTCGAACCCGTGACCTCCTCGAGACAGTCGCACGGTGTTACCGCTGGGCTACCACAGCTTACTAAGTAAAAGTAAAGCGCGCCAAAATATTAGTAGGAAAGTGAAAAAGTGAAAACAGTCGCAACAAAGCGCTGGCCGGTTCTGTTAGTTTATATAACAAAAAAGGGACCATTTAAAAATGACGAGACATTTAGAGCGCTATTGATTTCAGCTTCGAAATTCCTACACTAACGTAACACGATGTAAACACTAGTAACATTGGCAGTGAACTCATGTTAGAGGTGGCCTCCAAATATTATGATTCTGCAACGTAAACCTATTACGTTATTGGACAGTTATATTACTAACACGGTGTGCTCATTAGCGAAATGGTAATTAGTTAATTTATCATCCGCCGGAAATAGATTTTATCATAAATTTACTTACATTATTGTTTGATGTTCGTTAATACTGAAGAAGGCCTCTATCTACTAAACTTTAATTGTGATTACTGCTGGGATTTTTTTTACTGTTTCTAAAATTTATAAATGACTATTTATCTCTCTTATTATAGTTTAATATGTAAGCCGTGTGGTATCCGGCTGAATAGAATAGTACCACCCTCATTTCTTATCGAGGTGTCGTGAAAGGCGACTAAGGTAAGTCGACCCGCCGTGTGGTATCCGGCTGAGTAGAATAAGACCAACCTCATTTGTTACCGAGGTGTCGTAAAAGGCGACTAAGATATGTTGATCCACCGTGTGGTATCCGGTTTAGTAGAATAGACCACCCTCTTTCTTACCGAGGTGTCGTAAAATTCGACAGAGGTAAGTTGACGTCAGGCAGGCGGCTGGTCATAAAAACGCAGCCAAATCATGTCACAACATTTTTATAACATGTTGTGCCGACCCCACTTAGAGTGGAATAAGGGCAGGAAGAATTATATTTTAATATGTACCTACTTTTAGTGTAGTAAAAATGCAAAAGTAACGACTTGTTACTATCCCATTGCTGGGCACAGACCTCCTCTCTCCTTATTAATTTAAAAAGTTCTTTAAAAAGAACTTCCTCAAAAACTAATTGGTGCGTGCCCGGGGTTAGAACCCGTGACCCCGTCTAACAAGTCGCACCGTCTCATCACTGGGCAATCACAGTTTGGCGTTAGAATATTAGTTCAATTAAATAAAGCCGTTCTAATTGTTATTTTTCTATTTCCTTGAGGAATAATAGGAGTAGGTGCGAAATAAATGAGTATTTCACTTCTAATATGTCTAAAAAGAGCTTCTTAGTATTAAAATGTGCTTAAAAAGAGTTATTTTATTTATGTATTTTATTATTTTTAATATATACCACGAGCTCAGCTCATTCCCATGTAAGTGTCACATATTTCCAGTGACAGACAGACGTGCGACGGATACTTCCTTCCGTATTATGTGATATGGAAATACAAATAAATTGTAACCTATATAGATTACGCTGGGTATAGCCCTATAGCGTTTCATTGAAGAAATAATAGTTATATTAAACAGAACTTACAAAATTTATTTGATTTAATTTTGTTGTTATAAAAAATTAACAAATGTCTTACATAGATGTTTACAAGGACTTTTCTATCTCTTTTTCTCACACGCACATACATACACACACATTATTTGCAATCATAACAAGTGTTTATACACTCAGGCAAAAATAAATTATAAATATTAATTAGGGACGTAAATTTTAACAGAAACCTCAATGGTGTCTATCTAGGATTGAACCTATGAATTGAAAGAATCAAACGTCCTCATTGTTGTGTTCCCACTGATCGGGCAGAAGGATATAGATAGATCTAGAGATAAATATAAATAGAGTGGTAGACTTACCTGTCAAATATTCTCTAGAGATGGTGAGGTAAGTCTAACAATGTTTACTTTAGTGTCTGAAAGGATGGTCTCACAGCTGGGCTATCACAGCTTTTTACTATACTATAAGATGATTTTTAAATTTAATATGGCACAAATTTTATATGATGTAAACGCTACATGGATATCTTTGTTACACATACAACCTATTCCATTATTTTTACGCAGCTTGGTGACCGAGATCGGTAATTTTTTTTTAAATTAAAAAATAAAAAGGACTGGCTGTAACTGGAGGTTGATCCCAAGTATATTGACTTCTTAAGTCCACCCGGTTCCTACTGAGCTATTACAAATTTACAAATGATTGCAAAATTAGTCATTAGTTAAAATAAAAATAAATAATTTTATCATTTTTTCCAAGCCGTGTGGTATCCGGCTGAATAGAATAGTACCACCCTCATTTCTTACCGAGGTGTCGTAAAAGGCGACTAAGGTAAGACGACTCGCCGTGTGGTATCCGGCTGAGTAGAATAGACCTACCTCATTTCTTACCGGGGTGTCGTAAAAGGCGACTTAGGTAAGTTGACCCGCCGCGTGGTATCGAGTTTAGTAGAAAAGACCACCCTTTTTCCTACCGAGGTGTCGTAAAATACGACAGAGGTAACTTGACGTCAGGCAGGCGGCCGGTCGTAAAAACGACGCCAAATCATGTAACAGCATGTTTATAATGATGAATTTTATAATTTTTTCCAGTAACCGAAATTAGAGATAAATACTGAATTTCATGAAAATCAGTTGAACCATTTTAGAAATTCGGAAAATATAAATATAAAATTAACTCATTTAAATATTCACTATGTTATTAATTTACTACAGTACTAATACAGGATTAAAAATTATTAGTTCAATAACGCGGCACAAATTCACACGATTTGTAAATATCCGTGGCGAATAGTTACAAATATTATTTGACCTCGCATTAATTGCTTTGTAATTAACACGCTCTGAATTTATGGGTCCTATAAATAAATATGGGGTGTGAGGTTTCGTTTAACAACTTACAATATGGTGTTAACTGTGAAAGTTTTTATATCAATTAGGAATGCGAGAGTTGTGAGTTCATATGGTATTGATCATGTAGGCTACATGTATGCGAGCAGAGAAAAGATCTTGTCGACACTACAGTGATTAGTATTGTTAGATATGACGCTTTTAAAAGGGTTTTGATTATAATAAATTTAATTATTATTTGATTATAATAAATTAATTAATATATTGATTATAAATAATAAATAAAAATAAATTAAGGGTCTGATTCACAAGTTATTGTACGGAAAGTAAAACGTCACATAAACTAAGTAACAGATAAATGTATCTCATTTCATATCGGATAAATGTCAAAAAGAGACTATAAAAAGTGAAAATTTTTTAAAAATAAAATCGCGGCTATTTTGAAATAGGAATCCAGCAGATAAACAAAATAACAGCCACATGATCTACCTATTAACTTATTAGGGAATTTAAATGCTGAATAAGCCTATCAGAAACCTGAGAAACGCAAAATTGCGAGATATGTCTCGAATATGTTCCGAATAGGCTAACTGACAGGTAACTTGTGAAACAGGCCTTAATTATAAAAATGAATATATGGGACAATTACGCGCGGCTATCCGACCCCAAATTAAGTTATTTAATAAGCGTGTAAATGGTGACAGGCAATCGGCAAATATATAAATTTTTATATATATAGTAAAAAATTGGCTTTCGAATCAAACATGGGCCAATGGGTCAATAAACAGATCTATTATTACAATATTATTAAGTAAATTATAATTAATTATTTTTAAAATAAACTATAAATAAATTAGAAATTGCAAGAAATAAAATATTTTTACTCGTACAAATATATACTAACATTAAATCGAAACCATCCAATCGAACAGAATCGCATGAATCTGAATATCAAGCTAGAATAATTTTATTCTACCTAGAAATTCAAATGCGGATCGGTTTGATATTGGACTATAATAAAGTTAGATGGACAATCCGTAGCTCAATCGGTGATCGGAAATGCAAAATGTAATTTCAGATTTTGGAAAACAACTAACCGAACTAACGTAACTAAATATGTTCGACGGATATTTTGTGAACGAAATTTTAGTTCACAAAAAGTATCAATATGAATCGGTGCTTTAATTAACGATTTTTGACTGTTGAAAGATATTGACTTTTATTTTTGGACTTCTGGGCAAATGAATTCATAACCTTTTAAGGCTTAGTGGGTTTTTACTATTCTATTGTAGTTAATTAGGCCATACTGGCCATTAAAATTATTTATTTATTTAGGCTTAATAACAAATTGTTTACACTAATAATTTAAATTTTTACTTGCTTAGTACATAAGTTAAGTGTAACAATTCACTTAAAAGTAAACTTCTTAAGCATAATACATATATATTTATACTTTCACAATATAGGCTCGTTGACACACTTGACGGTGACCCTACATACATATATAACAGCATACATAACAGCTTCGAAGAATCAAATAATTTATTTTTAGAAAATATTTGCATTCGGCAGAAATCAAACCCGCCAGTTCTATGAACAAAAATAATTTGTGTTACTTATTTTAAAATTGTAAGCGACTTAGGCAAAACTTACCCTTTAAATATTCTTTTGTGATATTGAGGTAAGTTGCACGATGTTTTCTTTATGGTCATATGGGCTTGAATTGTATAGACAAAATCAAATCGGGAAAGAGACCGCTCATTGCTAATGATCACGTGCTCTAAACCACTGGTTATATAATCGACCTCTTTTGTTTACGATATCAAATAGCGTGCTTATAACTTTCAAAGGCACTTAAAAGTCTGCCTCTACGCTATTTCTGTAAAACGGCCTCAAAGTCTAATTAACTTTAAACGGGTTAATAAACGAAATTAGCAAGTATGGGAAAGCAGTACAAAGAGGTAAACTCTAAAGTTCTATAATAACTGCGAGTGTCTTTCAAACTGAAATGAAAATGGATATACCAACGTTCCAAAAAGTCTACTGTAACATTGCTGTTCAGTTCATAGTATTAATTAAATAAATAATTGGGACAATCACACACACGTTCGTCCGTCCCCAAAGTAACTTAATACTTGTGTTATGAGTGACAGACAACATAAACATATATAATTTTAAGTAAAACTTTATTACATACGTACAGATTCGAAGAACTAATGAGTTGTTTTTAGAGTATGTGAAATTCGGGATCGAACCTGCAACCCTCGGTTATACGTAGAGTTACTACCACTTGCGCCCACACACGACTCAAATCGAAAATGCATCAAAAGAAATTAATTCAGTTGATTTTGAACGTTACTAATCCATACATATAGTAAAACAAAGTCATTCTGTCAAAGCAAAATCAGCTCTCGGTCTCTATGTGACTTTCTCAAAATCTACTATACCGATTTTTGTACGGTTTTTTACTAAATAAAGTGCAATTCTTGAGGAAGGTTCAAGTTAATAATATTACATTAAATTCCCGCGAATTCAGGATTTATCCGAGAAAATTATGTGGGACACTGATTTCCATGAGGTTAAAACCCTGAGCATAGCTATTAAAGTATAAATATTTTCTATGCTATAAAAGCTTAAAAACTAAAAAAGAAAATCGCTAAAGGATATATTTATTTGCACTGTTGTTGTTAATAAAACCTTGGAGTAAGTCTAAGTTTCGTACAAAGGGATTTCAACGTTGTTCATTCTACAATACTAATGACTCTAGGGTGACTTGAATCTCGTTTCCTGTTTGCAAACTCAGTGAGACGCCTCAAAGAGGAAGTGCAGCGCACTCACACCGGTTCATTTAATTGTATACAAACTATTGCGTTACTAAAAATAGAAAATACAACCACTTTTTGGGGCTCATTTTGGATGAAAAGCTCCAGTGGAGCACCTATATATCTGCCCTCGCAGGTAGACTTAGTTCCGCCGCTTACGTTGTTAGAAAAATAAGGCATCTAACCGATGTTGAAACAGTTTTCATTAAAAGTAAAGTAACGTAAACTAACTAGTAAGACGTAACTTAAGTAAACTAGTTTATTTTGATTATTTTCCCAGCATCATGTCATATGGAATAATGCTGTGGGGCAAAGCGGCCGAGCTCAAAAAAGAGCCATACGGGCCATCTATTATATAATATAAAGCAACGTGAGTCCCTTCGCGAAAAGTTCAAAAAAATAGGCATACTTACTGTAGCATCACAATATATACAGTAATTTTCTATTCGTATGGAAAAATATCCATATGTACAAGACGAAATTCAATGTATATCATAGACACACGAGAGGTCACAAAAAGCTTATGATACCTGTGTCGCGACTCAGCAGAGTTAGCAACTCATTCGATGGTCTCGGTATTCGCGATAAAATAAAATTCCGCAATCCATACTAAACCAGTCTACAGAAAGGTTTAAACGAAGTGTAAGCAAAGTATATGTAATATGCTTGTAAGCAAAGCATATTACGGAATTGAAGATTCGATGACAAAAATGCCTGGATTTAAAAATCCTTTCACCTTCATACAAGACTGCGGTTTAGTAATGTAAATTGATAATACTTAAAAGATTGACCGCCGAGATCTTTTCTGGTTCTTTTCGATAAGAGCAACATTTCAAACCAGTTGTAGCTTCATTAATCATACTGGTCCTGGACGATTCAAAATTAGAATAAAGATTATTTTGATTTCATACATATACATTTCACATACGTTCGTATTATAAATATTGTTTATATTTTACAGTTGTTTACTAATATCTGCGTTCCATTATACTCGTAATGTTAGTAATACATTTTTTCTCGAGGCTACTCAAGTTTTTTGTCAGGCAAATAGAATCAAAAGATTCAGAGTGGGCAGCTTTCGATGAGAGCTCCTGAATGAAGCGCTCTTAAAAGGCACTCAAGTTTTGATTAACCTCTTTTGTTTGTTTCAATAAAATTTCTTATTAAAGCCGTTTAAAGTTTTCAATAAAGGTTTTAAAATATTGTATATTTTATACAAAGATAATGTGATGAAATAATATTTACTAGTATACAAAATAATTCTTGATTCGGTCTGAGATAAATTTCACATTATTATTTCAATTTTTTCAATAATAAAAATGTGAAAGTTATGATTCTAATCCTGCATGTATAAGGTATGTGAATGTGTTTCTGCTTCTTATATTGCTTTTCTTAATAAACGCTGATTATAGCAATATAATTGTATCATAACTTTTGTTCTTTGGAATTTCGCAAAATAACGCATGCTTCTATAAATTAATACCTAATAGTGCGCTATGCTTTACAGAAACTTTGTTTATCAGCTTTGGTTTAAGATTTTTATAAAAAGAAACTTTTAATAAAAAAAAGGTTACTTTAGCTATTTTAAAAATGCAGAAAATAAGTGTAAAAAATTCTTATGAAAAAATTAGTTATGTTAATTACAAATATGAGTATTAAAATATACTCTGAGATTTTATAGTATAGCCCATTGCTGAAACAAATGTATAATAGTTATAAAAAATATAATGTGAAAAGAGAGAAAGATAAAACACTTAACAAATCACCCAGTTTCCTTTTTTATTCGAGCAATTTCCAAACCGGAGCCAAATTAGGCGATTCTTAAATACCTCGTGACTATCATAATAAATTATTTTTGTGCTATGTTTATTTTGTGGAATAAGTGAAGTTTACCGTCAATCCATAGCTTTACGAATAGTTTCACCATCGAGTTGTATCGTTTCGTTTGGTATTCCATATATCAGGGAGATGTGATTACTTAGGAGATAGAATGAGATAAAATCCACTTATTCCGCTGTATTTGAAAATTTTGAAATTTAATTTTCAGCTCCTGGTTGACCGAGTCTTGCTCGCTAATTTTTTCAAAATAAAAAATCTTTAAGAAAAAGGAAAAAAAAGATTGGGTAGATGGGGCTCGATCATACGTATTTTTATTTCTAGAGACTACCCGTTCCAAGAATAAACTACGCTTGACTTGACAGTTTTCGGAAAAAATAGTGTTTTATATAATATATTCAATATAAATTTTTGTATTTTTTAATTCCCAAAAACAGGGATTATACAATTTTTTTTAAATATTAAAGATTTATATTTCAGTATAAACTAAATAGTTCTTAATACAAAAGAATGCATATAAAGGATGAACACTATTTTTACCGTCTCACATACAGGGGGCATAAACAGAGAAAGAGATAGCGGGAGAGGGGCAGTAAGGGGAAGATCAGAGAGAGAGAATATTTGTATTTAGTCCGATCGTTTATTATATTTTGGATACTTCAGAAAATGCAGTTGTAAATGCAAAAGGAATACTGTAAATGCCAAAGTTATACATGAGTATGGATGTATGTTTGTTACGCTTTCGCGGCGAATCCGCTGAACCAATATCGATGAAATTCGCAAAATTATTCCTTCTACACCGAGGCAACATATAGGCAATAGAAACCTACAGGAATAGGATGAAATTGTACAGCGCAATCTATTATCAACCAATAACGCCACAACAGTCCACGCAAACGAAGTTGCGCGTAAAAGCTAGTGTATTTATATTTTAATTAATTAATGACGTCGAATATTAACTAACACGTTATACGTAAAATGTATGAATGAACACGTTGTGATATTAATTAATACCGCTGTCACTGCAAACCGACGTTAACACATTCGATATTACAATGTATCGCTCAGATATCCAATAAAGTGCCGGTGAGATCTCTTGCCTTAATTATAAGTTGAACAACTTATTATTATTCAAGTACTTCAACAAAAATCTTGACTTTTATTTATATTGATTTCGCTCACTCACGTCTAGATGTCATTTTTTGTATTCATCATCTTTTTGCCCCTATACCACTCTAAATAGGGTCGGCACAACATGTGACAACATGATTTGGATATGTATTTTACGAATGACCTGCCTGAGGTCAACTTACCTTAGTCGCCTTTTACGACCCCTTGGTAAGAAATTAGTGTGGTCTATTCTATTCAGCTGGGTACACGGCGTATGACATTGCTCGAGTTATTTGTTAGATGAATTGAATTTCAAGACCACCAGTTCAAAAATGGTAATTATTGTGGAAACTAATGAAATAGATATTTAGAATTCAGTAAAAGGTTAATTCATAACCTAACCATAAGAAGAGTACGTGCAAATGAGATGAGAATGTTAAGGTGGATGTGTGGTGTGACAAAACTGGATAAAATACGAAACGAGTATATAAGGGGAAGTCTTAAAGTTGCGCCCATTATAGAAAAGACGAGAAGTGCAAGATTGAGATGGTATGGACATGTAACGAGGAGGGATGAAAATCATGTGACCAAACGTGTGTTAAATTTGAATGTGGATGGATATGTGCCTAGAGGGAGGCCTAAAAAGAGATGGTTGGATTGTGTGAAGTATGATATGCATATAAAAGGAGTGGCGCCAGAGTTGACAAAAGATAGGACAGAATGGAAGAGAAAAACATGTTATGCCGACTCCACTTACAGTGGGATAAGGACAGGAAGATATAGATATATTAAAAGGTTAATTTATAAATTATTATTATTATTCATATTATAATATGAAACGGCAAAAACATTTATTCCACTCAGCCGAAACACACACAAATAATACGACACAATACAAAAGTGGGCCTATTCATACAAAGGGTTAAACGCCTTGCAATAAGTACATCGTACGAATTGGTTTTGTTGAGTGGAGTTACAAAAACGCGTTCCGATTCCAAATATTGAGAGCGTGAATATGACTTGTATTGATTATTCATCGATACATTTTCAATAGTATGCTTTACTTTTGTATTTTGGTGAAGTCTGTACGTTAACTGCATGTGAACTTGTTCCGCAAGCAACTGCCAGCGATTTGAGAATGGCACATAAGCGGCATTAAACGTTATGACAATATTCTTCCTGTTCTTGGTCGCTACATTCTTGGCAGTGGTTGTGGTTGTCAGTGGAGAGATGGTGACGACCTTCACAATCCGACGCCATTATTTACGGACAGCTGCCTTGGCTGGTACATTTATCAAGTGGGCCCTCAGTGGGAATATTAGTAAACGCCATATTAGTGGTACAAATCCTAAAAAGGAAGCAGAACGTGGGTGAATCTCTGCAGTATATTGGAAGTTAAATTTCTTGAAGTGATCTACGATTATGTTGCGCAGTGTACGATCAGTTTAAAATCAAATTCAAAATTTTCTTTATTCAAATAAACTTGTAAACGAGTACTTATGAATTACAACAATTCTACTGCTGGCTCGGAAAGCTGTTCCTACCGAGAAGAGCCAGCAAGGAACTCGGCGGTTGCTCTTTTCAACATAATACTTATAACTAGTTACATCGGGTCATTACTATCTTGTACTGGGTCAGACAGTAGCTATATCCACGCATTCTTATCGTCTAAATAATCCTCAACAGTAGGCTTTTCGTATTAGCCTCTCAAACAAAAACAAAACAAAAGTTAAAAAACAAAAGCAGGGACAAACGACGAAATTTATAATATCAGTAATAAATAGAAAAAAGATTATTGCTTTAAATTGAGTTTGAATTTGTAGTATCCGGCTAAATAGAATAGACCACCCTCGTAACTAACTGAGGTGTCGTAAAGGGTGGCTAAGGAAGCTGAACTGTCGTGTGATATCCGGCTCAGTAGAGTAGACCACCCTCATTTCTTACCGAGGTATCGTAAAGGCGACTAAAGTAAGGCGACGTCAAGCAGGTGGCCGATCATAAAGTAACTAGAAAAAAAACATGTGACAGCATGTTTACAACATGTTTTTGTGGGATAGAGGCAGAAGAATGATAAAATCCTTAGATAATTTTAATAAATATATTTAACAGATTATCTTAGGCTTTTTTAATGATACACTTCTACTGCCTATCTTAAATTATTCAACAATTGAATTATCCTTAAGAATTCCCTAAATAATATAAGCAACTAAATCAAATCTGTGATTACAATTAAAACTAAGTATTTGAGTGACCGAGCTTTTCTCGCTATTTTTTACAAGATATAAAAAATGCAACTTTTAAAAAAACTAAAAAATTATAAAATCAGGCTGATGACATCTGGGCTCAATCTTTCCCAGTCCCAACTGAACTATTATGACTTTCTAAATAACAACTTAATTAACCCTTGTTTTCTAGTAATATTGTATCAGTTTTTCAGTACCTGAAAACAGGGATGAAACGACATTTTTAAAAATTTCGATTGATTTATTGCTCCCTGCATACTAAATTGCATGAAAATTGGAGCCGTTTCCGATTTTCTGATTATAAATATTCAAGAATTCTAATTTAAAGTAATTATGTTAGATTAATAATCAAACAGAGATAAATATATTGTTATGTATACACTTTATAAGATTAGCAGTTCTGTAATTTAAATTAATTGAATATCCAACTGATGTGCAGTTAGATATCGCATAAATAATAAATAGTAAATTTGTAAATAAACTAATAAAAAATTGTTTTATAGTAGCCGGTGTTACTTTGCGGATCTGCATAGTACAGAATTTACAATAAAATTATTTTGCTGTAATCCACGTTTGTTAAGAGAATACATGCAATGCTAAATGTATGAAGCAGGCAACAGTCACATAATGCATTAAGATTTTGTTTGTGCCTTGTGTTGGAGTGTTGGTGTTGGCGGCGTCTTGTGATACGTGTGACGACTTGTCCTGCATGTTTGTGGTATGTGATTGCCTGCTTCATACACTTAGCATTGCATGTATTCTCTTAACAAACTCGGATTACAGTAAAATAATTTTATTGTAACTTCTGTAATAAAAAAAATGAAATTAGCATTTCCGCAGCAACTTTAAAATTCTTACCAATACTTTTTGCTGAAGTGTAACAAATGAAGTTCTAGTTGGCTTTTGTTGCTTTCCCGTGCCAGTAGCAAAGTTATAAACTTTAGCGTCTATAGGGAACTTGTCTTTGAGAATTATTTTAATTTTGCGTTGAAGTAAATTTCAGACGGACTAATACTGAATATTGTTGCCCCAATTTATATTACTATCAAAGCAATAGAGAACAATGATTCCTGGACTTCTTCTCTGTTTCAAATCAAGACTAATACGATGTTTATTACAATTTCTAGTGTTATATAATTCTCTACATTCTTCCTGTCGTACTTTGTATACGATTTTCTTTTATTTACTTCTCTTTTCAATTCTTAGGTTGCCCAAACCACACGACTATGAAACTAAGTAAGTAGTTGACTGGCCTGTTGGTGGCGGGAGTACCGCTTCAGCTTCGTTTGTCGCGGTCGCATTTAAGTATTTATTTTAAATTATATATGTATACATACCGGTTGTCTGTCACCCATAACAAAAGTATTAAGCCATTTACTTTGGGGACGGACGACCGTGTGTCTAATTGTTGCATATATGTTCCATGTATTTGTATATTTACTATGTTTTGTTTGATGTTGTAATGTAGTTACTTATAGTAAGAATATTATTAAGTGTAAAAAACTTCTACTTTAAGTAGTTTTATAAGGTTTTTATTATAAGCGTGACAACTGTTTTAAAAATAGTTATATTATTTGTGATCTGATGGAAGTGACCAACATAAGGTTTTGTATGTGTCGCTTGAAAATAAATACGACTGCCGAGGTAATACCCGATTCAAATATACAAGGTAGGTAGATAGTAGAATAGATATATTAGCGGCGAGAACTCCGGATGGATGCGATTTTTCAAGTCGGCGACTACTTATTTATTTACTTGTATTTGTTCCGACAAACAACACAATGTTGGGTTTCATACCCGACATTTTAAACTTCTGCAATATTTAATGACTCAATTTGTGAGCTAACCTGTAAATATTTTGTACGATAATTAGACAGTATTCATTAAAGACACGTTAGTTAGGTAAATAAATTACCAATTTTAATCTAGTAACTTATAAAAAAAGCATAACGTACAAAACTTAAATAATTTAACTTGAATGTTTTTTCCTAATGTCATAAAAGTTTGTTTTCATTGGGAATGTGTTATGTAACTAAGCATATAGTAAAGTAAAGTAATGGCCGGTTACTATTCCACTGTTGAGTATAGGCCTCTTAATTCGTTTTTTGGAGAGAAGAGTTGAATCTTAGACCCACCACATTGTCAAACCAAACATCCACCCTAATATTCTCAACTCATTTGCATGCACCCTACTTATATGTGTATTTTTATGGTATTTCCTGTTTTTGAGAGATAAGTAATGTAAATACAAAATTTTCCTTTATAATCTTGTAATATTTAGTGAAGTGTCAAACTGAAGGTAACTTGAAAATAAGTAGAAGTACTGAATAAGCGGTAACATCGATGTGATCATCTCTTAAAACTCATAGTACATAATATTGTAAAAACGTTTAAAGGAAAAGTCATTTAAAACGAAACATTATAACAAGACTAAAACGCGTATCCTAATAATATTGAATTAGTAGAAGAATTTAGCCATGGACAATTGGCAATAAGGCTGTTCGACCAATACGCTCAAATGTTACCGAATTAAAATCTAAAAATCGATCGGAAGCACATTCGGTATTTGATTTGGTTTTTTAAATCAATGTTTATTATCTTTACTCATTAACTTGATTCTTCTTAAATTCAATCGTTCAGGTCTGGATTTTTTATCATTAACAATATTTAAGTTATTATTAATTAAAAAATATTATTTTAATCTTAACATTAAGTAATGAAATAAATAACTTAATGAACTGAACTACTGAATATTAATTCTTCTTACATTCAATTGTTCAGGTCAAATATTTTTTATTAAATTTAAATATTAAATATAATAATTATTAATTTAATAATATTATTTTAATCTTAACTTTAGGTAATGAAATATATTAATTAACGAACTGAACTACTGAATATTGATTCTTCTGACATTCAATTGTTCAGGTCAAATATTTTTTATTAATTAACAAATTAAATTATTATTAATTAAAAAATATTATTTTAATATTAACTTTAAGTAATGAAATAAATTAGTTAATGAACTGAACTACTGAATATTGATTCTTCCGACATTCAATTGTTCAGGTCAAATATTTTTTATTAATTTAAAATATTTAACTATAATTAATTAAGAAATTTGAAATGGAAACTTGACTTTAAGCAATGAAATAAATTAATTAATGAACTGAACTTCTGAATATTGATTCTTCTTACATTCAATTGTTCAGGTAAAAGATTTTTTAATTAATTTACATTATTTATGAAATTTGCGGTGGAATTTTAACTTTAAGTAATGGAATAAATGAGGTAATGAACTGAACTTCTGAATATTGATTCTTCTTACATTCAATTGTTCAGGTCGAAGATTGTTTTTATCGATTTACATTATTTATTAATTAAGAAATTTGTGATGGAATCTTTTCTTAATGTAATAAGTTATCAAATAAATTTAACTTAAGTCGTGAACTGAACGACTGAATATTGATGTTTTCCAGTACAAAAAATTTTCGTATACGTTATTCATAATTTTGAATTTAGACTATTATGAGTGTTATTCATAGTTAATGTGTAGAAACCGACAACTATAATCACGTCTTATTCTACCGACCACTTTTAAGACGATACGGGGTCATTATTCATGAGCTCTTTATACGGTTTTTATATACAAATATAGCCGGTGTCTATACATTGACTTGTGTTGATATTGTGTATTTGTTGTGTCTGTGTGTACTATAAATGGCACAAACAAGTTATCAGAACTGTTTCTAAGGCCCAGTTCTTATTTTAGTGCAACTGGGAGAGGAGGAATGTTCGGAGATGTCAACATCTCCGCGATTCTGGACTCGCTCAGCGTAAGCTACGACAAGCGTGTTAGGCCGAATTACGGAGGTAGGTACACTTTTAAATCTATTCAACACTTTTACTTCTATAATCATAAAAATAATTACAATAAGTTACTGCAACTTGTAAAGTAACGGCCTCTTGCTATCCCACTGTTGGGCATACGCCTCCTCACTCCGTTTCCGGAAGGGTTGGGAGCTAAGACCTACCACGCTGCTCCAATGCGGATTGGTATATTGGTATATCTAGACATATGCAAGTTCGCTCACGATGTTTTTCCTTCACCATGAATCGTGTCCTAAATTAAAATTATAAATTAAATACATATATTTTCACAGAAAAACTCGTTAGTGCCTGCCTGGACATACTTTTTTACTATGTTATAAGTTGATTTTAAAATTTAATATGGAACAAATTTTATATGTGTTAAAGGCTTAATGGTGTCTTGGAATCATACGTATTTCAATATTGTTGAAATACATTTTAATACTACCGCCATTTTCTCTCTCAACAGGCATCAGATTCTACTTGTACCATTTTTTATTTTAGACAAATAAGAAAAAGGAGCTGCTTATAAAACTTTACTTTATTGTTGTGTGTGTTTATGTGGTGTTCCATAAATGTACATTTATTCATTATTTTAATACTTTACACTTTTAATATTTAGTATGAATCAGGTAAAGAGACCTACTTTCACTAATGTATACGGGAATACAATCATTCTTGTAAAATTTATAACACGTAACAACAAACTAAAGTACAAAGAAACTAAAGTATAGTTAGCTACGTTTTCAATGTATTAAATGGCTTCCACTGACATAAGAAATGCATTAAAGTAATACACCACCACACATATTTACCTTCAGGGGTTAAAGTAAAACAACCATTTTTAAATTTGTTTATTTATTCTCTAGCTCCTTGCAATTAGGTAACCGTTGGTTGACAGTAAAACTTTGTAATTTTTAGCAGCATAAATGAATCTTAAATGTCTTTTAGTTTTCTACAGGATATGTTCCAGAGAATATGCTCAGGACTGCATCTTCTTTTTTTATAGCCATTTTAGCTTCCAGCATTACCGGGAAGCGAAAACCTGTACATACATTTTGTTTTAAGATTGTGCAGCATTCTACATAACAAATTGATCAATCGCAATAACTTTAAAATCCTTTACGTCATTTTACTCACTCACTCAACAACTTGTGTCAATTCTTCAATTAACAATCAATAAACATTATATCAGAAACATCATGTTTTTTAAGGTATTTAAATTATTAAGAATCATCATTCTCCTACCCTTATTCCACTCTAAGTGGGGTCGGCACAATATGTCTTCTTTTTCCATTCTCCTCTATCATTCGTCAACTCTGGTGCCACTCCTTTAACATGCATATCATTTTTCACAGAATCCATCCATCCCTTTTTCGGCCTTTCTCTAGCCATACATACATCCACATTCATATTTAAAACTCTTTTGGTCACATGATTTTCATCCCTCCTCATTACATGACCATACCAACTTAGTCTCGCACTTCTCATCTTTTCTGTAATGAGCGCAACTTAAATTATTAAAAATATTATTCATAAAAATTATTATTTACTTAATTTTATTTCAAATTCATTTCGTAACACTTCTAAATAATTTTGTTAAAATAAAAAGAAAAAATTACCATAAAACTGAAATCCGACACGTCACGTGTACAGCGTATGTAAGTTGAGATGTATTTATTTACATCTTGTATTTCTTTGCGTTTATATTTGCATATATACAAGACACACAAACATAATATATTCATGAATATACCTAAACATAAATATAGTAATGATGAAACATAAAGGAAACCTCATACCGTCTCAAGCGCATCACGTCAGTAACACCAGAGCCGCGGGCGAGAGTGGACGTGTATCGATATGCGGTTAGTACGCGTTTGAACCTGCACTACACTCGCACAATACAGTCATCAGTCACAATGGCGGTAGTTTTAAAACTCGTAGATATAACACATGTGAAATTTCAGGACCACCAGTCGATGTGGGAGTCACCATGTACGTGTTGTCCATCAGCTCCTTATCTGAAGTGAAAATGGTATTTAAGAGTGTATTTTTAAGTAGATTGCCACTTAGAGAGGAGATAGGATCGCCCTCGGTCGAACAGCTTACGGCTTCCGTTCGACCGAGGGAGATCGCCACGCCCTCTGGTTTGGTTTTCACTCACGACTGGGCTTGATTGCAGGTCCGCCAGTGGAGGTGGGCGTCACCATGTATGTGCTCTCTATCAGCTCCGTCTCCGAAGTGCTCATGGTACTCGCCACTGTCAGCTCACGCTTGACTCGGTCGCTCCGGCCCGGCCGCCGCGACCGAGCAGCCCCAGACTCGAGGCTGCGAGCATGCCGGCGTATTGGAGCCGACAGCTCGGCAGGCGATACACCACTATCTTTCTATCATTGACTAAATTTCGACGTTGGAAAACGTCTGCGCGTGTAACTTTACGATTCGTGTATCATGCAAAACAAATTATTAATTCTGAATGTATGAAATTTAATGCTTTCTTAGGCGGATGGAAATCATTTTATTAAATATAAGCTTTGCTAATCATTTTTTTAATTTAAAGACCGTTTTAAAAAATTACGATTTTTAAGAGCAATCGCTCCTCGGTTTTGTAATAATTTACTTAAATATTTCAATGATATTAAAATGTATCCTTATTGAAATGCTCATATATAATTAATGTAATTCAACGTGCGTCTTAATTCAATTGACTATTGTATTTATTTTGTAATCGCGTATTAGTTCCTGACTGCCGCAAAATACTGGTTGGCATGCATTTAGACGGGAATATTGAACCGTCGCGACGTTTTCCAACGCGATCTAAACTTATTGTAATTTTAATAAGTTGCTATTGGCAAACATTGGTGTACCTTACCGGGTGTGTCACAATCATACCATCATACAACCTGTACTTGCTATTAAGCATTCCACAAAGCAGAATCTTGTCGTTATTGCTACATTGTTGTTTATTTTATTTTAAGCTTTTTATGTTCTTGAGTAGGTATCTGTTGTGACTGTGGGTTTCTTACTATTATCTCCAACATGGCGTTTGAACTCTTCAGTATCGCCATTCGCAATTTTCTTACTTTTAAGTAGTCTTGCTATAAATGTATATCAATGTTTGTACCGTTGTCCAGTGAGTTCCGGTTGGACGAGGGAACTTTTTTTTCATATTATTGTTTGATATAATTTTACTATTCACAAATATACATATTACCTGTTCGTACTATTATTATAACAACATTGACTATTAAAGACAAATTAAGGCTCATTTTTTATATATCGGTCGATAAATTGTCGCATACTTAAATGTAATAGAAGTGAATTCATGTAAAATTCAAATGAGAAATGCCGAAATACCCTTGATAACGGTTCCAAAGAACAGTGTGTAATTATTAAGACCAGGGTGTATGACCCCTAGTGGAAACCAAATCAAGGGATCTATTAAAGTCACATTAAGGCGTGACCCTGGTAATATTAGATTTAGAGCCAACTTATCAAATATGTGACCAAAAGTACACGTCAATATTAAAATCATTTCATAATATTTATAATAGGATTTTATTGATTGATTAAAAGATATACTCGTATATGTCATAAAATATATTTTACGTGTACTTTAACCAATTAACCATTGACATTTGACAGCTTCAAAATATTTTACGTACCTATAGCATGTTTGATAAAGTGTTTAGTTAAACAAGATACGATTGAAATGGCACTTGACAGTTAGTGAAAAAGGTCTGTGCAGATGTTTTCCTATTCAAAAACTTTCTATAAATTACTTTAAATAAATCTGAACATCTGCCAAACTGACAAGTCAATTGTCGATGCAATTTATATCTGACCGTTTACAAAGCGATGTTTCTTAATTCAAAACTCATTAAACTATTCAATCATACTAAATGTGTCTATGTGTTCGATGTGTGACTTTAATTTTCAGAGCAGAACGTTTTAATGATCACTATATTTCAGGACTTCACGCTGGATTTCTACTTCAGACAATTCTGGACGGACCCGAGACTAGCGTATAATAAGAGACCCGGTGTAGAGACGCTTTCGGTCGGATCCGAGTTCATCCGTAACATATGGGTACCCGATACTTTCTTCGTAAATGAGAAACAATCGTACTTCCATATAGCAACAACCAGTAACGAATTCATTCGCATCCACCACTCTGGCTCCATCACACGTAGTATAAGGTAAATGTTCAATATGTATATATATTTTTAATCAATAGGTACAGCTATGTTTTTGTTATTTAGCTATTAACATACAGTTCAAAAATCTGAAGGACGCTGGAGTTTCAAGGTCGTGGTAACCCTGCGCTGAAAAATCTAGCCTCGGTAGATCCTCCACTATAGGCTAACCGTTTAACTCGATCCTGAGGTAGGTGCAGGCGATCGCCTCTTGAATATCCCGCTACGGGAGCTCGCCGCTCGCACCTACCTCAATCTCTGTTCTCGTCTTTCCACGCCCTTATACCCGTAGGCAAAGTCTGAGTTAAACGGTTAGCCTCAAGATGGATGATGAATAAATGCAACTTAATTCTTACTAAGTTCTACAAAGCATTTTACTTGGTTATTAAATTGTCCTAGAACAGAAGTCATATAATTACCAATAAAAAAAATTCTTCAGCGTTCTTTAGATGGTTTAAATCACACAATAATTTTCTATTTCTACAAGCACAAATACCTGTAATTACTATGTACGATTAATTGGTTGTATACATTCAATGGTTTCTGTATAGTCATATAATGATGGAATTATATTTGTTGTAGATTGACAATCACCGCTTCTTGCCCTATGGACTTACAATATTTTCCTATGGATCGTCAACTCTGCAACATCGAAATCGAAAGCTGTATGTATTCGAACAAACTAAAACACTTTTTTGTTGATCGACTTTTTCTTTGATTAAATATTCTTCGTTTGTATCTCGCTGGAAAAAAACGAATATACGACACGATTACTATTAAATATTGAGAAGAATGCACTTTTGGGTGCGCAAATTCATAAGACTTTCATTCTATAGGTAATAAAGCAATAAAACGCTTTAAATTTTATTATACGACACGACATCATACGTCTTGATGTCGTAAGACACTTAAGCTTTTGTAGAATCAGTCATTCATTTTTACGATTATATTTGAAAACCCAGTGCGATGGGTGTTTATCGATCCATATCTCTGCATGGTACAGTCGGCTACACCATGCGGGACATCCGATATAAGTGGAACGAGGGGCCGAACTCTGTCGGTGTGTCGAGCGAGGTGTCGCTGCCGCAGTTTAAGGTGCTCGGCCATCGTCAGCGAGCTATGGAAATATCTCTGACCACAGGTATGAAGCACACTGGCAAATAACTTAACTACTTTTATCAGGTCCTTCATCTTGTCATCGTTCCTCCCTTTGCACGTTTGTCGCTTGACTGCGATCACTTTATTTTAAATATCAGTTCAGATACTACTGAAACTGAGTTCATTTTGCATTAATACTTTAAAGTATGTTAAATTAACACTATCGGATAAATTGAGGTAAAAATTTAATTCCAGGAAACTACTCGCGCCTGGCGTGCGAAATTCAGTTCGTTCGTTCGATGGGCTACTACCTTATTCAGATTTACATTCCATCTGGCCTCATCGTCATAATATCTTGGGTCTCCTTCTGGTTGAACCGAAACGCCACTCCTGCTCGAGTGTCACTCGGTGTCACCACAGTGCTGACCATGACGACACTGATGTCATCGACGAATGCTGCACTACCCAAGATATCGTACGTCAAGTCCATAGATGTTTACCTGGGAACATGCTTCGTCATGGTCTTCGCCAGCTTACTAGGTAACAAAGGATATCGGATGCCACTTAATAATTAAAATACGAAATTATTATTTTTTGTATTTTTATGATTGTATTGTTTTTTTGTGATCGTGTACTATTAACTAATGTATTTTATTATATTATGATGCAATGCGTTATAAACAATTGTTTAAAGTTAAAAGCCGTTAAAATGTTTCTAATACTTATTTTTCAGCTTTTAACTATCATTACTGCAATTAAAAAGAAATCAATTTGCATTTTTGGATGCTGCATGATTGAAATGGATTATAGCTTTGCGGTTGTTATATAAAAGTGCATAGATTAATATTATACTCTTTTTCAGAATATGCAACGGTGGGCTATATGGCGAAAAGGATCCAGATGCGCAAGCAACGATTTACTGCTGTCCAGAAAATGGCTGCCGAAAAGAAAGTTCAAGTCGATGGTGTTCCCGTGCCACCTGTGCCCGAGGCCTTGCCAACACCGCGGGCGACAACCCTGACCAGACCGCCACCACCCAGTCGAACTTCGGTAAGATTATCGAATATAATCCTATAGCGCTTTTTTAGGTTATTAAAGACTGTCAGATGCTACGTTAATTTAAGTCTTACAACCCTCATACACAGGAAGTGCGGTACAAGGTTCACGAGCAGAAGTTGTACATCAAAGGCGGCCCATTGGACACCTCTCTTAATGCTGCCCGCGGTGGACCATCGGCGGCTCCCCCGTCTACTCTTCCTCATTCCGTTCACTCAGTACTATCGGGTCACCCATCTCTGCCTGCCCACTCCTCGATCCCGGCCCATACAGGCTTGCCAGTTCTCCCGGCCCATGTCGGCCACCCAGCTCATGCTGCCCTCCCGGCTCACGCTACCCTTCCCCCCCACGCAGCCATTCAAGCTCACGCTGTAATCCCCGCCCACGCCACCATCCCCGCCCACGCCACCATCCCCGCCGCAATGCCTGCTCTCACAGCCATCCCAGCTCAACCGGCGGTCCCTGCTGGCACAGAAGAAGAGGCTATTCCACCGCACTTGATCCAAGCGTCAAAGGTTTGTGAAATTCAATATTGTCTTAAATAATTTTAATATAACCTAACCTGTACTGCTTCATTATCGTTTCTAAGTTGAGCTAAGCGAATATCGGACGATGCGAAGTTTTGGCGAATTTAATTGGAAAATTTTAATATTTGTCAATTTAATTTTGTTCATGTAATTGTAAACGTCAAGACCACAAATTTTGCAGGGCATCAACAAACTACTTGGCACTACACCGTCGGACATCGATAAATATTCACGCATTGTATTTCCGGTTTGCTTCGTCTGCTTCAATCTGATGTACTGGATAATATACCTCCACGTGTCGGACGTGGTTGCAGATGATCTTGTACTACTGGGCGAGGAAAACTAAATACGAACCTCATTCACTGCGCATATTCGACACATCTACTTTAAGATTACCTAACCATCGAAATGGCATTGTATATCGGCCAGTGCTTTTTTAGATGTATTTAAATCTTGCTATTTGCAAAAAGCCCAAACAAAAGGGAAACAAAAAAAAACAAAAAAAATGTCTCTATCGATGTTCGTATATTATACTTATAGGGTTCCAACGTAATTCAATAAATAAATGTAGTAGAAATAGTTTACAGCCATACAGTCCTATATTACAATATCGAATTTTCTTATATCAATTGTCTAATTGTGCACGAGTAGATTTCTTCTAAATAGAATACAACAATTAGTAGATTGATAATCATATATAATATTTGATACTTAATTGGTAAAACTCAACACTGAAGTTATACTTTTAACTTTACTGTAGAAAACTGAATTTTAAATATAAAGTAGAATTTAGACATTAAATCAAATAATATCGTAGGAGGATGACTCTCTTTTATTATCGGTGTTTTCGAGGGTTTTACTATAGAATGATCTCATTAATCTTAACTGCTCAAAAAATTATAATATAATATATTGAAATCAGTTTAAATGAATATCCAATACTCAAATTCGTGATTCTTCTTATCAAGCGGTCCATAGATTTATAACGAGTAGCCCTATATTGTAGCGGGTAGCGCTAAAACCGTGACAATTCTGTCTGTAGTGTCTATATATATTATATATATTAGTGTTAACTTTAGTAAATTCATGAAGTTGCTTTTAACAGTCTTGATAATAAACGAAGAATAGCAACAGATTGTTATAAGCATGACCTCGAGTTAAAAGATTGATGTACTCGTACTATGGATTTGACAGTTCAACGTTTATTAACACGGCTGCACAGAATAACGAGTTAAAATATAAGATTAATAATTGTACTTATATTGGATTTATTCGATTAAGATTACATAGTTCAACGAAGGAGTGTGAAAGAAAGCATTGCTAACTTGAGGTAAGTATATTGTGAGATGAACTGTAAATATTTATAAACATAAAAAAATAGACGTTAAATATCTAAACGGATATAGTTTTAGAGTATATTATATATTATATCAAATATACACAAGCTAAATAAATACACGTTCATTAGTAACTATATAGTGCACGAAACACTTTTATCTACATTGTTAAATTTATAATACGTTATTTAAAGACAAAAACGTAAGTTATTTATTCATAGAATGTCCGTTTGTTTTGAAAATGTATGTAACGTTTTCGTTGAAAATATTTTACATTTTGTTTCGAGAGAATATTTCAGTAATCTGTTATTTAGGTTTTCATGAACATGTAACATGCAAATTTTTTTTTGACCTTAGACGCTACAGGAAAATAATAAGGTTATGCTCAGACACGCTCAGAAGTATGCCCAGTAACAACACTTTCAAAGAAGAGTATGTAATACATAATGAAAAAACATCTGTAGGGGCCTGATATTAACCTTATATTTGCACCAACTTTAGCTTTCTGTAGTCCCTAAGTTAACGCGAAAGTAGGTGTCATTCAGGACTATTTTGATGCCAGGTTGATAATTGTTGTTTTTATTCCTTTTAAAGGACTTTAATGTTTTATATATGCTTGTGACAAAATGAGTGACGATCAGCATTCATGTACTTCACCGATCGATATTTAAATATAATTTTACTACACAAAAGTCACTGTTAAAGACAGACTAAAGGTTTAAAATATCTACATTATGGCTTGTTTGAGTAATCTTTTATCCTCAACGTCAAATTTTATTTTAGATACTTATCATTAAAACATGTTTTTGATATTACAAGTACGTATATTACGTTTTCATACATTCTGTCAGTCGCCGATTCTATAAATAAATAAATGGCATATATTTAATTGATATGTAGTGTAAATAAATTTCATATACTTATTGAGTAGTTAAATATTAGGATAAAATTTGAAGAGGTTTGTTATATTTATTCCTTTCAGACAATATGCGTAGATATGCTTAAACGTTACACTGTCATGAGAGTCTAGTCATTGAATCTCAATTAGAGTTCATAATTTTAACATATCACCATTGTAATGCCTGTAAGATAATAAGATACTCACTATCATTAATAATGTACTATACAATTGTAAAATATTAAATTACTTGATACGACTTCAGAGTCTCGTATGTATACGTTACCTGAAGTGTTTTTAGTGTTAAATTTATTGTGTCATATATTGGTGGTGCACGAATAACATAGGTCTTCACTTAGCGATATAAATTTAACTTACAACAACTGCATACAACGGTAAGTACTATACTCGTATGCGCTATATTAGATCAGTTGTTTAGATCATTTTTCTGAATATGTTCTTGTTAAAGTTTACGAATAAAATAATATAAGACTAGATATTTAAATTATTCATATGTTTAGACGTTTATTAATAATAGTTTATGTACTAAATACATTTGTGTGATTTCTTAATATACCATTTCGATGCTCAAACTGAAAAGACATAGACTAGAAACATTTAAACGAACCGATGAAACGTGAAGCACCTACAAAGTTCAAAAATTAAAATAATCTGTATAAATCACCGGCTGTTTCCTAACATCATGTACTCCTATGATACGATACAACAAAAATCTTACAGATGTCACTATGTCTGTTATTATAATGGTTGACCTAAAATATTTGCACTTCAACTTTAATTGTAAATGAAAAGTAATAGAATGTATGCGCTGCGTGGCTGTGAATTGGTCCTTTTGTAAATTATAAGAAATACTGTATTATTGGAAAATCTGTTGTATATTGAAGAGAGATGTTTCTTGACTGGACTAGTTTCTTGTTAAAAATGAGGCTCTCCTTTTATCATACAAGTAAACAATATGTATATACCAATATGTAGTTTAAGCACTACGAGACCGTCGTCTTATTTGTACTATAAATTGAAATCAAGATATAGCGAGCCTGTAATAAGGTTGGTGTAAGACAAGAGACATTATTATGTGTTTCTGCTGCCGCCAATGGTCGTCTTACTAAATGTACATCTTGGTCCGTTTTAATGTAACTGTCCTTTACTCGTTCCGTATTACTAAATTACCAAAGATACCATTTTCACGACAGATGAAAACTGGAAATAGATCCACATAAGTTATTCATCCCATTCTAGTTTTCATTGAAAGGAGTCTAAAGTTACACGATGCTGATGTTCCCTTTTTTGTTTGCACGATTTATGATGTTAGATGAATGTTGAATCTATCTAGACCCAATTTATCATACATACATTTTCTGTACTATGAATATAAGTATTAGATATAACGGACGTATAAGAATGTAAAAACTTAGTGCTGTGAATAAGGTAACAAAATATATACATAAGTGATTATAAAAAAGAAAACAAAAAAAAACACTTTATCGCATCTTATTCCAGTGGTTTTGTAAACTTTTTCATATCATACACACATTACATAATATTATTTTGTAATTTTAGAGAATTTTTAAAGACGCTTTAGACGTCTATTTATAAATGCCAATGTAACTATAGGTGCGAGGATGTACGTGAAGCTGTTTACTGATTTTTTGCAATTAATTTCCGGATTTTTAGGAGACACTTACAAATATATTACTATTTAAATTAAACCTTTATGTGGCTCCTATCATTTTCTATTTAACTTGGTGTTTTTATTATCTACATATTAATTATTCAATTGATATTACTTATTATGGATATTAATTTGTAAAGTAAAATACTTATTTACATGTTCTTAATAAAAGATAAGTATAGGAGTTAAAACTAATAAAGATAATAGCATAAACAATATAACTATTTAATATTGTTTGACAAAGTTGCTCAATGTTTCACATTCCATTATTTATATTCTGTCAAATCGTTAAACTAAATATATTGATGTATTTACTAATCAGAAATTGAAAATGATGGATCATGCTTTAGTGCTTATCATTTCTTGTTACGAGTAAATTGAATAATTTGTTTTCTAAAACAAAAGGGATTAATATATTTTTGATTCCTTAATTATTTGAGACTGATTATCTAATTATATCGTTCTCCTTAAAATAACCTTGTCTATTAAACCCGATTTAACTAAGAACAATTTAATCGAATTTTAATAGACGGTTAATCAAGTTTTTTATATATGGTTGAACAGTTTTATTTAGATACGATTTTATAATATAGTATATGTATATGTTTCCAAAAGTAATTATACAGCTAGGAAGTACCTGAACATATTTATGCAATTAATAAAACAAATAAATTTAATTTAGGTGTATTAGATGAATATTTTAAAAGAGTTTTAACTGTATATGTTTGCTGACATGATAGTTTATTATTATGTTAAGTTTGTGCGGTTTGACAAGAAGTATATGATATGTTGATATTGTTAGGGAAGGAAGCGAAGGTGCATTTATGTCGATAGCCGTAATTTGACTGACGAAATCGACAAAAAATTTAACAGAATTTAGTACGAACATATATTTTTGGGACTTTAAATTAAAAAAATAAAGATGATGTTATATAATATGTCTTAAAAACATGTGTTTTCGGTGTACTTCAATCTATTCTTTTGTCTGTCGGCTTACGCAAATAATTATGGATATCGATGTATTTTATAATTATTTGGTTATGATTGTATTTTAAATAAATTTTCATTGTTAATGTAAGATACAAAATAAACATTATTATTGCACTTAGTGAGTAAGTAGATAGTGTAGTTCAGCATGAAAGGGGGCGGGCGGCGTGGCTTCTTCTGGACAAATTACAAATTTAATAATGCTGTAACAGTGGGACTATCACAGATAAGGTAATACAAATGGGTGGCCTGTTTATAATAATAGAGAGGATAAGATCATTTGATTGAGTGCGTAGAAGACCAATGTTGTTACTATATAGAAAAGCACAGTTAAATACGTCTGCTTTTAGCAAAACTTGATCGTTTCGATGAAAAGAATAAAGATTTTGAGCAAAAGTCTACATATGACCTTGGCGAAATGAAAGTTTTTCACTCAGTTCACAAATTTTACTTTAGATCCATCCGTGTACGTTGTCGATACCTCTGCCTAGTAATACGATGGATAAACTTTGTTGAATAACTTGATAATCGATATAATCTATATATCGATTATCAAGTTAATTTGTTGAATAATCCTACATTTTAATACAGTTTAGATCTTCTTTGTATAATACGTATCTGTGATAGCCAAATGTTCATAAAGTCCAAAAGGAACCATCGTCGCCCGTAAACCTTAAATGCGCAACCAAATTCTAAATCACATTTAATAAATCTAGACGTACTAAAATATATACTACTACTTAAACTAGAAAATCAAAAACTAATCATAATTAATAACTATTTAGATATCTACTTAAATACTATGAATGTACTTTATCGTATCGTGTTAAAAAATTTAGAATGTTTACTGTCTTTACACGTGAAAGTAGAAGTTGTGTTGTCAATGGGAAATATTTACTCGTAAACGCAAGTGACTGCTTCTGTGTTGCCTGTATATTTAGTATATTTGTAAGTTTGCTAGTCAAGATGTCAATGATTCAACAATTATGCAATCTGTTCATCCTTAGAATCGTATATAGTAAAATAAATCTTAGGGAAATACTCGCGACAAATATTATTATTTACGTACCATTGGAATGTTTGTTTGATAAAAATATGCTATTATATTTGTTATCATTATCATCATTTTATTTTATTGCGTAAATAGCGTTATTTTTATCACAAATGTAACAGTCTGTTATAAAATTAGACCGGGTCGAGCCAAATCTTCATCCCATATCTGTCGTATCTATTTTAATCTCTCATTAGATAAAGATTTGCATCTAAAACATGAAAAAGTTGTTTGATAAGTTGAACCGATGATAACCACTATTGGTTGAAACAAGTTTCATAAAATGATGATTGAGAAATCAAGGTTATAAAACGGTCAGCCGATTAATTATGCCGATAACGCTCTTGCCAAATATCATACATCTCTTTAATATTTAAATGAGTTAATCTTGTATGTATAAATATATTTTCTGAATCTCGGAAACGGCTTCAACGATTTTCCTGAAATTTAGCATGTAGGGGGTTTTGGGGGAGAAAAACCGATCTAGCTAGGTCTTATTTAAAAGAAACTCGTTTTATCCTATTTTTGGGCACTAAAATACTACGAAAATAGGAATAGATAGCAACGAATAATTTGAGCTATCAGATGCAAATCTGTGACAGCGTAATGACAATGCGCGGAACAAAAAGGTTCTAAACCTAGGTTCGATTCCCGCTCGGCTTGGCAAAGCTCGGTCACCCAGGTATTGGTATTTACGATAGCATGTCCGAATTTTACAGACATGTTGTCGGAATTAATTGCTGAACTTAGACGACTGTTTCACTATGACGATCTCGTGCATGCTAGGTTTGTGATTGACAATCGGGAAATATCCTGTTACATTCCAGTAATTTATATTATCTATAAATCGTGAGTGGAAAAAAGTAGAGCAAATATATAATATGAGTTTTTATCGTGATTTATAGTAACTATGTAATTAGAATACATTAACGTATTGAAACAATGTTTTGTCTTGAAATGTTTTGATTCTAAGGATGAATTGTTTGTAATCTGCCGTTTCGTTAATTATATTCATAATTAAACAATATATCCGGGTTTTCGCACTAGTTTCGCTGTCTACATACGTCGTAGCAACATCAACTCGTGATCCCGGGTGGTTCAAAATAGGTCATGTTTATCCGGAAATTTGATGGCTTGATTGTAGTCGGATGTGCGTTTAATTATTAATTACAGGCTCTCAAAAAAAAATTAAATTCATCCAAAGTTAATTTTTGATTTTTCTTAATTATATTAATAATTGACAATATATTTGGCTTCACACATCTATCTAGTTTCGGACAGTAATCCAATAACTGCATTTATGGTCGTAGCACCAACATCTAATGTTAATCAATAAAAACGCGGATAGGAACGTGACAAAAAAATCATAAAAAATTAATATTACTAATAATAGTAGAAATAAAAATGTGAATATAAAAAAATGTTTATAACTAAAACTAAAAAGGCGAATATAGTTTTCCGAAACTTTAGAACCGAGTCCGCGCGTAAATCTGCGACATCGATACTAATATATAAAGCTGAAGAGTTTGTTTGTTTGTTTTTTGTCAGAAAGTACTGGACCGATTTCAACAAATTCTTTCAGTGTAAGATTCATTTATGGAGGAAGGATATAGGCTATATAACATTACGCTAAGATGAGCAGGAGAGGTGCAGCATTAAAAAATGTTACGAAAACGGGAAAAAAATTGTGACACACAGATTTCCATGAGGGTGAACCTGCTGGTACAGCTAGTGAGATATATGATTTATTGATTTACACATTCTTGGATAGGAGAATTGGCACCTAACACTGTTCTGTCCAGAGGAGGATGAAGTGGTGCTACGGGGCTCTATTCACATTTAACGGAACATTATATCGAGCATTTTGTCTTAATTACACCCGGATATAAGGTTTAATTATTAATTGCTGGTTTAAATAACTTTGGTTTGGTTTAAATATTTGTCTTTAATTCATCCGAAGTAATAGTTGTTAATTTCAGATTAATTTATCAAATTACATAATTTATGAAATTAGACGTTATTTTGTTATAAAACATGAGTAATAATAAAATTATTTTGCTATAATCCGCTATAAAGTAATAATGTATATTATGATAAATGTAGAGTGGACTATCCGTTTTCATACCCGATACATGCAGGATTCGCAAAAACACACGTGCACTGCAAACCTCCACCACCACGGATTGTATTTATCGCAAATTCTTTAGTGCATTATATATGTATATATTCTGTTTACTTTATTGCGGATTATAGCAAAAAAAAAAATACTTTTATGTAATTACACTTGAGTAAACAATTCGGCTACACTCACTTATTTAATTTCGGAAAGTAATCAAATCCCTACAGATTGCATCGTAACGCTGAACACGCCTCCCCGGAAAAGAACCCCTGATGGTTTCAAAAGTGGTTCTGAGTAACCTAACCTATACCGATGATGGACGAAAATGTAAATAAATAATCCGGTATTTCTAACCTAACCCGTTTACGACAGTGCACCTATCAGTTCCGTCGCTGTACTAATACGAGTACAAATAACGTAATAAGGTTATGAATTTGAAATCACTCTTCAATAGATTGGAAATCGGTCGGGCTAACGCGATAATTTTGTGAGTGTAGCCGGATTTGTACATTTAAGTGTTTTTAGGAAAAGTGAACATTTATGACTACAAAATATCATGCGGTGATTATTGAATTTTTTATTTACAACGGGTATTTTAAAGTAAAGGGAAAATTTTACTTTGTACACTATATTTAAACTATTATATATATATATATATATATATATATATATATATATATATATATATATATATATATATATATATATATATATATATATATATATATATATGTATATATATATATATATATATATATATATATATATATATATATAACTATTTTTATTTGTTTCCTAGTTCGTGAACTTTTATATGTAAGTGTCGTTAAACTTTAAGCTTACTTTTGCGAATCACTGACATCTTAACTAACATAAACATTTAGATGCATAGAACATGCTTATAAATTTACTTAATGGAAAATAGAAATTTTTGAAATTGTCTACTAATTTCCGAAGCAACATCGATCGCACCCTCTCACTTGTTTAACTTTTAATTATCACTTATGATCTATTTATTCTGAATTATTTTATTTTATTAGCAGTTATCAAAAAAAAGGCTTGCAAAGAGCACATTTCATATACTGTTCATTTTGTAACTAAGGTTGTACTTTTGTAATAAATCGATTTAATTTAATTTCGAGAAACTCAATTCTTAATAAAAACGTAAAATTCCCAGTAAGAATGAATGAAAGGAAACTTCGATCTATAAATACAGGGCAACTTTCAACCAGTATTTGAAACTCTCACAACTACTGCGGGTTGCGGCTAGAGTATTATACCCTACGTCAGGGGTGACAAACTCAAGTCAACTTGGGCCAAATAAACGATGCTTGATTTTAGGCGCGCCGTAAAAAATATCAATGTTCAGACAAACTAATAATTTAATGGTGACTAGTCTATGGTAACACATATAAAGTTTTTTTTTTACTTACTCAAAAATCTATCTTAAACTACTTACACGCTAGGACTTTACAAATCATGACCACGTGGAATCGTAACAAGAATGCTGGCAGCGTTTCCGCGCTTAATCGCGGATTAAATAATCCTATTTTGTGAATAATTTTTTACGTCACGATACTTGACGTTTTTCTGATACAATTTTTCCTATTTCGGGAGAAATTTTATTGATCGAGACTACTTTACCCATCGTGAACGTTCTTGATACAGTTTCTGACCGTATATTTTATAAATAAAGTAAAATATAATTTAATACGCCAGTTTCGTTTCTAATTCATTCATTCATATTTTATTTTTTACCTTGCGTCTGATATATGGGTCGCAAAAATATTATTACGGTCCGCGAGTTTGTCACCCCTGCTCTACGTAGTATGGACAACTAAATACTATTGTGTTAAAATATTTCAAGTTTTACCTATAAATAAAACTTTTTATTGTCGAGTAAAACTTTTACCTACAGTTTTTAATAGTTGCACTAATATTGGTATGTGACAATCCACAGCACATGGTCAGAAGTCAGCAACAATTAGGGGCTTAATGATAACTAATGATAATTTACATGAAGGGAAATGTCAGATAATTACGTAAATCCAAATCAGAGAATAGGTTAAATTATACTTTACTGAGTTAATAATTTGAGATTGATAGAACTATTAGTTTAAAAGTTTAAAATTCTTATAACTTGCGTCATTGATATAATTGGAGGTTTTCAGATTTGGGTAGTATTTCCTCTATAGCTATTATTATCGGCTTGAGCAGCACTGATAGACCTGATAGAATTTGGGGCAGCATATTATGAAAATGCATCTTGTAACACATAATATACGTTAAGAATGGTTCGGATGACGTTACGTTTTTCAACAGCATTTTATACACGAGGAGATTTTGATTTGATTAACAGCCTTTATAATATATAAAAAGAAAACAAAACTATCATACAGACTATCATAAAACAAAAAATGAAAAGAAAAATTTAAAACAAGAATCTGTGTATCAAAATATATCGGTAGGAACAAAATAAATAGCAACAAACAAACAAATATGTACACAATTTATAATATTAACGAATCAGGTCATAGCAGAAATGCAACTTTCGTAAACAGTGTTAGATTATATTGGTTTTATAACTTTAAATATAAGCTTCTCGGTATTTGATATCACGTGAAGAGCAAAATAATTATGTCTGATTAGGTTTCGCGATACATACGTTTATTTATTTGAACTCGCTCTTTTTCTTTTAGACAGCAAGTATTTCGCAACCGACTTTTGCAATATATTAACAAGGCATCGGGATGTTAATGTTATGGGATGTTATAGACATTCACATGGGGAGTTTATGGCGCTCCCCGAAGCATGCAAAAAGGGTAAATATAATAAATAAGATACCTCCCACTTGGTTAGATGGAACGTTTATATATGAATTTGAAAACCCTTTCATATTAAGGAATAAATTTCATCAAAATATCGATAAATTATATGTCGTTGATAATAACAGAACGGACAGCCTCAAGAGTATCTCCTTATACTAGTATAATATTGTTTAGATTTATTTTACTAGTACGCAAATAATTTTATATTATAGAAGTAGGCTTTACTATGCGGAATTCCATAGTACAAAAGTAATAATAGAATTATTATGCTATAAACAGTGTTCTTCTATGTAATGCTAAGTGTAGAAAGCAAATCCCGTTCTCATACTCTTTATATACAGAATTAGTTAATAATAAAACACCGTCGTCGATGTGAAGTCTCTCTTCTCTTGATGACCGTTGAGATTGTCGTAGTGAATGTTTATAAAGCGTTGGTAATGGAGCTGTTTTGTGATACATGCAGTAACTAATTCTGTATGTATAGGGTTTGAGAACGGGATTTGCTTTGTACACATAGCTTTACAGAGATTTTGTTAACAATGTTTATAGCAATATACTCGTAATTCTTTTATTACTTTTGCAGTACATAAGTACCAAAATCGTTTTCACTTATAAGCTTATGTTACTCACTGTATAATATTCCAAAGTATATAATACAAAAATAAAATTAAAGAGATGACTAAGGAAATCTAATTTGTATCTATTCAAGTTATTATAAAACAAAATGCTTGTCAATTAAAAAACAGGTCACAATTTTAATTGAATGTGCTCTTTGCAGTGCTACGCTTCAAAAATAACATTTTACGTCTTTAAAATGTGTTTACAAATTAATTTAAATATTTTGTGACTCAATTAAGTCAACTGTAGTTTTTATCGATGTCATGTCTACTATATCCCTATTCATAATATTTTTATACTTTAATTACCTCATAAACTTTCCAATTCAAAACATTACCAATAATTAATAAAATATATTTAATTGTTATTGTTTGAGACTGACATGAAATATTCTACGTCTGTTATTGTTATCCTAATGTTATTTTTAAATCCAAATGCATCTTAATGTATTTGAAATATATCTGTATCGTTTAATTATATGTTATTAAAGTCTTATAATTCAACACTTCCTTAACGCAATTACTATGATGAATTGTCTTTGTGTGGTTAATGATGTTGCTCAAACTGACTAACTTTAAATCATTTATGTAGTACTTGATGTTGTACGAAATTTAGTTTTGTGATTTAATAAAACTTTGTCGTCTAATTGTTGTTTCATTTATTTTAAATTCTACAATATCCGAATTTCAATTCAAGTCTCATCAATTATTCTCCTGCCCTTATCTCACTCTAAGTGGGAAGGGCTGAGTATGTTTTTGCTTCCATTTCCCCTGTCACTCAACAACTCTGGCGCTACTCTTTTTATATGAATATCACTTCACACGATCCAACCATTTCTTTCAGACCTCCCTCTCGTCACATATCCATCCACATTCATATTTAACAATCCTTTGGTCACGTAATTTTATCCTTCGTCATTACATACTCGTATCTATACCGGCCTAATCTTTCACTTTTGTCTTTTCTTTAATAAGCACAGATTCAAGTATTTCCATAAAACTGACTTGATTACTAAGTCAAAAAAGTTTTGATATAAGCTTTTGATATAAAAATTTACAAAATAATTTTGTTTGTTCTTCGTCGTTTGTTCATACGTTCTAAATATTCGGTGTGATATTGGATAATTGGAAATATCCAAAGGACTTCTGTACCGTATTGTCTTACGTAGCTTGAATTCTGCGCCTTCGCTTATGCTTTTCTAACTAAAATAACTGGAAATGTTGTATCTCTAACAGTTATTACTGTATTTGTGTACGAATATATTGTACCTAGGCTAAAAGTCGAGAATGATGTTGAAAAGGCAGAAAACTTAGTTTAGGTTACTTAGGACATATAAGGTATAATAGAGGGCCCTAAACGCTCATCAAGGCTTAAAACACAAAAAAAAACAAATTATAAAAATTATTATCCAAACAACAACAGATCCAGTAACCAGCTTAATATTATCACTTTCGTGATAATGAAAAAAGGATTAAGGTGTTAAAAATTCTACAAAATGCTATAGTACAAAATTTTGCCAGAGAAGAAGCTAATACATAACTAGGCAAATTTACAACGTCACGTAAACTTTACTCACGGTGTGGAATATATTTCCAAAATTATTGCAAAATAATGCTTAAATCCTATGGTATAAGCTCTAAAACCGTGTATGGAGTTTGGACTGGAGACAAAATCAATGTTCATGCCGCTGTGGTAACGAGTCCTGGCAATTGTTCAAGTTTTAACGATTGCCAAATATTGTCCAGTTATCTTCCGTATTCCGGCCAATCGTTACTGTGGCTTGTTTGTGAACAGTATTTCAGAATCAAATTTTATCTTTGTTTTATCATCGCCAAGACTGATGTTAAGTTTCTTCAAGGGATTTCTACGGATCGACCTTACCATTTGGAAACAAAATGGCTAATTGTGTACTTTAGACGTTCTACACAAGCTATTTTATAGAAATTCTAATCATAGCATATCTTTTTGATTGTTTGCAAGCTATATAGCTAGACAGTAAGGCCTATAGCTACAAAGTTTCGGAGCCATAGGTAATTACTGTCTTATAAGAACTTGCAAAATTATTCTCTCAACATCACTGAGGCCTGTATCACTAAATTACCATATGAAAATACTTTTTTTTATCATTATATTTATTTACACAAGAACGTAAAGGCTGAATCTTAAAATGTCGGCACTAAAATAGATGTAAAACTCATTAATATCATCGCTGCCATTGAACTTTCAACAATAAGTTAAGTACTAAGCGTTACATACTTCATGAAGTTTAACAAACTTTCGTGGGAGCACGTGGCAAAAGTTCAGAGTCCGTATATTGTATGGTAGCGATATGTATTGAATGTTTCTATTTACGTGAGCTGCCATCTATCAACGGGTGTAAATATCTGTTAATAGAATTTAAAGCGCGCGAAAAGTTTTGTTGCGCTCATTTTCCCTGAAGGAAACTTATACTTAGGGGACTTATTCGGAAACTCAGGAGTTTTAAAACGAGGCAATAGATGGCGTATTTTTTAAAAGTTCGGGTTATCGTGACATTGAAATGTTTACTCATTTTCTACGTGTGCTTATAAAATATTCTAATACATATTACTAGTGAGCCTGGGACTTCGTTCGTTCTCATTGTAGTGTGAAAATTCCTAATTTATTTGTAATATGAGGGATTTATTGTAGATACATTAATAATTAACACATATTAAATCCAGTGTAATTATCATTTATTCAACATAGTCCCTTCTTAAATATGTTATTATAATTATTAGAAATTAAAGTTTGAATAAGTCAAAAATAATGAAAATAAAAATATATCAAAATATTATTATATATATAAATATTAAAATAATCTAAAAATATTATAACAACGATATTTTTCCTTTACACTTCACTACATAGTATAAAACAAAGTCGCTTTCCCTGTCTGTTCCTATGTCTCTATGTCCCTTTGTCCCTATATCCCTATGTATGCTTAAACCTTTAAAACTACGCAACAGATTTTTGAATTTGTGATAGTATGTAGTGCTTGTGTATTGTGGTGGCGGTGGATGTTTGTGCATGTGTTTTTACGAATCCTGCATGTATCAGGTATGAAAACGGATCGTCCACTCTACATTTAGCATTATATATATTTTCTATTTTACTTCATCGCGGATTATAGCAAAATAATTTTATTATTACTTTTGTAATAATAATTAATTGACATGTGCCTAAATTAATTAGTTAACATAAGCGATTCCCCATAGATCTCAATCTAGACCTTATGTCAGACTTCCGTAGAGCTATAATCGTATCGGTTTGTAATTTTAGACAAGTCGACTAACTAGTATTTTGACAAGGATTTCAGGGCATAAATTTTGGCGATCAGACACCCTCTTGCAAGAAGAGGGCGCGGTACTAAATCCATTTGGGCGTCCCAAATTAAAGAAAGTGATTTACTATGCTCCTGTCGAAGTTACTCAGCTTGCTACTAATAGCAGATTAATAAATCTTCTACATCACCCTAGATTAATAATATACCTATTGAATTTAGACGTGATTGTATTTAACCGTAAGTGATACCATTTAATCGGGCTCACCCAATAGAATAAGACGTGACTGTATCCGGTTTCTATACATTAAATATTTCATCTATACGTTTGTTTGTATATATATATATATATATATATATATATATATATATATATATATATATATATATATATATATATATATATATTGAAAGGTCCTATCAAGTTAATAAATAAAACAATCACTTCAGTCCCACAATACAATTTAATGAGTTACGCAACTTTACCTCGAGTATGCTATTACAGTAATGGAAAAATAAATAACATTTTTTTTATTATTCGTTCGAGTCACAGCATATTCTTATAGCTTTGTTGACAATAATTTTTCTCTGATCGTAATATGCTGAATTTTAATAGATATATATTTACAAGGGTCAGGTTACACTTATGATGCCCTATGGAGTTTATTTCATATTCTGTTTTGACAGTTTTTCGAAAATCGCTGTGTTATCAATAATCAAAACTTTAGCCCTAATATTAGAATTGCATAAATGTGTGGTTATTTGCTTTTTCTCTTACATCCGAATGAATAGAAATGTTTTTGTTTAGGAGATAGTGGATGGGGTCGAGAGTCACTATGGCTAATATTTAAGACTCTAATATCTATATATATCTATATATATATCAGAGTATCACAATATTTATGCAATTACAATCACTGCTTACTTCAACAAGTGTCGTTAAAAATTAAGTAATTTTACTTTTTTTGATTCGATATGTAATTTTATTTTTCAAGCATTTCGATATAAGGAATTTAAAACGAATTACTTTGTTTTTTTTTGGCATGATAAAATAAATATTACGATAATTTACATGTTTGTCAAAAGGGTTTTCATTTCCAAATGCTAATAATTATATTTTGTACTTTTAATCATTTACCAAAGGAGTTTTCCATAGATAGCGTCATAAATGTAGCCAGATTAAGTTCTCACTATTTACAATTTTAATCATTATTATTATCATTTAAAAAATCGTGTGGGTAAATTTAAGGCAATGCTATCATATTTCAACAATTTCTTCTTGATATTCCGGTGAGTATCTATAGACTAGATTTTTTTATAAGAAATATGATGGTGCAAGACACTTATACAGTTTAATATAAAATTAAGACTTCATTCATTAACCTAAATAAGAATAGATATGCCTTAAAATATAATTACTTAAGCTAAAAAAGATTCGACAATTTCTCTATCATAATAAAAATTAATAGTGATGTAACGATTTTTTTTTAATTTACTTTAAATATTAGGTATAGAAAAAAACAAGTAGTAATGCCGATGGAAACGTGTCGCTGATAATTTTATGTTCTAGTTAATAATTCTAGCGAAATAGCGGTGGCTATTTCCCAATTTTTTATTTTTTTATTTATTTATTTGCATTTTAATGTTACATTCGAGTATTTAGCCGGTTAGGGCATTGCAAAATACACACGTATAACATTCTACAAATACAAATTTCAATTTTATCAGATCAATTAAGTGCCCATATAATTAACAATTTAAATTTATTGAATGCAATTGAATTCATTAAGAATCAATAATATTTAATTATAAGTTGGTTGATCGAGCCTTGCTCGGTAATTTTTTACAAAATAAAAAACTTCAAAAAAAGGAAGGTGGGGCTCGACCCTAGGTATTTTCATTTCTCGCGACCACTCGTTCCCCGACTAAGCTACGCTGACTTGAAATTTCACGGCAAAAATAGTGTTTATTTGATATTGTATATTCAATGTAAGTTTTAGTATATTTTTTAATGCTATAAAACAGGAATAATTTTTTTGATATAAAACGTAGCTAGATCAATTTTTTTCCTTCAAAACTTTCAAATTCAGCATGTTGGGGACATGCTGAATTTCAGGAAAATCGTTGGAGCCGTTTTAGAGATTCCGAATATATATACCTACAAAATTAACTCATTTAGAATAAAGATTAGTTTAAAGCTTATCTTTTAATATGTCTATTTATCTGAGACTAGATTTGGCAGTTACAAATTGTTGATGATGAGAGTTCGATGAGTTACTATTCGTTACATCACTAATAAATACGATATATAAATTAATTCCTCCAATTACACCAGAGACCAACTGTTCATATCACAGTATTCGAGATATTACTGTACATACTTGGGTTATTATCTCCAGTTCAAAACTGAGATCTACAACCATTATGTACTCGTATCAATCATGCAAATAATGCAAACATTCTTACATATTACCTCAATTATTATACATAAATAAAAGTATTTTTAACAGATTTATATCACGTAGAGAGGTATGGGGTTTCAAATTATATTTTTGGAACACTTTTTGTTGTACTATGGGCTTGGTTCACTTCTGTTAGTATGTATTACGTTAAGCAAAAATATTTCATATTTACCTATATAATTGTATTCCTAAGGCAGTAGTTACTACATAGACAAGATTTGCTCCTTGTAATTTGTCTTGGGGTAACCCCAAGGCTATTGCGGTCACAAAAGTTTTTGTTGTTGTTTTGTACCGTAATGCAATGGCACGTTTTTTCATAAGTTCAGTATCCTGCTATTACAGTTTGAGGGAAACTAGTGCGCTGATATTTACAATAAATGTCACAAAAATAACAATACTCTCATGACAATAAAAAAAGTTAATAAAATTGGAGAGTTGTGTATGGCAAAATACCGTACTAATATCTTTATTACAAACACTTACGCTGTTAAGAGAAATACTAATAAACAAGGCCATAGAAGGAAACTAAAAATAAAATGTATCAGTACAAATGGTAGGCTTAGATTGAATATATGAACCAGCTGGATAAAGGGGCTACGAGACAATTAATAAAATATTATTGAACATACCAAATTACAGGGATAGACATCAATTACTGATATAGGCAAGGCACTTAAATTTATGATTATGATGACTTTATTGCTACTTTCACAATGATAGTTTACCAATATGAAGATATAAATCCTTTAAGAATACTTTTCATGAGTTTAAAAACTGTATATTTGCTTTCAGCACGTGAAACGCTGCTCCTGCTGATCATGCAGCTCGTGGTGATAACATTATAGATCGCAATTCAAGCGCATCAAAGGCGATTATTCAAATATACTCGTATGCAAGATTAAAACCTAGGCAGCTTTCCTGAAGATGTTTTAGAAAAAATAATATAAAACGAAACAGTTGTTTTATTTCCCAGGCCTCTTATCTTATGGAAATACGTATAGTATTAAACGCAATCAGAAAATAAATTATAGTAAAGTAAAGGAAAGTAACGGCCTATTACTATCCCATTGCTGAGCAAATGCCTCCTCTCTCCGTATTTTGAGAAAAGGATTGGAGCTAAGACCTATGCTACGCTACCTACGCTGCTCCAATGCGGATTATTAGATTACACATATCTCCAGAATTTTCTAGAGATATGCAGGTTTCCTCACGATATTTTCCTTCACCGAAAATGTGATAAGTTGCAACTATTAATTAGACACATAAGTTTTAATAAAATAAACTCATTGGTGTCTGCGCGGGGCTTGAACCCATGATCGTCTCTAGAGATTCGCACGGTCGCACCGCTGGGCTATTACAGCTTACAATAAATTATAGTTTTTCTCTAACAGTTAGGAACTAAATAGCCTAATTACACCTCACCTGTCTGGTGCAATTAAAGACATGCAGCGGTTAATTAATGACACAAACTATACAAGACATACATATACTGTACTATACACAGTATATCCATATAACAGCAAGTCTTACCAGAACTATCTATTATACATAAACTGGATGTATAATAGATATACTGGCAACACCTGCAGTTCGGACCTACCATGGTTTTGTGTGCAATTATGATGTATTTATCACCAAAAATAGTGCACTATAAGTATATTAAACAAAGTATTAAAATTATAAAGCAAATATTAATTAATTAATAAATAAAAAATGTAATTAATAAATAACGAATAAATTATTATATTTTACTTATATACATAATAAATAATTAACTAAAACATTTTTAGTTAATTGTCTTTAATAATAATATTAGATACTCAGTATAATAATATACACTTAAATAATAAATTGTATTGTATATTATTATAAAAAACTTCATAAATAAAAGCCATCTATTAATTATATCGCCATCCAAAGAATAAACTTATATGTCCCATGTATAAGCATAGGAAATGTGACTTTATTATTCGGATAGTGCGATATTTATATGCGATATCGAGTATATAACTTTCTACAGTTCATATAATAGTTGTAAAAGCCGCTGTCAAACGTCATGCAAATAATTTCAATTTTAAATTTATCGGTTAAGCAGCATCATATTATCTGTTTGAAACACCGTTAGGCCATCGAGGTATAAACATTAAAACGATAGTATTCAATATTACAGTTCGCTGATGCTCCGTATGTTTTTGTGCCTAGGTTTTAAAATCTCTTATTATTCACGATATCTACATTTTATAAAAATATGCAAGTACGCCACCGCAAAAACCGCTTTACAATCAATCGTTAATTGAGGCATATAACAAGTTCTACAGAAATTCTTATCCTGTACCTATTTAAAACAATAAAAAATAGTAAGGGTTTCTAAAGAGGGCAGCGTCGACATATCAGATCATCTGTAACTTATTATTGTGGGCGCAATTTTTTAAAAAAAAATTTGTTTAAAATTTTTTTGGCATTAATTTCTTACATATACATCCCACTATTATAATAAAAATTAAAGGGTGAGACCGTCATTTTGTCGTCTTATCACCACTATCACTGACTCCGCTAATCTTGATACGACAGAAGACCCAAAATCTGGAATAGCTGCCGGCATCGTTCTGTGTAACAGGGTCAGCTTTCAAAACAGAAGCCTGTCTTAGCCTAGTATTTTGGCCCTTTTTTTAAATTGAATATAAGTGTCAAAAAATGGAAAAAAATATATTAAAAAAAAACTGAAAATGATGATAGTTGATAACTACTACTGACTGATCTACAATTTATCATGTCGATTACTTTGTAGGCTACGTAGATAAGATTTTCTGCAAAATATTAAGAGGAGTCTCGGAGGAATCTCCGAGTGATTCCACAGTCCCTTAGCGTCTTTTCTTACTGTTTGAATATTACAACAAATGATGTTACTTAAGTAAAATATTTAAAAAGAGACCATTGCTTAAAAACGAAAGCTACTTTTACAGACTTCTAATTAAGCCTAACCTTATTCTGTATTCATTAATTTTGAAATCTCCTAATCTAACCTATTGCTGGGCCTGTTTTTAAACAATTTATAGAATACCTTAAAAATAGTTTAGTATAAATTAGGTTTGTGTTTATATTACTTGAATTCTTTCACGCTAAGAGTCTGTGAAGATTACATAATGAAAGCGTATTATATTGATATAGAATTTACTTATAATGCTTAACTTTATTCTATGTAGATGTCCTCGATGGGATATGCAGTTTCAATAAATTTTTGGTAGAACCTTTGGAATGCTCGCCTGAAATGAAATTACACGTTACATATTTCATAAAAATAATTGAGTCATAAAAAAAATTAAAAAAAATAAATTTTCCCGGTGGTTGAAATTGTTTTATATAATCATTAGACAAACTCAAATAATCTCAAGGCATTAGGTGGTCAATTGGATAACACTCGATACTTTGACAAATAAGAAACTCCTAATATGAATGAAATTAACTCATGGAAATTACTCCATATAAGAATGAAATTATTTCATCAATGAGTCAAACAGGTTGCTTGTTTGATTCGACCATTCAAAGTGAGATTAATTTAAATCTTACAAATAAATATAAATCATAAAACTTCAAAGACCTGTATGAGCAAAAATAGTTCTACAATCTCGTTAAGTGTAATTACTATAATTACACTCGCCCACTAACGGCGCAAAATCGTATCTGGTTGCGGGGATGATTATCGATTACAAACGGCAATTTGTAGGGAGACGTTCCTACAAATCCCCCTCTTATGTCTCCCGTCGCGAAGCTTTCAGACGATTCATTCAAAAAGTCGACTCTATTAAATCATTCATAAACGTTTATAGAAATCGGGAGATCGTCTATTTTGAATTATCTATATAAGATCGTGGTTTAAATAGCACCCGTTCTAATTTAGTAACCGTTTCGTTGAAGTATCTTTTAAGAAATAACTTAATGGATTTGTAATATCTTCTGCTTAAGTTAAACATATTAACGTTCGAAAGCGCTTCACTTACCAATTCTAACAGAAATTAATGGACTTTTGTTTTTTCAGTAATATTTCAATTTATATAATTTTTTTATGATCTGCTTTTTCTTTCTTTGTCAACCGATGGACGTAGCTTTCCGAACTACACGAATTAGTGTCGCTTGAATTTAGCGTTCTCAGCGATCTTTTAGAGGTCGTCTATTTATATTGTTTGTTGTTGTTTGTTAAAAACAACTTAGGTACATTCCAAATGTACCAAAGCTGTTTTTAGCCGAAGGGGTCACCTTTCCCACTTTACTCCACTGTAACATTCAGACCACCACCGCCATCGTTTCTTCATACTATTTCGTCCCTAACGATAGCTACGATATCTTTAATTTTGGGTCCTAACGATTATCTTCGTTTTTGATTATATAATCCAAGATAGTAAGTAGTATGTAGATATATGTAGGTTATTAGTCTATATATCCCAATTGGGTGTAAGGGGTGTAAGGGGGAGGCTCGTCCCAATCAGTCTCTTCAATTGTCAACCTCACCTGCACGTGGTGCACCCTGCATATTAACCAACGAGGCTCTGGCGACCGACCAATGGCGGTATAACCATTCACATAGCTGACCCAAAATAAACCAGACCGACAGTGGGCAGCAGCACTGTTGGTGCGACACGGTCAGCACTGCGATCACCAACCCGCATGCCAAGCGTGGTGATTACCGGCAATACCTTCATGGCATTACAAAATAAACCACAGCCCCTAGTCCCCGGCAGCTCCGCTATTCCCAGCTCTGGCAGCGGTTCGGGTAACGGCGGGGCAGGGGGTGTCAAGAATCTCCGGGAGAGATTCCGCTGCCAACCCCGACGACTAGACCTGGCAACGTATAACGCACGCACTTTGAGGGAAGACGAAAAGATACTCGAGCTGGAAGAAACAGTAAGCAAGTTGCGGTGGGACGTGATAGGATTATCCGAAGTCCGAAGAGAGGGGGAGGACACGATGATCCTAAAATCCGGCAACTTGCTTTACTACCGGGAGGGCGAACAACAGTCCCAAGGTGGTGTCGGGTTTCTCGTCCACAGGTCCCTTGTCAACAACATTGTTCAAGTCGAGAGTGTGTCGAGCAGGGTCGCGTTCCTGATACTCAGAATTACCAAACGGTATTCGCTGAAGGTCATACAGGTCTATGCACCGACATCGGCACATCCAGACGAGGAGGTAGAGACCATGTATGAGGATATATCTAGAGCCATGCATGCCTCCACAACCTTCTACACTGTTGTGATGGGGGATTTTAACGCAAAGCTGGGCAAGCGAAACGGCACCGAGTTGAGAGTAGGGCAATTTGGATATGGGCAACGGAACCACAGGGGCCAGATGTTGGCCGATTTCTTGGAGAGAGAGGACCTCTACATGATGAATTCTTTCTTCAAGAAACGGCCGCATAGAAAATGGACCTGGATAAGTCCCGACGGTTCCACGAGAAACGAGATTGACTTCATCATGTCGACCAGGCGCCATATGTTCAATGATGTTTCTGTGATCAATACCGTGAAAACCGGGAGCGATCACCGTATGGTTAGAGGCACATTGAACATATGCGTACAGCTGGAAAGATCTAGACTGGTGAAGTCTACGCTCCGACCAACTCGAGCTCATATCCAAAACCCCGAGAACTTCCAACTCGAGCTGATGAACCGTTTTGATTGCCTAGCTGACTGCGCTTCTGTGGACGAGTTAAACAACAGGCTGGTGGAAACTGTCCATACGGTGGGGTCCAAATTTTATAAGACACATCGTAATAGAACCAATAAATTCTCGACCCAGACTCTCAAGCTCATGGACGAGAGAAACGAAATGAGGCTACAGTCTTCAGTAGACGCGAAGCGCTACCGCCTGATCAATAGACAGATTTCTAAGGCGCAGAAATGTGACTTGCGACACTTCAATACCGAATACATTCGAGGTACAATTGAGCGTAACAGGGGCTCAAAAGTGTTCGCAAGAGATCTGTCTATTGGGCAGAGGCAGTTGACGCGCTTGAAGACCGATACTGGTAGTATCATTTCGACTCGACCGGAGATTTTGAGAGAGGTTGAGAGGTTCTATGGGCAGTTATACACCCCAACACAGCAGCCTGTGGTCAGTTTGGCAAAAGACCCAAGAGCCAAGCTGACCCGACACTATACCGAAGATATCCCGGACGTCAGCCTATACGAGATTAGTATGGCTCTCAAACAACTCAAGAACAACAAGGCACCAGGTGATGACGGAATCACAACAGAACTCCTGAAGGCGGGTGGCAAACCGATACTTCAAGTCCTTCAGCGATTATTCAATTCCGTCATTCACGAAGGCACTACGCCGGAAGCCTGGCACAGGAGCGTGGTGGCTCTTTTCTTCAAGAAGGGTGATAACACCTTATTGAAGAATTACAGACCCATCGCGCTGCTGAGTCAGGTTTATAAGTTGTTTTCGAGAGTCGTTACGAATCGTCTCGCTCGTAGGTTCGACGACTTCCAGCCTCCCGAACAAGCCGGTTTCCGAAAAGGCTATAGTACCATAGACCACATATTCACGCTGCGGCAGGTTATACAGAAGACCGAGGAGTATAACCAGCCTCTTTGCTTGGCGTTTGTGGACTATGAGAAGGCCTTTGATTCGGTGGAAACATGGGCTGTGTTAAGATCGCTTCAGAGATGCCGAATCGACTATCGGTACGTCCAAGTGTTGAAGTGTTTGTATGAAAACGCCACAATGTCTGTCCGTATCCAAGACAGAACTACGAGACCAATCCAAATGCGGCGAGGTGTGCGACAGGGAGATGTCATCTCCCCCAAGCTGTTTACCGCTGCATTGGAGGACGTCTTTAAGCTTTTGGATTGGAACGGATACGGCATCAACATTAACGGCGAGTACATCACTCACCTTAGATTTGCCGACGACATAGTTGTTATGGCAGAATCTGTGGAGGATCTTAACACAATGCTCGATGACCTCAGCAGAGTATCTAAACAGGTGGGCCTTAAAATGAACATGAATAAGACGAAAGTCATGTCAAACTCTCATGTTCCGCTCCACCCGATCATCGTTGAGAACTCTGCACTCGAAATTGTTGACGAGTATATATACCTGGGACATACGGTCCGGCTAGGTAGGTCCAATTTCGAGAAAGAGATCAGTCGCCGAATCCAACTTGGATGGGCAGCGTTTGGGAAGCTACGCGAGATCTTTTCGTCCAATATTCCTCAGTGTCTGAAGACTAAAGTCTTCGAACAGTGCGTGTTGCCAGTGATGACCTATGGCTCTGAATCTTGGTCGCTGACTATGGGCCTCATAAGAAAGCTCAGAGTCGCTCAGCGGGCGATGGAGCGAGCTATGCTCGGAGTTTCTCTACGTGATCAAATCAGAAATGAGGAGATCCGTAGAAGAACCAGAGTCACCGACGTAGCTCAGCGTGTCTCGAGGCTGAAGTGGCGATGGGCGGGGCACATAGTGCGTAGAACCGATGGGCGTTGGGGTCTCAAGGTGCTGGAATGGCGACCCCGCACCGGAAAACGCAGTGTCGGCAGACCCCCCACGAGATGGACTGACGATCTCAAAAAGGTCGCGGGGAGCCGCTGGGTCCAAGCGGCACAAGATCGTGTATGGTGGAGATCCCATGAAGAGACCTATGTCCAGCAGTGGACGTCCATCGGTTGATGAAGAAGAAGAAGAAGAAGATATCCCAATTAATGACTTTGAGTTTCCTTTAGATTATCTGTATTTCACCAGTATAGTAGAGCTTTCATCTTTGCGGAACTAAATTTACTTGTTGCTTATTTATAAACTAAAAACTTTTAATTGAAATATATAAATAGGATTGTTTTGAGTTTGTATTGAAAATAAATTATTACCCTACTGCTTCAGCGACGGGCCTCGTGGATTCCTGCCCTCTAAAGACATGACAAGCGAATCTCTGTAGCGTCGGATGTTTGGTGATAAATCCCAAATACCGGTGGTCGCGGGGATGAAACGCACAAAACGAGACGTTCTTCAGCGAGTAAAAGTAGTCAATACAAGGGCTGTTGCGACTCCTCTGTTAAAGAAAATTTATATGTGTTACATTAACATTGTAAAAAACAGCTTAGTATTACTAATTATATTTCATACATAAAACAGATTTTGTTCGAAACAATAAGATCACCCTTATTTCTGAATTAATACATTAAAGTTATTAAAAAACATAAAACATTACTTCTTTTAAAATTCGATTAAAATTAATGTTTTAGAGTTAGCTTTCATCCGCTTGTTAAAATACGATGTCTATTTAGTTAGGACTTAACAAAGTTTAGTTAGGACTATGATAGGGTTTGTTTGTATTTCTTTTATATTCCGATATGCTTTATGTATACTTACATCAGGCTTCGACCGATCAATCATCCGAAGGCCTTGGTCCGACACTTCCAAAATACACGGTTGTGCATTTGGTTCTCCACTACATTCCCCTACAATTTTCTTTACAGCTTGACAGACAACTCCTGTACCTTTATGTGCTAGTGTTTCGACTGATCCCATATACCTGATTAACAAATTATATCACATATTTTTTCAGACAAAATGGATACACCATAGTATTTAAGAGACCCAATGACAGGATTAAGTGATCTAAACGAATATACTTCTTACCCTAATAAATATCGTTCCCTTTTAACTGTGGCATTCGCGGGATCAAAATCGTTATAGTCCATATCGACAGCGTAAGCCGACGGAAAGATTCCTTGTTGTCCTGTTCTCAAATTAACGCCTGAAAAAAATTTCACGTCTCATCATTTAATATTAAAAATTTCTAACATATAAATTTATTAACCACGAACATGGTTCGGAATGTTGCTCTTACCGAGAAGAACCAGAAAGAAACTAGGTGGTCAATTTTTTAAACATTTTCAATTTTATATTATTAAACCGCAGTCTTGTATGAAGCTGAAAGGATTTTTATATCCAGGCATTTTTATCATCCAAATAATCTTCAATTCTATTATATGTTTTACGTATAAGCATATTTCTTACACTTAATTTAAACCTTTCTGCAGACTGGTCTAGTTTGGATTGCGGAATTTTATTGTAGAAGCCAATACCGAGATCATCGAATGAATTGCTAACTCTGCTGAGTCGGTGTCGATAATGACTGCATGTTAATTGTTTAACACACAAATTTTGAAACTTTTACCATTAATCTAACATGAGTTCAAGACATTGTGGTAAGTGATGTACCCGTCATTTAAATTAAAATGTCACAATTTTGTTTGCGTTTGTTTATTTACTCTATACTAATAGTATTAATGTAAAAGTGTGTCGGACTGTATATTACTCTTTCACGGGATAAATGAAATTCGACGTTAAAATTGGGAACAATTGAAGCTGATACACCAAGTTTTTTTTCCTATTATAAAGTACATCATAATGGAAGTACTTTATTGTAGTCACAATCTATCCTTAAGGCTAATAAGCAACTTAATTTTAACCTAAACTTATTAACTTATATCTAAGCACAGGTCCAATGACTTATCTTAGACTTTCCTACTATAGAAGACACTTCGTTGTTGTGTTCTTTTTCAGTAGTAGTGCTACTACACTACGCTATGACTCTATTACACTAACTCAAAAGGCTTTGTCCTTTTTAGTCTTGTCACTAGTCCCTTAATACACCAAGATAAGATGGAAAGTTAGTTAGCCCGACTGAAGTCAGTCACAGCCAGGAGGTTAAACTCCAAACTTACCTTCGCACCATAAATCGTCTGCTTCCTTTTGCACGTATATAGGATCGCCGATTTCAACTTCAATTTCATCGTGGTGTCTGGGATTGAATTTGTGTAGCCCTCTATGGGTGGCCTCTAACATTTCCAATTGGCTGTGCGGAACGGTGGTGACATTGCCGGTGAAGTTGATGCCGCTGATGCTGCAACTCGATGACGGTGATACTGGAAAAAATGAAACTCCATTTTATGATTCTCTAATGCTTCCCTCCTGTTCCCGAAAGAAGAACGGGATTTTTTATCCTCCATTTTACCCCAGTGTATAAGCAATAGTTGTGCCAAATTTCATCAATATTCGTCCTACGGGCTCAGCCGTGAAAGCGTAACACAGATCGACTTTCGCATCTATAATAATAGTAAGGATATCTTAGAATGAAGCAAATATTCGGGTAAAGTCTCATCTTTATTATTTAAATGAGTTAACCTTGTAAATGGCTCCAACGATTTTCCCGAAATTCAGCATGTAGGGGTTCTGTGGGAGAAAAACCGATCTAGCTAAGTTTTTTTTTTTTTAATTTCGTTTTATTTGTTTGGGCATTAAAAATATGGTATAATGTATAAAAGTAACCAAAGGATTTTTTTAGCTGTCAAACGTAATGTTGCGATACCCGATGGGTACCGGGCGGACCGAAAATGTTCAAAACCCGGGTTCGAATCCCACATGTCATCGGCGCATTCTTTCATTTTTTTATATCTTTTAAAAAATTACTGAGCAAGGCTCGGTCATCCGGGTACATATAATACGGAAAATTTTACCTGGTCTTTTAATCTGTCTGTTGCAATATGCAGGACGAATTTTGATCTAGTTTTGTACAACTGGAGCTTATACACCAGGTTAATAAAAACAGAATACAAATATTTCCAGTTTTCCTTTAGAAATTGACACCAACGAAATAGTAAGCAATTGAAGGTATATACTAACGCAGTCGTCAAATAATTTCACGTTTTACGAATCATCCATGTATAAGGAATGCAACTAGAAAACACTATTACTATCTACATATACTTTACATAGCTCTTTTCCGATCGCGTATTGTGAAAAAAATGATAAAATTATTTTTGTGTTATGGAATTTCACAAAGTAACACATAGTTCAATGAATAATTACGTAAAAAATTACGAAAAACCTAAATATTTTGGTCCATGTTCTAAAACTTGTTCGCATCGTGTCCGACGTTGTTCAAACTAACATCCGGCCATATCGATTTATATAAAAATAGACATCGTACATAGTGCACTTAAGCATTGCCCGAAGGAATCAAAATGCAATGTCAAATTTTCGCTCATAAAATTTATCGTTTACGAGAGATCTGTTTCAATTATATTTAAGAAACTGATTTTCCCGCGACAATCAAGATGTTACCCTGAATTTTGTTGTATTTTTGTTTCCCAAGATAAACATGTCATTTTTGTATTTTCAGCTTATGCATACATGCGAAACTAGATGTAGCAAGTAGCTCGCGCTATTGTTTCACTTTTTTGACTATATAAAACTCACTCCAAACATAAATCTTTCACTTATACTTCCACAATCTGAAATCTGACTCTTCATTATATTTTGAGACGGTCACGTGCATTAGGTTGCGACTTTATCGTAAAAATACAATTGAAATAAATGAAACTATTTACGTTTGTTTTCTAATCAGTAAATTGCAAAAGGAGTCACGTTATTCATTGAATATATTAACCAAATAATGTTTATTTACAATGAAGCCACGACCGTTTCGGAATGTTGCTCTTACCGAGAAGAACAGCAAGAAAAGCGCCAGTCTTTTAAATATTTTCAATTTACATTATCAAACCAGCCTGTATGAAGGTCGATGAATTTTCAAATCCGAGCACTTTTTTTTCATCTAAATAATCTTCAATTGCTTTACTGGCTCGTTGGAGCAGTGGGTAGTGACCCTGCCTTCAGCTCCGCGGGTCGCGGGTTCGATTCCCGCCGAGGGCCAACATTTTCTATAGATGAATTTGTTGGTCTTTGAGCCTGGGTGTATATTTGTATTTAAGTATGTATTTAACAATTATATATGTATATATTCACCAGTTGTCCGTCACCCATAACACAAGTATTAAGTTACTTACTTTGGGGACGGACGACCGTGTGTGTAAGTGTCCCATATATTTATTTATATTTTATTTATATACTACTATATGCACGCACTATGTATGTGTGTGTGTATGTTATGTACTAAACGCACACACTAATATGATCTACGTATAAGCATTTTTCTTACATTTAATTTTTCTGCAGACTGGTCTAGTATAGATTTGATGGTTTCAATTTGATGAAAACACGATACTCTATTATTAACTCAATACACAAATACATATTAGTAATAACTGCCTTTCCGTAATGATCAGTAGTAATAACTCCTTGAAGTAAATGGTTTATAAAAATAATAATATTTCGAAACTAAACATATTTTTGCAGTCGTTCCAACAAACATTCAGGTGCTGCAATAATATCAGGTAACCTTTTAGGAAGTCTGTCTCTTTGTCTGCCTGTTACGCTTATATGGCTGATCCGTTGGAATAATATTGACGAAATTTAACATAATTAAAACTTAAACATTTAGGATACCAAAAATCTCGTTTTCCATAGATCAGATAGTGCATAATTAACAGTATTGTGACATTGCACTGTTGGGCGCAAGCCTCAGTAAGACGAAGACGAGGTCCCAGTTCTGACGATGTTCTAGACGATGACTGATTACTAATGACTTAGGACGACTTTCTCCAACACTAGTAAAACTTCTGCACTCTACTGTTTGCAATTTGCAACTTTGAAGATGCTTCCAACGGTGTAAAGGCTACAAGCAGTTTGAATAATAAATAATAGATTCAAGGGTAAAAAAACAGTTGTAAGCAATTTGTTGTCGCACCCACAATTGCAAATCAATCGAAGACACATGACTTCGATATTTGTGTTTATACTGTTAAACTGCTTCGCAACTACGTTTTCTTTCTTTGCAGAAAATATCGACATATAACGTTCCAAATAATAGACTTTGCTCTGGTCCTAATTTGTAGGTGTTTACCCAAGCTTTTTATCATATATGATCTCTTTTTATCAATATAAAATTTTTTGTACCTAACTTCTAACACAACTCTGTACTCCCTTTAAAAAGTGTTTACCTAGAATTTGCCTTATGAAAAAGTATATTAATAAGAATGTGTAAAAAGGGTGTTGACTTATCATAATAAAAAAATAATATATGAAAAATTATAGGATAATGTTCCTAAATGGTGAAAAGTCTTAAAAATATTTAATAACCCATATGTTTTATTTTCATATTTAATTGAGTCAATGTTGTATACATACATATATATTATTTTCTGAATTTCAGAGACAGCTACAACGATTTTCATGAAATTCAGCAAGTAGGAGGTTTTTTCGACAAACGATCTAGCTAGGTTTTATTTCAAAAAAAATCGATTAACCCTGTTTTCGGGCACTGAAAAAATACTAAAATATAGAATAGAATCAAATGATATTTTAGCTCTCATTTGTAAATTTTAATAGCTTAATGGATTCTCTTTTTTATTTTTTTATATCTTTAAAACAATTACAGAGCAAAGCTCGGTCACCCAGGTAGCTATTATTTATTTATAAAAAAATGATATTTTGAACTTACCATTTTGTTGCAAAGGTGTCGGCGATAGACTTTTGGGCCCGGTGTCGACGGGAGAGTGTGCCGTGCTGTGCCCACTGTCAACATCTCCGAGGCTCTGTAATCTTTCCGAATCGGGGCTCGAGTCTTCGTCGAGGAGGTATCCACACTTCAGTACGAGCAGCGGTCGCCCTTGGCACCCTGGTCGTACAAGAACACCAGTTAATGCCCCCAGCTCGTCAGCCAATGACGTGGGCTGGCTAGATGATATGATCTTAGCTGAAAATTGTAAAGACTCTCTTCAATAGCTGGATTCTACAAAAGCGTCATATGTAGCCTCTGGTTAAAAAAATAAGGAAGATGGACTTAACTATCTTCCTAATTTTTTTAATATATTTCAATAAGGAAGTATTTAATCATCTTAATATTTTATTTATACATGGACAGATTGGCACAAGATTCCATTGGTCGCTTTAATAAAACAATAACAAAGAGAAAATGTAAAATAATATATAAATGGTTCGAAGTACAATTTTATTAAAAGGATCATTGTTTTTTGTTATATCTTTTGTTGATTTTGTTGAAGTGTTGTTGAATAAAGTTAATTTTATTTATTTATTTATTATTGTTAGAAACTTTTTATTCCCTGATATTACTCAAAGTAGATTTTTTTTGTATAAAATGAGGTACTCGTACTTCAGGAGTGCTTTATTTTATACATAAGCTTTCGTTTTTATAAATTACTTGTATAAATATCTTATCTAGACATCTTAAGGACAGACATATCTTATCTAGACATATTCATGAATTAATTAAATGGGTTTTAAATTACTTCATCAATTATTAAAAGATAATGATTAATAATTTTTTTTAACTATCTATTAATAAACGAAATAAAATAAAGATTATAAGACTTTGTTTAGGTGTATCAGCTTTTGAGCCTTAAAAATTTAAAATAAGGGAGAGCTAATTTACGGATTGGTAGTAAAAAATTGAAAGTCTGAAAAAAATTGAAAATTTTAATTGTTCATCATTAAATATCATCTTATCAGCATTTGATAAGTGAGTGATCATAAAAGTCTCTTTTGATAAACAAATATATGGAATTAGTTTACAAATATAAATTTCGGAATACCAGTCCTTATTATTCCAAATTATTGTTTTGAAATGCTAAACAAAATTTATGTCAATATTAATTTACTATAATCCGAATTATAGCAAAATAATAGTAGTTCTTTAATATGATAGATCTCCGCAATGAAACACGTTATACTATAAAGTATTTATAAATGCTGTACACTGGAAACACACTTTCATGTTTTTGATATATTAGACAGACATACATGTATGCAATTTATATATTGAAGAAAGGAAAGAAAAAGGTATGAGAGTTGCATCTAAATTAAGTTAAAACCGACCAAAGAGCGTGGAATTAGACCAATTGATAGCTTAAACAGACAGTACTCAGCAATAAGAAGCATCTACGAGTACCATTTCGACATACAAAATATACATCAACGGCTCCCATCACCAAATTTCATCATATAGCAATAAATAACACAGTAAAGTAAAGAAAAAATATATAAAACCATCATAAGACCTGTCATGTTCTATGGATCAGAATGTTTGACAATGAAAGAGACGAATGATAGAAGAGTACATGCAACTGAGAGGAGAATGTTGAGTTGTATGAGTGGTGTGACAAGACTGGATAAAATACCAAATAACCATATGATTGGAGTTGAAAGTTACGCCCATTATAGAAAAGACAAGAAGAGCAATTGCAATTATAAGACAGTATGGACATGGTATAAAGTATAAAAATAATATAACCAAACGGGTGTTGAATATGAATGTGGATTGGTATATGGCTAGAAAGAGGCAGAAAAAGATATGAGTAAAAAGTAGACGATCCAAATAAGTTATAAAAGTTTATTAGAAGAAAGTTATTTTTGAATTTGTTAAATACTCAACTCAACTTTCAAAATTACTAGTTTATTATTAACTAATTTATCATTGTTTTAATCAAGGAATTTTCTTTAAGGAATAAATGGTATAATGATCGATTAAGGCATTTTAAATAACGCTTTCAGCGCGTCTTAATCTTGTTTATCTTTAGAGGTAATATTTTATTTTAAGTTATGTACAATTGTCTTTAAGTTGTTGAACAGTGTTAGTTATTTAGAATTGTAAAGTAAAACGCTTTATGAAATTTTTCATTAATTTGAAATACTGCAAGTTGTAAGTAATGCCAAACGTAAATAATTTAAAGAATGAAGGTCTACAATTTAATTTAGGTTGGAGTCCTCGAGCTTTATATAATTCCATGATGTAAAATATATAATTTTGTTATATTTAGTAATTTAATATTAATAAATTTTATTATGAAAAAAAGTTTGACAAAATAAAGTTATATATAAAGAACTAGCAAATTAAGATTACACTTTATACCAGAATAAAATTACTACTTATTAGAATTTTATTATTATTAGCAATTTATGAATTATTGAAATGTGTTTACATGTTTCATGATTTATTAATAAGTGTTTTTTTTATTTATAAAGGTAAATACTTAGCTAAGATATTAACTGAAATAGAAATAGAGGAAGAATTAATTAAAAAATTAATTGAATATAAAATTTTACGAATCTAATTTGTACGAATTCGTATATCAAATAGTGAAACTAAGAGAAGATCGATTTCTGAAATTGTATACAAACTGTTTTCAAAATATTTATAGCACTCGCAAAAGCCTTAACACAAACACAAGAATAGCAACCGCGGAGCGCATTGGCATTTTTTAAAATAGACATGCTTTCGCTAGTAGGGTGGAAAGTTCCTTTGACATTTGGCAGTCACATTTGATTTTTTATGTGAATTCATTACTTAATGTGCTACAAACTCACATTTTCTTGTTTTTGGGATCTCAGGGAGTTTTCGTCTCCTTCTCTCACCATTTGCAAACGTTTGATGAACCGGGCTTCGTTTCGCGTCCGTGACGTCTGTATGCTCCGGAGATAGATCAACTTGACCGGAATTGACTGCATCGGCGTCACCAGGCTCTTCTTCCGGAGTACCTTCACTCTTCGATGACGACGAATCATCCTCCAAGCCGACATTTGGCACTAACCTACGCAAACAAACATTACACAAATTAAACTTTTTCAAAGTTTTAAGTATCAATTTTGTGATCTTGTGCGGAGTGCGTGACAATTTTATATATGACATTTCCTACGTGTAATTCGCACAGGCCCGTATGGTTTTTTATGTGCATGACGAGACTTACGAGTAGAAAGGGGTCGGTGCTTTGATGTGTTGCGGTAACTTGTCGAAAACTCGGCGAAATTCCTCGAATTCGCTGTCGGCCATGTCGGTACACCTGATATGACGGTGCACTGGGTGCATGCGCTATGTGTGAAGTTTATCGACCGAAGTTCGGAGTAGTAATGAATAGTGCATGCTGTACGCATGTCCGCGCTACTTGCGCGCGCACTGCTCGCCCCTCGTCTCCGCATTGATACGATGCGAGTGCCCGAGTATGACACCCCACGCATAGACCCTACGTCCCCTACGTCATTCAATGAAGTGTTTGTGAATCAGCGGGAAACCCTCGAAAACTTTTAAGTCTTTTGTTTATTTGTTAAATGTAATTTAACGATTAAATAAATAATTTCACACCTGTTAATTAAATACTTTGTTATCAATTTCTAATTTATAATTTTTGAAAAGGTTATAGAATATTAAAGCTCAGCAATGTTAAGTTCTGAATAAAGTTTTTTTTTTAGAATTTATTATTAGAAACATATATATCATAAATACGCATTATACTAATATATTATGCAACAGAATTCTATTAATTTAGTGTTACTATTTAAAAAATCGATAAATATGGAAATTTCATATGCAATTCGTACTCCATACATTTTTATGCGGTTTGATTAGAAGTTGGCGCTCTTTTCAAATTATTTTAAGATAAGATTTTTAGAGATAAGTTTCCAAATAATATAAAAATCTGTTATTAATTATAAATTCCAGCATTTAAGGAAAAATCGATATCGGTTGACGATTGATTAAATCAAATTTACTACTTATATTTTATAGGATGACTAAGGTATTTTTAATAACAATTGGAAAATAGCAGCTGTTATTAAATGTTTATTAAATTGTTTCTTTAAATTGTTTAACAATATGAGCTATTTTAATGTAAAGTATATTACAAAATTATTTGGATGATAAAAAAGCCTGGATTTGGAAATCCTTTGGAAATGGAATTGGAAATCTTTTGGAAATCCTTTCCGCTTCATTTTTTTCCTTTCCGCTGCGATTTGATAATGTAAAATTGTAAATGTTTAAAAGACTGACCGCCGAGTTTCTTTGTGATTCTTCTCGGTAAGAGCAACATTCCGAACCAGTTGTAGCTTCATTAATCATATTGATCCTTGACTATTCAAAAGTGCTTGAAAGTGCTTATTTGAATAAAGATTATTTTGATTTGAGTTGGCGTGAGAAGATGGTAGAATGGTTCCAATACACCGGACTGACAGACAATCTTCAAAATAGTTATAGGGGCAAATCATCAGATATTAGCGGATTCGCAATTGCTGCAACTAGTAACAGTAACGCATATCGGTAAGGCGATACAGAAGAAAGTCTGCTTGCTTTAATTTTACTAACCACATGCAACTTAAAATAAAACGCTGAGGCTCAGAAAACTGATTACTTAATAACAATTTTTTTCTAGCTGACTGAAATGAACTGAATGCAGGAGAGCTTTCTGTACAATATAGTCTTAAGTTGTATGCCAGTCATCATGTATGACTACTGACATAAACATTAAAAAATCACAAATCAGCTTTTGAATAGTCATCTCTACTATTGGTTCGAAAAACTGGCCATAACGAGAAGACCCATCAATAAAATGGTTGCTCTTTTCAAAATAAATAAAAAGTAAAGTAAGTAGCGGTCTCTTACTATCCCACTGACAAGAATAGGCCTCATCTCTCCGTTTTTGAAGAGAAGGTTTGGAGCTAAGAGCTACCACGCTGCTCCAGTGTGGATTGGTAGGTTACACATATCTCCAGAATCCTCTAGAGATTCTAGAGATTTCTCACCGAAAAGCGTATGATAAATTGCAATTATCAATTAGACATATAAGTTTTAACAGAAAAAATCATTGGTGTCTGCCCGGGTTTGAACCCGTTGACCTCCTCGAAAGAGTCGCACGGTGTTACCGCTGGGCTACCACAGCTTCCTTTTCAAAATATAATTTTATAATGTGTTACATTTTGTCATCGCTACCCTGCTACGTCAGCCTTCTTTTTATACTTTTTAAAATTGCTGTAATGGCAAAGCTAATGTCGGTTGCTACTTTATCTATTATATACATCGCCAATTTTTTTATAAATATGTATAGTTTTAAACATTAAAAGTTCCAAAAATATTATAGGCTAGTTTTCATTGTATATATTCGTACATACGAACGTTCACAACGTAACGTAAACGTATTACTTTTAGTATATAAGTATCTAAAGACATTTGAAAGACGATTTATCTCGAGTGTGTCCGTAGACGTATTGACTGCGGTTCGAGAGATTAAAGTATTGACATTACTCTTTAAACACAGCCTCCGTCCGTTAAGATTTCATTTAAGATGCCAAGTACTTAATTCTTATAGAATTCTATAAAAAATATAGGCCTACAAATTGTGTCACTGTTAATGCTTGGAAAGGATGCCTTCTTTTTTATACTGTGATGTGTGGTTTGGTTATGTTTATAATAAATAAAATTTATAGAATTAGGCGTTTCTTTGCGGAAGTCCATAATACAAAAGTAATAAAAATATTATTTCGCTATAATCCGCGATAAAAATTACGAAATTTATCACGGACTATAGCAAAATAATATTTTCATTACTTTTGTGTTTATATTAAGTAAGAAAAACTTAAGGGAAAGGCAGAAATGGTTTCTTGGTAACTGGGTGTTTGTCAATTTCAAGATCCGCTATTTCTTCAGTATTGTAGCCAAAGCGACACTCTCTCACGCCCTCTTCGTCAAATTGACTAGCCCGTTGGCGAAAATGTCAGTGGGGGGTTGCAGGTTTGGTGCCTGCAGAGGGACAACATTTATGAGAAAAATCTGTCTGGGTGTATTTATGATTTATTCGAAAACTATATTATCCCCCCCATCCGAAGAATAACGTTCTTATGCTTATACATGGGACATGTAACTTTATTCTTTGGATAGAGCGATATTAACTAGTTTTCTATCACTTACATTGTAATAGCAATTAAATATAAAAATGGTTAAAGTTTACCCTTAAAATCTAGACATATGCTGTCGCGGACTTTTATTTAAAACTTTTAGAGGGAAACAATTTTGTAATACATGATTTTTAAATAATTTTCACCGTTTACTTAGCGCACTCAAGGAAAGCTTTAAATTTTGCCGTTTTCGTAATATTTTTTATTGCTGCCCCTCCCCTATTCATCTTTGCGTCATGTTATATACCCTGTAGCCTTCCTCGATAAATAAACTACCTGCAATTAGCACGTTCTAACAATCAAACAAAGAAACTCTTCAGCGTTATAAATTAATATAGATTTATTTTTAAGAATGGTACACCGTGAGCGGATGAAACTCACGGAATATACTAGAATGAGCTTTCATCTTATGCGCCATTTCTGACAACTTTATTAATAAATATATGAATGAGAGCTATAATCTTTAAGTAGTATAAAAATAAAATCCATTCACGATACCATCTAAAGAACAAAGCATTGATTGATTTCCTCTTAGAGGTAATCGCGCATTGTTGTTTTAAAGGTATTCTGCGCATCGAAATAGAAACAAATTGGTGGCCGACTAAGAAACGAAGACTCAAAATAACAATATTATTTAACCATACTAATATTCCAAATGCAAAAGTCTGTCTGACTGTTACCAATTCACCAATAGTGATGAAGTTTGATACAATTATAGTTTATTATACACCGGGGTACATATAGGATAAAATAGAAATAAAATTTCAGGAACAAGAAAAATCACATACTGCATTTATAAACATATTTATAAATGTACATACATACAATTATACACATACATACATATATTTACACACATTTAATAAAGCTAATAAATCGAGAAAATATTGCAAGAATTTTCAAAAATAAAGCACTCGGCGTAATGTTTCCAAACATTACGCCGAGTGCTATCCGGCTGAATAGAATAGTACCACCCTCATTTCTCACCGAGGTGTCGTAGAATGCGACTAAGGTAAGCAGGCGTTCCAGGCTTGTGGACTTAAGCGGCACAGACCCTCAGCTTGGTTTTAGTGGTAACTATTGAATAGCACACGCTATTCACATCCAAGCTCGTTGCAACAGTCGTAAGTCGTAAGCGTCTCCACGGATATCCTTATATATATCCAACCAAATTTCTCCTGGGTCACTTAGGTTTTAATTCTCTTTTCAGTTTGTAAAGTTCTTACTAATAAGATTGACTTTATTGAGCTGCATAAGTTGTGCAGCATCTTTGTCCCAAAAGAATATGCCCTTGTCGGCGTATAAAATTCTTTGCGGTCCCTTTTTCTCGTACGGTGTTCCGCGCTAAATCAGCCAAACCACGAACACTATCTGCCCTGAACGAACTATTAACGGAGTATTTGCAGACCAATGGCAAAGGATAGTGTATTGTTGCCTACATTTCAGTGAGCGTTATAACTCCACCATGTTACTAGGTTAAGTTTTTGTTTTTATTTTACATTTTATAATCTTTTTTTTTTATTCTTGTGTATTGTTTTTTTTATGCATGATTTTTAATGTTAATTAGTGTTATTGATTACCGTTCTAATTAATTCAAATAAATAAAGTAAAATTTAGAACCTCCGGCCCTCCCAATGACACATTCGAAACCAGATGGCACTGCACTGTATTGGCTGGCGCTATCGTTTCACTTTTCGGAATACTATAAGTAAGACCCACTCTAATCATAAATCTTTAACAGAATTTCATGCATTTTTTTTAATTTTTGAAACGGTGATAAGCATTAGGTTGCGAATTCACCGTTAAAATACAACTGTAACTATATTAGACAGCTTAGGTTTCCTAATTACTAAACTGTTTATATATATATATAATATATATTATCTGTTTGAGCATCATACACGGCAGCTAAACTATGATCGACAATGTCAATCAATTTGACAACTGAAGCATCGGTAAATATTTTATAGGCTTTAGATAGTTGGAAAATCAGCTGCCCCAATGATAACATCCCGAAGGAATGTACCGCACAAAAACTTTGGGATGTGCCATTGGTTCAGCTTACACATAAAAATTTGGTACAAAATCTTTCGAGTGACCGAGACCGAGCTAGGCTTCTTAGCTTTATCGGAAAAAGAATCTGGTTATTGGCTACATTCTCTACCTACTAAACTTGGTACACTATTAGATAACGAAAGTTTCAGAGTAGCTTTAGGTCTCAGATTGGGAACCACATTGTGCCTTAAAAACCGATGTCCATGTAGAAAAGAGGTAGACACTTTTGGCATACACGGGCTTTCATGCCATAGAAGCTCTGGTAGGCTTTTCCGTCATGGTTCGCTTAGTGATACCATCAAAAGAGCTCTTGCCACCATCGACATTCCTGCTCTTCACGAGCCTTTCTGGATATGTCGGGATGATGGCAAGAGACCTGACGGCTTGACGCTGGTTCCTTGGGAACGGGGACGGGCCCTAATGTGGGACGCAACATGCGTTGATACGTTAGCCTCGTCCCATATCAGGAAAACAGCGTCAAGACCTGGAGCTGCGGCGGAAATGGCTGAATCCGGCAAACGGCGGAAGTATGCATCTCTCATCGAGAGTTATATATTTGTGCCGTTTGCAGTCGAGACCCTAGGGCCATGGAGTCAAAGTGCAAAAATTTTTTATCCGTTTTAACACCTCGGTTAATTGCCTCTTCAGGTGACAAGAGGGCTGGCTCCTTTTTCGAACAAAGAATCAGCTTAGCGATTCAGCGCGGAAACGCTGCCAGCATCCTTGGGACCATTCCACGTGGGCATGATTTGTATAGTCCTAGCCGTTCCTAGTAATTTAAGATAGATATAACTTGTACATATTTGCTGTAAATAAATTATGAAATTCATATTATGTATATAACCCAATTCATTGAAGGGGTTTTCTGAAATGGTAAATAAATTATGGTGCTCTGAAAGTTTTATTTTACAATTTTATACAAACTTACTTACTATATTTCTAAACAAAAACCAATTCACCTGAAAACAAAGAAACGAAAATCAAAGTTTTTATTTTAAATTTTCCTTTTTTCAATATTTTTTTTATAATTTACTTTTGACAGCTATTCTTTTCTTTATTAAAACTATATCTATGGATCAGAGATATTTCAAATTAAACCATTTCTATTTTTTGTATATATATAAAACTGCTTAGATTTCTATTATTCTGAGGGCATATTAGAACTCCGTAGCGGACCTTATATATTTATGAAACTATAAAAACCGGCTACACTCGCGTATTATTCTATCGAGTGAGGCCAACGGGTTTGAAGCCCTGAGCCCTTATCATCCGGGGCCCTTATTCATGAGCTCTTTATCTGACGATACCGGGGCGGGAGCCTCTGTCGTCTTCTTATTGTGCTGTCATAGAGACACCTGACGTAACTACACTACTCACAAGGAGTCACAGAAATTGCTCAGGAAACTTTACATTATCTAAGTTGGGTATATTTTCTATCCTTAGAGATATCTATCAGGGGTGCCAAAGTGGTCGTCCTCCTCGTGGCGCACCCTGGGCAGGTCTTTCGAATCTAAATTCCTTAGTCTTGGTGAACGAACCACTGTGTGGGTGCCCAATCCAGTTGTCCCTCTGATTAGCAGATGGCAATCTGGATGGGCCGGGGACTCCGGGGGGCGGAGTGTCCATTAGGTGACTGGTACAGTTGGGCTTACTTTAAGTCAGACTGGATATGGTTTCGGCCACCGTCGGCCAAGCCCGGAAGCCCAGCAATGGGAACGGGGACCTACGGGTTGCGAGGAAGAAAACCTCTATAAAAATCACCCAGTGGGGACGGGAACAGTGGTATTTATCAAATAGTACTCTTCGTAGTATTTGTCACACCTAACGGCGCTTTAGCCTCGTGACGAGCCGAGTAAAATGGCTGCAGGTGATAAGAGTATACAGGTTACCTTTTCGGATCTCGTAATAAAAGTCGTTTTTAATAAGTACTGGAACCACACTCGACCAAGTAATTGGGTTACTGGGTTAACATAAAGCATCCCCGTATAAGATACAATCATGCTGACAGCTATACATAAGCACTTTCCGTATTATGTCAAAGTTAACGAAGCGTACAGCTCATGATAATGTGACGTCAAACGCTGGCTAAGCTTTGTGAAGCCACTATCAACGGATGGTGAAGGCGGGCATTGTTTTAATTAAAGGCAAGATATCATTTAAAGTATTTTTTTTCCGTTCTGTAGGGCCACTTTAAAACTATGTAGTATGTATTTTATTTTTAAATACATCCTCGTCCTCGCGTCGTAATCCTTAATGCAGAGGTTTGTGATTTTATGGAGCACTTTATTTTCGATTATTTCCCACCATTCGGCTTTGTCTTCTACGGTGGCCATGGCGTTGCCGATACTGGAGCCGAGAGAATTCGGTCGGTCCAACGCATAGGGTTCCGTTCCCAAGGCCTTTTTAATTATAATATATCGAGAAAAAGAAATGGCCGTGGGGTATTCCGCTGAGCAGAATAGACTACCTTCACTTCTTACCGAGGTATCGTATAAGGCGACTAAGGTAAGTTGACCCGCCGTATGGTATCTGGTTGAGTAATGAATAGGTACAGAAGTGAATAGACCACTCTCTTTCTTATCGCGGTGTCGTAAAATACGACTAAGGTAAGTTGACGTCAGGAAGGCGGCCGCTGCAACCAAATCATGTGACAGCATGTTTATAAGATGTTGTGCGAACCCCACTTAGAGTGGGATAAGGGCAGGAAGATGATGATATAGTGAAAGTGAAATACAATTCATTTATGACGCATTAATTGCATTTCACGCTTTCTTATTATGTGCAGAATTTTAATCTCATTAAGCTACACTAACATTACACAAAGTAAGAACTGTAAACGCTCCTAACATAAAGCAAATATAAATTAATTATAATGAATCTTCCAGTAGTCCGTCCGCACAAACTTAACGGTTTATGTTGTGTCCATAAAACCATGTCTCACCGCTGGGCTATCACAGCTTTTGTATTGTATTTTGTGTTTTATAGCTATTAGCCGAAAACTAATGCCCAATTCTATAAATATGGCAACGCGTGAATATAAATCATGTATAATATTCCATTGAATTATATATACTATTACTTTAAGTAAGTAAGTGATAGGTGTAGTGGATAAGGAATGATAGGAGATGCCCTTTTCGGTAAACAATGGTAATAAATACAGCGACTTGAGCGCTTAGCGCCCGTCGTCGCCTCCGAGAGGTGGGTGGCTCCAACACTTGTACACCTACTGCTATATACGCAGCTGAACAACCTGAGTACATAAAGGATGGATTGATAAAAAACAGAATTACATTGTTTTTATTACTACAAAAGTATCAATAGAATAATAAAAGCTGAATCCCAGATTTTTTCATCTCTAAGTAAAATGTCTTTTCTTTCTCCTTTGCAAGAAATAACGATAATATCGCAAAAAAAAAAAAATTTCTTCCAATTCGTAAAGACCTTATAAAACATTTAAGAAAATATGTTTAATACTAGCTAACATGTTACAAAAAATCAGTTTTCCTTACCAAAATCTAATTCAGATTTTCAAAGAGACTTACAAAAGTTTCCAAATCAATTAAAAACGAGCAAAGTGTGTCCGTGACTTAAGCGAATGAAAGATTTTCCAAGTTACACTGAACACTTGATTCAGCCAATCAAATATACCCACCCTCCGAGAGAACCTCCACGCCTCGTCTCTTTATAAAGCGAGCTCCGGATAGGGATGGCCACAGTGTACAGCAGACGCTGCAACGTTCCCGACCTACCAATCAACCCTAATTGAAATTCATACATACACCACCCCCTACATCTGTTTGGGTTCAAATCTTTTGTTCCTGTCAGGAGCAAGTATGAGCGGATCTGGTAAGGGTCTGTTGGGTCTATGGCTGTATCGGAACGGCTCCGAGTGGAAGGTCAAGAACGAAGCTCCCCATCATCCGAAGCTAGCTGATATTCAGGCAGCTCAGCAGCATGCCCACGAGGGTGAGAGGATCTCTGTTATCTTCAGCGTGAAGAACCAAGTCGGCGGACTCGTCAAAGTCTTAGGCGTTTTCCAAGATCTCGGCATCAACGTTCTTCACATCGAATCTAGGAAGTCAGCCATGGAATTATCTGCTGTGAGTACTTATACTATATTTCATAGATTTAATTGGTTAATTTTATTGATCATGACAGTTGGATATAGTTTCAACAATGAACCAACATAAACTAGATTTTCATCAGGCCCATGACTTTTCCATTCTGGAATTTTCACTTATTTTATCAGTCTTGCTAAGCTTCCGGTAAACTGTTTCTTTGTGTAATTGATTAGACGAATTAATTAATTATCACTGACCCTCTATAGACCAAAAAAGGTCCAGAAATACTGGTTTATCAGGGTTTCACGACCTTTTTTGATCCATGCCCCACTTTACAAATTATTTTGCCCCCCTAAGTAACATACATAAATTTTAATATTAAAAATTGAATTGAAGATTAAAGAACATAAATAATAGATTTTTGGGAAGAAAAATTGCTTTTTTAGGTTAAATTTGGCAGAGCGAAAGGCTTAAACTCGTGTCAAGTTGCCCCCCCCTTAACCATCAAATTACCTCCTGTGGGTCGTGGGTCCCACGTTGGGAAACACTGCTCTATACAATGCAATTTCATGAGTCTATTTAATACGTACTTTTCACTATTTAGCAAAGTTAAGCCGTAATTTTACTAATAATCTCATAGTCTTCGATTGTCTAGTGCATTCATGGTGTCTATCCAGGAATATGTATATATATTCAAGAAGCCACCCAGCCCGTTTCGCAAGGTGTAATTTAAAGATACATTAGCTGTTAAGAATAATGATCCGATCGCCATTAAACTTTACAGGATTATCCGCTGGGTCCGCTGGATTGTCTGAAAATTTCACTGATATTCGAGCGTAAGGGAATCTATAAGGAACATATATACTTTTCTTATATGTATATAGATAGATAAATATGCTACGAATGATATAATTTGATTTCCAATATTTGATTTCTAAAAATCCATATACAAGGTTAAGGTATTTAACTACGTAGATACATTTCCTTTATTTTTGAGGTAACGCAAATTTTACCAATAATATATACCTATTTACATTTGATGATACTGTACAGCTTATAACTTTAAATATACCAACCCAAAAATTTAATTTGATTAGACGATATGTAAAAATGTTGAATTGAATCTTATTTGAAATAAAAAGTTCATATTAAACTGAAATAAAATAAGCTATAGCATAATAATATAAATAAGACTTCAATACTACTGTAATTTGAAACTTAACTTAACAAATTTAAACTACCAAATATTTACCTAAATAGCTGTGGTAGCCCAGCGGTAACGCGTGCGACACTTTCGAGGAGGTCACGGGTTCAAACCCGGGCAGACACCAATGAGTTTTTCTGTTAAAACTTATGTGTCTAATTGATAATTGCAATTTATCACACGTTTTTTCGGTGAAGGAAAACATCGTGAGGAAACCTGCACATCTCTAAAGATTCTGGAGATATGTGTAACCTACCAATCCGCATTGGAGCAGCGTGGTAGGTCTTAGCTCCAATCCTTCTCCCCAAAAACGGAGAGAAGAGGCGTATTCTCAGCAGTGGGATAGTAACAAGCCACTACTTACTTACTTTTACTTTTTTTACATTACTATTATATGTACATATGAGCAAATGTACATAAATCGTTACAGTGAATTATAAAAAATTAAAAATCATCACCATAAAATATATAGTAATGTCTAACTTTAAACCTTAATATATTTAAAAAAAACGTCGAACTACTCGTATCTCGCAAATGTATTCCACATTCGCGAGATACGAGTACCTCAGTCCTCACAATACCACGGATAAAAATCATCATGTCGCTCGCTACCCGCTTACCATAACATCGTATCAAGAATCAATTTATTCAGCTATTTTAAATGTCAATTTGTGTTAGTAAAATGTGATGATAGTGTAGTGTTAGTGCTACTCAAAAGAACATAAGAACAAAGTGTCTCAGATATTAATAATGATTTATAACACAGTGGACCTGTTCTCGGATACAAGTTAATTTATAAGTTTATTAAAAGGTTGCTTGCCTATTAATTGTATAGCTAGATGGTTACTTTATTATGGTACTTCTATCGTAGATATGTTATTATTTATAATAGTAAAAAATATATATTCAACTAAATTACGTGTTAAAATAGAGCTGTGTTAAATAAGTGTTAGAAATAATTTACTCCGACATAGGGTGAGTTTATTACAAAACATATAACTAGATGGCTAACTGTCTTGATTGTAATTGTATAATTATAACCATGTAACTTTTAACTTAAGAATATATTATAGTTTGCCGAATCATGTAAAGGGCTAAATTGTTCATTGTGTTTGTAAAATGCATTTTTTTACAATTTTATTACAATAAAAACAGTGTTTACCAAATGTTGTTCAGCCGTGGACCAATAAATATCAAACAACCCTTTCGTAACCCACATAATAATTTTAAATCCAAGCTGCCCCTATTAGGTAAAATAATACACATTTATTAATAGTAACAAGGTTTTGTTAGCACTACGTATTATTTTTCAAACTAGTCAGAAATATATATGTATGTGGTGATAATAGGTGGTAGCGAGTCGCGACGCGATAAATAGGTAACGCTAGAGTACAGAATATTTTGGATGTGAAAATGATAAACGTAAATGATTGACATATGAGTTGTGATTGCCCAGCAGTCAGAGCGAGCGACTTTCTAAAGATGGTAACAACCCGTAAAGGCACCAACGAGATATGCTGTCAAAACTTGTCTCTAACATATAATCTAATACGGATAGGGTAGAGCAGGTGACACTGTCAGGACAGCAGGAAAACCCTTGTCCCTACATGGGGAAAGGGGTAGAGTAGTCCAGAATAGGAGTTGACCCGTTATGTACCGACAGGCATGAGATAGATAGATATAATCTAACAATTGAAATATATCACACCCTTCTCGGTGAAGGAAAACATCGTGAGGATACTTGCACATCTCTAGAGTATTCTGGGGATACGTGTAGCCTACCAATCCACATTAGAGCAGCGTGGGAAGATTTTCCTCCAACCTTTCTCTTCAAAAACCGAAGAGAAATGAAAAAATGAAAATGAACAAAAGAGGGGAGGCCTATGCCCCGCAGGGAGACAGTAACAGGTTGTTACTATATTCCACAATAATTAAGACCTCTCTTTTCACATTTAACAATGTTATTTTAGTCTGACATCCTGGTGGACGTGGAATGTGATCCGCGGAGAATGGAACAGCTGAAACGAATGTTGAAGCGTGAAGTTCAGGACTTTGAAGTGGTTTCATCGCAATCTAGTGACGACTTTCCACCTCCTACACCACTGTCGGCTGCCGCGAGTTTCGGTATATAATTCGTATTATTTTTCAATTTTATTTTCATTTTGCATTTTAGATATATCTTCCAACGTTTACATTTAACTACGGCAGCAATTAATATTTGCACTTTAGTCTAATAAAACCATATCGGAAACGAATTTGAATTCATTTTCATTAAAATTCAAATCTTCCGTAAATCTGTGATTCTTCTAAAGGCTACAATTTTTATGAAGAGTCTATTCTATATCTATTTCTAAATAATTAATTTTTCAGCGTATTTATAAAACGGAAAGATGAATTTTTAAAACATTCTAATTTTTCAAGGAATTTGCGACTTCGATTGCGCCAGCTTAATTGTTATATATCCCCGATGTATGAACTTTAATTGTGCCAAATATAATCAATATTGACGCAGCAACAGACAGACTGACAGACAGACTTTCACATTAATAATAGTAATATGGAGGATTCGAGGATTAGCTCTTAATTTTGTACAATGTTCTAGATTTCGGAGAAATGCACTGGTTTCCTCGTAAGATATCTGATCTCGATCGAGCCCAGAACGTTCTTATGTACGGCTCAGAGTTGGATGCTGATCATCCTGGCTTCAAGGATCCTGTATATCGCAAGCGTCGGGAACAGTTCGCAGCTATCGCTAACAATTACAAGTAGTAAGTAATCGACTCACATTTTCATAATTTATTTAACGATTTTAACAATAATAGGCATATGATTGAGCTTACAAAATAAGACTAACTCACACGAGACCTATGTCTACCAGTGGACATGCACCGGTTGAATAAGAATAAAAATTTGAAACCATGATTTTGTCCAAATCTTTCTAGGTTTGTTAAAATCTGTGTGAAGAACTAGCCATCTCTCACAAATAGATCGAATAAATTTTATAAATAGTAGAGCGCATATTGAATAATGAAAGCAAAAAAAAACATATCCACGTGTAATATTTCGTTATTTGAATAACAAAATTGGTGAACCTTGTGGATGAATATATTTAGATGACGGACAATATTTTTTATGTGGTTTGAAATATATGTATAACTAATGTAATGTTTGTTACCCCGTTGTTTTTTGTTTTTTTAGTGTTGAGTTTTCAATATCAAATGCAAATTTCATCAATATTGTTCCAGCTGATTATTCATGACAACTTAACAGATATACATATATGGATTGACAGACTTTCGGAAATATTCGGAAAAGACTGCCTTTGGCGTTCTTACGCTTTTTTTTGGCAATATTCTATATAATGAAATCTTACTTCTTCTTAATAATTTGTCATCTTTTCCAGAATGAAGGTGTTCATTTGTTTTTTATTATTTTCATATTATTATAATTTATTCATATTATTATATTTACTCTGAATTTTGTTACGACTAAATAACAACATCAGTCTTCAGAATAAATAGAATCACGAATCTAAAATTCATATTCAATGGGATGCTCGATATCAAATAATGTTGATTTTATTAACTTCTCGCAGTTGCTGCTCCGTTGCGAATAAATCCTTACAAATAAATATAAATACCTAAATGGTTTGCTGAGCGTGATACTCCACAGCGGTTGGCCCAATTTGGCAATTATTCTCGTATCGGTTGAAGCCTTACGAAAACATTTTCACACGGAGAAAAACTGGGAAATTACGAGGAATAGCAAAAACACACGTTTATTTTTCTTAATAATATTTGTTATAAAAAGTGTTATTAACTGCGAATGAAGTTTGTTAAGCTTATTTTTTTAAATATTATATATAAGTATAAGCTGTACCAGCGACTTCGCCCGCGTTGAAGTCAGTGTGTCACACGGTTTTTGAGTAAATCGCTGGAAACTGCGACAGTTGTAGGATAAGTACAAGTAGTACAGAACTTCACACCTGAACAAATCTTATCCTTATATAAGTCTCAGGTCCGCTCTTGTATGGAGTACTGTAGTCATCTATGGGATGGGTCCGCTAAGTACCAACTTCAGGCACTCGACTCTGTGGATCGACGCGCCAGAAGAATCATAGGCGATCGTAAGCTAGTTCAGAGGCTCACTACTCTAAAGCATAGACGTACAGTCGCATTGCTATCTGTTTTTACAGGATATATTTTGGAAAGTGTGCTACAGATCTTTTTGATCTGATCCCTCCCTCACCATTCCATGATCGAACAACCAGACGCCGTGAGGGGCTCCACCGGTATACCATAAATATCCCAAAAACTGGCACAAAGCAGTTCGGTTCACCTTTCCTCATGCGTACAGCAAAGGCTTGGAATTCCCTTCCCGCATCTATCTTTCCGGACTCCTACGATTTGGGAAAGTTTAAAAAATGAGTGAATAGACACTACGCTGGCAAGCGCGGTCCATCTTAGGCTACATCTTTGCATTTCCATCAGGCAAGATCGTAGCCAGGCGCTAGCCTTATCATATAAAAAAAATAAAGATAAGCCTATATATTCCTCCTTTATCTTCCAGTGAAAGTCTAATTAAAATCAATATAGCCGAAGTTCCGGAGAATCTACTAATAACTTAAACCTACTTCAAGAATTGCAATTTAACAGTGTAAAAACCGTCCTAAAATCCGTTTAGTACATTTTGAGAAAATCGATCACATACAGACAAACAGCTTTGGGTTTACAATATGAATAGACTATAATTAATTTATATAAACAGATATACGCTTCTAGTACCATAGTTCATATCCATTTTCATTCATCTTCGAAACGAGTCTATGGATCCTTCTAATAGATTTCTTTTTCCTTCCAGCGGTCACCCAATCCCCAAAGTGCAATACACGGAGACTGAAATCAAGACTTGGTAAGTTCGTTTGTCATGTAAGTAGCGGCCTGTTAATATCCCACTGCTGAGAATAGGCCTCTTCTCTCCGTTTTTGGATAAAAGGTTTGGAGCTAAGACCTACCACGCTGCTCCAATGCGGATTAGTAGGTTACACATATGTCCAGGATTCTCTAAAGATATGCAGGTTTCCTCACGATGTTTTCTTCACCGAAAAGCGTGTGATAAATTGTAATTATCAATTAGACAACTTCTCATGTAAGCAATTATTGAATTTGATACTTCATATACATAAATTAGCTGTGCCTGGATTTCAGTGACGAAATAAAAATGACATTAAACAAAGTATGATCTGTAAATTTAATTTAATTCAATTTTTTTGTGACATATTTGTAAATTTCATTTAAATTGTTTTTTTATCAAATGACATGGTCATTTGATAAAAAAACAATGACTGGCCCGTTAGCACATGTGGCAGTGAATCTGCCTCCAGCTTTGGCAGTTTGATTCCTGACGAGGGCCCATATAACAATAACTAGCCTCATTTGTCCCATAAATTTATTTATTTATAATAGCTCCTACTGTACAAAAGTACAATACCATCTCTTGGTTTTAGGTTACAATTCTGTTATACAATTTCACAATCACTGTTGAATGTCCAATTAATAAAATTTTATATATTTACTACAAGGAACCTTAGTAACCTTAGTAAGTAGTTTACCTTAACAAGGAAGTTTGCTCATGATAGCAATGACTAATTGTAACTTATTATATTACGAAATAAGTATTTTCTTAATTAGTTACGACAATAGCAAGCACCGAGTTTCAGCTAAAATTGTTATATAAATTGCACTAGTATCCTTTACCAAAAGCTATCAAAGTTAGCGATCGCATCCTAAGATACGTCTAAGTTAGCCTTCGTAACTTTAATTTTAACTTTGGCTATATCGCAAGGATTATTGATTTTTAAGTCAGTTAAGCTAGTTTTATCTTTGTTCAATAATGAGAAAATGATGACAGGCATACATAACTGTAAATTTTTGATTGTTAGTTGAGTACCGGCTGCTATAGATCAAGAAATAATAGATAATAAATTCAGAACAATCTTTATCATAATAATGTTGTCGCCATTGACTTCGGCTTTGTATTTTATAGTAACACAGTTATGAAACAAGAGTATCGCGCCCTTTTTGATTAAAATGGTACCAACACTGTGACGTGTTGTTTCCGGTTGAGTCTTCCTATTGATAAAACGTTTCAGTGACAGTCAGTCTTTGTTCGTCATTCAAGAGAAGTGCATCTCGGATCGGGAATTGTGGTATTCCTATTATATCGTGTTATTGTATATAGTGTGCGCTAACAATAACACAAGATAAATAACGTAAATAATTTTATATATGTGCATATATAAAAAGTTATAAAAATTAATTATTAATTAATTAAGAAAAAATTTCGTTACAAAAAAGCATTTATTTTCTATTTTTTTCTTTCTTATAATACATGAAATATTTCAAAGCTTTATCTTCTTCCTCTTTACCATTTTCCTGGCTTCTTTTAATTTTACACTGTATGATGGATCATCCATTGTAAATTGCAGATATGCTACTACAGAATTAGTGTTTTCTAAAAGTATGTAAGACTGTTGAGGGGTTTGATATCCGATTCTATAATTTTATTACACAATCAATTCTCACTTTCGAGTCCCTATACAGCAAGTTTAGTATATTGTGAAAGCGGCTGTAGGCTCTCGGCCGAGACGTGTAACCTCGGAATGACTATTTCACACTCTCCTTAGGATAATACATAATTTGCTGCTGCTCCTGTGCTATGGGCCTATGTGACTTATGAAGAATAAGTTATATTACATAATGATATTACAGTATAGTCTGTTCTTTTACTTAGGCAGTGGATTTTTATTTTTTGTAGGCAAGTATGGACGAACAGTTGATGGTATTAGTGGTGGCTACCTGGATAATTTACTAAATTTGTTACACTCTATAGGTTTAAAAAACCAAAAAAGGTCGTTTTAGTTAGCAGATTTCGACACGTAAAATTATCATACAATATTACTCTTATTTGTTTGTTTCATAACAATAGTCTACGCCGTAATATTATTATAAATAGTGGCGCAACAGCGGCAGCAACTTATTTCTGGTTTGTTCCCTTTGGCATTGACAACTGATCAAACTGATGACTGATCCTGCGGCGATCTCGGGCGAGACATAGCGAGTGCTCTCGGGCGAGAGTCTACAGTCGCCTTTACAAGAAAGCGATATCGAAATAATACTAGGATATACTAGTATATGAATGATAATTTGTAAATAGCACCGAGTTTCTTACTGGCTGTTCTCAGCAGGACCAACTTTCTGAACCAGCATAAGAGATTAAAAAACATTTATAATTCTACCAATTTTTTTTGAAATATACGACTAAATCGTGTTAATATCTGTATTTACAGGGGTATTGTATTTCGGGAACTCTTCAAGCTGTACCAGCAACACGCCTGCGAGGAATACCTCGAGAATTGGCCTCAACTTGTGAAATACTGTGGCTATAGGGAGGATAATCTACCTCAGGTAATACATCATTCTCAACATTAATAAAAAGGTAAAAGAACACACCATACGCATTAAAATCATCCATGACGCTTAACAAAGTGGTCGCCGCTAAAGGAGCGGTGGACGGAGTATGTAACTAAGGATAATGAACAAAAGAACACCTAAGCTATGATGATTTGTGTCTTATAGGTCAATGTTAGTGTGCCGTCCAGGTTTATACAGCGTCTGATTTGCAAGAAACTGTACTAGCTAAGTAGAAGTAGTACTAGCTAATTCATGTAAATTATCCGTGATTTTAAAATTACCAGTATTACGATCTTTGGCGCCTAAATCCAATGGCTCGCTGTATTTTATTATGTGATTTATTCACCTTGAGGCTCTGATATCCCGAAGTTTTTGAATTATTTACGTCTCGACGTCGAACATTTTCAGACGCACTTTGAAGGTAATTCTTGTTAGTTTACGAAAGTTATTTCTGATATAAACTCTCAGCTCTCCTTGTCATAATTTAGAGCATAAGTAACTCAATAATTATAAATGAATTAAAATATAAATCAAGTCTTGACTGTTCTTTGGATTATTTTAATTTTGTTAATGTTTCTTGTGTACACCGACATCTATCACTATCTCAGTAAACTAGACGTAGGTGGCGCTGTCTACGAATTTTTTTACCTAACTGTCAACCGTTTGCATATAGTTATACAGCTTGGCGTCGGTAAAGTTTAATAGATGGTGCCAGCAGTTTATACCATACTGGTTCAAATGTACAGGTGTTAAAGTTCAAGGTGACGTTTGACAAATGGTTACAGCTGTATTCGTCGTGAGCGACAGATGCCGCTCGATCGTAATCCGCCATACGCATGTCGCTAATTATCAGGTATACCCGATTAGTTTAGCATCAGAGGACTACGAATAAGGATGTCATCTCAGTAACGTAGCGATATGTTTTAGAACCCTTCACGGTTCGACACTAATCAGATACCTTCGTTTACGTGAGTAAAACTGGATAATTTTTCATTATGTACGAAGATTTATAGTTACATTAAAGAAAATGTAACCATTTTTTACAAAACCTTATAAACTACGCGTCAGTCTACAACTCAATAGGGCCATAGGATTCAATATTTGAATTTCAATTATACTTACGAGTTATCTATTATATTTCTCGACTATTTTGTTTACAAAAATTATCATTCAAAGTTCTTTAATATGAGTTTATTTTAAAGAAATATTATAAAGGGATTTAATTTATCGTTTAATAAACTAAAAAAAACCTTGCAAATTCACGTAATCTCTTTTATAAAATAATACTTTTTGAATGAGTTTTAGCATTATAGTTTTTTAATTTTATTAGTGTTAAGTAGTTTAGTTAATTTGTAAAATTAGTCGTGACTTAGTGGAATTAAGTTTAGTTGGTAAGTTAAAATATTTGATACCAGAAGATCTTATAACATATAAAAGAAAAGATAAAATTATTTGTTGTACTCGCTAATTATAGAAAAAGTCGTCAAACTACAATAATTAGGCAAGGGGCGTTTGCTCAAATAATATATTTAAATGTCGAGTCTTTAGTAGTTGAAACGGCAACCGAGCCAAATATAATAAACAGCCGTGAGCGTTAAGTATGACATCCAAAGGAAAAGGGTTAGTGCCAAAGTTGGGGAGTGATAGAAGAGAGTGGAAGATGAAAACGTTTTGTGCCGATGTCACTTAGAGTGGGATAAAGCCAGAAGTATGTATTCCTGTTATACTTTTAAGATCTTAGGTTCCAGTGGCTATATAAGATCGCTATGGAACATATACCATATTAACATGGCTGTTATTGTATTAGAGGTTCTCAAGGCTGCTTCGACATATCAACAGTGCTCATCGTTTAACCTGAACAAACCAAAAACGCTGATAGGATAATGAGCTCGGTTATGGGGGGAAAAATCCTATTCTGTGAGCATAGTATACTTGGGTATAGTATACTTTACTTTCAACATTACGTTGAATTTCTTCGATAAGGTTTCAAGAAGCATCCGAATTTGTGGACTACAACAATTGTAGATATTTTTAATGATAATACACCATACTCATAAACGTACCGGCCAGTTACTAGTATACTTACGGATTAGGCCACCTCTTTCATTTTTTTTTGGGATTGGAACATAGAACTACCGTGATGCTCTAATACAGATTGGTAATTTACACATATCCCAATAATTCTTCGGACACGCAGGTTTCTTCACGATATTTTCCTTCACCGAATAACACGACATATAATTTTACTACCAAAAGTTTTTGTTCACAGAGTGCGAATTGATAAGAGTCGGCGAAACGAATTGGCTTATCTTGGAACTATTTCAACATCCTGATGCTTACTACATACTCGTATGTATGAGTTGCTAATTTTCATCTTCACTCATTTACAGCTAGAAGATGTGAACGTGTTCCTGAAACGCAAGACCGGTTTCCAACTGCGCCCAGTGGCCGGATATCTTTCCCCGAGAGACTTCTTATCTGGACTCGCTTTTAGAGTGTTTCATTGCACTCAGTACATACGCCACTCCTCGGATCCCTTTTATACGCCGGAACCGTAAGTATATGACATTAAAAAATTATTTACCTTGATGATGCTTTAATCACCTCTACATACATTACGTCGCAAAAAATCTATCAAGAATACTGAATAGCTATGCAATTCAAATCGTAAAGTATATTATAATAATTATACTTGTAAACCAAATATAGACAAACTGACCGTTTTTCTACATTGATGTATTTGCAATATTATTATTTAAGTAATGATATCAGTTGACGCGACCTCGTTCGCGTTTAGTTTTAATTGTTAATTGAAAAAAAAATGTTAAATTATCTTCAATCATGTACAATATGGTTCTTAACTTTCATAAAAAATAGGATTTTTTATCCTATATGTTAGCTCGGCATAACGTTGCTTAGGTAGTGTATCTAGTGTAGCTTGTTGTAACTGATTCTTGAAGTAGTAAAATAAGGCAATCGCACGTCGCACAATTACCATTAAATACCTTCAGCGCAGCTAGAACAAAACAGAAGGACGTAGCTGGTGTTTTGTATGATCGGAGGATGCCGTTAAGCGGGAGGGGCTCATCTACAACTCTTATAGAAAAGTCTATATCATCCGGCCGGTACTTCTGGCAGTAAAATGTGGCCACCCTCAGCACGGCATAAGCAGGAACTCCAGGTCATGTAGATGAAAATTCTACGTTGGACGTGTAGTGTCACAAAGAGAGCCTACGAGCTACATGACCATACCTTGAAACGAAGACTCCCTCCTTCCTCCCAAGGAGTCTTCGTTTCGAGGTATGGTCATGTAGCTCGTAGGCTTCAAAGTTACATCGGAAATAGATGTCTCAGTTTGATGATCTCAGAAGCTAGACCTCGTGGTCCAGAGAAGGATTGAACTTGTGACTGCCGACATGAGAACTGACCATTTGCACATGTTGGACGTTCGATATTGGACATAGTGGTGGGAAATGAGTGAGAAAGTGGGCCCCGGATCATTTAAATGATACATTTGAAACTAGATGGCGCTGCACTGTATTGGCACGCGCTATCATTTCATGTTTCAGAATACTATAGGTAAGGCTCACTCCATCCATTTTTGTCTGTGTTCAAGCCCCTAAGTCTAAACCTATTTGTGAAATTTCATATTTTTGAAACGGTGATACGCATTAGGTTGCGAATTCGCCGTTAAAATACAACTGAAACAAATGCGACAAATTAGGTTTCTTTTCTAATCAGTTAAAACACATAAGAATTCACGTTTGATACGTTATTCATTAATTATACAGTTACCGTAATATGAAAGAAACTATATCGCAGAACTATTGATGCTGGTTTTTACAGTACTAATCTTCTTACAACATTTTATTGAGCTTTCACCAATTACGTAGAGCTCAATCAAAAAATAACATGAGAAGTTTTCACTTGGAGATTGAAATTGTAAGTCAGACCGAGCTCGTCATCGGCAGCTACCTGATGATTCTGCTAGTATATTTACCTTTATAAAAATACCTGATTATTATACATTTAGTGTACAATAGCTTATTTTAAGTTTTTAAATGACCCTTATAACATTTTATGTAAAATAAATAAATAAAAAAAACTATATATTTTCCCCAGCGACTGCTGCCACGAGCTTCTCGGTCACATGCCTTTACTTGCCAATCCGAGTTTCGCTCAGTTCTCTCAAGAACTTGGTTTGGCTTCTCTTGGCGCTTCTGACGAGGATATCGATAAATTGGCAACAGTGAGTTATTATTGAATAAGCTAAGTAATCTTAAATATTTTTTTAGAATTAGGTGTTACTTTGCAAAGATCCATAATACAAAAGCAATAATAAAATTATTTTGCTATAATCCGCGATGAAGTAAAATAGAAACTATATATAAAGCTACATATAGAGCGGACAATGCGTTTTTATAACTGACACATGCAGGATTCGTAAAAACACATGAACAAACTTCCACCACCGCCACCACAATACACAAGCACTACACACGTTCACTATCACACACTCAACAATCGTTTCGCCCCGCAACCGAAGCTACTAGTGTACTTGTTACAGTACTATTTAGCACTCTCTGTGTGATATAATAAACTTAAGCAACAAAGAGCGGCTTAGTGGTATATCGATTATATAGCAAATAAGTCTTTCAAGGTCAGGATTTCATGAATAACTTCTGTATTTGAATTTACCGAAACAATGTTTAATGTTTTCCAGCTCTACTTCTTCACGGTCGAGTTTGGTCTTTGCCGCCAATTAGACGGCACTTTCCGTGTGTACGGCGCCGGCCTGCTCTCGTCAGTTGCTGAGCTGCAACACGCTCTGACCACTCCGGAGAAGATCAAACGGTTCGACCCCGACATTACTGTGAACGAGGAATGCATCATTACATCCTACCAGAATGCTTATTATTATACTGACTCATTTGAAGAGGCGAAGGAGAAAATGAGGTTAGTGTGTTACTCGGATTATAATTAAATGCTTTCACATCTCACCAACGTGCGCTTGCAAAGACAGTATATTTATTTATTTAACGATTGCTTTTATCTTAAAAATGTATGGGCTACCTGTCCCCTGATAAACAATTCGGGAGAAGATTAATTTGATCTTTAAAAATAAGAACCACTTTACAATATAAATCGGGTATTTGTTAACCATAAGAATGGAGAGCATACTTAACTAAAGTCAATGAACGCAGTAATATTTCTATCACACGATTAGCCCTGATTAGCGATGTTTGGGTCGGCCAGGCGCACTGTGGCTGCTTGAAGTTGGATATTTGAAGAAAGACTGAAATGAGCTTCACTTACTTATAAAGCCCAAACCAAAGACAACGCAACTAAGTTTGATGATGCGAATTTTCTTGCCTTTTATTAGAATTTAGTGTTACGCGCAAATTCATTGGCGTTAGTGTTAAATAACCATTATTGTGTACCTGCGCCCTTCTTTCCATTTCCCGAAGGAAAAACGGAATTTTTATATCCTATATATTAACGCCAGAATCTTCCGGAATTCCTAAGCCCCGAACACTCCCAAACGTCTTTCAATCGCGACATCAAAACGTTACTACGTCATTCATCAATCGTTATAAATTCAAAACCTCACATTAAATAGTACTCGTAGGAGCACAGTTTATTAACACTATAATACGTTAGTCGGATATATATTTTTTTTACATCAGCAAGTTCATTATGGATCACCGATGCCTGACGGAGACGAGTGGTGGATATGTTGAACTCTCACCGGCTGAAGAGCCTGATCGTTCTTCAACACGCTACGGTGACAAGGACAAAGCAACGTTGCGCGAACTGTACCCTTCCCCGCCAACAGCAGCTCTGTACCCTAGAGGGTGCCACCTCCTGATCAAGGCCTCTCTAAACAGTGCCCCTACCCTCCGCTAATCGATTCATCGTAACACCATGTGCAATGACCGCTTCAGACACATTATCAGACTAGTCGAAACTAATGGAAGACTCCCAGCATCCCACGTTGGGTGATTCCAGTCGTTACCTACATTGGCGAATGAGCTCCGCTTAAGCTGCTCTTCGTCAGTCCTCTAGTAGTAGTTGAAGCCCATTCAACGGTCCCCCGTCGCTGGAAATGGTCCGAGTACGATTTTAAGCGAATCCCCCAGCGTAGAAGCGCCGGAAGAGCCTGCATTATCCTCTCCTCAATGGGGAGGAGCCTGCTTAGAGCCTCAAATGAACCTTGGACATCAATCGTTTGTCGAGCATTAATCCCAGATACTGCAGAGTACCTGAGATTCCGATGAATCCCCGCCCACCAACAACTGGATGCTCACTTGGGGCGTATCGGATTTGTCGGACTTCTCCGACACAATTTGAGCTGTGGTCCCCTGTATACAGAACTTCCTAATTTAACTCGCGCAAACAGTGATGAGAGCGTCGTCTGCCTAACAGACGCACTCTTGCGATCATTTGCCCGCGCAGCGCCCCCTTGCCAAATAGTCGCTAAAAACGCGCTGCAGGTACTTGGGGATACCATAGAAGCGCAAGAGCTCTCGGATCATACCGCAGGGTAAGGTATTGAACACGTTGTCAATGTCTATAGATACTGCCAACACAATCTCACTCGGGGATGTCTCCTCTTCTGCCAGAATCCTGACACTCTCAAGAAAATCGAAGATGAATTCACACTGGAGACAACTCTCAGAGACAGACGAAACTCATCTTCAAGATGCTGGTGATACGGGATTTAGTAACTTTCCCGTCTCATCCAGCAAAACATTATCCGATCTTCTTCTTGGTCGCTACGCTCTTGGCAGAGCGGTCGTGGTCGTCAGTTCAGGGTTGGTGGCACGCTTGACAATTCGACGCCATTCTTTTCAGACGGCTGCCTTCCTGGTACATTTGTGAAGAGGGCAGTCAAAGGCAGCCTTAACTTGGTCCGTCCATCGCATCGGTGATCTGCCGCGTGGTCTTGTGCCTTCGATTTTCCCCTGCACTACAAGACGATCTACCCTCTCTCGTCTCTCCCCGACGAGAGACGTGCCCGAAAAAAGTGGAATACGACCCTGGACGATGGAAGATAGACGCTGCTTGATGCCGAGTTCTCGAAGGATGGACTCATTCGATCTGAATTCAGTCCATGAAACTCCGAGCATCCTTCTCCAGCACCACATCTCGTGAGCGTCTATCCGCTTCCTCTCACTTTCTCGTAGCGTCCACGTCTCACAAGCGTAGAGAAATATGGGAAACACTAGAGTCAACAGTAGACTAACTTTATTTTTGTGGCTTCGGTGATGTTCCTGTCCTTCCATATTTTTCTCAACTTGTCCATAAATGATCTGGTGATTGCCATGCGCCGTTTTATTTCGTCAATGGACCCGCTACTGTCAGAAATCAGCACTCCAAGGTAGACATTTTGTACGACTTCGCAACCCGCGATTCTTGGGACTTCTGGTAAGTTTTTATTTGCACAGTCGACAATCATTATCTTTGTCTTACTGCGGTTAATCTTGAGGCCAAAATCAAGACTTACTTGCTCCATTTTCTGTAGGAGTTCTTCCATGTTGCTGATGCTTGTGGCAAATAAGGTTGTATCATCAGCATACCGCAGGTTTGATATATTGTAGCCTCCGATGCTGATACGGTCAGACAAGTTTTCAAGGGTGATTCTCATAATAAGTTCTGTATAGACGTTAAACAGAAGAGGCAATAAGATGCACCCCTGACGAACTCCCGAGTGGGGATGGAAATTCTTCGAAAGTACGTCGCCTGCTCTAACAGAGGCTGTTCCATCCTCGTAACGTCGCCGCAGATGGTGAACAGGAGCGTTTTCCATAGCTTAGGCCACTTTACAGAGTCAAACGCTTTTGAAAAGTCAACAAAGCAAATGAAGGTTGGCTCGTTGAACTCTCGAGCTTTCTCTATAAGTTGACGCTCGATTCAAATTTGCTCACGGGTGCCCTTTCCTTTTACAAATCCTGCCTGCTCTGGAGTGACTTCTTTCGACAAGTAGGATTTGAGTCTTTCATTTAAAATGTGCAGCAAAATTTTGCTTGCATGAGATCTTAAAGCAATTAAGCGATAATTACTGCACACTTTTGTAGAGCCCTTCTTATGTAAGGAAATAAAAACTGTGTGAGCCCATTCCTGAGGCCAAGTTCCAGTCTGCCAGATCTTATTACAAATTTTGACAAAAATATCGACACCATACTCTCCGGATGCTTTGATGGTTTCAATCGGTATTGCATCTCTGCCTGTTGCTTTTCCATTTTTAAGGTGGGATATAGCAGCACGAACTTCATCTCTGAGAATATTTGGTTCTATGTCTTTATCTTCGGGCTCTGTCGAAACGAAATCACGCGAGTGATGATCTTCATACAGGGACTGACAGTAGTGTTTCCATGCTTCTGTGATTGCATCTACCTCAGTTACTGTTTCACCGCTAGAGTTCTCAATGGCCCATGTCTTGGAAGATAACGTATTCGTGATTGATCTTATTTTTTGATATAGATCCCTTGTTTCGTGCTTGTTAGCGTGTACTTCGACTTCAGCACACAGATTACGGAGGTAGGTGTTATGATCACGCCTGCATGCTTCCTGAATACGAGCAGATTTGGCGTTCAAACTTCTAATATCAAAACCTGAAACCTTCATGTTACGTCTTTCCTCGACAAGGGCCAGAGTCGCGTCACTCATCCAGTGTTGTCGCTTACGAGGAATATGCGATGGTTTGGATGTGACATCAGCTTTTTCTAAAAGTTGTTTTACCTGATTCCATAGCTGATCAGCGGTAGCCGAATGTTTGTTAAGAGAAGTCCAGTGTTCCCAGTCACTCTTTAAAGCAGACACACACATTGATCTGTTTAGTGACTGAATTCTTCTTTGACCATCATCCGATACCGATACCGATCCAATTAACTAGTACCCGGTGTATTAGCCGATTTTCTCATTTTCTTTAGTAGGACAAGTCCCTTCTCAACGTAGGCGCTGTATGTCGCCCTCAACTTGGGCTCCAATGGGCCCAGGAAAATGGCCCAAGCTCGTTTAAGGATACCATCAGTAACCGGTTGCAGTGTGTGTTAACCTTCATACGACACAGTGTCATCTCTGACTCGCCCTATAACACCTTCAGGTCTATGTCACCTTCAGGTGTCACCTGACACAATGTATTCCTATTCAAGAGACACATAATGCGGCGGCTATATCTTGACTCCCTACTGTAACAAAGCCTCCACTGCTAACTTTAAGATTAGGCTGACTGCTATCGGCAAAGAAAGTGGCGCAAGCGCAAAGATTTTTCCGCATCGCTTTATAAAGCCCCCACGGTTCCCGCTCACCTGTTCAGCCTGCTCCGTTTGAATTCTGATCTTGGCCTCAATAAATGCTGTCCGACGTATCTTCTCCTCTCTTCCTCGAGGTCACGATGTTTACGTTGCCTGTACCGAGTTTATTAGTGACACACGGGCACATCCTCCTGTAGCCGTGCCAGCTCCTCTAACCACAAGTACACTCCGCATGCGATATGCTACGCATCCTGTTACCTATTGCCATTGTTATTGACACAGATTGAGGTCCTCTTTCTTGGAGGCGACATTCCCCCCCATAGGCCCGGCTACCCACTCTTGGGCGGCTGCAGCCTGGACTGAGATCTCTGGAACTATCTTACTAGCGCCCACCGAGGGTCACTATCTCTAATCGCTTGAGACTGACGGGGGATAAAAGTGGATCGTATGGAAACCGCGGATCCACTATATCGAAGGGCCGATACGTTTATACCGACAGCTGCAATCCGCATCCAATATAAAAACTGATTTGAAATTTTCGTGATAAATACTTATTGTCATATAATCATATCGCGATAAAATCCGCATTAGTCAATGACACAGTAGACTAACTTTGGCAGATGCAAATCTACCAAAATTTCGAACCTAATGTAAAGCGAATAAAGAGGAAAACAAAAATGGCATTTTGTGTAACTCGTGTAATTATATTATAATAATAATTACGATAACGGCCATGAGATCTCATTTAGATTTGAGTCCAATCCCGTAATGCATTTCGAAATATGTGAAATTCGAGCTCTCATATGGAGTTCAGTTTCATAAATAAACGTTTCGTTGAAGAGAATATTTAGTCAGCGCCACTGTGAATGCTGCATGCTGGAAACATAAATAAATCGCGGTGTTTAACTTCACTATTTGTAATATTTCTAATTTACAATGGCAGGTAGCTTTTACTTAGATGTCATAATTTGTGTTTAATATTAGTCCAGTAAAATTCTACCCAAGAATAAAGGTGCACTGATATTTATATGGCAAAAGATTCAAATATAAAGATATTTGATAGAAAGCTGTAGTAATGGAAGTAATGTGCTGAACACACAATATTATACATCAAATATTGTACACTATAATATCAGCTATAATCATTATGAGATAAAGTGATTTTAAATATAATAATTTTTGAAAGCGTAAAACTAATAAATTATAAATAAACTTAAAACTAAATTAAAAAGGAAAATGAGCCATATTATGACGACACTCTGGAACAAAAGAACTCGTAAATATTTTATACTAGCTGTTGCCCGCGACTTCGTCCGCGTTTCCGTTGTTGTTCCGTCGTAACTTTAAGAGATATAAGGCAAAATGATCGACCAATGGGCGGTATCACGGTTTTATTTTGTGGTGATTTCCGACAAACCTTACCGGTAATACCACGGGGAACCCGAGCTGATGAGGTTAGGGCTTGCCTGAAAAGCTCTTATTTGTGGCGTGATATACAATCGGTGTATTTGACTATAAACATGCGAGTGAGAACTGGAGATAACCCGCATGATCGTCAATTTTCTGATACATTATTAAAGATTGGTGAAGGTACCCATCCACAACTACACCAAGGAAAACTTATTCTGACGCCTGAGTTATGTTGTATAGTGCAATCCCAACCACATCTTATATCGTCGGTTTACGGAGATGTAACAAATATATTAAATAGGGACAATTCTTGGCTATGCGAAAGATCCATTTTAACTCCTCGCAATGACCAGGCATTTGAGATTAATAACAAAATACTGTCGAATATACAGGGGGAAAGGAAAGTTTATAGTTCAATAAATAGAATGGTCGATGAAAAAGAAGCCACTAATTACCCGATAGAATTTTTAAATTCTTTAAATATGCCCGGACTTCCTTCTCATGAAATTTGTTTAAAAATTGGCATTCCGATTATTTTGCTCCGAAATTTAAGACCACCGCAACTTTGCAATGGAACTCGGCTAAAAGTAACCCAGTTGCAACAAAATATAATCGAGGCTCAAATTTTAACAGGTTGCGGTGTAGGAGAAACCGTCTTTATTCCCAGAATTCCCATAATACCAAATAATTTTCCATTCCAATTTAAAAGAACGCAATTTCCAGTATCAGTGTGTTATGCAATGACAATTAATAAGGCTCAAGGGCAGACTTTTCGTGTTTGTGGAGTAGATCTCGATGTCAGTTGTTTCTCGCACGGTCAGTTGTACGTTGCTCTTTCCCGGGTTAGCAGTTCTAAAAATCTTTATGTTGACGTGCCGGACGGGTCAACTTTCAACATAGTTTGCCCGGAAGCTTTGCGGTGAAGTATTTTCGTTCTATAGGTACTTAAGCCTCATGTGAATGTGATCTTATTGTGACCGTGAACAATATTACCAATACATTAACTTAATAACACACAAGGAGTTATACGCTGACGGAGTCGCGGGCACAGCTATTAACAATAATATTGTGTGGTTCCGTACGATATTTTACGAAAATACGATAGTTAATCTGTCTGTTACATCAAAACCACTGAACCGTGAGGAACGACATAGGCTATTTTATTAACGAAAAACGACGGAAACGCGGACGAAGTCGCGGGCAACAGCTAGTATTATGTATAATGAATAAATATTTCCTATTATTAAAAAAATGTGTCATGCAATAATATAATAGGATATATTATTAAATAACATACTATTTAAAATAGTAATATACCAAGGCAAGGCTCCTTGTGTGTTATTAAGTTAATGTATTGGTAATATTGTTCACGGTCACAATAAGATCACATTCACATGAGGCTTAAGTACCTATAGAACGAAAATACTTCAGCGCAAAGCTTCCGGGCAAACTATGTTGAAAGTTGACCCGTCCGGCACGTGAACATAAAGATTTTTAGAACTGCTAACCCGGGAAAGAGCAACGTACAACTGACCGTGCGAGAAACAACTGACACCGAGATCTACTCCACAAACACGAAAAGTCTGCCCTTGAGCCTTATTAATTGTCATTGCATAACACACTGATACTGGAAATTGCGTTCTTTTAAATTGGAATGGAAAATTATTTGGTATTATGGGAATTCTGGGAATAAAGACGGTTTCTCCTGCACCGCAACCTGTTAAAATTTGAGCCTCGATTATATTTTGTTGCAACTGGGTTACTTTTAGCCGAGTTCCATTGCAAAGTTGCGGTGGTCTTAAATTTCGGAGCAAAATAATCGGAATGCCAATTTTTAAACAAATTTCATGAGAAGGAAGTCCGGGCATATTTAAAGAATTTAAAAATTCTATCGGGTAATTAGTGGCTTCTTTTTCATCGACCATTCTATTTATTGAACTATAAACTTTCCTTTCCCCCTGTATATTCGACAGTATTTTGTTATTAATCTCAAATGCCTGGTCATTGCGAGGAGTTAAAATGGATCTTTCGCATAGCCAAGAATTGTCCCTATTTAATATATTTGTTACATCTCCGTAAACCGACGATATAAGATGTGGTTGGGATTGCACTATACAACATAACTCAGGCGTCAGAATAAGTTTTCCTTGGTGTAGTTGTGGATGGGTACCTTCACCAATCTTTAATAATGTATCAGAAAATTGACGATCATCCGGGTTATCTCCAGTTCTCACTCGCATGTTTATAGTCAAATACACCGATTGTATATCACGCCACAAATAAGAGCTTTTCAGGCAAGCCCTAACCTCATCAGCTCGGGTTCCCCGTGGTATTACCGGTAAGGTTTGTCGGAAATCACCACAAAATAAAACCGTGATACCGCCCATTGGTCGATCATTTTGCCTTATATCTCTTAAAGTTCTGTCTACCGCTTCTACTCCTTTTCGATGGGCCATCGTACATTCATCCCATATTATTAAATTACACTCACTTAAAACCTTAGCTTTGTCGCTATTTCTTGAAATACTACAGGTTGGACTTTCCGTGCGATCTAAATCAAGTGGTATTTTAAACATAGTGTGAGCAGTTTTACCTCCTGGTAGCAATGTTGCAGCTATACCTGATGAAGCTACGGCAAGAGCAACTTTACGCTGATTTCGAACATAAGCTAATATTAATTTAGTCAAAAAGGTTTTCCCAGTTCCTCCAGGTGCATCTAAAAACCATATTGTTCCCAAATTATTCTGAACACTCTCGCACACGCGATCATAGACTGAACGTTGTTCTGCAGTCATCATTGGGACACCGTTTTCTAATGTTGCCAGCAGTTCCACTGGGTTGTAACCAATCTCTGCGGAATATTCCCTATTGGTAATCTCTCTGACTGAGGTTGGAGTTGGCAAACCATATTCACAGAGTGTTTTACCGCCTACTGCAGTTAAGTCCTCCTGAAGAGCTAATAAGCACTGATTTATGGCAAGATCACGAAAATTATCATTAGTTGCGCCTTCATCATTATGAGATATATTCCGAAGAAAGTCTTCTGCAAATTTTTCTTTATATTTTTCCCATAACTGTACAGCATTTGACAAATTACAAAATGTGAGTAATGTTACAAACAAATGGCGTAACCGTTGTGGATTATCACTAACACAGGATTCTGCTAAAGCTTCATCCCAATGCTGATCGTTTTCAAGCAAATGACGCGCTTGGCAAGCTGCATGATAAGTTGGATAAACAACATCGTCTACTTTTCTCAAATCTTTAAATGATATTGGTCCTCGCACTGTATGTAATAATAATCGCAAATAGAAACACTCAGCGTTGTTAGGATGAACAGTATACACTCTACCAAGAACATGTTCTTTGAAAATACCTGACTCGCCATCTACAGGCCTGCCTCGGCGTCTACGATTAAAGACACCTCGTTGCTTATCGTAGGTATAATACGATGGAACTTCTTCATACAAAAGGGATTTTGCAAAATCATCAGTTTGGCAAAGTCGAAAGAATGCTAATAAAGTTGTTTGTCTAGGGTTCTCTAGTCGTTCTGTAATATTTTCGGCGTTGAAATATATACGTTGGCCACCTTCAAGATGAACATCCAGATGAGTCACAGGTGGATATCTTTTGTGAATGTTGAAACTTAAGATTCGCCACACAGCTTCTGAAGAGCTGATATATCTGCCTGACTGAAATCTAGTAACTTCATCATGTTCATTTCTCAACGCAAATGTAGCTTGGTCACTGCCCTTGTTAATATATTTACAAATATATTTTATTGACTCTACACTATTACACATTTCAACATTAATGTGAGCTTGAAATGCCCTAGACAACACAGGCGAATACGGAACGACCCACCTATTATCTAAAGTAACCTGTTGTCCAGACACTCGCTTTTCAACAGTAAAACCACCATTGTCTCTTGAACGGCGACGATATAATGGGTATCCATCATGTCCCGTTACAGTTTCATCCACTAAGGCTTTTGGATATTTTTTAGTGCAACGACCGTCTTGCATGCAAGGAGCATTTCCGTTAATTGCACCACATGGCCCATGTATCATATGAGTTTTAACAATGTCGTATAACACGGGATCTGCAATCGGATCTGGAATTTCAGCACGGATTGAACTGTCTACATCAGTAGGTCGAACCTTGTTTTTTAACCAAAGCAAGATATGTGCGTGAGGTAAGCCGCGTTTTTGCCACTCAACACTATACATATAACACAATACTTCTCCAAATATGTTATCTTTGGTAAGTAAATCCATCACTGATTTTAATTTTAAATGAAAAACTCTTGCGATAATATCATGGCGGTCATGCGGTGCTTGACCCTCAAGAAGCGCCCGAGTGATTTCATCCCACTTGGGATTGGTAGTCACAGTAATAAATAAGTCGGGACGTCCATATTTTCTTACGTAACAAAAAGCATCTTGTGTACGTTCGTGCATGTAGCGTGGACCACCAGTAAAAGAAGAGGGTAAAATAACTAAACGGCCCATATTCACCGTATCATTATCTTGCTGCATGGCGTCGCGAAGGTGCACGTATTCTTCAGCGCGCAGCTGCCTTTGATTAGATCGTATATAAACTAATCTTTCGGTTTCAATCTTTGCGTATATGTCAACAATAAACTGATTGAATAAACCACGAAAACGTTGAAAGTGTACAAATTTATTCCTTCTCACTTGCAAGTGGTAACAATAAAATTGAAGGCATGAAATCTTTTTATTATAATTAGGTTCGCCTGTACGTGGATCAGTTTGGTGTAAAGCAAAATTATAACCATCTTCCCCTCGACAGTATATTAAAGGATATTGCAAACTGTCGTAAGCCCGGTGGGTTTCGTAAATACGTTGCAAACGATTGTCTCTGGAACGGATAACGATATCACGCCTATCACATTCCTGGTCGACTAATACTACAGCAACTTCATTCGTGGATGGAGCGTTATAACGCCCAGGGTGTTCCTGAGTCGGACGCCTATCGGCATTTATAACAATTTTATAATTATTATCACCATCTTGAGGAACAGCTTCTAAAGCCGATTTAAAACTGCATACATACGAATTAACCTGATGAAACATGTTCTGAAGTTGTGAAATGAGTTCAGTATTTAAATTCGGGAAATATTGTTTTCTTATATTCGACTGTTCGTTGTAGTCGGATACAAAATATATTTGAAGAAACTTAGGTTGGTCTTCAGGCAAAAGGGATCCTATCAAATGATAAACCTGACCTTGTATCTTAAAAGTTGGCATGAAACAACCTTCTGAGATTTGTTGAGCACCAAAGGATGTCATTTGAAACGCACTATTATAAGTGCGAATATTGTCTAAGAACTGTTTAGATTGCACATGTTCCCCTAAAAGTAGTGATTTCAAAGGTTCCGGTGGGTCTTCGAACGAAAGCAAATTTATTTTACCTTCAGAACAACAGAAACCTGTCGACTCTTTACTCCACTTTAAAGCATTACAAAAAGAACATACTACGTTCATATCGCCTATTACAGAAGATGATCTGTAATCAATTGTGAGGTTATAAGCAAACCCACTTTTATATTTGTCGGACCACACCACCGCATTCGTAGGTTCATCTTCTATGTTTACATCTAAGTTATTAAGACTATGTCGAAATCTGTCTGCAGTAAGACGGGCCTCTCGCTGTTCGTCCGTTTCAAGAGACCGAATATTTTCAATACTTAATCTTTTATTAGACAAACTTATTAATCGTTCTTGTCTCAAAGAATTGTTATATTCGCGCCCCGACTCTAGTCGTTGTTCATGCTCATCTTCATCTTCAAGAGATCGAATAATATTATGGTGCACCCTATCATATGTCAAACGGTCTTCATATTGGGTAAAAGTTTCAGATTCTCGAGATAAAATATGACGTTCGCGATCAGCTGTAAGCCGTATTTCCCTCTCAGTGAAGGTTTCGGACTCACGGGATAGTACATGCCGTTCGCGATCAGCTGTGAGACGTAATTCCCTCTCAGTGAAGGTTTCGGACTCACGGGATAATACATGCCGTTCGCGATCAGCTGTGAGACGTAATTCCCTCTCGGTAAAGGTTTCAGACTCACGGGATATTACATGCCGTTCGTGATCAGCTGTGAGACGTAATTCCCTCTCAGTGAAGCTTTCGGACTCACGGGATAATACATGCCGTTCGTGATCAGCTGTGAGACGTAATTCCCTCTCAGTGAAGGTTTCGGACTCACGGGATATTACATGCCGATCGCGATCAGCAGTGAGACGTAATTCCCTCTCAGTGAAGGTTTCGGACTCACGGGATAGTACATGCCGTTCGCGATCGGCTGTGAGCCGCAATTCTCGTTGTGAAGCAGTTTCAGCTTCTCGGGATAACACATGTTGTTCTCGGTCAATGGTAAGCCTTAGCTTTCGTTGAGAAGAGCTTTGAGACGCCCGTGATGTAGTTCGTCTCGCTCTGTCGGCTGCTAATCGCATCTCTCTCTCGGGAGAGCTTTCATTGGCTCGAGATGTTGAGGCAATAACTCTCATAGAGTTTAACCGATGTGCTCTTTCCTCTGCCGATTCTTGAGAACGCCTATTTCTCAATCTCTTAGCTTCTCTCGAATTTCGAGATAAAGATAATCGTTTTTTAGGTGGCATTAATGCAGGCAAATGAAAATAAAGCTAAAACGTAAATGAAAATAGAACTAATATAAAAAAGTCAACGTAAATTAGCCAAAACACCTATCGGTATCTAAAAATCTATAAAAAAGAAATAAAATCCAAACTATCAATAATTTGTAATTTGAACGAATATTTAAACACTACCGAAATAACTAATACATATTTAATAAAATAACAACAAAAGGAATCTAAAAATAAATTGCCAAAGACTTAAAGTCGCGCTGATAAGCACGGTTTGTTAATATAATTATATTTAAGTATTGTCTGTCAATAAGGTCGAACGCTCTGAACGTCTATTCGCATCGCAAGCAAAAATTATATGAAGCTCGCGCTCGGACGCCCCGCCTTTTTATACTGAGACACGTCGAGTGCGTCGACCTTATGCAAAAATAATCCTTATAGCATTATTCATTATTCACGCGCGATGGCTTATTATTAGCGTATTTCATGTATAACTTTGGTGTTTCTATACCGATTTCAATGATTCTTTTTTTATATAATGGTTAATACTATTCACTTTTTTATTTAGGGATGACTGAGAGTGATATAAACGTAGGAGTAGACAAATATAACCAGAAAGCTTCGAACTGCTAAGCTATCGGGAGTTACACGTGTTATTGTGGGTCAACCATAAAAGATAGACATATGCTGTCGTGGGATATTTTTTATATAATTTTAAGGAGAACATTTCCGTCATACATGATTTCTGTGTAGCTTTAACCATCAAGGTTGCACACGCGACGGAAGCTTAAAAAATGGAGTAACTTCTCCCGTTTTCCCGACATTTCCGTTCACTGCTCTGCTCCTATTGATTGTAGCGTGATGAAAAGTATACTATAACCAGCCCAGGAGTATGAAAAACAATTGTACCGAGTTTCGTTAAAATCCGTCGAGTAGTTTTTGTTTCTATAACGGTTATACAGACAGACAGACAGACAGACAGACAGACAGACAGACAGACAAAATTTTTACTGATTGCATTTTTGGCATCAGTATCGATCCCTAATCACCCCCTGATAGTTATTTTGCAAATATATTCCAGTTACAGAATTGACCTCTCTACAGATTTATTATAAGTATAGATTGATAACTCAAAACATCCATCCATTGATAGTAGTCAATTTAACTTGAGAGTAATCTTTAGTCATTCAACAGAGCTAACAATAATATTTAAATAAAAATATTTTAGTTCAGAAAACTAGTACTAAAGATACATAATGAATGATTGCAGAGCCTTTGCTGACAGCATCCAACGTCCGTTCGGCGTGCGATACAACCCGTACACCCAAAGCGTCGAAGTATTGAGCAATGCTCAGAAAATAACTGCCCTTGTTCGTGAGCTGAGAGGGGACATATGCATCGTGTCATCTGCCATTAAGAAAATATCCGCCCAAGACTCGACCATTGACGTGGAAACTATTGCGAACATGCTCCATACTGGACTACAGGTATTGAATTATTAATGACTAGATTTTACCCGCAAACCCGAAAATGCCGTAGCTTCTATCACTCTCCAACCCTACACCAAAAATTCATTTTTGTTTCTGGTTTTAAATATCTCTATAAATATTATAAACTTTCAATAGGAATCTGCTAGAAAACTTATTTATTAATAACATTTATAAAAGTAAAATAGGTGATGCCTTAAGCGGAACGTATCAACTTATTACTTTTTTGATTACCTATACCTACAGCGCTGGATTCCAACGTTTTTAGTATATACGAAAAAATATATAAACATTTCTTAAATTATGTTTGTGAACATTTTATTTTTAAACAGGTATTTGAAAATATAATAGCTTCATATTATTAACTGTAATGACTTTCCAGATATTATTAAAAATAATATATTTTTTTTCATTGGCTGTATGGCTTACGATCTTAATCTCTTTAGGAATAAATGAAATATATCCCAATACATGTCAATTATTAGTCATTCTTTTCGTACTTGTTGTCATAGACTACTAATTAGACTTGTTGCGCTTATAAATGTGTTTTCTCAAAACGTTTGTTTTTCTGACGAGAAAAAATATAAATGATAAACTTTTACTTCAATGATTATACCTTATTGTTATATTTTCATCAGAAATCCAATCTTATTTAATGTGTACGCGATTAGAGAAAAACTAAGTAATTATGCTGAAAACCACCACACTTGAACTAGCAATGCACACATTCATCACTACAATTCACCCCGTAACCGAAGCATCATCACGAGATAAAATTCACAACTTTTAGATAGTTTAGATAAATAACTGAATTCTTAAGAAATCGTAGTTTTTATTGCCAATTTGAAATGCGAAGCAGATTCTAGTTAAACACCGGAAACATATTAGATCTAGATAAAGTATTCGTTACCTTGTTTTATTTCTTTTCCAACGGTTGGATTGGCGAACGGATACCATATTTTACACATAATTCGGTTATTCACTTGGCTCATAAAGTGAATGGGCGCATAAATCTTTTTATAGCCATCTTGTAAAGGGTAATAAACCGAGCGAGTTTAGTGAAATATACACACTCCAGCATTGATAGTATTTGATTTCACGGTTTATCATGTAAATTTTAACGGACTCTAAATGATTTCTACTACTACGCTTGCAGAGTATGCTTGATGTATAATTTTGTGGGAATTTTCAACCCGATCATATTCGACATAATCACATGATTTAGATTAGTATTTAGACGAGAAAATGAACACCAAACAATTAGTAGCTGAAGCTATAATATTGGTAATAAAAACTCAAATCCTGGTAACTTCAATATTAAATTACAAATTCGCATATCGAGAAAGTTACATGAGACCTGAACGTATTTAACGGTGCGTGCATTGAGAGACTAAAACCAATGTTTCCGATGTCTTAATGATCTGTCAGGTGGGTATGAGCGGCCATCAGTCGATCATACTAGCATCAGTATACCTCAGTCCGACCAAACGGGTACTCGAAAGAGTACCACCCTTCACGTCCGCACCCTTCTCGCACTAGGCGACTCTGTAATACTGGCCGGAGACTTCAACTCCAAACATGGCCAATGGAACTCTCGCCGAACCAACCGGAACGGCACAATACTCCAAGGCCTCAACGGCCTTCCACACCTCACCTTTGAGGTGATAGCCCCTAACGAGCCCACCAGATACCAGGCTAACGGGGATCCAAACAGAGCAGATGTGTTAGATATAAACATTTTCAAAAATGTAGCTCTCCAGTTACATTCTATTAAAGTCCTGCATGAATTAGACTCGGACCACCGTCCGGTTCTAATTCAGTTAGGTCAGGCTACATCCACGACCCCCCCCCCCTCACCAAAACGATAATCGACTGGAGTAAATTAGGCGGGAAACTCCAGTCCCTAAACTCAGACCACCTAGATCTAATTCCTGACAAGATACACTCTATGGATAGTGCTAAGTTCGCTGTTACGCACCTCACGAAACATATAACAGACTCACTCGAGCGTTGCTCCAAGGAAGTCCCCGACGACTACGGTCGAAGGAGACTACCGGACGACCTGCGCGACCTATTTAGACGTAAACGTGCCGCCACTAGGGCCCATGACGCATACCCGACAGACGATATCCGGAGAACTCTCCGGAGACTTCAAAGAGAGGTTAGAGAAAAACTCAGCCTCAACCGTCAGTCCGCCTGGGACAACAAACTCGCAGAGATCTCGCCGAGTCACCTGGCTTTCTGGAAACTGGCGAAATCCCTGAGAGGAGACCAGTGTGCAGCTACATCTCCATTGATACGTTTAAACTGTCCGGTCGTTTTTGACGACATCGATAAGGCCGAATGCTTGGCTGATAGTCTTGAGGGACAATGTTCAAATAACCCCAGTCATCCCGAACACGCCGAATTTCACTCGGAAGTGGAAATGGCGGCGGCTAGGATATCCGCGAAGGCTCCCGAAAGCGAGCCGCTCACTCCCACCACCGGAGAGGAAGTCCGTTCCATTATCCAAAACCTGAAGACCCACAAGTCCCCAGGCCCCGACTCCATATCTAACAAAGCACTCAAGTGCCTCCCCGACCAACTCATAAACCTATTAGTATTGATTTTCAATGCCCTCCTGTTAGGTTGCTCCTTCTCCGACGAATGGAAGGAAGCAATAGTAATAGGTATTCGTAAACCGGGAAAACCCAGTAATCTTCCGAGCAGCTATCGACCCATCAGTCTGCTCAACAGCTTAGGGAAAGTCTACGAGTGAGTAATCCTCGCTAGACTCAAAACGTTCATGGAGTCGATGAAGCTCATACCAGATGAGCAATTCGGCTTCCGCGCTAAACACACCTCGGTACAACAAGTACACCGACTAACCGAAGCCGTCCTCAATGGCTTCGCCAAAAAACGGTACACCGGTACTGTCTTCTTCGATGTCGCCAAAGCCTTCGCCAAGGTATGGCATGCGGGTTTAATATACAAACTCGCGAACCTAGGTGTCCCCGATAGACTCGTTCTTATCATTCGCGATTATCTTACTAATCGCTCATTTAGATATCGTATTGATGGTGCGCTCTCCTCAAGACGTACCTTACGCGCCGGAGTCCCCCAAGGTTCGTTACTCGCACCGTTCCTTTATTCGCTCTATACGAGCGACATCCCACGATTCTCCACTAAAACTAGTGTAGTCACCCACTTAGCCATGTTCGCGGACGATACCGCAATCTATACTACCTGTAGAGATCCCATAACTATAAATGATAAGCTCCAAAGAGCAACACACCAGCTCGGAAGCTGGTTCCACCGCTGGAGAATCGAAATAAATCCCGATAAAAGCGCAGCAATGTTCTTTGCGAGAACTAGGAGAGCCATGGACTTCATGTGGACGCCCCCTAGAGTCTCTATTTACAACAAATACATAGATTGGCAAAAGGAAGTCAAATACTTAGGTGTCATCCTCCAACCTACCCTATCCTTTATCCGACACATCCGCGTTGTCCGTAACCGGGCAGCGTTCGCCATGGGACGCCTCAATCCGATACTGTGCAAGGCAAGTAAACTGTCACTTCGCAACAAAGTGACACTTTACAAGACTTGCATCAGACCCATTATGCGAGCCTATGCGAGCGTCGCGTTCGCGCACGTTCCGAAATCACGACTGTGTCCGTTGCAGACACTTCAAAATCGATTCATGCGTACAGTTACTGGCTGTCCGTGGTTCGTGAGCAACGTGAATCTCCATGGAGACCTCGACCTACCGACGATAGCCGATCTTTTCAGATGATTCTCGACGACTTACTTTGAGAAAGCGTCCATCCACTCAAACCCCCTTATAGTGGCAGCGTCCAACTATAAGGTGTTCAGGCACCCCAACAAGATTCTCAGGCGCCCTAAGAGCGTCCTTAACGACCCCGACGATGCTGTAACAGCATCCAACAAGATACTCACACTTCATTTACACAAACAGCTTCTTCGCCGGCGAAGACGAGGTCCCCGCTTGCTTGTGTCAAGCGGCCGCCGCCTTCTGCCGCGGCCGCCGTGACGCAGACTTCTTCCAAGTCAATTATTAGATGCAGCCCTCCAAAAACGCGCCGGTGCGAATAACGCACTCGCTCTTACCATCCACTCACCTCTCGGCGTTGCTTCTCCGCTCGCCCGTCTTATCGGTGACGCTGTCAAATCCATTAGGGCTAACAGCAACATATTCGAAAAAAAATGTCTTAATGACTATCGTGTCATTGGTCTGATCAACCGATTTTTGCATTTATTCTACACGGTCGGGTGATATGACTGGTGGGTCAACTTGTGAGTTTTCTCCAGAATTCTAAGCGTACAGACATATCAATATAGCTCATTGCCGTTCAACGCAACAGAAGATCAGTTTGGCAACAACTTTTTTAAGCTCGAGTGAAGAAGAGAAACCAAAGTAAAAAGTATTTACAAATGATATTCTATGTCTCAAAGACATGGCAAATCAATATATAATAATAATAGACCACTTATTCAAAATTATTCTTAGTTTTTGTTTCTTACTTATTTTTATTTTACTTTATATAAAGATACAAATTCGGTTCAACGCTCCAGACAGTTGGGACTAACCACGGACGCAGCCTGTCGCGAGTGAAGGGCTCGTGAACAAGGCCGTTGGATTCAACCAAATATCGATCGGGTCAACCGATCGCTACACTGCCCCTTTTTACATCAGCCCCACCATGGTCACGATGGTCGGCGGTTGATACCGACCGTGTAGAACTCCTTTTAATATACTTTTAATTATAATACAGGTAAGCGAGAAGAGTCCCCAAAGCACTTCGGGATGCAGCTCGCCCAACTCTGAACGCGGCATGTCGCCTCGACCAGATGCATCCAAATGAATAATGCAGAAATAACATCATAAAATATAACCCAAATATATTAACCCTTTAACTACTTAGCATATTTATCCTGTTATTGAATTTTAATCAAATTTATGTATTATTTTCGTAGCAAATTATTTTAAATATAAGGTCTTTAAAAATTATTATTCTAAAACTAATAAATGTTTACTATGAAGTTATTGGAAGTCCTTTAAGTGATATTTAATATTTGTCTAATTACTCACAATTTATTAAAACGTTTCGGGGGCGTCGCTTAAAAACCGTTAAGAGATGTGGTATGTTTTGTTCTCCAGGTTAGTCGTTTACATATCGAACATTTTGAATTACAATTGTTTAAAATAAATATATTTTGCAGCATTCAAGCTGAGCATTGAAATTCAAGTGTTTGTTACAAATTTGATCAATTGCTTGATAGAAACAGGTGAAATAAAAGTACACGATGACCGAAATCCTGAAATAAGTTCGCAAATAATGGGCAATTTTAATGACTTACGATTGAATATTTACTGGTTGGAATTGTAATATTAATAGATACTAAAATATAATATATTTTTAGTTATAGTCTTTTGAATTTTGTATGTCGAATAAGTTATTCGGTCATTCGGATGATCGTCAGCCAATTATTCGGGTAACTGATATAACTCAATTGTATTTCAATATTCTTCATACAAAATATGATATCCCACCAATTAGTTATCAGAGATATTATAAGTTTCTTCGACCAATTCTTCTGTGTTGTTGTTGTCTACACTTATTGGAACCAATCTAATACTTAAATATGTATGTAGTGCACAAACAAACAGACCATTGTATATACAACATTATATAACATCATCATTCCTTGAAATTTTGACCGTTGTTTTAAACATGTATAAACTAATAATAGATTAATCATCTTTCGTTTAAGTGCCAATATTCTACGAAGCGCTTATCGCTAGTTAATCTCCTGTTCTAAATTTTGTTACGGAAGTTCTTAAATAGGTAAATAAAGTATATACAAAACTGGTTACTTATTGTATAAATTTATGTTAAAATTTCGTAGCAGTTCCAAAATTACCATTATTAGTAACTTTATATTATATAAACTTGTATTTAATAAAATGTTAATCTGCTTTATATGTGATATTTATTGTATTTATCCAATTTAATCCTAAATGTATTGTAATCATTAATGATCAATAAAACTGTTCCCAATAATGAGTGTTTAATATGAAACTAATCCACTTTTGTTATTATTACCTATTTCGAACATCATTGTATTTTTCACTAAAGCTCTAAGTTAAAGCTTTTTACTAAAATCTAAGTAAGTTTTGCATAACACCTTATGAGTAACAAGAATTGGTAAGATACGAAATGAGTATATAATGGGAAGTCTGAAAGTTGCGCCCATCACAGAAAAGACGTGAGGTGCAAGATTGAGATGGTATGGACATATAATGAGGAGGGATGAAAATCATGGGAACAAACGAGTGTTAAATATGAAAGTGGATGAATATGTGACTAGAGGGAAGCGGTAAAAAGAGGTGATTAGATTGTGTGAAGTACGACATGCGTATAAAACGTGTAGCGCTAGAAATGATGATAGAATATAATGGAAGAGAAAAACATGTTGCGTAGACAACACTCAAAGTGGATAAAGGACAACAGAATATATTTGTTATTATCATTATTTATTAGATCGAAATTAATGTATTTTAGGCACTACTAATACCAATTTCACAATACTTAATTACGAGAGAATCCACTTAATTACCTAATGCATTATTTCCAATTTTAATTCAGCTTTTGATGAATTCGAGTTTACATAAATTCCTCGAAACAATCACCTTTACGGCTATAATCTCGCCGAGTCGGCCACTAGATGTCAGTGCATGCATACCAGCCCGCGCTATGAATTGGCTAATAACAATATATATGACCGGAACAATGTTTTACTCGGTAAGCAATAAGATGTAACGAACACTGCCATTAGTTAAGGTGGGGCCAAGCCCTTTGTACATAGTTAGCATCTAGGGACTTGAATTTGGTCTAGGGCTTATATTAAGTCTTAGACTAGTAGCGTTATTGCTACAACATTTTTTGGAAAGGTGGGAAGTTAGCCCATTTCTCACCTTCATAATATCTGACAACGACTGAATGGTTTTTGCATTCGAACCGCATTTTCTGAAGATGTTATATCTAGTTTTTTATGTGCTTTATTTATTATTATTTATTTATTTATTATACAATACCTCTACATACTTTCTTAACCATAAAAAGTTATTGAGAAACCATATTAAACACTGTAGTATTATAGGCTAGGTTACCACGGCTCGCAAACATGACAAATTCATTATGAGAATAAATTATACGTTTCGTGCGCATAGACTATTTTTTTTATTGAAGTTAAGCTACAGTTTGTTTATACTGTTAAAACTTTGTTTATACGGATATTCACGTCGTCGTCTATTAGTTATAATATATAACAATGATATTTTTCCTTTACACTTATTCAATATTTTTTTTTTCTAAAGTCCACCAATTTATTCTCTTTCATCAGCCTGTCTCACATTGACGGCGACAATGTTTTTATATATTAGTGACCTAACTATTTGAAAGAAGGTTGTATTTGAAACATGATGTATCAAATACCTTTAAATAATATATGCCTGAGTTACATAAAAATATATTTCAACAAATTTATCATGTAAATCTACTTTAACCACTCGTTGGATACAATTTTATAGCGTAATCGCGTCTTACATGATTTTAAGCATAACCAGCCGTAAAATGGCTAATATAAACTAGCTAATCATAAAACAAGCTGATTTCCTTCTGGTGTGGTTAAAATAGCCATGATTTAATGAGCATTAGTGATTACAGAATGAACCAGATAACCCGACTAGTACAGCGAAATTTATATATACCTTCGAACGAAGTTTATTTATTTCTCATAGTCTTGAGCTGTGGTAATGAAAACCCATTTTGATTCAGTATTATCCGGATTGCGGGGAGCAATTTGTTTAAGGCGGAAAATCCATTAAAATGCATATATTTAATAGTAGATATTCGTTATATATTAATGTTAATGAATGAATAATGTCAATACAGGAATATATTTTTTGTATATAAAACCGGCTATACCATCGTCTGACATCGGGTGAGCCGACCTAGTTTAAGCGATAAGGCCGTATGAAGTGCTCATGATTAAGGACCCCGGATGGGCTTAAAGTATGTCGGGCTCACCGGTCAATCAGTCGGGATATTATAAGACGCGTGTATAGGCGAGTATACTCGCGTCTTTTTCGCGTTTCTATACATTTACTATGTGTAATAAAACTTCCTTTATTTTACAGTTTTTATTAGAATACTTATTGACAATTACTCTTGTTCGCTGGTACAGTACAAAAACACCCACCATCTTAACACTTTTTCTCCTTCTGCCATTATATTTGAAAATAATACCAACATACAGTACTTCGTTCTGAGACCACAAATTATAAAAATAAACAATAACATGTTTACCACTATTTAATACCTAACATATGAATACCACTCAGATAGTTTAAATTTAAAACTACAGGAATATTATAAAAAACAACGATATATCTTCCTTTATACTTATACAATAATAATTTTCCCAAAGTCAACCCATTTACTTTTTCGCAACAACTGAATGACACATATATGACAGCCACAAGGCTTTTTCATATTAATGACCAACTATATGAAGGAGGTTGTATTAGAAACATGTTGTAACAATAGATTTAAATATATATATTATATCGCTGTTTCTAGTTTGTTCTATAATCAGTGTTCCTATTTTTAATTATGCCATGACTCAAACCTTGACAGCGTGCGGTGCATTCCGCGAGGTGTACAATCAACCGCGAAGATACGTCAAGTTTCTGAAAATATTCTAAAACAGATACTTGAAATGGTACGTCTCCAAATCTTCATAAATATGCTATTTGTAGACATACAAATGTTGACAAAGTGAATACATCTGTAATATTATAATCCTGGATTCATAAATATGTATTGAATTTTTATCCGATATATGTTCAACGGAAAGAATATTCTTTTTGTTTTATCTCAAACCCTTTTGTTATGTTTAAATTTAGTCGTTTATGTTTTTCTCGTCTCATGTTAGGCTTATTCAAGGTAATCGGTTTACTTGTGATAAATTATGCTATAAAACGCCCATGTTTTCTAGTACTTACATGTTCTTATGCATACCTCTATACGTCGCTATACGCCACGATCTGTCCTCGACGATGCTTCTGTTCTCGCCCACTTACAAAGTCTTTTATACTATAAACAGCTTTTAAATAAATGCCGTTTGTTGCATATAGTTAATTTGACATTAAAAATTTAGCCATCTTTCATAGCCAACAACCAAAATAGGATAAAAGAGATGATAGTATCTAACAATATGAGCAGAGTACCTAAGAATACGTAGACGGAAAGAATGTGTAATCACCGTCGTCCACTCACTATCAAAGTCGGATCGCAGCTTCATTTTACGCTAAGAGCGCCGGCATATAATATTTTTAATCTTTAATATCTTCTAAAGTATTTATTTGATTCACACGGTTCCAAAAAATAATTTGATGTATATTAAATGACAAAGGTAACTAAGTATTTATTAAGATAAGGATAAGGCTTGATATCGAACAGAAGAAAACAGTCTCAAAAATAACAATATTTTTAATTGAAATTTTGAACATAAAAGTAGCTTTTGTGAGTTAACCATAAGAGATAGAGACATGCTATTACAAACTTTTTGTAGTATTTTTGTAGATCTACGATTCTCTGGTACATTATTTTAGTGTATATCCGTTGATTTACCAACAGTAGGAGAATTTATTACAACTGCGCTACCTCTCTAACACAATTTACGTAAAATCGTAATGTATTATTAACCTTAACCATCCGGAAGCATTATTCTAATTTCTTAAAAACAGTATAATAATCCGTTTAGTAGATTTTTTGAAAATGCACAGAGACAGAAAGGTACGCCGTGTGGTATCCGGCTGAATAGACTAGTACCACCCTCATTTCTTACCGAGGTGTCTTAAAAAGCGACTAAGGTAAGTTGACCCACCGTGTGGTATCCGGTTGAGTAAAATAGACCACTCTCTTTCTTACCGAGGAGTCGTAAAATACGACTAAGGTAAGTTGACGTCAGGCAGGCGGCCGGTCGTAAATACGTAGCGAAATCATATGACAACTTGTTTGTAACATGTTGTGCCGACCCCACTTAGAGTGGGATACGGACAGGAAGATGACTGACACATAGAGACAGAGAGGTTTTGAGGGCTGTGTTTTATAATAAGTATATATAAATATTATTTATTGACAGTTGTTCGAACAAAGGTTAAGATAAACATTTTTATTTTTGACTGTACTTTCTACAGGATGTAATCTAAGAATAAAAGCAGAATTAGCTTAAAACCGCATGTTTGGAGATTCTGTCTCGTCTTACTACACGCCTATTTATATAAGTAACACTTACACATAGATTTGACTTTAGCTCCGCGAGTCACTCTTCTCGTCGAGGGCCAATATTCTCTATTTACAATTTGATGATCCTGAATGTATTTATGTATGTATTTTAAAATATACATATATATTCACCAGTTGTCTGTCACCCATAACACAAGTATTAAGCTGCTTAGGGGACGGACGACCGTGTATATATTGTCCTATATATTGATACTTATTTATATTATCTACATATATAAGTTTTAAAGCGATTCTAATTTTAAAAATTATTTACTATACTATAACCTATTGTTAGATCGCATTTACCGATTATTTTTTATTGATGTTTGCTTTTTTACTGATACAAAGAAAAAAATACAAAAATTTCATGAAACCATAACAGACGTTAGGGTTAATGCCGGCAACCTTTTGAAATCCTGAATTTATATTAATTAGGGAAATTTGAATTTGAATTTGAATATACTCCTATAGACGCGAAACCCTCTTTGTCTTATTGTGTTCATATATATTACGATCAATTAATCCCCATATACCTATAATTTATATACATATTATTAACACACTGAACTTGGTGTCAAATTAAATTTTGACCCTTAAAATTAAAAATTGACTCCTGATCACCATACACGAGTGTGATGACACTCGGAAAAGGTCGAGCGGCAAACTTCAAGTATACGAATAAAAATAACGTTTATTGTATTAAAGACGATCCGCAAACGCAAATGAGGGAAACTTGTTCAGTAGTAGTTCAGTGCGGTTTCATAACTTTGCTTTTATCCACAATACAAATATACAACTTGCCAATCGACCCTATTTACATCTTCATCCCGTAGTTTATGCAAACGTAGTAAATGAAACATCTGCACACACGTTCTGGGTTTTGTAACAAAACTCTATTGTAAACCATAACTCTTGTAAATAATATTTTTAATTAAAAGAATACCTAAATAATTTTTTTAGATAATCATTAGGAAACATTCGTTTATCGCAGAGTAAACACGTAGTGGACATAGTTGGAACGATATAAAATAATAATTTAACTTTTGACAACAAATAAATTAGTACAGATTCAAAAATACACCTATCTTACCTACAATAGATTTCAAATGAAATTTTGTAACGTTTATACAAGTTTATAAATAATAAATAGTAAGGTAGTTTATAAAAAAAAATTAATACAATGGCATTTGTATTCTGACATTGAATAATTGATATAAGTGCAAACAGCGGTACGAAAACTTTATTAATTTTGAACACGAGCGGTTAAAACTGTTTCGGGCGCATTGCCAAAGTATCGGAAGCGCTATTTTTTATAAAATCTTTAATGATACACGTGTAATAGGGTCGCCTAATAAATAGTGCGAAGATAAATTTATATAATCTTTAATATTTGAATGAGTTAATCTTGTATTTATGTATATATATTTTCGGAATCTCGGAATCGATTTTCGTGAAATTCAGCATGCAGGGGTTTTGGGTGAGAAAACTCGAACTAGCCAGGTTTTATTTACAAAAAAATATCAAAATTCCTAAAATTTATGTTGAATACAGAAGATAATTTTTGCTATCAAATTCAAAGTCACGGTAGCTCATTTAGGTAACGGCCGGTCTAGAAACGTAAAAATACTAAGGTTCAAACCCCACCTACCCGACTATTTTTTTTATTCAATTTTTCCTTTTTTCAATTTTTTTCTATAACTTTTACAAAAATACCGAGCAAGACTTGGTCACCCAGGTTGATTATAAAGTGTATACAGATTTAGTTGCACCTGTGCCTGTGGACAGCTGCAAAATTTGTGCGTTAAAGTCTGTAGGTATTTACTCATTTTTTGAAGCCTTAATTCAATCTTAATTTATGTACATGTACATGTACTTGAACATGTAACAGATTTCAAATTCAAGAAGAACAGATGTCATATTCAATTAAACAAATTCCAAATTTGATAACGATAATAAACGTAGGTGTGAAACTTGCTTTCAAAAGATATTTATATTTAATGTATTGCTTTAAACTGTTACACCTCGTATTGTTCGGATGAAACTATTATTTAATAAGTACACACGTCGCTTGGCACGGATCGGACATCGATGTAAATATTGCAAACCGGCGTACATCATCGCGTTCGCTACATAAAACGGAGTCCTTGGCAATGCTTCTTTAATTCAATTATACCTACCTACGAGTACATGCTTGTAAAATTTATATTAACATTTAATCTCAGAGACGATGACTAAACTTTTTCGAAATCATCACACAATTGTTACCCTTAATAATAATATTTCTACTTTGGGAAACCATAAGAACTGCTTGAAAGTTCTGTAGCACCGATTATAGTGACTGACAGAGATTAGAAAACTAAATAAGGAAACATGCTACAGTAAGCAGTTAAAAATGATTTTTAAGAAGAAATAAATCCAATACAAGTAACGAAAAACGTCCGCCCGTAAAGATCATATTATTTTTTATCACTCTCTTCCACAAATTTTGTCGCTCTCATGTTTTATTAGTATTAACCTCTTCAAGGATTTTTGATGTATTTATTGTTAAAACATGTTGCGGTCGTCTCCCAATGTATTTGGCAAATGAGCGAAAGAACTTCACTATGCTTTAATTTTAGAACATAACATTGAAATTTCATATATGTCACGCCTGTTTGGTCATTGTTTTGACGGCATTGACGTCGGCGTCTAAAAATAAATATATGTTAAACATTCAATAAAGAAAGTGCGTAATATCTTAGACTAGCATTTGGCGCAAGCTTCGCCCGTCTGAATGTTCTTTAATAATTTAACATTATTCTAATAATATGCTGTCGACCCCACTTACAGTGAACACAGTTTTTCCGAAACACAAAGACGGAGCACAAAGTTTATCCCGCGTTAATCCTGATCCCTAGATCCTCCTGGAATTTAAATGTGCTCTTAATTTAAATCTCCCTCAGGAATTCCACTATTTTTAGTGAAAACCGAATAAAAATCCGTTCCGAAGATTTAGAGAAAGTCGACCACATACAAATAGGCTTTTGGGAAGTTTGTTTTATAATAAGTATAGATATCTACTCAAATACACATTATTTATTCGTCATAATATGTAATAATATACGAAGATAATAGACCAAATGATTAATCTTAAACCTACAGCATCCTTGAATTTTTGGACTCTAGCCCAGTCTTTTTAATATTCAGATCGATTATTGAGGCGATATTGATTAGAACAGGTGACTTGCTATTTGAAAGCTAAAACAAATATAGATATATATTTTTATTCTAAACAAACGATAATTTCATTTTGTATCTTCATATTAATCTCTTATTGTAGTCAATTTTTTATCTTTTAGCAACCTTATCTTATCTTCATTTCTTGTTCCATTTATACTAGTTACTGATTAATATTTGATAGGTTACCAGTTTTAACCCGTCAGAATTGTTAATATAATTGTAACGGGTTAAATCTGTAAGTTTTATGCCTGCACTACACCGTGATTGTGCGATCGTCTGTAATTGGGACGATCATCGTGCCACGCGATCGTCCGTTTCATCATAAGGTACATACAACCTTACGTATCAGCCATGACTCCCCCTGATGCGTGTCCGAAAAGCGACAATAAATAAATAAACTAAATAAATAAATAGACCTATATTAGACCTTTACATACACGGCTATACGTTCCCAAAGTAAGTAATGTAATACTTGCGTTATGGCTTCGAGACAATTAGTATATATTATATCTTTACATATATTATATTTTTAAATACAAAAATAAACCTAGACTAGACGAATCAATACATTGTTTATAGAAAATTTTATGCATACAGCATGTTCTACACGATCGTGCTCGGGCTTAATCGTTTGTAAACGCAAATTACAGAGTAGAGCCATCATCTTGGGACAACGATCGAGGCCCTTTAATAATAAAAAACTAAAGTAACTTGTTATTATCCCACTGCTGGGCATAGGCCTCATCTCTCCGTTTTTGGAGAGAAAGATGGAGCTAAGACCTACCACTCTGCTCGAATGCGTATTAGTAGGTTACACATATCCCTAGAATTCTCCAGAGATATCCAGGTTTTCTCACGATGACTTCCTTCACCGAAAAGCATGTAATAAATTGCAATTATCATTTAGACATATAAGTTTTAATAAAAAAACTCATCGGTGCCTTGCTCGGGGTTGGAACCCATGTTGGTCTCTGGAGAGGCGTACGGTCTCACCGCTGGGCTATCACAGCTTCCTTTAATAATAAATGTCGGCAATTTAACATTGTTACCAAACAAGTGTATTCAATCATAACATGTATATAATAATTAGTCATCATTTCATCGTAGTAATAGCCGCCGACATGAATACCGTCCCTGTGTAGAGTCCCGAGAATGCGAACGAACCGTTTCGCTGCGTCATTCTCTTGTAAATAGCTCAGACACAGAATACTCCCCTAAATGTTCATTGCAAACTATAATTTGTAAGGCAAAAGAGAACAGGCTTCGTCTAGGGAAGCGCGTTTCGTGTTAGAATGCGATATTTTGTTCTAATGAGGAATCCTTTCACTTACTGTCCCGTTTTACGATCCAAGCAATAGATCTAGACATTATATTAACACTCAAAAGTTGTGTTGCAGGTTAATAAAAGGTATCTTACTTACAGTTATTTATTTGTAAAACCTTTTATTTAACTTGCCGTGTATGTATGTTAAGGTGGAATCTGCAAGTTAAATTTAATCCACTTCCCGATGTCCGATTGAGGTGAAATTTTCATACTGGTCCAGTCCCGATGACAATGCGTGTTTATGATAACCACAATCTGATGCTGCTACCATTGATAGGCATTGATAACAAAACGAGGGAACTCCTTATCGGTTTACAGTAGGGCTTTTTTAAAGATTGTTTTAACTTGACTTCTTGTACGAATCTTATATATTGTATGATTTATTCACATTTAGAGACAACGTGGCCCGTTGACGCACACGTGACAGCACGCGCCTTCATCTCTGCGTGCCGTTGGTTCGATTCGTGGCAGGGCGGGACGGGCGAAAAAAGAAGCTATGTCGAGAGTTATAAATGCGGAGAGTAGAAACAGAAGCCCTACGAGTTTTGGGAGACGTCGTCTTAGGCATGCGTCCTGTGAGGCTGGACCTCGGCTTAGGGCGCCGTGTGGTGGGAGTGGATAGTCAACACGCCGCCGGAAGTCGACCAACCGACGCTCGCAAACTGGGACGTCGTCTTCGCCGGGAAGCACACCGTGTGCTCGTACTCCGTGTTGGTGTGTCTGCGATCGTCATTTAACCGTTACGTTCATACAGGATGCTTTTCCACCTGTATCGGTGAGTCGGCCTGTCAGGGATGTCGATGGAAGCCACTGTTATAACCGGTCCTGCACTTCAGCTTTCTTAAGGTGAGACTTTGAAAAATGCAAAGTAGTGTTGTAGTTTAAATTTTTCTTGTGGTCGTATCACTGTTAAATCCTCATTTAATGTTGCAATATATAATACATTTGTTAAAAAATTTTATACTAAAATCACGCTAGAGAAGTTATCCATGCGCATTTAATGTAAACTGTACGTCAAAAATATTTGATTTAGCACTTTACATCATTTCTTTTTAATTTACGAGGCGGTATAAAATTTCGGAGTTATATAAATTTCCTTTGAAATTAAACATGCTAAAGCTAAACTTGTCCGTTTTATGGATAACTCATTTCATCAACAATTTGCAAAAAGAAGTATATAATATTCCGGCAACCGGTTTGTAATCTAATCAATTGAAGAATCTCTCATTTAATTAAGAATAACAAACAACAACTATAACTTTGTAAACGCTACTATAATAGTTATTTGGATTTAGCAGTAAATAAACTTATCACCCGTACTTATATTGTTAATGCGAGTCTGTCTGTGTATCGCGAATATCCACTGGACTCCACTGGACCAATATTGACGTAATTTAGCACGATTAAAGGATCATCGGAATTCGTATAGTCTGTAAATAATTCAACATATTACCGTAAAAGATCCTTTAAAAAAAATAATGCAATGCTTAAGTGGAACCCGCTTGCCAATATAGTACCTATTCACATTTTGTTAACTTTGGAAATCGTAAGAATCCAAAAAAATAGACGCAGGAAGGGAATTCCACACTTTGGCCGTACGAAGAGAAAATCAAAAGTTTAAATCAAGTTCGCGGCTTTAAAGTAAAGTAACAATAATAAAGGAGGATAAAGGACTTACCTTAGGTCGCATTTATTAAAATATCGAAAGACAGTATATAGAATATGTTGCAGACAAATAGCGAGGCAAATTAGCAGTATTTCGGCATTACACTTTTATTGAGTTAAAGAAATACGCACAATCATTAAAACAACGTGCAAGAATAAAGTGAAACATCAAATAAAATAACTAGTATCTCTGCCGCAGACCGTGCCTGGCCTCGGGCACGTAAAACACGAAGCTTCAGATGTACATCTACGTAATTCAAAATAAAAACGAGTTTTCTTTTTTTTAGTAAACACAAATCCAAAATTACGTAAACAAAACATATCTTTCTTTATTTATTCGGTAACCTTACTACTGTAATATACAGATGTAGTAACCATTTTACTGCATTACTGCACTAACCATTTTAATCTATACTAATATTATAAATGGAGTTTACGTATCTGTTTGTTACGCTATCAAGGTGATCCGCTTGATCAATATTGATCTATTTTGGCTCTATTGAAGCTTACAGTACCGGGTTGACATATAGGATACTAATAAGCCGTTTTTATAATGGGAATAAGAAAACGAAAAATATAATACGTAATTAAGGTTTATGTGACTCTTGAGAAAATCAATCCATACAAACAGATAGCCTTTGGGGATTTTGTTTTATAATATGATTAGATTACTACGACTCGCTGACAGTACTCGACAGCGACTCTTTCAAACTCTTTCAAGGAAGTCACTAGTTCGAACCCCGGGCAGGTACCTATGATTTTTTCTTTTAAAACCGATGCACCAAATTGATAGTTGCAATTTATCACACGCTTTTTAGTAAAGAAAAACATCGTGGGTTTCTACAATTGCATAATATTAAGGTTATCGGGATCTTGATTGTTCTAAGCTTAAATCGTTTCCCTCTAAAAGTGAAAGAGTTTCCGGCCTGTTACTTTCTCGGTGGGTCGGTTCTGTATAATTTCTAAAAAATATTGATATTATTCTGTTACAAAAAAATATATTTGTCTAGTTTTGAAAATATACTTTTATATTCCAATTATTGAACAACTGTTGGCATTCATTTAGACGACATCAATTTGCGTTCTGGCTCGAGCAGGAAGTTAGATCGTCCCTGGGCCAAGATATAATTGCACCCACTTGTGGAATACATTTTGTTTCATTTTAAAAATATACAAGTTTATGTTATGGCACTTTTGTTTATGTTTTTACAAGTCCGTAAGGTACGTCGACGAAAGTAATTTCGATAAAGGAAATATAGGTAGTTTATTTTTAATAATCGCATTACCCAGACCCAGACGAAAATCAATTTACGTAACGGGAAAGTTTCCAAGGAATATTATAAAGTAAACTTACCTAAATGTGATAAATGCTACTAAAAAAAAATCATAGTCTTATAAGTAAGGGCAGGGGTTAGGTAATAAGAAGGCAATTACAATCTTAGGGAGATACTTACAATGATTTATGTATGTCACATATAAGGTGAGGAAAACCAATATACCGTAGATTCTAACTAACGAACTAATATCATAGATATTCATAGCACAAGCTCGAAACTTACTTCGAAAAAAGTATTAGGTACTCGGGCACATAAAATCCTATATTGAAGGCACGTGTGGGAAAATCTTCGTATATCTATGAATTTCCTTTGTAAATAGTTACCTCGTTTAAAAGAAATAAGTAAAGTCGCTACATATGAATATATCGCTGTTATGCAAAAGACTTCTCTCCTCGGAGAGAAGGATTGAAACTTAGACTCTCCGTAGCTACTACATTGTAGCTACGGACTGGTAGTTAATCCACGTATTTCGAGGGGTAGTTAAGTTTCAGCACGATACGTCAACAACATGAGTTTTTGTACAAAAATCAAAGGTCTACCCGAAGTTCCTGTTTGACTCGAAGATCATCCTCAGGTTTCTAAATTAACAACTACACGTGGTGCCTTAGAAACGAAATGCAACTGACATCGGGGTTGTTTTTACCTGTTTTTAGATCTACGTGGTATGTAGGTAGTAACTGTATGAAGTAACTAAACTGTTCTATCACAGCTTTCTCGAAGTACAACATAGATCCCATGACATAGTCGCAAAGCTTTGCGAACATCTCATAGGGTAAGTTAAATATACGTATCATTGTACGACCCGATACTGATGTACGTCAGTTGGTTTTACATATATAATACTACTTTATATTTCTGTAAATATAATTTATTACCTTGGAAAACACAAGGAAACTTTGTCATTCCTTTTCCATGGAATTGTCCGAAATAACGACTGTTTCTTTAAAATAATTTAGTTTTATCGTAACACTAATTTGTATGGTGGCGTACGATCAAATTTGCCAAAATCAAAGGTTGCCGACCCTCAGTCTAGACAGTCTGCCAAATTTAAGTATAATCCATTTAATTTAGAGACAAATATCACAACTTTTTAATTACGATATTGGATAAAATGTTAGAAATAAAACTTTAGGACTACGTTAAATAATTTGGAATTACTTAAATCTATGTTTTAGAAAGTCAGTGAAACATATATATTTCTTTTTAGCAATTCCATCATGTTCAGGATATTATTTCTTTTATACCTGTGTGTACGGCGGTCATGGTGTGGTGATTCATGGCGGTTGTTTTAGACTAGAACTAGTTAATAAAATTTGACTAAAGTTGGCAAAAGGATGACGTCGCATCAGGCTTATACTAAAATGTTGTAAATTATTAATGTTCTGCATCGACCATTATTATATGACGTCACGGACTAGGACCAAAAAAATATTAATACTGTTTTTATTTAATAAAAAAACCTGGAAATCCGCATTAGATCAGGATATTGTTTTAAGCTTCTTCGCATCGAGCAAACAAGCGTGTTTGCCAATCGCTATTATAGACGCTATTATTATTACGTCATTTTACAAAAAACAGCAAGGGGTCATAATCGTATATCATATCCATAGAGACATATCCATAGATTATTAGAATAGGCACACATTATTAATAAATTATCGAGCAAATAAGTATGTCCTTTTACAACATTTCTAGTGGAAGTCCATCAAATAAAAAGCACCTATCAATTCTATATTTTTTTCTGGAAATAAGTGGATTGGCTATAACATAATATTGTGTATATACAATGCATTATAAACATTTTTTTATTCCAAAAAGTTACGGGTTCATAGACAAATATGGACTTTGAGCTATCTACTAAGTCGATGCATTTCTTCATAGAAATATAAAAAAAAGAGTTACGCTCTTAGCTAATTTTCTAATAAAAGAACTGCTTGTTTAATAGAAGAAATACATTGGCTTTGAAATTATACGCGGATTGAAACTTCATTAGCGAACATGACGAATTGAAAAATAGCGAATGTCATAAGCTCGTTAACATTTTCATATCATAAACCGTACAGTGCCGAGTTTTACTTGCTAAATTTTAGTTACTTTATTATTATTTATTTTTAAACATATAGTTATAAAAGTGAAAGAAAAAGTAAAAAAGCACATGTATAGAGGCGAACTTATCCCTTTTCTATCGGCTGGAGTCAGCTTAAATGGTTCTAGTGAAAGTCTGATTCCAATGAGGAAGATTGTAAATTAAAATTTGAAAGAACACGTTCACATAATGTTAGCACGGATATAAGCCCGTAGACTCGTAGAATAATTTTAATACAATATGAACCAAACAAATACATTTCGGTTAAATGGGTCACTAGGACATGGTGCGGAGGGCCGCGGACCACCGCTGTCATCTGTCAGGGCTGTCACTTCTTCGTGTTGTATTGGAGCCAAACGTCAATCAATTTTCAAAATGTACGGGCTTATGAAATTTATGGGCATATATTTTGAACGATGATATAATAGTCTTTTAATATAACTACTTTCACTACAGATGCATCCGCCTAAATTGCCTCTCTTTATTACAATAAGACGATGTGAAAGTAATATTATATTATCATTTTGTGCCTGATATCTATGAATCCACCATTTTCCATCATAAATCCGTAAAAATTACCAACCTACTATTTTCATCTTTAATATAAATGAAAACGAAATTTTCCGTCGAAAACAACCTTTTTAGGTAAATAATGTCACTTTCATACGAATATTTTGTGAAATAAGATAAGTTACACATTTAGTGGTAAATTGAAAGAGACAGCTCAATAAGTCGCAAGTAATGAAAACCGATTACAAAGTAAACTTAGTGAGGGAATTGCCGTTTGATATAAAAATAGGGTAAAAGGTACATAATATTCCAAGTCACGCGGAGTTAAGTGTCACGTTTTTCAGATATTATGTAACCAAGTTAAAGTGCCCAAAAATTTCTTAATCAAATTTCTTTTGGTGAACTTTTTGTACGATTTCTGGGGTGGGTTCTTGCACAAATAATTTTTAAAAGTGTGTTTTTATTTACGATCTCATTTACGTATTTCCTTATAAATTATATGTAACGTGTTATGAATTCTTGTTTGAATACGGTAATTTGATTTTTTTTTAAATTGCATAACGTTTTTTGTTCGCTGTGTATACTTTTTAGAGCTCTGCGAAACACAAATTTCATTGTATTGTGATGTGAAAATCTAAGCTTTGTTTCTAGTGTACATCAGCTACAGTAAACCGTCCGCTTCGTAACTATGCTGAATCAGGTAAACTTTGTTCTAGTCGCCATTGTCCAGTGATTTTATTGCTATGAATGGGTAAACGCGCCTCCAGTCGATATAAACCTGTAATTTCATTGTCGTGATTTCAATGTGATTTCGATTTCACATATATTTTAAACTTTAGAAACACGGTTGTTAAATATTGATTAAGAACAATTCATTAAATTTTAATTTACATTTTACGACAACCGTTTCGACTACAGTAACGAAGGTACTTGGGATTTTTGACAATAAACAGCAATAAAGTTTTTTTATATTGTAATACCGTATTGTGGACGTAATATGTAAAATAAGGAATACATATGGATACATCGCGGATCGTTAGTACGAACGCTTGCTGCTTACAATTTATCCGATTCGATTATATTATTTCTCATATTTAATACATAACAAAAATTCACGATTTGATTTCATTTTCAACTGTGATTGTCATCGTCAGGAGCCAAGAAAATGATCGCATTTCCTTGATTCGGTAAAAAAGGAAAGGATGAACAAACCATTAATTATGTTTCCATTATTAATGTACTAGCGAACTCTACCTGCTGAGCACAGACACTCGTAGGCGGGCGACAGTCGCCTGTCCTCTGAGAGGACGCGGCGCCCTTACGGCAACGACAAGCGACCCGTTTTGATACTTTATGATAGTTTAAATTTTGCGTTAAGTGTATAGTACGTACTATATACCATTACCTCACGAATAACAACTAGAATAGTAATTTATTTTTGAAGATAGATACTCGTGTGTATGTATGTCGCGAGATTTTGTGCAAGTATGTAAAAATAGATTAGTCCCTTCCATCGGTTTGTCATATCTCAAGGCAGCGTTTTGGATGATTACTCCCAGGTGGCCTGACTTTTCCGAATCATCAACAATAATCATAATAATCTTCCTGCCCTTATCCCATTCTAAGTGGGGTCGGCGCAACATGTTATAAAAATGTTGTCACATGATTTAGCTACGTATTTTACCACCGGCCGCCTGCCTGACGTCAACTTATCTTAGTCGTATTTTACGACATCTCGATAAGAAAGAGGGTGGTCGATTCTACTCAACCGGATATCACACGGTGAGTCAACTTACCTTAGTCATCTTTTACGACACCTCGGTAAGACATCAGGGTGGTCTATTCTACTCAGCCGGATACCACACAGCGGGTCGACTTACCTTAGTCGCCTTTTACGACATCTCGGTAAGAAAAGAGGGTGGTACTATTCTATTCAGCCGGATACCACACGGCTAAATCATCACCAATAATCAATGTATTTTAATAAACCTTCGACATTATTCTCTGTGTACAACGGACAGAACTATATGAAAAACCATTCAGTACTTTTACAGTTAAACTGTGATAGCCCAGCGGTGAGACTGATCAATGAGTTTTCTGTTAAAACTTACCTATGTGTCTAATTGATATCTAGAATTAATCGCACGCGTTTCGGTGCCTTCTCCCCTAAAACGGAGAGAGAAGGCCTATACCCAGCAGTGGGATTGTAACAGGCCATTTACTTTTGCTGTTTATCGCGACCAGATACGTCCGATTGTATTTTATAATAGTGAAGGCTGTATATAATTTTCCGGTGATATGAACCGTCTCAATGTGTAATTAAGTGTCACTAACGCGTTGTTTGTGAGGGACAAAGTACATAATGTAATGCGTGGTAAACTCAATCAATATTCAATTAATTATTCCAGTGTATGTCTGAACCTGTCGGCGCTGGCCACAGAACAGTAGACCTCATTCGACTGAACAAATAATCGATAGTCTGAATAGTGCTATTTGCGTTCCTATAAAAGGAATGAAAATTCGTTCAAACTTCAAATATCGCTAATTAGTCGTTCATTTTAAAGAATCAAATGTCTTTTATAATTTTTTGTATACGTCGACGCCAGCTTTTACGACAGAGCCAAATGCATGGAATGCTTAAAAGGATATTAATGTTAGTTCTGTAATCGCTATTATCCCTCCACTTTTTCTGCTTAACATTGCCTTCAAGAAATTTCGAGGTCTTGTAGTGCTTATTTGTAGGTTACTGGAACTTTTCCAGGTCGCCAGTCTACCCATACTTCTACAAATACTTCAAGTACTATAAGTATTGGTTCGACGGTAACTGGCCGACTCTCTCATACGTTGGATATGGATGTGCGGCATTTCCCCAGTTAAGTGACCCGCCATTTGAGATGTGCGACACTATAACTTAAATCTGTGATTTTAAATCGGAGCTCTTAGGATTATGTGTTATTTAGAATTATGCACCTTTTGAATTTGAATTGATGCTCTGAGTATCTCTGCTTAATTAAATTAAATATAGACAGGAAAGTAGAAGACTCAAAGTTAATGACGTTGCCCAATAAATCGCAAAACTGTAATGGCATTGGGCGTGGCACGTAGAATGATGTCCTGGTCGATTTTTTTGGAATTGTGAATCCGCATTGAAAAACATATATTACTTAGCGGACGGACTACCCTAAAGAAGTGATTAGGAAACGATTTCCTCACAATATAAATGTTCGCCGAAAAGCGTAGGATAAATTGCAATTACTAATTAGACGCAAGAATTTTAACAGAAAAAACGCAACCAAATTCTTGAAATTTTTATACTTACATACCATGTTGCTGTAAAACCGCTGGTAAATTAGTAAATTTACCAGCGGTTTTACAGCAACATGGTATGATCTTAGCTCAAACCCGTCTCTCCAAAAAAGAGAAATGGTCTTTTTCAAGCAGAGGTATAGTAAAATTATTTCATAAAGTTGTTAATAATAAAGTAGCCTTAACGTTATGTTTCAATCTTACTTTATTCGTATTTGTTCAGTCACATTAAAGGTCACGTCTGGTATATAAAAATATCGAATATCAAGTACCAATCTATTGTAAACAATATTGCCCGTGTGGGCGTCACGTAGGTGGCATATTTGACCTATTTCGAACGAATACCTGAAATTCATTGCGAAATAAATTATATTTTGATTTTATTTGTTAGAATAGAATATCATTTGATCAAAGCTTGTTGGATTATATTATAATTTACCTGTGACGACATCGATTTTAAAAGGCTTTATATTAGTACAATAAAAACCACAAAAAAGGTGTACAGGAGTAGCGAGTCTTGAACCTAGGGCAGGTACCGATAAGTTTTTTTTACTTTACAGTTTATCAACCGCTTTCCAGTGAAGAGACATATCCTCAAGAAACATTCAAAATTAAGCAGCATAACCTGAATTACTAGGATATACATATGTAACCTTGAACAAATAATGAAAACTTAATCAACACTTGAACAGCGTGGTGGGTCTGAGCTCCAAACCTTCTCTTCATCAAGGCAGGCATATTCTCAGCAGTGAGATAGTTATACTAATAAGCCTACTGTCGAGGATTACATAGATGATAGAAATGAGTGATATATCTACTCGACCTTATGCAAGATAGCAATGAAATAATTTAACTATTTCTAAAGATACAACCTGTACAAGACAGTAATAACTAATGTAACTAGTAATAAGAATTATATTTTTAAAAAGAGCAACCGCCGAGTTTCTTGCTGGCTCTTCTCGGTAGGAACAGCTTTCCGAACCAGCAGTAGAGTTGACAAAAACCCTTGTTTACAAGTTTATTTCAATGAAGAATATTTTGATTTTTTTAATTTTGATAATTTTTTTGAAAAATGTAACCGCCGCGTTCTTTGCTGGCTCTTCTCGGTCGGAGCATTTTTCCGAAAGAATAATTTGAATTTCAATATAAGTTGAGAAAAAGCTAAGATTTCGATTTGTTTTAGATATAGCAAAAACGGAATGTAATAATAGGCATAACATGTTGCTCACCATTCTAAGAAGCTCCTAACGAGTATCAAATTTAGTAGACGATACAAAAAGCAAGCAAAAACAAGTTAAGATGTTCATGAATTAGAGAAGAACATGACGAGCATACAAAAATACTAGTAGAAGTAGGTGTGTTAAATGTTAACAAGTAACTACAAGCAAACATCCGTCAGTCCAAATTTTTGTAGACCTACATCAATCAGTTAAAAGCTAAGAAATTTCTTTTGGACTTGTACAAGTCTAGAAGTTCAAGCAAAACAAAGCACAAACGTTCTTTGTGCCCTGCTACCTGCGTTGAAACCTACTTTGGCACTACCGGTTCATATAAAGAGCTATTAGAACCAGACACGGTAGGTGTCTATGCAACATTTCTTCCCTGCGTCAGATGATGAGGACCAGAGGAAAAACTAGATTCAGTAGAAGACGCGCGACCATTCCCCTCACTGGCTCTGGCATAACCTACTGGAAAGCTCATATATATGGTACAAGTAATTAAAAGGTCAGTTGATGCAACCCTGCATTCGTTAGCACAGAATATTGAAAAACTAAACTATCTTCATAGTTTAGTTTTTCAATATTCTGTGATATTAATGAAGCATAAATATCACATTGACGGCGACAATGTTTTTTTATATTATTGACCTATTTGTAGCAGGTTGTATTTGAAATGTGTTGTAACAAAATATAATTGTATCAGGAATATTTACTTTGATGACTGATCTTGTTTTCACTAGTCGTTGTGTTCGAATACACGTGTACACGTGTCTGTAATCAAAGCGAATCGAAAGCTTATTGTGAAGGGAAATATGATATTTCCCTTTCATATTATTTATCTTCGTGCTTTTATGTTACCATACAAATGGAATATGAAAATTTTTAGATGTGGTTTGCTCCACTCAATTCTCATTCACTTGCTCGTAATTCGTAATTTTATTCTGTAATTAAGTAATGTATCTAATCAGTTTAATATATAAATATACTGACGTGGCAATATATTAAAATATTGTATATATAAAAAGTATAAATAAAAAGGTTTTTGTGTCACAACATTACCTGCGGGTGAGGAGAAACGGCTATCGCTCTCCATATAAACATTCCAATAAACTAAAAGTGGTAAGCCCTGCTGACAAAAATCTAAGTTTATAAGATAAAATCCATGCTTGTGAATATTTTACAGGCTAGATTCCATTACAAAACTAAGTTAACACTAGTATTTAAATTCCTGTTAAAAATGTAATAACAATCGCTAATTAAATTCGGGCAAATACTAATCTCAGATACCTGAAACATTATCATATCGACCAGAAAGTTTGTCTGGATAATACAGAAGCCTTAACAAATCCACATTATATACAACAAGGCTTCGGCATTATCCTATTATTGTGTTTTGCTAAACGTAGTGTTTTGTATGGAATTAAGTTGATAGTTTTAACTCCGATAGACGTTCTAATCTAGTCTAACCTTGATCTATTTTATGAATGTTTTTCAATCTCTCTCGAGGCTGTAGTTAGGGACCATGACGTAAACGGTTTGGTGACTGCATTGGAAAGAAAGATCCTTTGAACGCATTGCTGTCTCGACGATCCAATGGTCGGATAGTATGATTTTTAAATCATATATGAATAGCAATCGGAGGAACAGACTGGAATGTTATTAGTCCTTATGATATTTATTTCTCCAAAACCAGCACCTGAACATTTTGCCAATTTACCGATAAAGTACTTGACATTAAAATTTTATGTTTGATGTTCTATTAAAAACCAAGCGAGTGAATAATACTGACACATTAAATCGTGAATTCAGGTACATTCTTTAATCAGAGTTGAAATCGTGATCTATTATTATGATTATTACCTAGGTATTTTATACCCTCCATTGAAATACAAAAATAAACTTGCTCGCCTGCTTCGAGTTGTGTGTAAGATTCTTAATAGTAGCAGTAAATATTTTAGTTGTAGTTATTATCATAAAAATTCTTTTAGTACTAAATAATTTTCCTCTTTTTTATCAATATAAATACTTTTATACCTAATATAATGCTCTCGGCTAGTCATAGTAAATAAATAAAAATAAATGATCGTATTGTAATGCGGTAAAGAAAACGATGACATTAAACGAATATAACGTATTAACAAATGGAAAACTTCATTTTCAATTTACTTTTAGTGATACGCTTAGTTGGCAATTGACAGGCACATAACAACACAAACAATTCACGTACTTTTACAAGGCGCAAAGCAGAAGCCGCAAGCTTATGTCTTATAATTCTTTATATTTGTACGTATAAAAATTAAATTGCTCAAAATATACTGATGACGAAAGCAAAGCAAATGTAACAATACGTATTTCCTTAAACTTCTCTCGCAGGGAATCGCGCGGACTTAAATTGAAAATGCCACCTATGGCTCTTTTTTGTAACACAAATACTTTTCATCTGCGTATTGCTTTGGGGTAAACGTTTGTAGACATACTAATGAATACGTTGCACGTGTATAATTAAATTTAAGAGTAGATAATACCTATTACGTACGGAAAATACCAATCTAGTATAAATTTCGGTTCAATTAATAAACGTTAAAACCACATAAATATATAATTTAAACCCAGTCATACATTTGTTTAAAGCCCTGAAATGTTCCATTTAGAGTTCCAATTTCCCGCCGCCTAATTCATGCGACACGGAGGAGGGCCGACAAGTTTCCTCGTAGTTGAAATTTATTCACTTACCACGCCGCGGCGACGCTGCGAATAGGTAAGGATGTAAATGAATTTAATATCTGTGCTGTATTATTTAATCATTCTAGTTTATTAAGTATTTATTTCTTAAACAGTATACAAGACACTGTCGTAGCTGACACATAGAGACTGAGTACTAATATACTCTGTGGTTGTTCAAATAATGGTTCTCTTTTTTCTGAAAGCTAGAAATAAATAAATATACATATATATAAATAATGAGTAATATGTATAATGATGAGAATATATATAAATATATAAATAATGAGTGAATTTTTCTAAAATATGTATTTTATATAACTTAGCTATAAAGCGCAAAAAACTGACTATATGACCAGCAAAAATATAAGTAACAAAAAGTTTCACTGCGCGTATTATTAAATACTTCAATCAATTTGTCAAATTATATTGAGCAAGAAAAAGGAGGACAGCGGAAGTTGTAGCATAAAGACGCTGTGTGCTGACGGGCGGAGAGATGTGGTGAGATGCGGAGAGGAGAGAGGTAGTGCCATTTGACGTAGTCGTCACCTGTATGTGAAAGTAAATAAGTTGTTGAAAAAGAAAAATGGGTTGAATTTTGAAAAAAATTGCTTCTTATTCACTGAACAAGTGTAAAGGAAAAATATTGTTGTTATATGTTGTCAAAAAAAATATTTCTTTTAAGAATCTATTTAAAGTTTGAAGAAAGATATTGATAGATCGTTGGTAAAAGCGTTATCCTTATAAAGATATTACGACACGACTGTGAGATTGGTTTAAAAAAATTCTACGAATTTTTAAATATACTGTATATAATATGCTTTTCAAAAACAAATTTACAAAAAAACTTGCATATCCGAGTAAATAAAAATTAACTTTTGTATAACAAAGATATCGAATAGGATTACGTTTACTAGAAATTACAATTAAAATTATAATAATAAATAGATAGGCAAATAGAATTTTATCCTCTAGGTAAATAATATACATATATTATTTTCTAATATTATCAATAGTAAAAAATATGTTTAAATAAAAAGATGTATACTTAAATAAAAAAATCTTTTACTGCGTTATCTTTCAAGACTCTGATCAATGTAGTTATAAATATGTAAATACAAACATAAATTCTACTTTGCATTGTTTCAAATTATAACACAGTGAGTGTCACGCGAAGATTACAGTCGTAGAGATAATAAAATGATGACATCAAAGTAATAATAATATCAAAAAGTGACAAAAAATTCGTACGGACAAAAATGATACCGTATATAAGATTACAGAGCTGTTCGAACAAAACTAACGTTAAAATAACAAATGTTTATTGTAATTATTTTCTATTGACTGACTCGTTGGCGCAGTAAGTAGTGACCCTGCTTTCGGCTCCGCGGATCGATCGATTCCTGCCGAGGGCCAACATTTTCTATAAATGGATTTGTTGGTCTTTGAGTCTGGGTGTATATTTGTATATATCCGGTTCTCTGTCTACCATGACACAAGTATTAAGTTACTTACTTTGGGGACAAAAGACCGTGTGTGTAAGTGTCCCATATATATATATTTTTTTTGTTATTAAAAGCTTTTATTCACCTTGCAACTTGCAAATTTGACTCACTTCTCAGTCCGATACTCAGCCGGATACCACACGGCGTTACATACTGACACACATATTATAATAAATGCGAAAGTCGGCGTACTTTACCGCGGATTATAGCAAAATAATTTTATTATTACTTTTGTAATATGGATCTCCGCAAAGTAATGTCTAATTCTATAAAATATTGATCTTTTCGTTTTTTATTCGGTAAAAAAAATTACATAATTGAGGGTACTTAAACCCTTAAGATGGATCGAACTAAGTCTCGGGTAGAGCTTGTTCAATTTTAATGTTTAGGAAAAAATATTAATTTGCAACAAACATATACAAGTTATACCTATATATATGCACCCTAGTACTGTCAAAATCATGCCCACGTCGAATGACCCAAAGAAGCGTTTCGTTCAATCGCTTAAATGATTCTTTGTGCAAAAATGGAACTAGCCCTCTTGTCACATGAGAGGATTTGTTTTACGTATAAAATAGTTTTTGTTTATCGACATCAAAACCGGTGACCTAGATTAAATATCACTGTACCGTCTAATTTTTTTTCTAGATTTAGAACTTACTTAAATCCAAATACAGGATGCGAGGAGTCCTAATTAATACACACTTGCCTAAATATTGAATTTTCTTATTCGTACCTTTAGGTACTCTAACTACGATATGGAAATTTTGTGAAAAAGTATTCCATACCGTAGACGAAAGCAAAGAGCGTTGTATGATTTTATACGTCCATTGCGGTTTAAATAGCATTTCTATTCAACCCGTACTACTGTAAAATGGTTTTTTTAGAATTTAACAAGTGTGAGTTGTATTTATCCGATATTAAGCTTCGATCAAAGTTATGTTCATTATTTTATTCCATAAGTATCCTTTATTTCTGACGAAGTAACTATCGACTTTACATAACGTATCGGTGGCACGCGGTGGATTAAATTGTTTCTTAGATTACAGATTTTTACCTAACGTAAGTTATTAAAACCGATGACTAGACATGTCTGTTGAGCCCAGTGACAATGAAATATAACCTCCAAATAGCAATCACTCATTCTACTTTCTATCTACTACGATATATACTTATAAAATTTGTAAAATAATGATAAAATAAAAGATTTCATGGCTTACCACGTAGAAAGGATATTGTCCTTATTTAATTACGTCCTGATATTACAATAATTAATAAGAGAACTGGCTCCTCTTCCGCACATAGAACCAGCTCAGCGGTTCAACGCGGAAACGCTGCCAGGATTCTTGGGAACATTCCACGTGGTCATGATTTGTGTAAGGCATGTGTTGTGAGCCTTCTCTTTAAAGTCATTGCTGTACTAACAGCAATGACTATAAAGAGGAGGGTGACACAGATAACGTACAATACTATTGACGATTATATAAATACAACGGCAACGTCAACAAGCCAGAATGAAGTAGCTCTTCGACCTCGCACAAGATTGCTATGACGAAATGTAACTAACTATAAGTATTATATTTTGAAAAGAGCAACGGTAGAGTTTTTAACTAGCTCTTCTCGGTAGGAGCAAATTTACGAACCAGCAGTGAAATTAGAAAGGATTTTATTAAATTTAGTCCAATTGTCTGTAATCCAAAAGATACTTTATTAAATGAAATGTCACCAATACTTATTTTCATGACCTATTTTTATAAAATAAAATACATAAAGTGTTGCAAATACACTATTGAAGTAATTAAATAAACTTAAAAATATATATTTTTTTGATATCACAAAGTAATGATTAATCATTTTTCAAGTCAGGTGTTCAACGAGAACAAATAAAGCTGTGAAGTGTACATATATAATAGCAATATCTTACTCTGAAACAATGCAACCATATAAAACTCACAATTACGTCATATATTTCACATCTCGACACAACATCAGGGTGAGTTAGTAAAAAATATTTTCAAGTGGAAAAAATTGTTCAATGTAGACTTAGCTACAAAATATTGCCTCGTAGCGATAAGGATATATTGGTAACTGTGATTTTACGACCGTACAGTCACGAGTAGTGTATTATTATTCTATAATCCGTGTTAAGAGCAGATCTATGTAATGCTAAAAGTAGAGTGTAATATCCGTGATAATAATAAATACCTCACGCATACAGTATCCATAAGTTGCGTGCCCTATATATCAGCACGACAAATCGCAAAGCAATTCTGTCTATCTGCTGATGATGCTTCGGTTACGGGCGAATTTATTGTTGAGATTGTTGTAATTAATGTGTGCAGTACTGTTAGTGTAGTGTGTTGACGGTGCTGGCTTATAGTCCATGTATTACGATTCCTGCATGAAAAAAATATATACTTTTAGCATTATACAGAATTTCTCTAAACGCAAACTACAGCCAAATAATCTTAGAATTAATTTTCTGTTTTTTTCAATATCTGTATTATTTTGTATAGGCCTCCCATAGATTACCGTATAATCAGTTGGGACATTTCCGATTTAGCGATTACGATTAGTAAGATGAGATTAAGTTTCACATTTCTTGGTCTCCATTAATGGTCCCATCACTCCACAGTGGTAACAATAGTGGCAGACTGACTGGATAACTTTATTTTGTGTCTACAGAAACTATAGTTAAAAATCTTTATTGTAAATTTTCTTCCGTAGGATTGCGCAACCCGGTGTATGCGGCGCCCCGCCCGCGCTGCGACCGGCGCTCGCTACACCCAGTTCTTATTGAACTCTGGATCTTAATTCTCAGCCATTCAGCATTTCAATTGTCTTGAATCTACGTAACAGCCTCGCAGTTTGACAAAGCATATATAAATAGCTGAAATAGAATACAAATATGTAGATGAAACAATCATCTACAAAGTGTACTTTGCAAAATTAGTAGTAGAGAATGCAAAATGATACTTGAGACAAAAAACCCTATAAGATCTTGAGTGCTCGATTGATATTTACAATTATCGCGTCATTTTCATCACGAAAAAGTCGTTAGGAAAACTGATTTTACGTAGAGATTTCGTACACTTGTGAATTCAGTTGGAGAACGGAGAATCGTGGTCGCTCTGTGCTCTATTCTTAAAAGGAGAAAGGTGGGTTGTGGGTTCGCCCAACAGTGAAACTACAAGCGATACTCTTCAAACTTATGCATACAATCTTGGTTACCGGATCTAAAACGTTTTAAGAACTCTCTAGCACACTGACAATTAATTAAAGCCTTGAAAATATATATACAACATTAAACTTGTAAAATACTAGTATATGAGTTAATGCTCTTGTCAAATTGTTAAAATGTAATAAAAGCTTGGGAAAACTAACGCTGAAGCGTGATTTCATATGTAACTTCTAGTTATCATTACAGTATAACTTTTTATATTCTATTGTATTGAATATATATACTATTAGGTGAGATTACTGAAGAAAAGATCAGAAATTGATCGATTATTATAATTATTTTAAAGGTTTCAGCTTAGTTTATTTCCGTGAATCCTCCTTTTTAAAGACTTTTCATTACCGAGATAACAATTAAACTATCTGTTATACAAAACTCTCAAAGTATCACCAGACCCAAAATCACGATCTATTTCCGTTCAGCTGTGATAACAGGAAGGAATACTTAAATCTACTAAAAGCAAAACTAGTCGGAAATCGTAAAATTCGCTCCGCTAAAATCTCCTGAAGTTTTAATATATGCATTACTTTAGTAGTTGTCGCAGATTCTTTTCCCAACTTCAGTCGCAAAATTCAAATCGGCCAAAGCTTTATCGTTAAGCGATTTTCGGAGAGATTTTCTTATCATAAATTTATCTTGTGTGATAAATTTGAGTGAGTTGTATTGTAAAATTTGTAGAGCGAAATTGGATCAGGAGCTCGCTCTTACTAAGAAGTAAAGTAAGAAATTCGGTGGATACACTTTTAAAAATTAATGCGACATAGGTTATGCTATTGCAGACCGGTCGTAGCTGCAATTTAAATATAAGACTTTTAAGACAATCTTAAATTGTAATATTATATATGCATTTAGTGTATTTGCATAGTTTTATACCTGTTTTTGTAAAGCCTCGTTTTCTTTAAAAAATTTATTATAGATACTTGTATCTATACTTTCAAAAACAATTGAATACCTACTACCCTTGATGCTCTGTGTTTACCAAATATAATATAACGAGTCACGATTCTATAATTAAGGAGACAGCCATCTCGACATATCCGATTTCTATGTAACAATAGGAATAATATAGGAACTTTTATAGTTCTCCTTTTTTTTGAAGTCATAAAAATAATTACTTCATTGCATTTATTCACGAACTTTATTTTTTTTCACCCTCTTTTTAATTATACGTAATTATGGGTTACAGTTACCATCAGATAATAATGCGAGCGCGATAAAAAGTGTATGCGATCATAAGTACAGTCCCGGGCAATAATACAATGGGAAGTTGCAACAACAGCTTTAGAATATTAAAAGTTCTCGCTGAAACGTTACGTGAGCGTTTCTAAGCGTTCACGTATTATCGAGTGCGAGTGTACGCCAGTTTCGGGCGGGAAAGCCCTGGACCGCCGGCCGCTGCAGTCGCGTCGAACGGCCGCCGCGGGCCCACGCCGGCCGCCGCTCTCCGCCGAATCGATATCCGCCTCGGAGCGAATATACACTTTTATGACGCGTGGACGGTTTACGACACTTTAAAAGTTTTACTACGCGACGCGATTTTATACGCGTTGACTTTTTAACTCAATTTACTATTTTAATGGGAAACGGACGTTCGAATATTTTGAATCCGGCGTCGCGTCAAGGCGGACGCGCCTGATTCGCGTTTACTATTTTTAAAAAGTTTGCGCTCGTTTATAAAATGTCGGGCCGATTAAAAGTTGGATGTCGCCGCGGGTGCGTCGTCGCCGTGAAATATTCCCGCGGTTCGTAATATAAGAGTGCCAGAAGGTCACGGTTTGCGTCGCGACGTTGGCGTCTGGCGAGCCGCGTCTCGGCTGCGCGGGAGCGGCGCGTGCGACGCCTCGGCCAGTAGCGTCGCGGCGTTCGGGGGACATGCTCGTACTATGGAATACCAATGCGTGGTCGTCTACACCGTCATCAACATCGCACCTCCGCGGCTCTCGCAGCCCGCGGCGGCCAACGGCTGCGTCGACTGGATCAAAAATAAAATCAAGAGGTTAGTCGATGTGGGAAATAATATATTGGGCTTATATTTATTGAGAAGACTATATCGAGAAGAGGGTCTGACACGAGCCGGGAACTTCTATCGACCCTCGACCTACTTCTGGACGCAACTAGGTCAGAAAGCGGGAAATTATCACGCGTGGATGTCTCTTGATATTTTGATTTTTAGTGCAAAATAGCTTTCATTTTATTACTAACATATTACTTAAATGCATTAGTTTCAACTAATTTAATTGAAATAATAATTTTAAATGTTAACATTTTGCAATAAATATTTTACGAATCCAAGTTTGTCGTAAATATTTATTCTTGCAAGAAAATCAGCTTCGCAGCAAAACTTTTGCAAACTATTTAGCCTTATGCACTCTAGGATAGACTTCGCTCGCCTTAATGAAGATTGAAGAAATCATTTTATTTAGTTGTGATGATGAGAAATTCGATCTTCCCAGCTTTACTCATCTCTCTAAGCGTTTTTCGAAGACTTACTCAGAGAAAGCTGAAGTGCGGGAGCGGTTATTAGAGTGACTTCCACCAACATCCCTGACAGGCCGACTCACCGATACAGGCGTCAGAAAAGCGTCTTGTGTGACCCTAACGGTCAAATAATGATCGCAACGACAGAAACACATAATGCAAGCACACAACATGTTCGCCGGCGAAGTCGTGGTCTCGGTTTGCTAGCGTCGGTCGGTCGACTTCCGGCGGCGTGGTGATATCATTCCCACCACACGGTACTCTATGCCGAGGTCCGTCCTCACAGGAGGCACCTTTAGGGCGACGTTCCGCAACACTGGTAGTGATTCTGCACTCTACTCTCCGCGTTTCTCACTTCAACAAAGCTAGAGGTAGAGAGGCTGTAGAGGTCGTTACAGCTAATTGCATATAGTCAATTCGAACAAAACCATAGCCGATGCTTTTTGACTCGTCCAGGATTAATCCTAGAATAGGTTGAACCTGAGTCCCTTATCTGCTTCACAGTTAGTCAAACTTTTAAATATTTACTTGTCTATTTTTTTATCAGATAACGTATTTTGCAATCCAATGCAATAACTTTGTACTGAACTAATTGAATGCGAAAACCACATAATAATAAATGACAGAATAGAATGTATGTATCTGACATCACATCATGCGTTGATAATGACAATGTCAATTCATAAGCTTTTGTTAAGTATTTGTCAAACAATGAATGCTATGCAATTCTTAATAAGTTTTATTAAAATATACTGAGACTATCTCAATATTTAACGACTTATTACTAAATTTTCTACCATTTCTAAAAATCTTTCGAGTATAAAGTTAATATCGCGATAGCAAACACTCAAGAAACGTGACGGCCAGTTACTCTCACTTCCGTTAGTACGTATAAGTCTGTATAGAGCTTCATCAAGGCTTTGCGCTTTATTGGCTACCTCTTCCACGTGTATTTCGAAAATTCAAACTCTTATCTAGCCAGACCCCGAGATATTAGACGTGTACTTTTGGGACCTCCAAAACCGAAAATTTAATGTCATCTAACTTCCACCTCCCACTAAAAACAATAGCCTCTACTTTTCAGGAGCCAGGGTAAATTATTTTACTTGCATCCATTCCCTTATCCTTTTAAGGGCTTTGTTTGCCCGGGTCATAAGGACAGCTTAATTTCTGTCTACAACCACGAGTTCCAAGTCATCAGCCAAACCTAACAATTGGACGCTTTCTTCGCATTTCAGTTGAAACAAGGCATCATATAAAATATTCCAGAGGGTTGGCCCGACTATAAATCCTTGACGTACTCCGCTTCTAACTCTTATCATTTCTTCCCTCCGGTTGTTATCTGTTACCTTGATATATCTATCCTCCAAGTTAACTAGCTACTAACCAGTTTCTATATGTATCCAGGAAACTCCCTCTTTCTTAACTCCAGTAAGATCTCTCTCAAGCAAGCAAAGTTAAATGAATTTCTCACGTCTGTGAGTGCTTTGTCGAGCTTCCATAGCTTTATCAACTACTCTCTGTATGGCCATTAACGTGAATCGTCCTTGTCTGAAACCGTATTGTTCAGAAAGGCTGCCGTGTTCCAGCAGCAGTCCCACAATTTTTTCCATCAGTTTGCCGAAACTATAAAGTAAACACACTGGCCTATAACGTGGAGGGTCTGTTTCTGTCTTTAAACCTTAAGGACGAGTTTGCAATCTTCCATACGCACGTGGAAAAGTACCTGATGAAAAGCTGCCCAAATTGTAATAATAATCCCTAATTTTATAAGGTATAGTCTGTGCCGCTATTTTTATCATTTCTAGATATAGCAGGTCTTTGTCTATGTCATCATCTTCTCCATCTTCCGATCCAATCTTTCTCCTTTGTAAAATCAAAAGAATTATAGATAATACTTTTGATTTTACAAAACTTAATTAATTCGCCCGTATCTAAATAGATTATAGAATAAGGCGTTACTTTGTGGAGATCTATAATAAAAAAGTAGTACTAAAATTATTTTTAATTTTATAATTTTATTATTAATTTTTTTTCGCCCCGTATCTATTTAAAATCTCTCATGTTATACGCGTAGACCCATTTGTTCGTTCTATTATAAATAATTAAAACCCTTACAGCCCGTCTTCGTAACGCGACATTTACCTACGCCTACTTAATAATTCTTCACTAACATTCAACTCCACTTAAGTAGGATGTATGGAGGCATAATTGCTTTCAACATATTACGGCGGTGGGCGCAGACATTAGACAATATAGATTTCATGTAAATATCTGCATATAATTTTATTTTTATTTTACTATATTTTTATAGTTCTTGTTATGTCCAATTTATCTATCTCATATATCTATCAATTTATCTTTTAAGTTTGAAATACGTTAATATAATATATTAGGTGCGCCCCGCAGTATTTACCGCGGCGCAGTTTATACGCATTAAGAGTCAGATGGATGTGTAGATAATAAACGATAATCAAGCTTTCTTTTAACTTTCTCATGTCCAGTTAAACTTACGTTTAATTTTGTTGCTTAAGCTTCTAATGAAAAATTAAAACAACATCAACAGAATTAGGAAAATTTGTCCATCCATTCACACGTAATCCGATTACAGCTGTCGGACTGTATGTGATCAATTTTCTCAAAATCTTTAGAACTCATTTTTGTACGGTGTTTGCTAATAGTGCCATTTTTCTGGGAGGTTTAAGTTATTACTACATTATGGTTTTATGTATATTGTGTTGAAGAGGTCGCGCAGTTGTAAAAATAACTTGCCTGCTTGAAGATTTAGTCTCGTGCACTGCTTAAACCAGCAGAGATAAACTAAAGTAGTGAATAGTAGACCTACAAAATTATTTAAAAAATTCCCCGATAGCATGTCACTTACAATAACTATTGTTATGTTCAAAATTTCAATTAAAAATATTAGGTTATTTTCGAGACTGTTTTCTTCTGTTTAGTGTCAACCCTTATCTAAAGAAATGCCTTTGTTACTCGTAGCTTCATAATGCGTGACATGCAAGCGCAATATTTCTCTACTCTGTTCTGTATAACAGAAGTGCTTACCAGACCTGTTCTGGTCTGATAAGCACTTCTGCCGTGGTGGTGCCGTGGTGGTGCCGTGGTGGTGCCGTGGTAAGCAATATACGGTTAAACCCTGGGCAGGCACCAATCTAGTCTAATTGGTATTTACACTTTATCATACGCTTTTCGGTGAAGGAGAACATCGTGTGAAAACTGCCAGTAATCGTTGTGGTCTGGTGCGAGGCAGAGTGTAGACTTTACATTTATCTCAATTAGAAATATATAGTTTTCTTCTAACGTTAGGTTATGACAATACTCCTTCACAACATAACGTTTTTGCCACGCTACTGTAGTACTGCGGCTATGTGTTGCTTTAACGCTTTGGGGGGAAAGATAGCCTTAGTGTTAAATAGATTGCGAACGCAGTAATCGTATTCTGATAAGTATGTGTAATAAATTTGTTTGGCTTCTGGAGTGGAAGTCATTCAGAGGACAAGGTCAGTTTTAGTGCTAACAACATAGTCATCATGCGATGGCAATAACGCTATGGGCTAAAATGTCTAAAAACTTAAATTAAATAAATAAATTATATGGTTTATGAATCTTGATAGCTTTCTGCGGGTTTTTTCGGGGATGCACAAAAGCTGCGTATTGTGAAAAATAGCTGGGATATGTAAGTTATATAAATAAATAATTGAATCATTAAGTCAATTGTGTGATGTGATATCAAGTAACAACTGAATTGCGTTATTTCTACGTCTATTTTAATTGCATAGCACGTCATTCTTATTTCATATATTTTATTGAAATTCACAAGACACTGTTATGCATCTTAATATGACGTTTCAATAGTTTCAAATAAAAACCAACCACCAACCAAGCCTGTATTTGCTAAATAAGTAAAGCAAAAATCATAAACAGTAATATCGTTTCGTAAGTACGTACATTCTTGATAAATTTCGCCTTGTTTTTTACTCCATTGTGTAAGAATTCAGTTCGTAACTCCAAAGAAGCACCGCAAATATTATTTTAATAAAGAGTTTCAAAACTCGAAAACTTTCTACTTTTGCAAGTTATGATGAAAGACATTTTTTGGTAACTCAAAGTACGGTATCGCAGTTACTCTGATATCAAAGTATTTACTATGGATTCGCAAATTTAGAATTAAATTTTAGATGTTTAATTAATGTTATGATGATTGTGATCGTCTTTCTGCCAAAGGTGCCATTTTTTTGCGGAATCGCCACTAGACCTTTAGTCACCACGACGTCCGTAGTTCTTCCTGCTATAGACATATACACGAGGAGACCTATTTGTGACTCACGTTAAATATCAATCGCAGCGTTTTTGAGAAGTTAATTGTCTAATTAAGATCACACAAATCAGTTGCCAGTATTACTTGAGAAATCACATAGATGGTTAAAAAGTAAGTTAATACTGATTATTATATAAACACACGGGTCACCTCGCGTTATATATATAAAATACGTTATATATATAAATGTGACCCGTGTGTTTATATAACAATCAGTATGAATCGCGAAAGTTTATAATCTAAGTTAATCGTTTTTCCCAACGACTATTCATATTTTAATGCCAGCAAAAAGGGCTGCAAAGTAAGATTAAAAGATTAAATAAGATTAAAAATGGTATTGATAAGGTTTTCACCGCACTACACTAGGTCAACTAATCAGGTATGATCCTCACCTCTGAGAAATATAAATCCATTGTAAGATATAAACCTTTTCTAGATTATCTTAATCAATTAATTATATTATCCTTACAATTATCTTTAGTTGATTATCTCAATGGCTGGCAGGCAAATTGATGAACGACGCCGGTACCCTCTATTAGTATTAAAGTGTAAAGCGGATTACCGGTCGTTCACCAGAGATTTTTTTTAACTACTGTTGGGTAACTAATGTAGGTTAGTGTAGTGTTACTTTTTTTCACCAGGAAAAACCCATTGTATGATTCGCCACCCGACGGGTACGGACGGCGGGTATGTCGGACTCCGACTAAAAACCTGACAGTGCACCACCACGCGATTGGTGGCGAGGACCGGGTACTGGCGTACATATAGCTCCCGTCCCCGAAGAGCACCACTCTCCGAACAGTGGCCCCTCCCTCCGCTAATCGATGCAGCGGGACTATAATAGTACTTGACGTTAAAACTTGGTGACTGACTGTGACTATTCATTTCTAACAGCCACAATCCGTGTCTCGTTAAATCATTTAAAGTTAACGAGCTGCAGATTGCAGTGCAGGCTCCAGCAATTCAGTTTCACAATCTGATTAAATGTCAAATCAGTCAGCCGCATTTCCACGTCGCTACGGTTTGTTAGAGTCGGAACGTTCTCATTCAATGCTCCTGTATTTGTGGAAACTATCATCTGTACTTATTGAAAGTAACGATCGCTTTATTGACAACATGTTTGTGCGACATTTTCGTTTTGTTTTCATTAAGTTTTTGTTTTCACTAAAACCGACTTTTTGACTAATTCTAATTAGTAGTGATGAGTCGATTGCAATCTTGATTAGATAAAAATAATATAAGGTTAACACAAATGTTTCTATGAGCAAAACTGAAATATAATTCTAAAATATATAAATAAAATACAAGAATTCCATCATACTATATGAGGAGTATGAAGGGATTATCGCAATAATTTTGTTCATTTTTTATCAGTCGCCGGTTTTGCTATAGAAGATGATGTTAAGATCTTACAGCTAAATTAGACTTTCAGTTTCATGGAATAAATGAGTTAATCTGTAGCAACGTACATTTAATTGAAACCCTTACATCTTATTAGTGGATTGATCAGTCGGTCGAACATGAAACGTTCGCGTCGGGAAGATGACCATCTGTTACCACTATAAAGGTCAAATTTGTTCATGTTGTACGTAAGGAAACATATTAACGGTCTTATTAGACACTTAATTGTTTTACGTTATCACAAAATTTCAGTCTTCTTTCTGAAAAACAATGATGTCATGATTTTATTAAATCACTCCATATATAATAATAATATATAAATCCCGTCCACTCATCGCAATTCGCAAAACTACTGCATGGGTTTCCCTGTAATTTAGTTCAAGAGAAAGAGTGAGTGAGTTATAAGACAGTTAAAATATAATGGTTAAAAATTAAATGTTTTAGTTTCATGACTATGGGAAAAAAAAGTATGGAATTTTACACATAATTTTTAAAATTTTAAATAAACTCTGCTCTCATGGAAAATAAGAAAAGCACTCATATCAAAAGTACACGATCCCCGTGAATAGTAATTGAATAAAAAATAAAATTAAGATATATAATATTATGGAATAAAAAATAATGTGATCCACGACAAATATATCACACGGTGAAAACTAAAGTGTAGGTCACCCAAAAATAACAAAAAATATTGTTCAATATTTTCGTGCTTGGGTACTATGAGTTTTTTCGTAATTTATTTCAGTCATTGGATAAAGATTTTATACGTGCGGGACTGTTTGATGCATGAACGTGAAACATCTCAACGTGAGCGGAGATTTATTTTATTAGACACGAAGACATCATCAGACAATTTATGTAAATTGAACCAATTCAAAAGACCCTTATTGTATCTAACACATCGTGGTATATTCTATTTTAAACAATACAATAAAAACACCAGCTACAACCACCACTATATATACTCGTAGCTCAGTTGTTGATAGTTATTAATCGTTTTTCTTATTCCAGGGCGATAGCAGCATACCTTCAATCTCTGAAGCTCACGCCGAACAACGGCGTCATACACGGGAACTTGGCGTGTCTGTATTACAAACAGGGCTTCATAGACCTCGCTATCGACACGTACCGCCAAGCTATCGAACTACAACCTAATTTCCCAGATGCCTACTGCAATCTTGCCAACGCTCTTAAAGAAAAAGGCCGAGTGAATGAAGCCGAGGAATGTTACAATAAAGCATTAGATTTGTGTCCGTCACACGTGGACACGCTCAACAATCTCGGAAATGTTAAAAGAGAACAAGGGAAAGTCGAAGAGGCTACTTGTTTGTACATGAAAGCGTTGGAGGTATTCCCTAATTTTGCTGCAACTCACAGCAACTTGGCGTCGCTATTGCAACAGCAAGGTAAGAATTAAGAGCTACTGGCTCATTAAACTTTAAGTTCACGATTATTGACGTTTATTATTCTAATTTTGAATAATGCAATAGGCCTTATTCAAGTATTATAGAGAGCATATCCTGGAACAATCCTAAAAGTATGCCAATGGTCACCACGGGTCTGCATCAATGACGGAAAGTTTCTCCGAATTTTCAGTTTGAACTGTATGTGATAATTAATGTGAACTACGCGATAATATTAGGCAACACGCTAAACATGTTAAATTAATTATCAATATATACGGCATTGTGTTACCGTACTGATGTTTATAGCTGAGATACATAGCTCCATATGCTAACTAGTTATGTAAGCTTCGCGCCATAATCATACACATAATTAAATTTCACCCATGGATTTTACTGGTCTGACTATAGAATACTATGGAATTTACTAATTCATATTTTGAAAATGTCGAACTGTGTTTATTTTTGTCGTTTATATTCCGACGTTTAAATAGAACGATGTGTTTTTCGTATACAATTAATAAGGCTGCAGAAAGATACGGATTAGATTCCTTTTTCACTCATTATTGAAATACAAACAGACCGAGCTATAGGCAGAAGCTAGTTTAACTAAATGACATTCCTAGACATAACCAAATATTCTAAATTATAAATAAACTATAAATTGATTACAGGCAAGCTTGAAGAAGCTTTGTTTCATTACAGACAAGCGATTAATATACAACCTAAGTTTGCTGACGCCTATAGTAACATGGGAAACACCTTAAGAGAAATGCAAGACACGAGCACAGCTCTTATGTGCTTCAAGAGGGCTATTGAGATAAATCCACTGTTTGCAGACGCGCATTGTAATTTAGCAAGTATTTATAAGGACCTAGGTAATATTTGCGAAGCTATTGATTCATATAAAACTGCATTAAATATAAAACCAGATTTTCCGGATGCGTACTGCAATCTAGCACACTGTTTGCAAATAGTATGCAATTGGGACGATTATGAAGAAAGAATGAAAACCATTCTTGATATAGTTGAAGAGCAACTATCAAATAGTGATAAATTATGTTCTGTTCACCCGCATCATTCCGTCTTATATCCATTGTCAAACAGAGCGAGGAAAGAAATAGCCGCGAGACATGCTAACTTATATCTAGAAAAAGTAAATATGCTCCAAAAACTCGATTTCGCATTTTCTAAAAAACTTAAAGGACGTTTACGTATTGGCTACGTTAGCAGTGACTTTGGTAACCATCCAACTTCTCACCTGATGCAATCCATTCCAGGAATGCACGATCGATCTAATGTCGAAATTTTTTGTTGTGCTCTAAATCCAGACGATGGAACCACATTCCGTAGTAAAATAGAAAACGAATCAGAACATTTTATTGATCTATCACGTGTAAAATGTAATATTGAAGCTGCTAAAATAATAAATAGTTATGATATTAATATATTAGTTAACATGAATGGATATACAAAAGGCGCCAGAAATGAAATATTTGCTATAAAACCAGCACCACTGCAGGCGATGTGGCTCGGCTATCCGGGCACTAGTGGTGCAGAGTATATGGATTACATAGTGACGGATGACGTAACGACTCCGAGGGCCACTTCAGTAGACTTTAGTGAAAAGTTTGCCTACATGCCGCATACTTATTTTATTGGGGATCATAAACAAATGTTTCCTCACTTGGAATATCGATACAATGTAAAAATAAAAGACGAAGAAACCTTAGGTGACAATGTGGCTGTAATAAATGTAGTAAAGAATGTTGATATGAATGCTCTTTTTGGGGTAAAATATTATGATCAAGTTATACATTTTGAAAATTTGGAACCAATTAACGTAGTTATAAGCGAAATAGACATTCCTAGATATGTTTTTGATGTGACAATAAATTATGAGCACGACCAGGTGAAGTATTAATTATATTTAACGTACTTAATTGAATTTCTATCTTTGTGATAAATTCTAAAGTAATTTTAATTACAGGTAAATATAGATAACGTTTTAGTAGATAATGGTATATCAATAAATTATACCAACAAACTAATACGTTCAGGGGAAGAAGTATACGACGGTATAGTTTTTACTTCAAGAAAGCAGTACGGGCTTCCTGACGACGCTATAGTTTATTGTAATTTCAATCAACTCTATAAAATAGATCCATCAATAGCGAAAATATGGGTGAATATATTGAAACAGGTTCCAAATAGTGTTCTGTGGCTGTTAGCATTTCCAAGCGCAGGTGAACCTAATCTACAAAAATACGTGCAGGATTTAGGTAATTTGTTGTTTTTTTTATAAAGTAAAGTGTAAAAAATTTTAATCGTACATATTTAAAATTTAGGGGAAAGGATAAGAGGAAAAAGAATTTTATTTCTCACCATAATAATTTTTTCAGGATTGTCTGCTAATCGTATTGTATTTTCCAAACTTGCTTGTAAAGAAGAGCATATTAGACGAGGTCAATTGGCTGATGTTTGTTTAGACACGCCTCTGTGTAATGGTCACACGACTACTATGGATATTTTGTGGACTGGCACACCCGTAGTGACATTACCTGGGGACACTTTAGCGTCAAGGTCAGTAGTTTCTATTTCATTTGCATGATAACACACGTGGGCCACGACTAAAATATTTTTCAACATATTCACGGTATTTTACCGTAGTCTCCTCAATCTCACAGGCGATTCGCTTTCTCCTCGATGCCGTACTAATATCTTAAGCTTTTGATTGAATTTACTATTTATTATTGACTCTGGTAGAAAATCAAACTTAGAATAGTAATTAAGACATACCTTTTTTGGTATTATAAACAGAAATTTATAATTAGTGAAGACATTATATTATTGTATTCAGATTTACATTTAGAACAACATTTTACATTTTCTTTCAGTAAAATCACGTTGTAGGGTAACTTTATAAAAAGGATGGAGAAAACTATAAGTATGAGTGGATTGATTTAAAAATATATATCATCACAAGACAGCATAATTCTCGCATAGGGACTTTCTTTAACAGGGTTGTGCGATGCCTATTGTTGATTGAAAAGACCTTAATACTGCTGCAATGTAGGAGTCCCTTGACGTACTTCTTGTTTCCAGAGTCGCTGCATCCCAGCTTAAAGCACTGAACTGTCCGGAACTTGTAGCTAAAAATAGAAATGACTACGAGGACATAGCTGTGAAATTGGGAACTGATAATCGATAGTAAGAACAATTGAATAATAAGTAGTTTCAAGTTATTCCTTCCAAGAAAATGACTGATAAGTTGTCTGATACATTTAAAACGATACGAGTGCGTCTTAAGGATAGGCTCTGTTAACCGAGCACTGGTATTTATCTGCTTGATCTATTAGCAAAGCGAACAGACGAAATGAAATGTTTAATAATACTAATAATTTAATACAAATAAGCGGATTTATTTTGAAATGTGAACTGTTTGTACGAGGATTGAAATTTATACTCGCTTAAATAATTTAATGTCAACTTCCGAATCAACTAAGAATTCTCATTGTGTCTGGCCACTTATTTTTATTAACTTTTTCATATATATTATCACTTGTATTTTTTCGATGCTGTTAAACTTAGCGTTCCACTGTCATGCATACGATAAAGCATTAAAATACGTTTGTAAATACATCAATGTTATTTACATTTATTTTTGAATAAACTGATAAAGTGGAAACATCGTATAAATTATGAAATCACAGAAAGCAGCTGCCGCGAATTTGTTACAGTGTCTATTTTTACCTATGACTAGCCACGCCCCGCGGGCTCGCCTGCGATGGAAACGATAGATCCTCGTATGGAGTGTGGTGGTGGTGTGGTTATATGTTTTTTTTTTAAATTGACATAATATTTTTTTATTTTATTTTACATGATTTTTATGCGGCCCTGTGCAACTTGGATAATCTTTAGCTTCAAGATGCGCTAAGCTATATCGGTATATATATTGTAATTTCCTCGTTCCTGATTTGATCACGTAGATGTTCTCCAAGCGCAGCTGCCCCCGCGCCCGCTGGGCCATTCCCAACTTACTCGTAAGGCACATAGCGAGCGACCGAGTTCTGTCCATATGTTAGAAAACTTATGTCAACTGACAATATCATTATGTTGATTGGTGACGAGTGTTTCCAAATACGGACCTATAACTATATATAAGAGGTATAGAGACCAAAATTTTCCTATCCATCTGTGCTGTGCGACGTAGTTATTTTGAGACTTGACCGTTTTTCTTTTCCAGTCGCCGATATATTCGGGCTAAAGTGTCCAACGCACGATCGACTAGTACTTTATTCGACTGTAAGTTCTACGCGCACGAGTTGGAAAAACTTTACGCAAAAATGTGGGTCCTTTATGAAAATGGAATGGCCCCAGATCACATACTGTAATGTGAATCGACAGTTTGCTGCGAGGACTTTATCGTTTCTAAGGTAAATCGGCTGAGATCGAATGGTACTTGATACTTTTAGAATTTATTTATTCTTTTCTAGGGAGGGCGACTCCAAAAACACATTGTTCAAGATCATCTCCGCTACTCGACAGCTTCCATTTTATGAGTGTTTTAAATAAGTGAAAACATTACTTAAGAAAAAGTGAATTACATAACGATTTTATATTATTTACACTCTACACTCTACATACGGGTCCCACAATTTTCATGAAATTTACTATGAAAGGAGTTTAGGGGCAATAAATGGAACTAAGTTTTATTTTTAGAAAACTTCGCTTTACCCGTGTCTTGCCAGGCAATGAAAAATGACGAAGAATTTTGTCACCTTCTACTAGTTTATAATAGCTCAACTGGGAAATCGGGCGCTCCATAACCATACGAGTAAGGCCCCAGTGTCTGAATGTCACGTCTAAATATTTTACTTTTTTTCAATTCCCGTCTTTTGTGAAAAAAAGAAATTATCGAGAGCCGTTTAAATTTGCGTCTAGATCGTAACTAAGTATATCTTCTAAAAAAATACCGCGCAATGCGGACGTTACTTTACTATATTACCTTACTATTTTAACTTAAATTACTCTTTTCCAGAGAGGCGCCGCCCTCGCCGTGAAACACGACAATTTAAGTATTTCTCCGTCCAGAGAAATGGTTCATTGATGTAATATAACGCAGGATATAATACATATTGTGTTTCGTTAAAATGTGTGTACTATGTTATGGAAATTAAAGACGTATAGTTATTTTGTATACTTCATTACGACCCACTCCTTTAGTATAGTCCTTTATATTAGCGATCCCATCGTGGCCCACATTTAGGCAGAAATCTTTCAAAACGCACGGTGATATAATCAATTTTTATTATTTGACTGGCCCGTTAGCACAGGTGGCAGTGACCCTTCCTTCAGCTACTCGGGTGGCGGGTTCGATTCCCGCCCAGGTCCGCCGTTCTCTTAAAACAATGTGGTAGCTATCCAAGCAGTGTGTGTTGAAGTATTTATTATATGGATGGAAGATTATATGTGGATATATCTATCAGTGCGTCTATCTATCCACAACTCAAGTTTTAAGTTCGTTCTCTTGAGGAGATAATTGTTTCATATATTTCAATTTTTTCTGTTTGAATTGTTATTTTAACACCGTTAGGTTTTTGAAACACCGGCAAGAATTGCACTTAGGCTAAACTAAAATATGAACAATACTGTATCCTGCTGCAAGTACATCCTTACTTACAGGTGTACACTACATTCATACTTATGGTTAACAAAATCTACTTTGTAACTTTAAGTTCATAAAATTATACTAAAGACAAATAAAGAAACAAACAAAGAATAGGCCAATATGTAAGTTATAAATATACATTTAATTGAGTTAATCTTGTATACGACATCTCGGTAAAAAAAGAGGGTGGTCTATTCTACTCAACCGGAACACGGTGGTTTAACTTACCTTAGTCGCCTTTTACGACAACATGGTAAGAAATGAAAGTGGTCTATTTTACTTAGTCGGATACCACACGGCATAACAAGTGGAATTCAACCTCAGTTACTTATATTTTTAGTTGTCAAACGTAATGATGTGATAGCCTAATGGTAACGGACGGACCAAAAAAGTTCGAAAGAAGTGTCCCCACATGTCATCGTCATGTCATTGTTATAGATATCTCACTGGTTCGTGCTGGGCTCGTGGCTCGGGATTTCAGCCAAACTCACAGATCAGTCATCCCGACTATATTTTTATTTACTAATATCATTTAATATAAATGTTTGTATGTCTGTCTCGCTTTCACGGCCTAAAATACCCCCAATAAATACTAATTAAGTATTTTTTCTTATTCCCAAAGGAAAATCTCGATTATTAATTCTTTTTTTTATCCACACACTATTTCCTTTAATTTTTCAAAATTTTATCATCAATGATCTAGCTGATAATGGTTGTAGAAAATATGAGAATAATACTCCAATCTTATATTATAAATGCGTTATGCTGTTACGCTATCACAGCCGATCCGCTGGATCAATATTGATGAAATTAAACCTTATAAACCGGGGTTTATATACAGGATTAAAAAAACCTTTTTTAGTTCAGTAACACGACAAAAATCATGAAATGATTAATTGAGAATAATTGAGGTACTTAAACGCTTAGATAGTAATGCGTGTTGAGGTACTTGTTTGTAATATTAGCAAGACGTGGGCAAGACAAGACAAGACCATGTGACGTGGCAATCTCTTCGCAGACTTTTGCCCGGCTGTGGACCTGGGGCACGCGAAGATTAAAGAAAAACAAAAGTGAAGCTATTAAATTTTAAAAATACTCAATAAACAGTAATATATTAAACTAGATGTGGTCGCAAGAAAATATATATGAAAGTCCATAAAATCCAGTGGGTGTCCCATCAATATAGGTTTGCCCGTTCCGGAGAATCTATTATTATGCTATTAACATAAGTCTTCCTCGATGATTGCACTATCTTTGGTAAAAACTGTACTAAAATTCGTTCAGTAGATTTAGAAAAAAATCGATCACATACAGCCTGAGCATGATTTTCTTATTTTTTATTTAGATATTGACGAAAAGCGAGCTTTTTATAGTTATATTTTAGTTGCAAAAGTCCATTACTTTTGGAGTAATTCTTCCAACATTTAGGAGCGATATTACAATTTTACGTTACATCGTGAAAAAGTGTTTCTGGATTTTTTTTTAATCATACCAAAACTCATCGATTTAACCATCGGTTAAAAATAACAAAACAATTATTTTTACATAGTTTATTTTATACTTTCACATTTACAATAAGCATAGCAATAATCACTGTCGCCAATCAAAACAATTTAAATCAAAACACTTTTATAATATACATAAATAAACTTGAAATAAACCCGTGATCAATAAATTTAACCAAGAATATAATTTAAAAATATATTTTTTGATTGTGGACATTGTTTTTTAATAACCGGCGAAAATAACCACTTCACAAGTTGAACTTATACTCATGTAATTTAAAACTAGAATCTAAATTATATAAACTTATATTATTCTTAGATACATATTTGAAATACAGAAGTTATTGAAATAGATTATAGTTTTTTCTGAAAATAATTAACCTGCTTTCTTGACCAAACATAACATATAACTATTACATCTGCATATCAATGGTAACATAATGCGGATAACTCATTTCTTATTGCAGCGCTGCTAATACTTATTGAAAAAAGTTTGTGAGTGTGTATATTTGTGTCGCTCTAACGCTTTAACGGCTCAGCAAATTTGAACATAACATTGTATACAGATAGGTCTCAACCAAAAAATAATAAAGTGTTAGTTTAACCAAATCCATGGCCTTAGACAAAAGAAGAAGGATAAGCATTTCACTTCTTACAGCCTTTATTCTAAAAAAACAGTAGTATTGCTTGTAAAAAATACAAATGGCAGGAAAAACTTTTTTTTAAAGCAGCACATATATACACACTTATACATAGATTATAACAAAAAAAGGTTACATGATAAACCACAGTAAGAACGGTAGGATCATAATAATACCTTTCAAATCTAAAAAAAACTTCAACTTTTACTAAGCCAAATACTAAATAGCATTATTGAAAAAAACATTACAATAATGCTATTAACTATTTAAAATATTTATATTCAAATTATTCCCATAATTGAAGCGCTGTGAGCAAAACAAAAATCCGGAATGTTCTCAGTTAATCGAGCCTGCCTGGATAGAGGTCATGCCTATGCACAGGGTATCTCATCATCGGGTCATACAGTCAGATCTCATACAAAGCATTCAGGTTGCTTAAGAAATGCAATAAGAAAAACAACGCCACCATCACGCTAAATGCAGCGAAATAAAATACAATGCTTACATCATAAACGCTGCGAACGGCAGTTTCATTTACAAACATATTTAAGTTTAAATCTAGTTACCTGTACGAACAGAGAGTGTACTGGGCTTAAAACGCTAAAGATATTACAATTAAGACTTCTATATTTGTGCAGAACGCAACGTCGTCGGATAAATGTTTGAGTTCCACGAACGACGAATGAGTAATACGACAATATACGTATTTACTATTAAAAACACCTGCAATTAAAAGTTCAAAAAATTTTTGATTAGGTTCTGCTAGCTTTTTATTTAATTGCAAGATGACAATTCACTACTTACGAATTTTGAAAATAAATTTACTTTCGGATCACTTGATTTACAACCTGAGCTATACGATCACTCTAACCAGATTCTGGACCACGGAGGACTCGCGTTTTATCTCAAAGAGAGTCTAGTTGATCCCGAGCGGGAGGCGAAAGTGATCTGACGACGAACTTGTCGGCGCACACCACCTGTCAGCAATGTACGAGGAGATCGTTATTCCATAAGGATATTATCTACGGGCCCAAAACAACATCTATTGATTGCAATTACTAGTTTTTATATAATTTATTTTGCTCATTTAACTTTAATTATACCGCAAAATTAATATGGAGATCTTTAAAAATCATAAGATCAATTTACAAACAGTATTTGGTAAAAATAATAAGACTCTTCATTAAGTTTTAATATTTAGTCAATTTTTGACTTTAACTGCTTGGGGCGCCATCTATATGATACTTGTTTATTTGTTAATCTTTTATGTAAAATAACGCTTTCGAAGCCCTGTTAATATGACTAAAAAGTAAATTTTAATTTAAAGCCATATTTATAAATTGTCGTGTTGTAAGTCCATTTTTATGATAAGAAAGTTGTAGCGGAAGGAGTATTTAATACAGCAATATTGAACAAAATAAACAATGATCTCAGAGCGGCAAAAGTTATAGTTATACAGAATAAACTACAAATATTTTTGAGTTTATGAATGTCTGCTTGTCATCAACTATATATAATAGAACACAGTAATACAAATATAAACCTGTTGATCTTAATTCTTATTCGTATTTTCATACAACACAAATAAAATACAAATATTGTGTAAAGAACAGTGTCAATTGACAAATTGTAAATGAAATTAAAATTGTCAGTGAGGTGTATATCAAAATTGAACATTATTAATCAAAATAAATAGAAAATATTAATATTAATTAAAATGAATCTATTGAACTCGACGAGTATTTAGTTTTTTTCTCAAACAACCCTAAAATACTTCACAAATAAATTGATATTTACTACTTTAATACTACCTTCAGGAGAACAATAAGCGCATGACAGCATTTGATGGACGTAGTGTGTCAAAGCATGTGCACCGGACACACATACATGATACAATATTCATGTTTTGGAGTCGGTGTCGATAAAAGGCCTTAAGAGTACACTAAAACAATGCAACGGAACTCGCGGTTGCAGTAACTTTACAATGTTTAAAATAACATTCGGCCTTTACTTTACTGTTTTATATTATATTATTTTCGAAAAATGGCATATGCTTTTTCATCGCTTATTATCATAGTATTACCTAATGTTATTTAATTTAGCATTTTTCATTTTAATTATAGTGTTATTTATGTACGACTTTCTTTACACTGGCTTACGTTGCTTGAGATGAATATAAAATAAACGATGGTCTCATTGTTTTTCCTTATACAATAAAGCACACTAATATAATTACTTCTAAGTTAACAGGCATTCTTCATTAGTAAATGAAGGAATATATCTTATATTACAACAGCTTCTACGGATAATCTGCTATCTCCATATTTAAAGAGAAGGTTTGAAGTTTAGACCCACCGCGTCACTGTAACGCGGGTTGGCAGGTTACACATAACCCAGGGATTCTCCAGGGATATGCAGGTTTCCTCGCGATGTTTCCCTCACCGAGAAGCGAGTTATAAACTGCAATTATCAATTAGGTACATAAGGTAACATAGAAAAACTTATTAGTGCCCGCCTGTTTGAACCCTCGGCCCCCTCGAGAGAGGCACGCGGTATCTCACCGCTCGACTGTCATACCTTGTAATAATCATTGCATTTGATATTTTTTCCACTTTTCTCATGGACTATACAGAAGATTTATAAAAACTAAACAGCTCTTATTTTCAAACCATAACACTAAAGTTGACCATAGAATTTTAATGCAAAAAATATCAATAAACAATAGATATGGTGTAAATACGTCATAGTAGGATTGAGTATGAGGTGATGAGAGATTTGTATAGTTATACCATGAAAAATTCTCGAGTAAAATCTGCAAGACAGTATTTCACATATATGCTATTTTATTTTGTTTATTTAATTAATATTTTTGTACCAAATAACATAGGGACAACGAAACAACAAATGTTTCAAGGTCAATTGATACTGTGCGGAGGCGGTCTTGTGCAGACGACCTTTGGTGCACGGATTATAGCAAAAGAATGGGGGAAGGTGCAGATAAACATTAAATAGACCAGTAAATATGTATAAATATATGTAAAATAGTAGTAAAGATCTGATAAATATAAGTTATACGGGAATAATAATTACATAAACGACTTTCGAAATTGCAACAGCCGTGGCCGTGAAAGAATTACTGGAGTGATTTGTGTGCTGGTGGGAATAGAGAGCCGAGTGGAGCCTGGGGAAGTTAAGATAATTTAATTATTTTATTCTCTAATATTAAATACTACCTAATATACATATATTACGGTTATTATGACTGATGACGTTTACCAAAATCTCATTACTATCTAGATTGCGCTTTACTTTCCTTATAAGATAGTTTTAAGGTGAACTTGTTATTAAAATTAAATATTTTTAGAGACATTGTCTTTAAGAAGTTATACTTAATTTCCCAATGAAAGTAAGTCTTTTAAGTAATAATTTAACACATGCAAAGTAGCCGACAACATTTTGTATTGTACTATTACACCAATTACACTAATTTAAACGGTCAGTATCAGTCTTCCACATAATATAATCAATTTTTAACATTTTCACTATAATAAACAAATTAAAGATAATTTTGACATTTAGTTATAGAACATTATAGTGATATTTTAGCTTCGAAATTTTCAAAACTTTATAGAACACTTAAGAACTACAATTATAGTAGAATGTTTTAAATTTCTTGAGAACTACAGTGTGTATACCAAAATATATAATATGTATAATATATGTGAAATGGAATGTTTCTTTGTCAGCGCCTCCCTGATATTTACAATCTTTATGAGCTACGCCTTTGCTACTTCCGGTACCGTCCCGGGGAAACACATTTAATCAAGGCTAGGTTACGATTAAGGCTTAAACAGTAGTAAATATCATAATATAGCAGTTATATTTATCACACTCACGTATTAAATCCCATGACGTTAATGGATTTATTAAACGACAATATTGCTTTTTTTCATAAAATGTTGCTCAACTATCACTATTGATATTACCGCACTCAAATTAACTACATCTATTTAATTGTAACTTAATAAATAGCAAAGAACTTGCATAATCTAGTGGTTTGTAGTATTACTGGTCTACAGTTAGGTAGCAACAGTTATTTTCATTTGATCAATCACAGCTCATTAATATATAAGGGAATGATTGTTTCTATTTTATTCTGAGGAACTTTTCAATCACTTTAGTGTTCTGGTACGCTGATGTCGTGAGGTCGTGAGGTCGACATTCCCCGCTACGTGCTAAGTATTCTAATCTCTGAGGTATGCAGTTTTAAGTTCTAATATTGCTTTCGTTATCCTAACAATGTTATCAGTATTAATTTTCTAAACAAGGCTCTTTTTCGTGGCAGTATTCTTCGAACGACAGTTCGATCATTCGTCGTCTTTCATATTTTATCTACACGTCCCAATTTTTTAAAGAAATTTTTAATATCGTCGTTTTATCTATATATTATTTGCAAAAAACAAAAAATAAAAATGTAGTATCCACTAAATGTATGTAAATGGTATATATAAAAATTACATCGAATTACAATATATACCTAATCCGGAAATTTTTCCTATTATTATTTTCTATTATTAAAGTGTATAATCTGATCGTCTTTCTAAATACGTGCTTTATACTTTTATAAAAGAGATATATTTTGAAGAAAGAATTCATATCAATAGCAACATGTATTAGATATTATGAGTCTCTCAATTAATATTCGCATCTTCATCAACTAGTGAGTGATATGTGAATATGTGTGTTGTGTGAGTGTGTGTGTGTGAAAAATTTGTGACGTGTAGGTAGGTGGTTATATTATATACGTGGTAGAAGTATATATCTAAATATTGAGACTAATCTATTGCTAAGATATTTCAAAAATTCTACAACTATTACGCTTAATATATTAAGACACGAGCATTACAATTAAGATAGATTAACTTTTTTTTGGATTTTCTTATTTTTTTAATTTTTTAATAATTTAGGGAATTATTGTAATATCAATTATGTAACTATATTCTTGTAACCCTCCGATAAGTGACATTACAATACTACCTAACGACCTCGCTACGCTATCGATGCCAAGAAGCGTAACTTCTGGACATGCACGTGTACGATGTTATGTATAAAGCGTTAACGATTATGCCGCCTCGTGGCTGCACTTCACTATCGGCGATTATCGTTGGACGATTATCACCCAGCGGTTCCCTTTCACGGGTCAGGTTGTATCCGATCGTAGGCGATCATAGACGATGATCGAAGAGTACGGCCGAGTATGCCCTATACACGATCATGCCCGCGCCTGAAGGTTTGTAATCGCCGACTTTGAAGGGCAGTCATCAAATATAAAGTCATCTTAACTCTACAACATGTCTAATCTAACATAATACTAATCTTATAAATATTTTTAGACGTAACATACAGTATTTTAGAATTTCGTTTCGTAGAGATGTGTTATTACACAATTCAACTATTTATAACATGTTAAAAATCTCGAATATACCTATATATAATATAATATATTTTAAATGTAAGAAATATCATAATGATCTAATAAAACTATGATAAAAGGGTGATGCTATGTTGGAGCATTTGTTCTGTAGGGTGATGACACGCACTGTATCCGACGTACGTAACGTTACGAAGGTGTTGTGTTCGTACGAACCAGTACGAACACGCCGAGGTACAATACTGTCTAAGTATTTCTAAAACAGACATGTTTTAATTATTTTTTAATGTCCATACTTAAAATAAACTAAAAAATCATAAAAACTTCTACAATCTACTAGCATTTGGAATTTATTTTTTTGTGATTTTTCATAAAACAGTTATTAATAGTAACTGTTGATGTGAATTTGTAAAACTAATATTTTCTAAAACAGGTCGGTTCACGGAACTGTCGCAGCGCAGTGGGCTCGAGACATCAGCGGGTACGAACACACAAAACGAAAGTAAACGAACTATGAATGGACGAAACGGAACATTAATGTGAATCATGAAGGTGTTTTTATGGCGACCGTGAAACAACGAAAATACTAAAATACTTTATAAGGTTGCATACATACAAAGCCAATTCGTTACATTAAAAATAACGAAACTTCGTAAGCATTATCCAGAACAAGTTCCTGAGTGAGTGGCTCATCGTACGGGCAAGTGATGCCCGAGGCAGTCATCACAACACGACGACGAATCAATTGCCCGACATCACTTCCACATTATACCGTGCCTGTTACGTCCTACAGAACATCAAGAACTGCACTATTTATGATTAAAAACACTATTTTTCTATAAAACAGAATTTTTAAAGCCAAGAATACATACATAATATACACTATGCAATAAAACTTATCGCACGTCGTGTGGTAAACCAATTATAGTTTTAAAATTACATTAAAAATACAATAAAAACATATAAAATCATATAGGACACTTATCTGTATTACTTTAAAGAAGTCCGTCACGGCTATTTAAAATAATGCACTGTGGAGTTATTTCTGAGCCGTCGTCTGTATTAACATGGTGATTATAAAACGGATATTTTAAACGACCGTGACAGTAGGTACCCCGTATGGGTTCCGTAATGGACCCGAACGCTACAACCGTCGTCCGCCGGCATCGACAACCACAAAACATGGTGTTTGATGGTGCGACATAGCCTTACGAGTGCGTAAAAGGGCACGACGTTACAGTTCACCGTCCGTACGGAGTCCATGGCCCCGAGTGGCGTGTGACCTGCGCGTGTGCGACGTCGGCCGCGGCTGACAACGGGACGTCTGCCGGTCGGACCGTCGAGGGCCTCTTGTCGACACGGGGAGGGTTATTCGTGATCTTTACATCTCGGATCGTTCAAAATGTAAAAAGTCTCGCAATCACCACACAGCGACGGCATACTGCGGTGCATACACGCAGCACTACCGCTACACGTGAGTCTCTTATGACAATAAGTCGCACCGACATCGAAATACGAGTACGCGCGAGAGTACTCTGTCGGATATCCGATATTTAGCTTTATGTACGGCGACAACGCAGTCCGTTGTGTGAGAATTGCCTTCCGAATTATGCTTCCCGCATCAACAATCGCGATTCTAATGCTCAATTTGCGAAGAGACTACTGTAGAGTAGAACCAGCAGAATAGAGCAGAGCAAGCTAATCAGTTACGCAAGCCTTGCGAGAACTACGTCACAGTGCGGCACTACTCTAGGGCGAGCGACGGCTCGGGGAGAGCGCCGCCATCGCTCTGATGCTCGATTGTCTAGAGTGAATGTTTATCAGGAATGACTTTAATAAAAAGTTACGTCTAATTTAAATATTAATATCACTAAATAATCTACTACAGAGTATTCACTACTACGGTAAGCGTGATAGAGTTCGCTTAACCTTATTTTATTAATTAACTTTTTGTTTAAGAAATGTTTAAAAAGTTTCGAAGATGCGAGTTCAGCTATTTTTGTAAAGCGAAATGATATCGTTTAGAAATCAAAAATACTTTAAAGCTACGTAAAAGAGCCGATAGCTTCGAAGCTACGTAAAAGAATTAAAAAAATTGTAGAATGATTATGGTCGTTTACGTTTTGGTGTCGGTTGAAGATGCATCTGTTGGTTGATAAATGTTTAATGAAGAAGTCTTACATGCTTTGCACGATCGCGCATGCACGAACATTTGCTATAAAGATTTTTTAACATTCCGTGATATTCGTGATATTAGTGTTTATCTTTATTCAAATCCCGAGTTCTGCGCCTTTTAAATGGAATCTTGGCTTAGGTAAAGAGATCATTATCATTATTTATACGCCAACTACTCGGATAGCTAATGTTGTAAGCGCCGACTGCCCTAGTGTTAACTATAATTCAAATTTATTCTTATAGATATAGAGAAGATCTCTAAAAGTCTCTAAATATCAGAACTTCATTTCCATCGAGCCACTAACTATTACTATCAGTAGGCTAGTGATCGTGACTCTCTACGTGAGAGGCAAAGAGTCAACAAAATAGTGAATACAACATGCACGATTTCAATAGGAAGCAATATTAGATCGCTTAGAAACGACTTATTTTTATTCATTCGCTTATATAAAATGAAACTACGAAAAAATAGAATATATCGATACAATGTACCCTACATGGTTTGCAAACTACGTTCCAAATAAAATATCAGTGTCGATGACAATAGTATGAAATTTTGCAAACAATAACCAACCTTCTAGTGTTAACAACCGTTCAAACTACTGTTCGTTAACAATTACATAAGCGGAAAATGTTGAGCATCAGATTTGTTTACGAAATTGAGAACTCCACTTGTGTTGCCGCCCTTTCACACAGAATAATTTGAAACCGGACGACAGTGTAGAGGAACACTGTTCTCGATATTCGGGCTGTTATTAAATGTTAAGTTATTTAAGTTATCAAAAATGATTTTCAAATATGTACACGACGGTATGTATGGTTTGGAGATCCTTTGGATCGAATATCTACAAATTTTGGGAACTCAACTCATCCAAATTCGGTGCTTGCCAACTGGTCGCTATACACGGTCACAGTGATGGAGGGTGCAAGAATCAGGTCGTGATTTCATTAACGATTAAATATGGCATAAAAGCTCCGTCGGACAGGGAGGGTTCGAGAACACAATTATTTGGTTTCCTAAAGCTGTGGTTGTATCAATTTTACAATGATAAGTATATTAAATTACAACAAAGAACTAGTAGCGTTGAAATTATCAAGGAGAGTTTAATCGTACAAACCTTCTTTTACTGAAATGGGACTCGCTTAGATAAATGACATTTTTTAATTATCGGTTTATTAAATAAACTAGAAGTAAACAAAATTACATAACTATAGACTAGTGTTGTAAATTTAATAACATTTTATAGTTACGACATTTTTTAAGTCTCTTGTGGTTCATATGACCGGTGGGTGTGGAATATAAAGACACGTTGTCCGCCCGCCTAGATTGGGATAAAGGTAGGAGAATGATGAAGATATGAGATGATGGTGACCGAATGAAGTTGTTTTCGTTAATGTTATCGATACAGCCTATGGAAGTTCACAATACGAGTACGTGATTTCTGTGAAACAACATTTGGAATACTGTAACCGGTTTCAAATTATTACTAAACGGGGCGGCAAAATAAGCGGATACCGGTACGCGCCCTCCATTAATCTTCTTCCAGAAGTACCAGATCGTCAGCCACGACGTCGGACACGTGGAGGTATATGATCCAATACATGAGGTTGAAGCAGACGAAGCAGACGGGGAACACGATGCGGGAGTACTTGTCGATGTCCGACGGCGTCATCCCCAGCAGCTTGCTTATGTCCTGGAAGTATACGACCGGTATGAACGCACGGCTCCCGGCGGTCGGTCCCCGAACCGACTCGACGCTCGTATCGTCGGCGACGACTGAAATACAGGCGTCCCGAAATACGAGGACGAGTCGGCAACGGTCAGATCTACTCGTGACCGCCGGGGTCGTCTTCTCTTGCCGGCTGACCCTTGAATTAAATTACTTTTATACAAAAGCAGACCCAGACTCGAAGTCGTTTTCAGAAAATGTTCGCTACCGGCGGGAGTCGCGAGCCCCTGCCGCCCGCGCCGCCGGGCCGGTCGGGCGGTCGGCCGGCCGACGGTACGTGCCGCTCGCGACCGGTACGTTGTTATAAATCACGCGATAACGTGACCCATTTCGAACGCGAACCGATCACGATCAACCTTCACCGCTATAATATAAAACAGCTACAAACTATTAAAGTGACTACTTTTCGCGTGCAGCTTTAAATTTAATATTTAAAATAACAGTTATCCGATAGAGCGCGCGCCACGCGACGGTCTTCGCGTAGCGTATTCCGATCGCGAGCATCATCGTTAGCACCGAGCGAGTTTCGAAGTATATTTTATATCGTTTCACCGAAGACGTTACCTTTCCCGGGTGGAGTAAATGCGCCGGCGGGCCAGGGTTGTCCTCCTCGGCGCCCCGTCCGCCGTTGACGGTATTCTCTAAGGTTCCACCTTTTGAATGTGCTTTGGGATCGTGCACTTTGAACCGCACCTCCTGGAAATTCCATTCAATAAAGCTCATTTCATTATTATGATCGTTAATATGACACATTTTTAATTATATTATTAAGTTTCAACCGCTAACTCCAATAATAAAAGTGACGGTTCGTTATCGTCCTACTGGTGACGGACGAACGTTTGAGACTTTCATTATGTACACTGTAATCTTTGTTTGAGACATTTCAAAATAATAAACTTCATAAAAAAATTGTTTTTTAAATTGGATATTTTTCAAACTTTTTCAGATTGTACTTCTTTAGCTATATCTATACCGTAGTTTATTAACATGTCATCCCATAGGAACGGCGGTCAATCTACAGACGAAAATTATTGACTGTCTATTAAAACGGTCAATAATTTTCGTCTGTAGATTTAGCTCGATTTAATAAAGGAGTTTATGGTTTTCTTAGTTTAGTCGAATATGCCGTTTATAAAAAAAGGATAATTTATTTGCTGGCCGTTGTTGTAACGACAATTAAGCTGGATAATTTTTTATAACTCTATTGATAGTTGCAATGTTTTCCACGCTTTTCGTGAAGGAAAACATCGTGAGGAAACCCGCATATCTGTAAAGAATTCTGTAGAATATATGCACCGAGCCACATCGGAGCGGCGAGGTCGCCCTTACCTACAAACAACACATATAACTTCGGCAAATTAGCACCGAAAACGTAACAGACGTCTAGAAAGACAGGCAGGCAGACAGAACCCCGTATTATATTATATATTTCGAATATATTTCGGAGGATGATTTCAGGCACCTCATGACGTTCATCTCCATTTTATCAGCTCTCGCCTCGGCGAAGGAGCTACGCCTGCACGATCGCGTATCGCCTTTGTGTCTGACTCTGTTCCAGTGACATCAAAATGAAGTCGGAACTTTGGCGTATTATTTTTTCAGTTTGTTTCATGGTCCTCGGTTACCTAGCTAACCGACGCACAACACCACGACGTCCTTTTTTTCGTAAATTCTCCCTTAATTTATAATATAGATCTCATATAGGAAGATGTGCGTCCCTTTTGCTTCTTATTCATCGTATTTGAATATTTTTAGTATAATGTAAATACTACTTAAACTTGTTAGGTTGTTTTTTTAATTACACACTTACCGACGGTCTCCCTGGGGGGCACCTGTTGAGAGTGCTCAACTTGGACATGTTGTGGGCGTCTCCCACAGAGGGGCAGTCTACAGGCATCTTCTTCTCGGAGGCAATCTTCTGAATGGCCACAAACCTTTGTTTTCTCATCTGGATTCTTTTAGCCATGTAGCCCACCGTCGCATATTCTAAAAAAACGAAAATTTCCGTTCATATTCAAATGATTGTTACGTTTTTGTACGAGTGTACCTCCGACACCTGGACTGCTCTTACTGAACAAATAAAATATTCAGCGTTTGCTATAACATTCGCTTTGCACGACAACATCATACATCAATTAAAATTACATTTAATTATCTTTGAAATGAATAAAAAGTAATTAAATCCTTTTCTAATATCTAAAGTATAAATATATGTAATATGGACGATAAAAATGATTTTGTTTTCTCATCGATATCTTTAATTTTATATTTAACTTCCGGCCTGACTAATATTTTAATAGGTGTTAATAATTCATTTTATATTATTGAGTCGTTTTATTTGGTGATATTGTGCTGCGAGCGCCGCGTGTGCTAATTTATTAATCTTGACCTATGTTAAATATTTTCAAAAGATTATATCCGAACCAGGCGTGAATAACTTAACAAATCGAAAACGCATACTTTTCACGACAAACAATTATAAAGTATCATTTGTTTTCTAAACAAAGTCACAATAATGAAATCAATACAACAAAATAGTTACTGTATGATACTGATCTCATTCTTCGTTCCTATTGCCATCAGGGCCTTCGGAATCTAAGCCGGGATCGACGTCTGAAATGTCACCATCACTTTTATCACATTATTAAAATATTTTATAGAATTCATGAAAATGGGGACGACACATGTGGTGGCCTGAGTAATAATTAGTTGTTGCTATGATGTTCCTGTATTTGGTGCCCGCGCACCGCGCTCGGACACTGGCAGCCATAAGTGTCCTGCGGGCAGACACGGCCAGTGGAACGTGATTCGGATCATGCCTTAATTCATTTAAAAAAAACTCAGCTTAAAAAAACCCCATTAGCGATTGGATTCGACTAGTAAGATCTTGCAAGACTAATATTGCATTTGCCATTGTACCCATGAAACTTGAAAATTTTCATAGAATTAAAAGAAGGATGCATGTGGTGAAAACTTTTTATGGCCACCCGTAAAATAACTACAATATAAGAAACCCATCGCGGATATACGTTCTAAGAGGAATTTTGATGTTGAAAGTCCCTTTAAAATAATTAAATACAGAAAAAAGATAAACTACACAACAGACGGACAATATAAGGTTAGACGTAGTTTCAAAACAAACCTTATCTGTAAGTAGAGGCAAAAGAAAGATTTAATGGATTTTTTTGTCACTTAATACAACGAAAACTTGACAATTCGACATGTGCTATTAAGCACTCAATAAGCTTACTCGAACATAAATTAATATCTTCTGTTGTCCGATTAGATTTTTTCAATAAATTGAACACTTGAAGTAAATATGGCACTATGGCTAAATAAACTAACTAAATATGGCTAAGTACCTAAAAATTAAAATTCGAACTAAGTATGCAGTTTGGTTCTAAAAGCCTTTTACATGTTATTTTAATAATTTAATTTACTACACTCTTTGGTTGAAAGAATAATTTTAAAATTTAAAATTTTTTTGCTACATAACAGACTTGTTGACTTATTCAAATATTTTACGTTACAAATATATATTTACATTACGATTGCTATTAAAATTCAAAAGTTTCTTCATACCGAGTTGTGACTTACACAACACAACCTACGTAACAGTTGTAGCTTCATTAAATGTAATTGTTCCTTGACGATTCAAAAGTGCTTGTTAAATACTAACTTGAATAATAATAAATAAATAAATATTAATTTAATTTAATTTATGTCGGTTAATACTTTGTCTATTATATACATCGCCATTTTTTATAAATATGTATATTGTTATGCACAAAAATTAAATTGCTAAAGATATACTGCGGAGCAAATGTAAAAATACCTACTTCCTTCATTAATTAGAAAATATTTAAATTTATATAAAATTATGTAAATTACATTTATGTAAGTCGACTTATCAACCAATCAAGCCCGCTACCAACGGTAGGACGAGACATGAACTCCGTAGATCATAAATAAAAAGCGATACTAATATATTGATTCTAAGAAGAAGAGTGAGTGAGTGAGTTTACCGAGCAGACTGGCGAACACCATCACGAAGCACGTCCCGAGGTACACGTCGATGGACTTCACGTACGATATCTTGGGCAGCGCTGCGTTCGTCGAGGACATCAGCGTCGTCATGGTCAGCACGGTGGTGACCCCCAGCGCCACTCGGGCGGGAGTCGCGTTCCGGTTCAGCCAGAAGGACACCCACGATATGATGACGATCAGACCGGAAGGAATATAAATCTGAATCAAATAGTAGCCCATGGACCGTACGAACTGTATTTCACAAGCCAATCTTGAATAATTTCCTGCAAAAAGTGTGAAAAATTCATTAGAATACTATAACTAATCTATTTTTTTTATAAAATTTTATTATTCTTTATCCTCAAAATGATAAAAACAATCAGTCGATCCGTACTCGTAAGGTACGTCAAAAAAGTAGGTTTATCTGAATCGATCGCGAGAAAAATACTTAAATAAATCAAGTCACAAAACACTCAACTCGGTGTAGTCGGTGCGGATATATAAAAGCGGGACGTGAAAAGAGTCGTGACCGTTCGCCGCTCGCGTTCGGCGTCCGCTCGACAATGATCGCGATCGTAAGTTCTACCGTCGGTCCCCGCCCAGTACCTGTCGTGAGGGAGATCTCCATGGCCCGCTGCCGATGTCCGAGCACCTTGAACTGCGGGAGCGACACCTCGCTCGACACCCCGACGGAGTTCGGCCCCTCGTTCCATTTGTACCGGATGTCCCGCATGGTGTAGCCGACTGTGCGCAGCGGATAATAAATGAGAGAGCCCCGGGCCCGTCGCAGCGGGTCTTACGACTCGAGCCCCGTCCGGCCGGCGCGAGAGCGGGGAGTCTCGTCGTGCGGTTGTCGTGTCGTGGTAGCGGTAGTAGTAGTAGTAGTGGCGGTAGTGGCGGTAGTGGCGGTAGCGGCGGCGGTGGCGGCGGTGGCGGCGGTAGCGCGCGTGCCGGTGCCGCGGTACCGCCGCCCGCGCGGGCGGAGGGAGGCGGGGCGGGCGGCGCGGACTGGTTACCTGTCGTGAGCGTTACAACAGTGGCACGCTGCCGGTGCCCGAGCACGCGGAACTGTGGCAGCTGCACCTCGTTGCTCATGCCGACGCTCACGAGGCCGTCCTTCCAATGGTATCGAATGTCTCTCATCGTGTACCCGACTCCGGAGACATGCCAAACACACAAAACGCTATCACTTACGCTGCGAAGCATCGCGTTTCCCTCGCGCGGCCGGTGGCGGCGCCGCTCGCGGGCGCGGCGAGACCCGACCGAGCCGATCGGGGGAAACTAAATCGAACTCGAATCGGCTCGATGCGAATTACAGAAAAATATAAATCTACTAGTACTATCTATAGAGCGAACACAAAACCAACTCCAGTACTACATAACGTGTAAATAATTGAAATATATATACATATGCAGAGTGATACCGACGATACGACATTAAATAACTTCACTGCTCACTTGGAAGTATTACATTACTTTGGTATAATTCAATGTATTTGAATATAGAATTTAAGTAAAATATAGATATATTCTAACAAACAAACTAAATACGTTTAAATTACGAAACACGCTCATTCATTAGGGTTCACTCACCTTGTAGCGCGCGCGTACGGCGCTCGGTGTAGATATGACGATCGCCGCGAAGATCAAACGGAGCGGTGAAATACAAAGGTCGCGGCGTGGTGACCGCAAGTCCAAGGCCAAGGCCATTTTTACATTTTTGATACAGAGGAGAATTCAAATTATTCTTTATTCAAGTTGACTGTGTGGACTCGGCGGCCAATCTTTTAAAAAATTATTACAATTTGATGGTTACAAGATAATCGTTGCAGCTGGATGCGTAGCTGACTGCAATTAAGATATGCTACTATCACTCAAATAATCCTCAATAGTATAGTAAGCTTTATGTAGCAACATCGTATTGAGATAATTTCTAAACTTGTGTAAAGGCAAATCTAGATAATGTTGAGGAATTTTGTTATAAAAACGTGTACCGAGACCGACAAATAATTTTCGGACCTTTTGGAGATGTAATCTAGGCGTCATTAGTTTACGTCTGTTTCTTGTATGTATGTAGGGTTTTTTTTGTATGGCATGCTGCCATCGATGATTGATCCATATACATCATGAAGTTTAATTTCAAAATGAAAAATAATATCCTGTGGCTAAAGTACTTCATTGAATTGACTAAATTTTTTTATGTAGGCTGCTAAGGTGCGTAGCTATCTAGGATTAAAATTAATGTCGTATCGTCGGTACCACTCTGTGTAACTATCGTATAGTATAAAAGCTTAAATAAATATCATGCGAGTACGAAAATAGCGCGCGTGCCGGCAAGCGTGCGTACGACGATAGTGTCGTGGAGCGTAGCGCTCGCTACGTGAGGGAGGCACGGGTGAGGGTGCGGGTGTGGGTGCGGGTGTGGGTGCGGGTGCGGGTGCGGGTGCGGGTGCGGGCGCGGGTGCGGGTATCGGGGGGGTGGGGCGCGCGGGCCTCGGCTGCGGCACTGCCCTCGGTGGTTTCGCGGTCCCGCGGCCGCCGTACCCCGCCTCCTTCGGCCCGCTCGGCGTTCGCAGACTCGATGTCTCAATATCATTTCTGTCGCTTTATGCTCGTGAGGACAAAGGCTTACTATTTTACGAGTCTGCCTTCTGCGGGTGCTGTATGCGAGAAGGAGACGTTCCGATTCACGAGAACGCGAGGTAAATCGCAGCACGAGTCGACGTTAAGTTGTCGCTCGCGCTCACAGATGTCCTGAGTGGCATCTGATACGAGAGAGCGGTCAGAACACGATCGTTAAGGCTAGTGAGAAATTTGCATCGTGGTAAGAATCAGGTTATGATCGCTGCAGGTGAGCGTTTTTATATTCAGTTTATTTTTCAGATATTATCTTATATTCACCAAACTCTGTACGACACTCACTTAAATATTTGCACGATACATATAACACGAAGCGTGCTTCAAATAAAACACTGCTTATTGAATAGCATATATATAAAATATTCAAGGACGAGGTCCGGCCGATTAAATTATTGTGGCAATTATGTTTTAATCTTGTGAAGTTTTCATATTAATTTGACATACACGAGTACACATAACGAAATATCAGTCGATATACTTACAACTCTCGATTTCGATATGACACAACTGACGATCCATCGGGAAGTATTGTAGGTTCATGGGACAGGATGCTGTGATGGTGAGTCTGAAAGATCACTCATAATTAAGCTCTATTGATTTATATTAAACTAGCTTTTACCCGCGCAACTTCGTTCGCGTGGACTGTAGTCTTGAAATTAGGAGTAGCTTCTGTCACCATCCAAACCTTCAAATATCACCATCACAAAAATCAGATCGATCCGGGAAGAATCAGAGGGATTTATCGTTTGATCGAGAGCTTAATATGATAATTTTAGTAAATAACCCGTACTTACATATATTACAATGATAAATTTTCTCAGTTAAATTTGTCCAGTAAATGAATAAAATAAAATAAAATATAAATACTCTTTAAAGATAACTCTTTTGACGTAAGCCGAAAAACTTGGAATCTAAATACTTCTGTAAATACAGATTTGACTTGATTTTGACACATCGTAAATAAAAATTAGTTCCATAGGTTTATTATAGATGGCGTTTTGAATGTTATCATATTTAATTCCTCCGGAATTTAATTCCTGTTGAATTAACAGGATTTATATAGCCTATATGTTACCCCGGTATATAAGGAATATTTATGCCAAATTTCATCTATATTGGTTCAGCGGATCGGCCGTGAAAACGGAACCGACAGACAGACAGGCAGACATTCACATTTATAATATTAGTAAGGATGTATATAACGCTCATTCAACAAAACACAAATATTTTTTTGCTACCGCAAATTGTTGTTGACTCTTTGCATATTAGGAAAATAAAACTCTTTTCTCGCAGGACACAAAAGTAGACCGTTGATTTAATAGAATTTTACTCATCATTCATGATTACGTAAAACATATATAATATCCTTCGTTTATTGTGAGCTAGTCAGTGTTTAGACGATGTACGAGCACCCTGCTCGCTCTATTGGTCGTAATGGTTTTATTCCAAATATGATACTGGCATGTTTCGAAAGCAATTCAATTGTCTGTACCTGATGCTCCTCGTGATGGAGCCCGAGTAATGAATACGTATGAATTCGTTGCTCGTCGTTGCGATGTGGAAGTACGATTGCTTCTCGTTTACGAAAAATGTATCAGGTACCCATATGTTCTTTATGAATTCAGAGCCAACCGACAGCGTCTCCACGCCCTGCCGCTTCTTGTATCCCAGGCGCGGGTCTGTCCAGAACTGTCTGAAGTAGAAATCCAACGTGAAGTCCTGGAGAGGAAAGAGAGTTCCTTTGAATATGGTATGGCGTCCCCGGTCTACCCCGGTCTACCCCGGTCTAGCGGGTCCCGTGACCCGGTATCGTTTTTATATATTAGATTTTTTTACACACAATCAAAACATAGATCTCACACTATATCGTTAGGTAAAAATCTCACGGAACTTCAGGTGTCAGTTAGGGAATTCATTGATGTCGTGAGAACTATGAGATGAGTTACGGAATCGGTTACAGTTTACGAGGTAACCTTTCAGATGCGTAAGTTTACAAATGAACGCTACTTAAACAAAAACATCTAAAGTTTGCATGCTCGGTCCGATAGCTAAGCGGTGAGCGTGAGCGGATGTAGCGGCAGCGGTACGGCTAATGCGAACTCTAACAATCTGTAAACTATTGTGATACGTGAGAGCGTGTTCGTGATATAAATAAGGCACTACTGATGGACAAAATGAGCGAAGCGTGAGACGTTTGAAAAAATGTGCACTGTAGTGTAACACGAAACCTTCGAGCGAGTGAACGGAGTGATCGCTGACCATGAGCGGATGGGTGCTGAGCGGTCGGAGGGGCGGTCGGAGGGGTGGGCGAGCGGCAGGCACCCACGGCTCGATCGAGGCTAACTTTGACAGAAGCTTACGAGCGGGAAACTGTACTGATTGCCGCGAACTGATACTTAGCAAATTCTGACGAACTATACGTTCGACATAGTTCTCGGGAGTCTCGAGACTCAGCGATGACGAGACGAGCTCTCCGAGGCTATGGGTCACGTCTTATTGTGACCTTTACGACTTTGATTTGGTTTCCACTTCGAGTCTTTCGCCCGGCGCCTGGTGGCTGGGTCGGTTCGGGAGACCGGGTAGATTTGTAAGGTTTACGAGTACGTGTCTCATGTTACTACATTACACTAATAAATAGAAAACATCAAAATAATCCAAGCGATAAGAAAAAAATTAGCTAAATAAACCGGTGTTCCGAGTGACCGGAGAGCGTGGAAGATATCGAATGTTTAGGCGGTTTCAGTAGTTACACAAATACGTACAAACACATCGAACTACGAAATGAGTGACGAACGAACAGTCGTCGCAAATCCATAGAATTTCCGTTCATACAGAACGCCCAGATTTGAAATGTTCAAAGCGTTCTGCGAAATTTGAAGCATAACGTTTTAAAAACGAAGTGTTGATGTTACATCAAACGCTTTATTTATACTCATCTACGAGTCTTCCCGACAGTAAGCACCGCGCGTTTTAAATTATCTCGATACAATTTCCATCGGCTACCCGCGATCGCGCGCAACGCTCGACGCGACGGTCACGAGTCGACACACATCACCACTTCGCGCTGTGAAGACTTCGATATCTTTGGAATTACGAGTACTGCCGGACACGCAACCCGATAACCTGCAAGGTTATAACGGATCGCTTTCCTTATCGTGACGTCACAAAACCAAGTTTCGCTCGACGCGCACGTTAAAGGATGAAGGGACACATAATAAGAAAGCAAGATTCGCAGACAAAGGGCGTTCCGCTCCACGAAACGCGGGCATGCTCGCAGCCTCGTGTCTGGGGCCGCTCGCGACTCAAGCGTGAGCTGACAGTGGCGAGTACCATGAGCACTTCGGAGACGGAGCTGATAGAGAGCACATACATGGTGACGCCCACCTCCACTGGCGGACCTGCAATCAAGCCCAGTCGTGAGTGAAAACCAAACCAGAGGGCTCGACGTGGCCCATCGCCGGAGCGGGAGCGCGCGGGATTCGGGGACGGACGCGCGTCGTCGCACCTACGCATCGAACCGTGGACACGGGCGCTACGAGTACGATGAGCGGTGATGCTGGTGATGGCACTAGGGGACGGATCTTGCTATGTATGCGCGGTGTCTTTAATATTGGTTTGTAAATGCGATACCATTTTCACTTCAGACAGAGAGCTGATGGAGAGCACGTACATGGTGACCCCCACTTCCACGGGCGGTCCTGAAACCCACACAACACACAAAATGACCAATGCTATTCTATTATATTCTACCATTATTGCTTCGGTGGTAGTTTAGTGTAAGTTTTCATAACACGCTGAGAGGTTATTTCTTCTTTGATTTCAATAGTAATTGCTCGAATATAAGATTGAATATGTGATCCATATGACGTTAGTCGGACTCATTATTTCAAGTAAAACTTTCAACAGTCTTGTCAATATTGCTAATTAGCTTTCACTTTGTAATTTACAATAAAAAATAATCACTAATTATTGAAAACCTTATATGAATTCAGATTATAATCGTAAAGATTGCAACTGAACATCACACTTAATCGTGAGATAAAAAAAACCATACAACCATAACTGAAGTAGAGTACTTGTACTTGGATTCAGATAAATCTTTACTTTAGAGTTCTTTTGGAGCAATCGAACCTTAAAATTATGTTATGGTTTAGTATTCTACTGAAATACTTGTCCAGAGCATTTGATTGTGTTCAACACGAGACTTTATTGCTAAAGATTGCTACTATGGCATTAAAGACAATGCGCTTCATCTCGTTCTATCATATCTTCACAGCCGAATTCAAAGAGTGTGCATTAATGATGTACAGTAATCCGGAACAGGCTTAGTTATGGGTGTGCCTCAAGGATCAATCCTTGGTCCCTTTATGTTTTTAGTTTATATAAATGATGACCATATTTCATTCATAATATTTGCGATATTGTACTGTTTGTGGGTGATAAATCTTTAATTTTTAAAGTAAATAGAACTGACTATAATATTGACGAAGTAAACAGGGATTTATTACAAGTAGCTCATTGGTTCAGGTTAAATAATTTGGTTCTGAACTCAAATAAAACGAAATATATTGAATTTGCATTACCTAATGCTGCAAAAACAGCAAATAGGCTCTCTTTAAATAATATACCACTGAAAACAGATAATAAAACTTGGACCTTGGATACAAAACTTCAATTGAGCATAAACGTAACAACTCGCTCAGGGAAACTGAGTTTAGCGGCCTATGCTGTACGAAAAATAAGACAGTTCACAGGCATCGAATGCAAAACTTGTTTATTTTGCCTACTTTAATAGCATTATGTCTTATGGATTATTGCTATAGGGTAAATACGCGGAAAACGAAATAAATTGTATTACAAAAAAAGAGCCATCTATCTATCTATCTAATTTCGGGGACGCCTGTCGGTGCAGGGCGGGTGGTCAGCTCCTATTCCGGACTATTCCACCCATTTCCCCAAGTTGGGACAAGGGTTTCACTGCTGTCCCGACAGTGTCACCTGCTCTAATCTACCCGTGGCTTTTACGAACCTGATAATATCCCTGAAGGAGATATTTGTCAGGTCCTCAACTTCAATTTCATCCTTACCTAGTATCTCCCATCTTACCAGCGAGTACATAGGGCAAAAAAAAAAAAAAGAGCCATACGTGGCATTTATAATTTGAGTCCGCGTGATTCCCTGCGAGAAAAGTTTAAGGAAACGGGTGTTCTTACATTTGCTTTATAGTATATTTTAAGCAATTTAATTTATGTTCATAAAAGTATAAAGAATTATAAAACGATAGGTGATGTTCATATATAGTAGACTATGTCACTTAGTGAAAAAAATGATTAAAATCGATCCAGTAGTTTTGATTCATTACTGCCCGTGGCCCGCAAGCGTTAAATTTAGAATAAAACAATTCCCCTTTCCCTGTATCATTAAGATTTCCTACTATCTTTGGAATATCTAAATTCATACACTACATTTTTACTTATTTACTTTTTACATTTTTCCCAATGTATTTTTTTTTCAAATTAATTACAGAATGTCCTTACATACAACATTCACAGTTTTCTTGTCATTAGACAATACAAACATGTTTTATTTAGAGGTTACTGTTGAAAGGGCGACATATACTTGTGAAAAACAAATGCGTCCGATCGCTGCTAAATTCGAAATGCTATAGGGCGGAGCGCGGCATTTTAAATTTGTAATATCTTCAAAAATATTCATTTAAATTATGTGCTGTAAACGGCCATATTGATTTATATTAAATCAACTTTGTATATAAGGTACTTAGTTAGATAAGGATTAATGCTGTATTGTTTAAAATTGCTTCGATAATAAGGGATTATTTTTCGTAAAAAGAAAATGGCAAAAATGCTATTGTGGGTTATCCATAAGAGATGAAGTTTTCTGTAGATCTTTTCAAGGTGTACAAATACTAAGTACATTATTTTGATAAATCTCGTAAGGTTCAGCCTGTTGCGTTTGCGTTTGCGGAAAAAAATGTAATAATTTACATCACATTAGAAACCTCAAAAATTACAGTTTTCCTCTACTCGATATTGAATGTTATTATACATATAAACCTTCCTTTTTAATTACTCTATCTATTTAAGAAAACCGCATCAAAATCTGTTTCGTAGTTTTAAAGATTTAAGATTTTAAGATTTAAAATAATAGCTTTAAGTAAGTACTTACATAGAATCGGCGAAAGTTGTCTTAGTACAAAAAAAAAATTCTACGAGTATATGCGTTTTTTTTAAACGATATACTAGCAATCTAAACAAATTTAGCATTGAGACATTTTTAAATGTTTTACCTAACACATTATGCTCTCATAACCATCGATACTAGAACGCTATAGATCACATAAAAGTTTTAAAAACTTCCGCGTGAAACTTTTTCAGTCAGAAACCAAAAACCGCGTGCTATTTAATGTGTTCTGTACATTATCAGCTAGACGTTTCTTATAGCTAGTATCAGCTTTTGTCAAATGGCCTCTATTTATAAATTCAAACGATAGACGTCAATTTTTTTTACATCCCTTTTTCTATTTTGTATTTAAAGTTCCAGAAGTTGGCCTAACCCGATATTCACGCGCTTAGTATATGCGGTTTCAAAACACAAGGAATGTTAATTATCTGTAGTATAATATTGGTGCCTACACGGTTCCTCTTCAGATTTCCGCATTTCTGAGTATAGATCTTGCATCATCTTGCCATCCACGGCATAGTATTTGTCAGGCTGTCCTGCACCGCTCATTGTCATCGACCAGGTCTAGAACGTATCGGTATGCACGAACTGTTCCAATATTTTGGTCTTCGGCGCGACCGATCAATGGAATATGTGTGGGGAAACAGAGTAAGAGTACAGAGTTATAATGCGCAAAGCGTAGTTAAAATAGAGAGACAGTCGCTCTGTGCGAGTCGTTAGAGGGCAAAGCTATCGTAAGATTTAGTATTGCGTGTGCTGAAGTGAGCGTGATGTTAAAGTACAGACTCTATTATAAAAGACTCATACTTTATGTAGCATTATTATGGGTATGTCCTTCGAAACAGTAGCAGAACCTTATCATCGTCTCGCTTACAGCTCCTTTACCATGTCCGGGCGCAGGCCGCTCCTCTCCCGGAGAGGGCTCGGAGCTGCGACCCACCTCGCTGCGGTGTGTGGTGTGGGAGGGTGCATTGCATGTAACACGCACCTGGGGGTACCCTCAGGATTTTCTAGAGATATGCAGGTTTCCTCACAACGTTTTCCCTCACCGAAAAGCCTATTTTAAAAGTAATAATCATTTACTACTGTTACTACAATTGTCCACTTATACATTTGCCTCAAATTTGGAGGTTCTGTAGAGTTATTCTAAATAAACGGTATTTCAGTAACAATGTTAGTCACAAACGAGTGTCCTATCAGGGTGATGTCGTCTCGAACGTCGAGCACTATGTCGATATTGCTTCGAGTTCCTGACGCCTGCCGCTGCTGCGAAACGAACCGTTTGGGAACGATTGTTTACTTGTTACGGGACTAAAATTGTGAAACGAAGTTTGGGAACGAGAACATTTTGCAAACGATAGAAGGAAACTTCCGCGGACGAACCGTAGCGTATCTCTGAAGGAGCTAGGACATATCTTTTACTCTAACCATACTTCCAGAAATATGTTTACACGTTGTTATCCGCTATTGACGTGCGCTATTCGTTAAGAACGAATGACTACAACGAGCGTAGAATAAATATGTTTCTGGGTTAACGTTTATTATCCTACGTTAATGATAACAAACTGACGGCTTAACGCACTCTCTGATGAAGGACGGTGAATAAATAGACAAATGTAATGCAAACAGAAATTCCATATAACTTATAGATGTATTCCTCGAAAAAAGACTTATGAATGCTATTGGTTACCACGCAACTTCTATCTATCTTTCTATCTATCTATCTTTCTATCTTTCTATCTATCTATCTTTCTATCTATCTATCTATCTATCGAGTTACAATATAAAATTTGAAAGATGAAACTGTGACTCTCACCAGGTATTAATAGGCTAAACAGACAAGACAGAAATCAATAACTTTTCTATTAAAGCTTCTGTGCCTGATTTATACTTAAAATTATCAGGCACTTCTCGGTGAAGGAATATATCGAACGTCGTACAAACTGCATATCTCTAAGGGATTTCCGGAATGTGTGCAACCTGCCAATCGGCAGTGGAGCAGCGTGGTGGGTCTTAGCTCTAATCTATCCTAATCAGCTAACGAAATAAACGGACGAATTTTTTTTTTTTTACTTTTGCTTAAATGTTCGAACTTCCCAAGTATTTCAAATCTCTCGCGGCAACCCTTTATTTTTATGTAGATATTTACGCTTAAAATCACTTCGGTTTTTATTCTTTTGAATTCGCCAACATACTCGCAACATACAACATTCGTGAAACATACTCATGTTGTCATGTTGTCATGTGATCCAACCATCGAGCAAAAAATATATTCTAATATATTAACATCCATTCTAATAATGTCAAGCAAAAGTGTGTGTTGTCAGTATGAATAGATGATGTGATTTTTTCAATAGTTGAAGGACTATAGAGGGAGAAAGGCTTATAGTCGTACAGAAGTCCACAGATGTGATGTTGCGGGAAAAAGCTATAATTAAAGTTAATAAATGTATTTCGATACTCCATTTTAAAAATATCACTTGCTAGATGTGTCAGATGGGATAAACAAATTTTTAACATAGATTTTAATGGGAAACCTTTAAATATTATTCAAAAGCAATTTCGCTGAAAAGTGTGGGCTAAAAAGTAACACGAAAACCGTTTCACTTAGTTAAATAAAATTTTACAGCGACGGTGTTTGTATAAAAACACAAAATAGTATAAAATCCCGTGCGGAAAACTATGTTTGAATAAGGAATTGCAAACACACAGGGCTGTTGATATTTTTTTTTTGTTTGCGCGGCGTCGGGTACGGCGTCGGGGCGGCTCGGACACCGACCGGTTGCAGAACCACTGCGGTGTTTGTGATTCATTTTACAATTGTTTGATATTTTGTATTCGCTTTACCAATAAATTCGTTGGAAAAATAAATTTGAATAAATTATTCTCGTATACGAATTTCATATATTCAAATTTAAAATAAATATTCTTTATATTGTATAAAATAATCTTGTAAACTATTGCTTTTGCATCACATACTCTACTGGAGGCTCGGAAAGTTGCTCCTACCGAGAAGGGCCCGCAAGAAGCGCGACGGTTACCCTTTCACAAATGTAACGTTTACAACTAGTTACATTCTGTCACTACTACACCGTACGGGGTCGGAGAGTAGCTCCGTCCGGGCATCGTTACATACGGTAGCTTCTTCGTAAGATGACGACGTGAAGCTTACGTTACCCTACTGTATTCACCTATTGTTTTTAGCTGCAACCACCATTATCGCTATAACTTTCAATTAACAAAAAAAAAGAATCTTAAGAGTCTGAATTAGAAAATTAAATAAAAAAAGAGCAGATTAGCTTAAAGTACGTAACGTATATGCTTTTATTTCTCAAATGCCTTTCATCTAGAATGGTGCTATAAAATGCGTGTAGAGCTTTCATTTAACTGAGAGACGTCATTAAATAGACAGGACACCGCTGAATGGACCTACAGCCGTTGAATTTATTACACTTTAATAAATGGGAATTTGGAAAATTGTAATTTTCTTTTAAGGAGAAGAGATAGCAAAGTAAATATATTATTTATTATAGAGCGTAAATTGCTCGAAACGTATTATATTTTGGACAAGTTAATCCCTCCGCGAACGGAGCTACTTTAATAATCTATAGATCGGGAGCCGAATTAGTAATTTAAACTTATATTAAGCAAACATACCATATAAGGTAAAATATTTCAATTTTTCCTTCGATAACTGCAAAAGAATATCATAATTGAGGTACCTTAACAGTGACATTTGCCTGAAATACAGCTTGTTGTTTAGGTACCACTCGCACGAGTAACATGAACCCCGGATGGCCTGAATAAGGACTTGAGTATAACTTGAATATTATACAAATTAATAATATTTAGAATAATTATAAGGTCGATAAAATTTCGCATATATATATAGTTTACATTAATTTATTTTACTGTTCATTACTTCAAAAAACTATTTTTATATCTAAGTATTTACTTTAAAGACGGATTATAAGAAATTTAGTAATAGTCTAAAATAATTTAGTCTGTAGTTACTTCTAAAATATAATAGTCTTATTTTAAAAATTATACGCACGATGATTTTGTTTTTCGTCGCGTGAAGTCTTCAGCAAAGTGCGTGTGTTGTTTAGACGCGCAATTTTATTTATGCGATGTGTACTCGTCTATGCAACTCGAACGTAATTAGAACGGCCTGCAGTACTAACCTCCATAATTGGGTCTTACTCTTTTATCGTAGCTAATGCTAAAGGAGTCCAATATGGCGGATATATTGACGTCGCCGAACATGCCGCCGCCGCCGCCGCCGCCCCTGTGGACAGAGATATGCATTTATTATAATGGCTTTTTTAAATAAATTTACATTTTTAAAATCGATCTATCTAGGTTTTATTTAAAAGAAATGTCGTTTTATCCCTGTATCGGGGCACTGAGAAAATGCTTAAATGTCTAATATAAAGCAAATGATATTCGAGCTGTCTAATGGAAAATTGTTTATGATTTGGATTAAAATGTTCATAACCTAGGGTCGATTCCCACATGTCACCCGGCGTTTTCTTTATTTCTTTTTTTATTTTTTAAATCGATTTTTTTTATATCTTTTACAAAATGTACTATTGATGGTTCGACTAGCTCCTCATTTCCTATTCGGTAGCGTCAAAGTACTCCAAGCTGAGCTCGGAGTATCTCACCGGCCCCGCGCCCTCGGCTCCTGAGCTGCTGGGCTGGACACGGACGCAGGTCCAGCAGTGCCTGTGTTATTAGACAGTTCCTGAAGGACGAGGCGTAGTTCCTGTCTAGTGGTGACAGCAGCCGTGAATGTTCGCTGAATATTGAGTGTAGGTAACCGATATCGCCACACTAGTATATACGGGCGTCGCGCACGTTCACGGTTCGGAAGACATATCTCACGCTCCAAATACTACCCGCGCGGTCCGGGCACCCTCCTTACTCCAGTTCTGCACATCGGTTAATATACATATTCGGAACATCTTCACCCTAACTGGATTAAGAAAGCCGCTATACGGCGATCCATTAGCGATAGCGGTAAACTTCATCTATCCGAACTAAAGTAATTATATTATTTTGCGATGTCCTGCCTGAGCTTTTCTCTGAAGCTTCAATAACATGTCTACGATTTTGTGAAATATTTGTGTATAAATTAGTCATTAAGCCACCGAGGCGCGCGCGGCGGCCGACGTCGAGAGATGGGACGGTAAGCCAAGCCGGTGTGCGGCCGTTATCGATCGTTCGAGTCACAGCGACAGTTTCAAAAATATGGTTTTGGCGAGCTTTGGCCGTCAGTTTGCGGAGTTCCATAATATAAAGTATCATTTATTTATATACTATAATGCGCAATTATGGAAAATTGCTTAATACTTAATGTAGTATTATTCGTAAAATGCATGTGCTATAAGCCACCATTACCGCACTTAACCTGCACTGCACACATTTACTATACAGTTTCAATAGTCGTTTCACCCCGAAACACCATCAAAAGATAGACTCCATTCATAAATAAAAATAAATACAGCAGTATCGCAATAAAAAAAACTAGTTAAGACTCAATTCAGTTCAGTCAATTCTCGACGTACCCTCGTACGTGATCAAACATTGAACTAAATTTAAAGCTACCGATGTTTTAAATATAAAAACCATTCAAATGCTACAGCGAATATCTATTTGTAAGGGCTCTCAATAAAATATGAATACATGCGAACCAAAACGAGCTCATCGTTGCAGATACAGTATCAGGGATGATAAAATGCAGCTGAATGTATATCATATTATATCATATCATAGATGGATCCACGTGACTTGGAAATGTTCTAGCTTTTATTTATTTTGATTTATATCTGTATTCATTGAATTATTACAATAATTTTATTAATGTCGAATCGGAAGCTGTCAATTGATGTCATTTGTCGTTTCCTAAGTTAATAATTGTAATTGAAATGGAGATGTGTCAGCGAGACGGCAATATCAGGGCAATATAATACTATATTAGACATATATCGTAGGTCTATCGTGTCGTTTCGTAGCCTGTCGTGCAGGTAGTCGTTCTGAACGCAGACTCGTGTCATTATTAGGTGTCCGATCGCTTAGATCGCGGCCAATATTTACATTAGTCTCGTTGAATTAGTCACACGAGACTCAGCCTCGTCCGATCGTCACTGACGCCTCAGGGTGGTTCGTAGGAACCACCGTCGGTATAGACTGATAGAGTTGGGTTGGACTGGGTTAGAGTCCATAATGCGGAGAGCGTGCAGAGTGTAGAGCACGACCGCGGCTAGGGAAGGTTTAGAGATCATTGCACAGATGTACGCGGACTTTGCGGACTGCTTCAAAAGGTGTACGAGATTTAAGGTTCACCAATTAATATGTATTGATATATAGGTAAAGAAAATGATTATATGTTAAGCTTTGATATGGGCTTTGGTAAAAAAGGGAAACACAGGCCGATATCGCGAAAAAGGGGCGATTATGTGAGTGGTGAGAAAAGAGAGTTGGAGGGGTGGATAGAGCGAGAGCGGTTTCCGGTTTGGAAGGATAATGATCGCAGATATCAGAGGGAAACACGTACGTGTTAGTTTCATTTAGTTATCGGCCTCGATGCCCACAAGTGATGGTCGGTAATAGGTATAAAGATGAAAATCTGTGTACTCATCTCTTTTTATGCCCTCAGACATGATATGACTTACAATCGATTCACGGCTGTTTCATACTTAAAAATAAACTGTACGTACATAAAAAATAGGAAGCATAAAATGCTTTTTCTTTGTAAGTTCATCGCCAAGTCGACCAAAAACTCGAACACAATAAAGTCTCACTCGACACCGACGCATTCCCGATACTGAATAAATTTCACTGAACAAAATGTTATTCGTAATGCATTTGTCGGCACAGGACGGGCTCTTGCTGCTGCGCGCAGCGGTACATTCTTCGTGCTTTACCGCAAACCTGATCTTTTATCGAGGACTATAAACAGAGATGCATATTATACAAGTATTTCGATGTTTTCTTTTATGTAGCTGAATGTTTTTATGAGGATATTTGTTTGTAGATAGTTTTCGTGATATCACTTTTATAAGTACTTCACTTTTTCGTCTTCGATATGGAAGTATTGACGTTTGGACCATCAGTCCATGCGCACTTGCAGCTTACTGTTAACATTTAGAGACATGCAAATTTCCTAATCCTCATGATATTTTCTCTTACCGAAAAAATTTCTTTATAGGAAACTCATCGAAGTCTACCTGAGGTTCGAATCTTGAAGGCTCTTGGTTTGGATCATGGGCTTAACATATATAGCCATCAAGCTTTAGAATAATGATGACAACTTATATGGCATTATACGCTTTATACAAGTTTTGTATGTACGTGTGTATGTTTGTATGTACCGTCACCTCACTCCAACACCATTTTTATTTACTTATCGACAAACGATTTTTTTATCCACTTACGTTTTAATAATTTGATATATTTGTCTTAATTTTTCTAAATATTTATATTGAAAAAATCTGCAGCACGTCCACGTTCATAAAAACTTTAAAAAATATATAATTAATTTTTAAAGATGAACTGTACTTGTTTTTTAACTTTTAGTTATTTTAAATTATATTTATTTTTAGGAGAAAATAAGGGTTAAAGTCTATTAAATAAATAGTATTAAAAGAGGCGTTGTATAGAGCGCAATCAACGCTCGCTGTAGTTGTACTCGGGAGTTAACAGAGCCCGAGCCGCGGCACTTTCCATAAAAACTCATCAAGTTAATTGATATTTCCATTTGATCGTGAGACCCGCGGCAGAGGAGAGGCGGCTCTCTCACTCCCGACACTCTCTGTAATGAGGGGACCTCTCACAGACACCAACGTGACAAAACGTACATTTAAAATGGCGGATAACGGATGGGGTGGTTTACTTTAGTTAGTAGTAAGTTTATTATGATTTAATCGGTCATCGGTGGCGCTCTAGACGTCTGTCAGTATCGCTTCTCGTCTCCTATGACAATAGCATTATATCGGATTACATCAAAATAATATTATTGTTACTTTTATAATTGTAGAGGTAAAAATATATCAACAATTTGTATGTAAAATAAAATATAAAAATATTATTTCCTCATTGAAAGACTATACCTGTATATAAATAAATGAGAAGCTTTGTCTATCATTTATTTATATACAGCTATAGTAAATCATTGGATAATTCCTTAATAACAACTTTCAATGGCAATTTATATGGATATTTATCCTACGTAAACTAACGCCAAGTGTCACAACCCCCACCCCCCACCCCCACCTCCGGTCGCGCCGTTCACTTATCAAGCGATACTACCTAAATGTTCTTCACGTAATAACATACGAGTATACCTATCGTACACCTGAGACGAACCACTCGAGACACGACACCGCGGGATGCTGGCCGCTCCATTCATAGATATTGAGAGACGCGAACGTATATTTTATCCAATGAATGGGTGAAATTGATACCGTTTCACGGACAGGGGCGCTACTTAGCTCGAGGCCTCCTGCTACGAGTTTATTCTGTAAATTTCCTATATCATCCTATTGAATGGATTATTAATGAATAATCGTTAATGTTATATTAGGATATTATAATATACCTAGGTACATTGTAAGATGCATTTGCGGCAACATAAGTGTTTAATAACATCAATTTTCTCAATTATGTGTTAATCAGTATTCTTTAAAAAGAATCTATCCCATATGTTAGGTCAGTACATCTCGTGCACGTCACTCCAGTACGTAATCAATGCAGTCAATATTGCTTGAATTATTCGTGAGAGAGTATCATACAAACAGAAAGATACGCCAGAGTTTGAATTTATAGTGTGAAGTATATTATATTATATTTTACATTCAAATAAATAAAAGAGCGCTAACGTGAAGAAAACAAACACTGAATACGAGTACAGAATTTATAGAATTGGGCGTTACTTTGCGGAGGTCCATAATACAAAAGTAATGAGGATATTATTTTGCCATAATCTGCGATAAATCCGCTTTATCGCGGATTATAGCAAAATAATATTCTCATTACTTTCGAGTACAGAATATTAGTGAAGCGTGCACATCGCACGTCAGGATGCATCGTTCACTCGGCGTTGCAATTACTATTATACCTACATTTTCCATTAATTAATAGAACGGAGCGCGTTATAGAAACACCCGCTGGAAACAGAGCGAGCTCTATTCACCATAATATCGAAGCTAGTTGGCTGCCATTTAATAATTAATGGAAACGCTAATTCCCTTTGGGCGGACGCTCAGGCAATTTGTAATTTGCAGTTTGCCGTTTGCAGTGGGCATATTGTATGATGTCACTTCTGTAACAGATCAAACACATGAATGGATGATGAATGTAACTTGCTATTGTTCCTGATGCCGTTCTATGTCTTCTCTTGTTAACATTTCAACATTTGTTACTCGAGATAATGTTTTATTACGAGCTGGAGCTATGAACTACGAACTTGGTTGCTGGTGACAACACAAGTGTTAAATACCCTCATTTACAACTATCTACTATATTATATTGTTTGTATTGTATATATTTCCGACTGAAGAATGGGGTTTTCTTTCCTGTATGTTATGGTACAATTGAACCATATGTACCGGTACATATGGTTCAATTGTACCAAATTCCATCCACATTTTAACTGCAAGCTATCCTTACGGGTCATACTTCGTGCGGCCGTCGTGCCATATATAAGGCTCAACTAAGGTAAACTTTTAAAAAGAGCTTTTTCGAATCCAATCCGGTAAGTACGAAAATTATACCAGATTTTTATTAATTACTAGCGGCCTACCCTGCTTCGCACGGGTATAAAATATATAGCCTATGTCACTCAGTGAAAAAAAATATTTAAATCGATCCAGTAGTTTTAATTTATTCATTACTGCCTGTGGCCCGCACGCGTTAAATTTGAAGAAAAACAATTCCCCTCTCCCTATACCAAGAAAATTTCCTGCTATATCTAATATCTAAATTCATATACTACATATTTACATTTTACATTTTTCCCTATATATTTTATGTTTAAAATGAATTACAGAATGTCTTTATATACAAGATTCATAGCTTTGTTATCATTAGACAATACAAACATGTTTTCTTTAGAGGTTACTCTTAAAAGGGCGACATTTAGTTGCGCGTCCGATCGCTGCTAAATTCGAAGTGCTATAGGGCGAAGCGCGGCCTCCTCGCGGGATTTTAAATCTGTGATATCTCCGAAAATGTTCATTTAAATTACATGCTGTAAACGGCCATATTGATCTATATGTATTTAAGGTACTTAATTGTATAAGGATTAATGCTATATTGTATAAAAATTGCTTTGAAAATAAGGCATTATTTTTAGTAAAAAGTAAATGACAAAAAATGCTATTGTGTGTTATCCATAAGAGATAGACATATACCATAGCGGACCTTTCTGTAGACCTTTTCAATGTGTACAAATACTTAGTACATCATTTTGATAAATCTCGTAGGGTTTAGCCTGCGTTTGCAATGTAAGCGGAAAAAAAAGTAATTATTTACGACATCACATAGAAACCTCAAAAATTACAGTATTTCTTTACTCCATATTGAATGTTATTATACATATAAACCTTCCTCTTGAATCACTCTATCTATTAAAAAAACCGCATTAAAATCATTGCGTAGTTTTAAAGATTTAAGCATACATAAGGATATAGGGACAAACAAAGAATGTGACTTTGTTTTATATTATGTAGTGATAATCCTTAAAGCATGATTCAGTATTCAAGCGCGATGGCTTATTATTATTTATACCGATTTCAATGATTCTTTTTTATACAATGGTTAATACTATTCACTTTTTTATTCAGGAATGACTGAGAGTGATATAAACGTAGGAGTAGACAAATATAACCAGAAAGCTTCGAACTGCTAAGCTATCGGGAGTTACACGTGTTATTGTGAGTCAACCATAAAAGATAGACATATGCTGTCGTGGGATATTTTTTATATAATTTTAAGGAGAACATTTCCGTCATACATGATTTCTGTGTAGCTTTAACCATCAAGGTTGCACACGCGACGGAAGCTTAAAAAATGGAGTAACTTCTCCCGTTTTCCCGACATTTCCCTTCACTGCTCTGCTCCTATTGATTGTAGCGTGATGTAAAGTATACTATAACCAGCTCAGGAGTATGAAAAAAAATTGTACCGAGTTTCGTTAAAATCCGTCAAGTAGTTTTTGTTTCTATAACGGTTATACAGACAGACAGACAGACAAAAATTTTACTGATTGCATTTTTAGCATCAGTATCGATCCCTAATCACCCCTTGATAGTTATTTTGGAAATATATTCCAGTTACAGAATTGACCTCTCTACAGATTTATTATAAGTATAGATTATCCGAAGAAAAAAGTTTGATAATAAATGATTTTGAATCTCAAAATTGATCGCTAATCAAAATACAAGCTCCAAGCATCCCGGCAGTGTCTTTGCATGGACTGTTTAGATACGGAGAGGCCTGCTGTAGGACTCGAACGACAGACAACAGTCCCCGCGTCAAGTGCCCGGGCCTGGACGGGGCTCACTGTTCTACATGGTTTGCGAAATCGCTGATTTCGAACGGAAAGTCTACCAACTGGAAACGAGGATTCATTTCAGCTAATGACGCCTTCGAATTTATATTTATATATATTTCGAATATATATATATAAATAAATTTTCTGAATTTCGGAAAAGGCTTCAACGATTTTCTTGAAATTCAGCCTATATGTTTTGGGGGAGAAACATCGATCTAGCTAGATTATTTAAAAATAAAATCGTTTGATTCCTGTTTCTGGGCGTTAAAAATATGGTATAATGTAGAATTGAATGCAAATGATTTTTTTTTGCTGTCTAACATAATGTTGTGATAGCCAATGGGTAACGGGCGGACCGAAAATGTACAAAACCCGGGTTCGAACTCTAAATGTCATCGACGCCTTCTTTATTTTTTAAATATTTATTTTTATCTTTAAAAAAAATACCGAGCAAGGCTCGGTCACCTGGCACTTTACTGAAATATAAAGCTATGTAGCGAAGTTTGTAGACAGCTTCAAATTTCGTAGCTTTGGCCTAAAACAAATATAAACTTTGCACGTTGCGAGACTGCGGTTCTGGAGTGCAGCCGCCTCACCAATAGAGATTTGCTAAACTTGCTCGTTCACGTTGCTCCTGTGCCGAGTTCCCGCATTTAGATCATAGAATCACTAAGTAAATATAATGTATGTAGACTGATGTTAAGGTGGATATGTGGTGTGACAAAACTTGATAGAATACGCAATGAGTATATCAAGGGAAGTCTGAAAGTTGCGCCCTTTACAGAAAATATGAGAAGTGCGAGACTAAGGTGGTATGGTCATGTAATGAGGAGGGATGAAAATCATGTGACCGAAAGAGTTATAAATATGAATGTGGATGGATGTATGGCTAGGGGGAGGCTGAAAAAAAGATGGATGGATTGTGTGAAAAATGATATGCATGTTAAAGGAGTGGCACAAGAGTCGACGAATGATAGAGGAGAATGGAAGTAGAAGACATATTGTGCCGACCCCACTTAGAGTGGGCTAAGGGTAAGAGAATGATGATGATAGATGTTTTTGTAACCTTCCTAGACCAATACTATTTTTGAGGAACGAGTTTCATTAATTTGTTACATATATTAATCAGTCAGCCTCGTTTACTGCGAACAAAACTAACATGCGGTCGAGGTAACCGTTCGCCTCGCTCTAAGCTAGTCGTAATCGGTATGGCCTTCCTTGTGTAGTAGATGTACATGTAATTACTTATAAAAGCTTGAGTCCGGGCGGGACACGCGCTGGCTGACATAGTGACGACGATGAGGGCTAAAGGATTGAAAACTTTTAGAACGCGCGTACGGTGAACGGCTAGCTTGGTAACGACCGTCTGGCTATTGAGAAATACTATCTTATTTAGAAACCTTAGCACCTCACCGCCAGGGACATGACCATGCGAGCTAGGTAGCTAACAGTCTCGCTTGTGTATGTTCTCGCGAGTACGTGCTCGCAGGAGCGTCGCGCGACGGACGAACACCAGAGGACCTTCCGGACAGTCGGGCGTGTGTTTCGGTCTTAAAGGTTTAACGAATGGACAGATTATGGAAATGAATGTGGAGGAAAAGCAAACGAGAGCAAAGGTAACTAAAAAACTGTAATCAATCAATATGAGTTATATTTAATATCTGGTACGAGGGAGCGAGTACAAGGATGTTAATCCTGTTAACGTTAAAAATTTCATTAAATTGCAGCAGTTTTCTTTTTGTTTATTTAGTAAATTAACGTGTGGTTGGTTTCTATCATAATACTGAATTACTTCTGTGCACAACTGGCATGGCTATTAATCAATCCGAGCCATCTTACATGGACCATCTTGGATGGGTATATATATACCGAATTCAGAAACGGCTCCAACGATTTCCATGAAGTTCAGCATGTAGCGAGTAACATCGATCTAGCTAGTTTTTATTTAAAAAAAAACTTTTTTCCCTGTTTTCAGGCATTGAAAAATTTCTTAAATTAAAAGATAGAAAAGACTATTTCTGTCATTTGTAGAGTTGAAATATCTCAGCGGGGAACGGGCGGACTGATGGAGTTGAAGTACCCAATAAAATCAAACCCACACCGGTTTTGCTTTATTTATTTTCATTTTTTTTAAATTGAAACCTACAGGTTAATAAAGTAATATCTCTAGAATATTACGTAAATTACATAAATAAATAATAAATATATGGGACAATCATACACACGATCGTCCACCCCCTAACTAACTTAAAAGTTGTGTTATGGGAAATTGTTTTTAGAAAAAGTTAGCCCTCGGCGGGAATCGAACCTGCGGCCATCGAAGCCGAAGGCACGGTCACTAGCACCTGTGCCGACGAGTAATCGTGTATGTGTAAATTTGTCGCGTGTATATATGTATGTATTGCGTTGGAGCGGCGTAGGCCATGGCTATTTTAATATAATCCTTCACAATAATTGAAGGCCGAGCCGTCCCCTCGGGGGGGAGTGGTAACCTCGTCGTGCTAGGCCGCGCTGGATGCATGCCGTCAGTTCGCTACAACAGAAGCCACTACCCTAAGTACGGCGTCGCGTGAGCCGCCGACCTTGCCTCGTGGATGGCATTTATGTAAATAAGCTGAAGCCTATCGCGGAAGACCTTCGCCTGCAGGCCCGATGTACTCTTACATACCGGGGTAGGTATCTTTTTGTTCTATATATTTATATATTTTAGAATTAGTTCAGCAAAAGCAATTATACTAAGTTACTACAAAAATTCTAATACGAAAACTTTTTATACTAATAGAATTGTATAATTTATATGTTTTTACATTTTACATTAAAAGAGGGTTAGTATCGTTCAATCAATCCAATGTACTCGCATGGCGCTAGCGCTGCTCTCATGGTTTGGAAATTTCATAAAATCAAACCGAGTGGGGTGATTAGAAAAGCTAAACGTTCTTTGAACAGTTAGTATGCTTGACTGTTAGTTTGATGAGAAACGAGGGGAGATTTAAATAAACTAATTGAGTAATATTTTAGTTTTCATCAGAGTTAATATAATGCCTTGCCTCAGAGCAGTGTTCTTACTCGTAAGTACCGTGTCTACAATGTTAGGTACTGTATAGTATTTCTTTTATCTGGAAACCTAATCTAGTGACTGACCCATAAGCAGTAAACCTTGTCTCCCGCAGGTTCGATTCCCGTCGAGGGGCATTCTAAGAAACAATTTGTTGGTTATGAAAATCCAGTTTTATATGATTATACGAGTATGAGTATTTCTTTAAAATTATATATAGAGACTATAATTATATACGGGCGAGGTGGGTGCGGCGTTTTCCCCATGGAGAGGCACCATAGAAACCCTCTCTCTCTATGACGTCCTAGGGTGACCGCTCTACAGCTCGCGTTATGAAAACTAGAGAGGCGCGGAGGCGTTCCTCGGAGCGGCCCTCCTCGGATCCCGAGGGTCCGTCAGCCGTAACGACACCAGCACGTACCTCCGCGGCACGCGGCGGCGAGCGCTGGCCGCGGACTGGAGGATGCCGCCCCGAAGCTGCAGGTGAAACCGGAGTATGATCCGTCCGCGGAGAGACGACTCCGTCCGTATAGTTTTAATATTAATAACCGTTTGAGGACATTGTAATTTTTCATATCGAAATAAATATTAATAAAAATACAGACGGAAGTAACTGACAATCTTTGATATTACTTTACAGCTTTTAAAAAATGGAAGTAAATTAAACTCGACCGCAGTTCAGAGAAATAGAAATAACATCATAAAAATATTAATATTTTCGAGTTTGGCAAGTAGAAATGAAGCATTGAGCCGACCCGATTGCCCGAGTATGTCTATCTGTATGCACTAATGGCACGATGGCAATTGCAATTTCGAAACGAAATGCCCGTGGAATTTTCACAACGAGCTTTCATTCCGAATATCCCATACAAAGCGAAGGTAGCGGAGGGGCGCTGTGATAATAAAAGTCTCGATTTTCTCGTAAACATTTTTCATCCTTGTTGCCTTCTATAGAAGGATTTAGATTTTACCGGGCCGTAGCCCGTTCATATCGACTCGGGCGACGAGCGTGAAATGGCGGTCTTGCACTTTATGCTTTTTTAGTTGCAAACTACGAAGTATTTTTCTCATCCGTAAAAATTTCAACGACTTTATACCAAAAGTTTATTGTTGCGGTTTCATGTCCTTTATATCCTTTAATAAGAGCACAGAATGAATTTCTCGTTAATTTATAATACTATGAATACTGATTTTTGTTTAACTTAGTTCGCAGTATTTTAAATTTATATTTTGCACTACTCGGACTAATGCTTGCGTAAGAGAACGATGGACGTTGAGGTTCTCGGCTAAGCACAGCGTCGATAGAATTCTCATGAAATAGACAGAGTCACTCGTAGATACGATCTCGGAAGTTCGCGAGGAACCACTGTAACCAACTGTATCCAACTGCAACCAACTGCAACCAACTGTAACCAACTGGTGGGGTCACGTGACGACGTAACGGCACTAAAAGACAAACTTAAATACTAAATGTTACAATTTCCAGTTGTCAAAGTCCGGACCGCAGCCAAACTAAAACAAGTTCGTCATAAAAGCACAAAACAAAACAAGCTCGTTATGATGTTCTTTCGTTTCAAAGAGTTTTAAAATATAATCCGCTTTCCCGACCGGACTTTCGAATTCGGCCCGCTGATATTTGCAATATCACTTTATTCAAAAGGGATTATAAAATCATTTGCTATATATAATCCAATCAATTTCATCAAACAAGTTGTGTGATTGTCATTATTATGAAAAATGATATGAAAAAAAATTAAACCAATTGTAGTTAGTGAATTCCTTCTTAAGAGCTTAGAAAATATTTCGGCGATAAATTAAATTCAAAATATTCTTTGTTTAAATTGGCTTTTACAGAACCCCTCTTATTCTTCAAATTATATCGTATCTCCAAATTAACTGAAGCTACCGCTGGTTGGGAAAGGTTCTCTTACCGAAAATAATCAAGAAACTCGGCGAAAATTAAATACTTAAATAATATACAAATATTTAACAAGTCAAATAGGTTTAAAGTATCATATTTAGGGCGTAGCTGGTCGAGACTCAGATCCAAGCTTTCTTATGATTTAAGTACATAGTCTTGAAAAGTAGGTATAATAAGCTTTTGTTTAAAACGTAATTTTTTAATTTTGGATTGGATCCATGTAAAGGCAAGACTACTACAGATTACGTACTAAAATATGATTAAAAGCATACAAGAGTTGACATATTCTCTCTTTTACTCTTTTCGTTACTATGGTTGGTATATACTACACGAAGTGGAAATAAATAGGATTACAAGTATGCTGTACGAATCGACGATCCATCTAAATCGGATCTAACCCTTATCGCGTCGACTGTCTCCACCAAAAATAACATCTCGAATAGACGTGTAAGAGCCACACTTCCAAACAGACGTTACGCGAACAGCACAGCAAGAAATACAGAAACGATCCCAAATATGCGCCACCTAGATACATTTTTAATTATAAATTCGACTGACGAAAAATTAAATTTCAACATAAGTTTTTTAATGTGTTTCTGACTAATCTAAATTAGCGAGCGTTATGATTTAACGTTCTTAATTTCGTGCTCCAAAGAGGGTGGCAGTCTCCTGAGTCAACAGAGTGCCCTAGCTCTAACATATTAGTTTATTTAACTTGAAAGAATGCATACGATGTTATACCAACTGAGTGCCGCCACCACATGATGTCCGTTGCCCCTCGGGCTTCTCGGTAATAGCACTGTTCCGACACCGACTCCGACCACCGGAGGCCGGTCGTGGAATCAGGACGTAACGAAACGCAACAGACCCTGACAGACAATTTAAATAAAAGATACGTAAGTTTAATTTGAATTAGGAATAGATTGGACTCCAGCGGTCGGGCGGTGGTCGTGAAATGACAAAACGTGAAGTAAACGCACTCCCTTCACTCACAGTGACTGGATTCTAATGAAAGTTATCTGAGAATATCATGGAAATTATCCGTTAAGATGATCGTAATTATATTGTAATATATTCACGGGATGTAAATTTGAATATAGTCAATTATGTGAACATATTGTGTGTTCATCCATAATCAGAGTGTGTACGATATTTGGTATTTCAAATAAACAGAAAATACGTTAGCAATTAATATTTTCATTACAAACAATGACTTTTTTGTACGCGTCGAATGTTTCAGCGAGAAATTTAAAGAAACAAACAGTCATAACGATTTATAACCGGATTTATAAATCTGTAAACATCATTTTCGGACGTAATTGTCCGAAGGGCACCTTAATTTTCCCAATAAAATAAAAAAGGCAATCACTCAGTCAGTATAACTAAATTATTTGATATTTATTAATAGCATTACAGTTTTCATTTAAAGTGCTGCTGGTTAGGAAATATTTTGAGGTTTAGATTACTTTGCACGTTCCTTAACTATGGCTCGAAATAAAATTAGATCTCTTAGCAGGCGCAGGAAGGAGCGCTACGCTTCGGAGGTCCCTGCGTGATGAAATAAAATGTAGGCGACCAATTTATAATCAGTGAGCTTAATTTTATTTATTTGAGCTGTTTCTACGGGGAACAGGCCAAGGATATCAATTAACCACTGATTGTGGTTAACGTATAGATAACGTTTATTAACTGTTCTTTCACTGGACGGCAAGATATCCGCTGCCTATGGCGCGCGAAGTAAGTAACGCGAACATGGCGCACGCTGACTGCGTACACTTCATTTAGTGCGGCCAGTTTATAAAAATAAAAATGCAAATAAAGGCATAAATGCCAACAGTTTCTGCCAATTTTATATCGAAACTTTAAAACTAAGCACATCTGCTTTAGGAGTAGGGATATTGTATTATGATGCAGAACAAATGGAAAGTAGTGAGGTGAATGATATCCTGTTGATGACAAAAGATAATCGAGCTCGTAGGGTTTGATCGCATTACATGTATCGTGTGTCGTCATTTGAGGTATATTGGTCCGTCCGTCCATTCTGTGGAGTATTTGATATTGTGCATATTTGAGCCACGTATTACTTTATTTTGACAGACTTCACACTAAATAAAAAGAAAGATAGGACAGCTCTATTGTTCGAATGAAAATTATGTTCGTTTATTCAATTATATCTTGAACCGTAGCATACTTTTTTCACGGTAAAGAGTCCTAACTAAACGAATTAAATTGTTTATGTCACCATACATCATGCAGAACAGCATCTCGTTACTATACAGGGTTAGCTTAAATATAGAGGCTGATAAACTATTGCTGAAACGTTGTTGCGCCTAACGTGCTCTCTCATTGGCCAGAGTCGTACGGAATGCGACCTATTATATCTGAATGACCTACATTCCTGACGATGTTCTCGGCCAAAATTTAATGGCAATCGAGTAAATATCAAGACAAATATGGAAAACCAAAAATATCACAAAAGCTACCGAGCCCCGGCTCGTGCAGACGCTTGTTATTCCCATGCTGCGGACATGCTGCGGACATGCTGCGATATGGGCCTTGCGACAGGTCGAGAAGTAAAGTTACATATATGAATTTGGTACCTTTGCAGCTTATGACTGACGGCGATTTTTATTCATAATTTTCAGTCATATAGTTTATCCCTTTATCTTGCTCTACTCATAATTAACTTTAAAGGGCTAATTATTTAAACCGGATGGTTAGATTTGTTTCGGTTTGCCCGACTTATTTTGATGTAAATAATAATTATATGTTAATTCAAAATCTCATGGAAATTATGTTATTTAGACTTATGATGATAAAAGTAATATACAAAACAAAAGAAAGCTCGTCGTAAAGTGCAAAGTTGAATGAGATGTTGAAAAAATACTCTTTGTTTTCTACCTTTGAATAGATTTCCAATTGACGTTTCCAATGAATTTTCATTCGTTTTATTAAATGAAATGTATTTGAATGTAGTTTCAGAAGCTAAATAGATGGTCTCTATTGTTCATTTGTATGTACGTGTGGACATGTATGGCATAATTATCATGTTAAGTACGGGATAAAATGTCTCATGGGTTCGCCGCTCTTCTCATATAACCATTTTTTTACATTTTTATTTCATTTTGTGTTTTATGTAATATAAAATAATGAGAAATTGACTTTCGTTTAATTCAACATTCGAAAAATTAAGAAATTAAAAAAACCTATTTAAAATAAAATATTTTTTTAGTAAATTTATTTTTTTATTTAATAATATATAAGGTTTATTAGTTTTGTTACGAAAAGGCGTAACAGGTACTATAATTTAAGTTATTTCATTAAATTTATTGCAACGTTTATTAAGAAAATAGTACGAGAGATAATTGTGTCGTAAAAGTTGCACACGAAACGCTTTTTAGCCGAACCCCTTTGTTCATACGCGAATCGATAAATTTTGTCACTGCGACCGCAGAGTGCTCGATTTCAAGTTGAAAAAAAATCCTATTTTCCGTTAAATTTCAGTAAGCGTAATGAGTCGTAATCCAAATGCCAAAACTTTCATAAATTGTGTCGATGATAATAATTTACAAACGCCAATTCGCGCAGGCCGTGCGCGTCCGCGGTCGAGCGACACGACGCGACCCGACGCGACACGACGCGAAGTTCGCACCGGACACGAAAATTACATATCAACTTATTTTATGATTGCGAGACCGGGAACAAAATAACTCTGCAATATATCCGCCGCGAAACTACACCGTCAACTTCGAAGTAAACTTTTCAAAGTTTAGGAAATTATGGAAGTCGTCCGAACGAGTCGAGTGAATATTTTTCCGCCGGGAAGCGTTTCGTCACAACTTCATTCGTTACTTTCGACGCGTGTCGAAACTAAAAAATTTAAGTTTCAGTCATGAAAAAAAGTTTATAAACTGCCGACACGTGTCGAGCGATTCAGGCGGGAAATGAATATTAAATATGAGTTCTGCGTCGCATCAAACTCACTCGACAAAGTCAGCCAGTGCCAGCAGCGCGACCGTCGGCGCCAGCAGCAGCCGCGACCAGCGCGACCCCGTCCTCATGGCGGCAGGAGCGGCTCCCTCGGCGGCTTCCGGCGGCTTCCGGCGGCTCACCGCGGACACTGACGGGCCGCGCTGCGGGCGGGGCTCGCGGCCGGCATCGATCGGAGCACCCCGCGCCGCGCCGCCGCGCCGCCGCACTGCGCGCCGCGTCCCTCGCGAAGAGAACTTACTAAATTAATGATAATTTCAATGCTTCATCAGAGATTTACACATTTTACTATGCTCGAAAACGCCAATAAAGTACGGGGGTAGAGGTTGTTTCGTCCGACGATCCGATAACGGCTCGTGCGCGTTCGGCGAGCGTCGTTGATCTTCGTTTGCCGTGTGAAATTTGTTAACGCGGACGATGCGTGATGGTTTCGCAACCGGACGTCCGATAGGAACGCCGCAGCGCTCGCGATCGATGCACTTCGCCGATACAAAAGACATAAACGATAGATCGTTCCTGCATCTGATAGCATATTTTAAAAATAACTTTAAAATGATCAGAAATGGGTTTATTCGTTAGCGATCATTATTGTAGTTGTCGCTGGTCGTTGGCGAAAGTCTCTCGAGGGATTTATTCCGAGCTTTACGTTCCTAGTTCGCATAAATCTAAAGGTTTTTAAGCGATAAAGTTTCATCTTCTTTGAATATCAACTTCAAATATTAACAAATAATCCCTATCGTTGAAGGAGTTTCCTATCACAAAAATGTAGATGACGATCGGTGCTAAATCGATAAATCTAAAATTATCAAATCAAAGCAGAAATGAAGAACCAGTCGCACGAGATATCAGCGCAATGTAGAGACGACGCTGCAACGTACGTACGACCTACATCTGCGGCGTCACGTGCTGCATAATAAAGTGAAGGAACAGAGCCAGAGAGCTCTGCAGCACAAGCGGCATATCTCAAGCGAGATATCTCAAACTCAATTTGATTCTGATCGAACGATTGATCTATTAATCAATACACTTAAAGACACCGAGGGCGTCGTAGCGACCTCACCACGACGTGCCGGACGTGACTGCGTGTTGGAGGCTGACACCGAGGACTCTTCTCGAAGCGGGCGACGACGGTGTTTCTGATATGTACGGAAACGCTCGCTCATCGAGACGGCTTTCATGACAGCTGACCGGTGTACTTTGTACTGTGCAATACATTCAGATCTGTGAGGTGATAGTTGGACGAACCATTTGTCGGACAGTTGGACAGAGGGTGCGAAGTTATGCTTCTTTGGCGTCATTAAATAAAAATAATAAATATTTATATAAATAAATGAGAGTTATACATTTGTGCCGTTTGCAGTCGAGACCCTAGGGCCATGGAGTCAAAGTGCAAAAATTTTTTTATCCGTTTTAACACCTCGGTTGATTGCCTCTTCACGTGACAAGAGGGCTGGCTCCTTTTTCGCACAAAGAATCAGCTTAGCGATTCAGCGCGGAAACGCTGCCAGCATTCTTGGGACCATTCCACGTGGGCATGATTTGTATAGTCCTAGCGTGTAAGTAATTTAAGATAGATATAAATAACTTGTACATTTTTGCTGTAAATAAAAAATGATGATAACAATATTTAAAAAATGAATAAACTTGAATTCAATGAATTCAAATTGAATTTAATATTAAATTTATTTATTTACTTTTAACTAATATTTACCGAGCTCAGTGGCATGCGAACGGAGAGACCTACGTCCAACAGTGAGCAGAGACAGCTTGGTGATGATGAATAGTTACGAACAGTAAACATAATCAATATATTTAATTTAAATCACTACTAAATATAATTTATCAGCACATATATAAATCGTAATTATATGAAACTAAAACACGTGTGTGAATGTAGACACTAGACACATGTGGATAAATACTATGAATATGAAACCAGTGAACGGAGGCGACGACGGTGCCCACTTGCGCGACTAACAGAGGTCCTATTTCTATTTTGTTGGTAACCTTAGTTTCGAGACTGCAACCGCTGCAATCTCATACTGTTACTATGTATGACGAATCTTAAAATTTCACTCTAATTATTTTTTCATAACCTATCTAAAGAAGTATAACTTCAAAACACGTGTGCTTTTTTCGTATGCACATAACAAGCTATGATTCAATGAAACCGTTACCCTTCCGTGCGGCGTTCCAGTATTCTACTTCTCTAAACACGATACGACGATCAAGTGAAGACACAATGAACTAATGATATGTCTTCCTCGGACAAGTCCTACAACTACGTGGAAACAACTTCGAGGAGGAGGCTCCCAGGGGAATACAGCTTGGCCGGTCGGTATATAGGAAACTTCACGGAGTCTTTCCTTCCCATACCACAAAGCCTTAAGACAAAAATCTTTAACGAGTGCGTCCTACCTGTGATGACATACGGAGCGGAGACGTGGACACTGACAAAGCGACTGGTCCAACAATTTAAGGTCACTCAGCGAGATGTGGAGAGTAGTAAAAAGCCGTAAAAAGCCTTAGACGATCTCAGACGGTGTAGAAACGCACAAACATTAGACAGTCCAACGTGAGCTAAGCGGATCGTGACCGAGTAACGTAGCATGTGGGATTTATTTCGCTCTCGACAATAAATAAATTGTATAATAAGGTGTGGTAACCGGTAGCAGGAGACTCTCGCGTATCGTCGCTATCCCACTGGCACTGGCGGGAGGACCCCCTCTCGTTCGGGAGAGACGGGTCGGACACTACGACGTTCCGATGCGTGTTGGGTTACATTCTCGTATACCCCAAGAATTCTTCGAAGCTTTGCAGGTTTCCTCGCGTTGTTTCCTTTCACTAAATCGCGTGTGCATTCTAATTAATATCGATGAGAACGCACCGGCGCGACCCGCGGCTCGAGCGTGACCCCTCAGCGAGATTAACCTCACACCGTCCGCCTGTCAATGGATGGATGCTATAAAATCTCACAGCATTATACGAATGCGTACTACAGTTAATGTTAACCAATCCTTTACGATGTCGATAATCCGGCACTCTAAGCATACCGGGCCACTTCGCGTAGCATCTGCTGCGCGCTCACAGCAGAGAGAAGCAGTCCAAGTCATACGCCGCTAACTACCTCACGATGGGACCTATAGTTCCTATATTCGTTAGTTTTCCCGATCGCATTCGCCTGGTTATTATATAAGACATCTTGCCGAGCTATTCTTGTTATTGAGAACTTTATAGTCATAACAGCGCTGAGCTACTGCGTAATTAACTTTTAAAGGATAAATTGAAAATGTTACAAAGATAACAATATTTATTATCCACGGTATACGTTAGTAATTATTAACCGCATCGAAGATCTCGACTGCGCCCAGATTTATTCCACATGTATGTCGCATGTTGATGGTGTTTTTATTCGAGAGACGGTTGTCGCATTCGAGTTAATTATGGACCGACGACAGAAACCACACGATAGATCTCACTTACGGAAATGGAAAAAACGGCGCAGCACTCCTGAGAACCATTTGTCTATTCGATAGCATAAAAACTATAGAGAAAACATTTTTATTAGCGTTGGCACTACGTTATCTTTAGGAAATTCCTCTAATACAAAACTTGACCTGGTCTAAACAAAATTAGTGAAATTATTTTATTACATTACAAGAAGAAGAAATGGCCTACGGTACAATATGTATGGTTTACTAATTTTTGAAAGTCGAATTTATCATACGATAACAATACGCCGTAAAATAAATTTGTGTAATGCATAATTTGGAATGCACGATCCAAATCCGTACTGCGTACTGCGGGAGTGTACTTATACCTGCATCATCAGCGAGCGCTGCGTCCTACGACCTACAACACCATTCCACTACATTAATTAAAAAAATGTTATCATATGAGATTCACCAGATCACATAGTCCTGTGAATCGATCATATTTCCTAGACAATGTAGAATTAAAAAAAAAACAATAAAATCCGTGACCTTGGAGTTATTTTAGATGGACAACTTAAATTTAATTCTCATATAGACCAAATTGTCACTAAAGCTTTTAAATCTCTAGGATTTCTCATACGTAACAGCAAAGAGTTCAAAGACCCCAAAACAACAATCATCCTTTGCAACGCTCTGGTTAGATCGGGTTTAGAATACTGTAGTGTGATATGGAACCCTTTTTACAACGTATACGTTAAGCGCCTGGAATCTGTACAGAAGAGATTCCTTTGGCACCTGGCATTTCAAACCAATATGGCAAGCAAATTGAAAAGCTACAATGAAAGGCTTACACATTTTCAATTAAATTCGCTTCAGAATCGAAGACGTGTCTTGGATAACATGTTTCTCTTCAAACTTTTGAGAAATGCCATAGATTGTCCGTCTCTTTTGATGCAAGTTAATTTTTCCATTCCAAGCAAGTATCCTAGAGGGACGCGGAAATTATTCTGGGAGGACGTCGCTAGGACGAATCTAGGACATCACTCTCCTCTTAACAGCGTTGTGCGTAACTATAACCGATTATCAAGTAATCTGTCTTTAGATATTATGGGTGATTCAGAGTACTTTTTTAGAAACAAACTTATTCAGTATTTCCTCCTAGACAAGGAGGAGAGATCATGAAATACTATTTTAAAATTACAGTCATAGCTCCTATAATTATAGTTTTCAATTGTTTTTTTGGCCACTTTATTGTATTTCTATTTAGATATTTCATCTATAAATAATATAGCACTTAATTATAAAAATTCCTTTACAATGTATATTTGTAGCTATGTAAGGTGTTATATTGTTGATGGCCTTTTTAAATAAATAAAATAAATTAACACCGCACATATTCACTGAGACAATCTCAGTGATCTTTTCGTCCCGCGTACTAAGTATCTGCTTAACATGTATGTAGTAAATATAAGGTATGAGTAGATAACGCATTCTTAATTTAGTGTTATATAGCTTTTCTTGCAGATTTATCAGCGGATTATAACAGTATAATTTTACAATTTTGTTTTTGGAGCTCCGCGTATATCGTTTTTCATTCTTTCTAATTCCTGCGCATTTCTTCCGTGAGGAAGAGAAATGAGAAAGAAGAGCGGAAATGAGACAGTGGTGTATGAGCACAGTGTTGGCACTGTACCATCGTAGCGGTACGTACACGCTACGAATTAAGGTCGGTCTCGAATGATACTAGATTTAAATAACAATCAGACGTGACAACAACAACAATGTCTGTGACTGACTGTGACGTTTTGTGTTACAAACATTATGTCAGCCACCGGTTTGAGCTGTTCGTGCGGCTCGATGAAGCATGTCTTAGCACACATGTCTAAAGGCAGTCTTCCTAAAACCTGAGGGATTCACTTTTAGAAATATAATAATAAAGGTAAAGTTGCGACACGACTCAGGCTAGACAACAGCTGCAACAGTTCTGAGAAAGCGCACGGAAACAATACTGAGTAAGGAACGGGAGCTCTACCTCGTTCAACGAATATTTTTCGAGCATCTGCACACTCGGATGTAGGTCAGTGCGCGAAATACACTTCACTGCATTAGAATACTCATACGTTGACTAAAGACGAAAGTCTTAAAGCTTTCTCTTGGTTCGTTTCTATATCCTTGAAAGCATACATTTTCTGTGAAACTTCATATTTTCATACATTAGGTACTATCGAATCAACCACATGTCTAGGAATTATCGAACCAACGTACCGCTATAGGGTGACACACACACACAAACACACACACATACACACACTGCAGCGCATCCCAGTATTGCGATTATCAAAACGAGCGATTTGAGGCCGTTCGGGTCGGTTGGTTGGAAGTGAATGAACTATTGAAGTTATAGTTTTAGAAAGGCAAAAAACTAATAAATATTAAAATAAAAACTAATAGATACAAATATATCAATAACATTATTTTGCTTTAATTTGGTGTTGATAGATCGCGGATTGTAGCGAATTAATATTATCATTATGTTTGTATTGTGGAACTTCCCAAAGTGAGGCCTGATTGTATTTAAATTCAATTCAAAATCAAATATTCTTTATTCAAATTAACTAGTAAGCAATGGCTTTCGAATCGTCAACAAATAAATAATCCTATAACTAGTTACCTTTTGTCATAACTGTACATTAGTAGCAGGACGGTATGGAAACCGGAGATCGCAACATACTGAACTTAATAGTTTGTGATAAAATAGGAGGGAATGGTGAATGAGGTCAGAATGAAGTGAATCGTCGGGTCTCGAGATCGGCGTTAAAGGATAAATAGGATAAGGATAGGTGTGTAGCGAGCACGTGTATTTTGCAGTTCCCGGGGTTCGAACCCGGAACTCTCGACGAAGCGTCACGCGCGCTCACCATTCGGCCGTAATTGCATCTATTCAGCTTCTCTATTATAAAAATCTCGAAAAGCTTTCTGAATCCCTTCGCGAACGATATAAATAGAAAGTATATATCTGAATAAAATGTTAACATTACTGTACAAACACTACAAATGTTAACTCTTAAATTAAATGAATCCTGCCCGTTTGAAAGTTATCTAACTGACTTGCAAACTTAAATATTTCGCATATTCCTGCGTAATATATTTCCCAGCTAAACGTGACTCAAAAGTTCGTACACACTCGTTCGGCGCAGCGGGTTACGTGAAATATTAACTATCGTGGAAACACATCAGCTTCAACTATGTTCGTTAACGCGAAACTGTATTCCATAATTACTGATGTTAAATTAATATTAAGTATCTACCTGCTTCGGTCGCATCGTGCGTCGCCTGGGAAGTGACGTTTCCAAGGCCCGGGCATATTGGCAGCAACTAGAACCATTTATCGGTGCAGCGACTAACGCCATCTATTGGCGCTTGGAGAAAGTTTTTTCTTTTTTACTCCTTGAACCGCACATATTATACGATTGTCCCCTTTTTGTTTATTTCTAACTAGCAATCCAGCCAACAGCTCCGCCCGCATGGAAGTATTAGAACAGTAATATAGTTTTTTGATAATCATAAAAATGGTTATAGTGTGTTCACCTTCAAAGTTAGACATATGCTGCCGCGAACTTTCATTTAGAACTTTTAGAGGGGAACAATTTTGCAATACATGTTTTTTTTATAACTATCATCGTTTACTCAGCGCACGCAAGGAAAGCTTTAAAATTTGCTGTTTTCGTACTATTTTTTATTGCTGCTCCTCTCCTAATCATCTTAGGGTGACGTTATATAGTACATAGCCTTCCTCGATAAATGGACTGTCTTACACTGAAAGAATTTCTCAAACCGGTTCAGTACCTAGTTCCTGAGATTAGCGCGTTCAAACAAACAAATAAACAAACAAACAAACAAACAAACTCTTCAGCTTTATATATTAGTATAGATAATAAATGGAGATGCGCAAAGTAAACCAGTTTTTGCATTAAACGAAAGAAGATCGAGAACAGGGGGGCTCTCGATGTTCGACTAAACAATATGCTGTAAAATATGTTCATATGTAAACGATTCCTTATCGTGTATCGTAGCCTCCGCATAGCGCAGCACGGAGCGAGCGGACGGCCCCGGCCTGCACGTGCTGTTTGAAAAGTTAATGCGATTGTGTCCATGTAGAGGTTAAAATAAGATTTTTTCAGATTCTACGAAGGATTTCAAGATAAAACGTCTATATTTTGTACCAGATTTAAGACCTACGTCAACGCAAAATTTCGTACAGAACATTTAGTTCATCTCGAACTAAACGCGTTTAGTTAGAAAGGTAAAATCCACCCTTAGAACATCGAAGTAGATTAAACGCACACGTTCTCGCACAGACTTTCGCCTCTGCAATATAATATTATCGGGATTTAGTTTCATTTAAAAAAAATTTCAGGAATTTTACTTCCGTTGCGATATGGTCCGAGAAAATATCGATTAGCAGTTTTCTAAATTGAACGATCTCTCACACGATAGAGCTGCTGATCTACTACGAGCAGTGTTTACGGCAAAAGACGAAAATACTAGAACAGAAAATCGATACGCCTATTAGATGCCTCGTCGAGCACGGAGCAGGTCACGGCCGACGCGGGCTCGATCCCGGTCACCCACCAGGGGAGGGGCAGCGGTGCCGTCCGCCGGTCACCGCCTACGACTGCGCTGCAGGAAATAAATAATCAGGGGCGAAATCAGCATTCCATTTCAAATCACGCGGTGACCGGTTTCGAATGAATATGGAGCTGCGACTCCCAAAAATCATTCAGTTTCTTTCGTAATGGTTACACCTCCGCTCTCTCTTAAGCTTCCATCACTTTAAACTAGAGTATTATATTAAGTTTGCACTTTTGCAAAATATAAAAGGAGTGATAAGGAAACTGGTTCTGGGTTATCTTACATTCCTCTCGCATTTTTCGCTCTATTACTTTTTCCCAAATTTTTATACTGAGTGACACGAGCCTTATCTCTCTGCAGTTGTTACATTCTTGTACATCATCCTTATTTTTGAAGATGGGTACCAATTTACTGGTAGACTGCTCGTCTGGGATCGCCTCTTCATGTAACAACCTATTGAAGAATAAAGAGCCACTCCCATCCTTCCACTTCCAGACGCTTCCACATTTTCCATTTTTCATACTCTGTACCACTACTTTCACATCATTTTCATCCACTTCTCTTAACATTCCTAAGTTGGTAATTCTTCAAAGTTGCCGCTCCAATCTTTCTCTTCGTTATTCGTCGTCATTAAAGTTTTAAAATAATCTTTCTCACGTCCTTTCATGTCCTCATTATTTGTTAAAATCTTTTCTCTCTCATCTTTCACACATTTCACATGCATAACATCCTTTTCATCTCTTTCCCATGTTCACAATCCGATATATATTTTTTCGCCTTGAGGCGTTTTCGGAGAAGCCTGGCTTTGCTTTAGCGCTAATATCATAGATTATATACTATTATCTTTAGTGCCAGTGGCGCCGTCTCTTGGGAAGGGATCCCCTAGTTTGAATACGGAAATCGTCATGTGGCACTTACCATAGTGTAACATTTTTATAAGCGAATGAAATTTATATTGTTAGGTATATAAGTAGAACAGACATAGTTATGCCATTATTGCCGCGTACGTACGATGAAGAGGAAATGTTCACCGAGCAAAACTAGACGTAATCCTTACTAATCCGTACTAATATCATAAATGCGAAAGTCTGTCTATCTGTCTGTCTGTTACGTTTTCACGGCTAATCCGCTGAACCAATATCGATGAAATTTGGCACAATTATTCCTTATACGGCGGGGTAACATATAGGCTATAGAAATCCTGTTAATACAATAGGAATTAAATAGGATGACATTCAAATCGCCATTCCATCCCAAATTCACGATGTGTCAAAATCATGTCAAATCTGTATTTACAGAAGTATTTAGATTTCAAGTTTTTCGGCTTACGTCAAAAGAGTTATCTTTAAAGAGTATATATATTTTATTTTATTTTTATTTGTTTAGGGGACAAATTTAAGTGAGCTATTACAATAGATAATTAATATGAGTAATATGGGTTATTTACTAAAATAAATAAACTAACAATATTATAAATACGAAAGTCTGTTTGTTACGTTTTCATGGCCAATTCGCTGAACCAATATAGATGAAATTTGGCACAATTAATGTTTATATACCGGAGTAACATATAAAAATCTTCGAAAAAGTTATTTTTATTTATATTTTAAATATTTCGGTTTTTGTTTATTTAATAAACCGGAGAAAATATTTAATAAAAAGGAGACCGCTAGAATTTCATACATCTTTTAGCCCAGATCTTACAGTAATAATTTTTGTGTTGTTAAATAGAAAAATATGTGTTATCTTAGTATAAATTATTATTTTATTTAATTTCTATGGGGAACTATAAAAAAGGAATTATAGTTTCAGGTATGTACAAGTACAATTACTAGCTAAATACCATAACAACACATTAAAAACGACAGGATTTGTGATGAAAATATAACAATTAGGTATTTAGTTAGTAGTCTATGGCAACAAGTACGAAATAAATGACTTATAATGGATATGTATTGGGAAGTTTTATTTAATTTAATCCCATAGAGATTAAGCCATACGGCTAATGAAAAAATATTTTCTTTCTAAAGACCATTTTTAATATCTGAAAGTCATTACAGTTAATAAAGTGAAGCTTATATATTTCCGATACCTATTTTAAAATATTAGGTATGTTAACAAAAACATAATAAATTCAATTTTTCGTATTTATACTTAAAACGTTGGAATCCAGCGCCGTACGTATAGGTAATTTAAAAAATAACAATTTGACAATTAATTCGTTACGTATAAATGTTATTATTAAATTGTTTTTTCTAGCGCGTTCCCATTAAAAGTTTATAATATTTATAGTATATATATAATATTTAATACCAGAAAAACATTATGAATTTTTTGATGTAGGTATATGAAGTTTTTGTACTCCTTTTACTGTGCTATTTTAATATATATTTCATGTAAGTACGGGTTATTTACTAAAATTATCAAATTATGCTCTTGATAAAACGATAAATCCCTCTGATTCTTCCCGGATCGATCTGATTTTTGTGATGGAGATATTTGCAGGGTTGGAGAGTGACAGAAGCTACTCTTAATTTCAAGACTACAGTCCACGCGAACGAAGTTGCGCGGGTAACAGCTAGTAATATATATAACCAGACAAGATTCGATTTGTAACTGTAATTAAACACAACAACAAGGTATCCAGAGCGAGTGGAACAAGAAGATACCATAAGGGACGCCACCGCCGTGACGCAGCGCACCAACCCTCATGTAGCAGTTGGATCCATTGTTTTCCGCCGGGCGGGAAAAGGTGTCACAATATTCACAGCATTCCTCATTTATAGTTTCTCACCGTAAGGGACATGTAAGAGCATACGAGGCTAATCATCGAAAAAAATATTCTCATAGCGTTCAATTGCCTCTCGGGGTGAACCTACGACTCTTTAGTATGAGTGAGTGAGGTCTTAGTTTATTTATCGCGGCAAAAATAATATCAAAATAAATAAATATACTTAGTTTAAAACTGCAAAACTAGGCTTTTATAACACACGAACTTTGGTTCTTAATATAGATAGAATAAACATAATGGACGTAAGATATTGGTACCATTTTTGTTTTACCAGTTTTGCACTATCTTTTTGGTTTATACATATATCGAGCAACTCACACCTTAAAACCCTAAAACTAACAACACGCTTTGTTTTTTTTTAGTTTATTTATTTTTTACATAATTATTACATTTACCATAGACACAATCATAGATACTCGTAATACACAAATAGAATTAAGGATACAATATAGTTATACCGACATCTGTGAGACTTTCCATTATTCGAAAGAATTTCTTGAAAACAAATACCTTAAAAGCGAATAAGAAAAGATGTAACCGCGTGTTACAAAGTAATCCTTGTGTCAATATTTCATTTTACTTAAATAACGACAACTACGAGACGCGCAGTCACAAATTCAGTGTTGCCAACTTAGTGGCTTTTCCACTAAAACTGTTGGTTTTAACTTTCCATTTAGTGGCAAAATATTGCATTTAAGGGTTATACTCCGTGCGTTCTAGGATGGGTCGGGTGACAGTTTCCTTAACGTTTCGTTTATCTCTTAAAAGTTGCCGCCATTTACAAATCATGTTTTAATATTTCAACTGTTCAACATTCGTAATACATGAAATGATTAATACCTGTAGTAAATTAAATTAAACCCAACCAGAATGTTCTAGAGAACTAAAATAAAAAGTTATAAAGAAATGAAAGAGAGTTTTAAAGAAAAAATAGGCAGTGTTTTGCGTATAATGTAACGCCCTAGACGTATCTAGTGATGGGAGGTACTGTTACGATAAATAGTCGATGTTGTTTTAATAAAAAAACTTATATTGTCGTAGTTCAATTTTTATTGTTGAGAAGTACCTTTCCATGACTGATAAGAAGAGACCGTAAGGGAAGACTACTTGAATAACGAATGTCCAAAAGGCCATAAAATGTCTCGGGCTCAACAAGGAAGATACGAATGACAGGGTTGTAAGATGTGGCTCAAAAAAATCTAATATCTATGAAAAAGAAATATACTAGCGGCCTGCCCCTGCTTCGTAAAATATATAGCCCATGTCACTCAGTGAAAAAAAATTATTAAAATCGATCCAGTAGTTTTGATTTATTCATTACTGAGTTAAATTTGGAGAAAAACAATTTCCCTCTCCCTATTCCAAGAAGATTTCCTGCTATCTTTGAATATCTAAATTCATATAGTACATATTTGCGCATTTATTTTAACATTTTTCCCTATGTATTTCATTTTTACAATTAATTACAGAATGTCTTTAAACAAACTCTTGAAAGAGCGACATCGCTGCTAAAGTCGAAGTGTTATAGGGCGAAGCGCGGCGTCCTCACGACATTTTAAATCTGAATTATTTTTCGTAAAAAAATGACAGAAAATGCTATAGTGGGTTATCCATAAGAGATAGACATATACCATCGCGGACTTCTCTGTAGACCTTTTCAAGGTGTACAAATACTTAGTACATTATTTTGATAAATCTCGTAGGGTTTAGCCTGCGTTTGCAATGTAAGCGGAAAAAAATGTAATTATTTACAGAAACCTCAAAAACTACAGTATTTCTCAACTACGTATTGAATGTTATTATACGTACAAACCTTCCTCTGGAATCACTCTATCTATTAAAAAAAACCGCATCAAAATCAGTTGCGTAGTTTTAAAGTTTTATGCATACATAGGGATATATGGACAAAGAATGCGACTTTGTTTTATAATATGTAGTGATAAAACATAGACACAAATTTTATGATTAAATAAAAATGAATTGCACAACGTCCATCCCTAGTCATGTAGTATTGACAGTTGTTAACGTCAAAATGCCAAGTGTCACCCGCACCATGCTACACCGCAAGGAGTATAGTGGATTTTCTTGGTGGTTTAATAAAATATTTTAGTAGTTAAATAGTTAAATTCACTTCCATTTTTACATTTCACGCTGGTCTATATATACATGATTTCCCTTTTTAAATATTTATTTACTCAAGAAAAGTAAATATCTACATGGCAACTTATCGGCTAAAATGAGTTTACGTATCTCTACACGCGGAGATTTCCCACCTAATATTTTTCACTGATAAATACTAATTTGACTGGCTCGTTAGCGCATTGATTAGTGAATCAGCCTTGAGCTCCGCGGGTCGCGGATTCGATTCCCGCCGAGGGCCAACATTTTCTATAACCAATTTGTTGGTCCTTCAAGTTTGGGCATATATTTGTATTTATGTATGTATTAAAAATTATATAAGTAGTATATGTACTAGTTGTCTGTCACCCATAGCACAAGTATTAAGTTATTTACTTTGGGGACGAACAACAGTGTGTGTAAGTGTTCCATATATTTATTATTTATACTTTATCCGCGGGGATTTGTCGGCATTTTTTCTGATACTCAGAAGTTAGAAGCGGTCACCGTTTAGTGAAGCTCAATGCTCATATTCTCTCAATTTTTGTGTTAATGGCCACTTTGATCTCAAATATTACCTTTATGGTTAGGAATTCCAAATTCAAATTCATACAGCTATTTACTCATGCATTTGTGTTTCAAACCCCCTAATTCATTTGTTTTTTCTTCTTTTGTTTTTTTTTGTGTCACTCTGTTTACAAAATGGAAAACATGAAATATCGCGTTATTTACGAGTATGAGTTCCACCGTGGCACCAGTGCTGCAGAAACGGCTCGAAGGATTAATGATATGTATGGTGACGGTGTCGCAAAAGAAATCACAGTGCGTTTTTGGTTTCAACGTTTTCGTTCCGGAAATTTCGACCTGCCGACCAGAACAAGCCTCGTGGACGGCCGGAGACCAAAGTTTATAATGAAGAATTGAAGGCTATTGTGGAAGCGGATCCATCGCAAACCACGTCCGAGTTAGCTGCAGGCTCCGATGTTAGTGATAAAACTATTCTAATCCACTAGAAGCAAATTGGGAAGGTGAAAAAGCTTGAAAGGTGGGTACCTCATGAATTGAGTGAAGCAAACCGACAAACGCGCGTCGACTGCTGCGTTACGTTACTCAACCGGCACAATAATGAAGGAATTTTAAATCGAATCATTACCTGTGATGAAAAGTGGATCCTCTACGATAATCGGAAGCGATCATCGCAATGGCTGAACCCTGGCGAACCAGCCAAATCCTGCCCTAAGCGAAAATTGACTAAAAAAAAGTTGCTTGTGTAAAAAAAAGTGTTTGGTGGACTAGTGCCGGTGACGTTCACTACAGCTTTTTTAAATCTGACCAGACGATTACGGCAGATATCTATTGTCAGCAACTGCAAACTATGATGGAAAAGCTAGCTGCTAAACAACCGAGGCTGGTCAATCGCTCTAGGCCACTGCTGCTTCAGGACAACGCTAGACCACACACTGCACAACAGACGGCTACCAAATCAGAGGAGCTTCAATTAGAATGTCTTAGACATCCACCGTCCTCCCCGGACCTTGCTCCAACAGATTACCATATTTTTCGCAATTTGGATAACTACTTGCAAGGAAAAAAATTCAACTCCGATGGGGCAGTCCAAACCGCCTTCAAAGATTTTATTGATTCCCGCCCGAATGATTTTTTTTGGTAAGGGGATCAATGAACTACCTATGAGATGGCAAAAGTGCATACATAGCAATGGTACATACTTTGATTAATTAAATATGTTTCATTAAAAAAAAACGACTTTATGTTCCTCCCATAGAAAACGCCAATTTCATATGTAAGGACCTAATATTATACTTATTTTCTTTCATAAAACAAAAATTGTTTTAGTGGAAAATTTAGGTGGTTTTTTTTAAATTAAAATTTAACTTCTGTTTGTTTACGGTTTTCTGGTAGTTTTAAAAATTAAATTTGGTGGGAAGCTAATTTAACTGTTGGCAACACCGGTCACGAATCACAATCGAATATCGATCGGGCCTCCGGTTAACGAACAGTAATAAGATTGAATTATGGCTGCTGCACACCAGGATAATATTGTGGACTTAGCGCGAGAAAATGGCGAAGGCGGAGACGGGGTGCCGCCTCGGCCGGCGCTCGCCGCGGACGGGGACGACCACCCGGCAGAGGGCATCCTGCGACAGGTCAACGACGCAGCAGGCCAAGTCCACAACTGGCAAGCGTCCAAACCGACTGTCAAGGAACGCCTCTCTTTCTTATTCAACAACGAGATACTCTCCGACGTTCGTTTTATCGTCGGCAAGGAGCCGAACAAGCAGACCATACCGGCTCACAAGTTCGTGCTGGCCATAGGGAGCGCCGTGTTCGATGCGATGTTCGAGGGCGGGCTGGCCGCCGCCGGCGACGCGGTGGAGCTCCCCGACGACGAGCCCGCCACGTTCCTGAAGGTGCTGAAGTTCCTGTACACCGATGAAATCGAAATCGACTCGGAGAGCGTGATGGCCACGCTGTGCGCGGCCAGGAAGTATGCCGTGACGGCTCTGGAGGAGCGTTGTGTAGAATTTCTCAAGGCCACCTTGGGAATAGATAACGCTCTCCAGCTTCTGGCACGCGAATGATCTTTCGACGAGCCACAGTTGGCAGCCCTTTGTTATCTGGAGACGGTAGAACGGAGTTCCAGACAGACATCGAACCGAGGGCTGCACGGACATCGACATCTACAAGTCCGATGTTCTATTACAAAGGTATTATTTTCCCTTACATTTTAATTATTTATATTGTGCATGTGAGAGTTAGGTACTAAATTGGCAATGGAAAACTCAGCATAGACACGAACACTGTGAGGTGGATATTCAATCTCAGAAAAGTGTCAGCGCACTGCAGGGCTAATGCAGCACGAGATCATGTGTTACTGTCGTGGATCCCTTCAAATAGATCTAGCAATGCACCAATATTTTGTCCAATTCTATTAAAGTGTACTTTGGAATTTGGGAACAACTGGTACAATCGTACCTTTTTAAAAAACATGCCTTTTAAACCAAAACAAAACTCTTAAACAAAATTCATATTTTGTCCTTGCTGCATTTTAGCACTATATTAGCACTATTTAGTATAATTTCATATTAATGCATAGTTGGAACACCTATGCTGTTAAAAATATTTACACAATAATTTTGTATATTCACAGTTGCAAGTTTTTTTAATCAATATTGTATCTATATATAAATGTGTTTAATAACAATATCTTCAGTTATATAATTGCACCACTGTTCTAACAGTGTAAATACAACTAACAATCAGTTCAAACATACATATAATATAGCAGTGTAATGCTATAAAATTATATACTTTTTAAGAGAAAAATTCTCATTAAAATTCAAATACATACCTTAGAAAAGACAGAATTATAATTTATGTCTTTTTTACTTTCTTTGAATCTAAAATATACTTTTATTATGTACTTACATACAAATAGATGTTTGTAGTATTTTATTATACATAAACTGGATGAGTGCTTAGAAATTGTAAGACATCAGTAGAAGTATATGCTAAGTGTTCTACTCGTCTATTACAATTATTGTCCTTTTCGTTAGACATTTGAGGAGACATGAAGATGGTTACTCGGACACTGGTCTTCTTTGTCTTTAATATTTAAATGTGTCAATCTTGAATATATAAGTTTTTCTGAATTTTGATCTGTGGAAAATGTTGGCCTGTCTGTCTGTTTGTTACACTTTCAAGGCTCGTCTGCCCGGCTGATATTAATGAAATTTTGGCAGTATTAACATTTCAAATATAGTGTTTATTTCGTGTTGAGTGTGTTTTAAATATAAAATAAGTATTTTTGAACGGACTTCAATAGGTGGTAATTGCACTTTGAACTAACTATTGATACATAAGAGTAGCGGCACTAAGACTGAGCTGAGCGCATGCCGAGGGCTGTGCTTGAGGTCTAGTGATGTACCACAACAACAACAACAACATTAGATTGACTTACTTATTGACTAGAACTTTACTAATTTGTTGTTTAGGAGAAATTTAAAATTGAAACAGTTACATTTATACTTGTATTATTGATGATACATTATTATTTGATTTGTTCTATTTATGTTATTATCTTTGTGCAAAACTGTAACTATGTACCTACATAGTTTCTTTCTTTCTTCTTTTCTCTGTATTATCTGCCTTTCACCCATCTCGTTCTTTCTGTCACTCCAAGGTGGCTGGAGGAGGCTTTTAGGGTTGAGTTGGCCTTGGTACATGCCTAACTTTTTCATTGGTTTAGTGATATATACACACATACACACACACACACACACACATATTTATATTATTAGTTTTGATTTTACAATAACTTATAAGATTGTTATTTTAATTATATATAGTGTTACGATTCATATTATATAAAAAAGTGATATTGGTGTCGCAAGTTATCCTAAAAGCTAGATGTATGCAATAGCGATTGTAATAGCAATAGCGATTGTAATAGCAATAGCGAATGTTTAAGTAATGAATGTTTCTGCGACTTGTGAAAAAAATTTTGATCTCCGCAAAGTAACGCCTAATTCTATAAATTATTTAAAAAAAATTTGGTTGATTGAACTTTATTTACTTACCTCCACGTGTCAGCTAGGGGCTACCATGACTGAGCGGGGACAGTGGGGCCGCTGTCGGGGTCAGGAGGTCAGGAGGTCTCTGTATAAACTGAAAGGACAAGCGCTACCCGCGACTTTAGCGCGTTTTCTCCTTTAAACAATGCTACAATAGTGGTCTCGGTCTGCAGCTGGCTGTCAAGGTGACAAGTCACAAATTAAGTTGCTCCTTATTTAAAACTTTATTTTATGTTTATCGATTTTAGAAGCTAAGATGATCACTGCTTTATATTAAATATCATTAATATTATATAAAACTTATAAGTAAACAGACAACTGACGCATAAACAATGAAACAAATACAAATAGTAAATATGCTTTATTATTGACTTATTATTTTTATTGACAAGTAAATATTAAATCTCGGCCCCGCTGACGTTCAATCTTTTCATTCTTAACGTACGTAAAATGATGCGCCGCAGGCGAGTCCGTCTTACATATTAGCATCTCGAGGACACTGCCGGGCGCAGCGCGGCGAGGGAGGATACGGTCTCGTTCCTCGCGACGGCCGGAAACATATCGTTCGGTGAGAGCGACCGTACGTGCCGCGGGACGCACCGCGGCGGCCCCGACAGTATTCCGGAGCCGCTATCGCACTGCACCCTCGGGGCGTCTAGAGCTTCTGCGAATATCGCACGTACAGTGTTTGTCGATACGCTTCGGACGGATGTGTTTTTGCTCGAGCGCTCGGCCGACACGTTGCATCCGGCCGCTGGCGCCGTTCGTGCTCCACGTCGGCACGACCCCGTCTGCGAGACCCTGGGGGCCTGGACGTTTATACCGTGTCGTTCCTTTCAGTCCGGTCTCGCCGAGTGCTGCGGCGGGGCGGGAGGGGGCGGAGGGGCCGCGCGGCGGCAGTGGGTCGATAGCGAACCGGAAAACTTCCGTTTTCGGAATCGTGTCGGCGGGCGCGGCCGCACGTTCAGGTATATTTTAGTTTTATTTATAGTGCTCTTAGTATTTATATGGACCGCGGTGGATGCCAGAATACTTTGTAGACTTTATTACCGTTACGAACCTGTTTTTGTGTCTCGTTCGCGACGAGGATGCGCGAGCGAGCGGGCCTCGACGGCCGTTCCTTCTGACGCGTTCGTTCGTAACGAGCGTCGTGCGATGCGTCCCGCGGCCGGCGCCGGGAAACGTTTTCACACGGAGGACCTTCGGCGTGCGCTCGTTAAAGTGTAACCACTGTATGATATATATCTATATGTGTGTGATATATGATATTAGTCTCGTATGATTGTTTCGTATTTAATGTCGCCACGCTAGTGATTCGGACGCTGAATAATAGTGTTATTTTACTGTAATGCGCGATAATTACTTACGGTAACAAAATTACTACCCCTTCTGAGAGGAGCTAAATCGAAGAAAACGAAAAGAGTAGGTTGAATGGTAGTATTACTGCGGATTTTTGTACTGGCGGGCCGCTGTTAGCGGTTAGTTCTTTGGTATTTTTTTATTTGAATTCGGGCACCCGTACGTTCGTGTCGAAATTTAAATAATAATTAATTACTCAATTTTTACCAGAAGTTGCATTTCTCTTCTGTTCTTTAAAGGGTTTGACTGCACATTTTTTATTTTTAAATTTGCAAGAGAACGGGCAGTCGTAAACGTCACCGAGTACCGCCGCCGGCCGCGTGCCGTCGCGCGAGCGGCGACGGAGAACGAACCGGGGGGTCCAATTACAATATTACAAATCGTTGGCTCCGCGTCCGTCGTTGTCCGAATTTGACGCACTCTAAATCTGTCGAGAGGCTCCAGGGCGCTGGAGCCCTCCGGTAACTGCGTCACTGAATGTATTCATTGAATAGGGACATAAATTCCAGAAGACCCGGCGAACCGCAACAGGCGCGGCCGCGACGGCTCCGACCGCGCCGAGCTGAAAGTGATCATTTATTTACTAGCCACATTTAACGTAACAATTACACCTGTGTATCGGTAATAATATAGTAGTCTGTCCGTTCGGACTGGCCGGTTTCAAGAACTACTGGACCGATTAAAAAAAATATTTAAGCGTAAGACGGTCCAGTTATCGCGGCTACAGACTGCATGACACCACGCCGCGTGGAATGGGAGAGGAGCGGCAATATAAAATATTGTAAAAATGGAAAAATTTGAATTAAATTGATTCGAATTAATTGAAAAAAAAAAATTGAAATAAATTGAATTTATTTACATTACAGGCCCCGCGCTGCCTCCCGCTCCCGCCGGCGCAGCGCAGCTCCACCGGGACACGCTACTATTTAATTTGCTTCGCTTCGATGTTCAACTTGATATGATATAATATGGACTTCAGTATGGCGTACTCGTGTGGTGGATGCGATGTGTGTGTCCGTCGCTTGTAGAAGTAGTGAGGACGAATGATCTCTCCGTGCCGCTGTATAGATACACGTCGCACGCTCGGTATTAAAGTGACCTAATTCAAAATCGTCGTTAATCGATTTAGAGCACCCGGGTGACCGAGCAAAAAAAAAGTCGCTCGGTAGTTTTATGTAAGATTTAGAACGCGTCGGGTGCCCGCGGGAACCGGCCCAGGTTTCGAACTTAACATGTTATTTCGCGCGCCACCGTAAGGCTGGCACGGCTCCACGTCCGTCGGCCCGGCATCACTCGCTCGCTATTGCTGTTTTGGTAGTTTCTTCAGTGCCCTAAAACGGATAAAACGAGATTTTTTTTTAAATAAAACCTAGCTGGATCGATTTTTCCCCTAAACCCCTGCTGGCTGAATTTCAGCATATTAAATAGAAATATGAAAGGCACGATGCGGTCCGTCGGCCGCCACCGGAGCGGGGACGACGATCGTACCGAGCGGTACCGAGCGAGCGATTATAACTTATCTCTCCCACCGGACTCATGTTTATTGATGTATTTAATATATTATGATAATTAATGTATGATAATCTAGTCTAATTCTAATGATATTCGATAAGTTTAATAATCTATGACTCGTAACGGTACTGTCTGTCGGCGCCGAACGTTCTATTGCAATAGTATCGTTTACGGATGAGAAATTGAAATAAAGCTACGTACGTCGAAATGTTTCATTTCATATTTCCTCTAAAAAGATTAATATTAATGCTTTCAGTATAACAAGCATATACATTGAATTTTATAAAATAGACTCATCCGATGCAGATTGAACCGACGAACCGTTGTGATGCGGCGGCCGTCTGTTGCGATACTCTCCAGTACTTCGATCAGACTGGCCGATGTAGCGGAAGATCGATCTTTCATACAGTCTCTGCGATGCTGTTGCATTTTAGTATTGTATATTTAATATTTCCCATTGTTTCATAGAGACGTTTTAAAACACCCGTCTGCTTGGGCTCTTACAGTAGGCAGGTTACGACACATTACATTAAATAATTTTTACTATTTATTTATGTACCAAAAAAGTAAAAAGTGTACGAAGGTCGAGTTATCCCTGAGACAGAGACCTCTGCCGGCTGACGTAGAACCTACGAAGTGAGACAATTTATAGTAAAGAAAAAGTTGGTACGCAAATATCAAACTATGAATTTGAATTATACTTTCGAATAATTTACTAATTAATAAATAAATTATACATATATAAGCTGTGGTAGCCCAGCGGTAGCACCGTGCGACTCTTTCGAGAAGGTCACGGGTTCGAACCCGGGCAGACACCAATAAGTTTTTCTGTTAAAAACTTGTGTCTAATTGATAATTGCAATTTGTCACACGCTTTTCGGTGAAGGAAAACATCGTGAGGAAACCTGCATATCTCTAGAGAAATCTGGAGATATGTGTAACCTACCAATCCGCATTGGAGCAGCGTGGTAGGTCTTAGCTCCAATCCTTCTCTCCAATAACGAAGAGAAGAGGCCTATTCCCAGCAGCGGGATAGTAACAGGCCGGTACTCATATATATATATATATATATATCCTTACTAATATTATAAATGTGAAAGTCTGTCTGTCTGTTACGTTTTCACAGTCAATCCGCTGAACCAATATCGATGAAATTTGGCACAATAATTCCTTATAACGCGGGGTAACATATAGGCTATAGAAAACCTGTTAATTCAACAGAAATTAAATTCAGGAGGAATAAAACAGGATGACATTCAAAATGCCATCTATAATAAACCTATGGAACTAATCTTTATTCACGATGTGTCAAAATCAAGTCAAATCTGTATTAACAGAAGAATTTAGATTCCAAGTTTTTCGGCTTACGTCAAAAGAGGTATCTTTGAAGAGTATTTATATTTTATTTTATTTTTATTCGTTTGCTGGACAAATTTAACTGAGCTATTACAAGAGACCGCCAGAATTTCATACATCTTTTGGCCCAGACATTTCATTAATTATTTTTGTGCTGTTAAATAGAAAATATTTGTTATCTTAGTATCAATTATTATTTTATTTAATATCTATGGGGGAATTATAAAAAAAGAATTATAGTTTGAGGTGATGTACAAATACAATTGCTAGCTAAATACCATAATAAGACATCAAAAACAATAGGATTTGTGATGAAAATATAACAATAAGGTATAATCATTGTAGTAAAAGTTGATCATTCATATTTTTTATCGTCAAAAAAACAAGTTTTGAGAAAACACATTTATAAACGGAATAAGTCTTTAGGTAGTCTATGGCAACAAGTAGGAAAAAAATGACTATAAAAAGAGAGCAAAACGCTATGTAATCAATGAAATGGCAGCAGAATATGGCCATACTGTTCTTCGGATTCCTCCATACCACTGCCAGTACAACGCAATAGAACTTATATGGGCACAAGTAAAAGGGCATGCTGCGAGATGCAATACAAGCCCCCCATTCACAGCGAATAAAATGTTGCAATTGCTAAAAAATGCTTGCACCCACGTAACGGCCGAGAACTGGGCAAGTGTGGTGGAAAGAACTAAAAGAGTAATATTCTCTGATTGGGAACGTGATATTGCGTTTGATAATATATTATCTACACAAGAGCTAATAATAACTGCTACTGAAGACTCCTCATCGGAGGAGTCTAGTGTTGATTATCATTCCGACGACTCGTGCTAATAAAATAAATTAAAATATCCTGATTGTTTTATTTGTATTCATGTATTAACTAAGAAGAAAGTAAAACTTTATATAATGTTATTAAATGTCTTTTAATACTCGTAACATCGATTTCTACCGATTATTTTTAATCTGTGGCATAATCGTAGTAACCCATTATGTGTGACATCACTAAGTGGGCGGTACCCATCCATAAAGTACAAATATTATTTGTATGATATTTGTACGTAAGCAATACAAAACTTAATGAGCGTGAGCTGTCAAAAGACTGATAATATGATGGACGCAGTATAATAATACATATGTATTGGGGCATTTTATACTTTTTACACCATTTTTAATATCTGAAAAGTCATTATAGTTAATAAAGTAACGTTAATATATTTTCAGATACTTATTTTAAAACATTATGTTCACAAAAACATATTTTAAAAATGTTATAATAATATATTTTTTCGTATTTATACTAAAAACTTGGAATCCAGCGCTGAACCTATAAAGGTGATTTAAAAAAAAACAATTTGACAATTCATACATTACGTTTAAATGTAATTATTAAAGTTTTCTTACACGATATTAATGTTGATATTTAATACCAGAAAAAAATTAAGAATTTGTTGATGTACATATATGGAGTTTATTGTAACAGATAAACCCAATTTTGGAAGTCTCCTTTTACTGAGTTATTTTAATATATGTTTCATGTAAGTACGGGTTATTTACTAAAATTATGCTCTTGATAAAGCTATAAATCCATCTGATTATTCCCGGATCAATCATATTTTTGTTGATGGTTGAAGAGTGACAGAAGCTACTCTTAATTTCAATACTACAGTCCACGCGAACGAAGTTGTGGGTAAAAGTTAGTAAAAGTTGCGGGTATATATATATTTATTTATTTATTTATTTATCAAATACTTAACCCACAAGACATTACAGTTACCCAATTCATCTTGTGGGGCTACATTGTACAAAAATCACAACAAAACATGCAATAATATATTATATACAATAAGATATCCAGAAAATAAACATAAAAACATAATATTAGGTTTACTTATTCTGTAAACTAAATGTGATTAATTTAATGAGCTGAAGCGGTGGAGTATGAAACACATCCAAGGCCGAGTTCTCCCTAACCAAATCGTTGAGCAAGCGCAGCGCACGAACAAGCGGAGCATGCTTGCCTAGCTCTGTCCTGCATTGCGGTAACGCGAACAGAGTGCGGCGACGTGCAGCTACATACCCGTCTGGCACGTGCAGATTTATATATGCTAATACTGCAGAATTAGATCTTCTGCCCTGAACGACGCTTAACACGTATAACAGCAATGCTATAGTACGCCTAAATTCAAGCGAGTCATATCCTGTCATACCCAGCAAGAATCGACTAGGATATATTGTAGGATATCCGACAAAGTATCCGTACTGTTTCCTGTATAGCCAACGTATAAATTTCTTTTGAATTTTTTCGACCATGTCTATATATTTTGACTCATATGGGTTCCAGATGAGTGCATTAGTCTCTAATTTACTTCGCACAAAAGCGTTGTAAAGGAACTTTATAGCTATGACCGAATCAAAAGTTTGCGCTTGTCGCAATACGAAACCTAATGTTTTGTATGCTTTAACACACATATTATTTATATGAGCGCGAAATGTCACATCTGAAGACATTTCTGTTCCCAAGTCTTTAATTGCTGTTATACGTGATATCGCTGCTCTATTAATTTTATAGTCCATTAAGATAGGTGCTTTTTTCCGAGTATATGTTATGACTGAGCATTTCCGATCATTAAAAAACAACTTATTTTGGCGACACCATTGTGTGACATTATCAATATCAGTCTGTAAAATCCTGGCTTCAGAAAAACTTTGGATGGTAAAGAAAAGCTTTAAATCATCCGCAAATAAAAGACAACTCGCCTGGGTGACTACCTTTGGCAAATCGTTGATCATTATTAAGAATTCCAGAGGACCCAAATTACTTCCCTGACTTATTCCAGAATAAGTAAAGTAGGGTTCTAAACGATGTCCTTCATACTGCACATACTGTCTTCGATCCCGAAGATATGAGGAGAAAAACTTAAGCAGTAAGGGAGTAAAACCCACAGAAGCAAATTTACTAAGAAGTACGTCGTTATCTACGGTATCAAAGGCCTTTTGGAAGTCAAAGTATGCAGCATCAACCTGCAAACCAGAATCTACAGCTCCTGTAACATACGTCCAGAACGAAAGCAAATTAGTACATGTCGAGCGCCCGCCTCTGAATCCATGCTGAGATTCAGAAAGTTGGTGCTCTAGCTGTTTCCTTATGCGATACTCCAATATCGATTCGAACAATATATATATATATATATATATATATATATATATATATATATATATATATATATATATATATATATACGTGTGTGTATGTGTGTGTGTGAAATACAAAGTATAATATATAATTGTCATCATTTACATTATGAGAGTAAAGTCGGAAGGTGCTGGAGGAAGGCTCGGGCTATCGTAGACAACGCTGTGTGGCAACCAGCACTACCGGAAGGAAGATGCTGCGACCTGCTGCGATGAAGAATGCACACAGTAACGACGACGTCTGCCGGCGTCCTCGGGGCGGCGGCGGGCGTGGCGTGTTTTATTCATTACTGCCCGTGGCCCGCACGCGTTAAATTTGAAAAAAAAACAATTCCCCTCTCCCTATACCAAGACGATTTCCTGCTATATCTAATATAATTATAGTACATATTTACTTATTTATTTTTACATTTTTCCCTATGTATTTTATTTTTAAAATTAATTACAGAATGTCTTTATATACAACATTCATAGCTTTGTTAGAAGAAAGAAAGAAAGAACGTTTATTTCACCTTCCGCGATACACAATTATTAACTAAAACTAAACTTAAACACATAAAACAATAGATCAAAAATATAACAAGAACACAAAACAATATCATATAAACATACTGCATACCGCAAGAAGAAGAAAATGGCTCAGCTCAGTATAAATTGAGCGACAGAATTCTATCGCACAACACTGTTTTTCAGCAGTAGCCAGGAGCGACAGTTTAATTTAGGATAAACTTGTATAATTACTTAAATCACAAATATTTTAATGAACACATAATGATAATAAATAAATTGTATTTTATATGAAATTAATAAATAAACTGTAATATATTATGTATAATAATATATATATTTTATAATGATACGAAATAGTATATATGTTAATACAATAATTAAAACAAAAATAGATACAAAGATTAAATATTGAAAATTATAAATCGATTACATTAGACATTAAAGAATAGAATTTTCAGTCGTATACTGCTCGTAATATATTTGATTCTCTAGTAAAAATATCTTTAATTTGTTCTTAAAATTGCCGACACTTCTCAGATCCTTTATAGGGGGTGGGATATTGTTCCAGCAACGAGTAGCAGCATACCTGAAACTCCCCCGAAAAGCAGTAGAACGATGCCGTGGCGTTCTTAGCTTTCTGCATCCACGTAAGCGCCTGGGATTATCGTCCATCCAAACGAGCTTATCAACGAGATACACCGGCTTTCCAGATTTAAACATACCAAAGAGAAGACAAGCCAAATGAAGTTTTCTCCTAGCTTTCATTTTCAACTGTTTATGTCTGTTAAGAAATGGTGTTATATGGCTTCTCGATGGTATATCATAACTAAATCGTGCGCACGCATTCTGTACTCGCTGAATAAGACGAATCGTTCGGGACAAAAGACGAGGCCCATAAACAATATCCGCGTATGTTAATTTGGACAGGATTAAAGTTTCCACAAGCTGTACTCTCAATTTCTCTGAAAGATACCTTCGTATCTTATATAGGATTTTCAGCCGGTAGAAACAGTTGCGTACCGTTGATGCGATGTGATTTTCGAAGCGTAAGTTAGAATCCATTATTAGACCAAGATTACGAACTTCATCTTGCCTTTCCAACTTCTCACCGTTAATATTAATTGCCACGTCCACCGTACTTAACTTAGCCAATTGTTTCTTAGACCCAAACATTATAAATTTAGATTTGCTGGTGTTAAGTGCAAGTGAATTACTATCTGACCAGTCCTTTATACGAGCTAGATCGTTATTAATCGAATCGACTGCACTTTGGTAATCACAGGGCTTGAACGAGAGGTATACCTGCAAATCATCTGCATACAAGTGTGACTTACAATTTCGTATTCTAGTTGTAATGTCAGCACAGTATAAAATGAATAACAGTGGCCCCAAGACAGAGCCCTGTGGAACACCCCTTGATATATTTATAATGGAAGAGGTTAACTTTTTACCGTTATCTTGTACTATCTCAACAAATTGCTTACGGTTACTGAGATAGCTTTCAAACCACTTTACTGTGGATATATCAAAACCATAGTATGAAAGCTTGGAAAGCAATAAATTTATATTTATACAATCGAAAGCTCGAGAAAAGTCCAATAAAACTAATAATGTAACCATACCATTATCTTGTGCGAATAAAATATTGTCGGTTACATCCAAAAGAGCTGTCGCAGTGCTTAACCCGGCCCTGAAGCCAGATTGATTATCTGGAAGAAGGTGATTTTGCTCCAGGTATCTAGAAACTTGAGAGCATACCGCCTTCTCCAAAATTTTAGAAATACATGGCAAGATGCTTATTGGACGAAGATCTTTGTATGCCTGGGGGTTAGAAGTCTTACTTATAGGACGGACGACTGCCACTTTCCATTTTTCAGGAAATGTAGACGTTCTTATGGACTTATTAATTATTGCCGTGATCAAGTTGAAGCTGTATGGAAGTGTCCAAAGCAACATATCTAACGTAATTTCATCCGTGCCCTCTGCATTTGACTGTAACCCTTTGATAATATTATATACTTCCGTATGGCTGATTTCCGTGAGACCGAACGCACTATCAAGCTTATAAAACTCAAAGTACGTTAATTGAGAAATAGACACTACAGAACAGCCCGGAACATCAAGAAAGTGATTGTTTATATTATCAGCATTATCAAAGTGTACAGGCAAATACATTGATTTTTTAGGTAAGATTGTGCTTTTTAGGTTATACCATAAAGTTTTAGAAGATTTTATGTTATTAATATAATATTTAAAATACGCAGTTTTTTCACTATCCATAGCTTGTAGTACTAAACGTTTGAAACTTTTGTAAATTTGTTTATAACGATCATTTTTCATGGTGCGCCAATTTGAATACGCGTTATCCCTTAGTTTCATCATAATTTTGACGTTTGATGTTATCCACGGATGAAAATTATCTTTAATGGTTCTAGATTTTTTAGGAGCATGAATGTTAAACAACTCCAAAATGAGATTACTAAAGGACGACACCATGTCATCGACATTGTCTGCAGATCCTATAAAATCCCAAGGTATAGATTCCAGACCTTTGTTAAAATGTTCCGTGGAAATATTTCGGAGTGACCTGCAAAATGATACTTTCGACGGTGTTTTATGTATTCCTACATTCAACGTACAGGTCAAAAAAGCATGCCTACTCAATGTGACAATCGGTGAAACATCGAAACACTGAACCGAGAGGTCAGTACATATGACATCGATAAGTGTTTCGCTATACTCTGTAAAGTGGGTGGGAGAAGTGATAATTTGTGATAATTGTAATGAATTCAGAAAACAATTAAATTTCTTCGTCTTTGAATCGTTAATATTAAGAAGGTTAATATTAAAGTCACCTAGTAATATTGTGAAGTCGTGACATGATAGTGACTGAATACTATCAGTGATGGCATCAAAGAAACTATCTACATCTAGCCATTGGGGCCTATAGGCTGTACCGACTGCTATCCTGTATGACTTAGTATATAACGTTAACCACATCTGCTCGATAGTAACTTGCTGCGGAAACACACACGCCCGTATGTTGATTCCCCTTTTAATATAAAAAGCCACGCCGCCGCCCCGGCCTCCGCGCACGGAGTCGGGCCTCGGAATGTGTTGGAGCCGATACCCGGGTACGGCGGGCGCTCGCCCCTCTTCACCCGCACGCAACCATGTCTCATTCACAGCCATTAAATCAACTTCAAAGCTGTCCATAGCAGCTAAGAACTCATCGTGGTTGGTTCCAAGAGAACCGGCATTAAGAAATCCAACCTTTAATAGTTTATGCCTATTATATTTTAATTTTAATGCATAACAAAAATAAGCAACGGAGAGCATATGTATAGACTTTGTTTTCGTAATAATTACCAGGATAATAATATATATATAAATAAAACCTACCGTATCGTTTACGATTTATAAATTCAATAATAATACTACAGAATATTTCAAAAACAATAAAAATGAACAATAAATATAACAATAAAAATATACTATTTCGAGATTTTATAGCTAACAATTGTTTCTTTTTATAGTAATACACATGTTTGTCTAAACAAAAAACTAAACTGTTTATAAATGTTACAGCTAATTTGGATATTTTAACGAGGTATAATGAAAGAACGATGTCAATTATATAATTTCTGTTTGATTCCCAAATAAATGAGTGTAATTCGAAAGTGTCATTTGTTTCATTTAAATCTAAAGAAAAAATAATGTGAATACAAATAACAAGTGAGTTGTGACTGCATGTATAGTTAAATTTTAGTAAAATTAACGTTTTGATTATACATTCGGCACTTGTACTGTAGCGTCTATAAAAAACTTTCTAATATCTGAATCAGTACGGATGCGATGGGCCGTAGTATTCGAGTCCCGGCGTACGAAGATTCTTCCCCCGCGGGTCCAGACATATTTGAATCCCTTACGGCGAGCCTCTTCGCGCGCTTTGTAAAAAAGGTGGCGGTTAAAACGCGTTAGATGTTCATTGATATACATGCGACGGGGCTCGCCACCACAAATCCCGGAAGAATCAGCACCGCGTCGTACCCGAGCAGCGCGCAAAAAATCGTCTCGGACCGCCCTTCTTCCCAACTTGACCACTATGTGGCGCGACTGTATGTTGGAATCACCTTCGGATATAGACCGGCGCAAGCCCATTCGTTCGGCGGAGACTATATCGCGCTCATCTAAGTTTAAGCCTAACTTTTTTGCTACAAGCCCAGTAATATGCAATAAGTTCTCCCCATTAGCTTCCTGAATACCAGTAATTTCTATGTCATTAAGGAGAAAATTTTGTTCCTGATCATTAAGTTGGACCTGAAGTTGAGCGATTTTCTCATTAACAGCTCCACCATCATCCTTCTCTCTTCTATTTGTGGATTCTTCGAGCACTGAGAGTCTAGCCTCAACATCATCCACTCGCTTATAAAAATCGGAAATCGCCAGATTAATACGCGATAATTCCTCTCTAAAATATGCCATTTCTGCACGAATCACTTGACGTATTTCAGCCGCAAGAGCGTGTGACGAACCTTCACCCACCACATTCGAAGTTAACGAAGGAATTTCGTCATCGGCAGATGTTAAGTTTGAAGAGCTTGGGCTTCTAGAGGGAATATTTCCATCCTTTTTATTTGCCTTACATGAGCGACATAACCATTTGTTTGACAGCCGATGGTCAGGGCTTAATTTGAGACAAGACCGATGAAAAACTGTTATGCACTTGGTGCACTTAACGCCCTCTACTGGCGCCAAGAACTTGCCACAAATATTACATTTACTGCCCATGCTTTACTTATTGATTGCAACTTGGTACAACAAAGCTAGAATAGATGGCGCTGTCCAGCAATAAATAATAATTGATGTTGAAAATTAAAAATTTAAACTTATTTGAATAATTAAATAGCTCAATATTATTGGTTTTAAAATGTTCTGACGGGAAAATATTATATTGAATTTTATTCGTTCAAAAATATAATCTCACTGTTCAAAACAAAATACGTAGGGTAAACACAAAAACAGATGATTATTTACACTGTCATCAGCTGCTTTAAAACTTATTTTTCTCCAATATTCTCTTATATAGATTTTCCTAGACACTCACAAACACTATATTTGATTAGTATACTAGTCAAAAACAGTCAGAAA